>CM065592.1:351450824-353867962 GCA_033119425.1 Bufotes viridis
ATATAGCGATATATTAGCAATATTCGCGAATTGTCGAAGTTGCGATATTCGCGATAAAAATTCGAAATTCGAATATTCGCGCTCAACACTATTAACTGCCAGGTTTCGGCTACGTGATTCTGCTGGCACCCGCCTCCTTTATCTGTATTAAAGTTAATTATCATTGGTGGCACAGTGCACCCCCCGTTAATACGTGGAGGCCTGCTCTTTGACCTGACGCTGTGCACGTCAGGTCACTGTGGAGAGGGCGCCCCATCCTCAGAGCAGTGGCAACAAAGGTAGGATTTTTTTTATTAAAGTACTGATCATGGGGGTCTCATCTGACATGGGGATAGTATGAGCTCAGATAAGATCCCCAAATCCTCATCAGACCCACAAAATAAGCCTCCCCAGTGCTCACATAAGACACCAAAAATCAGAAACCCCATGCTCACATCTCCCCTATGTCAAACACATGATCTCAGAATGGGGGTGGGGGGGCAATTCGAGCATGAGGGTGTTATCTGAGCATGGGGCAGTCATCTGAACATGGGGTGGCCATCTGAGCATGGGACGGTCATCTGAGCATGATGGTGTCATCTGAGCATGGGGTGTCATCTGAGCATGGGCGGTCATCTGAGCATGGGCGGTCATCTGAGCATGGGCGGTCATCTGAGCATGGGCGGTCATCTGAGCATGGGCGGTCATCTGAGCATGGGCGGTCATCTGAGCATGGGCGGTCATCTGTGCATGGGCGGTCATCTGTGCATGGGCGGTCATCTGAGCATGGGCGGTTATCTGAGCATGAGGGTGTTATCTGAGCATGGGGTGTCATCTGAGCACATGGGCTGTCATCTGAGCATGGGCGGTTATCTGAGCATGAGGGTGTCATCTGTGCATGGGGTGTCATCTGAGAAATCTTGAAACACATTGTGAAAAAAAAAAGATTGCCAGGAGTCTTACTAAAGCTGTCTACACTACAGGTAGTAAGGGGGTTTAAATACACTTTTATATGTTAACTCAATTGCAGTAATACTGTCGTGTGCACGCATATTTGTGTAAATGTATAGCTTGTGGCTCCTGGCAGTCATACGTTTTGTTTTCTCCACAACGGCACTAACTGGAGGGTTACCGCCTCCTCAGGGACAGGAAAACGACGAGGATTGAATAAAAGCCCCCTCCCCTTTACCTTCGTCAGTCGTTTTCCTGTCCCTGAAGTGGCAGGTGAGGATCGAAACACGCGGGGGCCTTTGGTAAGTTAACCCGGCTTGCTGCCGGAGGGCCCCTGCAGGGGGTCAGGATCTCGGAGCCAGGACGAAGCGCTCCTCCTCCCCTCGGCGTTAGTCCGGCGGATGCCGGCTGCCCCGGGCTGCCTTTCCCCATGACTGGGTAAAATAAGAGGGCAGTGGAGTCCGGCAGACATGGGGACCAGACTTCCGGTTTTCGCGCTCGTCTGCGTTCCACGGTGGAATGCTCCCGGAAGTGACGTCAGGACGCACGCGCACGCAACCAGGAAGTGGTGGCGCGAAAATTTAAAAACGCAGAGCGGCGTCTGGGGCCTTCAGGGAAACCTCGAACAGGAGCTGGTGTGAGTCTTCAGCCCTTGGTATCATGTCGACCCCTGCTGACTTGGACCACCACAAGAGATCTGCTGACTCCAGGCCTTCCAGCCCGGTAAGCCCTCTTCCCAGATGTGTGTGTATATATATATAAATATCCTATATCACTAGGCGTATTGTGAAAGCACTGGTGCTAGGATCTTTGGTGACGGTTCACACAAAAAGGATTTTCTTTTCTAGAAAGTAAAAGAGGTTCTTTATTTCCCTAGGGGGACGTTCAAAGAACTTCTGGTGAACCGTCACAAAAGAAGAAATGCCAAATTTGCAAAAAGGCCCTATCTTCCTCCTCAAAAAAATCTCTGTGTTCTAAGTGTACTAATAAGATTATGGCTGAGGAGACGCCGTCTATCGTGGACACCTTAAAATCCCTTATTAAGAGTGAAATTACTGCTGCCATTTATGCCAGACTGACAACACCTAGCCCGGGTCCCTCTTCCTCCCAGAGAAATCCTCCAGATACACAGGAACAAATATCTGATCTGGATTCTCAGGTCATTTCTTCTGGAGAGGATTCTAGTGGAGATGAAGATTCTTCAGGTCGCCCTTTATGCTCCATAGAAGAAACTGAAAGCCTTCTTAAGAATATTCGGGCAACAATCAACTTAGAGGAACATAAGGAACCTTTGGCGATACAAGACCAGCTGTTTGTGGGCCTCGGCAAAAAAAGAAAGAGAGTATTTCCTGTCCATGAAAATATCAAAAAATCTTGGGAGTCTTCAATGGCCACCCTGAGACCAGGAATTTCAGCAACTTACACTGCTAGAACACTCTCCCTATGGCTGTCACAGATGGAGGAGCACCTTCAGTCCGGCACACCTAGAGAAGACATTCTAAACTCCATTCCGGCCCTAAAGCAAGCAGCAAACTTCCTAGCTGACGCTTCTGCGGATGTAGTAAAATTATCGGCGAAAACAGCGGCCCTTACAAATGCATCTCGCAGGGCGGTCTGGCTAAGATCTTGGAGCGGTGACGCGGCATCAAAAAATAGGCTCTGTTCTATACCATGCGAAGGTGATCGTCTCTTCGGGAAGACACTAGATGACATCCTAGAAAAAGCGTCAGACCGGAAGAAAGGTTTCCCAACGGAATCAAAATTTTTCCACCAAAGGAAAAATTTTCGTGGCAAAAGACCTTTTTCAACTGATCAGAGAAAGAAGAATCAAGGATCTACGTGGCAGCCCTCAAACAAAGGCAAAGGATTCCTCTTCTCAAACAAGACAAATCGTCACTCCTCCACGTCCACACAATGACGCCAGAGGTCCTGTAGGGGAAGACTAAAGCATTTCAGTCAAAACTGGAACGAGATTCAGGCCTCTCCCTGGGTCATGTCGATCATACTTTCAGGTTACAAACTGGAATTCTCAGATCTACCCCCAGACAGATACATGGAAAATCCAAAACTAATGGAAGACAAGCAAAGAGCTCTAGAGGACCAGATCACCAAATTACTGGAAAAAGAAGCCATCATTCAGATCCCACATCCAGAAGAGAAGAGAGGTTTCTATTCACCCATCTTTCTTGTCAAAAACCAGACAGCTCTTTTCGCCTAATAATCAATTTAAAAGATCTCAACAGATTCATCACATACAAAAATTCAAAATGGAGACAATCAAATCAACAATCAATTTAATTTCCAAAGATTGGATGATGGCAACTTTAGACTTATCCGATGCCTATTATCATGTGCCAATCCATCGCTCTTACCAACGTTATTTACGTATGGCAGTATGGTACCAAGGAAAATTGAGACATTTCCAGTTCCAGGTCCTTCCCTTCGGACTCTCATCAGCACCGAGGGTGTTCACAAAGGTGATGTCAGATGTATCAAGTCATCTTCACAAAGTGGGTGTAACTCTGATTCCATACCTGGACGATTTTCTGATCCTGGCTCCCACAGAACAGACCTTGAACCAGCAATTACAAATAGTCACGACAACATTATCCCAACTAGGTTGGCTACTGAACATGGAAAAATCGGACCTACTGCCAAGCCAACAAAAATTTTTCTTGGAATTCTACTGGACTCCCACCAGATGTCATCCTTCCTTCCGGAAGTAAAAATAGTGGATCTGGTCCTGCGGTTCTCCGCCTTCAAAAGGTACAAAGAGCATCACTCAGGGAGATCATGAGAATTATAGGCCTCATGACATCCACCATTCCAGCGGTGAAATGGGCACAAGCTCATTCAAGGCCACTCCAAAACTTCCTCTTAAAAATATGGGACAAGAAACAGTCTTCCCTAAACCGGAAAATCGTGATACCACCATGTGTCAGAAACTCATTGACATGGTGGCTGAAAAGAACAACCTGGCCAGAGGAGTGGAATGGCGCCAGCAAAATCAGAAGGTAATCACCACGGATGCCAGCAGTTACGGATGGGGAGCCCACATGGACGGCATGACTTGCCAGGGAATTTGGCATCAGGAAATAGCCAGCTCCTCTTCCAACAGAAGAGAACTCCAGGCAGTGTGGTTGGCAGTATCCCACTTTTCTCCCAAGCTGTCCCAGACACATGTCAAAATCCTCTCGGACAACGCTACAACTGTAGCGTATATAAACAAACAGGGAGGAACAAGGAGTCATTCCCTTATAAATATTACAGAGAAAATATTTCATTGGGCAGAATCAACTCTAAAATCCCTGACAGCAGTACACATAAGGGGAAAGGACAATCACCTGGCGGACTTCCTCAGTCGACAAAAACTGAAAGAAGGGGAATGGAGCCTCAACCAGACCACATTCAATCAGATCATAGCAAGATGGGGGTACCATTGATAGACCTATTCGCGACCAGGAAAAACGCAAAGGTGAACAAATTCTTTTCCCTGTCCTACAGAGACAATCCTCTGAAAGTAGATGCCCTGGCGCAAAAATGGCCGTCGGATCTTCTGTACGCCTTTCCTCCATTCTCCCTAATACCCAGAGTCCTCACAAAGATAATGGAGGAAAAAGTATCAGTAATTCTGATAGCACCATATTGGCCCAGGAGGTCCTGGTTTCCGATCCTGAAACTGTTGTCGAGGGGACTTCTGGATCCTGCCCGACACCCGGACCTACTATACCAGGGACCAGTGTTCCATCCCTGTGTTCCACAGCTCCACCTGACGGCTTGGAGACTGAGAGGATCCTCCTGAAAAGCAAGGGTCTATCGGATAAGGTAATTGATACTTTATTACATAGTAGGAAACCTATCACTTCAAAAATCTATGTAAGATACTGGAAGGCCTTCCTTGAATACTCCAAAAACAGATGGAATCCCCTTGATCCCATAGACCACGGCTTAATTCTTGACTTTCTCCAGTCTGGCCTGGACAGTGGCCTTAGGATTAGTACCTTAAAAGTTCAGGTCTCTGCTCTGACTGCCTTCATGGGGAAAGACTGGCCGACTCTGACTTAATTAAAAGATTCTTTAAAGGAGCTAGCAGAATAAACCCCAGATTCAGATCTTCTGTCCCTCCGTGGGATTTGAACTTAGTCCTTTCTGTCCTCACTGAAGCTCCATTTGAGCCCATCCAAGAGATCTCTATGAAACTCCTAACACTAAAAACTGTCTTCCTATTGGCCATTACCTCGGCCAGACGAGTCGGGAAATTCAAGCATTCTCCATCCAGGCTCCTTATCTCACCATCCTTGAGGATAGGATTGTCTTAAGGCATTCTCCTGAATTTCTCCCTAAAGTAGTATCAAAATTTCATTGTCGCCAAGAAGTGTCTCTACCTTCATTTTGTTCCCAGGCTTCATCAGATGGGGAGAAGAAATTCAATAACCTAGATGTACGAAGATGCATCCTACAGTATCTTGATTCTACGAAAGAATTCAGGCAGACAAACCAGCTGTTGGTCCAGTTCCTGGGGTCAAATCAGGGAAAGCCGCTAGCAAGACATCAATAGCCCGATGGATCAAAAACTGCATTTCCTCCTGTTATACTACAAAAGGGCTAGAATCTCCTCCAGGATTAAAAGCCCACTCTACCCGAGCCATGGCTACTTCATGGGCAGAGGGAGCTTCTGCCTCCATTGAAGAAATATGTAGAGCCGCTACGTGGACTAGTTCCTCTACTTTTTTCAAGCACTATAAATTAGATGTGTTGTCCAACAGGGATCTTTCTTTTGGCAGAAAAGTCCTATCTGCAGTGGTCCCTCCCTAAATCTGTTCCTTTGCTATTCCTCCAGTTAGTGCCATTGTGGAGGTGTGGGGAAAAGATGATAATTACTTACCGGTAATTGGTTTTTCCCTTAGCCTCCACAACGGCACGGGATTTCCCCCCAAAAAAAATAAAAAAATAAAAATGTGTGTTTATCGGAGTGAAAGCTACTTTAAACCCCTATATATAAGTTAATAATGACTTGTATTGAGAGTTCATCTGAATATATAACTTTATTAAACCTCTGTTGCATCCACTTAAGTTCTAGATTATTGACTGACGAAGGTAAAGGGGAGGGGGCTTTTATTCGATCCTCGTCGTTTTCCTGTCCCTGAGGAGGCGGTAACCCTCCAGTTAGTGCCGTTGTGGAGGCTAAGGGAAAAACCAATTACCGGTAAGTAATTATCATCTTTTTCTGGCTCTTTGTGTCTATAAGGTTGGCCATCCCTGTCATATAGACTAATCCTTGATTAATCAAGCTATCAGTTACTTTTCAAAGTGCTAATATATTGCCTTCCCTGGTTGATATATCCCAGGTGGGTTTTATAAAAGGCAGGGTCGCAGTTATTAATGTCAGAAAGGCTTTTTTAGCTAGAACATTGTTAGGTGACTCCTAATCTGGCACCTGCTCTGGTCACTGTTGATGCCAAAAAGGCTTTTGATTGTGTATTATGGCAGTGGCTGGAGCAGGTGCTGGGTAATATAGGCTTTTCAGAAGCCTTCCTCTTTTTTGAAGGTGTTATATGCTAATCCACAGTTGCGGGTCTACACTTTGGGTTTTTTCTACACCCTCACCATTGCACAGGGGTACTAGGAAGGGGTGTTCACTGTCACCCCTTCTTTTTGGAGCTCTTGGAACCCCTAGCTTGCCATCTAGTGCAACACAAGGTATTTAAAGGTATTTTTCTGAAGGATAAATCCTTATACATGGCATTGTTTGCTGATGATATTATTTTGTTTATGTCAGATGTGCAGGAAGACCTTGAGGGTACACTTCGAGTGTTGTCTGATTTTGCATTCTTCTGGTTTTAGGGTCAACATGTCCAAGTGCACCATTTGATATATAGACCCAAAAAGTCATAAACAGCACCATAAATCCTCATTCATGGGGACACCAGTGGCAGAATCTCATTATCTACTTGGGAATAGAGATCAGCCATATGCACCATAAATTTTACAAACTAAACTTTGTTCCCAATATCGCTAAAATACTTCAGGAATTAGAACACTGAAAAAAATCTCCCCTTTAATTTGATGGAAAGATGTCATCTAGTAAAAATGATGTGCATGTCTAAACTATTATACCACCTCCAAACTATTCCCTTGCTATTAGGCCATTCGGATGATTTGAAACTAAAAAAAGCAATCATGTATATTCCTCAGCTTAGCATAGACCCGGTACATAACAGGAACTGCTGAAAAATCCCTTGCAGGGCAAGGGGGAGCAACGAAATATGAAATGCTAAGATGCTCCACTCAGAGGGGCTGCCTGGGTGAACAAGGGGTTATGCAAGCACGTCTCTCCTCCGCTCATACACTACATCCCCAGCAGCACCATTGCATCCCCCTGCGATAACTCCACCCACCCTTTCCCTTCAGCATCACAGTCAAATCTCACGCAGGCTCTGCTGAACACTGCTTGCACTCTCAACTGCTCAACTAGGCATGTCTCAAAAACATCACTGGGCCCAGCACATACCTAGTTGAATAGTTGAGACTCATGCCCTCAGTAGGACCGGAAAAGAAAGCGCAAGCAGTGTTCGGCAGAGTCTGAGCGAGTTTTTTCTGCAATGCTGAAGGGAAAGGGTGGGTGGGGCTATCGGCTGCTAGTGATGTAGCGGGGTGGGGGGGCAACGTTGCTACTCTTGGGCTCTGTAGAAGGGCAGGCCTGGGCACTCCAGAGAGAATTCCTCTCTGGACACCTTAATGCCTCATTATCAAATGGATCAAAGTGGATTTTCTTAAGATATAAAGCAAGCTACAAAAAAAAAACACGCATGGAAAGAAGGGAAGAAGTGCTGTAAGGACATACTTTTGGTTTAATAGTAATTAGCCAGGTGACAGTTAATGGTGGATATGGACCTATGGGTTCCCCCATTCTCTTTCATGGCCTACATTTTTCACAGTTTTGACATTACTAGTGATGTGGCAGCTCCAAAAGTTAAGTATCCTCCTCATCTTTTCCATACTATTTGTTTAATAGCCAAAATATATATTTTGCTTTAGCTACAGACTACGTTACCTATAACAGATGGGTGGTGGGCCGTCTGAAATCCCTAATGATGTTGGAAAGGTTAGATGGGGAAAAATGGTCATCCTTTATTGTGAAGCATCTCACAGGTGAAGAAATAGTACTTCTATTGTCCCCATTCACACTTACTGACTGGTATCTCAGTATCATAAGTAGTTTGTGCTGGAATGGGACATGGTTTGATGGACCTGCTTCAACTTCAACTCTCAAAAATTTTTGAGGACAGTTTGGATGACTTTTTGAAAGAGAATTGAATTATTGTTTCCTCGTGTATGTTTTCGTCCTAATAGTCGATTTGTTTGTAGAAAGTGCCTGAAAATTATTTATAAAAAAAATACCATGTTTTTAACGACTGAGTAGAATGATACATTTCCCTCTAAAAGTCTAATTGTAAACATGTACAACTATTTACAATGCTATCAAAAATCATATTTTGGTATATTGTATCAATTAAAGAGAGTCACCACATCTTGACACATTAAAGACATCCTGATTGTAGGTGACAATCATACTATCAAGCGCCGATAGGGAACTTAAAGTGACCCTGGAAAAAATGAAAAGTGGCCCAATGTTGTAGGAGTGTCTAAATTGACAGAAGGTGGGGCAACACAAGTAGGGGCGCCAGCAATACTGTAGTGCAAAATACCATATACCACAGTGTAACACAATATATTGCCCCAAAAGCTGTCGCTTTGTTTTGGTTATCAGTAGCTGCCATATTCTGTACTCCTCCTTCAGTTGTGTCTGATTACCATATGGAGCAGGGACTTAGTAGGTGAGATGCAGGCCACAGCAGTTGAATTAAGAGGGCATGTGCGGTCACTGGCTGGTTACATGAGTTCATAATTCTCATAGCGTTAATTACTGCTGAGAGCTCATTATGTACCCGGCCAGTGGCAGATAGGGGGGCTTGGGCGGCCCCTGGGCAACGGCCCACCGGGAAATTTCCCTGTAAGGTTATGGCCAATCTGCCCCTGCATGCTATCACAAACACACCTTTTGGTCCCTTTGTTCATTTTCATAGCTCCAGCACAACGGCTTTTGAGCCTTATGTAAATTACTTCAAAAGAGCTCAAGGTGTGGTTCCCAGGGCTAACGTTCCTCAAGCACTCCCACCTATATGGAGCGCCTCTCCTCCCCGCAGTGTGTTCTTTGGCCCATGGTGGCTGCTGTAATGCATTTCTCTAAATACTGTTAGACCTGATAGAACAACAGATGTGCAGGTTGGGGGACACCTAGGAAATAGTGACCATAAAGTAATAACCTTCCAATTATCCTTCAAACGAGACTTCAAACTTCAAAAAAGCAAAATTTAGCCAACTAAGCGAGGCCATAGGTCTAACTAACTGGGACAAAGTCCTCAAAAATAAAAATACAACCACAAAATGGGAAATTTGTAAAAGCATTGTAACATCTAATTGTGAGAGGTACATACCTTGTATGAATAAAAGGCTAAGAAACAATAAGAAACCAATGTGAATAAATAGAACCGTAAAGAAAGCAATAAATGACAAAAAGAAAGCACATAAATCACTAAGGCCTCTTTCACACTTGCGTTGTGAAGATCCGGCGTGCACTTCCGTCGCCGGAAGTGCACGCCGGATCGGCTGCAACGCAAGTGAACTGAAAGCATTTGAAGACTGATCAGTCTTCAAAATGCTTTCAGTGTTACTATGGCAGCCAGGACGCTACTAGCGTCCTGGTTGCCATAGTAGCAGTGAGGAGCGGGCAGCAGCATACTTACATTCCGTGCGGCTCCCGGGCGCTCCTGAATGACGTCAGAGCGCCCCGCGTGCATGGATCACGTGATCCATGCGATCACGTGATCTATGCACTGGGGCGCCCTGACGTCATCGTGGAGCGTCCCGGGAGCCGCACGGAATGTAAGTATGCCGCTCCCCCGCTCCCCCTACTCTTTACTATGGCAACCAGGACTTTAGCATCCTGGCTGCCATAGTAACCATTGACAGAAAGCTAAACGTCGGATCCGGCGATGCGCGGAAACGACGTTTAGCTAAAGGCCGGATCCGGACTAATGCCTTTCAATGGGCATTAATTCCGGATCTGTCCTTCCGGCATGCTGCGGATTTTGCTGCGGCCAAAAAACGTGTCAGTACTGAACTGAGGACATCCTGATGCATCCTGAACGGATTTCTCTCCATTCAGGATGCATGGGGACAATCCTGATCAGTAGCTTTCTGTCCTAGAGACCCGAGGACGGATCTCTAGGACGGAAAGCTAAAACGCTAGTGTGAAAGAGGCCTAAAACAGAAGGGGAGCCAGGAAGCACTGATAAACTATAAGGAAAAAAATAGAATATGTAAAAAACTAAAAAAAATTGCCAAACTAGAGACTGAGAGATTGATTGCCAAAGAGAGTAAAACTAACCCTAAAATGTTCTTTAATTATATAAATGGTAAAAAATATAAATCTGAAGGAGTTGGCCCTCTACATAGCAATGAGGGGGGTGTTGCAGAGAGTGACGAGGATAAAGCAAAACTATTAAATATTTTTTTTCTCCACTATATTCAATGAGGGAAATAAACAGATGAAATGCAGAATGTAAAAGTAAATTCCCCATTAAAAGTGCCCTGTCTGACCCAGGAAGAAGTACAAGAGCGACTTAAAAAGATTAACATAGACAAATCACCAGGACCGGATGGCATACACCCCCGTATCCTAAGGGAATTAAGTAATGTCATAGGCAGACCATTATTTCTGATATTTACGGACTCTATAGTGACAGGGAAGGTTCCACAGGACTAGCGCATAGCAAATGTGGTGCCAATATTCAAAAAGGGTCCAAAAACAGAGCCTGGAAATTATAGGCTGGTAAGTTTAACATCTGTTGTTGGCAAATTGTTCGAAGAATTTCTAAGAGATGCTATCTTGGAGTATCTCAATGAAAATAAGCAAATAACGCCATATCAGCATGGCTTCATGAGGGATGCCAAACGAATTTAATCAGTTTCTATGAGGAGGTAAGTTCTAGACTTGACAGCGGCGAATCAATGGATGTCGTATATCTGGACTTCTCCAAAGCATTTGACACTGTACCTCATAAAAGGTTAGTATATAAAATGAGAATGCTCAGTCTGGGAGAAAACCTGTCTGTATATGGGTAAGTAACTGGCTGAGTAATAGAAAACAGAGGGTGGTTAATAACGGTACACACTCAGATTGGGTCACTGTAACTAGTGGGGTACCTCAGGGGTCAGTACTGGGCCCAATTCTCTTCAATATATTTATTAATGATCTTCTTGTAGAAGGCTTGCACAGTAAAATATAAATTTTTGCAGATTGCACTAAACTGTGTAAAGTAATTAACACTGAAGAGGACAGTTTTCTGCTATAGAGGGATCTGGATAGATTGGAGGCTTGGGCAGAGAAATGGCAGATGAGGTTTAACACTGACAAATGTAAAGTTATGCACATGGGAAGGAATAATGCAAGTCACCCGTACATATTAAATGGTAAAACACTCGGTAACACTGACATGGAAAAGGATCTAGGAATTTTAATAAACAGCAAACTGACCTGTAAAAAACAGTGTCGGGCAGCTACTGCCAAGGCCAATGAGATAATGGGTTGCATCAAAAGGGGCATACATGCCCGTGATGAGAACATAGTCCTACCACTTTACAAATCACTAGTCAGACCACACATGGAGTACTGTGTACAGTTCTGGACTCCTGTGAACAAGGCAGACATAGCAGAGCTGGAGAGGGTTCAAAGGAGGGCAACTAAAGTAATAACTGGAATGGGCCAACTACAGTACCCTGAAAGGTTATCAAAATTAGGGTTATTCCCCTTAAAAATATGACTGAGGGGAGATCTAATATCTATGTATAAATATATCAGGGGTCAGTACAAAGATCTCTCCCATCATTTATTTATCCCCAGGACTGTGACTGTGACAAGGGGACATCCTCTGCATCTGGAGGAAAAAAGGTTTGTACACAAACATAGAAAAGGATTCTTCACTGTAAGAGCAGTGAGACTATTGAACTCTCTGCCTGAGGAGGTGGTGATGGTGAGTACAATAAAGGAATTCAAGAGGGGACTGGATGTATTTCTGGAGTGTAATAATATTACAGGCTACAGCTACTCCTGCATGTAGCAGAGCTGTGTACTGTGTAATAGAGATAGGATACACACATAGCTCTACTACACAGTACACACATCTCTAATACACAGCTCTATTTGATGACTACAGTTCTGTACACAGCCGCTGTGAAATCTGACCCCTCCCACACACATGACTCATCACATCGTCATGACATCACCACAGGTCATTTGCCTTTCCAGCAGCTAGCAGCTTCTTCGGGTGTAGAGTTTGTGTATTGCATACTTTTGAGTTAGGGAGGAGGGAATTTTGACTGACTTCTGAGGTAGAAGGGAGTTTTGTCTGACATCTGATGGAGTTTTGGATGAGGGAGGAGGGCGTTTTGGCTGAGGTCTGAGGGAGGAGGCAGTTTTGGATGAGGGAGGAGGGCATTTTTGGCTGATGTCTAAGGGAGGAGGTAGTTTTGGATGAGGAAGAAAGGAGTTTTGGCTGACAGAGGATGGAGTTTTGCCTGAGGGAAGAGGACTGATGGAGTTTGGGCTGACGAAGGAGGGTGTTTTGCCTGACGGAGGATTGAGTTGTGGATGATGTCTGACGATGTCCTAATATGGACACCGTAAGCACCGTAAAATATTACTTTTTTTTGCTGGAACTGTAATTAAAAATTTAGCATAGCTACTAAATAATTTAATAAAATGTATCTGTAGAGCGCCACCTGCTGTTTATTTTTTTCCTATATATTGCTCACTGAGATGGCCGCACATGCTCAGTTTCATCTTTCAACTGCTTCCTGAGTTGTAATAGGGAGAGCATGGACATTCCTTAGCTGCGGCAGAAAAGACACTCCAATTGAGGTGTCAGCTTGATATAAATCTAGAAGAGCAATGAATGGAGAGATATCTGGATCCCAAGCTGGTTCTAGCTCTGTTATGGCTCATTCACATGAGCATGTGTAGTCTGAAAATGCTCCGTGTGTAGCGTGATCCCCCATTCTGGACACTGCTCGTCTTTCAGGAGCGCACAGCATTATAATGATTTATAATGCTGTGTGCCTCTGCATGACCTTATTGCTACAGAATCATAGTGACAACTTTAAGTCAGTATGATCCTGTAAATTGAGCCCTTAGAAAGAGATTGTCATGTACTATATGTTGTCTGATTTTAATTTTTTACATCAATCATTACATAACCCCTTTAGGCTGGGAACACACCTAGGCGTTTTTGGATCAGGCGTTTTTTTGATGCGTTTTTTCCGTGGAAAACGCGCGTTTTTTTTCGGCGTTTTTGTATTTTTGCAACGCGCGTATTTGGGGCGTTTTTTTGATTGACAGCTTACAGTTTGCAGAAAAAAAGAATCCCCACCCAGCAAAGGTGGGTGGAGATTCTGCCTTTCTGCTGGGTTTTACTACAAAAACGCGCGATTATATGCGAGTTTTTGAAGCGGAAAACGCGCATATTTTCTTATATGCGCGTTCCCATGCTTTTCAATGGGTGCAAACGCTTGGGCAAACGCCCCAAAGAAGCTCATGCACAAGCGTTTGCGTTTGGCGTTTTTCAGCGCGTTCAAACGTGCTGTAAAACGCTCAAGTGTGAACCATGTCCTTTGGAATACATGGGTTTTCACTTGTTATGCGTTTTTCAGCGCGTTTGAACGCGCTGAAAAACGCTGAGGTGTGTTCCCAGGGTTAAAGACCCAGCCTAAGGGCTCATGCCCACAAACGTAAGGGATCCGTGCCTTTGGAATGCTTTTAATTATCCAAGCCATTGCAAGACTGTTTTCTCGTGACACATCATACTTCTTGTTACTGGTAAATTTGAGTCAATAAGTTTTTTACCTTTTTTGTGAATTAGTTTTATTATAATTTTTCAAATGTTACGAACAAAAAATAGCAATAAGATGATTAAGTATAATATAGCAGAAGAGGAAATCATCATCAGAGAGGGTGCCAAAAGTCCATAAAACAATCCTGTACCAGGCTGGAGAACTAAAAAGTAATAACATTTTTCACTTTTTCAATAACATTTCCCATACCAACTTTTTTATGGACCAATTCAGTTATGAAGTCACTTTGAGGGGTTATGTAATAGAAACCACCTATAAATTATCCCATTTTAGAAACTACATCATTCAAATTATTCAAAATTGATTTCAGAAACCCTTTAAGTGTTCCACAGGAATTAAAGGGAAACGGTGGTAAAATTGCAAACATTTTTTTGCAGATTTTCCATTTAATCCATTTTTCCTAGAGTTAATAGCAAAACAAACCTTAATATTTATTACCCTGATTGTACAGTTTACGGAAGCACCCCATATGTTGTCATAAACTGCTGTATGGGCACACTGTAGGGCTCAGAAGGAAAGAACTGCCATATGGATTTTGGAGGGCAGATTTTGCAGAAATGTTTTTCAGGGGCCATGTTGCATTTGAAGAGGCCCTGAGGTACCCCTACAGTGTTAACCATGAAAAAGTGGCTCTATTTTGGAAACTACACCCCTCACACTCCCATACACAAATTCAAATGTAGCACCACAGATAACACAGTGACAAGTATCTGAGTACAGATATTGTAGTAGATGTCAAGGCTGTATTAGACAGCCAGATAAGGTGGGTGGTTGTCAGGAGGGAAGTGTTCCTTCCCAGCAATAGCCTGATCATCGGCAGAGACCTCTGCTATCACATGTAGTGATCTCCTCCTCAGTATAGGGAGGAGCGATCATTATGCCATCTCTCATCCCCATATTGAACCATTGTTTTCCAGCAGTAGATCACGATTACACAGAACGATCTTCCACCTGCAAATGATTTTTAAACCTGTTGAAAGATTTCAATTGGCCGCTGAATGAGCATTTGCTTGTTCATTGGGTAATCGCCGCTACTATTACACTGAGATCATCGCTAACGAGAGTTACTATGAACGATCGTTGTCAATCATCTGGCAGACAATCTGCCTGTCTAATACAGCCTTTACCTGCAGTCCTATGTAATAAGACAGATAACACAATGATAACTGTCTGAGTACAAATAATTAAGTAGATATTAGCCGGAAAAAACAATTCCCATGTAACACCACAGATAACATAGTGATAACTTTGAGTACAGATAATGTAGTAGATGTCACCTGCAGTCCTATGTAACACTACATATAACAAAGTGATAGTGCTCTAATTACAGTTATTGTAAGACCTGCAGTCTGCCTAAAACATTCATACTATGATTTGCCACTGCTTTGACCCAACAGGTGTTTCATAGAATTTTGAAACATTTGAATGGGAAAATGGAAAATTCCATGTATTCCAATAAAATGTTGTTCTAGCCCCAAATTGTTCATTTTCACAAGGGTAAGAATAGAAAAGGCACCATAAATGTGTTACCCATTTTCTTCTGAATACAGCAATAACCATATCTGGTCGTAAACTGTTGTATGGGCACACTGGCAGATTTTACTGGAACAGTTTTTGGGCGCCATGTTACTTTTCAAGAGACCCTGAGGTACCTCTACAGTGAAAACCCCATAAAAGTGACAATTTTTTGGAAATTATACTCCCCAAAGAATTTTTCAAGGGGTAAAATGAGCATTATAATGACCCCAACCATGGATTTTGCAAAAATAAATGCACAGTAGATGGTGCAAAATGAAAACTGCACTTTTTCCACAGGCATGTCAGTGTGAAAAGTCAGTCCTCTTATTATGCTGCGCTTTTGTGGTTTTCAAAACACCTTACATTGTGTCCCTATTCTTTTGCCTGAATGCATGAGAGAGTTCAGGAGTAAAGGAGCACCATGTATATTATGAGGCCCAATAAGGAAATTTATACTTTTTGTGCTATAAATTTTTAGGAAAGCCAGATAAAGAAAAGGCAGCAACTCTGCCATTGCTTTTTGGGTTTTGCTGCATACACCATGTGGGAAAAATTACATATTAACTTTCTTTTGCTGTCAATACAATTGCAGAGATATCAATTTTATATCCCTTTTTTAAGTATTGCTATTTTTACAAAAAAAAAAATTATTTTAATCATGTTTTTGAGTTGCCATTTCTTGAAAGCCATATTATTGTTATCTTACTGGCGATGATCTTGTATAAGGGTTTTTTTTTTTGCATGATGAGCTGACGTTTTCATTTGTACAATTTTCGGGTTCACTTTTTAATAGCTTGATATTTAGATTTTTTTGGAGGCAAGGTGACCCAAAAATGGCTGTTCTGGCATAGTTTTAATTTTTTACAGCGCTCACCTGACGGGGTAAGTCATATGGTATTTTTATAGAAATATTCATTACAGACACAACGATACCATATTTGTCTATTTAATTTTTTTCAGTTTGACACAATAAAAGCATTTTTTGAAAAAGAAATCATGTTTTTGGGTAACCATTTTCTGAGCCATATGTTTTTTTATTTTTCTGGCGATGATCTTGTGTGGGGGCTCGTTTTTTGCAGGATGAGGGGAAGTTTTAGATGAATTCCATTTTGCAATATATGTGTCTTTTTAATAGTTTTTATTTATTTAGTTTTTTACGTTGTTCACTATAGAGCCAGTAGTTATAGTTATATATAATATAGTTATAGTAAATTGATAAAAGAGAAACACTTTTTTTTTTCCAATTAGGGGACTTTTCAGGGACCTTTTACAATGTATTATAATACATACTGTATTTTGCTGCATTGGAACTCTCAGTTTTATACTTACAGTTTGCCTATGAGACCCAGCCTGGGGGCTGGGCCTCATAGGCCTCTGTAGCTGGCAGGCCCTGAGAACTTTGGCATCGGCACCCTGCCATCCCATTGATGAAAGCCAAGCCCCTCCCTCTGTAAACCCCTTAGATGCGGCAGTAAGCATTGACTGTGACATCTCAAAGGTTAATCCTCCAGCATCTGAATTTTCAGTGATGCGGGTGGATACTGCAGGGGCCATGCTGTTAGTAACAGCCAAACCCCTGTCACTGATCGAGCAAGCACAGCTCCTGGAGTCCGGAACTCCCTGCCGGCCATGCCGTACATGTACGGCGAAGGTCTAGAAGGGGTTAATGTAAATTAATGCACTTCATCCACACATTTTATCACTTGTTGTAATACATTTTAAAAATATTCTTTAAAAACAAATCTGAGTTTTGTTCTTTGTCTCTTTTCTATTTTTTTACAATTTTTCACTTATTTTTCATTCTTGTTGTGGATATTTTGTTCACACTATTTTTTTACACATTTTTTTTCATATTTTTGCAATTCTTATTTAACATTATTGTTCATATTCATTCACCGGCAGTGTTCAATTTTTTTTATTTAATTATTTTATATATTACTTTATTTAAATATGTATATTTTTTCTATATTTCTTTTTTGTTCCATGCCATCTTCATATTCTTCCCTATTTCTTATTTTTGTAGTCATGTAATTTCCTTGTACTACTGATTTATTCAGGAGCGTCACTGACCTAAGATGTTTTGTCCAGAACTCTGAACATCATAACCACCTACACATCCAATTGTATCGCTGTCCTCACAACAATAGGACAACAATACAGTTTATTATTGCAGCGTAGCACAGGAGCCAATGGCACCCTGCCTGTCATTAATCACTCTCACAAGCCAGAGGCCACTAGACTTGTAGCCTATTAGAGGACACATCACCAGCGCTGGCTGCATGATGATGTCATCGCGACTGCCTATGCCATTACACAGGTTACTGATGCCAGAAGCACATTATAACTGCTGGGGAACTACTGGAGGCAACTGCATTATAACTACTGGGGCACTACCGGGAGTCATGGCATTATAAGTACTGGGGCACTACTAGGGGTAAGAGCATTATTACTGCTTGGGCACTACTGGGGCCAGGGCATTATAATTACTGGGTCACTAGTGGAGGCAACGGCATTATATCTACTGATGCACTACTGGGGACAAGAGCATTATAAAGGCTGGGGCACTACATGGGGCTTTTTTTAATACTAGGGGCACCAAAGAGAGGTATTATTACTACTGGGTGCATTATGGAGGACATTATTTGGCACAAAATGGAGGGTACTACTACTAATGGGAAGCATTATAATTATTGGGGGCACTGTTACTAATGAGGGCAGAATTATTACTGTTGATGGCAAATTTATATTACTTGGGGGGGGGGGACTGTCTGTACAGCAATAACATTTCTGCAGTATAGTACATGGGGGCATTGGGGAGTACTGCAGGCATAGTATTGGGAGTAGCAGCAAGATAAGACTGTTCGGGCACCAGGGTGGGGAGGATGATAGAAAAAAAAGGGGGGCTAAGATTTCTGTGTTGTAAACTCTGCAGAGACAAGATGTGGCTGTAAGGGCCAAATGGAGACGATGAAGAAAGAAAATGTGTACGTCAGTGGAGATTTAACCTGTGACGCACTGGACGTAAGAGGTATGTAATGCTGTACAGTCCTATATGTTTGGCAGTGTCCATCCAGCAAGTAAAACATGTTTTTAGTGTTAGGACATGTGTATGTGTGTGGTTTCGACCCCGGATCTTTTAGGACTAAAGCAACACCCCTGGATTTTTTGATGGCAATGGTATTCAGCGGTGTGGTGGTGCGAGGATGGTGAGCACAGGTGCACACGTGCTCTTTGTTCCCCTTACTTCTTAAGCTACTTTCACATTAGCGTTTTTTGCGGATCCGTCATGGATCTGCAAAAACACTTCCGTTACAATAATACAACTACATGCATCCATCATGAACGGATCCAGTTGTATTATGTCTTCTAAAGCCATGACGGATCCGTCTTAAACACCATTGAAAGTCAATGGAGGACGGATCAGTTTTCTATAGTGCCAGATTGTGTCAGAGAAAATGGATCCGTCCCCATTGACTTACATTGTGTGCCAGGACAGATCCGTTTGTCTTCGCTTCGTCAGGTGGACAGCAAAACGCTGCAGGCAGCGTTTTGGTGTCCGCCTCCAGAGCGGAATGGTGTCTGAATGGAGGCAAACTGATGCATTCTGAGTGGATCCTTTTCCATTTACAATGCATTAGGGCAAAAATTATCCATTTTGGACTGCTTTTGAGAGCACTGAACGGATCTCACAAACGGAAAGCCAAAACGCTAGTGTAAAAGAAGCCTTACTTGTTATGTAGTGCCCTGGAACTAGGGGTAAGTCAATGGAGGACGGATCCGTTTTCTATAGTGCCAGATTGTGTCAGAGAAAATGGATCCGTCCCCATTGACTTACATTGTGTGCCAGGACAGATCTGTTTGTCTTCGCTTCGTCAGGTGGACAGCAAAACGCTGCAGGCAGCGTTTTCGTGTCCGCCTCCAGAGCGGAATGGTGTCTGAATGGAGGCAAACTGATGCATTCTGAGTGGATCCTTTTCCATTTAGAATGCATTAGGGCAAAAATGATCCGTTTTGGACTGCTTTTGAGAGCACTGAACGGATCTCACAAACGGAAAGCCAAAACGCTAGTGTAAAAGTAGCCTTACTTGTTATGTAGTGCCCTGGAACATGGTCCGTAATTACCGTAATCGGATGACTCGCTCCTTCTAGCCAATGGCGCCATTCCTCAAAGGCCAATTTAATGGCCAGCAACCCTCTATTCCTAACCTCATAACAGAGAGTTTCTTTGAAAAAAAAGCACAAAGGAGAGGGACGCTGCGACAAAACTGCTCCGACTCCCACTTCTGACGTGTCAACCTCCACAATGAAGGGTTGAGACACATCGGATGCACCAGAATGGGAGCGGAAGCAAAGCATTCCTTTATTGCAGAAAAAGCCTTTAATGCCTCTTCTGACCAGACTGAGAAGTAAACACCCTTCCTAGTCATATCAGTCAAAGGCCTAACAACAGTGAAATAATTCAAGATAAATTTTCTGTAGTAATTAGTAAATCCCCAAACTGCATCAGAGCTATCTGATTCTCTGGTCAATTCCATTCCAGTACTGCGCGGACCTTTTCGGGATCCATACGAAAACTTGAAGCAAAAAGTAATAACCCAGAAATGATGAGTAAGTAACCCATGATCCTGATGAGACTCCATATTGGGCGAGTAAATTAGAATATCATCGAGGTAAATAACAACAAACCTCCCCATCAAATGATGAAAAAGTGCTGGAAGACCGCCGTGGCATTAGTCAAACTAAAGGGTATGACCAAGTTCTCGAAGTGGCCCTCAGGGGTATTGAATTGGGTATTGATTCTTATCAGATTATAAGCACCTCTTAAATACAACTTAGAAAACACCTTGGCTCTGACAATCTGATCAAATAAATCCGGCATCAAGGGAAAGGGATAAGGATCATGGACAGTAATAAGATTCAGTTCTCGGAAATCTAAACACGGTCTAAGGGTCCCATCTTTTTTTAACAAAAAAGAAGCCGGCAGCCACAGGTGACTTAGATGGTCTTATTTGTCCTTTTGCCAAACTCTCGGTAATATACTGTCGCATAGCTACTCTTTCGGGTTGGGAGGGGTAACTCCTGATCTCCACTCTCAGAGAATACGTCCGAAAAATCAGAAAGAAACGGAGGTAACACCTTAGTGGATACCACAGAAATAGATGCACTGAGACAGTAGTCCATAAAAAATCTCTCCAATTACTGATCTGTCTAGTTTGCCAATCAATGGTAGGATTATGTTTGATTAACCATGGTAAACCTAGAACTAGAAGAGCAGGCAACCCCTTGAATACAAAGCAAGAAATGGACTCAACATGAGAATCACCCATCCTCAAATGAATATCCTGCACAATATGAGTTAGACACTTGTGTGAGAGAAGAGCGGAATCAATAGCAAACACCTATATCCCTTTGCTTAATGCGATTGTCTTTAAACCATGACTCTGAACAAATTGATAATCAATAAGGTTAACCCCTGGGCCACTGTCAACAAATACTACTAATTATATTTTCTCAGAGTCTAGCGTCACCATGGCAGGCAGGAGAAATCGAGTACTGCAGGTAGAAGACAAATATACCTTTTCTGACTCCCCATTCACGCTACCAAGAGTAAGGGAACTCGATTTATTGGAAAGAATCCGTTTTTTTTTTCTTTTCCACCCTGAGGTTTAATAAAAGGACATACATTAATGAAATGTCCTTCTTTACCACAAAAGAAACAGAGTCTTCTCTGAACCCTAAGGTTCCTATTACCAAGGCATGAAGAGACCTGACCCAACTGTATGGGCTCATCACCAGACACTGGCTCAAGTGCATCCTGGTTGAGGGGAAACTTGCACCTCTCTCTCAGGCGTCTATCAATCCATACGGACCTAGCCGCCTCCAAAGAATAAGGGTTTTCATGAAATGCAAGGGCGTCTTTTAGTCTCTCAGGCAGCCCCTGACAGAACTGAGTACAGAGTGCTGGGTCATTCCACTCTGAGTCAGTTGCCCATCTTCTAAATTCAGAACAATATAACTCAGCAGAACGTTCTCCCTGACTCAAGCTACGCAGCTTAGTTTCGGCCAGAGAGAACCACTCTGGATCATCATAAATCAGGCCCAGGGCTCTGAAAAATTCATCCACCAATCGAAGGGAATGAGAACCGATCGGTAGAGAAAAGGCCCAAGACTAAGCATCACCTTTTAGCAGAGAAAAATGATAATCCCCACTTTGATTTTCGTCCTCAGATGAGATCGGATGCAGATGAAAATACTATTTACAAGACTCTCTGAACCGAACAAAATTATCACTTCCCCCAGAAAACCTATCTGGGAGGGCGGCCTTAGGTTCAAGGCTAACCTAGTTCCCACTAGTGGTACCAGACGCCAGATATCTCTGACACTGTGCAACCAAATTACGGAGGTAAGCTACCTCCAAAGACAATGCCTGCAAGCGAACCACCAGTGCACTAATAGCATTTCCGCACAGAGCAAGGGAAATGAAAATGACAGTTGGGAGGTTTATAATGTCACGGTAGGTAAGGGAAGGGAAGAAAGCCAAATACAACAACAGTAACAAAACGCCAGACTAGGCCCTAAAGCTAGGGAAGAAGGAAAGGTCACCACCTGACAATCCCTGAGCCTTTCCCTGACTGCTGACAGCATGAGCAAATCCTAAAGCTGGAACCTAAGTCCTGCTGAAACTGAAACCAACCCTCAGCTAGGGAGCAGGAGATAGACAACCGGTTCCTTCCACCCTGAAGGAACCAGCGTCTCCCTGAGGCCTAGTCAAAACACACAACAAAAGGGAAGGAAGGAGGACTCAGCTTTAGATGGACGGGGAGCAGGTGATCCACCAAACACTAGCTGAGAACTCCAGGAGGAAATATAAACCGCAAGGGCTGCAGTGAGAGGCGAGTATAAATTGAGCTAATGAGCAGAACCTGTGGAGAGGTGGGATCCTGCCCACAACAACAAACAGCAAGGAAAAAGAGAAAGATCTGTCAGATAGACTCACGTGAGATTTTCTCAGGCCTCTCACAGGGCAGGCAGTGACAGAATATTTTTGCATTGCTGCATCTTAAGAGTCATACCTTTTTTTTTTTTTTGTGAGATGACTTGTAGTTTTCATTGTTACTATTTTGGGGTACATTACACTTTTTGATAGTTTTTATTCATTATGCATTAATTTTTCGGAGACATTTTTTTTTCCGTTGTTACCCATGGGGGAAAATAACATTTTAAATGTGGGTCATTATGGATTTTGCGATACAAAATATGTGGAGGAAATTTTATTTTTGCAGGGTTTTTTCCCCCATTAAAAAGCATTTTTTCAATGGAAAAAGGTACATTTTATAACTTGAAGATTATGTTTATTTCAATTTTTTTTTATAAAACTCTTATTTTTACTTTTAATTAGGCCTCATGCACAAAACTGTAGCTGGTCCATGCCCGCAAACAGTGTGTCGGCAAAATACAGGCACCGGCCATGTATCATGGATGCGGACCCATTCACTAAGGGAGTTAACATTTGGGGTTCTCTGCACATTGCTAACATTGTAGTGTTGTAATTTATCTGTAATCCTTTGTGCCATTGGGTCCTATGATGACCAGTTTCACCATTCATCCTCTAGTACTTTTGTAAAGCATACAGCAGCGTTAGTAATTAGCTATCACTATAGGCAGTTCCTTTTGTAAGTGATTGTTACTTTTTATCGTTTTTTGTCTAATTCCAATATAAAATACTGCATTTTATTATTCTTATAACATGTTTGTGTTTTTGCTAAGTGTATTGCATTTTTTTCACACACCACTCTGTGAATAGTGTTTGGCCATTTATCTGTAGAATAAAAACACACAATCAGAAAATGAAAACAGATTAGAAAAAAGATAGGTGACATTACCTGGATTGCACCAGCAGAAAAAATATATATATGGTTTTCAAGCTTAAACAATGCTTTATTTGTCACAGGGCACGTCACACTTCCAAGTTTGGCATCACTTTGGCATCACCATAATGTTGCGGATTCTCCTCACAATGTGTTAAATCAACACAAAACAACAAACTCTTGCTCAGCTAGGCGCTTCTCGGGTTGCTTGCGCAGCACGCCCGAAACTCTTTGCTTCAGCCACCCCCAGCAGCCGGACCCTCCTCCTTCCAGCTCTTGCCGTCTTCCCCTACTGCAGGGCGTTGTATCGCTCCAGTGCCCGCCCAATCTAACCAATAGCAAAGCTCCTTGCTGTCCGGAGCTTTGCTATTGGTCATTGCAGGCACAGGCAGCATCGCTGCGCTGCCTATGCCATTCACAGTGCACCCTGCACTGAAAAAAAGCAGGGAAAAGTCTAAGGCCCCCGGTCACTGCGCTGGACGCATGACACAGCTTCACGAGACGCATTTGGCCCACGGGCCGTAGGTTGGGCATCACTGCCTTACACCATCATTTAAAGAGACAGGTAGGGTTCTGGAGGAGTTTTGTCACTTGCTGCAGAAGTGTCTCCTCTTCCTCCCAACTCCCAGAACAAGGAAAAGTCACAGCCCAACATTACGTCATGCATGAGCCTATTTGCAACACCAAGTTCATAAGTCTCAGTTCCTATTGGAGTCTCACACTCAGTGAGAGCAACAGGATAGACCTTGGTATCCCCATGTATGTCCAGCACACTTAGCTTTTTGTCCAACACATAGTCCCCAGCTACCAAGCTGGCATGTACCAGGCTCTCCTGGCTCTTTGCATCCAACAAAGCTTTGACTGGACTGCCATTCACCACAATGTCGCACATTTTTGTTGTAATCTCTAGTCCCAGTGTCTTATCACTTCCCGGCTCGGCAGGTAGCAACTGCTGCCGCCTCTCACCACAGTTCATGGCTTCTGAGGCATCAAGGCACTGGTCGGCCATCCCCTACCTCCAGAGCCTTGCTTTCTATCACATTTTCTGTCACAAGTCAGTCTCTTTCACTTGGGCTTCCGGCAACTTTATCCAGACATAGGGCTTCCGGCCCTTTAAATTTCTCCAATACAACCTTCAGCAGCACATGCTCTTTTGTCATGCTATCGCCCCTAGCAACAATTTGCCTTTTAGCATCGTCATTCCCGCATTCTCCACCGTATGTAAGGGATTGCACTCTCAGGGGTCGGCAATTACAGACTTTTCATCAAACAGGAGGTTTTCAAGCTCAGACAGTGCTTTATTTGTCACGCAGCACATCACACTTTCAAGTTTGGTATCACTTGGCACCATGAGGTCGCAGCTTCACCTCACAACATGTTACATCAACACAAAACAATAAACCCTTGCCCGGCTAGGCACTTACTATACAGAGGTTTTCCCTAACTCACCTCTAGGTCAGTGTTCACACTGGTATTCGGCTTCGGTCAGACAGCCTCCTAGCTGGGACCAGTGCAACCCACCAGTCCTCCTCAGGGAAGCATCGAAATACCTTGGGGGATATGGTCCAGCAGTCCTCCTGACTGTGACCAGGCAACATCTCTTTTGATCAGGCGTTGCTGGGTCCCCTCAAACTCAGGCTTCCTCAGCCTTGTGGCCCCCAAGCCCTCCTGGATGGGACCACATGGGCCCTCTGCAGGTCTGTTCCCTAGGGCCTAACTTCTCCTCTCACACACTGAGGATTGCTTTATCCCCAAGTGATTGTCGCACCTGGCCTCACCTCAGGCCAGGTGATCATGGGGAAAACACAGACCATACCATACATCTCCTCTAATAGGTTTCCTGCACCCTTCTAGGAGACACATATCTTCCCTCTTCATATATGAGGCCTGTCACTGCCTCACAGTGAAAAATTTGCTTTAAAGAAAACCTGTCAAAAAAATACAGTGCAATCTGCAAGCAGCAGGGGGAGCTGAGCAGATTTATATATTATTTTCTGGAAAAAGATTCAGTAAAATCAGGGGTGGAATTCAAATTTTTAACAACAAATTCCCTACTGAATGGCGGACACTTGGAATTGTGAGAGATAGGTTTTTAAATATAATGTGAACATTATGTAGTACACATGTAGTACAGCTAACCAGATATGTGAACCACGTGTACATTTCTTTGTCTTAAGGTCACTGGGGGAGGGGGAGTTACAGTAGGTTGCAGTTTTCCAATCTACCTATGAACTATTATGTCATGTCTGCTATGTAAGTGAATGTAACTTGAATAAAGCGCTCTTGCTCATGGAGATAAGAAGATGCTTTCATGATACCAACTGGTGTGTCTGGTCTCATTACGAAAGTAGTATGGAGCACTCATACTCATATTTCTAATTGATTTGGCACCACACAAAGAAGATGAGAATCGCATGAATTGCGATAACAGCATCACGACACATGTTTATATATACATACACTGTATATACGCAACACACACACACATAAATACACCATATAAATGGTACACATATATAAATACACTATATATACACTACACAAACATACTACCCAACTAAGGAGTTAAACTATCACCGGCGTGCAAAGCAATAGAACTGAACATCTCCAGCTGCCCTGCCGCCGCCGGAGCACCAGATCCGGACTCAGCTGGTAACACGGTTCTCCGACCCAGTTGTAATTTTAATAACCAAATGTGGAGAACTGGAGGGAACTGGCTGAATCCTATGCCTGAGTAAAATGCATAGTAAATTAATAATGCATAGTAATGCCGGTTTATGAACATGGAGAATCTGTTTCTGTTTATGCCCTCAGGTGTGATATAAAATATACAGTATTTTAAACTTTATACTGCTATTGGGATTGTGCATTTGGAAATATATAATAAACAAAAAATGAGATATAAAGAAAATTTCAAGATGTATTAAGATTGTTTCATAGGGATACGGAAATTGTATATAGGAAAGCACTCCCCTTATATATTGTCAGCCTAAGCCCTTATTCACACATTAGTGTTTGGTCAGTAATTTCCATCAGTGATTGTGAGCCAAAACCAGGAGTAGAGCTACACAGACATAAGGTATAAGGGAAAGATCTGCACCTGTTCTATGTTTAGAATCACATCTGGTTTTGGCCCCAAATCACTTATGGAAATCACTGACCGAACACTGATTGTGTGAATGAGGCATAAGGCTGACCATTCACATTAGAAAGCTGTCACCAACCACTAGAGGCAGCTTATCTCCCAAGAACAAAAGAAGCAAGCATGTTTAACTCCAACAGCCCAATCCTTCTTTCCCCTGAGTTCTGTTCTCGGGAAATCATTAGGAGGGTCTCATACGCATTAAAAAATTGACATACATGACAAGCGTATTGCCAGCTTAAGTATGAAAGCTTTGATAGCATCTATTGCCCAAAAAGCACACTCATTTGGCTATTAGGAGAACTCGCATGTCCCCACACTACGCCGCTCCTTATATAAGGCAGCATGTTATGGGGATAAGTCAACCTCTAACCATGCTGGGCAATTAAATAAATGCCTGAACACGTGATACATGGGCTGGATCCTCCAGGTTGAGTGCTGCTGTTGTTACTGGGGATCTTGAGCGTGAGATTCCACTCTTTGTCCATATGTATAAGCACAAGACACCATATGCAGCGAGCCCTGGAGGATGGGATTGGCAGTGACCCCCATGAAGTGTTGTATCAGTGTGTCACTGTGCACTCCCTCAGGCTGTTGCTCCCTGGGCATCGGTGCAGTGGAAATGTAGTATGAAAGAATGAGGCCAGAATTAAATGTAACAAAGTATTTTTATTAAAGGCAATGTAGAACTTCAAATACATTCAGTAGCAGCAGATTTCAAGTGCAAAACTTCTCTGACACCAGTAAGGATTATGAAGGCAGGTTGTCACTTAAGTCGTACTGCCCTAGTAACATTCTGGGTGATGAGTGTCTTTGCTGTAGTCCGAAACCTTGCAGCAGGGTCTGGAGATGCTGGTTATATCAGTTCACGCTGCTGTTAAACTTTTCAAGACTTCACTTGAGACAGAAAGATAAGTGATCACTCTGGAGAATCTGTAACTAGAGCAGGAGCTCTGACTTGGGCTTCCTCACTCTTGTGTAGCTACACAGGAACTCCACCTCCTGGCAGGAAGCAGGACCAGCCCACTCCTACCAAGATGGGAGGAACAGGGTGGTTAGCCTCTGTTTCTTGTTAACCCTTGCCATCCATTCCCTACTGGTAACAATGGCCATATAATACAATACAAAATACATAAACTAACTATAATAAATAATACACAACTATATGCAACATTGTAGCAACCTCAGATACACATATACTCTTTACCAGTGCATGTAAAATATTCTTTCTGTTTTTCTGTAACATGTGCTGGGCTTTCTCAATAAGGGTCCTCATTATACATCACCACTGCCAGACACTGGAGACTGAAATATGGTACAAGTGCAATTCAAATGTTTGTTTGCAATTGTTACTTTACTGCTGGAAGTAATATAATCCGCAGGAAAAATTTAGTAGTAGGCTTTTTATCCAGAACTAAGATCTGACAGACAAAACAATGAGATTATCCACATTAGCCATCTCTTATATCAGCCTTTTGTTTAGATTAAATGTGCTAAATCAAGCAGGAGAAATGTCCACACAGTCTGAGAAGTATTTTAATGAAGGCCGTGCTTGTTTATACGTGAGATCCCCTCTCCTTTGCCATCACATGGATATTTCCACTGACTGTGCCATCTCTCGTAGCTTTCCAACGGACACAGGAAATACCAAGGATGTTTGCGTCTGTCAGAAAATCACAAAGTATACTGTACTTCATTACAAGCTTTCTGCTCTGCACAGGATATTCAGCTAGACTCTCATAAAGTAAGTTCCCATGGCGGTGAGACACTGACATTTCCAAATGAAAAAAGGACAACCTGGAAGCTTTGTGGTGTGAAGTCCAGATCTTTATTCCTGTAGCCAATCAGGAAACAACTTTACAACTTGATTAGGTGTCATTTTTAGTAACTGCAAATGACCAGCGTTATACAAACAAATATTAATATTCATCATAGCAGGAATACAACAAAGTTTAACACTTTCACAGCTTAAAATGACCAGTGAAAAATTACCAAAGACTTGCTCTTCAAGAAGCCCACCTCTTAACCAGACTGTTTTTTTCTAAAATTATCTCAACATTAATTAACTTTTTCAATAGCTTTTGCGCTATGATATCACAATGAGATGTAATATTTCACTCAAGTTCAGAATTGATACATCTGTATACAAAGTATTGTATCTTGTTTGAGAGGATCCACAGGATATACCATAAAGGTCTGATGGGTGAGGGTCTCACCTCTGAGTTTGGTACCTATCTAGAGAATGGGAGATCCCTGACTCTCATCTCGCAGCTGCTGTGAATGGCAGGGGCGTAACTACCATAGCGGCAGACCAGGCGACTGCTATGGGGCCCAGGGCAAGAGGGGGCCCAGTCATAGTTGGGATCCTCTTCTCTTCTACTGGAGGTGGAAACTGAAAACTTGGTCAGGAATCTTCCCTCTAAAGGAAGAACTTTTAGCAAATGAGGCAGTGGAAAAATGATCCAAGAGTCATTGAAAAGGGTTTAGGCAGAAACCCTACTGCCCTGTGTGGGGGGCCTGATTTGACCCTTACTATGGGGCCCTTAATTCTCTATGTATGCCACTGGTGAATGGACACGTGGTAGCACATGTTTACTCTGACATTAAGGCCTTATGCACACCTCAGGCATGATATTAAGGCCTCATGCTTGAAGGGGTTAATCTGTTCAGCTGCTACATGTAAGATTTATTCCAATATAAATAGCTTTTACTAGAACTGCTTTTCGGGAACAGCTCCTGTCAATAAGAAGCTTTAGCCCAGGCTATATTCTGGTTTACTTTGGGTTACTTAACAGCTTTTGTATTGTTACAAAAAATATCCATAGCAGAAAATCACATATTCATAATTTTCTTTTATCTCATTTGGATTAGTGTTCTTTTCTTGCTATATTCCTCCATTATTCCTCATCCATTTTCTCAATGTAAATTAGGTTCTGTGAGTCATTTGAAGCGACATCAGAGCTTTATTCTTTTTTTTTCTAAATGATTTCCCAGACCTAATGTTATCACTTAACCATATAGTACATATTAGTAAAGCTACAGTAAAGGCAAATGGCGAGTTGATAATTTTTATACATTTTTAAATTTCACATGCAGCAATTAACTTTAAACCACAGACTCATTAGCTAAACTAATGGCCTCTAATACTTATCTTTTACGGAACACAATCACTCATTTACGGCAAAGTGTCCGGCTAAGGCATATATTTTATTTAGTTTGGCAAATGAAGCACAACTGCAACAAACAGAATTTAGTATTCACAGATAGGATTTCAGGGATTACTCTGCTTAATGTGCCATAAATGTTACCGTTATATCAATAGGGATTATGCATTACTATTACCTGTACTTGGGCGTCTATTTCAATTAATTTTATGTGGATTCTGTTTAATGTGAAGCTCCAAACAATTTTTCATCAGGAATAAATTGGACCTACTAGGGTCATGTAATATACTAGGTTGATTTTCTTAAAACACTAGAGAGGGTTTTATCTTTTAGCCCTACTAGTCAGTTTGACAGCATATAGATAGATATGGACTTGCAGCAGTTTTTTCAGAAATTTCGCCAGCACAATTTGGTGGTATGGAATCCCAACTGAACTTACCATCTGGAGTTAGTAAGACTGACAGTAGTGACCTATGGATACTTAAACTGGATTAAAACTTAAGAGCAATTTCATGCCCCCTAAGGCTTCATGCACACGAAAGTATTTCCTTTCTGTGTCCGTTCCGTTTTTTTTTTTGCAGACAATATGCGGAACCATTCATTTTAATGAGTCCGCAAAAAAAACGGAAATGCATTCCATTTCCGTATGTCCGTTTATCCATTCCACAAAAAAATAGAGCATGTCCTATTTTTTTCTAGTCTGCGGACAAGGCTAGGCATTTTTAGGTCCCATTCACATGTCCGCATTTTAGTCCGCATCTATTCCGCAATTCTGTGGAATAGATGCAGACCCATTCATTGCGGAGAGCACAAAGAGCACAATTTGCGGATCCGCAACACACATCCAGAGGAGGCTTTTGTTCATTCAGTCACTAAGGATATTCAGACTGAGATGGATTCTATTAAGAGGAGAGAATTACAGATGGACCATAACACAACTTTGCAAGAATGATTGGTCATACGCACTTTAATGGAAAATGAAACACTGGTGATTAAACCGGCGGACAATGGGGGGGTAGTCCATAGTAATTTCGGATAGACATAAATATGTACGGTATTCCAGATTAAGAATAAGATTATGAATATTGCACAACACTATGCAGGTTTGGGCATTAATGATGAAAAAAATGTATAACTTCCCCTTGAATCCTTCATCAGTGACACCAGTGTTTTATATTCTCCCCAAGGTGCATAAAACCCTCATAGATACACTGGGACACCTAATGGTGGTCTCTATAAATTCTATACTATCCCCCCTAGCCATAGTCTTAGAAAAAATACTGATGCCACTGGTGAAAATGTCTGACTTGTTTCTTTTGGATACTTCACACTTTTTTTTAAAGTGATTAGTGAACAAGAAATGGTCCCCAGTGATGGCTGGTTACTGACCATAGATGTGGTAAGCCTCTAAACTTCGATTGAGGACTCTAAAGGACTGCCCTTGTGGACTCTATATATATAGATGAAACAATGCAGACAATAAAAGATAGCAAACAGAATTGACCATCCACACAAAAAACTTTTCTTACCAATTCCATTCCACTTTCACTAACATAATCATACTAAAATACCAAGTTATAGAATAGGTTAGACAACCCAGGAATGGAGGGAAACTTTCTGGATCCATACACTGGACACATTGCAACCTAGAGAACTTAATAGAGATTAGGAGTAGGGATGAATGAACTTCAGTTTTTTAAGTTCGAGTTCAGGATAATGGAACTGAGAGAACTCCTGCATAATGGAAGCCGGATGGATCCATTATGCGGGCCATAGACTTCGATTATGACGGTATGCATAACGGAATGCCTCTAAAGGCATTCTATTATGCATTCCGTCATTAAATTGCGTTATGGTCCATGGTAACGGAATCCATAACGCAATTCACCATATACCCGACATTTGTTCTATTTTCTGTTTTGATAACAGCACTGCCTTCAGTGAATGTGACTTGATTAATTTCTGTATAAAACATATTTCCTCTGTTACATGTGTATCAGTTGAGGAAGGCTGGACGGACCGAAACACGTCCTGTGATTATAATTGGTATATCCTTTATATCCAATAAAAGATATACCTGATTGAACCATAAAGTGCTTGCCGGGACTTCTCTGCTTTATGTAATATACTGGGGACCATAATTCTTCACTCTTGAACCAAAATGGGTTTACAAGGTGCAATATACACTTTAGGTCCTTAAAGGGTGTCTATCAGCAGTTTTGGCCATGCTAAGCTGATGCCAGCAGTACGTGGGGCTGGAGACAACAGGAAAAACATACTTTTTGTGGATCTTTTCTCATGAGGATTAGTGAGAATATGAACTTTTACTCTGCCAAATTCTGCTCTCTCAGGTGCCCAGGTAGGGGTTTGACTGCGAAGTGTGCATGCACAGCAGTTCTGAAAATGTATTTCCGTGCAGCTTTAAATGCTGAGAGCAGGGGAATGTGGGGCAGTAGAAAAATATAAAATAGTGATCTGGACACCTTGGGGGACATTTATCAAAACTGGTGCTAAAGAAAACTGGCTTAGTTGCCCATGGAAACCAATCAGATTCTACATTTAAATTTTCAAAACTTCTTTGTAAAATGAAAAGATTAATCTGATTGGTTTCTATGGGCTTTGTACTACTAAGCCACTTAGCTCCAGTTTTGTTTTGCAGTGCTACCCATGTATTAAAACGGATAATAGTCATGGTGACAGATTAACTTTAAATATTTTCATAAATTTTCTTTTATTAATTCTCTTTAACTTTAAGATGGATGTAACAAGGCTTTAAAATTATGCTAGGGCACATAGGGTTTTCTTTGTTCCCCATATCCCACTTGAAAGTCATCATACAAAATACTACAACTGTCAACATCATCATACTATAACATGTACAAACTAAGTAGCACTGTCATGATCCACCTAAGAATTAGGCAGATATTGTGCCTTGTATAGATACTGTGGTCACCAATACAGGAGTTTATTTTAAGGGTAACCTGGATTCAGAGGCCTCACTAAGACTGGGTATCCAGGCTGTAGTACAGTATTGTCTTGATGATAAAACCAAGTGTGGTTTTGAGGGTTTTCCTTAAACTATGGGAGAGAAGAAGTAGGGATGTGGCACTGTGGTGGAATAGCATCTTAATACTGCAAATGTTTTATGTCTTCATAAAATGTCCACTTTCATATTGTGGCAGGAGTCCTGCGCCTCTGGGACACTGCTGCTGATGGAGGTGACTGGTTTACTGAATGCTTACATGGTCAAGAACAGAAGTGAGCAGTGCTACCCTGATAATAAAGCTGTGTTGAAGGCACTTTACATACTTCTAAATAGGTCATTTTCTAAGTAAATATGTTTCCCATATAGATGAGTCATTTTTAGATCTGTAAATGGTAATTAAAGCTTAAGCGATAACGAGACACTTTATAGCTTTTTCTTAATTGGCCACTTCACCTTTAACTCTTTATCTACGACATTGCCGGAGGATTGCAAGACATTCATTTATATATCTCAACAAGTAAAATTGTAGCAGCCATAAAAAGCTGAAAAGGCAGAGCGCCAGCACCAAGAAACTTCAGCATGTGGCGAGTTTTATAAACTGAACACTCATTAAAGTCAATTAAGTATTTTTTTTTTTCATTTAGGGTAAATTAGGCCACTATCATAGAAATATTAATTTGTACTTTATGTAACAGCTTTATTTTCACTGCCTTGCTATTTTTATAGGCTTGGCAAAAGTAGCACAGTGATTAGTGTAAGTTATTATTCATATTAAGATGGTTACAAATTACTTTTAGGGCAATATATAACGCTTCCTGGTTGTTTCCCTGGACAGTGAGATCATATCCCCAAACCTCATTTAGTTTAACAATTCCCTTGATGTTTATGGACTATTGATTACTCTTTTTTAATTTAAAACTTTACTTATTTATCAAGCCATGCACTCTGGAATTCTAGTGAAGTATCAAAATAATGTTTTCTGACTTTTTGGGCTTATTTGCACACAAAAAATGCAACTTTTAGCTATTCTACTCCACCCTCTACATGTTTAAAAAGTGGGTGGAAAAGTGGGCATAGTTAGTTTTGTTAATTAGTTTCACTCCAGATATATTACATTTTAAAAAGTTACAAAATCCCTCCAGTGAGTACCATATCTAGACAAAAGTGTAAGGTTTAAAGATGCTCCAAATTAAAAAAAACAACATTCGCCATTTAATAAATTTGGCGTAAAGTACGGCAACTCAGACTCAACAAAACTGACTTCAAATATTACCTTCATTTCATAATAAATACCCTTCATATTATTGTAGTTGTTAGAACACAGAGTGCAGTAACATCAAACCTGACAACTAGTTGTAACTTTTAAGACAAGATAGAAATAATGTCCTGTTCACTGCTGCTAACACAATGCAGTTCAGATCCATTAGCTCCCAAATATCACTATAGGGAAATAAGGCGGTTTAGGCCAAAAGGAGTACCATAATATCTAAAACTTAGCTTTTAATAGATTCTTTAAAATGCTCAGAGGTAATATAAAAAAAAAAAATCATATCAAATGACTTGTAACAAAACTTTTATTCAACTTTTTTTTAAATGTCCAAAAGAACCTGAAATAATTTTTCTAATATACTTTCTTAACTGATTTTGACTTTTTGCTAAAAATATTTCCACCTAAAGTCCTGATTTCAAATGTGCTCTAAATTCACTATATTCACCTATCGCATTATTACGGGGTACTGCTGTGCTATGAAAGCATTTAGTCAACCTCAGGGGTCACAGGAAGGAGCAGCAATGTGTGCTCCTGCCCGTACACCGTTTGCTGCGGTCCCATTGATACAATGCAGAGTCTGTACTCTGTACACCACTCAGAAGTCAGCGATAGGTGAATATAGTGAATTTAACGGTACATTCAGATGATCGTAAGAGTTGGGGTCCGAAAATTGCGAATCCACAAAAAACAGATATCGGCCATGTGTGTTCCGCATTTTGCAGAACGTACACAGCCAGTACGATATAGAAATGCCTATTCTTGATCGCGGACAAGAATAGGACATGTTCCATATTTTTTGCGGGGTTGTGGATGAATGAATGGGTCCGCACCTGTTCCGCAAATTAGCAAAATGGATGTGAACCCAGAAATATGGTTCTCAAAATAGACCCTACAGCGCAGTTGAAATCAGGACTGTAGGCCATACTAGAGCAAGCTGCCACGCTGCCAGACCACACCACCAGTGGCTGGTGTCCGCAATTTCTGTAATATCTGCCGCATGATCTGTAGTGGACATTTCACATAGCTGCTAATGCTCCTTGGTCGCTCTCACAAAGTTGGAGAAACATGTTGAGCATGCATACCTAGAGCTAGCTAGTAGGAAGATTATAACAAAGCACTTTGTGAGAAATGCTATAGGGTCAGCCAGCAATGGAATGTGGATGGTTGATACCTTGTGTGAATGAGGACTGATGGATGGATGTGGACTTTAGTCCAGCATTGAATTCTGAGTAGTGATAAGCTAACTTTCGTTTTCAAAGTTCTAGTACGGGTATGTGCTGAATTGCGTTATGGATTCCGTTACCACACACCGTGACGGAATGCATAACAGAATGCCTTTAAAGTCATTCCGTTATGTATTCCATCAAAATAGAAGTCCATTGCCAGCACAACGGAAACCGTTTACAACAGACGTCCACCTAATACCCTGGGGCGGACTTCATGTCTTCTTCTGTCGTTTATTTTGGTTTTTGAGGCCACAATTGTACTTGATGTCCCCCCCCCCCCCAACAAAAATGTGTTGGGACTACTACGTTTTTTAAACCCCCTTTTTAAACAGCAGTGTTTGCAGAGTTAGTACCATCTGCAATAGGGCTGTGATAGGGATATCTATTTATTGGTTAGGGACAATACAGAGGGGTCACCCTTTTTCGGGCGGGTGCTCTGACTAACTGGATGGAGAGACTAGGTGAGGCCAAGGGGGGAAAGCAACGCAGCTCTGCCTGGACTCACTCTGTTGACTGTTTATGTCCCTGTTCCTCAAACAAAACAAGTGATGTATGGTAAGACCATTTTTTCTTATGACACTGGACCATTTATGTACTTAAAGAGAACCTGTCACCAGGAAATTCCCTGATAAACCAGGCATACTGCCTTGTAGGGTTCACTCTGCTGAATATAATGATACCTCTCACTTGGTGATCTGTTGCTTTATTCTGGAGAAATAGTACTTTTAATCCATATGCTAATGAGCTGATTTGAGTCCAGTAGTTGATTTGAGTCCAGCATTTTTTCTATTCAGAGCTGTAGCCCCTCCCCTATTTACTTCAGATGTAAAAGGGGCGTGGTTTAAAAAACTGACCTGCATTATAGCCAATACAAGCCTTGCTGCCTTTCACTTTAAAGCCTAACTGCCATACCCACAGTGACATGTCCCTTATCAGCCATCATGTGTTTATCACCCCATGAACAAACTATCCCTTATTATAATTACTAACTTCAATAGTATATTCCTCCTCCTTTTTTTACCTTAGTAATATAATACCTTAGCATTCCCGGTTATTCATTTTCCCGCCAATTATTAAAATGAATGAATGATGTAATAAACCACGCCCCTTTACATCTGAAGCAGTGAATAGGGGAGGGGCTACAGCTCTGAATAGAAAAAACGCTGGACTCCAATCGGCTCATTAGCATATGGATTAAAAGTACTTTTTCTCCACGATAAAGCAACAGATCACCAAGTGAGAGGTATCATTATATTCAGCAGAGTGAGGCCTACAAGGCAGCATGCCTGCTTTATTAGTAAATTTCCTGGTGACAGGTTCCCTTTAAGTTTTTTGATTTATGTGATTTTTTATATTACCACTGAGAATTTAAAATAATCTATTAAGAGCTAAGTTTTAGATATTAAGGTACTCCTTTTGGCCTAAGCTGCAATATTTATTCTGCCGTTTATCAGTCCATCTAAACACCCCACAGATCTGTTGACAATTGGGCAAACATTCATTTGTCAGCTGATTGGATCTTTTATACAGATGGAAACATAATCATTACTCATTTGCCAACATTACACGGTTGCCCTGTGTAAACACGGAAGTTCTGCCATTAATATGCAAACTGTATGGGGGATGCATGATAGTATTAAAGGGGCTGTAAAGTGATTTATATTGATGACCTATCCTCTGCCATTAATATGCAAACTGTATGGGGGATGCATGATAGTATTAAAGGGGCTGTAAAGTGATTTATATTGATGACCTATCCTCTGCCATTAATATGCAAACTGTATGGGGGATGCATGATAGTATTAAAGGGGCTGTAAAGTGATTTATATTGATGACCTATCCTCAGAATAGGTCATCTGCTAGACAGATAGACACCTGCTCATAGCAGTAAAGTTGTACAAAGCTAAGAGAAATGGACAGAACACCCTGTCCACTATGAACAGTAGTTAAATCCATTACATCCCATAATAATACAACTATTATATATATATATATATATATATATATATATATCTTAGACTTTAGAAGCAGCCTTTTAGTGGTGAAAGCAAAGCAACGATTGTCTTTTATTCTTGACGACAAAACAATAAGGCAATAAACGGCAGTGACCGGCTTGCTCCAGCTGGCCTCAAAGAAACAATAAAGTCCTTTATCTATAGCACAACACAGGTATAGTTTTGCACAGTACCGTAACCCCACGGGGTGTATGTGGACTTCGCTTTGTTCTCAGTCTTTCAGGCTCTGCAACTCCAGCTCAGACTCTGATCCCACACAGCACTTCACAGAGTTCCACTGTCAGAGGGAGGTAATCATCACCACCTGACACTGCTGGCTGTTTTTTGTAGGCCAGTCAAAACCTCGACTGGAACATGGGGAGGAGTCATCCACCCAGCACTATGACTACTTCCAATAAGAGCCATCTCAGATCAGCTATTCTAAATAAACAAAGTGTCAACCACCTACTGCTGCTGACACCTCTGAAAATACTGGCTCCTACTTCACCGAGGCCAGGAACCTCGGTGTCACGTATTTACCATCGACAATGGTTCCTTGTGCCTTCCTACATACCCCCCCCCCCCCCTCCCTCTGCCCAAAGCCAGGGCTCTGGGCAACTTCAGCAAACATGCAGTGTACTCTAGACAGGGCTTCTGCATTCCTATATGGTTTTAAATTTACTCTTGCATGAGGCTCCCTGATAATCTCATGTTCCATGACATTGGTTAACCCTGGTGTTTCTGTAAACAAGTCCCTATTCTGCTGTAACAGGAGCTTGCATTGGTATTTTTGGGAAGAGGACAGGGCTTCTGCAATCTTCACATTCTCTATGGTGGTGTCTGGTTGGGTCATCAGACAAGGGGCTTCAGGAGGATCCCTATCTTTCCATGGCTTAAGCAAGTTGATATGGTAAATCTGATAGGGCTTTCTCCTACCTGGCTGATGTACCCGATAGTTAACTTCTCCCACCCTCTTAACTATTTCATATGGTCCTTGCCATTTTTCCAGGAATTTGCTCTCCACTGTGGGCACTAGGACTAAAACCAGGTCCCCTGGACTAAACTGTCTAAGACTGGCCGACCTGTTATATATTTTAGCTTGTGCCTCTTGAGCCTGGAGCAGGTGCTCCTTTATAATCGGCATTACCTGCGCCATTCGCTCTTGTCGTGTGGTAACATGTTCAATCACGCTTTTGTAAGGCGTGACCTCACTCTCCCAGGTCTCCTTAGCTATATCTAACAGCCCTCGAGGATGCCTGCCATACAACAACTCAAAAGGTGAGAACCCTGTTGATACTTGAGGCACGTCTCTGATTGAGAATGTTATGTTTGATTATTGTATTATGCTTGATACGTAAGAAGAAATTTACCAAGAGATTTGCCGTATTGATGATTGCATTCATCTGTGTTGTAAGAACGGTTATGATACTGGTACTTAAGGCTTTGGAGGTTTACTTTCAGTAATGCTGAATGCCTACCTACCCCTCCTTCTCCTTCCCCCTTTTCCATTTACCTCCCCCCCCCTTTGCCTCCCTTTCCAGCCCCCGCCTTTCCTTTCCCTCATCCCATGCCCTCTCTCCGTGTCCCATATACTCTAAAACTAGAGTGTTGTGTTCAGGAACCCACTTTAGACACTTTCAATGTTGTTTGTATTACATAGAGTCTAATATGATAACCTTTTGAAGTGGATTCCAAATTACCTATTTCCTTTATGTTTTCTGAGATTTACACTCTTTAAAATAAACAAATATTAAAGAGAACAGTAGGTAAGAGAACAGGTAATCCCAATCTCGGCCATCCTTTTCACCTACTTTCTTCAACATGGCCTTCAAGGTTTTGTTAAAACGTTCTACCAAGCCATCTGTCTGTGGGTGGTAAACCGAGGTGCATAACTGGGTAACTTTCAGTACTTTACAGAGATCCTGCATTACCCTTGACATGAACAGGGTCCCCTGGTCGATCAGGGCAGCCCTGTTCTGGAAAAAATCTGAAACAGCTCTCTGGCAATAACCTTGGAGGTAGCCTTTCCAAAGAGCACTGCCTCAGGGTTCCGGGTAGCATAATCCATTACAACTAATATATATTGGTGCCCCCTAGCGGACTTCACCAAAGGCCCTACCAAATCCATAGGTACTTTATCAAAGGGGACCTCGATAATAGTCAATGGTATTAGAGGACGCGACTGGGGAGGTTATTGACACATAGGGCAGGACTGGCAATAATTCCCAATTTCTTGGTAAAACCCTGGCCAATAAAACGTTAGTAAAATCCTTTCAAGGGTCTTATTGGCCCCCAAGTGTCTCTCTAAGACATGGCCATGTGCCAGAACGATTACCATGCGTCTATATGGCTTGGGGACTACAAGCTGTTCCACTAATTCTTCACAGATTTTAGTCACCCTGTACAACAAGTTTCCATTTATAGCAAAGTAAGGGTACCTTTCATTTGCCCCTGTTTCTTGAGGTGTCCTATTGACTACCCCCACATTATTTAAGGCCCCTTTTAAAGTCTCATCTCAGAGATGGGCGGTCCCAAAGTTTCCCTGAGATACTTCTAAGTCAGTAACCGTCTCCTCATTATCACCTACCATGGCCAAGAATGGAAATTCAGGGACCACCTCAGGGTCCATGAGTACAGGGCTGTCTTTGCACGCAGGGCGTTGTTGCGGTACCGCCCTGGCCCAAAGATCCCAGAACAAAGAACAATCCCGGCCAATGATCATCTGGTGTCTCAGTCCCTGCACCACCCCTACCTGGTGAGACACCCTACCCTCCTCTGTTTTTAACCCCTTAATGACCGGGCCATTTTGCACCTTGGTGACCAGGCTTATTTTTGAAAATCTGCGTCACTTTATGTGGTAATAACTTTGGAAAGCTTTTATTTATACAAGCTATTCTGACATTGTTTTCTCGTAACACATTGTACTTTATGACAGTGGTAAATAGGAACATAATCAATAACTCCAGTTCAATTTGCGGTTTAAGTAGGTTGAATTTATTTAGGCAGCACTTGCATATAGCGTCATGTGACGTTTCGGCCAAAATAGGCCTTCATCAGACTCAGCTGCTGTGCAAGAAGCTGCAGTACAGCAAGGCGGTGGATCTGCAGGACTGTGCCTGCTAGAAGGATAACGGAGGCCTCCGTTATCCTTCAGCAGGCACAGTCCTGCAGATCCACCGCCTTCTGCTTTAATACAGCTTCCTTTCTACAACGCAGCTTGAGTCTGATGAAGGCCTATTTTGGCCGAAACGTCACATGACGCTATATGCAAGTGCTGCCTTACAAATAAATTCAACCTACTTAAACCGCAAATTGAACTGGAGTTATTGATTATGTTACTACTTAGGGGTGGGAACCCTACTTCCAGTCGCAGCAAGAACATCCTGTGTGCCACAACGTTTTTGATTATATATATAGTGGTAAATAGGAGTCATAATATTTCAGCTTTATACGTAAAAAAAATCCCAAATTTACCAAAAATTGTGAACAAAATCGCAAATTTCAAACTTTTAATTTCTCCGCTTTAAAAAAAGAAAGTGATACCTCATAAAATATTTATTATTTAACATTCTCCATTTGTCTACTTTATGTTGGCATAATTTTGTAAATGTCATTTTATTTTTTAGGACGTTAGAAGGCTTAGAATTTTAGATGCAATTCTTAAAATGTTAAAGAAAATTTCCAAAACCCACTTTTTAAGGACCAGTTCAGTTCTGAAGTCACTTTGTGGGCCTCACATAGTTGAAACCCCCATAAATGACCGCATTTTAGAAACTGCACCCCTCAAGTTATTCAAAACTGATTTTACAAACTGTTTTAGAGAATCATGCGTCATATCACCCACCACTGGAGAAGGCCACTTTCAGTTATTTCGGCACAGCACCCAGACAGAGGAGAGAGGTCCCACAGCAAGGAATCATGCGTCATATCATCCACCACTGGAGAAGGCCACTTTCAGTTATTTCGGCCCAGCACCCAGACCGAGGAGAGAGGTCCCACAGCAAGGAATCATGCGTCATATCAGCCACTTTCAGTTATTTCGGCCCCAGCACCCAGACAGAGGAGAGAGGTCCCACAGCAAGGAATCGTGTGTCATATCGGCCACCACTGGAGAAGGCCACTCAGTTATTTCAGCCCCAGCACCCAGACAGAGGAGAGAGGTCCCACAGCAAGGAATCATGCGTCATATCACCCACCACTGGAGAAGGCCACTTTCAGTTATTTCGGCCCAGCACCCAGACAGAGGAGAGGTTCATTCAACTTTGGGTTGCACCGCAAGATCATGGTAAAGTTAAAAAAATGAGGATACAATAAAGAAGTGCCCCGGAGTACAAGAATACATGGTTGAGGGGGAGGCAGTTAAAAATGTCTATTCTGCACAAGGGAGGCACAGGTCCTGTGGGATCCATGCCTGGTTCATTTTTATGAACGTCAGCTTGTCCACGTTGGCTGTGGACAGGCGGCTGCGTTTGTCAGTAATGACGCCCCTGCCGTGCTGAATACACGTTCAGACAAAACGCTGGCCGCCGGGCAGGCCAGCATCTCCAAGGCATAAAATGCTAACTCTGGCCACGTGGACAATTTGGAGACCCAGAAGTTGAATGGGGCCGAACCATCAGTCAGTACGTGGAGGGGTGTGCAGACGCACTGTTCAACCATGTTAGTGAAATGCTGCCTCCTGCTAACACGTTCCGTATCAGGTGGTGGTGCAGTTAGCTGTGGCGTGGAGACAAAACTTTTCCACATTTCTGCCATGCTAACCCTGCACTCAGAGGAGCTGGCCGTGACACTGCTGCGTTGGCGACCTCTTGCTCCTCCTCTGCCTTCGCCTTGGGCTTCCACCTGTTCCCCTGTGACATTTGGGAATGCTCTCAGGAGCGCGCCTACCAGCGTGCGCTTGTACTCGCGCATCTTCCTATCACGCTCCAGAGCAGGAAGTAAGGTGGGCACATTGTCTTTGTACTGGGGATCCAGCAGGGTGGCAACCCAGCAGTCCGCACACGTTAAAATGTGGGCAACTCTGCTGTCGTTGCGCAGGCACTGCAGCATGTAGTCGCTCATGTGTGCCAGGCTCCCCAGAGGTAAGGACAAGCTGTCCTCTGTGGGAGGCGTATCGTCATCGTCCTCCGTATCCCCCCAGCCACGCACCAGTGATGGGCCTGAGCTGTGTCGGGTACCACCCGCTGTGAACCTGCTTCATCCTCATCCTCCTCCTCCTCATCCTCCTCGTCCTCCAGTAGTGGGCCCTGGCTGGCCACATTTGTACCTGGCCTCTGCTGTTGCAAAAAAACTCCCTCTGAGCCACTTCTAACAGACTGGCCTGAAAGTGCTAAAAATGACCCCTCATCCTCCTCCTCCTGGGCCACCTCCTCTTCCATCATCGCCCTAAGCATTTTCTCAAGGAGACATAGAAGTGGTATTGTAACACTGATAACGGTGTCATCACCACTGGCCATGTTGGTGGAGTGCTCGAAACAGGGCACACAGGTCTCGCATGGAGGCCCAATCATTGGTGGTGAAGTGGTGCTGTTCCGCAGTGCGACTGACGTGTGCCTGCTGCAGCTAAACTCCACTATGGCCTGCTGCTGCTCGCACAGTCTCTCCAGCATGTGCAAGGTGGAGTTCCACCTGGTGGGCACGTCGCATATGAGGTGGTGAGTGGGAAGGTCGAAGTTCCGCTGTAGCGCAGACAGGCGAGCAGCGGCAGGATGTGAACGCCAGAAGCGCTCACAGACAGCCCGCACTTTATGCAGCAGCTCTGATATGTCGGGGTAGTTGTGAATGAACTTCTGCACCACCAAATTCAGCACATGTGCCAGGCAAGCGATGTGCGTCCAACTGGCTCGTCCCAGAGCTGCGACGAAATTTCGCCCATTATCGCACACCACCAGGCCGGGCTTGAGGCCCACCGGCAGAAACCACTCGTCGGTCTGTTGTTCAATACCCCGCCACAACTCCTGCACGGTGTGGGGCCTGTCCCCCAAACATATGAGTTTCAGAATGGCCTGCTGACGTTTACCCCGGGCTGTGCTGAAGTTGGTGGTGAAGGTGTGTGGCTGACTGGATGAGCTGGTGAAGCAGAGGAGGAGGAAGCTGAGTAGGAGGAGGAGGCTACAGGAGGCAAAGAATGATGCCCTGCGATCCTTGGCGGCGGAAGGACGTGCGCCAAGGAACTCTCCGCCTGGGGCCCAGCCGCCACTACATTTACCCAGTGTGCAGTTAGGGAAATATAGCGTCCCTGGCCGTGCTTACTGGTCCACGTATCTGTGGTTAGGTGGACCCTACCACAGATGGCGTTGCGCAGTGCACAATTGATTTTATCGGTACTTGGCTGTGCAGGGAAGCACGGCTTTCTTGGAGAAGTAGTGGCGGCTGGGAAGAACATACTGTGGGACAGCCATGGACATCAGCTGTTTGAAGCTGTCTGTGTCCACCAGCCTGAATGACAGCATTTCAAAGGCCAGTAGTTTAGAAATGCTGGCATTCAGGCCCAGGGCTCGAGGGTGGCTAGGTGGGAATTTACGCTTTCTGTCCAAGCTTTGTGAGATGGAGAGCTGAACGCTACCGTGTGACATAGTGGAGATGCTTGGTGACGCAGGTGGTGGTGTCGGTGGCACATCCTCTGTTTGGTGGGCGGCAGGTGCCAACATTCCTCCCGAGGCAGAGGAAGAGGCCGAGGCAGTAGCAGAAGAGGGAGCAGGGGGAGCCAGAGTGAGTTCCTTGCTTTTAAGGTGTTTACTCCACTGCAGTTCATGCTTTGCATGTAGATGCCTGGTCATGCAGGTTGTGCTAAGGTTCAGAACGTTAATGCCTCGCTTCAGGCTCTGATGGCACAGCATGCAAACCACTCGGGTCTTGTCGTCAGCACATTGTTTAAAGAAGTGCCATGCCAGGGAACTCCTTGAAGCTGCCTTTGGGGTGCTCGGTCCTTGGTGGCGGAGGCCAGTAGCAGGCGAACTCTCTTGGAGGTGGCTGTTCTGCTTTTGCCCCCTGCTCCCTCTTTTGCTACGCTGTTGGCTTGGTCTCACCACTGCCTCTTCCTCTGAACTATGAAAGTCAGTGGCACGACCTTCATTCCATGTGGGGTCTAGGACCTCATCGTCCCCTGCATCGTCTTCCACACAGTCTTCCTCCCTGACCTCCTGTTCGGTCTGCACACTGCAGAAAGACGCAGCAGTTGGCACTTGTGTTTCGTCATCATCAGAGACGTGCGGACTGCGATGAGATGGTATTTCCATGTCCTCATCATCAGGAAACATCAGTGGTTGTGCATCAGTGCATTCTATGTCTTCCACCACTGGGGAAGGGCTAGGTGGATTCCCTTGGGAAACCCTGCCAGCAGAGTCTTCAAACAGCATAAGAGACTGCTGCATAACTTGAGGCTCAGACAGTTTCCCTGATATGCATGGGGGTGATGTGACAGACTGATGGGCTTGGTTTTCAGGAGCCACCTGTGCGCTTTCTGCAGAAGACTGGGTGGGAGATAATGTTGTGAACGTGCTGGATCCACTGTCGGCCACCCAATTGACTAGCGCCTGTACCTGCTCAGGCCTTACCATCCTTAGAACGGCATTGGGCCCCACCAAATATCGCTGTAAATTCTGGCGGGTACTGGAACCTGAGGTAGTTGGTTCACTAGGACGTGTGGCTGTGGCAGAATGGCCACGTCCTCTCCCAGCACCAGAGGGTACACTAACACCACCACGACCGCGTCCCTTACTAGATGTTTTCCTCATTGTTACCGTTCACCAAGCACCACAATAAGAAAAAAATATTTGGCCCAATGTTTTGAATTCAGGCCTTTTTTTACAGGCACATAACACTATCTGCCTATTTATTTATGTAGCGTATTACACTAATCCAGGCACAGCAGTAACCACTGATTTAGGGGAATATCTCTTTCAGGGCTAGTATTTAGGCCTTGGATGAAAGGTATCCTTTTATGGATAGATTTAAACTAGGCCTGCAACAGCTGGAACACCAGATTCAGTGTATTGCTATTTTGGCAATTGAATTTCACCCCAGAACAAAATATATAATTTGCAGGACACTATGAAACTTGGCCAGCCACAGCTGAAACCACTGAGTTATGGCATTGCTATTTTGGCAATTGAATTTCACCCCAGAACAAAATATATGTTTTGGCGGACACTATTATAGTTTGCCAGCCACAGCTGAAACCACTGATTTATGGTATTGCTATTTTGGCAATTTAATTTCACCCCAGAACAAAATATATGTTTTTGCGGACACTATTATAGTTTGCCAGCCACAGCTGTGACACCAGATTTATGGTATTGCTATTTTGGCAATTGAATTTCACCCTAGAACAAAAAATATCCTTTGCAGGACACTATGAAACTTGACCAGCCACAGCTGAAACCACTGATTTATGGTATTGCTATTTTGGCAATTGAATTTGACCCCAGAACAAAATATATGTTTTGGCGGACACTATTATAGTTTGCCAGCCACAGCTGAAATCACTGATTTATGGTATTGCTATTTTGGCAATTGAATTTCACCCCAGAACAAAATATATGTTTTGGCGGACACTATTAAAGTTTGCCAGCCACAGCTGTGACACCAGATTTATGTTATTGCTATTTTGGCAATTGAATTTCACCCCAGAACAAAATATATGTTTTTGCGTACACTATTATAGTTTGCCAGCCACAGCTGTGACACCAGATTTATGGTATTGCTATTTTGGCAATTGAATTTCACCCCAGAACAAAATATATGTTTTGGCGGACACTATTATAGTTTGCTAGCCAGTGCTGGGACACCAGATTTAGGGGATTGCTATTTTGACAATTGAATTTCACCACAGAAAATAATCTATCCTTTGCCAAACAGCAGACAGTATTATACTTGGCTAGCCAAAGCTGGAACACCAGATTTAGGGGATTGGTATCTTGGCAATTGTATTTAACCCCTTAATAAAATATAGAAATTGCTATCCTGAGTTTCTAGGGGTGACAATTAGCACAGCCAAGCCCCTGATGTAGGATATAGCAAAAAAAAAACTAGTATTGATGGATTGATGGACTTGGTGGCAGCTTGTTCTGGTGCACCACAAGTCACAAAATGGCCGCTGATCACCCCAGAAAATAAGTGACAGAAAAACGCTCTGTGCAGCCTAAAAACCAGTGAGCAAGTAACTAGCAGAAGTTCAATCATTCACAGCTGTACATCGATCACTTCATTAGGTGCTTTTGCAGACTTTTCCCTGCCTAATCTCGCCCTCACAGCAGCTGCGTCCTCTCCCTACACTAATCAGAGCAGTGTGACGTGCGGCGCTATGTGACTCCAGCTTAAATAGAGGCTGGGTCACATGCTGCACTTGGCCAATCACAGCCATGCCATTAGTAGGCATGGCTGTGATGGGCTCTTAGGGCAAGAAGTAAAATGCTAGCTGATTGGCTGCTGTGCAGCCCTTCAAGTGGGAAGAAATCGCCGAACAACTAACCCGAACCTGAAATTTTTTGAAAATGTTCGGGTTCAGGTCAGTGTCCCGAACACCCCAAAATTCAGTACGAACCCGAACTATTCTCAAACTGTTCGCTAAACACTACATATGAGTTCAGCAGGGACAGATTGGCATTTCTTGATGTCATATTTTAAAGGGGCCCTAACGGAGAACTAAATACTGGCACACATCGTAAGGGCACATCAACCAACTCCCGAGGTGGGAGAGTGACCATCCTCTCCCCCTCAGGAGGGGGATCCCCGTTGGGCAGTACCTCCGCATCAGGAGGAACTGCTCAGATAAAAAAACAATTCATACAGAAAGCCAATGACCTAAGAACCAGATTTAGAGAAAGGGGATCCCAGATGGGGGGTCCTTAGGAAGGCTTTGCAAAGGGCACTTCTGAGCGACTGGAAACAACTCCTCAACCTGCCCCTAAAAAATGAGCCAAAAACAGAAGATTGAATGATTAGACTTATTGGCACCTTTGATAGGGCTTTACATGAGGTGAGAGAAGTGGCCTCCAAACATTGGAAAATTCTACTAGATCCAGATCTAAGAGGTCCCGTGGCTCCCCTTACCTAAATTACTTTTAGAAGGGGAAGAGCCTTCGAGACAAATTGGTGTCCAGCCATTTTAGAAACCCCCCCTCAAAGAAAATGGGATGGCTACAACCATGGGTGCAAGGATGCTACCTCTGTAGCGAATGCATGGCATGTAAATGCATACGACAGGGGCGAGAGTTTATTAGTAATTTCACTGGGAAGACCTTCAGAATTGACACCTTTATAAACTGCCCCTCCAAGGGTGTGGTTTACAAAGGAACTTGCACCTGTGGGATTGAATACAATGTGCCAGCTCATCAAGGTCGCATAATTGGGAAACGGTGGAGACTGGGATACCTCAAATGGAGTGGTCTGCTCTTTCTCCAGACCTAAATCCCATTGAAAACCTATGGGATCAGCTGAGTCGCTCGTAACCCTGTACCCCAGAACCCTGCCCTTCAAGAAGAGTCAGATGCCATGCATCAGCAGACAATTAAGTTGACTTGTGAACAGCATGAGATGTCGTTGTTAAACTGTCATTGATACTCAAGGCCATTTTTTGTGGGGGTATACCCATTAGTGTTGTTGGCTTTTGTTTCAATAAATTGAGCTGAGGAAATCACCATTGCATGCAAGGTGCTATTGACATGGAATTCTCACCAGATGTCGGTAACAACCCATCAAATCCACACATGTAAAGAAATCAAGCCATACATGTTCATAAAGTATTTGAAACAATGAGAAATGACAAACATTCTTACTGAACTTTAATCCTTTCAAGCCCAGAGGTTTTTTTTTTTTTTTGGTGGGGGGGGGGGATTTTTTGTTTTGCGCTCCCTGCCTTCCCAGGGCCATAACTTTTTTATTTGTCTGTTCACATAGCCATATGAGGGCTTGTTTTTTTCAGGAAAAGTTGTACTTTCCAACGCCACCATTTAATATTGCATATGATGTAGTGGGAAGCAGGAAAAAAATTCCAAATGGGGTGAAATTCCAAAAAAGAGGTACCACTGTGGTGGAATGTTACGTTTTTTTTTTTATTACGACGTTCGATGTACGATACTGTAACGGACCGTTTCGCAGACAAGGGGTAAAAACCGTTTAGGCGATCGGCCCCCTTTACCGAAATATAGGCACAGCTACTGCAGAACACCAAACTCCTGAACTGGATACAAAATAGCACTCCAACTCCCGTACTGGAACCTCCCAAATAGCTGCTAGCAGACGAACAGGAAAAGCAGACAATCAGCTTACACTCCTGGCAATCAGTCTCTAACAGCATACAGTGAATCCCCCCAAGAACGAGACAAGGCTCTGTGTTGAGGGTCCAGCAGTGGTCTGAGGTGCTGGCACACCCAGCCTGGTTTTTATTACAGTCTTGCAAATACAGGACCGCCCACAGGGAGGTATAAAATATCCAGTAACATATTAGTTGCAACCCACAGATTCCCTCCCCCTTATCCTGAGAGGTAACCCAATTACACATACTTTTTACCACAATGCATCCTGGCTTCCTCTCCTCTGTTCAGGAGACAATTGAGAAGTAATTAAATTATCTCCCAGGACAGAGACAAGACTCCATTATGCACATGGTTAGCACAAAGCATTAAAATACTGTACAATACAAAGTCCCATTTTATACATAAAACACAGACATGTCAGAGACAAGACTCCATTATGCACATGGGGACACAAAACAAGCATTACTGTTAAAATACACCAGGTAAGACACATTACATTAAAACTATACATTTAACATATCCCCAGATAGCTCAGGTCTGAGCGCACATTATTAAGTGAATGGCGCTCAGACCACACGAATACAGTTTAATCGCCATGGAGCCAAAGTCTTTACAGTCAGTTTCATACGAATGGGCTCCATGGGATTCCTATCTGGGGTATAACACATTCAACCAAAACTACCGAACCCCAGGCAGAAAAGCACGAATTAAGCTTTTCTGCAGGTAAAAAAAGATGTCTTTTAACAGGGGGCCATAGTCCAAAGGCAGCAGGCGAGCAACCAGGCTTCTCCAATGCAATGTGGCGAGATTGGTCTCGTCACAGATACTGACTGGTTACTTTTATTCTACAGGTCAGTATGAATCCAGCGATACCTTATATCTATAGTTTTTCTTGCGTTTTGATAGTGATAAAATTTTTTTTTAAATGGGAATAAATCTGTTTTATTTTTTTGTCGCCATATTTTGACCCCTATAACTTTTTTGTATTTATGTCTACGGAGCTGTATGGGTGCTAATTTTTTCGCAGGCGATCTGAACTTTTCATTGATACTATTCTAGGGGGGAAAATGTCTTTTTGATCACATTTTATTTAAGTGTAGTAGAAAATGAAGTAACCAAAAGCGGCGAATCGGCCATTTGGACGATTTTTTCCATTTTGCAGTTTGCCGTATGGGGAATATATTTTAATATTTTTATAGTATGGCATTTTCGCACATTGCGACACCCATGATGTGTATTTTTTTTGTTAGAATTTTTATGTTTTTTTAAATAATTTTAAAAATAATTTTACACTTTTTTTTACTTTTTTATAGTTCCCATAGGGAACTATAACTTGCACTCATCTGACTGCTATTATCATAGACCCCAATGCAATTGCATTGAAATCTATGATGATTTTACTACTTTCCTATGGAGCCCTATTACAGGCAAGGGCTCCATAGGAAATACTATGCAGCAGCCTCGTGTCATTCATAAAGTCTCCTCCGATCGCCGCATCGCTTCGGTTTTTCAGCGCGCTCAGATGCCGTGGTCAGGATTGACCATGGCATCTGAGGGGTTAAATGTCCGCAATCGGCATCACTGCCGGTTGCAGACATTAGCCGCGGGTGTCTGCTAAAAGAAGCAGGTGACCACCCGTGGCTATGGCGCCCGCAGCGGGCCTTTGGTGATGACAGCTTCAAGATGCCTCCTGTATGGAGAAACTAGTTGCATGCATTGCTCAGGTTTGATTTTGGTCCATTCTTCCACACAAACACTCTTCAAATACTGAAGGTTCTGTGGGCTCCTTCTATGAACTCTGAGCTTTAGTTCCTTCCATAGATTTTCTGTTGGATTCAGGTCAGGTGATAGCTGGGCCATTCTAGCAGCTTTATTTTCTTTCTCTGAAACCAATTAAGAGTTTCCTTGACTTTGTGTTTGGGATCATTGTTTTGCTGAAATGTTCACCCTCATTTCATCTTCATCATCCTCGTAGATTGCAGCAGATTTTTATTAACAATGTCTAGGTACATTTGTCCATTTACCCTTTCTTCAATTATATGAAGTTTACCAGTGCCGTATGCTGAAAAACAGCCCCACACTATGATGTTCCCACTTCCAAACTTCACTGTTGGTATGGTGTTTTTGGTGTGATATACAGGCCCTGCACTATAATAAGGCAGACCAAGCGGCTGCCTTAGGGTGCTGAGATGGGGGGGGGGGGGGCGGAAAAATTAAACTTTTTTTTTAAATATGGTAAATCACTTGTGCCGCCGGCTGCGTGCGGACTCTCTGACAGCACCACGGGGTCAGGAGGGTGTGACCGGTGCCACGGCGGCGGGCGGCAGCAGGGAGTTGGTGACTCACACAGCCTGACAGACTGCAGTAGGTCAGAGTCTGCCACAGTTCCTGTTCTCCTCAGTGTGGTCCTGGTATCTTCTCTCTGGGCTCCCGACAAGTTTGGCTGAGTGGGAAAGACCTTCAATCAGTGGTCGCAGCTGTGTCACGTATCAGGCCATTGATTGGCTCAGTGGGAAAGGTCCTCAAACCAGTGTTTGTCTGAAGCAGAGAGAAGATACCAGGACCACACAGAGGAGAAGGGGAGCTGCTGCAGACGGGACCAGGGTCAGGTGAGAATAATGTTTTTTACACAACATTAAGGGGGATGACATGGGAGGGGGGAAATGTGCCATGAAGAAGGAAAAATGTGACATGGGTGGGGTGACATAGAGGGGGTGAAATGTGACATTGAGGGGGAGAAAAGTGACCTGGAGGGGGAGAAATGTGACATGGGTGGGGGGGTGATGTGACATGGTGGGGGAGTGTAGTTTGTTTTTTACATAAAAGAAAAATAAGTTAAAGAAACATATATGCACAGGAGGTGGGTGTGATAGGTGGACTGCAGGGTCTTGCGAGGCAGGTATTCAGGCGATTGGAGTGGGGTCCGGATGGGATGCTGGTGTTAGGGGGAGTTGGGGGCGCCAAAATGTAGCTTTGCTTGTGTTGGCAAAAATCCTTGCACCGGCCCTGGTGATACACAGTGCCTTTTGGCTTCCAAACATGGTTCGTATTTTGGCATCCAAAGAGTTCAATTTTGCCTCATCTGACCAGACTGCATTCTCCCTGTATTTCACGTTTGTCTAAATGTTGCTGAGCAAACTTTAAACGCGATTGAACATGCTTTGTGTTCAACAATTGTGTCTTGCGTTGTGACCGTGCATGGAGGTTGAGTGCATTAGTTATTGTTTTTTTGAAACAATTGTACCTGCAGATTCCAGGTCTTTCTGAAGCTCTCCACAGGTGGTCCTTGGCTCTCGGACAACTCTTCTGATAATTCTTTTTACTCCTCTGTCTGTAAACTGGCGGGGTGCACCTGGTTGTGACCGGTTTATGATGAAATTATGTTCTTTCCACTTTCGGATTATGGCCCCAATAGTGCTCACTGGAACCTTCTGTAGTTTAGAAATTCTTTTGTAACCAATGCCATCATTATGTTTTGCAACAATAAGGTTGTGACGGTTGTCATAGATCTCACTGGTTTTACCCATCAGGAGATGTTTCTTGTGTGGCACCTTGGTAATGAGACAACTTTTTATAGGCCATCAGTTAAACCAGCTTATATTATTTTTCACTAAGTGACAGGATTTCTTTCTAATTATTGATACATTTCAGCTGGTGTTATGACTTTCCATGGCGCTTTGCACCTCTCTTTCTTCATGTCATTCAGTGTCAGTTCTCAATATTACACATAACTTATCATAATTTATGGACATCTATGGTTTCATTTATTTGCATGTGTGGATTGGATGGGTTGTTACTGACTTCTGGTGAGAATTTCATGTTAATAACACCTTTAGAAATATATTTACTTAGAAAATTGGTGACGTGATCAATACTTATTTCATCCTCTAGGTACAGTGCCTTGCAAAAGTATTCACCACCCTTGACTTTTGTTTGTATTTTGGTGCCTCACAACATGGAATTAACATGGATTGTTTGAGGATTTGCATCATTTCATTTACAGAACATGCCCACAACTTTGAAGATGTTTTTTTTTTATTATTATTGTGAAGCAAACAACAAATAGGAAAAAATACCAGAAAAAGTCAATGTGCATAACTATTCACCCCCTAAAGTCAATACTTTGTAGAGCCACCCTTTGCGGCAATCACAGCTCTAAGTCGCTTTGGATAATTCTCTATGAGCTTGCCACATCTTACCACTGGGATTTTAGCCCATTCCTCCTTGCAAAACTGCTCCAGCTCCTTCAAGTTGAATGTTTTGCGCTTGTGAACAGCAATCTTTAAGTCTGACCACAGATTTTCTATTGGATTGAGATCTGGGCTTTGACTAGGCCATTCCAACACATTTACATATTTCCCCTTAAACCACTTAAGTGTTACTTTAGCAGTGTGTTTGGGGTTTTGTCCTGCTGGAAGGTGAACCTCCATCCTAGCCTCAAATCACGCAGGTTTTGCTAAAGAATATCCCTGTATTTAGCACCATCCATCTTTCCCCAAGTCTGACCAGTTCTAGCTGCTGAAAAACATCCCCACAGCATGATGCTGCCACTACCATGTTTCACTGTAGAGATGGTGTTCTTTGGGTGATGTGATGTGATGTGTTGTGTTTTTGCAAGACATAGTGTTTTCTTTGATGGCCGAAATGTTAAATTTTAGTCTCATCAGACCAGAGCACCTTCCTCCATACATTTTGGGAGTCTTCCACATGCCTTTTCGCAAACTCACAACATGCCTTTTTGTTTTTAGCTGAAAGTCATGGCTTTCTTCTGGCCACTCTGCAATAAAGCTCAACTCTATGGAGCGTACGGCTTATGGTCGTCATATGTACAGATACTTCAGTCTCTGCTGTGGAACTCTGCAGCTCCTCCAGGGTTACATTAGGTCTCTGTGCTGCCTCTCGGATTAATGCCCTCCTTGCCCGGTCCGTGAGTTTTGGTGGGCGGCCGTCTCTTGGCAGGTTTACTGTTGTGCCATGTTCTTTCCATTTGGTTATGATAGATTTGATGGTGCTCCTGGGGATCATCAAAGATTTGAATTTTTTTTTATAACCTAACCCTGACTTGTACTTCTCAACAACATTGTCCCTTACTTGTTTAGAGAGTTCCTTGGTCTTCATGGCAGTGTTTAGTTAGTGATGCCTCTTGCTTAGGCGTTGCAGCCTTTGGGGCCTTTCAAAAAAGGTGTGTATATGTAATGACAGATCATGCGTCACTTAGATTGCACACAGGTGGACATAATTTCACTAATTATGTGACTTCTGAAGGTAATTGGTTGCACCAGAGCTTTTTATAGGCTTCCTAACAAAGAGGATGAATACATATGCACATGCTAATTTTCTGTTTTCTATTTCTAAAAAATAGTTTTATTTATATAGTTTGCTCATTTCACTTCACCAACTTAGACTGTTGTGTTCTGATCCATCACATAAAATTCAGATTAACAAAACATTGAACTTAAAGCTGTAAAGCTCAAACTTTACACAGCCATCAGGTCAACCTGCTTCCAGGTTCTGAAACTGACAGAACATTTTAGCCCTGTATTTATCCCCATAATAATGAGCACAGCAGCTGCACCTGTGTTTGCCTATGTTTAGGGTAAAGTATTGTACTGGAGTGGGGAGGGAATGGCAAAATTTTTTTTTTTTAGGTGAGATACACACCCTCCAGTACCACCCCCTCCAGTACTTTACCAACCACCCTGTTTTTTTTTATATACATATGTAGAGAGAGAGGGTCAATGTTAGTGCATAAGCAAGCAAGCATACAGCTCATCATTCTGGCCAGTGTGCCTAAGGAGCCAGTTGAGCCACTGAGAAAATTGGGTGTTATGGCCAGTGTCTTATTCATCATCATCTTCCTGCTCCTTCACTTCCTCCTCCTTCTCCAGTGACATCCCCTCATCCTTCTCCTCCATGGGAGTTTCACCTTCCGGGTCCCCAACAGCTATAGTGCGGACAGCAAGATGTGTCTGCTGTATGAGTTTGAGCATCTGTTTTAAGATAAATAAGTTCATGCTGCAGTTGTCTCTACTGACAAATTTTGTGGCCTCTTCAAGGGCTTCAGCACGTGACAGACATCTCTGATGAGCTGCGATCTCTTGACCTGGAAACAATACATGCTCCCTGTGGCAGCCGATGCATGACAAAATCATACACGACTCTTGACTTTACATTTGATAGTACTGAGTGGAAATGGGAGTAATGCGCTGTCCTGATGCTGATAGGGACCAGAGTATGTCCATGGAGGAGGAGAAAGCAGATAAGCACCTGGTTTGGGAACCAGACCGACACAAATGTAGAGGTGTCACTAGGACCTGGTGTTGTTGCTGGGGCGGTGCCTTACTGCTGCCATGAAAAACATTGACCTATTGGGCCGTGAAAGACGTGAAATGTGCTGTCCTTGCCCGTAACAGCCGCACAGTGTAATTTGCAATTTTAAATAATTGTTTTGAAAAAAAAAATGGATAACTGGGTAGAAGTATAAATATCATACAGCAGAATACAATTTTGGTGAAGGCACAGTACTAAGCCACCATTGCCACAACTAAGTAGTTTGGTAGCAACTGCTCCGCCAGAAACTTGTCCAGGTGGAAGTTCAGCTTATAGGCAAGCTAACTGCTGGCTGATAATAGTTTTCACATTCAGTTATTGATGTCTCACAATGGAGTGAAATCCAAGAAGGAGGAGGAGTCTGAACAGGAGAAGAAGAAGCTGATGATAATGACAAGGACACTGTATTGCTTGGGGATGCTGGCTAGCTGCTACAAAGAAGACCAGAAGAAGGAGGACAGGCTTGTTCTGATTCAGAATGCTGGCCAGTTCTATTTTCCCAAAGAACTGTGTGATGCCGCCTCATGTGCTGCAATAGAGCTTCGAAACCTATGTGTTTAAATGCCTACAACTTATTTTAATCCTGCACATGACTGTGGTTTTGTGTGCCAGACTTGTGTAGAAAAAAACACCATATGGTAGTTGTTCACACAGAACGAGTGAAAGCTAAGCTTGGCTTAGGTCTGCACGCACAGTTCTCAAGCTGACCACAGTATAAGCAGTTCTGTCTCTGGCAGTTTGTTTGGAGGTTTTGGCTATACATTGCCTCCACTGTTTATTGCCACCACGGCCACCCTCCTTCTCCTGAGATGTCTCTTCAGCACTCCAATTTGGCCCCCAGGTCCTGTCCAACACATCATTGGAGTTTCTTACACTCCCCACCGCTTTTATTAGACTGTGGTATCTCATGTAGGCTCCTTGGCCCCCTCCCACTTTCCTGCTCTGTATTTGCCTAACTGCCAAGGTTGCCACCACTACGACCATTGTCAATACTGTTGCTATGGGTGCAAATATTACCACCAGCACAATTATGCATGGGGTCCCTTCCCTCCCCCTAAACCTCCTCCTCATGGCCATCTAAATGCTGACTGCTCTCATACAAGTCATCAACAGTGAGACTCTCTTGACTATCTACTAGAGTGTGTGATGTGATTTTGTTGCCTCTAGTGTTGAGTGAGCATGCAAGGGCAAACTGGTGTTCGACTCGAGCATCGCGATGTTTGCCTGAATGCTCGAGTCAGTGTACTTAAATCTAATTTAGCCTCGAATTCTGAAAGTTTTGTGCTGGGATTTGAACTCACAACCTTCTACATTAGATGCAAGGACCTTAACCACTAAGCTATAAAGCTGCATGATAAACTGTGTCAGAAAAACCTGACACAGCAGAAGTGTCATTTTATATTTTACTGGGGGTTAACATGTAGCTGTATAGCGTAGTGGTTAAGGTTCTTGGCTCTAATGTAGAAGGTTGTGAGTCCAAATCCAGCCAGAAACTTTTCAGAAATAGAGGCTAAATTTAATTTAAACATATATATATATATATTTTAAGCCATTATATATTTACATATGTTATTATATATTTAGAATATATTATATATTCTAATATATGTAAATATATTGTGCCTAAAAACATCAGTAGTAGATTCCCACATATTATGCGTTCATATATTTCAGAAGTATGATTTTATCTATATTTATATAAAAATATATTTAGGTAAAAATAGAGGGGTGGCGTCACCCCCCACTTCTTGTATTTGGCATTCGTTACCTCTTCCTTGCGTGTAATTTAATGCCATGGATTTGTGAATATTGTTTTAGTAACTTTCTTTCATTTTCTCTTGTCTTTTAGATATTCTTTACTGAATCGAGAGGATGTTCGGGGATCGCGCTCTAACTCTTTAAATGACACCCACACTAACTGCACTTTATTATGTTACTGTATTGGATACATGTCGCCACTAATTATTTCAATACACTGTCCTATGCTGTTTTTAGGAAGGAGTAACCCTCCTGGCTGCCGATTTTGACAGACAGCTGTATCGCTGCCTGTTTAAGGCATTGGTGTGTCTTTGCAGGTAGGCGGTCACATAAGGGGGTGTGTCTCTTTCCGGCACGTTTGAGACTCACTCCTGCCTGTCAGCATAAGAGAGATTCCTCATGGTGCCTATTATATACGGCTGAAGATGACAGTGGTTACAATATCTATATGGATTATGACATGTCCAAATGTTGGGCTATGTGCCCTTAATCAAGATGGCAACCGCATACAGTTTTTCATTGAAGCGCATGCGCCAGTTCGTCCAGAGGAAATGCGCAGTATCATCAGCGGGAAGCTCTTTTGAGCGTGATGGTATGTGTGGGCGCCATGGAGAAGTGAGCAGCGATCCATTACATTTCTCGCTTCATTTTAATATTTTGATTATTATGTCTCACCTATAGGTATCTTTATTGAAATGTTATTAAATGCACAAGTCACTTTATTTATATTATCTCAATCACAGTATTGTTTACCGGCATTTGTCATATGACATTTATTTGAAGTATCACATGATTTGTATTACTTAATTGATCACATGTTGTGATTGGATGTGTGTTTCCGAAAGATCACTATATATACTCTGTCATTTCACATTTGTCCATGCTTGAGGAAGGCTCATCTGAGCCGAAACGTCGCACTTGTGTCACCTTATGGGTCAATATAAGTTTTTAAAGCTTTGGATTACATATTGGAGTGCAGTCCGATCTTTTTCTTGAGTTTTTTCTGACACAGTTTATCATTCAGCTTTATAGATGAATGGTTAAGGTCCTTGCCTCTTATGTAGAAGGTTGCGAGTTCAAATCCTGGCAGAAACTTTTCAGAAATAGAGTCTAAGTTAGATTTAAATACACTGGGTGTCACCAAGCACTGACTCCATATATGGACATAGCTAAATATGGAGTCAGAGCATGGACTCCTAAGCCGCAGACTCACATTAGGGGAATCCCTTACTGTACAGCGATCTTCTGCATAGACCTCAGTGGGACCCGCTACCTTCCCTTCTTCAGAGCAGGGGGTGCCTGATTTAATGCTCGGGTGTTCCCATTGACTTCCATTGTGCTCGAGTGCACCTAAGCATCCCAAAGTGTTCTACTCAAGCACCCAAGCACTTTGGTGCTTGATAAACACTAGTTGACTCTTAAGAAAAAAGAAACTGCCCCACTAGGAAAAGGCAGCGAAGACAGGACTGGGTTATCTGAAGTTTCAAGAAGTAGGAGCAATGTTGTGAACCCTGGCTCCAAGGCACTTTGTCAGACTCAAAAGTGACCTCCAAGTCATTCTGCTGTGACTGAGTGGATAAGTGAGCCATCCAATCCTCAATCTCACTCACTTCCTTCTTAATGACAATGTTGCACCTTTTCGAAGTCAGGGAGAACTGTGGCCTACTACTTTTATTACTGCTACTACTGGCCGGATAGCTGGTGCTGCAACTACCAACATTCTGGCTCTGCGAGTAGAGGTCCTGGTTCTGAGTCTCTCATTTGGAACCTTAGATATTCCAGACATCTGAGCTAATGAACACAGTTACACAAAGTATGGAACGGTTTGCAAATGTGTTTTCTGGAACTTAAAGACCGAAAGGCGCAATTAAATGTCCTCTTTCTACAGTAACAAATTTGTGCTTAATGTCTTATGTACGTTCAAATATGCAGGTTCAGAAAAAAACTTTCTCTAGTGTAAAATATAAGTTGTCCACCTACTATGAGATTGTTCCCCCCAACCAACACTTCAACCGTCTAGAGATGCCCTGTAAGAGATTCAAGTCTACTGCAAATTAGGCGAGGTGAGGCGATCACCTCAGGCTGCAAGGCCCTGGAGATAACTGGGTGGTGGTGACGAAGGCAGGGCCGTGGGAAATGAGCACTCGTCTCTTTATGTCCAACTGCATCACCATCCTCAGGACAGTGATACAGTTAGATGCTGCAGCGGGGCAGGGGAGAGGCATCTCCCTTCCCCGTTGTTCTGATAGGCTTCAGACCTAGTGTCTGCAGCCTATCAGAAGCTGGTGCAGGTGGCACCATGACGTCATTATAATCTCGCCGCCTGAGCAAGGCAGCGTACAGCGCACAACACAGGCCTGCATTACATCGCTAATAGCCGCATGGAGGTAAGTATATGTGTTTATTTATTTATTTATTTTATTTGGGACAATGCAGGAGAGGAGCACTAAGGGGGCATCTAGTGGCACTAAGAAAGGGCATTTCTTACTGGCACATTATGGGGGCACTATGGGGAAGGGGGGAGAGGAGCACTACGGGGGTTCTTTAATGACAAGCATTTTACCAAAAGACCCAGGATCTGGGTGTATTAGATCATAGACTAAATAACAGCATGCAATGCCAGTCAGCTGCCTCTAAGGCCAACAGAAATTTGTCTTGTATTAAAAGAGGTATGGACGCCCAGGACAGGGATGTAATATTGCCACTATACAAAGCTTTGGTGCGGCCTCAATTGGAATGCACAGTTCAGTTCCAGGCACCAGTCCATAAAAAGGTTGCCCTGGAGTTAGAAAAAGTACAGAGGAGATCAAGTAAACTCATAAAGGGCTTGAAAGATCTTAGTTATGAGCAAAGATTAGATTAAATGAAATTTTTAGCCTTGAAAAAAGACGTCTAAGGGGGACATGATTAACTTGTACAAATATATAAACGGACCATACAAAAAATATCAAGGGAAGCTATTCTGTGTTTTGCCACTCCCTACGCCTGGAGAAAAAAAGATTCAGTCATAAGAGGCGACAAGCATTCTTTACAGTAAGATCTGTGAATCTCTGGAATAGCCTGCTGCAGGAGCTGGTCACAGCAAATACAGTAGATGGCTTCAATAAAGGTTTAGATTTACTTTTTAATTCAAAATAACATTCAGGCTTATGACAATGTATAGAAATCTTGTTCTACACACCTTTTCCCTTTGGCCAAACCCCTTTTTAAAATGAAGATGGACATTGATCCAGGTATTTGTTCCTTGGTTCGATATAGCAGGATTACAGGTTGGACTTGATGGACTTTTGTCTCTTTCCGACCTTAAAAACTATGTAGGAGGGCACTAAGAAAGAGTATTCCACACTGGCACATTGTGGGGTCACTATGGAGAGAGGAACAGTATGGGGGTATCTACTGAGGCCACTAAGAAGTGGTATTTTATACTGGCAAATTATCAGGGACAGCATCTACTGGGGGCTTTGTATAGGGGCATTTTATACTGGTACATTATTGGGGGTCACTATGGGGAAGGGGGAGAGGAGCACAATGGAGGCATGTACTTGGGGGGGTATTTTATAGGGGTATTTTATACTGACACATTATGGGGGAACTATGGGGACATTAGCTGAACTGCGGGCACTAAGAGGGGGTATTTGTTGTACTGGCACACAAAACAGGAGTATTTTGTATTAGTGCACATTATTATGGGGCATTTTTTGCACTGGCACACATTATAAAGGGGTATTTTTGTACTGGCGCACATAAGGGGCATTTTTTATACCGTGCTCAGTTTAATTGGGCATTTTTTTCTGTCTTTATAAGGAGAATTATTATTACTGGGGGGCATTACGGTGGGCTATATTACTACTGGAAGACTATGGGGAACATGATTACTAGTATGGGCACTATGGGAGCATTAGTACTTCTGGGGCACAGTGGGGACATTTTGGGGGCCCTGTAGGGACACTATTACTACCAAGTGCGCTCTGGCAGAGAATTATAACAATTGGTGGGACTTTTGGGAGCACTATTATTGTTTGGACATGCTGGCAGAGTATCAGCTTAGCACAATTATTTTTGGGGGACATTATGTTTACACTATTAGTGTCAGGGACACTAATTGCTGGGTACAGCTATTTTAGGACGCTGTATGCGAATAATTATTAAAGGACACTAACTGCATGGTACTAGTATTATCAGGGGATTTGCAGTATGGTATTAGGAAGCACAGCAAGCACAGTATTGGAGGTGGTAGGATGATTTGTCCAGAAGTTGGAGGATGATGGAAAAGTAGAAATCTAAGATGTCTTTTTGTCAAACTGCAGAGATGAGAGATGGGTGAAAATTCATCATGGTCTTCTGGTCTGAATGGAGAAGATGAGGAGAGAGAAAGTATACATCAGAGGAGACATAACTGTATGTAAGAGGTATGTGGCGCTGTATTACCCTGTATGTTTTGTAGTGATATATGTAATGTTAGGAGAGAAGGAGTTAGGTTAAGATTATGGTATAGAAATTGGGGGACGGGGGCGCTGTTTAAATGTTCACCTCAGGCAGAAGAAAGGCTATGTGCACTCCTGTACTTAACCCCATAAGGACCCATGACGTACATGTACGTCATATCTGGCCGGGACTTAAAGATCAGTACATACATGTACTGCATGGTGATCGGGTGGGTGACGGAGCTGCGCCTGCCCGATCAGCAGAAGGGGTCCAGTAGTCACTGATAGCCGGACCCCTGCTGTTTGCGCAGGCATCGGTGAAAGTACCGATGGCGACGCATTGACCTTCGCACTGCCGCGGTCAGCGCTGACCGCGGCACATGCGATGTATGGCAAGGAAGGGAGCTGCCATTGGGTCGCTTCTGTGACGGGGACCAGATGTTAGGCATCGTGGCTGCCTTCAGTGACAGCCTGTGATATCCAGCCCCCTGGATCTCACAGGCAGGAAGGCTGTAAGTGTATTACACTGGTAATACACTGGCAGGAAGGCTGTAAGTGTATTACACTGGTAATACACTTACAGCCAATGCATTACAATACAGAAGTATTTGTAATGCATCGTAAAGGGGATCAGACCCCCAAAAGATGAAGTCCCAGAGTAGAACAAAAAATAAAGTGAAAAAAGAACTTAAAAGTTAAATTAAAAGTCTTAGGTAAAAAAACAACAAACGTCGTTTTCCCATAATAAAGTAAAAAAAATTAGACATATTAGGTACTGCCGCATCCGTATCGACCGGCTCTATAAAAATATCACATGACCTTATCCCTCAGATGAACGCCGTCAAAAGAATAAAATAAAAACTGTGCTAAAAAAAACACCTTACATCACTAAAAGTGCAACGCCAAGAGATCAAAAAGGCGTATGGCCCCCAAAATCAAGCCAATCTAACCGTCACCTCATCCTGCAAAAAATGAGCCCCTAACTAAGACAATCGCTTAACAAATAAAAAAAAATATGGCTCTCATACTATGGAGACACATGCATGATTTTTTTTTTTGTTTCAAAAATGCTTTTATTGTGTTAAATGTAAAAAAAATTAAAAAGTAGACATATTAAGTATTGCCGCATCCGTAACAACCTGCTCTATAAAAATACCACATGACCTAACCCCTCAGGTGAACAACGTAAAAAAGATTAAATAAAAAAGGTGTCAAAAAAGCCATTTTTTGTCACCTTACATCACAAAAAGTGTAATAGCAAGCGATCAAAAAGTCATATTCACCCCAAAATAGTGCCAATCAAACCGTCATCTCATCCCTCAAAAAGGCTACCCTAACTAAGACATTCACCCAAAAAATAAAAAAATACTATGGCTCTCAGACTATGGAGACACTAAAACATGAATTTATTTTGTTTTAAAAATGATATTGTGTAAAACTTAAAGAAAAAAAAGTATACATATTATGTATTGCCACGTCCGTAATGACCTGCTCTATAAAAATACCGCATGACCTAACCCTTAAGGTAAAAAACGTAAAAAACAAAAAACAAAATGTCAAAAAAGACATTTTTTGTCACCATACATCACAAAAAGTGTAATAGCAAATGATCAAAAATTCATATGCACCCCAAAATAGTGGCAATTAAATCGTCATCTCATCCCGTATAAATGATACCCTACCTAAGACAATCACCCAAAAATAAAAAAAAATATAGCTCTCAGACTATGTCAGCGTTTCTCATGGGGGGCGCGAGGCTCCGTAAAGGGGGGCTCCAGGTGACAGGAGATGAACGCTTCCACTGTGGAAGCGTTCATCTCCATAGTGATCTGTATCGCCGTCCTCTGGACAGCGATACAGATCACTGTGCTGTGTGGCAGGGGAGGGGGAGGCGTCTCCCTCCCCTTCTCCTCTGATAGGCTGCGGGCCTTGTGCCGGCAGCCTATCAGAGTGGTTCAGGCGGCGCGATGACAGAGCAACTAAAAATCATATGTACCCTAAAATAGTACCAACAAAACTGCCATCTTATCCCGTAGTTTCCAAAATGGGGTCATTTTTTTGGAGTTTCTACTCTGGTATGCATCAGGGGGTCTTCAAAGGTGACATGGCAACTGAAAATTATCTCAGTGAAATCTGCTCTCCAAAAACCATATGGCGTTCATTTCCTTCTGCACCCTGCCATGTGCCCTTACTTGTTTGGCTGTTAACAATTGCTTTGTTACTGGAAAAAATGGATTAAAATGGAAAATCTACCAAAAAAGTGAAATTCTGAAATATCATCTACATTTTCCTTTATGGGTGGTTTTTATTATGTAAGCCTCCAAATTGACTTCAGACCTGAACTGGTCCTTAAAAAGTAGGTTTTGCTTCTAAACTTCCAAGCCTTCTAACGTCCCAAAAAAAGAAAATGTAATTTACAAAATGATCCAAACATGAAGTAGACATATGGGAAATATAAAGTAATAACTATTTTAGGAGGTATCACTATCTGTTTTAAAAGCAGAGAAATAGAAATTTTGACAATTGCTAATTTTTTTAATTTTTAATTTTTGGTAAATTTGGTATTTTTTTATAAATAAAAATGAAATATTTTGACTCAAATTTACCACTGTCATGAAGTACAATATGTGACGAGAAAACAATCTCAGAATGGCTTGGATAAGTAAAAGCGTTTTAAAGTTATCACCACATAAAGTGACACATGTTAGATTTGCAAAAAATGGCCTGGTCCTTAAGGTTAAAAATGGCAGGGTCGTGAATGGGTAACCTCACTATGGATTAAATGTTGGATTAAATGTTGATTTTCAGGGAGACACAATGGTGGTAATTTATTATGATTAGTCAAAAATGTGCATACTTTGTGAAAAAATGTTTTGACTTGATGGGCTTTTATGCCACTCAACACCACTTCTTTAAAAATCTGGGAGGGAGCGTGGCATCCTGTGGCTTGACACATTTGCTATAGTTTACTCCAAAAACTGACCCAGTGTGTCCCCATAGAAATGAATGGGTCCGCAATTCTGTTCCACAAATTGAGACGTGTGAATGGAGCCTTAATTTGACTGCAGTTTCTTTTTTTTATAGGTTGTTAGCCACAAATGACAATTGTACTGTTACATAACTTTGCATGCTTGTCCCTCTCTTTTCAGGTCACCGTTGAACATGCACCATGGAAACAAACAGAATAGATTTCTTTAAAAAGAGGGGAAATGCAGTGACCCAGTGGATCACTGCTAAATGGTAAATATATAAAATAATAATAAATTAATAATATTAATGATCTTTATTTATACAGTGGCAACATATTCCACATGTGCTATATTGCTGCGATTTTCTAGTTATGTCTCATTATAAATTGTTATTTTATTGTTTATAATACCTGAAGGCTGTGTTTATGGAGTTAATACTTTGTCCCTGCATAAGGTTGTCATGAGCGAGCTAACCCAAGCCCCCTCAGCTTGACTTTTTCCTGTTAAGTTGGACAGCAATAGCTAGCTGGTTGAAGAGTAATTAGCAAAGTGGAATTTGGTCCGAATTTTAGGAAAATTCGATTCTAAGCAAAGCCGAATTTCCTCATATTTTGTGGTAACTAATAATTTTTCCTAAATTGGCAATGGAGTTGTCTTAGAAAGAACGGAAAATAATACTTCTTTTTTTTTAAAAAAAACAAAAAGCCATATTGCACTAGCGTGTTACCTTGTTACCGGTGCACTTCTGTCTAAGTTGCCGTTAAAAATGGTCCCATTGATTGATAGGCTGAATGGGGTTTTAACATAGTAATTCATGATGAATTAATTTGTCACAAATCAAATTTCTCATCAAACTTCGGAGAAGCACTAATCAGAAGGAACAGCAGCCAAATAAAGAGGGTTTGTGCATGGAAACAACCTGCGGAGGTAACATTCATCTATGGTTTCTAAACTCCACAGCCTTAGACGACCGTGTGCTGGCCATACTCGTGCTGAGGACCGCAAATTGCAGTCTGTAATGCACGGGCACCGACCGTGTGCTTGCCGTCTGCAGTTGGGACCCATTGACTTAAATGGGGTCTGTAATCTGCATCCAACAGTCCACACCGCAAAAAAGTAGTTATGCTCTACTTTTTTGGGGTGTGGAGGCACGGACAGAAAACCTACAGAAGCACTCCGTAGTGCTTCCATGGGCTTGCCATTCGTGTATCCGTTCCGCACCGCATCTCCCGGATTGCAGATCCATTTAAGTGAATAGGTCCGCATCCATGATACGGTGGGCACACGGCCGATGCCCATATATTGCAGACCCGCTGTTTGCGAGACACAATACAGGCACGGCCGACACATGGTCATGTGCATGAGGCCTTAGCTGTATTTAAAGGCCTCAGGTCCCCAGACATAACTGAGAGACATATTAAAGGTCTGTTTTAACCTATTCAGCCCCGGGTGACTTTCCATTTTTATGTTGTCATTTTTCACTCCCTGATTTCCTGGATCCATAATATTTTTTTCCATTCACATAGCTGAGGGCTTTTTTTATGTGGGACAAGTTGTACTTTCTAATGGCGTCATTTAATGTTGCATACAAAATATAAAACAGGAAAACACTTAGAAACAGCAGGTTGAGATAAGTTCACTTCATGATCTTCATTGCTGAATCCAAACCACGGCTGATGTCATCCACTTCTGTTGGTTTTAGGGTATGGCCACTCCATGATCCCTAGATTAGGATAAATGGTGAGGCACCCAAGTTAGTAAAGCAAAGTTAGTAGATTTTCCATAAATAAGTATATAAAACCACTTAAAAGTATAAACTATATCTTAATCATTAAAATCATAGATTAGTATAGATCGGTCCCCTGAATTTCACTAAAACCTGAAGGACCTTCAGTGACATTACATTATGTCACCCTATCACCTATCACTGATAAACCAATACAATACTTCCTTTATTGAAACGCTCCAGACCTTTAAATCCCCATCCAATCCCTTCCCAATCCACAAATTCCCTCTTACATATATGCCCAAAAAGGGAGATATTCCTACTCAATCATATTACTGCAGCATTCAGAGTATTTAACTTTCCATCCAGTCACTCCAGCGATTAACTGTTACATACCTAACTGAATAGGGATATCCCTCCTATAATTACACTCCATGCAGATATCCTAAATCAAATGGGAATTGATATTAAAATCAATATTTAAACCTTTGAGGTGTAGGGTATCATATGAAAAATTCAAATATACCTCACGCTTATTGATAGCCCAAACTGAATCCCCCCTCCACCCCCACACTGTTTTTGTTTTATATTGATATGACTTTTGAGAGACTGGACCCCTCTGATATATGGACTAGCTACATTCATTATTTGAAACTATACACTGGTATTATTCTTTTATTTTAACCATGCTGAAATTTTTTCTAAATGGGGTGGAATTGGAAGAAAAAATGCAATTCCTCGTTAGATTCATGGGTTTCGTTTTTACAGAATTCTCTATTTGGTAAAACTGACCTGTGCCCTTCAATCTCTAGTTCAGCATGATTACAGCGATATCACATTTGTATACTTTTTCTTGTGTTTTAATTTTCCTTTTTATCGCCATATTCTGACCCGCAGAACTTTTTTTTATATTTATGTCTATGGAGCTGTGTGTAGGCTCATTTTTACAAGGCTATATTTAGTTTTCAAAATTTTTTGGGGAGGGAAAGTTTTGATTTTTGTTTCCATTGTAGCTTTTTTCCAAAGCACTGCTCTATTAGCGTGGAACTCTTCATAGAAATCCAGGCTATTAAAGAGAATAAACAGCTTCCCTGATCTCCATATGGGGAAGCAGTTCGGGCTCCAGGACTGTTGCGCTACCAGTTAAAGCTGCCTCAGATGCCATGGTTCCAAATGACCATGGTATCTGTGGCTTTAAATGTCTAAAATTCATGTTATCGCCAATTGCATCCATTAGCCCCGGCTGCCTGCTGTTAAAAACAACCAAAATCTGCCAGTTAGGTTGCCGCTGTATTCAGGAGGGCCCACCAGCACCATACATGTACGGTGCTCTCATGAAGGAGTTAAAGTCCAAACCCTACAGCACCCATCATCTGGATTAGAATGTTAGCATTGGAATACTTGAAAAAGCCTCAGGGAGCTCCTAGGATCTGTGCTATAAAACAACCTTAGGGCAGATCATTTATAATGTTTAAGAACTGAGCCTACAATTCCTCTGAATGTATGTGGAAACTGCTGATACATCAGTTAAAGTTGGTTAGTGGTTGAACTGGACCAGACTGCCTCATATTTGCAATAATTTCTATGTTTCCTGCCTTGCACCTAGTCGTCAACATCACAGGCACCCACATTCCATCAAGCCCACCACTGGGATAGGGAGTCCTGGAGCAGAACGATCACCACTGTGAGTACTAACATTTCTCACAAGACAACCTCTCTCCTCACATCTTCTATGCAATTTTAGTGCCAATCTCCACCATAGCTAGCATTGATTTTTTTGCTTTTCTGGTGCATGGACAGGCAAAAATGCAACAAATTTATTCAGAGAAAGAGGTCCAGCATTTAACCAATGTACAGTACATACCCCATAGCTGAGTCATCAATTCAAAGTACAAAGTCCAGCAAAAAAAAACAACCCTTTAAAAATCATAATATTTTATTAATTTTCCTTAAAATAAGAAACCCCAGACCAAATATGATAAGGATGATAGTCAATAATGTCACAATTGATTAATCAAATATTAGTTAATATAGAAAAAGTTGTAGGGATAATTATCAGGTGGGGATTCTGGAAAAATATCCCTATATCAGTCCTATCCTATACCTTAGCCCAGGGACGGCCCCTAATGGTGGGGACTCCCTGTCCTCGTGCCTGGGCTACAAACACCCTATTTATCTCTACCGGGTACAAAGCCCTATACTTCACCCAAAGATAACCCTAATTGAGTCCTGGTGCCCAAGAAAGGTATTCCTACCCTAACTGAGGTCCCAGAATCCCAGACGGGTACTACTGCCCAAACGTGTTTTCCCCCAACAAAAAGGGTTCTTCAGGGGGTCAATGTCATGGGTGGGCAATTAAGAATAAAGATACATAGACGTATAGATATAAAGATAGAAAAACAGATGTGAAAGGAGGATATGGCATTTGATAAGTGTAAAGTAATTAACACTGAAGAGGACAGTTTTCTGCTACAGAGTGATCTGGATAGATTGGCGGCTTGGACAGAGAAATGGCAGATGAGGTTTAACACTGACAAATGTAAAGTTATGCACATGGGAAGGAATAATGCAAGTCATCCGTACATACTAAATGGTAAAACACTCAGTAACACTGACATAGAAAAGGATCTAGGAATTTTAATAAACAGCAAACTAAGCTGTAAAAACCAGTGTCAGGCAGCTGCTGCCAAGGCCAATAAGATAATGGGTTGCATCAAAATTAGCATAGATGCCCGCGATGAGAACATACTCCTACCACTTTACAAATCACTAGTCAGACCACACATGCAGTACTGTGTACAGTTCTGGGCTCCTGTGAAAAAGGCAGACATAGCAGAGCTGGAGAGGGTTCAGAGGAGGGCAACTAAAGTAGTAACTGGAATGGGGCAACTACAGTACCCTGAAAGGTTATCAAAATTAGGGTTATTCACCTTAGAAAAAAGACGACTGAGGGGAGATCTAATATCTATGTATAAATATATCAGGGGTCAGTACAAAGATTCCTCCCTGCGTCTGGAGAAAAGAAGGTTTGTACACAAACATAGAAAAGGATTCTTCACGGTAAGAGCAGTGAGACTATGGAACTCTCTGCCTGAGGAGGTGGTGATGGTGAGTACAATAAAGGAATTCAAGAGGGGACTGGATGTATTTCTGGAGTGTAATAATATTACAGGTTATAGCTACTAGAGATGGGTCGTTGATTCAGGGAGTTATTCTGATTGCCTGATTGGAGTCGGGAAGGAATTTTTTCCCCTTAAGTGGGGAAATTGGCTTCTGCCTCACACTGCCTTTTTAGCCTTCCTCTGGATCAACTTGTAGGAAACATGCCGAACTGGATGGACAAATGTATTTTTTCGGTCTTATATACTATGTTACTATGTTAAGAACAGTTCAGGCAAAATTATTGCCTCATGTTCAGGAAACAAAAAAGCCTAGCAAAAAAACACACCACAATAAAGATGATTGAAATGTAATATTTTATTGAATCATATTCAAATCAAATCTATAAAAGCTATTAAAAGGTGACACAAAGAAGTAATGATTAAATGCAACATTATATGTTAGTAATATGCAGAGAACCCCAAATGTTAAAGGGGTTGTCCCAAGAAAAATATTTTACAGTTTTCAAACCAGCACCTGGATCTAAATACTTTTGTAATTGCATGTAATTAAAAATTTAGCAAAGTTACTGAGTTATTCAATAAAATGTATCTGTATAGTCCCACCTGCTATTTGTTGGCTTCTGCCTCACAGCGGTTTTTTATCTTCCTCTGGATCAACTTGTAGGAAACATGCTGAACTGGATAGACAAATGTCTTTTTTCGGTCTTATATACTATGTTACTATGATACAGGAGTGGTAGATGTTAGTGGTGATGAGTAGTGTTGAGGGAACAGTTTGAGAATAGTTCGGGTTCGTACCGAATTTTGGGGTGTTAGGGATACGGACCCGAACCCGAACATTTTCAGAAAAGTTCAGGTTCGTTGATTTCTTCCCGCTTTCTGAAGGGCTGCACAGCAGCCAATCATCTAGCGTTTTACTTCTTGCCCTAAGAGCCCATCACAGCCATGCCTACTAATGGCATGGCTGTGATTGGCCAAGTGCAGCATGTGACCCAGCCTCTAGTTAAGCTGGAGTCACGTAGCGCCGCACGTCAGACTGCTCTGATTAGTGTAGGGAGAGGACGCAGCTGCTGTGAGGGCGAAATTAGGCAGGGAAAAGTCTGCAAAAGCACCTAATGAAGTGATCGATGTACAGCTGTGCATGATTGAACTTCTGCTAGTTACTTGCTCACTGGTTTTTAGGCTGCACAGGGCGTTTTTCTGTCACTTATTTTCTGGGGTGATCGGCGGCCATTTTGTGACTTGTGGTGCACCCGAACAAGCTGCCACCAAGTCCATCAATCCATCAATACAATTTTTTTTTTGCTATATCCTACATCAGGGGCTTGGCTGTGCTAATTTTCACCCCTAGAAACTCAGGATAGCAATTTCTATATTTTATTAAGGGGTTAAATACAATTGCCAAAATACCAATCCCCTAAATCTGGTGTTCCAGCTTTGGCTAGCCAAGTATAATACTGTCTGCTGTTTGGCAAAGGATAGATTATTTTCTGTGGTGAAATTCAATTGTCAAAATAGCAATCCCCTAAATCTGGTGTCCCAGCACTGGCTAGCAAACTATAATAGTGTCCGCCAAAACATATATTTTGTTCTGGGGTGAAATTCAATTGCCAAAATAGCAATACCATAAATCTGGTGTCACAGCTGTGGCTGGCAAACTATAATAGTGTCCGCAAAAACATATATTTTGTTCTGGGGTGAAATTCAATTGCCAAAATAGCAATACCATAAATCTGGTGTCACAGCTGTGGCTGGCAAACTATAATGGTGTCCGCCAAAACATATATTTTGTTCTGGGGAGAAATTCAATTGCCAAAATAGCAATACCATAAATCAGTGGTTTCAGCTGTGGCTGGCCAAGTTTCATAGTGTCCTGCAAATTATATATTTTGCTCTGGGGTGAAATTCAATTGCCAAAATAGCAATACCATAAATCAGTGGTTTCAGCTGTGGCTGGCAAACTATAATAGTGTCCGCCAAAACATATATTTTGTTCTGGGGTTAAATTCAATTGCGAAAATAGCAATACCATAAATCTGGTGTCCCAGCACTGGCTGCCAAACTATAATAGTGTCTGCCAAAACATATATTTTGTTCTGGGATGAAATTCAATTGCCAAAATAGCAATACCATAAATCAGTGGTTTCAGCTGTGGCAGGCCAAGTTTCATAGTGTCCTGCAAAGGATATATTTTGTTCTGGGGTGAAATTCAATTGCCAAAATAGCAATACCATAAATCTGGTGTCCCAGCACTGGCTGGCAAACTATAATAGTGTCCGCCAAAACATATATTTTGTTCTGGGGTGAAATTCAATTGCCAAAATAGCAATACCATAAATCAGTGGTTTCAGATGTGGCTGGCCAAGTTTCATAGTGTCCTGCAAAGGATATATTTTGTTCTGGGGTGAAATTCAATTGCCAAAATAGCAATACCATAAATCTGGTGTCCCAGCACTGGCTGGAAAACTATAATAGTGTCCGCCAAAACATATATTTTGTTCTGGGGTGAAATTCAATTGCCAAAATAGCAATACCATAAATCAGTGGTTTCAGATGTGGCTGGCCAAGTTATAATAGTGTCCTGCAAAGGATATATTTTGTTCTGGGGAGAAATTCAATTGCCAAAATAGCAATACTATAAATCTGGTGTCACAGCTGTGGCTGGCAAACTATAATAGTGTCCGCCAAACTATATATTTTGTTCTGGGGTGAAATTCAATTGCCAAAATAGCAATACCATAAATCTGGTGTCCCAGCACTGGCTGGCAAACTATAATAGTGTCCGCCAAAACATATATTTTGTTCTGGGGTGAAATTCAATTGCCAAAATAGCAATACCATAAATCAGTGGTTTCAGATGTGGCTGGCCAAGTTTCATAGTGTCCTGCAAAGGATATATTTTGTTCTGGGGTGAAATTCAATTGCCAAAATAGCAATACCATAAATCTGGTGTCCCAGCACTGGCTGGAAAACTATAATAGTGTCCGCCAAAACATATATTTTGTTCTGGGGTGAAATTCAATTGCCAAAATAGCAATACCATAAATCAGTGGTTTCAGATGTGGCTGGCCAAGTTTCATAGTGTCCTGCAAAGGATATTTTTTGTTCTGGGGAGAAATTCAATTGCCAAAATAGCAATACTATAAATCTGGTGTCACAGCTGTGGCTGGCAAACTATAATAGTGTCCGCCAAACTATATATTTTGTTATGGGGTGAAATTCAATTGCCAAAATAGCAATACCATAAATCAGTGGTTTCAGATGTGGCTGGCCAAGTTTCATAGTGTCCTGCAAAGGATATATTTTGTTCTGGGGTGAAATTCAATTGCCAAAATAGCAATACTATAAATCTGGTGTCACAGATGTGGCTGGCAAACTATAATAGTGTCCGCCAAAACATATATTTTGTTCTGGGGTGAGATTCAATTGCCAAAATAGCAATACCATAAATCAGTGGTTTCAGCTGTGGCTGGCAAACTATAATAGTGTCCGCCAAAACATATATTTTGTTCTGGTGTGAAATTCAATTGCCAAAATAGCAATACCATAAATCAGTGGTTTCAGCTGTGGCTGGCCAAGTTTCATAGTGTCCTGCAAATTATATATTTTGTTCTGGGGTTAAATTCAATTGCCAAAATAGCAATACCCTGAATCTGGTGTTCCAGCTGTTGCAGGCCTAGTTTAAATCTGTCCATAAAAGGATACCTTTCATACAGGGCCTAAATACTAGCCCTAAAAGAGATATTCCCCTAAATCAGTGGTTACTGCTGTGCCTGGATTAGTGTAATACGATAATACGATACATAAATAAATAGGCAGATAGTGTTAGGTGTCTGTAAAAAAAGGCCTGAATTTGAAATCAATACATTGGGCCAAATATTTTTTTTCTTATTGTGGTGCTTGGTGAACGGTAACAATGAGGAAAACATCTAGTAAGGGACGCGGTCGTGGTGGTGTTAGTGTACCCTCTGGTGCTGGGAGAGGACGTGGCCATTCTGCCACAGCCACACGTCCTAGTGAACCAACTACCTCAGGTTCCAGTACCCGCCAGAATTTACAGCGATATTTGGTGGGGCCCAATGCCGTTCTAAGGATGGTAAGGCCTGAGCAGGTACAGGCGCTAGCCAAATGGGTGGACGACAGTGGATCCAGCACGTTCACAACATTATCTCCCACCCAGTCTTCTGCAGAAAGCGCACAGGTGGCGCCTGAAAACCAAGCCCATCAGTCTGTCACATCACCCCCATGCATATCAGGGAAACTGTCTGAGCCTCAAGTTATGCAGCAGTCTCTTATGCTGTTTGAAGACTCTGCTGGCAGGGTTTCCCAAGGGAATCCACCTAGCCCTTCCCCAGTGGTGGAAGACATAGAATGCACTGATGCACAACCTGATGTTTCCCCACAGCCTGATGTTTCCTGATGATGAGGACATGGAAATACCATCTCATCGCAGTCCGCACGTCTCTGATGATGACGAAACACAAGTGCCAACTGCTGCGTCTTTCTGCAGTGTGCAGACCGAACAGGAGGTCAGGGAGGAAGACTGTGTGGAAGACGATGCAGGGGACGATGAGGTCCTAGAACCCACATGGAATAAAGGTCGTGCCACTGACTTTCATAGTTCAGAGGAAGAGGCCCACCAGGTGGAACTCCACCTTGCACATGCTGGAGAGACTGTGCGAGCAGCAGCAGGCCATAGTGGAGTTTCAGCTGCAGCACGCCTGCGTCAGTCGCACTGCGGAACAGCACCATTTCACCACCAATGATTGGGCCTCCATGCGAGATCTGTGTGCTTTGTTGCGCTGTTTCGAGTACTCCACCAACATGGCCAGTGGCGATGACACCGTTATCAGCGTTACAATACCACTTCTATGTCTCCTTGAGAAAACGCTTAGGGCGATGATGGAAGAGGAGGTGGCCCAGGAGGGAGAGGATGAGGGGTCATTTTTAGCACTTTCAGGCCAGTTTGTTATAAGTGGCTCAGAGGGAGGTTTTTTGCAACAGCAGAGGCCAGGTACAAATGTGGCCAGCCAGAGCACACTACTGGAGGACGAGGAGGAGGATGAGGATGAAGCAGGTTTACAGCGGGGTGGCACCCGACACAGCTCAGGCCCATTACTGGTTTGTGGCTGGGGGGATACGGAGGACGATGACGATACGCCTTCCACAGAGGACAGCTTGTCCTTACCTCTGGGGAGCCTGGCACACATGAGCGACTACATGCTGCAGTGCCTGCGCAACGACAGCAGAGTTGCCCACATTTTAACGTGTGCGGACTACTAAGTTGCCACCCTGCTGGATCCCTGGTACAAAGACAATGTGCCCACCTTACTTCCTGCTCTGTAGCGTGATAGGAAGATGCGCGAGTACAAGCGCACGCTGGTAGACGCGCTCCTGAGAGCATTCCCAAATGTCACAGGGGAACAGGTGGAAGCCCGAGGCGAAGGCAGAGGAGGAGCAAGAGGTCGCCAACGCAGCAGTGTCACGGCCAGCTCCTCTGAGGGCAGGGTTAGCATGGCAGAAATGTGGAAAAGTTTTGTCTCCACGCTACAGCTAACTGCACCACCACCTGATACGGAACGTGTTAGCAGGAGGCAGCATTTCACTAACATGGTTGAACAGTACGTCTGCACACCCCTCCACGTACTGACTGATGGTTCGGCCCCATTCAACTTCTGGGTCTCCAAATTGTCCACGTGGCCAGAGTTAGCATTTTATGCCTTGGAGGTGCTGGCCTGCCCGGGCGGCCAGCGTTTTGTCTGAACGTGTATTCAGCACGGTAGGGGCGTCATTACTGACAAACGCAGCCGCCTGTCCACAGCCAACGTGGACAAGCTGACGCTCATAAAAATGAACCAGGCATGGATCCCACAGGACCTGTGCTTCCCTTGTGCAGAATAGACATTTATAACTGCCTCCCCCTCAACCATGTATTCTTGTACTCCGGGGCACTTCTTTATTGAATCCTCATTTTTTTAACTTTACCATGATCTTGCGGTGCAACCCAAAGTTGAATGAACCTCTCCTCTGTCTGGGTGCTGGGCCGAAATAACTGAAAGTGGCCTTCTCCATTTGTGGGTGATATGACGCCTTATTCCTTGCTGTGGGACCTCTCTCCTCTGTCTGGGTGCTGGGGGAGAAATAACTGAAAGTGGCCTTCTCCAGTGGTGGGTGATATGATGCATGATTCCTTGCTGTGGGATCGCTTTCCTCTGTCTGGGTGCTGGGGCTGAAATAACTGAGTGGCCTTCTCCAGTGGTGGGTGAGATGACGCATGATTCCTTGCTGTGGGACCTCTCTCCTCTGTCTGGGTGCTGGGCCGAAATAACTGAAAGTGGCCTTTTCCAGTGGTGGGTGATATGACGCATGATTCCTTGCTGTGGGACCTCTCTCCTCTGTCTGGGTGCTGGGCCGAAATAACTGTAAGTGGCCTTCTCCAGTGGTGGGTGATATGACGCATGACTCCTTGCTGTGGGACCTCTCTCCTCTGTCTGGGTGCTGGGGCCGAAATAACTGAAAGTGGCCTTCTCTAGTGGTGGGTGAAATTACGCATGATTCCTTGCTGTGGGACCTCTCTCCTCTGTCTGGGTGCTGGGGCCGAAATAACTGAAAGTGGCCTTCTCCAGTGGTGGGTGATATGACGCATGATTCTCTGCTATGGGACCTCTCTCCAATTGATATTGGTTAATTTTTATTTATTTTAATTCATTTCCCTATCCACATTTGTTTGCAGGGCATTTACCTACATTTTGCTGCCTTTTTCAGCCCTCTAGCCCTTTCCTGGACTATTTTACAGCCTTTTTAGTGCCCAAAAGTTTGGGTCCCCATTGACTTCAATGGGGTTCAGGTTCGGGATAAAGGTCGGGTCGAGTTCGGATCTTGAACCCAAACATTTTCGGGAAGTTCGGCCGAACTTCTCGAACCCGAACATCCAGGTGTTCGCTCATCTCTACTCATATGTAAACCTGGGACCCAGTTCATTAGCATTGAGGCGCTGAATAAATCGTACAAAACCCTCTTGGTCGCCATTCCAAATCACTCAAGTATTATTTATATATCTTGCCCACAGTCCTATTTCAGTAGTGTCTGCCATGGTTGTCTCAGCAAAGACCACCCTTTCTTCCCAACAACCCAGGAGGAGATTAGTTTACGAGGCGGCACATGGGCTTCCCATCGCGTTCCTCCTGGGCTTTTGGAAGAAACGGCAATTAAAGATGAAATAAGCATGTGATAAAACGAATTCAATGAGCTCAAGAACAAATTTGCTATGGGCCTCATATTGGCGGCCCCTGGCTCTTAGGAAGAATTTCGCAGATCTCAGATGGCAATCGTGAAGGCTGAACAAATACAGCGCCTCAACGTCAATGGATGCCAGCCATGATTGTTCCCCCAGGGACACCCCTTTCAGTTATGAAGGAGGTTCCCGTCATTTCTAGTATATGAGGGTAGACTTGTTACAAAAGCAGCTAGGATTTTGGCAACATAAATACCCAGGTTCTGGCTCAGGCTGTTAATGCCTACCTTTTATGGGATTCAATCCCTTGTGAATTTTTGGTAAGCTGTAAAAAAGGTGGCTACTGTGAGTTTCTTATTTTAGTAGGAAATCATATTGGAGCAAAATATCTGAGTGCAGGTTAGCATATGCATACTGGGTACCAAACTACAGTACCATGGCACTGGCACCACATGACATCAAAGCCGTCTTGTTGAACAGGCAGATTCCTTATATTAACCAACACTCGTTATAAATAAATATATCTCCACCAGTAAACTGATTTTTTTGTTTTATTAACGTGCTGCCAAGAGCCAAATTACAATAAACCGCTTTACATCTCTTTTTAAGTAAATAAGCAAATTGCAATTCTGTGGATAACATCTTACTGCCACGTACGCATCTATTTTATGATTCTTCAGGAAATTAGATCTGCTTTTCCTTTACAAGAGCACAACAGGAACCAGAATAATAGTGTGGATACACAACATAGTAATAATAAAAAACACACCATTTTTCTATGATTGAATAATATGGCAAAGACTGCAACAAACTAAATGAAATAAACAATATATAACACTCGCAATCTACAAGAAATTTTTTTGTCTTTTAAGAAGAATGAATATTTTATATGACAGGTTTAAAATGGCAAGAAAACTATAATGACACCAGTTTGTCTATAAAATGATTTCCCCTTTTACTTAAAATGTGCAAGCAAGCAAGATTAAATTTGCTATAATATAAGCATATTTCCAGCAAAGACATTTTTGAGTCATGCTGGTGCGGTCCTCACTCCTTTTGTCAAACCATTTGTGGAATATATTGGCGCCATATTTATAAAGATCACTGAAAAGATTATCAAAACTGGTGAAAAGAAAAAAGTAGTAACCAATCAGTTCCCACTCTCACTTTTTCAGAGGCCCTTTTATTGGCAGCTGTAGAATTAGTTACTATGGGAAACTTTTCATTTACACCAGTTTTAATCTCCCCCATTTTTTATTGAGTTCCCTCCTTCATCTCGCTTTAGGAACAGATTGTGTCATTTACAAGTTAATAAATTAGGTAATTAGAACAATAAATATATTTTTCCCACTTTTAATTAATTATACGCGGCAAGTATCTACAACAATACTTGAAAGCTGTTCGACATTACAAAGTATATTTTTCCTTTATTTTTATTTTATTACCTTTTTTAAAAACATTTTTTGCATTAAGCACATCCGGTGTCATTGGACATTTCTTCACAAAGTTTTCACAAAATGAAAGGATACAAAAGACATAAATAGTACAGAATCTGACAGACATGGCATGAGAAGTTAATATTACAGTATAATTCTTACAGTTAACATTGTAGCAGAAAGAGTCTATAATCTTCCAGGTTATTGTAAAGATTGTATCCAAGTAGCTTTCTAAAGAAGAATAAAAAGTCAGATCTGTAATTGTAACTGATATAGAAATGTGTCACAGAACTGATACTGGAAAGAGATAACTTTATTTAAGTGTCTAGGGAATATCTTTTGGAGCCAGCTGGCTACTCAAGGGACTATAATTATCGGAATTGAAAAATGACAACTTTACTTACAATAAGTACTACCACAAATCATTCTTATCTATACCCTTATGTACAAAGACAGAACCCCAACTCTATTCCAAAACCCACCCTCATGAGAACATATTTCTTACTAGTTGTCAAATTATTGGCACTGATGCTTCATAACTTGATTAAACTACTGGATTACAGCAGTGGCACAATGCAGGTCAAACGTGAAAGGGAAAATTCTTGTTTTAAATAGGCAATTTAGGAAGCAAAGTGTTTCACATGACCATTACCCAGTGTTTACAAATGCATACCAACTCATAAAGGGATTTTCCAAGATATTTTTATTGATGACCTATCCCAAGAAGTTAGCGGAGGTCTGACACCCAGCACCCCCGCTGATCAGCTGATTGAAGAGAAAGCTGAGCGCCGTGCCAGCGCAGCCTTCTCTTCATTGTTTACCTGCTCGCTGTCAACATCACAGCAGTGAGTAGGTGTAATTACAAGAAACTGTCCCATTCACATCAATTGAAATATCTCGTAAAAACCTCTTTAACTTTAACACCCAACCAGGTGGATTTTATGCCAAAGAATCCAAGCTTGTCTAACTACCGTACAACTAATGTAGTCAGAGATGGTGATCTAGCAATAAAACATATACATATCTTGACCAGCTTTAGGCTATACCTATTGTATAATAGGTGATGGAACTCAAAAGCTTTCACAAGAAACCTGGTTTGAATAAGGGAGTGGTCTTCTCAAACATGTGGTCTTTTGGGTGGTTTCTTGTATATCATTTTTAATAATTTTGTATTAAAAAAGAAGCATTATTACAAAAATGACACCTTACCGTGCCTTACCAGAAAAAAAATATGTAGGTTTAAAATTCAAGGGGTTTTTGGTTTTCTGGACAACCTCAGATTGTTTATTCATTTTAGATAAAAATTACTATAGACAGTGTGAGTTGGGATGTCTGCTTGTATAAGATGATAACAATGTGCCAAAGACATAGAAAACATGGATCCACTGCACAGACCTGAGTTCACTGCCATAAACAAAGACAAGAAATTAAGTTTACATATTGTAACACAGACTTTGTCCCCATGTCGAATACCCTTTACCCTATGACTTTCTTAATACCAATGCAATTGCACACATACATTGTACTAAAGCTCAAAGAAAACATAGCTTTATCAAAATTACGGTGTTGGTCAGTGATATTTTGTAACAAAGCATGCTGCTCTATACAGAAGGTGATACATGGCAGCAGATATCAGTGTTGGTGAAACACTCCACACATAAGATGTATAGACGATATATGTAAAAAAAAAAAAAAGGTGGAACTGTGCCAAGTTATTCCGAAAATGATTCTTAACAGTGGGTTACAATATTCATTTTATTTGCATTAATTTATAATTTTCCGCTATAAAACACCATTACACAGAGATTTGGTGGATTATGGGGATACTATAGGAAGAGAGTGTGAATACACACTAGTTAAAGTGGATCTGTCATCTCTCCTGACCTGCCTGTTTTAATAGCTTCATGCATTCCCCATGTAATAGCAATTCTGGAGCATCTATTGGTATGGCTCTATGTTGTGCCATTCCTTTATTATTTCTACTAGCAAGAATTGCTAGCAGTCTGCAGTAAAAAAGGGTACAGAGGTGTGCTAACCAGTTGGGGGTGTGTACCTGCACAGTCTTACTCTATCGAGTCAGTGCTGCCATTGTCAGATTGTGCTGGGGCACACCCCAAACCAGTTACCACCCCTCTGTACCCTTACTACAGACTGCTAGCAATTCATTCATAACTTCTAGTAGAAATAATACAGGAATGGCACAACATAGAGCCATAAGAATAGATGCTCCAGAATTGGTATTACATGAGGAATGCTTGAAGCTATTAAAACAGACATGTCAGGAGAGGTGACAGGTCCTCTTTAACATGTAATGCTTCTATGAGTCTATACATACGCTGGGGCTTATTACACTTGTAAAGGGGGCTGCATGGTTGGGGTGTAAATGGTGACTTCTGTTCAGTGACAGATGAGATCTTTGCAGGACAATTAAGGTCCATAAAATTATACCAAGTCAGGCAACATGAGATTTAAATACATGTAGAGCTTTTTCTAGATATATAAGTGTAATATGGAAGTGACATGTACATGTGACTCCACACAGTTTATAATACCACAAAATATCATTTGGTAAAATTAAGCAGTTATCAGAAATCAAGCATGCACTTCATATGAGTATGGGTGGCATGTATCCTTTGACTAACCCTGTCCTCAGATGAGCATTTAGCATGCTGGATCTAGGATCTTAACCAGCAGCATACTTACCATAGAGGTACCCCATGTCACTGCTGTGGTCAGAGGGGTCCCTGCATTTAACTGCTTCCCAGATACCTGTAACACAGACCATCTGCTTGCAGCCACTAATGCGGGAGCACACAGATTTGTACAGCTTTAATTGTATTCAATAGTAACTGAGTTATAGAACAGAAGGAGCGGAGCAGATAGATATATAGTTCTGTGGTGAAAAGATGGGAGCATTCACTGTCTAAATCTGTATACAGAGACAGCTGGCAGTCACTAAGATGGCTCAGTGTACAACCAAACTAAAAAAAGCTGAGATTTTATTGCATAAATTACACATTTTGCTGAATCCTTTCCCACAAAACGATATCAATGTGCTCAGCTCCATCTGCTCTATAACATGCAGCCTGCTGATTGCCCAGCGTTTTGTGGTGACAGCTTCTCTTTAAAGCCATATGCAGTTAGTTCTGCCTAGTAGTGGCTGCATCCAGCCAGAAGGTTGATATTTTGCTTTATGACTGCGTGGAGGAATTCCTGCCATTTACAGCACGGTTTCAAAAATTAATCTCTGACCTCTATAAAACATATATTATTGAATTATGAACACTAATAAAAAGAATATTTGAGTGAGCTCTCAGTGGAAGTGCACCATGGAGTCCTTTGATTCCTGTGTATGTCTCCAGTCAACCTATGCCCTAATGCCTTGTTTAGACTGGCCAATTGTCTCGCAGATTATTGGAAATCTACGAACGTTTGTGTAGATAATCTTCCTGGTGCCGCACATCACCCAATGAATGAGTGAAATGCTTGTTTATGGGTACAATGACTGTTGGTGCAGGCACCTCAATCATCATTTGGCCTGCCCAGAAACAATGGAGCTGTATAAGATTGAGCAATAGCAGTGGCCATAGCTTATCCTCATACTGTGGAGGACATGCAGCGCTTCCCCTCCACTATTGAGTAGGCGATTGTTGGGAAGCAATGCGTCTTTCCTGTGACAATTGCGCTTTAACTGAGCCATTCATGACGTATGTGAATATGTCACTATGATACTCCTGTTGCCAAACTTACTATAATATAGTAACAACCCTGTAGTAACAAAAAAAAAAACACTCAGCTAAATAAGCCCAAAGCTTCATTCTCACGTTGTACTATATGTAATTTAGCTATTTTATGACACTCGGTCTACCTCATCTTGGATCATATTATTACTATTTGCCAGCTTATTTTGTATATATAGTAAGTACTTAAAATAATAGCAGGTACTTAAAAAGTTTTTTGTGTGCACATAAAATACCTTCAACTTTACCTCATAGTCACTACTTTAAGCTACTGCACATATGAAACTTTACATAGGACAATGTAAAAAAGTTGAACAATGCAATCTACAATTATAAATGATTCCAAGAGGGCATTAAGATCATTGATAGAAATAAGGCACAAAATAGCTACAGTAGGCAGGACATTGTTGTCCAACACAATTAAAGCAATTTGCATAAATTGGTCAAATCACCCAAATTGTCTTGGCATGGGTAATGTCACCATTCTAAAACTGCACTTTAGTGTAAGTGTTAGCATTTGCATATTGTGCTATACAAAAAAAAAATCACACAGATGTCACGCAAACTTTATCATTACTAATATCCCCGACAATTTTTACTTTTTAAAAGGGCTTCCATGGTTTCATAGAAATATTGCTGAAATAATCGAGCATATGTTCTATGCTATAGTGCTGCTTTTAAGAGCTGACCTCAGGGACTTACATGCTGCATGTCCGTTCAAGTGGCTCTATGCCAATAAACCATAAAACTCCTTTATTCACTAGATGTATCAAGACACAACAAGAGTGAAACACAACATTAGCAATTATAGGAGCACAGCCATCTATGATCCAGTAGACAGTTCAGTAAGCACACAGGTGACTCAGATGTTTGCTAGAATAACTCCTGCATTATCACATATACTGGTTCAGTCAACAGAATGGCTTGCAATATTTGCCCTTTAAAACAATATACAAAAATGAACCCAAAAGTAATTGTCCATATACCCAATACCAATAAGAGAGCTGCATATGCGTACAATTATATACTATATTACGAATGTGTCATGGATTCTGTTCTTAATGGAGCCATGCCAGCTACAATGTAATCTTTTTCAACTCCTGATGGATCCTATTGACATAAACTAGGATCCATCAGGTTACATCACACCCCTAACCACCCGAAAGATGAGATCTTGGGACCCATAACGTTTTCATGACTATACTACATTTCCACTTACACCACTAGTTTGCTAACTTTGCAGTTTCTGTGGAGAACACAATTCTGGAGCTTCTCTCTCCAGGAGCTTCAGAGCGGCGGGACAGGCAACCTCTAAAAAAAAAGTAAGCCCTTACTTTTAACATGTTGTATGGGACTCCTTTTAGCAAAAGAAAATGTGTTCATTACATCATATATACACACCTCCTAAAACTCTTACAATGTGGGCTGTTACCATAACTTGCTAAACACTTGTACTTAATAAAGACATATTCATGGGAATAGGACTTTAAACAGCAAATAAATGATTTTATTTAATAAGTTTCATAGATCGAAATCTGTCCAATAAAGATTTGCTTTCTTTGTGTTTATTGTTATTGTATGACACTTGAAGGAAAAGCATATAAAAATACCATTTGATCCTATCTGAAACAGCATTAATAACACTCAGAAATATATTTAAATAGATTTATAATGTGTTCATGGCTTGATCTATCATTCATAACCTTAATTCTTTTCACTGTCTAATCCAAGCTACATATATTAGCCAAAGTGCAGAGACATTATTGTACAAATGAACGTTATTCATTGCAGTATGTAGAGAGTGTGTACATGTATATGCAGTCAAAGTGAGGACACCCCATGTCAAGTTTTCTTTATTATTCACAGATGTGAACACATCAATACGTGGTCTTAATTCTACCATTGCAAAGACATAAAGGTGATATAAATGAAAAGAACAAGATAAGTTTGCATCTGCAATGAATCAAAGGCTGAAATCAGAACCTTCATTGCAGATTCTTCAGATGTGACTAGAAGAATAGTGCTGCATGATGGAAGTCATGACAGAAACCATAAAACATTAATGGGGTCTGGTGTTGGTATCCCTCGTACAATGGATCCAGCACTGTGTTATTTCTGTAAATGGAGATCAGATGTGAATACAGCCTAACAAATTAACTTTACAATAATAAGACATGTTATTTTTCTACATCAAATGTATATACATAACCATACCTGGTATTGCGCTTTTGGCAGAAACAACCTCCAACAGGTGTTTAGCATCACTTTAAAAGCCTACATTTTGAATATGTTGTACCAGATCAGGTGCAAATGATAAGAACATCCTTAGACATGTATGACACCAACAGATTATCTGACCAATATCTGTCCAATGAGATCAATGGTTGGTGTGTATAACAAAAGGTCTGTGTGTGTAGTAGGCCATCTAACTAGAGATGAGCTAACTAGAGCTAACTAGAGATGAGCTGAGCCACGCCCCCTGCACTGATCACATGACAGTGACGTCACCCCAGGTCCTTCAGCTGTGTAAAAGTTCGGGTTGGTGGCAGCCACCCCTTATGGATTCCATATGCCGCTATAGTGGAATCCATAACGGGATGCGCGACTTACCACCACCCGAACGCCGAACAACGGACTTTTTTTAAATGTTCGCTCATCTCTACATCTAACCAATGATTGGTCCAAAATATGTCAGATAATCTGTTGGTGTAATACAGGCCTTAGAAGATTTTGGAGAAAGAACTAAGGCTACAACCAGACGGTCAGGTTTCCTGATGCAGTTTTGGAAGCCAAAATCAGGAGTGAATTAAAGAAAGAGAAGTAGTATCTGTCTTTTATACTTTCTCCTTTTTTATTATTCACTGCCGATTTTGACTTCCAAAACTGTATCAGGAAACCTGACACTGTGGCTGTATCCCGACAGTAAGACTTAGGCTACTTTCACATTAGCGTTTTCAATTCCACTATTGAGATCCGTCATAGGATCTCAATAGCAGAAGACGCTTCAGTTTTGTCCCCATTTATTGTCAATGGGGACAAAACTTAACTGAACGAAACGGAATGCTCCAAAATGCATTTCGTTCCGTTTGGTCGTGCTCCCATCGTGGACAAAATAACGCTGCGAGCAGCGTTTTTCTGTCTGCGATGTGGTGTGGAGCAAGACGGATCTGACACAATAGAAAACTGATCCGTCTCCCATTGACTTTCAATGGTGGTCATGACGGATCCGTCATGGCTATAGAAGACATAATACAACCAGATCTGTTCATGATGGATGCATGCGGTTGTATTGATCCGCATGACGGATCCGCAAAAAACGCTAATGTTAAAGTAGCCTTATTTAACCCTCACTCATGTAGATTGGTTTGCTCTCTGTTGTTTAAAAGTGTGGTATCACCAGGCTTAGATTCAAAGAGCTCTCTGAGACCTTCATAAAGAAGGTTATAATGGTCTGGAAATCTAAAAAAAAATCACCAAACAATTGGATCAGCCATTGAACTGTCTGGATAAATCATCTATACGTGAGAAGAGTTCAAACAACTGGAAACTAGCTTGACCAGACTGATCCAGCAAGTTCAATCTGACAGTAGAACACAAGATGCTGAAAGTCTCTAAGAAGCTCCAAATTTCATCATGGATCTATAGACAGTTCTCACCACCATTTTGACTGCTCAGATTAGATCTTCTACGTGCAAGTCGTGTCAGGAGAATAGATGGCATTATCAGGTGCCGTAGCAGAAGAAAAATTACGTGAAAACTAAAGTCAGCATTTCATCAGGAGAACCTGATAACAACTCTAAATCAAGGTGGTAGAAATGTTATTTTTTATGCTGCTTTGCTGTATCATAGTACATGAGCAAATTGTTCTACCGTGTGTCATATGTTTGGACTTTATCAAAAGTGGACTGTTCATATTCAATATGGTGTATCTATACATACCTGTAAATTCACCAAGAAATAGCATGGCAGAGAAAATGGACAATGTCAGAGACTATTAGACAGTTATAAGAGGTGCCCACTGGAGGTTGTTTTAGCCAATATCAGATGAGATCCTCCGCCAAAATTGTAATTTTTGTTTAAAAAATAATTGCAAAGTCAAACTTTACATGGGGTGCTCTTTCACATATGCCTGTGTATATATATATATATATATATATATATATACACATATTTTTTTTAGACAAATGTGCATATTGTTCATATACACTGCAGTTGAATTGTAAAGAATATCAAACATGAAGCAGACACTATTCTATTAATGCACATTGTATCTACTCAATCCTGTGCGAGAACAGTGAGTTACACTTTAGCCACGTGTGGGATCTCTACTTTAGTTTGCATCTGGTGTTTCCTCATAATTATGAAGCTCAACGTCTGAAGAAAAATCAGGCTGTTTGAAAGACTCCAGCAATGTGCATATTTTTCTTAATATATAGGAAAATAATTTTTAATGGGACTAAAATACATTCCAAGGCAATGCTCACAAAACATTATTGCCCTCATTACTCTATTAGGAGTCATTTTTTGTTTGGTGTGTTTTTTTAAAGATATATAACTGCTCCTATTAGCCTCTCTCACCTCTGGTGGTATCCATGCTTATTTTAGCAAACATGGCGAATAGAAACATGCAGGCATTTATCTTCTGTCGTGAACAAGGTCTAAGCTTTTAAGTCCCACGCGTCCTTTCTCGATGATACACGGAGTTGTAATGTATTCTATATCTGATTCAACTGAATTTCACCTCACAACACCAAACAACCAAGCCCAGTTTCTGGACATGTTCAGCAAAACGGAGAACATAGCAAAACAGAAGAATATACTGTATAATAAATTAAAAGCCCCTCCCCCCAACTCAATATCCAAAGTAGCAGGACTTTTGCTTATTGCTGAAGTCACTGTGGTTTTTAGGTTCACACTGACATATACGGAACACACATTTTACATAATGCATATTCACGTAATAATACGTGAACAGGTACAGAGACAAAAGCACACACAAACACAAAAGAAAATTAAAACAGTAGGTAGAATAAAAAAATGCCTGCATCCTTATCTGAACTGACAAGCAGTTAAGCATTGTTATGGAATGCTGGTTTTTAATGTATCTTTTACGGGTAAATTTCTCTTTCTTGGTTAAAAATACATTCAACAGGAAAAAAACATATAAAATTATATATATATATTTTATATATATATATATACAAATACTTTGTCATTTTAGCATAATATACATTTACATAAATATTCCTATAATGCTAAAGTTTGAACAAGCATAATCTTCTCTCATTTACTTTTTTCTAACTTTTGCTGTTTTTTTTTTTTTTTGTGTTTTTTTTTTTTAACTCAGCTTTGAAAAAAGGTGCTTGAATACTATAAAATGAAGCAACTTCAAAACAGGGTTGCAGTTTTCTAATCTGCACATCAGTAACTTAAAAAAATCCAACGAAAAGAATGAAAAAAATAAAATAAAAAAAATGGAATCTAAAAAATGAAAAAAGTTCTGCCCCGGCCCTGTCTCAACTTATTTTAATTCCAGCAAGCTTATGCCAATGGTTTTCTTTCTTGATGCATAAAACCATTGTCTCTCCAGCATCAACAAAATGTAATAGCAGTTTTAATCCTTCTCTTGGTAGCGCAAGAAAATGCAGCAAAAGTCATACACATATGTTCGAGCACACGCACACAAAAATAAAATAAAATAGATTCAGCAACAAAAACACCCCAATATGAAAGAAATATTAGAACAGTATCTGCTGAAGGTTGTAATTGCTCTACTTTAAATACTGCTCTCAGGAAAAATAAAAATCCAGTGCTCAGATATAGATATATATTTATATATGGAAAAAAACCTACTAAGCCCTCTGTCTTTTACCTTACTCCAACTGGCCAATTGCTAAACTCACATAAAATTTATACAAAAAAAAAAAAAAAAGCAGCACATTTTCAATTGTTTTAGAACCTTACCCATCGTATCTACCTTACTGCAGCTATCATCTGATTTTTGCATGTTTTTTTTTTAAACATCATTGTATTGTACATGTGAAGAGAGATCAGCTTAGAAAAAGAATTATTTGCAGCTTGAACATGGCTGTGATTTGTACATAGCATCTTTCATGTATGACAAACTGTAGCAAAATTTGTAAAGATCACTCCATTTTCAGCATTGTTTTCTTGTGATATATATTCTGATATGCAGGAGATGCCAATGTCTTTGAATGGGGCAGGGGCACTGCCATTCTCACGTGTGTGTTACCAGGACAAGCCAGTATTAGAGACTCTGTAAGAAGACATTTGGAGCCCCACTATACATATATATGCCTTCCTCCTGCGTCCAATTGAGCTCTTGTGACCTCTCCATTGTCGGTACCCCAAACTATGTCCCCAACCATCCAAAAAAAAAAAAGAAAGAAAGAAAACATCTCTACAGCTATGTTACAAGCAGATACGCATTAGCCAGTTCTCCAAACTTTGGTTCTAAGAAAACACTTGGTCAGTTGTTACAAAGGGAAAGTGGGAATGTTTGTTTTGGCACATTGCAGGAGACAACAGTTCATCTCGGTAAGGTCTCAGCTGTACATGTCACACAATCCAATAAGCAAGTGCACGGTTCTAGTTTTTACTGTAAAGCAGGCTTCAGTCTTTTCCCCCATCCTCTTGTCTGTTTCATTTTCCTTTTCTATAAAGGAAAGTCCATGTGATAGAAGTATGGGCGTTCCTCACACAGTTTGATAGAAATTATCTGCCTGGAGGTTGTTCTGTTTTTGCATACTGTAGAAGCCACTGTATCTAGAGTCTGGGTCAGCCATTCTTAGCATCCTTTTTGAGCTGTCCACTTGTACCCTAGTCCCTTTCTTGCAGTCCACATATACCAATTGGTTGTTCAGGCAGGTCGGCTGTTGAACACATAAAAGTTTATAATTAACATTTGAAAAGAGTTCTCATTGATTATATAGTTCTACCTACTTTGGAACAAAAACTTGAACACAGTTGGCATAAGGTTCAGGGGAGAGATGGAGTCTGAAGAGTTGTGAATACAAAGGAGTTTTTTTTAGGTCTTTATGAGTTCCTCTAGTGAGGCTACTGACAGTTCAGTCATCAGAGATGGATGGAATTGGTACCAGAGCAATGCATAGTTTTCTTCCAAGATGGTGTTTTTCTAAAGTGACATGAATAAGCCCCGAATAGATCAGGTGTGGCCACCTGCTCAAGTGAATAGCCTGGTAAAAGTTATTGACATCTGGTAGTCCAAAACTATCCTGCTTTCTCCATCGTTTGAATGTTTTAGGCTACTTTCATACTTGCATTGTTGTTTGCCGCTATTGAGATCCGGCAGAGGATCTCAATACCGGAAAAAAAAATATGTTTCCATTTGGTCCTCATGCTTTGCTTTCGTTCAGGACGCATCAGGATGTCTTCCGTTCTGGCAGCATTCCGTTGTGTGACCGGACACAAAACCTCTGCAAGCTGCTATTTTGTGTCTGGTCATAAAAACGAAAAAAAAAAAAAAAACGAATCCGGCACTGAAAACAATGTAAGTCAATGGTGACGGATCCGTTTTTTAGAAGCCTAAAAAAACAGATCTGTCACCCATTGACTTTCAATGTATTTATTGAGGGATCTGTTTTCATTTCACACAACCACATCCTAACGGAATGGATGAATCCTGATGTGCAAAATCAAAATGGATCCGTTTAATTCCGGTATGGAGATCTTCTGCCAGATCTCAATACCGGAATTAACAATGCAAGTGTGAAAGTAGCCCTATATGCAATGCGAGGTCTGAAATGGTTCCACAAAAAAATTGTAGAAAGTGGTTTTCAACTTGTTAAGGTAGGATTGGGGTATATCTAGAGCTTAGATATGAAGGGTATATAACATTTGCAGGAGAATTATGGGTAAGACGTGGGTTTGATGTGCAACCCCTGTCTCTAGTTCACGGACAGCTCCTAAGCACTTATTTAAGCCATACTCTTATCAGTTTGATCATTATTTAGATTAAATGAGTGTTTATGGGCTGTTAGGAAAGGGAAGGTAAGGCTACAGATTAAGCCATAAAGGCACATTTTTCCTGTTTGTGCAAGGAATGGGTTAAGCACACAGTAGAAATGCTAACATTCCCTTGAAACACCTAAATCTTTTGTTCCCCTGTGGAATGTTCTGAATGTGACAGTGTAAGCAGACATGCAAAGCGAGAAGCAGTATTGCCTTGGGCTGAAATTCAAATATTCACGATATTAGGTTTCTACTTGACTGCTTGAACCTACTCCTCTCCCACAAGGTAGCAGGAGATGTACACTTTAAACCTGTGTTGTAGGAGGCATTCATATTTCTGGCTTTAGATTTCATGACTGACATTCTGGTAAGACACAATTGAATGTTTTTGAAGCAAGCATTATTATTAGTGTTGAGCGAAGTTGCCAAAAATTCTATTTGGCTGCTTCACTGAATTTCACAAAGAAATTCGCTTTGTGACGAAATGCTTTGTCACAAAGCGAATTTCTTTGTAAGTAGCGGGCACAATGGCTGAGAACGGCGATTGCGTCGCCCCCAGTCATTGAACAGCTCAGATGCCGAGTTCATCGCTGATCGAGACATTTATGGCATATCAATAGGTTATGCCATAAATGTCCAAAAGGTGCATGTCCCACAAAAAGAGAACAACTACAGTGTATATTAAAATCCTACAAGAGACACATACACTGTTTTGGAAGGATATCTACTACTTTCAATGCTGCTCTATAGAGTTGAGTGAACTTGTATTTTAAGTTCGGCGTCCAAAGTTCGGGTTATTGTAGCATCCCGTTATGGATTCCACCACCACGGACCATAACGGCATTTGGAATCCATAAGGGTATTCTTCAATGAACCCGAACCTTGGACAACACTAAGGACCTGGAGTGACGTCACCGTCATGTGATCAGTGCAGGGGGCGTGGCTCAGCACTGGATTTGATAAGAGGTGATCCAGTACTGAGCCATGCCCCCTGCACTGATCACATGACGGTGACGTCACCCCAGGTCCTTAGTGTTGTCCAAGGTTCGGGTTTGTTGAAGAATCCCCTTATGGATTCCAAATGCCGTTATGGTCCGTGGTAGCGGAATCCATAACAGGATTCTTCGATAACCCCAACCCGAACTTTGGACGCCAAACTTAAAATACAAGTTCCCTCAACTCTACTGCTCTATTGTTTACGGTTATGCCTAATATTATGCTTGTGTATGGTGTAAAGGTAAAACTGTAAATGACATATATGACACATACATTTGATATAAGAACCTTGTACCTTTGTAGGTGCCCGGTAACAGGGTACTGGAATCCACTGCTTTTTCTTATTTATAAGAAGAAGGACTATGATGATAATCAAGGCTGTCAATATTGGGATTGCTACCCATGCAACGGAGTGAAGTGAGGAGTCCTCGCTTGGCTGAGGTCTGTTTCCTTCCCTGTAGTTCACTTTAAGATGACCCAATTCTGGATGAAAAAAGGGTAAGAATATCATTACTCTGCTGAAGGATCAGTTAATCATCCACCAGCAATATTTGCTACATAAAGAGTGCCATGTATTCACGGAGGCTGGATTTTGTGTTTTTGTGCTCTCCGGCTATCACAGGGTTATTGTACAACCCCCATATTTTCAGCCACCTGATAATGGGTTATGATTATTTTATTTTAGCAAACAATGATATCCTAATTATATAGATAGTACTTGATGATTTGAGATGATGAGTCAGAATAAACTGTATAACTGTAATATGAACACAAACATCCATGTAGTTCAGTATAGCTCGGAAGAATATAATGGTGTTCCCACAGAACAACATTTACCCAGAAGACAGCAAATTCCCAAGAGATGCATGTGCTCCAGGGCAGGTTCCATCCACATAACATAAGGCCCAGCATCGAGCATACTAATATGACAGACCTACCTGCTTCTATTTCAGGATACTACAATGTTATATGCTCAATCCAAGGCAATTTTCTATAGATGTATTGCATCATAGCAAAGGATTTTAGTAACACGTCTAGACGTTCAATTTCAAATCTTGTAAAAAACTATTTCTCAAATACTTACGCTTATTGCGGTCTGTACTTACAACAGTTTCTGCAACATATGATGGTGCGCTAAATGTAGAGATGTGATCAAAAATTATATTTGGCTGCCTTGCCGAAGTTCACAAAGAAATTTAGAATTATTTTGTAACGAATCGCATTCCAATCTATCTATGGAGGGGGAAAGGGGATTGCGCCACCCCTCAGATGCTGCATTCAATGTCTGCCTTCACATTCAGGCGGTTAATCAGGGGTTAAAACAAAAAAATACTCACCTCATCCATTTGCTTGCGGAGATGCCGTTGCGGTCATCTTGATTGAAGAAAACGCGCCGAATCTCACGTACGCTGAAGTGGCCGTGGTGGCCTCTCCACGAGCAAATGGATGAGGTGAGTATGTTGTTTTGTTTTTTACTGCCATTTCAGGAAAAATTAATTAGTTACCACGAAGCGCAAGGTAATTCAGCTTCGTGACGAATCAAATTTTTCCTGAAATTTGGATCAAAGTCCGCTTTGTTGCCTTCGATTCACTCAACGCTAACTATATGTGATAGATTATTAGTTTACCTAACAGTCATTGAAAAAAAACAATGTAGACTCTATGAAGCTCTCACCTCTGTGATGGTGAATATCATTCTCACTTGGTGTTGGCCAGTGAGGAAAGTCATGTTCTTTCCTTCCTCTGTGATTTGTCTTCTCAATAGGGATGTTAGTGGGTTCAGGGATATACATCTCTGTAAAACACAAACTCCATTTATGCACTCTCTTTACTTTTACAACTGCAACCCTGTCATTTCAGCTATTATTAAAGAGGCTGTTCTATAAAAGTAAACCCTGGTAAACACCAGGTTAGGGTATATGGATATCAGCGAGGGGGGTCCCCTGCTGGAAATCCCCTCTATGAGTCCAATCAAAGAGCTACATTACACATATACTCTGAAGGTGCCTAAGGGTACGACCAAACGATCAGGTTTCTGCATGCAGTTTTGGAAGTCAAAATCAGGAGTGGATCATAAAAGGAGAAAGCACAGATGCAACTTCTCTTAATTCACTCCAAGCTTTGGCTTCCGAACTGCATGCAGAACCCTGTCCGTGTGGTCATACCCTAAGAAATGATGCAAAGGCATACAAGTCAATAGAGAGAGAGAGAGAAAAAAACATTAATTCATATTAGTTAGTTTAGGTCCGTAAGAAAGACATAGTAGGTCTGAAAGCGGTTGAGACAGGCAAATAGAATAATGAATTGAATGGGTGAGTAACATTATCAGGAAAGATCACAAATACCTTCATCTAGGGAAAGAGGGTTTCACCATGGCAATAGATGCGGTTTGTTAATAGACTTGTATATTTTGTCAACCATACTAGCTACAAGTGACATATTTTTACGCCTATCTGCACATTATTTTAAGTTTGTTAGAAATTCCAAGACCAGAAAAATTATGCCTATTTAGAAATTCTCTGGGACTGCAGCTCTGAAGCTTGTAATACAGCTCTGAACTATCAGAGTGTAAACTTGGGATCCATACAAAATAAGTAATGCACTTCCTTCACAAAGTAGCTTGACTTTTCATGTCCATTGGACTGGTGCTTAAAGGTAAATGTACCATTGAAAGTTGACAAGAACCATACTTCTACAGTCATCGAGAAGACAGAAACACAATATTGGAAGGCAGATATTGTTACCTGGACACATGGGGCAGCAGCTCCCTTCGACATTGATTGGCTCTACACAGGGTAATGGTGGGCAGCTGACGGTGGAGCAGAGGGTCTGTCCTTGCAAACAGTAGCAGTGCGTGCAGCTGTCGATGTCCCATCTCTCTTCGTCTGCATAAGTCTTGCCATTAAAGTGGCAGACAACTTTCTTTGGAATTGTATCCTCTGTGATGACAAATAGGTATAAATATGAAAAACGTGTAACAATGTTATCTACAGAGACGTTTAGCGGTTTTGCTTAGCAGGTATCTGATCCACTACTTGCAGGACATAATGTATATATAGTTCTCTCAATCTATTATTGTGACATCCTATTTGCCAATGTGATATTTAGCTGTTTCTGGCTGCATTTTAAACAGAAAACAGAGAGAATCGGATGAGAGGGTACACTCGGTATTAACAGTATTATGCGCAGAGTGAATGCCCAGGATAACAAATAGCTGCACAGCAGGAAGTGATGTCCGAGAAGGGGCATCATTTTGGCAACCTATAAGGATACAGCAGAGGTTTTATCATCTTTGGTGTGGACTTTGGGAACTTGCATTTATGGAACCGAAGTGAAAAAATAACAGCCCTGGTATGTTAAACTGTATCTGTCTTGTCAGGTAATTTTTCAGAATAAGCTACCATGAGTGGTTACACGTAGAATAACACTATTTCTGGCCATTGTATGTATTATATCTGACATTTTTCTAGTGTTTTCCTCTGCAGTGTCAGTAATTCTATTTTTTCTGAGATATGCCTCATTCACATGTCAGTGTTTTTTTGGTCAGTGATTTCAATCAGTGATTTTGAGCCAAAACCAGGTGCTGCTCTAAACACAGAACAGGAGCGGATCTTTCCCTTATACCTTATCTTATACCGTTTGGCTCACAATCACTGATGGAAATCACTGACCAAAACACTGATATGTGAATGAGGCAATAATGTGTGGACAGTAGCTGGGATCATGTCTGGCCATCAACAGGACATGAGTAAACAGGGGATTCTGTCATTCTCTTTGCATCTTCCTGTCTGAAGGAGTCCGTTCACTTTTCCTCATCCTCCTCAGACCTCCCCTTTACATAAATGTCTATGTAATCTGATCCTTTAGTGAGCACGCAGTCTGTCTTCACTAAAGCAGTGAACTGAGAGTTAGTAAAAAGGAGGGAGACCAGAAGAGGAACCTGATAAGAGGTGAAGGAAACATCTTTCTTTAATAACATATATTACAATGTTTCTTATATTCACCTGCTCAATTCATGTACTTAAAAAATGAAGCAAGAGTTACTCTTTCAAAGGGTTCTTCGGGGGTTTTGATATTGATAACCTATCCTGAGGTCATTAATATCAGATAGGCAGTGTACGACTCCCAGCACAGATCAGCTGTATGAAGAGGCTGTGGCGCCCCAAGAGCACGTAGGCCTCTTCCTAGGTCATGTGACATCATATTCATCAGTCACATGGCTGAGGCTTAGCTCAGTCCAATTTAAGTGAATGGGGATGGGCTGTAATACAAAGCACTGTCGCTATCCAATAGACAGCACAGTGCTTTGTAAGCTGTGACGGGGCCACAGCGCTCACCAGGATTTTGGTGAATACCTACTGCGGTTTCCTCAAACTGCCCCCTGCTGATCGCATATTGATGACCTAACCTCAGCATAGGCAATGACTATGGAAATCCCAGAAAACCCCTTAAAATTTCGGACCATTTTACTGATTATGAAAATTTGCCCAGAAATTCATTTTAAACTTTTTGTACAAGACATGAACTTATCATAATGAAAAACAATGAATGCAAAAAAGTGAATATATTACTACATATATATTTCAGGTTACTGAGCACCAAGGGAAGCTGGAAATCTTCTATACATTGCTGGACATATAAAGTACAGATTCTGCAGATATTTATTAACATGCTGCATATGTCTTGATATACCTAAGTATCAATTCTTATGTTGACACTTAAAGGGGTATTCCAGTTACCATAAATATAACTTATGTTTTAGACTAAGGGTACTTTCACACTAGCGTTATTCTTTTCCGGCATTGAGTTCCATCCTAGGGGCTCAATACCGGAAAAAAACTCATCAGTTTAATCCTAATGCATTTTCTCCATTCAAAAATCCAGAACATTTGCCGGAATGCCGGATCCGGTATTAATTTCCATTGAAATGTATTAGTGACGGATCCGGTCTTCCGGTCTGCGCATGCGCAGACCTTTAAAAATGTGAGAAAGATAAATACGGGATCAGTTTTTCCGGATGACAACCAGAGAGACGGATCCGGTATTGCAATGCATTTGTGAGACGGATCCGCATCCGTCTACAAATGGTATCCGTTTGCATGCGGATTGCCGGATCAGGCTGCCGGAATCCAACAACGGAATTCACCATGAATAATTACCTAATACAATGTAAATTTCACATATTTACCGTTCAGTAGTTATAGAAGTAGTTTTCTTTCTCTGCTACCCACTGCGTTTCCTCATAAATTACCATGGCATCAACCTGTAGTTCTGTGCCTTTGTTAGGTGGAGCATGCTCAGTGTGTTGCTATCAACTCTCTAGCTAAATGTCTTGTGAAACAAAGAGAGTGTCAGTGTGCTGGTGGTTACGGAGTAGAGGGGTGGGGGGGGGGGCGGACTGTATATCAGGCGGCCAATCACTAAACATCAATACTCACAGCAGGAAAGCTAGGGATTGTGGGGATTGTAGTCTTTGAAGTTTTCTGAGGGAAGATCAGGCGCCATGATACTCTCAGTGTGTTGCAGGCTCACACAGGAGCTAGACAATCTGATTGCAAGGTAAATTGAAGCTCTGGTTATATGTATAGGTGTGGGTTCTGGTTGGGTCACAGCTTGCCCCCTTAATGCAGTTTTTCAAAAATTAAGTTACTTTACCGGAATACCCCTTTAAGGACAGATGCAGAAAACTTTTACTTGAGTTTTTCAATGGCTTTAATTACTTTTGTGACAGGATATCACAGTCAAGGTTTAAAACTATTCCATCTTTGCTTCCTGCCTCATACATAATCTGAAAAATGAACAATTATCCTGAAACCAAATAGTCAGAAATATAGAATAGCATTATTTTACTTCTCTGGTTTCTAATTCGTAGCCTAGGATAACAATGCTACTGCAATAATATGTTAGTGCTCGTGAACAATAATAATAAGAGTTGTCACAAATACTGTAAATACATAGATGGAGACAGAAAACAACTTCTATAAACCAAGTTCTGAGGCAAAAATCACAGCAACAGCTTAAACTTTCAAAGGATATGATATCTGAATACAGAAATACACAGAGCGAATCTAAGCCATTGTGCTACCCGTGGTGGATGTGTCAGTGGTGGTACCTAACCTGATATATTCACTCATTTTCTAAATTGCATTATAAAATTGGCATCTGTAATCTGATTGGTCGCTAAGACAACAACTTTACACTACGTTTCATAAATGAACCTTAATGCTATGGTCTTTCCCCTTAATAAAAGGGTTGTTTGAGATTTTGATATTGATAGCCTATCTTTGGGATAGGTCATCACTATTAGGTCTGCAGGTATCGGATTCCCCACACCCCCGCCGACCAGCTTGAAAAGACCACGGCGCTACAGTCAGCGCTATAGCCTCTCCCCTCCCCAGTCACATCACTTTCATTTGTCAAATGGCCTAGACCAGGGATGGGCACACTGCGGCTCTCCAGCTGTTGTAAAACTACAACTCCCACCATGCTCTGCTGTAGGCTGATAGCTGTAGCCAGACTGGGCATGCTGGGAGTTGTAGATTTGCAACAGCTGGAGAACTGCAGTTTGCCCATCCCTGATCTAGACATAATGATTGTGATGTTCAAGTGGATGGGGCCAAGCTGCAATAATAAGCATAGCTGCTATCCAATTTATCTAAATTGGAGGACAGTTTTATTTTGAAATGACATACAAGAATTTGTGACTGATGCTCCTCCTCCTTTTATGGGTGAAGACAAGGGACTGAGGATTCAGACTTCCGGAGCTTCATCTGCTCTGTATGCAAATAAATGATATCTCTTGCGCCAATCTTGTAATGTTATTAGTTTGCGTTGCTGTGCAAGTAGAGTAAAGAAAATCACCAAATCTTATGAAATGCATACAGTACATCACAGTCCAAAGTAATAATGCTCTGGATCCTGACCTTCATCCATGATTGGAGCAGTAGCTCATTGAACGCTAAATGGAGTGCGTCATTGAGACAAATTCTCCCCTGATCATTTTAAAGAAGATGCATACTTGCTTTGATTTTCCCTCTTTTTGTTTATTACTTACAATGTGTTGGATTGGATATCCAGAAAATGATTAATAATTAAGGCGCACAAGCATATTCTGTAAGTTGGAAGGAGTCCTAACTTGGAACCCAAAGAATTCTAAGGGTCCTCACCATTCCTCTGTAATTTTTGACGGATTCATATGAAAAAGCTGTGACATGCTCTATCAGAAGTCATATTATGAACTATTCCTTTCTAATACGGTGCTGCATGAAGCATCATATGTTGGTACATAGAGTGCCCAGCAGGAAGTCCATAATATGGAGCTGCAGGAACGCCGGGTTTCTGTAGAGCTTCCTCACAGCCACGTTCATGAGGCCTAAATCAAATAAGTTAACATTTAGAATGATTATGGCCCGCTTTATAATGTACAGGAGGAAAGGGTGCAAAAAATACGGCCCAATGTGGGCAATAAGTATCAATCCATCACCAAGCTACTGTTCGCTGTGGTAAATAACAAAGTCCGCCTCAGCACATCAACAACTGCTTGCTTTGGAAAACAGGCGTCATACAGAGCAGCGAGCAGACACAAGTAAAAGTAGGACAAATCACTCTATAGAAAATATTGGGAGTTAGTGAGCTGAAAGGTCATTTTAATATGAAGTAGCAGCTTTAGATTGTAGTTTCGGGGAAGTGCGGCAGCCGTACTGTCTGTCTTATTATCTCAAATGAAATGAACAGCAGGTGTGAAATGCCTATGGCAGCAATGAACATGCAGAGCTGCACAGCCAGTGACAGGCATCCACATCATACAAGCTGCGGCGCTGCTTCAAATTTGGTCATGTTGACGCTTTAGCATCTAAGACTGAATGATGTTTCTCTCTTAAAGGACATTGCATCATTGCTGCCATTTTATTACTGTGGATATTTCATTCTTGTTTGCTTACAAACCTATTGCTGTCATTCTGCTCTGGAATACATGAGATTTGAACGCTTAGAATAACCATCTGCTGTCACTGTAATATATAGAATAATTAGCTTCATAGTCGGAACCTAATATTTATCTGCAGAGGAGCTAATACGTATGTTAATATAGTCAGAGAACACCGTACCTGAGGCATATGCGCAAGGCCTCCAGAATACTAATAGGATAGTAACTAAATGGTGTCACTGGTTCCTTTCTAAATGTCTGGCTGCTTTCTAGTCTGGCTATTTAAGTTTGGTCCCTCCTTTGATTCTTGAATGGGTGTCGAGCAACAGTACCTTGTGATAATAACTGTGATTAATAACTATGCCAATATATAATGATATGCCTACTTCCGTAGACAGAAAAAAATTGCATTGAGTACAATCTAAATAATGCCAACTACATAAAACTGAAACACAAAAAAAAACTATAAAATAGCTGGCCATTTTGAACCAATCAATTTTAAGCTATCTCCTCCAAGGACAAATATTTAAACAAATCTATGCCCAGCTTTTCAGTACAAGACTGTAATTCTTAGGCAGCATAAATGTTGTCTTGGGGTTATGTTCAGCTCAATTTTGTTCTTTACTCCCTAAATTCAATCACTTGCATACCCATGTCACATATACCTCAAAAACATCTCCAGAATATGCCCTTTTCATCTTGTGGAAACAGCAAACACTTTTATTGTGACCTTGATCCATTCTCCTCTTAAATAGCGTTGAGCGAGCATGCTCGGCACATCAGGGAGTTCGGCTGAACACCACGTGTGCTCGAGCCAGTGTACTTCAATCTAAAATAGCTTCTATTTCTATGCAGAAGATCGCTGTAAAGTTAGGGAATCCCTCGCTGTGAGTCCATGGCTTAGGAGTCCCTGCTCTGACTCCATATATAGCCATGTCCATATATGGAGTCAGTGCTTGGGGACACCCCAGTCAGTGTATTTAAATCTAATTTAGCCTGTATTTCAGAAAAGTTTCTGCTGGGATTCAAACTCATGACCTTCTGCATTAGAGGCAAGGCCCTTAACCACGCAGCTATAATAGCTAATATACTAGGCAGCTAATGCAGCTATGTAGTGTAGTGGTTAATGTTCTGGGCTATGATGCAGAAGCTGTGAGTTCAAATCACGTCAAACTTTTTCAAAAATAGAGGCTCTGCTACATACAACAGTGTGGGCACTGCTACATCCTACATCACGCTGTGGGTCTGCTACATCCCATCCTACAGCATGCTGTGGGCTATGCTAAATACAACAGTGTGGGTTCTAATACATCCTACAGTATGCTGTGGACTCTGCTACATACAACAGTGCAGGCTCTGCTACATCCTACAGCCTCCTACTATTAGTAAGTATTTCTAGACAGCAGAAGTGTCATATATATATATATATATATATTTTTTTTTTTGTAAGTGGCCATGCAGCTGTATAGTATAGTGTAGTGATTAAAAGTTCTTGACTGTGATGTAGAAGCTGTGTGTTCAAATCCCACTAGAAACATTTCAGAAATAGAGATAAAATATACCGGTATATATTTTTTTAAAAATAAATAAAAAAGATTTCTCATAAATGTGTAATTACAAAAAAAAAAAGAAGACAGATTTCTTATGAATGTCAGAGAGGATGTTACCATAGGAAAGGGAGGGAAAACAGTTGATAACTGAAGAACAAGGCATTTTTTTTCTTAAAAGATATATTACAAAGTTTCTTATACTCACCTGTACTACTGATTTATGTAAAGCTGTGTGAAAGTACAATGACCATTTAACTAAGTCTGTGCAAGGGAATTGGATCACTGCATAAGAATTAAACTGAGCTCCAACTATCCCATTTCGTTATTAAGAAATTAATCAGCATAGAATTTTCATCCTATTTACATTAAAAAACCAAAACGGTGTTAAAGGGTAGACATTCCAAGTACCATCTCATAAATGGTAACAAAAAAGGGTTATATCTGGTAGCTCACAATGCTTGAGTGTACTCATCATGATGACTATTATACATATGCATCAAAAGAAGACATATGAACATTAAGTGTGTAAGGAATGAAAGGAAAACCACAGCAGTGAATGTACTATTTACTGGGTCATTATAATGTGTAGGTGTATAGAGATTTCAGAGTAAACACGGCAAGACCCTACATACTGTACTTTGATTGAAAGGATGGATTGAAACACTGGACCCATATGAGAAGCAAGACCACGGATTAGCATCACATACAAACTGATCTAAGCGTTTTTTGTTTTACTGCAGTAAAGCAAATCAGCACTGCAATACTAATAACTGAATCAACCCTTCTATAAAAGAAGTGCAAAATAGAAAAAAGAAATATCCTCATAACCTTATTTACCCCCGTTATATAGCATACACATTATATAATAATTACAACAGGAATGGTATGATCGTTTACCAGCATAGTACATTTTTATCATTTGTCTTATGAACCCCTAACTATAAATCTACACATCTTGACAATTCCAGGAAATTCATAAATATGTGTTTAACCACAGTATGAAGCTCTAAAACAAAGAACTACGGTATATTGCAAATAAGGCAATGAGAAACATGTTCAAAATCTCAAGCGATTTGGAAATGGAGACTGCAACACTGCTTGGCTTGCTCTTCCAGTATAACCCATTACGTGGCCCACTAGATGGCACTAGGGCACTACAAATAGCCAATTTTGATATCTAAATTACACCTGATTAATTCAAATGTGAGATGTGGCACCACAACACAAATACCTACAACTCGCCTTGAATCACTCATTATGTGTTACCTGAGGTTTATAATAATGCTGCTCCACTGCCGTGATGTTTGAACATCCTCTTATTATCTACAGTCTCATTTACTGCACCCTTCCTCCCATTGCTTTACTCTACATGTTAATTAGAAAGGCTTCTATCAATTCCGCCTTGTGTGACTACACTCTCCCCATCCAAATCACATGTAAAACTTACAAGTCTATAATAGACAGGGATTCATTCTGCAAGCGTTTTTGCCTGACTATATTGCTGGTCATTTATCCAGTACCCTTTCTGTAGGTCCCTCTGTTTTATTCAGCCTCATGAATACATTAAAATGTGTTCTTTTTTGCCTTGCTGGAGGCTGAGTCAAGTTTGATCTTACCCCTCCTTCATGGCTGCCATCTCATTATAACTCACAACTGTCAAAGTCCAGAAATGGAAGTGAATGGCATTCCAGCCAAACAGCAATTATCTCCTGGTGGATTAATTCTAATTTAGAAGAAACAATAGGCAGGACGCATGCTGAGCTTTAAAGGGGCCATGGATTTACTGATGATATTAATTAACATTTTCATATAAAACTGAGATAAATCCCTAGTTAAAAGAAATCTTCGGCAAATTGTCAAAATTCTAGTCAACCATTATGAAGATTCATCTGTTGAAAACTAGGTGACAACAAAAAACCTGCCATGACATCTCCCACAAGGATCAATACAAGGCTTCAATGTGATATGTCCCCTGCTCTATTATCTATGCACAGCTCGATAGATGCTGTAAACAGCTTTAGCAGACTATGGAGACAACTGCCAAAGGACTGGTAATGGTAGCCATATTGGTTGTCCTCAAGAGACCAGATTCAGATGGCCATATTCTTTGGGTCCATGTGCACCATGGACATAGATGTTAATAGTGCAAGCCAAACCTCCATGCAAAGAAACTCAGGGTATGTACTACAATGGTCCTAGTCCCACTAAACACTGCCTAGAGACCACTGGAGACTACTGTCTCACATGGTTGATAACTCTAAGACCTACATGGACATGTAGACCTCACTGTGTGTTAGAAATTGTCCTTGTCCAACATAAAAGATTTTTAACATGGCTGTCTGGATCAGGCCTTAGAGCTGAACAGATGAATATCATTTCTGACAACTTGACAGGAAAGGATAATTCAGGGACTTAGAGGGGCTGTCTGAGATAATTAAAAATCTCAGAAAACCCCTACAATATCTTAAAAAAAAAAAAAAAAATGACACACTATCTTTTCTCCAACACCATTAGGCTACATGCACATGACCATATGTATTTTGTGGTGCGCAAACCGTGGATTTGCAAAATATGGATACAGGCCATCTGCATGCTTAAACTTCTTTGAAAAATTGTATGATTTGTAAACTGTCTTCATTTTTTTGCTGCCCCATAGAAATGAATGGGTCTGCATTTGATCCATAAAAAATGTAGATGCGGTCTGAAAATACGGCTGTGTGCCTGAGGCCCGAGTCTGGTAATCCTGCCACTTTTCGTTTACAGGTGCAGTGGTGACGCACCTTAATACACATTATAGCTGCAGCCATTCACTGTCTTCAGTGGTCTACAGGTCAGGACAGGGACTGGCTGCAGCAGTAAGGTGCCAAATCCATGCATGTCACTGGGTTCAGCACTTCACCACTGCAGCCAATCAAAGTCCTCAGCTGTAGACCACTGAGGACAGTGATTGGCTGCAGTGGTCCCACGCTACATCCAGACATGTCAAAAGCAATACCAGGAAGACGAGAGAGGTGTTGGAGAAATGGTTGAGTATATAAAGTTTTTTTTTAAAGACATTTTAGGGTTTGTCAAATTTTTTTTATTATCTCAGACATCCCCTTTAATGTGTTTTTAATTAGTTTATAGGAAAATTGTTTTAAGCTTATTAAATTAGTTATTGACTGTTTTGAAATATTGTCCCTTTCAGGATGCCTCCTTTTACCCAATAGGTGGACAGACTACAAACACTGTTTAACTCCTAGAAGACCCGGCATGTCTTTGTATTACATGGACATTTCTTTGACTTTAATGGCACTGCCCAAGGCTTAAAAATGTTTGCCTTGTTCCCCCAAACATTACAGATGATGTGCAGGCAGTACATTATACATAGTGTCATTTCAGGGTACCCATCTAACAAAGAGGGATATCTAATGAAATTCCTACATTGCTCTGGAACACCGCTGTCACATCTGAATTTCTCTCCCTAGAAGGTCTGGGACATGATCTTCTGCTATAACTATACAGGATGGACGATGTTGACTGATGAACAGAAAAACAGATATTTTCATATAAAATGCTCAACACTAACAGATGTGGAACCAGGGCCATCAACTTCTCACCATCTGCCATTGTCTGGCCTAGTTTGCTGATGGCTGAGTGACTTTTAAAGAGAATCTCTCTCCAGGAAATGCACTGCTAAACCAGGCACAATGTCTTGTAGGGTTAGCTCAGCTGAATGTAATGACACTTAGATTACACTTAGTGATCCGTTGCTTCATTCTGGGGAGAAGGAACTTTTAATCCATATGAGATGTATAGTCATCTCGCCTGGCCCTGTCAATCGGGAAAAGGTGGGGCTGGTAGAAGAAACAGGAGGAGCAACTGTGCACAAAGTGTTGTAGGCCTGTCCTAAGTGCACCTAACTGCTCATCTGCATATGGAGTAAAAGTTATTTTTCTCTAGGACAAAGCAACGGATCACCAAGTGAAAGGTATCATTACCAGCAGAGCTAGTCCTACAAGGCATTGTGCCAGGCTTATCAGGGAAATTCCTGCTGACAGACTCCCTCAAATTGTCCAATCCCACAAACATATTCCTACAGTATAATTTATAATTATGCATTACATTACATTAGAGTAGTTCAGATCCACAAAATTATAATGTTTATAACACAGAAATGAGCGACACAGCTATGGTTTGTTACATATAAAGACTATGGAAGCTTCTAATATGGTAAATACAGTTTTTAAATGCATTAGTGGTTGTTTAGAGTTAAAAGGTTTTACTAAGTATCAGGCTGCAGTATTCATTTTGTCATTTGTATTCAGACCAGCTTGCCCCTAGTTTCAGACCTGTGGACGTGCTGGAAGTGAGGTCTGCACTGTATGTCCAGGATTTTGCTTCATGAGCAACGAACGCTTCATTTCTGGACTGGTTTCTCTTTCTATAGCTCCTCACCCTTTCACTGGTAAGCACTAATACTGGAGATTATTTACAGTAGTTAATTACAGTTAAATGGCCTAAATTTTCTGCATAATTAAATGTACCCATATTGACGAACATAGAACCAGCAACTATGAGTTCAGACACTTAAAAATCCTGGTGACGTAGCCGATTATGTGGTTTATCTGCGATGCCTATGGCACTGCTTTAGGCTGGAAGGTTGCCAAATAACTGGGAAGTACTCATGGTGGCACCTCCTGAGCTGCTGGCCGCTGGTTGACTGCATCAGTGGTGAACAATAGTCACTGTTTTATTGAGTATCAATGGCCAATAATCACCTGATATGTTTGGTACATGAAATCCAGATACATTGCCCATAAAAGATTTATCCTACTAGGCAGCTATGGGCAGAGCTGCCACTTTTTGCACTAGTTTTTATACGTAAATCTCTCCTATGGTTTTCCACCTCGGAAAGCCTTGCTAGTAAAGGGGCCCATTTACACCATCTACTCTGTTACACTTCATTTACAATAAGAATCCAATCTCAAGTACTGCTTTATGTACAGAAAATACATCTGTAGGAATCTGTTGGAGGTGCTCATTTCATGACAATATCTGCAGGCGATATGTAAAATCACAGCATTTTAAATGTCATTCAAACAATTAATTGTAAGGAAGGTGACATTTATTATTCTCATTAAAAACTATGCTAAGGTTTACCGCCGACACATATACAACAGAAAAACTACAAGTAGATAAACGGATAGACTATTCCTGGGACAATGTTTGCACCCTGAAAGTGTCAGCAATTGTGGATTTAGATTGTCACTGGTTCTGTTTTTGATTGGAACTTCCCGATCATCTGATATGCTGGACTAATGGGGTTGTCCTGCACAGAGAAATTGTATGCAATGGGCCCGGAGTGGGTTTAAAAAAATTAAATTAAAGAAGTGATACTCATAAGGAGTGGCGTAACTAGAAATAACTGGGCCCCATAAGAAATTTTTTAACCTGCCCTGCCCCCCACCTCCTTCTCCCGTGCAAGCCCCACTCTTGTAGCTAGTCAAGAGTATATCACTGTATATAATGTCATTGTATAATACTGTTGAGGGGGGGAGGGGGGGCTGACTAAAAAATCTTTCAGTCCTCCTCCTGGGTAGGCCCATTCTGAGTTTGGGCCCCAAAGTAGCCGCTTTCCCTGCAGCTTCACACCTGCACCTATCTTACACTGGTGGCATTTCCTAGTGATATACCACCAATGTCTGAGATGAGACAACCCCTTTAACCTCATTTTTTTGTCCAAATTTAAAACATAGGAAACTTTTTTCTTTCAATCAGATTGCACATTAATTTCAGATACTTCACCATGTTGTATATGACTTACCCTGTGATCATTCTCTTCTTATACAAATTCCATTTGACCATAAAAGAGCAGTATTGTTAAAGGCAATATCCTAACATACAAGCACAGTACGAACTGAGTACTGGTCGGAGAAAATCATAAAAAGTGAATGCTGAAAAACATATCTGTCAAGCTTCTCAGTACGTTTTATGGTAACAACCCTGATAGACCCCATAAAAGTGAATAGGGTCAATCACTGTCCATTTGAAAGTGTTGGAAAATGGATCCATCACAGTGGTCATGGCCCTTTTATAAACAGGAATCGTGACGCTAGTGTGAGCACTACCGTATACTTGATAATACGTAACCTCTCGTGAGCATTTCTCTGAACGATATAGGGAGTGATGTATCAGTTCTTTAAAAAAAAAGAAAAAAGTCTCTTGATGACAATGTAGATTTTGTAGCCCGGAGTCACTGCATGCACCAAGGATACAAAATATATATAGAAAATCGATTGGTAGTGAACATTTCTCAAGAAAGCCAAGCAGTTTATTAAGTGTATTGATTTACCATTGCCGTCCATACTGGGCCATCTCTATGTACCCTCCAGACAATCTAATACGGTTAAATGCTGTATCAATGTAACTAATACGCTTTGCTAGATTCTTTAGAGACATGAGCACACAATGATCTACTAATCTAACACAATAACAATAAATCACAATTAAAACAACTGTATCCACCAAACCAACGCTACAGGCGGGCAGGGAATGGGGATTTACTCCATTTCATCAAGCATTTTAGATTATTTTCCAATTGCAGAATCTCACAAAACATAATCACGATATAAATGCTTGGATTTTTTCTTTTTGTAATTTGTGTCATTGTTGATGAGAAAAACACACCGGACCTGAAATTATGGACTGGAAATCCGAAAGCCCCATGGTCATGATGGTTCAGTATTAAGCAAAGCAACACATGACAATGATAAATGTGATCTTGTCAATTGCAACTTCCACTGCAGAGATTTTATCCTTTATGAAAAGCAGATTGTGTATATGGTTCCAAATAAATCCTCAGCCCTGGAGTTTTAGGATATTTTCTGTGTTGGTACATTGTTTGTCCCAATTAGTGTCAAACCTCATGCCTCCCTCGGAGAGGCTGCGTTACAAAGTGTGAGGGATCACGCTGTTCCTGCCTTCTGATGTCCTACAACTTAGTACGTGACCACTGGTGCATCAGTCATGTGGCGCTAACAAATGACACTGGGCTTTGAAATTGATGCATTCCTCCTACAATTGACTGGCCACTTCCAGCTTGCTGCAGATATATCTAGGAAGCTCAGTGAAAAGGTTTTATAAACCGGGCTTTTGTTCTTAATTATGTGACGGTCAAATGTTATATCATATTCAAATTTAGAAGGCAGAACTGGGCATATCGGTCACCAGAACACAAGTCAGTGACTTACATCATATCTCAGATTCTATGGGCAAAAGGAAATGTTCATTTTTATAGCCGTAGACATGGACTAAGCAACTGTTGTCTTCAGTGTAGGAAGGTGGTTAAAGGGGTTGTCCGTGACTTAAATACTGAATGACCCATCCTCAGGATAGGTCACCAATGCCTGATTTTTGGGGGTTCAGTTCCTCAAACCTTCATCGATCAGCTGTTCGAAGCAAACACAGAACTTGGCTGATCACTGTGGCCTCTTTCTAGTTCTGATACATCATATCCATAAGTCATATGGCCTTCAACCAGTTTATTGGCATGGAAGCTGGGAGTTGGTCCCCCGCTGATCATATATTGATTATCTATTGTGAGGACAGGTCATTAATATTTAATCTCTGGAAAACCCCTTTAAACCCACACTGGGGCCATTTCATAGAAAGTTAATTAACTTATCAGTATGTGAGAGAGGAAACTGGAGTAGCTAGAGGAAACCCACACAAACACTGAGAAAACATGCAAACTCTGTGCAACCAAGGACTGCAAGAAACAGAGCTTCCATGCTCTATATATTTTGGCCTCAATCTACCCCTCAATCTATCCCTTTAATGGTTCAGAAACTGTAGTAAAACTTTAGTTTTAGATAAGGTTTGGATCTGCTGGAAGCCCCCATAGCAGATTCTGTCGGGAAAAACAAAATGACAGAAAAATGCAGCCCTGATTTTTTCCCCATAAAATGGTAGATGAGATTTTGGAAAACCATCATATGATTGATCTGGTTCTTTTTGATTTTCAATTTTTTATTCCTATGATGAAAGAGAAAACTTGAAATGGTTAGAGCAGATGTCAACCTAGGCTAACTTACAATAATGCAGTAAAATGATATGAAAACATTCATGGACTGCTCAGATCTATGACTGGTTAGTGTCTGTAGCATCATAGTACTAATCATGTTCCTTGCCACACATCCCTGTTATTTATTCTGATCAGGAGTTTTCAGCCATTCTCATCAACTATGAAGCACGTTTTGGCAAGACTCAGTTCCCATTTTGGAAACAAAATTATACAATCCCATAGCAGATGTTGCCTGGATTTCTCAATGAATTGTCATGGTGCCTATGCAATTAATTCATAATAACGCTATGTTGTCCAATTTTTTCCTAATGTGCTGTGTCAAAGTTGGCAACTGCTGTTCATTTTCATGGACAATCCCATTGTTTAAAGATCTTCCCCTGGAAGCTTTATTTATAGCACTGTCCCTGCATGGTATCTACTCTGCATAATCTCAAATGTTTGATGGAATGAAGGGGAACTAGCTAATTATTTATCTGTTTATAAGTCGATGGTCCAGGCATCATGGGAGTATTCACTACTAGTGTCTAGAACAGGCCAAGTGCTTGTGTCCACCAGAGATTTTGTGACATGCCAGTCTCTGTACTGCAGCACAGGATCTTGGTTCTCACACATACTTGTCATGCTAGATTATAGTAAGGGTGCCTTCAGACTTGGCAGATTTTGTTGTCGAAATTTCTGCAATTGTAAATCAGTCCCATTGATCTGAATAAGGTTGTTGTGGCTGGAAGCACATGGATTTTTGCAACTCCCAAACAGATGAATGGAGTTGGTTTTTAGTAGAAGAAATTTCTGAAACAAAATCTCTAGCATGTGAAGGCACATTAAGGCTAATTTCAGATGAGCATGTTCACTGTGTGAAACATGCTCCATTTGGGAGCGTGATTTCCTATGGTGAACTCTGCTCTTGTAACAGCATTGCACAGCCTTATAATAATTTATAATGCTTTGTGTCCCTGCTCGACCTCCGATCTAATGATCTGCGCTGACAGCATTATGTCAGTACAAATCATTACAGTGGAGACAGGCAGAAAGATACAGCATTACAAATCATTATAATGCTGCCCGATTCTGTCACAGGACAAGTGTCCAGTCCTGTAAATCACGCTCCCACACGGAATGGGTTTCCTGCAGTGGATATGCTCGCCTGAAACTGCCCTAAAGAACACTTGTAGATTGCTCAAAATGTTGGAATATTGGATGGATTACTACAAGCCTCACTCAGATGAATGGGACATTTGCAGACATTTTGGCAACAAATCTGTGAATATACCCTTATAGTTCCACGTCCTAAAGTTCCCAGTCATAAGACCTTTCAGCTAAGACCTTTTTTTTTTTATCAGATGTTCACTATAAACACTACAGAAATAGATCCCAAATTTAAAAACCAGCAATGCATATATGGTTATTAGTAGAGACTAGCAAAATCGATTCTACATAAACTGATTTCATTACAAATTTCTCAAAAGATTTTAAGACGATTTCAGCACATACGAAACTTTTTATGATTTGCTCCACACAAATTGCTCAAAATGGCGGACACCATTTTACAGATGAGAAGACAGAGAAGAAAACATCTGCCACCAAAACTCGATTATTTTTGGACTGTTTTTTAATTTTAAAAAATCTGACAGTACAGTGTGGGTTTGTAAGCAGGCTGTCTGTTACCACTGGCTACCAAACTGTTTATCCATAGCCACATATATTGCTGTCACTTAGAAATTACTGATGCTGTCTTAGCATTTAAGAGCTTGGAAGGGGTTAGATTGAGTCTTAGAGTGTCATTCACAACATTTCAGAGTGTTTGGGAAACTTTAGATTTGGCCTGAATAGAATCGGACAGCCAATTCGACCAAATTGGAACTGGAACAAAATTTTGAGAAATTCGCTCATCACTAAACAGCGAGTGTCAAGGATGGAATCACATCATGATCTTTAAAGTCATGATTGCCTTTCTTTGGAAAAGGCTTTTCTGATCTGACAGGACATGATCCAATTCCATCCTTGGCACTAGATTTAATAAGTAATAACAAACTCCAACTAAGCCAACATATGGGTGTGTAATTTGTAAACTTCCATATGAACAAGGAGCCTTAAGAAACTTTAATTATGTGAAAGATAAGCAGTCAGAAGCAGTCACTATGTACTTCAATACACAAATCAACAAAAAAATCTGTCAAAAAGTTTGAGATGGATTCTCTGACATGGCTTACACTTGAAGCCCCACAGCCGTACAAAATACCCTGGGCTTCATGTTTAAAAATGTTCTTAAAAACGTTATATGGCCAGGTACATGTTATGAAAGTGGATGCATGTATATGTACAACATATTACATGGTGCGTGTGATGCTTGTTTGTATGTGTTAATGCCATAGATATTCTACATTCTTTCACTTTTTATTACATATGTTAGAAAAAAAAATAAGAAGCAAAACCAAAATTATGATGGTGGAAGAGGAGCTTAGCAGTTATGTCCGACCTGCTTAGCAGAAACAAAATGACTATTGGTGACAATCTGACTGCTATTCTGCTGATCACAACTCCGCCAGATAAGACAACCAAAATCATTGGTACATGAACTTCAGGCGGCTCTAAAATTGAATAAATGTAATCAGTGATCGATAGAAGACGCTGTACACTGGCTTAAAGAAGATATACACAACCCTAGGAATTGCAATGGGAGATTAAATTGAATGACAAGGAGAAGAGTTCTCAACCGATACATGCTACCAAGCATGTTTCCCAATAACTGCTCAGTGCGCTCAACTGGTTAAAGCTTTCCAATAATCACTTTGGCTTCATGCAGAAAGAGTCAAGAGATACAGATATAGGAAATTGTAATCTCTAACTCAACAACTGTACTGTATGTACCTTTGTACAATCTGTTATTTCACATCTTGCCACCATCTCCTTTAAAGAAGTTGTCCGACTACTTAAATCAAGATAAAAACAAAAATGCTCCAAAATTTGAAAAATAATAAAAGAATACATTTCCCTGTTCTGACACTTCCCAGGTCCCCTGATGGTGTCTGATTATCTTGACCATGTCGACAAGGACTGATGCAGTCAATCGCTAGTTGTTGCAGAACCAGTAACTGGCTGTAGCATCAAACAATTGAAGTGGCCAGACAAACCCATCAAGCTGGCCATACACAATAAATTAGGACCAGTCACAACAAGCCAATCAGTCACACACAGGATCATTTGTATGAACAATTTAACCATCAGCCTGAGCCAGAAGATCAGAGCCAGGGCTACAAACAAAATGTAGGGAAGAAACAAAATCCAACAGTCACAAACAATTGGCCTATAGCACCACGCACATAGTAAGAGCACCTTTTTGGCAGACTGCATGATCAATCACATCAAATTTTCATGTACGTAATCCAGGAAATTCAGGTGGGGTCAGCTGACAATATAAGGTATATGATTCACCACTTTCCAACCAAAATTGGATTTGCCAGCAAATATTTTGATTCTATGGCTACGACATTTTGCAGGTTGTGGCCCTTTAGATTAGAGTATGTAAAAACCACAAGCAATTAGAGAGGGAAATGTTGCAGGAGCAAGAAATATTGTAAGTCATTAGTTTTCTATGTTCCGTGGAAGGCACTGTTCAGAAACCTGAGATACCGTAGGCTTTAAATGATAGCAGTTAATAATACCTAAAATGTACCGCTCTACCATGTGCGAATAGCATGTAGCCTAGGGTGTTTAATTTTGTAATGCAAAAAATTAAATGTTACATTTTTTGCAGACTTTGCTTACGCCCCAAGTCTCAGTGATATAAAAGATATATAAGCCAAATTTCAAGAAGATTGGATAATATTTAGGGGTTGCACACATTGATCACTTTTATCCATTAGTACATTATAGTTAATACTAGTTATTACTATTAAAACTAGGTTTTTCCCCTTTAATCGTTTCATTTCCTTTTTCTTTGCAGGTTTGGTTTCTAAATTTTTAGTCATATTTTCCTTAACAACCTGAGTAATCTTCTAACATCCAGCATAGTGGGAGGACGGAGCTCTAGCTGCAGTGTGCCATTGCACCTTTGTTTTTACGTTTGTATGTGTATTTCACCATAGCAACGTGCACCTGCGTATTGGGTTGTGCTGACTGCAATCCCCATTTTAATCCTTTGTAGCATATATGGGAGGCGTGGTGACCTCCATGCAGTCATGCACACCTGACTAGTGAATCCGCCCTGTAGGCTGGTTTTAAAGTCAGTATAAAACTGAGTCTGCTTTATAGAACTTACCAGAAGCCATTTGGTTCCAGGAGAAGTACTAGTGGGCTCAGCATGCATGTTGGTATTTGCATCCCTTGATCTGATGAACGCCGTATGGCACCAGACGGGGTTACAAACAGAGTGTATCTGGCATGCATGCTGCACCTGCACTCCCTGGATTTTGTGTGGCTGATATGGCCCATAAAAGGTAAGAATTAATGTTAGGGACCACTCAGAGAGGCAACCGTGATGTGGTGGGTGGCTTACATAATTTGGCCAAAATATAAACTAATGCCTCTTCTAACATCCAGCATAGTGGCAGGACGGAGCTCTAGCTGCAGTGTGCCATTGCACCTTTGTTTTTACGTTTGTATGTGTATTTCACCATAGCAACGTGCACCTGCGTATTGGGTTGTGCTGAATGCAATCCCCATTTTAAACCTGAGTAATACGTTTGTCCAAAAAAGCCAATCCTACGTTTGCTTCTGACAGATACCAAAGGCGTCTTTTAGAAACTGTGAGAGCACTTTTTTCTGGGTAAGTGCATATATTGCCTTTGCCATCCACCTTGCTTGATGCAGAGCCCCTGGGACCCTGAAACTGAAGTCGTTTTTAGACCAACCTCCTAGGTACAGGAGTGAGAGTTGTAATAACTATAATGTACTAATGGATAAAAGTGATCAATGTGTGCAACCCCTAAATATTATCCAATCTTCTTGAAATTTGGCATATATATCTTTTACATCACTGAGACTTGGGGCGTAAGCAAAGTCATATGAAAATCACATCTTTGGAACAATGAAACACCCTAATGTAGCCCTACAGAATCATTAACATAAATATTCATAAGCAATAAGACAAATGTCCACTGTCGGGGCCACACACTCAGGAAGGTTATCTATTTTCAGCACTTGCTTAGCAATGTTTCCCTCCTATAGTATTTAGCTTTTCAGATGAGAATTAATATGATATCAGAAAATAATTAGAGAAGCTGCACTGTCTGATAGGTTAATGGAGGTTGTAACGAGAATTACAATATTATCATAAAACAGGAGCGGATTTCCACCCAGAAAGATAAAGGTTATCTGTCCTAGAATACAATGGATTTTGGATCACTACCAGAAGCCATAACAGGTCATTTCCACCATAGTAATTTAATAATATTCTTTGTTCCAGACAACTACAAACATATATTCATCAGCTCGGAAAACATAAAATGGGAATTCATAAAAATTGGCCACAGAAATCTAAGCAAAAAAAAGAAAAGCTATAACATCTAACAACGAATTACATCTTTTCTAACAATTTCTAATCTACCAATCAGCTACTGGAGGCCCCTAAATAGTTTGCCTATTGTTATTGCCACTCATTGTTAACAGAAAAGTTAACGCAAATAATTATATTTTGCTGAATAATAAATCTAAAGCTAAAATTGAATAAGAAATCTAAAACTGGCCTTAAGTTCATACGGTCAACAGCCAGTCTTCTCAATCAATAGAGAGGGGGAATAAGCTATTGACCGAGACGTATAGTGTCTTATCTACTCTGAAAACACAAGGATCGGCTCACTGTAAGCCAACACGGCTTACATCTGCCGTTGGGATGGTTGGTTGTCGACATCCATCCAACATGTATGGCCACATTTAGGGTGCCTGCACATGGACCTGATTACATGCGGTTTGTCCGCGCAGATTTTCATGCAGAAATACAGTACCAGCAAAGTGTATGAGAATAGACAAATCCCATGTGCACTAAGCTTTTTTCTTAGGTGTGGAAATTGACCTGCTGTGCGGATTTTGAAATCTGCAGGCAGCATGTCCGTTGTTGCGTCTTTCTCGTACGGACTTCACCCTGCTCAATGGAATGGTGAGATCTGCCGAAAATCCATATACAATCCACACCAAAAACAACATAAAACACATACAAAATAAATATTGCAGATTTATGTTCATTTTTGGTGCAGATGTAATGTGGATTTTCTGCACATAAATCTGCCCCATACAGCCACACATAGCAGTTTCACTGCATAACTGGCCAAAACCGTGTAGATTTTGCTGATAACAAAATCACTGAGGATTTGCCACAGATTTTACCCTCATTATCGTAAATTGACATCGACAAGTGTAGATTTCAGTATGCGCACTTTGCACAGCGATTTATTAGAAGCTCATCCACTTTACTGCTACTGTAAATGCTGCAGAATTTCTGCATACAATGCAGCTGCACAAGCGTGCACAGCGTGTATGCTGTGTGTGGTAATAACCTAAGGCTAACGGCTGGTAACTTTAAAGGGGTTTTCCAAGCTTTTAATATTGATGGCATATCCTCAATATAGGTCATCAATATCAGATCGGTGGGGCTCCGACACCCAGCACCCCGCTGATGAGCTGTATGAAGAGATGGCACACGTGCCTTCTCTTGTCTCATTTCCTGCTTGCCATAGACATAGCAGCAGCGAGCAGGAAGAGAGACAGGAGACGATACAGTCCTTCTCTTCATAGAGCTGATCGGCGGGGGTGTCAGTTGTCGGAACCCCACCGATCCGATATTGATGACCTATCCTGAGGATAGGTCATCAATATTAAAAGTCTGGAAAACCCCTTTAAATGCCATGGGCTGACAGTAAGCTGAAAATCCGGCAATGTTCAAAAAATATCTGAGTGCACTGAAGGACTAGCCTGGGCTCTGACATTTGTGATAAAAAGCTCTCCGACCATACCAGATCATTTTAAATTCTATGGCAAGGAGGGGTCAAATAGCATGGACGATATATAATACATGCTAATCATACATTCAATTATGTCAGGTGAAAGCAAAGCATGATAACGAGCAAACACATGCTGCCCCCTATCGGGACTGGTGTTTTATTTGTTGAAGAAGACAACTGAATTACTTTCCTAGTTATCCAATGAATGGTTTCTGAGGCACAGAAGTTTCTTTCACTTAACATACATGGACTGCAATTGAAGATTCAAGGGAGCCTATCACCAGAAAGAACCTTCAAAGAAGAGCTTTTCGATATCACAACAGCACGTAGCCTGCGTACAACTGTCTGTTCATATTGACATTACCGATGACTTATAAGCCAGCCTAAGTCTCATTTAACTGGATGCAAATTCAGCAGGTCCCAAAAGCAGTCCCAAATTCAACATAATCACAACAAAATAAAATTTGTCCATTATGGAACTCCTAAAATATATAACATTATGAAAATGCACAACAGAACTGAGGATAGATCTCAATGTTTAATTATGTGATGACAGTAAGAGATAAGGGGGAACAGTGTCACTTGTGGTGGTGGTGGGGTGGTGGGGGGAGGGGGTCACACCAACATCTTTTCATGCTTGTAACACCCAACAAGATGAGAAATAATTAAAAGGCTTCAGTGTTAGTTATTGGGATCTGCCAATTAACACATTCAGAGGAATGAGAGAAACAGTCTACACTGCTGCTTTCCACCTAGTTTTATTCATGTGCACAATACATACTCAGAAGAGATCCTCAATGCTGTTGCTTGTCATGGTTCATCTACTACAGTGAATGAAAAACAACAAAATGCCTAATACAAATTTCCTTGGCAACACAGATTTTAAGAAGCTGACATTATCTGCCTCAATGCTAAGGTCATGCTAATCTTTCTAGTGTCCACTGCAGAGGCATTACCCCTACCCATGTACACTGCCAGGTTCAGGGCCCAATCTTCATGTAAGGCCACAGAAACAGGTAATGTTTGGTTTGCACAGTATGTGATATCTATGGTGTAGATTTGTCCATAGGAATTAAAAGCACGTCAAGTATCTTCAAACACAAACAAGTAACATTTAATTGGCAGAACATTGGGTTATAAAATGTTCTTTATCTTGCCAAAGACTGTCCAGCATAACATATTGCGTAGCACTATGAACATAAGCTTTAGGGGATTGTCCACCTTTGAAAGCCCTTTGGCACAGCCTCCCCCACACTGCTGGCGCTGCAAAGGGAAGCATACTCACCCTGCCACCTGGGTTCTGGCTCCTCTGGTTTCCTGCTGCTGCTGTCCTCTGGCCTTTCTTGTCAACATCTGGTTTAACAGGGGTCATCACGTCATCGATGCAGCCAGTCACTGGCTGCAGTGGCCAACGTGACCCCTGTCAAACCAGATGTCAAGAAAGTTCCACCATATGGACAGTATTTTCTGTTCAGTAGTTTTTTTATATTATTGCTAAAGATCAAGTGGTTTATGAACCCCTCTATGTATTAACACTTTCTAGGCAACTGTCTACAAAAGGCACACTTTTAGTTATGGTGTCATACCCATTAAGAAAATGGGGTTTCCCATTGTAATTATTATTGAGGGAGTCCTAGTTTAGACCTTTAGTGACCATTTCACAGACAGTTTGAGCTTGCTAGGCAGATGCTGCTGATGGGTGATACCTCCAGGTGACTATGCTTCTACCGTGATTCAGTGCCAATCAGTACCAAGAAGAAAGGCTGAACTCATTAAACAAGAACAGATAGCTACTGGTCCCACAGCTGTAACTTGGCTAGTCTGTGCTATAAAAAAGTGAAAATGTCATCCGATTCACTTCTATCTTGGCTAATACTTTGTGGACCATGAGATTCACAAAGTTAAATTTTGGTGTAATTATAGGATACGTCAATAAAAGGTCCTTGGATACAGAAGGGGATTATGTATGATTATGTTTTTCATAGCAGAAGAATTTTCTTTATTTCACACTTAACTCCCAAGAAGAGGTGTTAAGTATATGGGGCAGATTAATCCCATCCCCAAAAATACAAATGGTTTTCTCAGGATTTTCAATCTGTGTCTACATAAAGGACCTGGATTGGTCAGCTGACTAGCAAGAACTTGTACCTTCAGTGCTTGGAATAGCAGAATATCCATCTCCAGCTATAGGAATACTCGCTGATAATGCACCATTGCATCGAAGAGTAAAGTAGTCTCCAGCAGTAGAGAAAAATGTCTTTGCTGGGAAGGTGTTTTTATTTTACATAAATTGGGCAATAATTTACAATGTTCGACCTAAAATCTGCCATGCTTCTCTATTATAGTGTTGTTATTGAAGAGGACCCTTCACTTCTCCTGACATGCCTGTTTTAATAGTTACCAGCATTCTCCATGTAATACCAATTCTGGAGCATCTAGTCTTATGACTCCATGTTGTGCCATTCCTTTATTATTTCTACTAGAAGCTATTAATGAATTGCTAGCAGACTGCAGTAAGGATACAGAGGGTAGTAACCAGTTGGGGGGGGGTGTCCCTGCACAGTCTGAAAGTGGCAGCACTGATTGGATAGAGTAAGACTGTGCAGGGACACACCCCTAACTGGTTACCACCCGTCTGTACCCTTACTGCAGACTGCTAGCAATTCATTAATAACTTCTAGTAGAAATAATAAAGGAATATCACAACATAGAGTCATAAAAACTGATGCTCCAGAATTGTTATTACATGGGGAATGCATGAAGCTATTAAAACAGGCATGTCAGGAGTGGTGAAAGGTTCTCTTTAAAAAATAAGTCATGAGATATAAGGTTTCTCCGTTACTGGCAGGAAACTGGCCTGAGTGATAAAAATGAAACTAATGTTATTCATAGGTTATAACATAAGATAATATTTAAAGCTGGTATTTTGTTTCCAAAAAACATGAAAAAAAAAACAGGATACAAACAATACGATTCTGTGATTAACATGTCAAAATATTGGCCAAGATTTACTAATGTGTCTGCGCCAAAAATCTGTATAAACAAAAAAACTGGCACAATTTGGCACATCTATAGTTTATAAAGTTTTTTATTTCTTGACATGATCATCAATGAGGCAGGGCTTAGCCGAAAGGGTTGAGATTCACTGGAAAGGGTGTACCTAATATGTGCCATTTTGTGCCAAAATTTTGCCACAATCTGGCACAAAAATCTGTCTCAAAATAAACCAACTAATGGTTGGTATAGAGTCAGATAAATGTGTCTATCTCCGCAACAGATTTATCATCCTGTTATGGCACCAGACGGGGTTACAAGCAGAGTATACCTGGCATGCATGCTGCACCTGCGGCTCCCTGGATTCTGTGTGGCTGTCATGGCCCATAACAGGTAGGAACTAGTGTTAGGGACCACTCATAGAGGCGACCTTGACATGGTGAGTGGCTTATTATGCTTTGGCCAAAATGTACACTAATGCCTCATTCAACATCCAGCATGGAGGCAGGGCAGAGTGCTGGTTGCAGAGTGCCATTGCATTTTTGTTTTTGAGTTTGTATGTGTATTTCGTCATAGCAATGTGCACCTGCATATATGGTTGTGCTAACTGAACCTGAACCCCCCACTTTTTTTCTTTGTAGTATATATTGGAGGCGTGGCGATCTCCATGCAGTCGTGCACACCTGACTAGTTAGTCTGCCCTGGAGGCTGGTTTTAAAGTCAGTATAAAACTGAGTCTGCTTTTATAGCGCCTACCAGTAGCCATTTGGCTCCAGGAGAAGTATATAGTGGGCTCAGAATGCATGTTGGTATTTGCATCCCTGGATCTGATTGAAGCTGTTATGGCACCAGACGGGGTTACAAGCAGAGTGTAGCTGGCATGCATGCTGCACCTGTGCTCCCTGGATTTTGTGTGGCTGTCATGGCCCATAACAGGTAGGAACTAGTGTTAGGGACCACTCATAGAGGCGACCTTGATGTGGTGAGTGGCTTATTACGCTTTGGCCAAAATGTACACTAATGCCTCATTCAACATCCAGCATGGAGGCAGGGCAGAGTGCTGGTTGCAGAGTGACATTGCATTTTTGTTTTTGAGATTTATCATCCACCTGACCTGCTGTGATAAATCTGGTTCAGGCCTAGGCAGCCTATCTAAGCTTACGCCATTTTTAGAATTAGTAAATCTGGATCATTGTGTCCACAAAGTTTCTTTGCATTTAAAGCCGTATCCCTAAGGCAAGCATTGGGTTGATGATAAAAATGTTCGTGGAGCATGGTAGCTACAATGTGATAGGTGTCAATGCAACCCTTAAAGTGGAGTGATGGCTGAAAAACAGTCTCATTTAGTGGAGTCATGTAAAAGTCATATACTGCTACTTAAACACTACATATTGTACAGCAGAAAGTACTGTAGCCATGCAGCATGTACCATAAACCCGGATGATCAGGACAAATCAAGATTTCTTAGACTTTTAGTTACGTGGACCATCAAATAGACGTGAAATCTCTTTTCCACTACTATCCTAGGTCCAGTACATGAATTCATACATTGTTGCTTGTTTAAAAAGGAATAAATCACCCAGGATTTACTTTTCACCCTAGACTGCTATGTAGATGCTCTCCTTCTTCCATCCCATCCCAATGCCTTACATACTTTTAACTTGGAAGAGACATGAAATACTTCAAATTGCAAAAGTGTGAAATTAAGAAGCATGGTATTTCCATATGTTTAGTCTTGTCTGAATAGAATACTCCTTTATAAGGCAGGAATGAAAAAAATAGTCAATTATAAGAGAAAAAAATGGCTATGAATGCACCAGTTGTAACTCGTTTGAAAATCCAGTCTGGTATGTGGCATCAAAAATGTAATTTAATGACATGTACGAAAAGAAAACCCTGGACAAAAAATGCAAAGTATTTTGTGATTTGCACCTGTCTAAAGTTACAGCGACTGAAAGTATGATAGAAAAATAGGCGATTTTCTACTGAATTTGCTACAATGATTGCCATTATTATTACTATTACATTAAATTGTGCAGTTAAACTCCTGAGTGTATGTCGTGCACAGCTGGCATAAAAGTAATGGTAGAATAGCCACTACTACTAGAACCATAGCATTAGATTGCTTTGTGCCTTGACAACTCGTTTTATTCTCTTGCGATTAAGTTTTAATAGAAATAAATAGCCCCTATGAAGGGCTATGGACATCATAAATGGACACTACTCTGCTCTATGATTCAGAATGGAGAGACGTTAACAAAAAGCAGCTTCCCTGGTGGAGCTGTTTGATGGTGTGTTAGGCTCCAGCCCAGGCAATGGCAACTCTCATAAGATGAAGTCTTCATGAGACATCCCCCCGTAGGATTAAATCCCTTTATTTGGCAGGGTTACAGTGCCTGTTAAAGCTGGCAGACATGTGTTAAAGGGGTTATCCAACATTGTATCAGACCTCATGGAGTGGTCAAGCTGCAGTTGTGATCATAATTACCTGGCCCCCTTCCCCCAGGTTCAATCTCTATCTCTCCCTGTCCAGCTCTTCATCTCCCGGTTGCACTGATGTCAACATACTGTTGATGGGGAAGGGGGATGGTCACGTGACTACTGCAGCCAAACACTGGTGATGGCTCCCTTTGCGTCACATGACCATTTGTAGTGATGCAAAGGGAGCAGGTCCCCTCTGCAGACAGTGATTGGCTGCAGCAGTCACCGACAGCCTCCTCTTCCTTCAACAGGATGTTGATATCAGTGCACCAGGTAGATGAAAAGCCGGCCAGAGTGCGATAAGAGACTGAACCCAGCGGGGACGACCAGGTAAGTATGATCATCACTGTGGGTCAGACACTCTGTGAGATCTGATATAATTTTGGATAACCCCATTAAATGTCTTGTCCGACAGCTATCTCCCCTGGTTCCACCATCAAAGATTATATTAAGGTTAGCATATTTCTTTTCTATGGTAAGAGTGGGATATATATATGTCAGACACCTCTGATGCTTTTTAGTCTGGGCCAACAATAGGAAAGAATGGGGTGAAATTAAATCGGTCCAGTCTATGTTTTTACCACGATTCATTAAAATTATGAGCAGGATCAACAAAAACCTCTTGTCTTCAGACTACTTTCTTTTTGGAGGTAATCAATGCCTCTTCTGGTTTTGGATGATGACTTTTAATTGCAGAATCATCGTGCTTTTTGTTTTATTTTTAATAATGTCACCAGTTTGAAAAAAGAGTGTGTACCATAGTCGTGGAGTTGTTCCACTGCACAGCAAGTCCTGAGGACCTATGTAGCTGATAAGTGGAACATTCTTGGAAGGACCTGCACTCTAAAAAGGGATTGTCAGGACCTGGCAACACCTTTAAAACCTAATTCCATCCTAATAGGGTTTTCCAACCACTATTTTTTCACACAGCTTACAATGTTGGAAAAAACTGAGCTCCAGCAATGAGAATTGACACAACATATGAGCGCTGCATCCAATTGTTGTCCACAGCAGTAACCTAATTGGGGTCGAAAGTAAGTGATTCATGGCATCCAGCAGCTCTCTCTAACCTTTATGTGTGAGGATTTACTATATCTGTATAAGTTATAGTATGTGCTAATTTTTTTATTCTTTATTTTGGAATGGCATTTTGAGGGCTTTGAAACTAATAACTCATTTTCCATGGAGTTATGGTAGCTAGATATTAAACTTACAATGGTCATCTCAGAGCCAATTAAAACTTAAATTGGAAGGACCACTTGTACAACAGCAAGAGTGGAAGTAGACTTGTTCAAGATGTATGTCAAACACTCCTTGAAGAACACTCCTCAGAGTACCTAAAAACATCAGCTTCATCTCCACAATACAACAATATGCTTAGCAGACATTTGCACATTTATTTACCAGATTTCAGCATTTCATAAGCAACAATGTTTATTGAAATACTTTTTTTCAACACTCTAAACAGGTGGAATTATCTAGAATTTATCAGCCTCCTGCCCAGTGCATTGCCTCACATTTATGTTCCATTCTTTGACCATGTATCATTGCAGTACTCACCTATGCAGTATGGACAGCACTGACCCTTCCTCAGAACTGGTCTTTCACAGGTTACAGGCGGACAGGATTCAGAGTAGCAGCTGATCATCCCATCCATGCAGACACAGCTTGTGCAAACATTGGGTTTCCAAGACTCTGCTGCCAGGAAAATGTCTCCTTCGTCATTTTTGCAGTAGCTGGGCAGACTGTCATTGCCCGGTCCAGAAGGCTGAAGAGATTCATCTGGAAGATTGAATGTAAACATTTAGTGGCAGGAAGTGTCGGCTCAGATCTCTTAAACTGGGCAAACTAAATGGATATCAGGTACATAATGTATTTTCCCCTGGCACAATGTACTGTACAGCCTGCCTATCCAACACAAGCTAGTTTACAAGGTGGAAAATATATCTGAATGTTCCATCTTAAAGAAGCACACTTGAAAGTGACCTTCCTATCCAAAGCAAAGATAGCACTATGAACATAGATTGTTTTCTAGTTCATTCTCAAAGACCTTTCCACTTGCAGATTCTGGCCTTCCTGTTACCTGGCTCCAACTAACACAACCTCATTTACTGCTAGCTACTGTGTATTTACCCTGGACCCATAACCAAGCACAAATGAGTTACAAGTCCTCATTACTCCTTAACATAAGCCTCATCCAACACCATCCTATTCATTCTTTTAGGTTTTACTGTGTAGACCTTTTCTAACACTTGCAGATACCCCAATTTTGATATTTTCATGTAACTCACATGGTTCTCCACCTTAATATTTCTTGTCTAACTTGTATCTATTGTACACTTGTGGATACAATTATTAGCCCCTCAGGACGAATTTATTGTTTTTAAATGTATTTCCCAAGTGCTGTTAAACAGAGCAAATAACTTTTCACAGCTTTTTCAAACATCCCAGTTTCATTTTGATTGATAACATCATTCCCAGCCCATTCTTCTTTGGCAAATCTATCATGTGCCTCCAGATTTAATGGCCTTCTGGCATGACCCTTCTTCTTCGGTTCACCCCCCAGATTTTCAATGGGATTTAAGTCAGGGCTTTATGCGGGCCAGTCAATAATGTTAACTTTGGTCAAAAATTTGGTTTGACTGCTTTGCTGAAGTTCACAAAGAAATTCAATTAATTGCGAATTAGTTCGTCACATAGCAGGCACAATAATGGGGAACGGCAATTGCGCTGCACCACATCATTTAACCCCTCAGATGCCATGTTCAGTGCTTATCACCCTGTTTAACAATGGCCATCTTGACTGAAGAAAAACACAACAAATCTTACACGCCTTGACGTCATCATGCTGGGCAAATGTTGTGACGTCATCACCAATGATGTAAACTGGCCCGTTCAGAGTGATGAAATCACACGTTAGCACGAACAGGATTTGAAAAATTTGGTTGCGACAGCCTCTCAATGAGTAAATGGATGAGGTGAGTACATATTTTTTTAGCTTTTTACCACCATTTCAGGAAATATTGAATATACCATGAAGCGCCAGGAAATTCAGCTTTGTGGTGAATCTAATTTTACCTGAAATTTGGATTGAAGTCGATTAGTTTAGTTTTGATTTACTCAACACTATTCCTTACACAAAGAGCAATTAATTCCTGTGCAGGGCTCTAGTGATTGTCTTTTTTAAGACAATTCCTGACTTGGCTAAGTCATTCACTAGTGTCTTGGCAGTTGTTCTGGGCTCTATAGACACATCTCTCACTAGTTTTCTTTGCAGGGTCTTTTGAAATCTTGCACTTCCTACCTTTGCCAGGCTTGTAGTGTATTGTGTGGCTATCTTAGAATTTCTTGATAATACTTCTCACTCTAGTTCTTGACACTTGGAATCTCTGTGATATCTTTGTATATCCTTCTCCTTTTTAGGCATAAATGATTGTTTTTCTCAAGTCTAAACTGATTTATTTTGTTTTTGCTATGATGCTTTCTCAAGTGACAGCTCATACACGTAAGGTACCTTTAAACAAGGCGATGACCGGTACGACTGTGCGACAAACGAGTTGTTTCTTGGTCTAGTGAACATTTTAACAACCCTTTAGACGTGCAGTTTATCATTCACAAAATCATATTCCAACGTTTGTAAAGTAGACTGTTGCATTTATACAAAGCGAAATTTGTGTGACATGCAGTGAACGATTCCTGTTTACACATATGAAATCGTTAACATCCAATGATGATTTTTATGCCCAAAAGATCGAACTTAAGGCTAGTAATATTGACCTCGTTGATTTTTGTTTCTTTTGAAATAGTTTTGTTATAGAATGCAAATAAAAATGATTTATGCTTTCTAAAGAAAACTAGTATGTTTACAAATGTTATGTTGAAAAATCCTTGCTCTGTTATAAAAAGACTTTGGGAAATTTTGAAAAAACTTTAAATTTCATGGGTGGGGGGTTAATTATTTTGTCCTTAGGTGTAACTAGCTGTAACTGGTATCTAACAATTATTTTAACAGTTTTCTCCTCTGCAGGTTCCATCTGTAACTTTCCGTTGTCCCTGAGCTGCTGTGTGGAGATAGCTGTAATGACTGCCCACAGAGTATACAAAGAGGCAGGAGATTCTGGTTCCTAACTGTCTCATTCAGAATCACAATGTAGGACTTTATAAGAAGTGATGAGCAGTGCAAATGTGAATAAAGCACCTGGGTTGCCAGTCTCACTCTCCTCCTCCTATCTTCTCCATAGCCTTCTATGTTATGATGTAATCTGATCCTTCAGTAAGCTTGGTCAAGACAGATTTATCACAGAATTCATAGAGAATGTTAGTTTAGGAAGGTAGGGGGAGAGCCGATACCGGGAGAAAATAGATTTTTAAATGACATACAGAGGTAGCCGAGCTAAACATGACTCTGATAACACATGGACCATTGTTATCTTGGTTATCTCGTGACAAAAGTCATTGAAATCCATCGAAAAGTTAGTTATCTTTTTCTTGCCATTATTTACTTAACGTGTTAACCATCAAGTTTAGCTTGGCTGCATCTACATTAAAACGTTTCTTATATTCTTTTGTTGCATCGAATAATGCTAAGTTTTGTGAAAGTATAGTGGCCATTTATTGTTGCTTTAAAATAAATAATTATAATAATCTATTGCTCCATAAATAGACAAGTATGATAAGAAACAGCTTTGAAAAGGAATGCTAGCACAAGTAAGGCCCCTTTCACATATGCGTTTTCCCTTTCCGTCCTAGAGTTCAGTCTTCGGGGCTCTAGGACGGAAAGATACTGATCAGGATCATCCCCATGCATTCTGAATGGAGAGCATTCATTCAGGATGCATCAGGATGTCTTCCGTTCAGTACGTGAAAGTTTTTTGGCGTTGACAAAACCGCAGCATGCAGCGGATGTGTCTCCGTCCAAAAATCCCGAAGACATGCCATAACGCCGGATTCGGAATTAATGCCCATTGAAGAGCATTAATCCGGATCCGGCCTTAAGCTAAACGTCATTTCGGCGCATCGCCGGATCCGACGTTTAGCTTTTTCTCAATGGTTACCATGGCAGCCAGGACGCTAAAGTCCTGGTTGCCATGGTAAAGTGTAGTGGGGAGCGGGGGAGCAGTATACTTACCATCCGTGCGGTGGTCAGGGCGCCCCATGCGCATGGATCACGTGATCCATTGGCATGGGGCATTCTGACGTCATTCAGGAGCGTCCTGGGAGACGCACGGACTGTAAGTATACCGCTCCCCCGCTCCCCACTACTACTATGGCAACCAGGACTTTAATAGCGTCCTGGCTGCCATAGTAACCTCAAAGCATTTCGAAGACTGATCAGGATCCTGATCAGTCTTCTAATGCTTTCAGGCGACTTGCGTTCTGACGGATCCGGCGGGACGGAAGTGCCTGCCGGATCCTCAGAATGCAAGTGTGAAAGAGGCCTAACTATAGCCACTGCATGGAGTAGCATTTCATTTTTTTCTCTAGTTGCTGTGAGAAGTTCCCATCTTTTCCTTTTTGCATTCCATAATTATCACTTATGAAAAACATTCTACTTTAATCTATTTAGTCTGATCACCACCATGTCATTGATGGCATTTCCAAGAGACGAACAAGCTGTTCTTTCTTGTACCATACAAGGACAGCATCATGTTATACAGTTTGTTATTTAGCTTGTATATGTAATTTTGTAAATAATCCAATATGAATGTTGGAGAGGGTGTCTATCATTATAGATTTTCTGTTCCTCAAGTGCCTGCTGTGTCCTCCGGCAAAAAATCTACCTTCTTATGCGTTTTGGAAGATAAGCAAAAAAAATCTATCAGCTTTGAGAGAAATAGAGAAGGTAGATAAAACAGAGGAAAAGAAAGCGATCATTTATAAGATTGTACTTGTTGTGTACAAAATGTCCAGAACACAGTATGCATGTGACCTTTGTTACAGTACAGGTTTAAAAGGTCCAAAAGACCCGGAAATGGGCAATGCAGCTTTTATAATGGTGAAAAATACAATTCTTAAAGGTGAATTTTAAACTGGCCATAGGTATGACACATTTGCTGATGCTGATTATGAAATCTTTGTATTTTTCGCTTTCAAAGGGCATTTCCAGGTATTTGAATATATTTACATTTGATGCCAAGCCTGCATTACCTGTTGAAAAAAGCATACACACCTGCTCCCGACCGCACAGTCTTCCTACCTGGCTCTGTTCTGCGTTCTTCTGGTCCCAGTCTGTAAAATTCTAGATGGACAGGATCACATGTGTCACTGTAGCCAAGGACTGACCTCAGAGGTGACATGTCCCAAAGCAGCATGTGCCACTATAAATAGTGATGTGCCACTTGGGAACCTGTCACCACTGAGGCGAGTCAGTGGCTACAACAGCACACGTCACCCCGTCCATCCTAAACATCACAGAAGGGTATCCGAAGACCATAAAAAGAGACAGGAATGGAGGGGTGGGGAGAAGGTGAGCAAAAACATTTAAAAAACTGGAAACCCCTTTATATAATCCTACATTTCTAATGCAAACATCGCATGATATAGTAAAGAATAACAGATCAGGGACCTACTATTATTCCTGCATTTACAGTCAGAGAGTGAAATGTTCTAATGAGGACTGCATGTAATGATGCAAATTGTAACTCTATCAGGGGCGGACTCACCACAGATCCTACAGGGAAATTTCCTGATGGGCCAGTGTCCAAGGGGCCGCCCAAGCCCTTCTCACCGCACATGGCTGGGTACAGCGGATCCACTCAGCATTAATTAATGCTAGGAGTATCAGGTACTTTTGCATTGGCAGGCAACCGCAGGTGCCCTCCTAAATTCTCAGGACGGTGATACAGTTGGAAATTGCAGCGGGGACAGGAGTATTTTTTTGTGCTGCACTGTGGTATTGCTGGCCCTTCCTATTTGTGTTGTCCCTGCCTGCTTGTGCTGTCACTGCCTACTTGTGTTGCTCCACCTTCTGTCAATTTCGACCTGCCTACAACATAGGGGCCACTTTTAGTTCCCAGTCTGTCCCTTAACATTATGTTCGATTAACAAAGGATATGGAGATAGATACAAAAATATGAAACCTTTTATACGAAATTAGTGAGACTAAGTTTGTAAAAGTGATTTCACAAACTCCCGATTTTTGGCCCTTAATGTATTCTCTACATAACTGAAATGTGGCACCTGGATGACTGTTAAACATTTCCATGGCTGTTCCACTGCACAACAAAAATCCTTTCCATCTGTAAGGATGAAATGGTAAGGTCCAATGAATTTCAAAGGATTTTTTTTTCCCATTATATCAACGTGATGTTTCACCAGTAATTACTGAATAAATGTGCAAGCGCTAAGTATTGAACTGTACAGCTGTGTTTTTTTAAGGGACCAACAGATTTCCTACTGAATATTCAATGTGCCTTAAACAAAAGACGCTACAGTGTGTGAAGGATGTATCTCCCTTTATGCCTCTGCCGGTGTATCAGCCGCTGTGTGAATAAAAGACAATGTTAATGTGTAGCTGGGTGTCTTGCTTCCTGAAGCTGAGATTCAGAACCACAGCATCTGTTCCTTCACGTGTCCTCTGCATGCAATCAGAAAAGAAGAGCTGTATGTCGGAGAACCTAATCTTAGAAAACAAATGGCAAAGAGCTACATCTAAAAGAGATTTTCAGCCAAAAAATAAATAAAAAAAATAGAGTTATGAAACTTTCCAATATACATTGTGTATCAAATGACTACTGCTTCTTTGGAGATCTCTGCATGTGTTCACTGAATGTGAACCTCCATTGTTCAGTTTACAGAAAATGCATCCTGGTCATGTGATGAGCAACTGTGTGACCGGGAAAGATTTCCAACATTTAATGACTACGGCCGTGTTTTTGTCTGTGGCACAAATGCCGGCTGTCAACTGGACCAAAAACCATTGCGTGCAAAGTTTTATGTCTGGCCGAAACATGGTATTTATGCCGGAAAACCGCAAGATCCCATTACAGTCAGTAGGGATCCAGCAGCGATCTGTAGAATCCAGCAATGCTGGATCCGGTGAACTCTGGCAGGCTGTTCTTTGCTGGAACAGCGTGCCGGAAACGTTCACTGGAGATGTGAACGTGGTCTTTTTATTAATTTATTTACGGAGAGGATCTGTTCATTCTCCATGTCTATTTTAGTAAACACTTGCATTCTTTATAAAAAAAAACAATGCCAAAGCTTTTTCTAATAAGGGTAGATGCACACCTCCATTTAACTGATCTGGCAGAGAACAGCCTGTTTACTGAATCCGGCCTAGTCGGATACTAACACCCACCCACCTTGACTATAATGGGATCCAGATGATTTTCAGCTAAATCAGCTTTCAGTTGGACAAAAACTGCAGCCGGATCCTTGCCAGATCCCATTATAGTCAGTGGGGTCTGGCGGTGAATGGATGGCAGTATCTGGCTAGGGCAGAACCACCGAGGGTGTGAACCTACCCTAACTCTACGTTGTGTCATCCCTTTGTTATTTCTCCTAGAAATGTATGAATGAGTTGACAGATGGGTGTTACCAGTGCCCCTACAAAATCTGACATCGTAAAATCAGTGTGACTCTCAGGACATCAAGGTTCCCAAAATAAAGATGGCTCTTCTTTGTATTCATTGCTATATAGCGTAGATTGAGGCCATGAAAATGTTTCTGGTCTCCAACGTAATTACATTTGTTCTGTGCAACTTTACAGCCTATCATCCTACAAATAAGCAGCGCTAATTATCATGTAACTGGGTAAAAAGTGCACATAAAAAAGTAAAGTGAAGGTGCTGTGCACATTGCTTATGGATTATATACCAGGAAACTCTGTAGCATAAAGTATACAGCAAAGATATAGCCTAGACACATGCATATATCTACAATTTAAAATAATAATGCACGGTACAAAGTGTTTTGTACCCTACAGTTTTCCAATATTAGTGAATTACGCTAGGGCACTATTTTGGCATATGTCCAAAGTAAACACAAAGGGGGGCATATATCAAGACAGTATAGTACTATAAAAAAGTTACCATGTGAACTGTGTAAAACATCTGCATATCCTTTAGGTTTATTCTATAAAGGAGTATATATATAGTGAATCTTCCAACAAGATCTTCAGAATGTTTTTTTTAATGTTAGTTGTAAAGGGTAAGTAATAAAAGATCCATAGTAAATAGTCAATAATGATTTGCAAAAACGAACCACCTTACAGTAACTTTGCACTTGAGCAGGGTCATGACAGCTATCCGCTGATGATTCAGGTATATGACAGCACACTCAGGAACTGCATGGTGTTAACAATGTAACATCATGACAGCTTACTGGCAGTTTCCTTTCCTGTTCTATTTCGGGAGTAATGCTACATCTGTATCAGATTACCCTACTTAGTAAGATAAGACCGCTCAACACATTTGGTCATGACAAGAAAAACGAAATCAAATAAAAAGAAACCTCTAAAGACCTAAAAACGTGTCTATGAAATGAGGACAAGCCCTTAATACTAGAGGTCATTAAAGGGAACCTGTCACCTCAAAAATGCATACAAATCAGTCAGCATTACCTTTAAAGTAGCCTCCGGTCTGTTCACAATCATGTTTGATCTGGTAGTCTGATGCACAATTGCTTAAAAAAACGATATTTTAAGTGCCATCAGCGCTATCTTACCGGTCAGCTTCAAGTCAAGGGGGCAGTGGCTTTCTTGCTTCAAGGTAAGCAAGCACCCCTAACCGTCCCCTCTCTTGTTTGATTGACAGCCTGAACTGTGGCTGGGATCGCAGAAGTCTTGCGCATTCGCAGTGCGCCGCTGAAAGCCGGTAATAGTGGCAGCCGGAGATGGGATCGCGACTTACCAAGGAGCGGACCGCACATGCGCGAGACTTCTGGCTGTCAATCAAACAAAAGAGGGAACGGTTAGGGGGCGTGCTTATCTTGACTTGAAGCAAGGATGCCGCTGCCCCCTTTTTTAAATTATTGAGCATCAGACTACCGGATCAAGAGGAGCTCTGAAAAATGAAAGTGGAATCTGATTGGTTGTTATGGGCACCTAAGGCAGTTTTCCTTTACATCAGTTTTGATCAATTTCCCCCTTAATCTATGGCTATAGTGACTATATGTCCCTATGATGGTTCTACAAGATGTTTTGATAGCTTGTCCTTTCAGGAGAGCACATTTTCATGTTTTCTATTAGGGCACACAGATTTTCGGGGATCCTTTGCTTAGGACAGTGCCACTGTACAGAGCTGCTAACAATCAGCAACTCTTGTTCTTACAGACTTCTGGCTGTCCATGTATTACTTGATTAAGCAAGGAATCTTCCAGTGGCAAAATCAGCTGTTTGCTAAAGGAGCCGGACCATCAGCGATCAGGTGCATTCTGCCCCTGCTCATGTGACAAGGCTATCCCTTCAAAGAGCACTACATAATCTTTAGAACTTTCTATCACAGAAGCTCCTCTCTTCATACAGATTACAGGTTTATGAGGAGTAATACACATCATTGGAAGCTCCCTCATCTAGCTAACCTTTATACATAGGAGGAAAACAATAAGTGTGCTCTAAGATGTTGCAGAATTTTCCACAACATGACATGAAAGGTATCCCCATGTTAGCGTATGGGGATGAAAAGTGACAATAACATAGTAACATAGTATATAAGGCCGAAAAAAGACATTTGTCCATCCAGTTCGACCTGTTTCCTGCAAGTTGATCCAGAGGAAGGCAAAAAACCCCTGTGAGGTAGAGCCAATTTTCCCCACTTAAGGGGAAAAAATTCCTTCCCGACTCCAATCAGGCAGTCAGAATAACTCCCTGGATCAACGACCCCTCTCTAGTAGCTATAGCCTGAAATATTATTACGCTCCAGAAATACATCCAGGCCCCTCTTAAATTCCTTTATTGTACTCACCATCACCACCTCCTCAGGCAGAGAGTTCCATAGTCTTACTGCTCTTACCGTGAAGAATCCTTTTCTATGTTTGTGTACAAACCTTCTTTCCTCCAGACGCAGAGGATGTCCCCTCGTCACAGTCACAGTCCTGGGGATAAATAGATGATGGGAGAGATCTCTGTACTGACCCCTGATATATTTATACATAGTTATTAGATCTCCCTCAGTCGTCTTTTTTCTAGAGTGAATAACCCTAATTTTGATACCCTTTCGGGTACTGTAGTTGCCCCATTCCAGTTATTACTTTAGTTGCCCTCCTCTGAACCCTCTCTAGCTCTGCTATGTCTGCCTTGTTCACGGGAGCCCAGAACTGTACACAGTACTCCATGTGTGGTCTGACTAGTGATTTATAAAGTGGTAAGACTATATTTTCATCACGGGCATCTATGCCCCTTTGATGCAACCCATTATCTTATTGGCCTTAGCAGCAGCTGCCTGACACTGGTTTTTACAGCTTAGTTTGTTATTTATTAAAATTCCTAGATCCTTTTCCATGTCAGTGTTACTGAGTGTTTTACCATTTAGCATGTACGGGTGACTTGCATTATTCCTTCCCATGTGCATAACTTTACATTTGTCAGTGTTAAACCTCATCTGCCATTTCTCTGCCCAAGCCTCCAATCTATCCAGATCCCTCTGTAGCAGAAAACTGTCCTCTTTAGTGTAAATTACTTTACACAGTTTAGTGTCATCTGCAAAAATTGATATATTACTGTGCAAGCCTTCTACAAGATCATTAATAAATATATTGAAGAGAATAGGGCCCAATACTGAACCCTGAGGTACCCCACTAGTGACCATGACCCAATCTGAGTGTGTACCGTTAATAACCACTCTCTGTTTTCTATTACTGAGCCAGTTACTTACCCACATACAGATATTTTCTCCTAGTCCAAGTGTTCTCATTTTATATACTAACCTTTTATGTGGTACAGCGTCAAATGCTTTGGAGAAGTCCAGATATATGACATCCACTGATTCACCCCGGTCAAGTCTAGAACTTACCTCCTCATAGAAACTGATTAAATTAGTTTGACATGCGTTCTGTTCTGCACTGGAACTGTCATACAAAGACAGCGAATGTGCAGCCCTGATCTCACCCAGACCTACTCTCCCTGCCCAGTTGCACGATTCTCCTAAGCGAGGACCCACAACTGGGTGAAGGTCCCTATACTGAATAAATGCAAGAAACACACAGACACAATCACACAGAGGCAGGGATAGAATAGTAACAAATGGGCAAGATAGGTTGGACTAGCCAGAACCAGGAGGTAACAACAATGCAGAATTGCCAGAGGCTGAGCGCAGTAAGGAAACATGCCAAAGTCTGTGGAGCCTGAGAAAAGAAATTCACAGGCACCTGCCAGTGTCGGCTGGGATTGTATGCAGGCAACTTGGCACGAAAAGCGCCCCCTCGGCAACTGGGCAACACTTCGAAGACAAGGTGGCGGCTGGGGAAACCATGACAGGAACAGAACGGCAAATAATGTTTTGTTGTGGATTTGCTGTTGTTGAATGCCTCCAATCATTTCAATGGAGCTGTAACCTGCACAGATATCCACAACAATTCACAAATACCCATCCTATTCCATTGCAGAAAAAATGCTACAAAATCCACCACATAATCTGCAACAAAAACTGAAAGGTTGTAAAATATGCACCTGCCAATTTTGTCGCAGAAAATTCTGCAACGTGTGAGGGCATCCTAGGCTTTTGGGACTAGTCAAACTCTTTGCTGCTGCTTTTTAAATCCATTAGCAGAATACCGGTCATTGCTGGCATTCTTCTTAGGGAGCATCAGGCACAGGCTGTCATGAAACATTAGTTATGGCCCCGTGGCAATGCCATGCAGAATATGTCTCCTGCTGGGCCACGCGACTTACTTCAATAGTTATTGCATAATCACAGTTTGCAGACCTCATCATATAGTAACAATTGTCCACGCTGTCACATACACAGGTCTGCTACGACGCTGACTATAGCTTTCACTCTGGAATCTCAAATAAAACAAAACACATTTACGGTTTTAATAATAAAACTGTAAAAAGTGTCAAACTGTGCTTTAGAACAAAGAGATAAAACGCGACAGGGATGATTAGATACTAGCACTTCATCACGGAAATGAACCTAATGTACTAGTTTTAGACAATGAACAGACCGTGAAAAAGATTATTAACACAGATACCCATGGAGAGTTGTTTTTTACGAATCGCTGGGAGGGGGGTCAATGTGCAGTACTTACTAGAAAAACCAATATTCATACATTCAATGGGTTATTTTCACAACACCTCTCTATACAAAACAGAGACGTAGACCATATTACAAAACTATTTCCCCACTTAGAGACTTTGAGCTCATGTACCAAGCGCTATACACAGAATTTCTCTCTAAATTCCATTGCTTTATATGTATAGTGTACTTCTACTCTCTTCTCTATTCCAGACGTGTGTCAGCTTGCAGATACTCTGGCAACATCACAAAGCTTCGGGCTACACAATGAGACAGACCTGTAATCATGGTACACATATTATTTTCATAGGTCACATCATTTCAAATATTTTATGCATAATGAAATGAGACTAGATCTCTATAACAGTTATTCATGCCAGAAAACTGGGATTTTGCATTAATGACCTATGCTTAGAGGTGATCGGTGGAGGGTACTACTATGGGACCCCCACCAATTAGCAGAACAGAGGGTGTGACTGCATATGATACTGCAGTTCCATTCAAGTAAACAGGACAAAGCGCTATGGATATGTATGTATCGATGAGTTGGTACTGCAGTTCTGACTGGTGGGGTCCTCGGTTTAGGATCCTACTGATCACAAATGGATGACCTACCCAATGCATAGGTCATCAAAGTACCATAAAATCAAAGATAACGCCTCTAAAGGTGTTGTTCAGTCACAGCACATACTGATCGGTGGGGGTCTGACTCAGATGATCAGCTGTTTGAAGAGGAGGTGGCGATCGTGCGAACATCACTATCTCTTCAGTTTTATACTGCTCATCGTCTTGGAAGTCTCTGCTGTGCTGCAAGGGAGATAATGCACAATGTAATATTGCAGAGGAAGTAGCGCTCACAAAAGCACCGCTTTCTCTTCAAACAGCTGAATGGCGGATGTGTCAGGAGTTGGACTCCACCCGAGGATAGGTCATTAATATGTATTGGTTGCACAACCCATTTAAAGCTGGATATAACAACCAAGACATGAGGACTTGTTGCCAGTTGTACAGAACTCCTAGTCCTATACCCAATAGTTTCATTGTTTTCTTCATTAAACCTTTCTTTTGCCTATTTGCACATGAACTGTCTAACCAATATCTTGATACTTTATGGCTGTATCATGGGCAGTTCCGCTGATGAGCAGAATAGCTACTGGTGACTACAGCCATAGTGTATACTACATGTATAGGCAGTGCAGTCACTGATCCAAGTGACTGATGTTTGCCATCTAACCCATACCAAATTCAAATAAGAACTGTCATGGACTCTGGACTTAGCATTAAATCCAATTTACAATGTGGAAAATAAGCATCATTTTATTCAAAGTTTTTGGTTTCTAATTCAGATGAGAGACCGTCTCAACTCATTTACAGAAACAGCAATTAGTTCTCTGTCCAATGATTTTCTACTCTGAGTTATCAAAGGAAGTGAAACCCTAAATGCAATCAATGGTTTGATGTTCAAGATACTGATCTTTCATTCCCCATAGGGAGGATCCACAAATGCAAAGCACCTGCATGCAGTGATTCCCTTCACTCATGTTAGCTGAAACAAATCATTGCTTTTAGTTACTCTGACCTCTAAAATATCAGGCAAGGAGGACTATTGGCTTGATCAAGACCAGAAAATGAGCCTCAAGTATGCAATGCCACTATCCAACTCCTGACATGTGTCAAGGTGAGTGCAGTGATTTATTGACCCCAGGGAAAATGTAGCTCTACAGCTGAAACCATGTTGATGCTTCTCTATAAAAAAGAATAAATCTGATCAAGGAATGTCAATACAAGACCTCTGTGTCGCATCTGAACATTTTCTGAAAGAAAATTCCATTTTTTGAAAATCACTTTTACACTGGCAAATACATGTTCTAAACAGTACAAAAACACATATAAAATAAAAAAAAATAAAAAATTGTGTATTCAGCAATGCATTGAGGCCCTGCGATTAATTTGGAAATTAAACATTTCTGACAACTCTGATTTGGGGGAGGTCTGAATATATAAATGACAGCTCACGTATGCACGGTCATACAAGAAATTCTGCAAATCACTGAATGAGACACTAGACCAGGGATGGGCAAACTCGGCCCTCCAGCTGTTGTAAAACTACAATTCCCACCATGACTTGCTGTAGGCTGATAGCTGTAAGCAGGCCTTGCATGCTGGGAGTTGTAGTTTTGCAACAGCTGAAGGGCCGAGTTTGCCCATCCCTGCACTAGACTCATAAGTACAGAACAAGAGCAGATTTCTAATTTATAGTTGAATATAGGTGAATTTCGTGGTTGTATGTACTGTAGGAGCTGCCTCGTGTGGACGGGGCTTCTGCTCAGGGCTGGCACAGTGTGTATGGTGACAATATGGGTACAATATATGTTTCAGTTAAGCAGGTCAAATATAGAGGCCTCCATTCCAAACATGTCATAGACAGCCTAGCTAAATAAAACCCTAGTTCAAAAAAAGTTGGTACGCTGTGTACGCTGTGCAATAATTTGCAGATCTCATTGACCCATATTTTATTCACAATCTAACATAGAACACATATTTTACAACATCATGAAAAAAATTCACTCTTTTAGAACCTGATGGCAGCAATGCATCTCAAAAAAGTTAGTACAGGGACAACAAAAGGCTTGAAAATTAAGTGGTACTAATAAAAAAACAACTGGAGGGGCAATTTCGACCGAGTATAAAAGGAGCATGCGTTAGAAAGGCAAAATCTCTCGGAGGAGGTGCATCTACAAATTGTGGAACAATTAAAAAAAATATTGGATGATCAAGGTCTACGGGCCCTGAGGTGGAACTGTGTTAAAAACAGAAATGATTCGGTGCTGGAAATCACTGTATAGGCTCAGGAACACTTCCAGAAATCATTGTCTGTTAACAGTTTTCTGTACAATCCTAAAATGAAAGTTAAAGCTTTATCATATAAAGAAGTCATATGTCAACAAGATCCAGAAATGCCATTGTCTTCTCCAGGCAAAGCTCATTAATAATGGACTCTGTTCTGTGGTTAGATGAATAAAATGTTTACATTTTTTGGGGGAAATCAAAAGGAGAGGGGCCATCCAGCTTGTTACCAGTGCACAGTTCAAAAGCTGAACAGTATATAGAAGTTTTGGAACAACATATGCTTCCATCCAGACATCTCTTTCAGGCAAGAACTTGCATATTTTAACAAGACAATGCTAAACCACATACTGCATCCCTCACAATAGAATGGCTTTGCAGAAGAAGAGTTCTGTTGCCGTACTGGCCCAGACCTTTCACCAGTAAAAAAACATTTGGCTAATCATGAAACCAAAAATATGACAAAGACCCAGGAGTGTTGAGCAGCTAGAATCCTATGTCAGACAAGAACAGGACAATATTCCTCTATCAAAACTCCAGCAATTGGTCTCCACAATTCCCAAAAGTTTACAGGCTGTTTTTAAAAGAAAAGAAGATGCTAGACAAGGGTAGACATGGCTCTTCCCCAATTTTTTTAAGATGTGTTGCTGCTATCAAGATCTAAATGAGTTTTTATTTTTATATTTTTTTTTCACAAAATGGTAATGTATCACTTTTAGCATCTGACATATGTTCTATGATCTATGTAAATATCTTTTGGAATTGGGGTTGTAGAAGAAAGGACAGATTACTGCCCCCTGCTGCCTAGAATTCTTATTTATGAAGCATTTGGGTCTGTTCTTACATCTGAAAACTGTCATTGGCCTCTACTAGGGGCACTACTTCTAAACAGAAAATAACACATAAGGTTATAGAGGACAATTAAAGGGAGACTGTGTTATTAGAAAAAGTGTGAGCTTCTGGGGTGATCACATATTTAATATACACTCTGTTAAAATGATGTCACTTCGAGTAGCTACATCTGTGCCAGCAGTTATAAGGAAGAGGCTTCTTACATTCACTTGTACTGTCTTACTGCTGATCTGCAGCTGCAAAACTTCATCAAGGAGCGAGCAATCCTTGGGTAATGTTTTTGGCCAAGCCTCCAATGTGAGCATGGCACATAGAAACAATGTAATGGTACTACGCAAAGTTTTTGCAAACGGTTATGTTGAACTTGGCCCACCAATGTGCAGTCTGATACTTGTAAAGCATTGTAATCTTGCATACGCTTAAGTATAATTGGTTTCATTTTCTAAAAGTTTGTAAGAGTCCTCAATTCCAATAACTTTTTTTTACTGCTCCTCTGCTCAGGTTTGTTTGACAGAGTTTGCGCGGTTTTTTGATTCTGAAAACTGCTGACCACTTATTGTTTACGGATTTTTGTAACACATTCTATAAAAGCAGCACGTAGCATGCTTTTCTATCACTAGCTCGTAAATCCCAGGGTGCTAATTACCAACAAGCGATATTACTATGATTCAAACAGTGTCAGCAAAAGAACCCTCAATACACAAGAAAATCTTCTGCTCAACATGTATGATTCCTTTGTTGTGCAGTCATACGGCGGAGTATGGAGCTGCACCTGAATTCTATCATTCAGTTGCATAAGCGCTTCATTTTGTGATTGAGGTTCCGCTGAGGGAAATTATACATATTTCCATTACTCACCTGCAATTTAGAAAATTCATTACGGCAGCTATTCTACCCTGAAGTGTTTCTGACGCATGTGTAACTCACAATGACTGCCTATTCTTGATATTGACTGAGGGGTTTTGTCCATCAAAGCAACAGTACAACGTAATATATATCATCAAAATCAATTCTACAAGTAAGAAGCAATGGAGTTGATTGCCTGCAATGTGATTGTCAATTATTTGTGGATTCTGTCATCTGGTTGGTTACTGAAATGAATTACTTTACAAGAAACACATACTGTACAATTGCTAAATCCAACAGTGGAATATGATAGAATAATGCTTGTTAAATCCAAAACCCATACCAGTATTGTTGAATAGAAAGCTGATATTATACTAATGCACTGATCACTATGCAGAAAACAAAAGAAACGCGCTCTTAAATGTTCACAGCCAACTATACGTAGACCAACTAAATTAGAGGTCCAAGTGAATTTATAATGGGATGAGTCAATTACAGAGCTACTCTCCTCTAGATACAAGCAGTGTCTCATGCCTTTTGTCTGAGGCTTTGCCATGTGATGAGTCCTTAAAGGGCTATCAATACCTTGAGTATGTGTGACATATCCATAAGAATTATTAATAAGGACTGGGTCCTTCCTCTGGTAAAGAAGGGTTATCGATGCAAAGTGGGCGTCAGTGTTTGCTTTTCCTACTGAAATCAATGGACAGATGGAAAGACATAACCTACATTGACCTCTCCAATTACTTCAATGAGAAAATCAGTCACTGAATCTTGCTTTGAAGTGGAGAACAATAGGCCTTTGGACATACCATAAACAGAGTCAAACTGGCCTAGAACAATACCAAGGAATGCCACTGGTGGGTCCTGGCTCTGACATGGTAATGATATCCAGCAAAAGACAACCCTAATTTGGAACTGACTGGAGCCACGTACTTGTCCTTAAGAGTTATTATGTTATGATAGATAACCAATTAGGTATGTCCTGTGTGTATAATGATAACAAAGATTACTTGTAATTAAAAATGGACATGGCATGTGCTGTACAGATGGATGAGGCCTCTCAGGGTCATCCGCTCTGGTGGGACTCAGACATAATTGTCTAAGATTGGAATTTTACTTAGTAGGAGCAAATAATATCACAAAAATATTCAAAAACAATTCAGAATTTCTATAATCTTTTTAGTCCTTGAAATTGTCTTGTTTGCTCATAAATGGTCAAGCTAAAATTAGTCTACTTAGCTAATTCATCAGATAATAGAGGTTGACAGGCTACATGATTTCAAGCTTAGAAAAATGTGCTCCTCAAAATACTTTTTTATCCACACTTAATAGAGCGACAGAGGACTTTATTTTGCTTAAAATACCTGAAACTCTGTGATTAAGCAGTCACTCTCCATAACTGCTTTTTTATAGGCTTACCATCCACCATTATCTATAGAAGTCTGAAAATAAGCACAATGTCCGTTGCCAAGACATTGCTGAATTCAATAAATGTATTTAAAGGAACTTCTAAGGAACAAACCATCAGATTTCTTGTGCATAAAAAAAAACTGTTTTTAGATCATAAAAGACTGTATAAACATATTCTTGTCATACCTGGGCAATGAGGGCAACAAGAGTCTTGAGTACGAGTAGGGTTTTGACAAAGAAGGGGAGGGCAAACTTCAGTCTCGCACAAGACTCGTCCACTGTGGCAAGTGCATTGGGTGCAAGAATCAATATTCCATGTCTCTCCCTCAACGTAATATTCCCCTCCAGGAGCATGGCAGATTGATGGGTCTGTGGAGTCAGGCTTCTTCCCGCTGGAGTCATCTTTAACAGAAGATTTGTAGATAGTATTAATATGATTTTGTATTTATTATCACTGTTAGAATTGCAGAACATTTAGACCTTGTCACAAAACAGAGGTGGCAATAACTGTATCTCACCGCTGGACCTTATAATGGATGATAATAAACAGAGCTCTTTAAAGTGAAGAAAACAAACATACAGTACATGAAAGGGCATCTGTCACTTAAGTCCCTCCTCAAAAAATGGAACCCCTATACATATCATTGCTAGGCCGCATAGTAGTGGTGAAGATGTCCCTTCTCCCAAAATTGCTTTATTACTTTGAGACACTCCCAATACTAATCCCTATTTCAGAACTACGCCTCCTCCAACAGGCCATTCTCGACTTCATATGAAATAGTAAACGTCACCGCATCCCCCGCAATGTTATGCTCGCAGCCACAGATAGAGGCGGCCTAACGGTCCCTAATATCATGCACTATTACTGGGCTTCTCATTTGTGTGTCGTTCCTTTTTGGGCATCCCAACGGGCATACAACAAATGGGTAGAAATCGAAAAAAACTCTGGATTGCCACGGTTCATCCGAACACCCTGCTATGGCAGCGGACCCCCGTAGCCCCCCACACTCCCCTCCTGAGGCCTATGGCCCTTACCAAACACATATGGGACACCTGCCACAGACGGTTTGACTTAGCTTCTTCTTACTCCTCTATCATCTCCTTTCTCTACAACCCAGCTATTCCCTCTAGTTTAACCGCCCCTATGGTCCGGGTCAGGTCGTTGTTGGGTCTCTTCCACCTGGTGGACATTGTGGACGCCTCTACTCTTACACTGAAATCCTTTGCGCAGCTTAAGGACCACTCAAAATTACCGGAGACTGAGGAACTCCACTACCTCCAGGTTCGTCACTATATGAGCACTACTTTTGGTCCGCTTTAGGTGTCACTTCCTACCCCACTTGAGCTTTGTGCCGACTGGGCACAGGGGTGAGAGATCTGATCTCTCTCATCTACCGCCTTTTGGCCACATTGGCAGAGGGCAAGACCCCACGTCATTCATACATGGATAAATTGGCTACTACACTTGGATAGTTTTTTCTCGCAGTGCCTGGCAGACTGTATGGAACAGGGCAGCCAAGTCATCTATCTGCACCACGTACAAGGAGACGCAGTATAAGCTGCTAATGCACTGGTACCCCTGCACTCCTACATTCCATATACCCCACTGTTCCGTCTGTCTGCTGGTGTTGCTTGAATGACGTGGGTTCTTTGCACCATATTTTCTGGACGTACCCCAGTATCACCCCATTTTGGCGGGAGGTGAGGGATGTGGCTCATGTGGATACATATCTGGCATCCCCCTAATGGTCTCCCCTCCTACCCCACCATCCCTGCTCTTACTTCCCCTTACCTGTTCCTTTACTTTTGTGTCTTGTCAGTTGTCTTATCCCTAGTGTTATGTGCTACATCTTTGGATATAATTATGGGACCTGTACTACTGTACGCAATGTTTTTTGTGCTTGTTCCCATCTTTATGGTCTGCCAAATGACTCTGTATGAGCTATGTCGTACCATTTAATGTTTTTCCATTTTATCCTTTCTGTATTATCGAAAATTTGCACGCTATGTGTTAATAAATATCTACAGTATAAAAAAATAAAAACAAAAGGCATCTGCCAACAGATTTGTACCTTTTTTGTCCTTTTGGCAGCTGAAGGCATCAATGTTGGTTCTATGTTCATATGTGCCCGAATTTCTGAGAGAAATGTTTTAATATTATGCAAACGAGCCTCTAGGAGCAACGGGGGATGTTGCCTTTACACCTACGGGTTCTGCTCTCTCTGCAACTGCTGCACATATGAACATAGAACCAACATTGATGCCTCCACTTTGATTGACAGGGCCAGGCAGTGAAAACATCATCACACTATGTCAAAGTGGAGAGGGTCTTAGAGGCTCATCTGCATATATTAAAACAGCCGGTAAAAAAACGATTAATGCTTCTTTCACATTTAAGGGAACCTGCCATCAACTTTATGCTGACTGTACTGAGGGCAGCATAAAATAGTGACAGAAATACTGATGTCAGCAGTGTGTCACGCATCAGCTAAAAGTAAGTGTTTACCGAGAACCAGCATCATAATCATTGCAGCCTGGGCCTGGAAAAGAGTCAGATCTACCTGAGAAGAGTCATGGTTATTCATAATCTCCTGCTCTCCCTGCCCATCTGATGATGATTGGCAGTTATCTCATAGAGAGAAAGGGAGAAAACTAGGTAGAAGACTGTCGGTCATCAGCAGGTGGGCAGGGACAGCAGGAATTCATGAATAACCATGACTCTTCTCAGGTAGATTTGACTCTTTTCAAGACCTGGGCTTATGATTATGATGCTGGTTCTCAGCAACCACTTACTTTTATCTTATGTGTGACACACCGCTGAAATCAGCATTTCTGTCACTACTTTATGCTGCCCTCAGTACGGTCAGCATAAAGTTGATGACCGGTTCCCTTTAACATTATTAGCACTCTGCAATGCCTACCTGCTCCACTGTTTTAGTCTGGCCAAATCCCAGCATGCTTGCCGGGTAGCAGCCGGATGTCGGATAGACCTCATTAGTGTCAATGGGGTTGGCAGGCATTTGCTTTAACAGCATGCAATTCCGAATCTAGAAAGCTCCGGCAGAAAACAGTCTGCCGAAACTAATAATGCTAGTGTAAAACTTGCCTAACACAAAGGGGCAGATTTACTAATCCTGTTTAAAGGGGTTGTCTGGGCTTTTCATATTGATGACCTATCCTGAGAATACATCATCAATATTAGATTGTGGGGGGTCTGACCCACGGTATCCCCACCGATCAGCTGTATGAGGTGCACATGTGCCATCTCCCTTCTCTCCCTCAGTGCTAATGTGTATGGCAAAGCAGCAGAGAACAGGAAGAGAGACGGCACATGCACACTGCGCGTGCGTCGTCTCCTCATACAGCTGATCGGTGGGGGTATCGGGTGTCAGACCCACGCTGATCTGATATTGATGCCCTATCCTCAGGATAAGTCATCAATATTAAAAGCCCGGACAACCCCTTTAAAATTTAGAGAGCATAACAGTGTAAAGATGTGCTACATGCGTCAGCGGCTCATTCTGTATGATAAGTTTGCGCTACCTATTGGTTGGCTTACTTTGCTGCAAAATTTTGGTGCAATTTTGATGTCCCATTTAAGCCACGTGCCTTTTGACGCATCCTTTTTTCTAAAAGCCATGCCTCGTGTCCAGTACATCACAATCAAGTGTCTAAAACACATAATAAATGTGGTGCAAAGTATGTATGTCAGTTTGGGTGCAAATTGAGCCCCAATTCTGGCACATTTAAGTAAATGTCCTCCCACATATAAATGGAAGCTTTTTTTATTTTATTTTTTATTTGACCATTCAATTCTGTATGTACATACATAATCAAGGTTATGCATGCCTAATACACATTTACCTACGGGCAGCGACACTAAACAGAAGAAACGCCCCCAGAACCAGCTTTGTGGCTGCTGCCTGTAATAGGATGGGGACATGAATTGCGTTGAGCTATGAAAGCATTCTACCTTCATACAGTTTGTCTGAAAACATTAACGTTTGCATTCAGTAGCCCGTTAAAGTGACAAGCATCTTCTGGCTGCAAATCAAAGTTAAGTCTCTGCTTACACGAAGCATCATTTTTTAAATTTTTTTTCATTGAAGTTGGGAGAAAATCAATAACCTTTAGCTCTGAGCAAAATTTCTGTGAATTCTCTGAAACTAGGGAACAGTATTTTCTCTGGCTCATGCAGCTCTCCTTGTCTAAATTTTTCACACGCAAATAGAAAATTATGTACACCCTGTAGCCATGGAGATGGCGGCAATAATACTGAAAAGGTTTGTAAATGACTTACTGTCCCTGATCTCCTCATCCACAGCATAGATTGTAGTTTTATAAAAGTTTACATAAAAAGGACTCTGCAGCTTTCATGATGCACACCACATCATTTTGATTTGTAGAATGAGTTAAGAATAAGTTTTCCAAATGTCTAAACGTCTAATGGTATAAGATGTCTTCAGTCTGAAGTTGACTTAATGACAAGTACTATGACAATAGAACATATTAGTAACGCAGACTGATAATTGCAAACTAGTTAATTATTCCACATTTTTTCTGCAAAGCAAAATTGTCATAAAACCATCGGGAGTTGTAGGTTTTAGATAATGAGGTGTACAGTATGTGTGCATTTTAAAACTACGTTACTAGAGCAAGAATAAACTATACCGAACATAATATGAACTGTCTGCTTTAACTATTCCTTTGTCATATGCCCCATTAAAGCCTACTGAGATGCAAAATGGGTTGTCCAACATACACAGGTTTCTTAACCGCTTGCCGACCACCAGTTGACCTGCCGGTTGGCACATATCTCTGCACGGACATTTCTAAATGTCCTTGCAGTGATTGCAACCGCACACTGATCGTGCAGCACTGGGAGTGGGGAGCCCACTGTCAGTGACAGCAGAGTTCCCCCTTAGAGAAAGCAGGGATGGTTTTTACCCTCCCTGTCTTTCCCATTGCTCTATGTACAGTGCTTCTATAGAAAGCAGGAAGCAGTAATGCTGTTCCTGCTCCGGTGCCAGCAGTCATTTGGGACCGGATGTCTGCACAAGCTGCTGGGTCTTAGCAGACCCTGATCAGCTCTGCAGAGAGGAAATACAAGCTTGTTCAACCTCTCCTAGGGATGTATCCCCCCTGTAACTGGAGCTACTATGTCAAATGAAAAAATAAAATAAAAAATAAAATAAAACACAGATTATAAAAGCCCACCACACACCAGCCCTGCACCCAGCAACCATAACCCAGTGTTGCTGTGAATCCAGCACTGACATGTGGTAGAAGACTTATTAGATCATTAAACAGTGTCTATGCCTGTCTCTCTGGCTCTATCCTTCTTTGCCAGCTACCTCCTTCCCTTCCCTAATCCATAGACTTCAATGGGCTTCAGCTGTCACCTGATTTCTCAGTGAACTACAGAGAGAGTGATCAGTGCAGTAGAGGATTCTGATCAATGGGAGAAGAGGCATTTTTAGGTATTTAGGTATATTTCAAAGTTTCATCTTTCATGCTATTTATTTATGGGGAAAAAAAAAGGAATTTACTCTTTAATCAGGAAGTTGACCATTTCAAAAGCCCAATGTGGTGTGCAGCTAACCTAAAAGATACTGAGTAATATTTTTCATTGATTTGCAAACTCCATCACATACAAACCCCTAATGACACCACAGGCAGTCTTCTTTTGAGTAGTAAATAATGATAACACTTAACTGCAAGTAGAGAATGTAAAAAATATACCAGTACAATAGACAGGCTTATTGCTTTCTATTTTCTCTAAAGGCTGAGCATGGGAGGTATATCTATTCCTCAGTGGTTCTGAGCCCTTCATTTACAAGAATGAGTACTCTCATTTGTGACATAGAAACAGATTTACATTTTTACATGGCACGTAATGTCACGTTCTCTATTAAACAGAATATTAAGTCAAGGAGATCTGCCGTTTTTGCTCAAATGTCAAGGGCTTCACAAAGTCTGCTAAATACATCAGATTAAAAATGGATTAGTAATGGGGCAACCTCTGATACTTTGCTTCAGAACTATTCCATTAACAACACCAGTGGTCAAGAGACTTAATCCTACAGAAGTATTTGCCCTTGAATGCGCCGCTGACAAACCTGGCCTTGAAAGGAAAAGAAAAAATAAAGCCAGTCTATTATAAGGTTCCTGTCACATAACCTTACAGTAGCTTTAGGACTATCAAGTCTCCTTTGATATACTTCTCATTCTGACTAAGGCCGCACTGAGACTTTCCGTAACAATACTGATTGATTTTAAAGGGAATAACTCTCTCCAGTAAGTTCACTGATAAATCAGTCACAATGGAGGACATTTCCTAGACCTTTAATGCCAAAATATTGCTGTAATAAAGTCACAAATTATGTTGGACACCATATTTAAACCATAATTTGCAACTCTTGGCACTTCTTGACACTTTTTGAAGGGATGGGGCTTCTCATGACCTGCTAGATTTACTATAACTTATGCCAAAAAACTTGTGAAAGTTTTAGCATATGTCTACGCCAGCCCCTAGCTGACATAGATTTGCGTTTCTGGCACAGAGGGCCAGAGGTGTTTAATAAGAGACATCTTATCAAAGTAGGCACATCTCACTCTGGCACACAGGGGATCAAGTCTGCCATATGGCAATGCCAGTCTTGATGAATCTCTCCAAATGTCTTGTAGGGACAGCTCAGCTGAATGTAATGGTACTTTATACTTATACTTATGCTAGAGAAAAAGTGCTCTTAATCCATATGAAAATAAGCAGTTAAGGACACCGAGGGTAGGCCCAAGCTGCTGTGAGCACTCTTGCTCGTGCAGCTTCCTCTGCCATCCCCTACCTCTATTTGTTGATTGAGGAGACGCTCAGGATACTGAGCAAATAAAAAAGGATAACTCCGCTCAAAAGGTTTTATTAAAAAATACGAAGTATATAATATAAAAAAATATGTGTTTCGGTGGCGGGCCACCACCTTCATCAAGCTACCCAACTCTATTTCTTGATTGACAGAATTAGGTTCCTGTATATTCCTGTTCTTTATCTACATTGTGCTAGGTTCCTGTATAGTCATCTCAACTGGCCCTGTCAATCAAGGAGAAGGAGGGACTGGCAGAGGAAGTAGGAGGAGAAAGGGTGCACTGGAGTGGCGTGGCCCTCCCCTTAATGCACTTAATTACTCATTTACATATGAATTAAAAGCACTTCTCCAGAATGAAGCAACGTATCACTAAAAGAAAGGTATCACTACATTCAGCTGAGCTAGACTTACAAGGTTTAACAGTGAATTGTTTGGTGACAGATTCCCTTTAACTATCCAGTGACCGCATAAGCCCACAAGAATGCACACAGTTCAATGCATTGCTATAAACTACAGCTGTAGCTTGAGAGTTAAAATCAGCAGTTCTCTAAAAAGGCTTTATGTAGCTCAGGCCTTGTCTTAGCGTCCAGAAGATTACGAATGAGAATCATATAGAAAGAGCACGGACCATGCAATGTACCTATCAGAAAATACATAACAGATAAGCAGATAAGTCCAAAGCCTAAAATGTCATTTTGTATACAGTAATTGAAATAAATGTAATAATTTGAAGATCCTTGAGTATCTTGTTCAATAGAATTATAAAATAGACAAATGGGAAAGTGAAAAATAAATATTTTTTTCACAGAAAATTACTGGGTGGGTAAGATCCACCTTTAAATAAAAAAAATATTTAGCAAATAGTCCTGAATACAAATCTATTTTTGTAAAACTTAATCCTGCAGTCATATTGCTACTAACACTACCACTATCTAATGCAAGCTAGGTAGAAGTAGGAAACAGAAAGGAGCGTGACTGCAGGATCAGACTACACAGGCTTGTTTGTAGTCTGTTACCATGGCTATTTGTAAAGTTGCCTAATGAGTATCTGTCACCACAAATTGCAGTGCAATCTGCATGTTGTAAAGCAGAAGGAGCTGAGTAGATTGATATAGTTTTGTGGGAAAAGATTCAGTAAAACTTGTAATTTCTGCATTTAAATCTGTGCTATTTCTGACTCACTTGTACATGGGGGAGGTGATATCATTGAGTCAGAAAAAGCAGAGATATAAATGTACAATTTATATTTTATTCAACATGTAAATGAGCTGTGCACCCAGGGTAATCCCTAGCTAAATGAATTCTCATCTCCCCTGGCCTGCAATCTTCCACAGCGTTATACTGCACAACCTTGGCACATGCACAGTACATTAAAGGGGTTCTCCAGGCTTTTATTATTGATGACCTATCCTCAGAATAGGTTATCAATGTCAAATTGGTGGGTGTCCGACACCCCCATCAATCAGATATATGAAAGGAAGACGCACGCTGTGTGAACATGCCGTTTCCCTTCTCTATTCCTACTTGCTGCTGCTATGTCTATGGCAAAGCAGCAGCGAACAGAAACAGAGACGGTACATACACAGTATGTGCACCTTCCTTTCATATTGCTGATCGGCGGGGGCGCCGGGTGGCAGACCCCCGTCAATCTGATAATCATGAATATCCTTAGGATGGGTTATCAATATTAAAAGCCCGGAGAACCCTTCTAACTCGCTCCTGCACTGGAAAAATGAACTGTACTGCGTATGCGCCATCGTTATACAGCACAGGCGCAGGATTACAAGGTCAGCTGAAAGTAGAAGTCAGATGTCTGCCAATGTCAATCAACCAATAGAGGGGCTTTTTCAGTACTAAGTCAGAGCAATGGTGACCTGAGGGGCTAATGTCCACCCTTGCTGCACTTATTACGGTAATTAATTTACATATTGAATAAAACTGGTGGAATGCAGCAACAGATTTCAATATTAAAGGTGCCATTTTATTACTCTCCAGACATCATGCTTGGTTTGATTTATTTGTCATGTTCTTTTCCAGGCGTCGAAGCGAGAAACAAAAGTGGATGTAAAGTTTAATCCACTCATTGTTCTCTACAGGACACCCTAATCCGTCAGGAGTGTATCATGATGTGAGCTTTACTGCTGACAAATTCTGCCTTCATTAAACATACAAGCTCCGTTGATTAATATCACCTTTATGTTTGTTACCTAGGGCTGTTGGGTATCTACAGTACATATCTACAAGTATATCAGAATTTAGAAGTAAAATAAATGCAAAAATGAAAACAACCAATTTGCTCATGGCAAGCAGCTGTAATTTCAAAACCGAATGTTAAAGATCTCAGTAACCCTCCTCCATAGGCAACACCACTATTTTGATTTGTCTTCGCTGGTTTTTACATCACACCGGGTGTGAAATTACTTCCAGTAATTTCCAAGGTGAAGAAATCAGCAAATATTTGTCAAATAGTACTTCTAAGAGTTCACTTGGGATATCATGTGGATGTACCCTTTAAAAAAATAACCTCAGTTAAGACATGACTACAGCGTGCTCCTAATGGTCACCGCTGAGATATAGATCTGTACAAGGTTGAAGACGTGGATCGAAATAATCTTTTTGTAACTGACCCAAGTAGCTAAAGCCAAATGGTTTGAGTTACTTGATTCATTTTGTCAGACTGCCTTCACTTAATCCTATTTTTGTTCTGCCGCCTGTTTTAGACATTTGGAATGGTTTCATCCAAGTGGAGCAGATAGCACAACCTTCTGCTGTGCCAGCCTGAAGCCGCTGTGAGAGCTAACCGTCGGCATTTGGTCCTGGTGTACAAAACAGCACGGGGTGCTTGCAGCACAATGGTGGTATAATAACAGCTTATTAATAATAATTAGGTCAAGCGCTTGCGTTGTTCATTTGATTATGCAGCCGCAGATGGTCCTCATTTATCTCCGTTAGGACAGGTGGCTGAGGGCGCAGTCTGACTGCAATTTGCAGAAGAACTCGTCGCATAAACCACTGCATAATGCCACAGGTCTCCTGTATAAATACCGGGACTTGACAGCCGGTGTTTGCCTCATTTGATTAATAAGGTGCGATTATAAAATGGTGCCTATGTGACACGTAATCTAAAGGCAATGTTCAGGAAAAGTTATTTTCTGCAACTATTGAAAATAAACTGACAGTAGAAATGCTATGTGGCGCGGGCTTTGACTATCCGGTGACCTTGGATGAGTCCAGGGAAGCTGTTGCGTCTTGCGCATTTCATTGGCATTGATTAATAGGACCTCTTGTTCCATTATCTACAGTGCTGCAGCCACCTCAGAAGACAATCATTATTAACACAACAGGTTCAGATTCTATTAGAGAGAACGCAATGTAAAAGAGGCTCAATTCCCTTTGTTCTGCTGCTTTAAGGTTTAGCCGAACTCTCGGAGGAATCAGACGGTGCATTGACATAGCTAATACTAAGTAAGGCAGGATGGCAACATTAATCAGTCTATCATTGTTCTCCTGCTTGTGGCTTCTTCCTAAAGTCAAACTGCGTTTCAACTGATCGCCAACAAAGATGAATGCAGTTAGAAGATGTTCTGTTCTGCTTGCGATATTTGCACGTCTGGGATTATAAAAGAAGAAATATCCAATCTGACGATGGTACTCTACACAGCTTACATTACTAAGGGGTATTACCTCATCAGTTAATTAAGCTAATTTTTCGGATAATGAAAAGTTATACAATTTTCTACTACACTTTGTGCATAATTTTCTCACGGTTTTCAAGATATCTGATTGCAGTCATTCAAGGGAAACAGTCATTCTTTACTTCCAGAGGATGACAATCTCTATGTACAGCTGCATGGCTGAGGAAATATACTGGAGAATTGTATAACTTTTCATTATCCAATAAATAGGCTTATATTTTGTAAAAAGAATATTAGTAATCCATCATCATTATAAATTGCAGAGAACTCCATTAGTGTCTTAAAGGGGTTGTCTTATGAAGACAACTACTGTCCATGTGCCCTATTGGATGATCTAGGACATCATAGAGGGTGGTTTCCTGTTCCTGCTCAGGACCCGCTCTACTAGCAGCTCTTCACAAGCCGCTCCTGCTTCTGATATATTCATATTTGTATTACATGGATTCATTTGAATGGCCACCATGTAACACAAAATTGCTCCTGCAGCCTGGTTGGTTGTGGCTTACCCCAGAAAAATAAACTGTTTGTACTGGTAGCAGGACCCTGGGCGATCAACTAATGGGCCCAGAAGACGGACTCTGAAGAAAGTCATCTTTTATTAGACAGCCGCTTTAACTGAAATAATACACTCCCAATGCTGTCACCTTAAAATTACCCAACAATTTAACGGTAAAATTTGTGAATATTTAGACTAGAAACCAGTGTATCCCAGACTGTGACTTTAGAGCTAAACACAGCAGTCAGACCCCTCACTTTGGTTTACCGGCTGTTAGTGGTTTTGGTAACATCACCAGGAATGTCATGGCATTTCAAGAATTTTATGGCATCTTTTGCTATGCCTGGAAAAAAGTTTCCTGCTGTAAAATCAATGATAAGCCATTAACCCCCATAGGAACATGTCCTCATATTGCCATTCACATGGTTCAGTGGGCATTTATTGGAAATAAGACAATCAATTCCGATTGATGGTGCATCAATCAGTAAAGATGGCTTTCATAACACAGGTCTAGAAAGTAGTCTAGAATCCTACTATAGAAATAATTTACCCGACATCTTCATGAACTACTACAACAAAAATCGAGGTATGTGCCCAGGGTAGTTTTTTTAAATGTCTGAAATGACATTGAATGAAGTGTAGTATCTAGCTTATTCCAAATAGAGAACAGGTGAGAGTTATAGCTCTAGAAATCCTATCATCATTATAACTTCATCTTGTGTAGACTAATCAATAAAGAACAGAAGAGGTCAAACACTAGAGGCACTGTTTATCAAAGGCTTTCTCGTACGTCAATCGCTTTTTTTCTCTATGCTTGGTTTCATCAAAGGAATAGATTTTTGTTATCAATTTTTAACATCAGGCACACTTTATTAGCCAAAGGGGTTTCAATCCCTCCTAACCTGGAACAGATCTTGAACAGTTAAGGCAAAAGAAGAACAGTGCATCTGAGACGTGCACAAAAAAAGCATTGACAAGAAATTCTATAGAGAGATTAGTCAAGTATTATTAGTATTGGCAAAATGTTGCCAGATGATGTTAGAGGCTATACAGTCTTATGCTATCCAGCTTATGTCATCAATTACCTGGACACGAGGGACAACACTGTCCTGGAAGAATGGTGGGATTGGCACACCCCGGAACAGGACAAGTAATCAGCGCACACATTTCCCGTCCATTGTGGCAATAGCATTCACGGCAGCCGTCATGCCAGCTCTCTTCATTCTCATGACGTCTTCCATCCATTGACAGACATGTGCCAGTCAATACTGGTGGCCCAGCAGATGAAGGTGATTCTGTATGGTAACAGCAACAAGATTTTATAAGTGAAGAACACCACAAGTCAAGATCAGAGAGATTCTAAAAGATTTTAGACCCCATTATGACTCCTTAGTTATAAACCTTTTCAGATCAAAGATGGTCTACTTTATGTAGTATCATAATTTAGTACTTTTGAAGCATTTCTAACTTGCTATATAACTAATAAAAACAAATTAAGCAGTCACGAAGGTTACATAGATGTACCAAACTGCGCTCTTTTACTTAGATCGCAGTAGCACCGCGGCCTTCTCTAAGCTTTTTTTAGGCCAGTGACGACATATTCATCAGACACATGGCCTAGGAGCAGCTCAGCCCCATAAAAGATGCGACTATACTATGTACGGCGCTGTGCTTGGTAAGCACGGAAAAGGCCGTGGCGCTCAAAGGAGCACTGGTGCCTTATCAAACAGCTGATGGGCAGGGTTGTCGGGTGTCGGACCCCAACCGATCAGATACTGATGACCTATCCTGAGGATAGGTCTTCAGTTCTTAAGTCTTTGAGAACCCTTTTAAGTTAAATCCTCCGAATCATAGATATACTTTCCCCTTAAGAAAAGCAATTGTTAGTACTGGGGAAAAGATAACAACCTTAAACATGATCATTGCCTTCCTTTTTATTTAAGTCCTAGCAGATGGATATTACCATTCACTTGTATGTGCTTTATGAAAGATCTCCGGAAGCTGACTCAGCAGTTTATATTTAGAATTATTATCAAGGCCCAAATCAGCTTCCATCTAGCTGCCAACCTGGCAGCATTAATGTAGCTCAAAGCCACCTGCAATATCGGACTGTCTAAATTATACCATCTGCAGTGAGAGGGTTTAAAGCATGACCAGAGGATGCCAGATGTAAATCCCATAATGAAGCTGCACATATGGTTTTTACTTATGTACGCTACCCTAGCTGCAAGACAAACATTTACTGCAGACTCAGTCTGGTTTGCAAAATATGATCGACATGTGCAGTATGTTAAACTTGACCTTTCTATCTTCTGCTGCCACCGGCGTACTCATGAGCGCAGCTCAGTGCAAGGGCCCTCTGGGCTTGGTAGTATATGAGACAATTGCTGACTGCATATTACCGTCTTGTTCATAGATGAAATACCAACATACTGTGTCAAAAATTTATTTTTCCAGCTTCTAACCAGAGCAAGGAAATTATAGTTAACACTAGCACTTCCCTAAGTCGTCTTTACGGTAAGGTAAATTGTGCATGGAAAGTGTGGAGATTATGATTATCAATTGTGAAAAATATAATCACGTTCAGTAAAGTCCACAGTGGAAAATCTGGGATAAATCAGCAGTAAATCTGAATTAGATTTTACCTTTTATTTGTCATACATTTCCGCTTTCACGATTGAGCAGGTGACCTCTGCTGCAAATCCGAAACAAACTCTCTACCTAAAGGAGCATGCCGCGAGTTCTGAAATTTTTCATGCTGTGTGTTAATGGGTTTTTCAAAAACAAAATCATTAGCACTGTACTGTATTTAGTTTTGGATTTTCGGGATGGAATTGTTTAATGGTGGACGTGGCCGTAGTGCATTTATCCAAGCTGTGGCAGGCAATTAAAACACCTTCTGTGGCTTGCACTAAATAGGGCCTATCTGTAGCCAGTTAGCAGGTACATCTGTGGCATTTAAAGGGGTTATCCAACGTGTAAAACATGTCCCCCAATGCCTGGGCCACTCATATAGATTATACTTAACCCACTCCCCGGAACCCACGTAGCTCCTGCTCCCGTCGTGTGAATCAAAACATCAAAACAGTGTCCTTTATTGTTTGATCTTGGACACAGGCTGTGGGTGGCATATTATAATTGGTACGTGGAGCGATTACATATTGGTTGGTATGGGGGGGGGGGTATGAGGCTGTATTATACAACATGCCAAGGCAAATAGAAAACTAGGAGTAAGCACTTAGCTGCTGGATTATAAAAGATGGAGGATAAACCATTTGATCACTAATGTCTTAAACAAGATAAAGAACAACAGTGACTGAAAAAATACTAGTGGTACATCCACACGGTCAGGTTTCCTGAAGCAGTTTTGAAAGCCAAAATCAGGAGTGAATTCAAAAAAAGAGGAGAAGCCGTATCTTTCCTTTATAGTTTCTCCCCATTTATGACCCACTCCTGATTTTGGCTTCCAAAACCCCAACTCCAACACTCTGCTATACCACAGTAGTTTCAGATTATGCAGTATTACAAATACCCATTCTCCTCATGGAGTGTTTAACACATAGTGTACACATTGCGGATATACTGCCGTGGATTTGTGTGCAGAAAATCAGCAGCGTTGTAAAGGGATTATCTGCCAATAGACTGATTTTTACCACGCAACACAAATAATATTGTGTAATGTTTTTTGCTGGACAAAAAGTTTTTTTAATGGGCCATTTTTGGGGTACACATAACTTTCTGATTAACTTTTATTAACTCTTGCTGGGAGGAAGATGGGAAAAAAGCAATACTGCCACTGCGTTTTTACGTTATAAATTTTATGGCGTTCATTTTTTGGTATAAAGAACATAACATCTTTATTCTCTGGGTCCGTACGATTACAGTGATACCAAATACATATATATATTTTTTTACATTTTACTACTTTTTTTTGCAATAAAACCCCCTTTTTTTTTAAAGACAAAAATGATTTTGCATTGCCGCCTCCAAAGACCCATAACTTTTTTTTTTTCTTCTTCTATGGAGTTGTGTGAGGGCTTGATTTTTGCGGGACAACTTGTATTTTTCATTGATATCATTTTGGAGTAAATGGCACTTTTTGATCACTTGTTATTACGTTTTTTTTTCGGTGGAAACTAAGAATAAATTAACAATACAGTCTTTTTGTTTATCTTTATTTTTACGGCGTTCAAAGTAGGGCATAATTTATGCGATATTTATGTAGTCTGGATCATTACAGACACGACAATACCAAACATATGGGGGAGGTTTTTTTTTTTCATTGAAAAGCGCATTTATTTTATGGATTTTTTATATTTAATAAATGTTTTTTTTTTTATCACTTTATAGTCCCACAAGGGGACTATAACAAACAGTGTTTTGATTGCTTTTAAAATGCAATGCATTATCTCTATAATGCACTGTATTTTCACAGCAATTCTAGTTTCACAGCCTGCTGGATTTACTTCAAGAAGGACAGGGCCTAGGGATCGGAAGCCAGGTAAGGCTTCACACACATGAGCACCGCGATCGAATTTGCGGGGTGCTGATGGGAGACAGAGGGAGTCCGCTCCCTCTGTTACCACTTAACATGCGGCGGGCGCCATTGGCGCCCGGCATGTAAAGGGTTTAACAGCCCGGATCGGCGCTCCTGCCGCTCCTGGCTGTGAGAGCCCGGTCCGCGCTCCCCGCTGCATGGGGAACCCGTGCAGCACTTAGACTGAGCCGCCGTAAAAACTTGGCAGTCCAGCCTAAGGCCCCTTAGTGACTGCCATAAAAAGGCGTATAGGTGGTCACTAAGGGGTTCAAGGGGTTGTCAGAATTCTGAGCTGAACCCGGACATATCCCTGTTTTCACCCAGGTAGTCCCTCTGACATGAGCACCTGAGCACTTCATGCTTGGATGCTCTCCTTTGCCCTGTGCTGAATCGCAGAGGGCAAAGGCTTTTTCTGGGGATACTGGGTAAAGCTAGAGCAGATGCTTCCCCCCAGCATTGAGCCCGGTGACATCATCGGCACTAATGGTGGGGTTTAGTGCTGCCCTAGCCTGTAAAACGACTAGGGCAGCGTTGAAGCCCACCCATTAGTGCCAGTGACGTCACCGGCAACACTGTTAGTGGGAAGCCTCCGCCTAGCAATGTTAAAAATATAAACAAACAGCCCTTGTCCTTTGCTATACAGCACAGGGCAAGGGAGAGCATTGGAGCATGAAAAGCTCATATCAGGGGGGGGTGCCTGGGTGAAAATGGGGATATGTCCAGGTTCAGCCCTGAACCCGGAAAACCCCTTTAGGGATTTTTAGCCATATTCTCTGAAAAAAATTAGCACTGTAAATGCAGTGTATATTTGAAATCTGCAGCATGTCAATTTATGCTATGGATTTTCACCCAGGATTTCACCAAATTTTGCCGCAGATTCATAATGGATGCCATTTACGGCCCACGTGGATGTTCACTTAATGTATCCCAGCAGTCCTTGGTACAATGCTTTAATTTCCTGACCTTGCAATGGTTTTGCTATTGGGTTAAAGCGGTTTAATTGCCGCAGTAAGTCATCTTTCCTCCAAGCCTCTGCTGTCATTTCTGTTAGTAAGAATCATCTTCTAACCATTAGGATAATTTATTCTACCAGAAATCAATAACTAACTAATTCCTTGTAATGGACGATAGCACACAGTAATGAATTGATCCCCTATTGTATATAAAATTCTTATTATCCATTGTATAAAACTCGTTCATTAATAAACCATGTGCCATTGATTTAAATATAGTCTGAAAATTGTACCGTTGTCTGCGAAACCAGACAGATACTGAAGTAATTGTCACCAAGAACAATGAAAAGGGAATTAAAATCGCTTTTGGCATCATTTATTGTGTATATTGCTTATATTTTTTCTACTCTGCTATCTTAAGCATTTTGCATCATTTTTATCTGCTAATTTAATTATTAGTGAAAAGGTTTAACAAAGGCTTTCCTATAAGTCCCAGTCTTGGGGAGGTTGTTGCTCATTGGATCCCGTTCCCTTTCCTCTGAAGACATCATCACGACAGACGTATTTCTCACATATAATCAGAAATCTATATGTCTCTATAGTCTACTGTGGACTGCTTTATAGCACTTTACTGATCTGGCTGCTGAGCTGTCTTGACATGGACCACAGGGGTGGTACCGGATCTGTCGCTCAGCCACTAGGTATTCCTCCAGTTCTACAAAGAAATGACAATCTCCTTGATTCTGTTCTCGTTGCATTAATGCATAACATATGGTGGTTTTCATAGAATTTGTGCATATTTGTGCAAAATCAAAAATATATGTTTGTGACAGGGAGGGGAGCAGACAGTTTAAAGGAATTGTATGTGTCTTTTCACATAGCAGGGTTTTAAATGAATTTTAGTAAAACTGTAGACTTTTGATACAGTTTACCAGCTCCTTTAGCAGCTGCACAATCTTCTATGCCTCCAGCTATACCCTCGGCTAGTAATTTTGTATTAGGAGCTCTCTGCCTGTTATAGAAATACTATATATAAATGCTTGAAAGTAACCTCAGGTACACTGTACCTGCCCATTTAACAAATACCACGTTCCAGGGTTGTGTGGCAACATAAAAGTGTAAGCGGATTAGGTCCGGATGCATTGCGGATGCGTTTAGTGAAAAATGCGCAATTTCGCTAACAAGTACATTCCGTTTTGTTTGTTTTGTGTTCAGTTTTTATCGCGCGGGTTCAATGCGATTTATTCCATAAACGGAATGTTTACAAACAACATCTCTTAGCAACCATCCATGAAAATCGCATCGATTTTCATGCAGCCCCATTCACTACTATGGGGCCAGCGTTGTGTAAAAAACGCAGAATATAGAACAAGTGATGCGTGAAAATAATCTCTCATGTACACAGCCCTATTGAAATTAATGGGTCCGGATTCCGTGCGGGCTCAATTCGTTCGCATTACGCACTGCACCCGGTCTGAATACTCGCTCGCCTGCAAGGGGCTATATGTGGGCACTTTGCAAACGGAAATTAACACAATTTACTGATATACTTAATTAAAATCTTCAACATTATCCACATTTCAGACTCCTATTGCGGTTCGGGAAGCTTTACTTCTGCATTTGGTTTGACACTGGCAGAGATCCCCCCCTCTGTGTCGGGATGTGGCTGTGTGGATCAGTTCGTTAGTATCAGATGTAAGGTAGAAGGGGGTTTAGCTACTGAACTGAGCTAGATAGCCAGCGCCATTCATCATGTCACCGATACAGAGAGGGGGAGGAGGCTCTCTATATTCATCTATGCCAGAATGACTGTAGAAGGGGACCTAAAATCAGGACATCTATGTAAATACAAGTAAAGTACACTAGTAAGTGTCGCTCTACTCACTATGTTTTTGTCCTATGTGCTGTCCAGTTACTAAACTAGTTCATCAGTTGCCCTATAAATACCTGCTGGTTTCTCGCACTCTTTGCCTGATCAATACAGGTCCTGCTAGTCTGCTTTACCTTGCTATCTGAGCCATAGTCCTATTACCTCTCAGTATTCTGACAGCTGCCATCATGGACTTTGACCTCAGCCTGTTTCTGACCATGAGTAAGCCTGATTCCTCTGGTATTCCGCTCTGGCATCCCTGATCCCCGTGGGCCATTCCTGGTGGTTGGCACAGTGGATCCACATCCATAGATCATAACAGTAAGTTTGATTAATTTCCATTTGCTAAACATTCAAACCCCTTTGATATTGCTGGAGCTTGTGCACAAACCCTTAGCAACTCAACTGGTTCACTGATGTATTAAATGTTATAGAAGACATTCTGACCATGCCTGTTGTGTACTAGATAGTCTCCCTCTCAGCAGGTGAGGAAATGCTGAACATAAAATATTACAGGGTGCACTTGTATACATGGGCCCCATCAAGTAACCTATGTTATATCATCCACTGTATAATCTCCATGTGTAATAACAGTATAGAGAGAAATTAGCTGAGTTACATTACTGCCGTCTACCAGCGTGCACAATTTGAGCCTAGCACTACTCCTTCTAAGTGACTTTAATGTGCTAGAAGAACCAAGAAGAGGTCATGGACACCCTACAGAGCTGGTGAAGATAAACATTCCCGCTGTCTTTGGAACAGCACACTCAGGTAATGTTTTTAACGAATGCAGCCCTAACAATATTGCTCAGACATTGGGATCGCTGATCTTATTCCTCATTGTATCTGCTGTGGAGATGAACCTCGACACGGGCACACAGTACGCTCACGAAAACGTTAGGCCTTCTAACAGCCAACGTATTCATGGTTCTATTCTTTAAATGCTCTTAAAGAGGATTTCTACTCAAAACATAGAAATTGACTTTAAATTTGTAAATCATAAGTTAGAGAAATAGACAGAATTTGGCCATTGTGCTATATTCAGTGCGTTATCCATTTTTTTTTGCGGATCCACAATTTGCGGGCCGCAAAACACATACGCTCGTGTGCATGTAGCCTAAGAGATTTGCAAATCATTGCATTCTTTTTTTATTTATATTTTAGACATTGGGGTTATAGTCTCCACATGGTCCTAATGACATGCAGGGACCTGACCACCATGTCTTATGCTTGTATTATGCTTCTGGGTTGAACAAATAATCTACACTAGGAATTGATATCCCGCCTAAACAAGAAATAGTAAATGTGTTCTAGTATGGTAGGCACAGCTCATAGAAAGATTTTGGACTTGACTTATACTTAAGAATCATGTGCAATGAAAAAGCACAGAAACAATCAGTCCATTTGGCTCCTGTATCTGCTCATTAAAAAGTCATTGTCGACTCCATGATGGGTTACTTCATTAGACTGCAGTAATTAAAAATGAAATTGCTACAAGCGGGAAACAAAGCTCTAATAAATAGGGTTACGCTGTCAGAAAATGACATTTAGTAGCACTGAAGGAGTCATAAAGCTGTCTCTTGGAATGTAAGTTTTGTACATATTATCACTATCTGGTGGGGGTTTGATGGCTAGAGCAAGACACAGTATATATGGAGGTGACGGCCTCTTCTTACCTCTGCACTTGCAGACTGGGCAGCCATGACTGTCTTGCTCAAAGCCCATAGGACAAATCCTTCCACATGGGATATCCGGACACTTCTTGCAGCGGCAGATTTCACAGCCATGTTTGTTTTTCCTAGACAACAAGATAGAAAAATGGGGATCCATTAGAAAGAGAACGCCCCTACAACACACGTCTAGAGCTCTGTCTCGGAGAATGATTTCCGTAATACGAATCCTGTTTTTCCAATGCAATTAACCAAAGCACTGATTACAAGAATCCGGGCAGCGATGTAACTCAATTAATCACGACGCTAATTCTGAAGCTCCAATCAGGAACACTGAGGCATTTATGTCTGATTGCTTCATAAAATGAGTCAAATTAAGCACCATTTTGGGCCAGATAATTATACATTGCCTCAGAATAAAAGGCACTTCTTTTGGTCTGCCGTTGCAATATGCTTGCTTTAAACAATAACTCCGGGGCAAAAGCGATCCGTGTGCATAAAAAAATTAGCCGAATGTTCTGTCAATAGTTAACGAGGATCTGTCACCTGGCTAAGGGTACTTTCACACTGGCGTTATGGATTCCGTTTGTGAGATCCGTTTCAGGGCTCTCACAAACGGTCCAAAACGGATCAGTTAAGCCCCAATGCATTCTGAATGGATAAGGATCCGTTCAGAATGCATCAGTTCGGCTCCGTTCCTCTTCTGTTCTGTTTTGGAGGCGGACACCAAACCGCAGCTTGCAGCATTTTGGTGCCCGTCTGAAGAGGTGGAGCCTAACGGATCCGTTTTGAATTACAATGTAAGTCAATGGGGACGGATCCGTTTTCAATGACACAATATGGTGCATTTGAAAACGGATCCGTTCCCCATTGACTTTCAATGTAATTCAAAACGGATCTGTTTTGGACTTTGTCATTTTTCTTTTAACTAATGCAAACGGATCCGTTCTGAACGGATACAAACGTTTGCATTATAGGTGCGGATCCGTCTGTGCAAATAAACAGACGGATCCGCACCAACGCAAGTATGAAAGTACCCTAAAATACTGTTCTTATTAAATGTAGTATCCTCAGATTTAGTTCACTAACCTGTATCTAAATACTCCCCTCCGACCTAGCTACGCCCATGCAATCATCTACTACATGTGGACTCCTATATCTTAGAGGAGTTTTTGGAGACTTTTATACTGATGACTTATCCTCTGGATAGGTCATTAATATCTGATCAGTGGGGGTCCGACATCTGGGACCCCGAGTGATCAGATGCTTAATAAGGTACCGTCACTTACAGTAGCGCGGCGGCCTTCTCTCAGTTTAGCCTAGGCCAAGTGACGCTCATCGGCGTTCGTACTTGGTGAGCGCCAGTGTCTTCTCAAACACCTGATTTATCATGGATGGATATGATTTCAGATATTGAGTCACCAGATAACTAACTTTTCAAAGCAACAGGATTTCACCATACCAAATGTCTGTCTTATATGTGGCCATCCAATGGTGTGATATGCACAGCAGCCAGCCAAGGGTTTTGCTAGCATGTCGTGATATAGTTTTGAATTGGTTACATGAGAAAATGGAGTCCTTAGGGGGCATTCACACGACCATGTGTATTTTGCAATCCACAAAATGCGGACCTCCAAAATACAGATGATGTCTTTATGACATCCGTGTTGCATCCATTTTTTTTTTGCAGACCCATTAACTTCAATGGGTCCTTGGTCCCCATTTGCAGCCAAGAATAGGGCATGTTCTATATTTTGGAGAACGGACATACGGATGCGGAAAGCACACGACTTCTGTTCTACATCTGTTATGTCTGTTCCACAAAAGACAGAACATGTCCTATTCTTGGGCGTCCAATGCTGACTGTGGCCCAGTTTTCGGAAAAGATGCAACACGGCCGTCATCTGAATTTTGCGGATAGATAGGGTTGACTGATTTGCTATTGTTCCACAATATTAGTTATTTCAAGACTTGCAGAACCCACTAAGGCCTGGTTCACACTTCAGTGATTTGGTCAGTTATTTCCATCACTGATTATGAGCCAAAACCAGGTGCGGGTCAAAAACACAGAACAGGTGCAGATCTTTCCATTATACCTGATCTCTGAGTAGGCTTCACTACTGGGTTTGTCTCACAAGTGTGAACTCAGCCAAAACTGTATACTGAGACTATTTTTATTAAAGGCCTATTAAGCATTTTGTGAAACACGTAAAACCGCGCCCAACGTCAGATTTCAGGAAAAGAAAGAATATTCAATGGTAATAGTTTTCCTCTAAGAGGAAGCCAATCAATGTATGCATTGTGCCGCCATGTCCTGTATTAATGGCAACACTTCTGTCTATTGTCTAATTCCCCTTTCCTGTGTCAACGATTTTTACTATTGCAAAATAAACTTCCTTTGCTAATTGTCTGCATCACCCTGAAGCTCGGTGATGAATGTGTAGTCCATGCGCTGCAGCTGCTGGGAAAGTCGTATTAATAGCGCTTGTGAGTCATGTTTGGTTTTCTTTATTCTGTAGGGAAATGCACCGGGTGTGAAATCTGGGGTGGATGAAGAATATAACATTATGATTCTCTGCTCTTCTGGGAACTCCTGAAAAGGACATAAGATTTCTCAGAGATTAAACTTTTTGACTAAACAAACTTTTGTACAGAACTTGGTCCCATGAAATAACAAACCGCAGCCTAACAAGAGTGCCTTTGTAAATCTCTGAGCACCAATTATGTTATAATATTTCAAGGGCATGGATTTAGTGGAGCTGTATTGCTCAACTATACATCGATTGCCGCCGCGCTGTATAATACTGCAATTATGCTGCAATTCTCATGACCCCTCTGAACATTAGGACTGCAGGTGAAATCTCAGAGAGGCAGAAAAGTCAGAGAGTGGTGAACACCTAACAGGACCTTATAAAAAGACTTTGGGGTGCATTTATTAAACAGAAATACGCCTAAATTAGGCGTATTTCTGGGCAGATTCTGCGACTTCTCCCCGCTCACGCCAGGTATAAAAAAGTCGGTGTGGTGTGGGCAGGGAAGGGGATGGTCTGTTTTAGGCGGCGATTTATGTGGTCTAAATATAAGGCTTACATTTAGAAGCGGTGGTGGATACGCCGAAGTTATGTGGAGGCCGGCACTTCTCATAACTTCAGTGGATCCACCGCCAGTACAGGGCTTTATCAAGACCAGCGTCTAAATGCTGGTCTTAATCAATTACCCCCTTTGTACCTATACCATTACATGGAACAGACTTCTCCCCATGTTTTCATCATTTCACATGGATCAGGAAGAGACTTTTTTTTGGAGTTTCCTACCGTGAATGCAATGTGCACACACCAGAAGCCAATAACTAGAGTATGTCCACCTGAACAACACCAATTCACAGTGTCACCAAAGCATGTAAGGCTGGAATTACATAGCGATCTTGGGCGCAACAGGTGACCAGGGATTGCAATGTGGCAGTGTAGCCATCAAAATTAATAGGGTTGGAGCTCACATGTTTGCCACAGCCAAGACCCCAGAATCCCCAAAAATTCAACACTGCTGTTTTTTTTTTTTTGCAATTCTGGGGTCACGACATACATGCGAGTCGTGCTACTACTCTGCTACTGCTACATTGTTATCCTTGGTTGTGCAGCGCCTGGTGAGCCCAAAGTCGCTATGCAGCCCTTGCCTAAAACCAGCCAATGTATTCTACCCACAAAAATTGTGCAGTCTTTAGCCACCCCAGGATGGCAGGGTTTCGGCAGAATATGTTGGAAGGAGTGTGTAAACCCAGGCTTACAGTAGCTTATGTCGCCCATTGAGAGCTACACATATGGAAAACGGTAATGCTATTCAATCCCATGAAAATAAATAGTATACAGATGTCTACAGTCAAGATGTATGCCAATACGTGTTTCCCATGGAAACATAGAAGCCAAATGTAACCACATGGTGATCACAGCCTCACTTTTCTACTAGATTGGTAGTCATGGCTAGCCTTTGGAGTGTCAGTTGCACAGTTAGTACTAAAATTGGTACCTCTGGCTTGGGCGGCCTGGGCACCAGGAGCTTACAGAATCCTTCCTGGTCTTGGTGTCCGAACCCATTACGTGCTGGACTGGATCCAACTACATTCCCAAGTTTATTGACTTGGCAGTGTTATTTAGATAACAGTCCACAGTGGTTTCTTGGGGCCCCTTAAATCAATTTATTTGGGCACTGTATGGTTATTTGTACATTTTATCCCTGTATTATCTGGGCACTTATGTTCACCATAAGGGGGAATTAGCACCTTAGTAGAAGGTGCTACACAGAGCAGAATTCGGCCAAAGGCCTGTTGGTAGAAGAATTAAAGGTTTTTTAAAGTTGGACGAAGATGGGAAATTTGATAAAATATGGTAAAATAATAAAATTGTTCCAAAGTAGAGGCTCAGGGGCTCTTCTTCAGTCTTTGTTTACTTGGCTGCAGCTATGACATGCCCATATACCCATGTGACCACTGCAGCTAATCACTGATCTCAGCAGTATATTGCCCAATACAACTGAGGCCAGAGACTCACTGCGGCAGACATGTGGGAATACAGACATGCCACAACCAAGTAAACAGACTGACAGGGAACTCCACAGCGATGTAACAGATACGTAATGGCTCTTTTATTATTTAACACATTCACCTCACCTAACCGCTTTTTTCTGGGCTCCGAAAACCCCCTTTAACCCCTTCAGGACCCTGCCATTTTTCACCTTAAGGACCAGGCCATTTTTTTTTTGCAAATCTGACGTGTCACTTTATGTGATCATAGTTTTAAAGCATTTTACTTATCCAAGCCATTCTGAGACTGTTTTCTCGTCACATATTGTACTTAATAACAGTGGTAAATTTGAGTCAAAATATTTCATTTTTATTTAGAAAAAAAATATCAAATTTACCAAAAATTTTGAAAAATTTGCAATTTTCAAAATTTCAATTTCTATGCTTTTAAAAGAGATAGTGATACCTCCTAAAATAGTTATTAGTTTACATTTCCCATATGTCTACTTCATGCTTGGATCATTTTTAGAATTACATTTTCTTTTTTTGGGACGTTAGAAGGCTTGGAAGTTTAGAAGTAAACCTTAAAACTTTTAAGAAAATTTCCATACCCAATTTTTAAGGACCAGTTCAGGTCTGAAGTCACTTTGTGGGGCTGACATAATAGAAACCACACATAAATGGCCCCATTTTAGAAACTACACTCCTCAAGAAATTTAAAATTGATTTTACAAACTTTGTTAACCGATTAGATGTTCCACAAGAATTAAAGAAAAATGTAGATGATATTTCAGAATTTCACTTCTTTGGCAGATTTTCCATTTTAATCCATTTTTACCGTTAACAAAGCAAAGATTATCAACCAAACAAAACTCAATATTCATTACCCTAATTCTGCAGTTTACAAAACACCCCATATGTGGTCGTAAACTGCTAAACGGGCACACGGCAAGACAAAGAAGGAAAGGAGCGCCATGTGGTTTTTGAAAGGCAGATTTCACTGGGATAATTTTAAGTTGCCATGTCACATTTGAAGATCCCCTGATGCACCCCTAGAGTAGAAACTCAAAAAAATAACCCGATTTTGGAAACTACAGGATAAGGTGGCAGTTTTGTTGGTACTATTTTAGGGTACATATGATTTTTGGTTGCTCTATATCTAATAACTAATAACTATATCTAATAACTATGTATAAATATATCAGGGGTCAGTACAGAGATCTGTCCCATCATCTATTTATCCCCAGGACTGTGACTGTGACGAGGGGACATCCTCTGCGTCTGGAGGAAAGAAGGTTTGTACACAAACATAGAAAAGGATTCTTCACTGTAAGAGCAGTGAGACTATGGAACACTCTGCCTGAGGAGGTGGTGATGGTGAGTACAATAAAGGAATTCAAGAGGGGCCTGGATGTATTTCTGGAGTATAATAATATTACAGGCTATAGCTACTAGAGAGGGGTCATTGATCCAGGGAGTTATTCTGATGCCTGATTGAAGTCGGGAAGGAATTTTTTTCCCCTAAAGTGGGGAAAATTGGCTTCTGCCTCACAGGTTTTTTTTGCCTTCCTCTGGATCAACTTGTAAGAAACAGGCCGAACTGGATGGACAAATGTCTTTTTTCGGTCTTATATACTATGTCACTATGTTATACTTTTTGCGAGGCAAGGTAACAAAAAATAGATGTTTTGGCACCGTTTTTATTTTTTGTTATTTACAATGTTCGTCTGAGAGCTTAGACCATGTGGTATTTTTTATAGTTGTTACGGACACGAAAATATGTCTCGTTTTTTTGGTTGTTTGTTTCAGTTTTACATAATAAAGCATTTTTGAAAGTCTCCATATTCTGAAAGCCATAGTTTATTTTATTTTTTGGGCTACTGTCTTATGTAGGGGCTCATTATTTTCATGATAAAAAATGACGGTTTAATTGGTACTATTTTAGGTTGCATATGACTTTTTGATGGCTTGGTATTATACTTTTTGTGACCTAAGGTGACAAAAAATAGCTTTTTTGTCACAGTTTTTATTTAATTTTTTTTTTACCGTGTTAACCTGAAGGGTTAGTTCATGTGATATTTTTATACAGCAGGTTCTTACAGACGCGGCGATACATAATATGTATACTAAGTTTTAGGCCTCATGCACACGGCCGTTGTTCGGGTCCGCGTCCGAGCCGCATATTTCGCGGCTCGGCCGCGGACCCATTCATTTCAATGGGGCCGCAAAAGATGCGGACAGCACTCCGTGTGCTGTCCGCATCCGTTGCTCCGTTCCGTGCCCCCGCAAAAAAAATAGAGCATGTCCTATTCTTGTCCGTTATGCGGACAAGAATAGGCATCTCTATAATGGGCCGTGTTCCGTTCCGCAAATTGCGGAACGGAACGCGGAGCAGCTTCCGTGTTTTGCGGATCTGCGGTTTGCGGACCGCAAAACACCCACGGCCGTGTGCATGAGGCCTTACACAATAACAGCATTTTTTAAACAAAAAAAATCATGTTTCAGTGTCTCCATATTCTGAGAGCCATAGTTTTTTTTTTGGGTGATTTTCTTACGTAGGGTCTATTTTTTTGCGGAATGAGATGACGGTTTGATTGGTATAATTCTGGAGTGCGTATGACTTTTTGATCGCTTGGTATTACACTTTTTGTGATGTAAGGTGACAAAAAATGGCTTTTTTAACACCTTTTTTTATTTATTTATTTATTTTACAGTGTTAATTTGAGGGGTTAGTCCATGTGTAATTTTTTTATACAGCAGGTTGTTACGGACGCGGCAATACCTAATATGTATACCTTTTTAATTTATTTAACCTCTTAAGGACACAGGGCGTACATGTACGCCCTGTGTTTAAACTGCTACTGCACCCGATGTGGGCGCGGTAGCAACATGGTTCCTGCTGATGTAGATCAGCAGGAACCATGTTCTAATGCCGAGGGGGTCATGTGACCCCCGTATCAGCGATCGCTGCAAACCGCAGGTCAATTCAGACCTGCGGTTTGCAGCGAGCTTGCGATCTCTGATCCCGCGGTCTGTGACCGCGGGATCAGAGAGTTAATTGCCCCAAAGTTAGATTTTAACCCCCTGCAGCCCCCAATCTTGTTATGGCGGCGGGGTGCAGGGGTGGTTGCGGCGGCGGGAGGCGGTGCCTCCCTTGTAATAATTCCCTGGTGTCTAGTGGTTCTATCAGAGTGCCAGCACATTGCTGGCACTCTGATAGAAAACGGTTGGCATCTGTGCTGCAGATGCCAGCCGTTTAACCCTTCCTTACCGCGGTCCGGACGGACCGCGGTATGGAAGGTGTTAACAGGGAGGGAGCTCCTCCCTCTCCCATCGGGGGCTGCTGTGCCTATGCAGCCCCCCCAGGATGGGATCGCAGAGGGAGGGAGCTCCTCCTCCCCATCCATTACCCACTGCTCTCTAATGGCAGTGGGTGATGAGTTACCATGGCAGCAGGACGCTTTCAGAAGCGTCCTGCTTGCCATGGTATAGTAACTCTGGTCAGACTTCTGCTAAAGGCAGAAGTCTGACCAGACTGTGAAAGTAAAAATACAGTGCAGTACACTATATAGTGTACTGTACTGTATTATATAGACACCAGATCCACTGGATCTACAAGAACCAAGTGGGTCTGGGTCCAAAAAATGTAAAAAAGTGAAAAAAGTAAAAATAAAAAAACACAAATCATTGAATAAAAAGTAAAAAAAAATACACTACACATATTAGGTATCGCCGTGTCCGTAAAAATAGCTCTATAAAAATATCACATGACTGAACCCCTCAGGTGAACGCCATAAAAACAACCCAAAAATGGTGTAAATAAGCCATTTTTGGGCACCTTACATCACTAAAAGTGTAATACAAAGCGATCAAAAAGGCATATGCCTCCCAAAATAGTACCAATCTAACCGCCATCTCATCCCGCAAAAAATGAGCCCCTTCATAAAACAATTGCCCAAAAATAAAAAAACTATGCCTCTCAGACTAAAACATGATTTTTTTGTTTCAAAAATGCTTTTAGTGTTAAATGTAAAAAATTTAAAAAAGTTGACATATTGGGTATCTCCACGTCCGTAAGAATCTGCTCTATAAAAATATCACATGACCTAACCCCTCAAGTAAACACTGTAAAAAAAAAAAAAAACTTTGTCAAAAAGCCATTTTTTTGTCACCTTACATCACAAAAAGTGTAATAGCAAGCGATCAAAAAGTCATATGACCCCCCAAATAGTGCCAATCTAACCGCCACCTCATCCCGCAAAAATTATACCCAACCTGAGGCGATCGCCTAAAAACTGAAAAAAATATGGCTCTCAGACTATGGAGACACTAAAACATGTTTTTTTTTGTTTCAAAAAGGATATTATTGTGTAACACCAAAATAACACCAAAATAAATAAAAAAAAGTATACATATTGGGTATCGTCTCGTTCGTAACGACCTGCTCTATAAAAATATAACATGACCTAACCCCTTAGGTGAACGCTGTAAACATAAAAAATAAAAACGTTGTAAAAAAAGTAATTTTTTTGTCACCTTATATCACAAAAAGTGTAATAGCAAGTGATCAAAAAGTCATATGCACCCCAAGATAGTACCATTCAAACCGCCATCTCATCCCGCAAAAAATGAGCCCCTACATAGGACAATCGCAAAAAAAAAAACAAAAAACTATGGCTTTCAGAATGTGGAGACACTAAAAAATCATTTTTTTCAAAAAAGCTTTATTATGTAAAACTGAAACAAAAAACCCCAAAAAGTAGTCATATTTGGTATTGTCGCGTCAGTAACAACCTGCTCTATAGAAATAGCACACAATCTAACCTGTCAGTTCAACGATGTAAATAACAAAAAAAAAAAAAACTGTCCCAAAACAGCTATTTTTTTTGCAAATTATCCATTTTAATCCATTTTTCCAGTAACAAAGCAAGGGTTAACAGCCAAACAAAACTCAATATTTATTGCCCTGATTCTGTAGTTTGCAGAAACACCCCATATGTGGTTGTAAACTGCTGTATGGCCAAACGGCAGGGCACAGAAGGAAGGGAACGCCATATAGTTTTTGGAAGGTAGATTTTGCTAGACTGGTTTTTTGACACTATGTCCCATTTGAAGCCCCCCTGATGCACCCCTACAGTAAAAACTCCCAAAAAGTGACCCCATTTTGGAAACTACGGGATAAGGTGTCAGTTTTGTTGGTACTATTTTAGGGTAAATATGATTTTTGGTTGCTCTATATTACACTTTTTTTGAGGCAAGGTAACAAAAAATTGAAATTCTGAAATTTCATCTCCATTTGCCAATAACTCTTGTGGAACACCTAAAGGGTTAACAAAGTTTGTAAAACTAGTTTTGAATACATTGAGGGGTGTAGTTTCTTAGATAGAGTCACTTTTATGGAGTTTCTATTCTAGGGGTGCATCAGGGGGCTTCAAATGGGACATGGTGTCAAAAATCCAGTCCAGCAAAATCCGCCTTCCAAAACCCATATGGCGTTCCTTTCCTTCTGTGCCCTGCCGTTTGGCCAAACAGTAGTTTAGGACCACATATGGGGTGTTTCTGCAAACTACAGAATCCGGGCAATAAATATTGAGTTTTGTTTGGCTGTTAACCCTTGCTTTGTTACTGGAAAAAATGGATTAAAATGGAAAATTTTCCAAAAAATCGAAATTCAGAAATTTTATCTTTATTTGCCATTAACTCTTGTGGAAAACCTAAAGGGTTAATGACGTTTGTAAAATCAGTTTTGAGTACCTTCAGGGGTGTAGTTTCTAGAATGGGGTCATTTTTGGGTGGTTTCTATTATGTAAGCCTCGCAAAGTGACTTCAGACCTGAACTGGTCCCTAAAAAGTGGGTTTTTGAAAATTGAAGCTTGGAAAATTGCAAATTTTTCAAAATTTTTGGTAAATTTGGTATTTTTTTATAAATAAAAATGAAATTTTTTGACTTTATTTTACCACTGTCATGAAATACAATATGTGACGAAAAAACAATCTCAGAATGGCTTGGATAAGTAAAAGCGTTTTAAAGTTATCACCACATAAAGTGACACTGGTCAGATTTCCAAAAAATGGCCTGGTCCTTAAGGTGAAATAGGGCCGTGTCCTTAAGGGGTTAAGTTTTACACAATAACAGCATTTTTTAAGCAAAAAAATAATGTTTTAGTGTCTCCATAGTCTGAGAGCCACAGTTTTTTTATTTTTTTGCCCAATTGTTTTATGTAGGAGCACATTTTTTGTGGGATGAGGTGACGGTTTGATTGGTACTATTTTGGGGGGCATATGTATTGTAATGCATTGGCTGTCAGCTTTTATGCTGACAGCCTGCCTGTGAGACCCAGCCTAAGGGCTGGATTTCCCAGGCTTCCGTAGAAGGCAAGCCCCAATGCCTATGGAAGGCATCGGGCTTGCCTTGTCTGCCATGGGGTCCCCGTCACTGCAGCACCGGTACCCGATGGGGAAGTGGAGGGCACCCGTACCCTCCATGAACCCTCAGCATGCCGTGGTCAGCTTTGACCGCAGCATACAAGGGGTTAACACGCCGGAATCGGTGCTTTCACCGATGCCGGCGCATGCAGCAGGAGCCCGGCAGTCAGTACATGTACGGCGCTGGTCCTTAAGTCACGTCCACCAGCGCTGAACAAGAGACAGATTTTATTAATCAGTCTTGTGATACTGCAGCAGCCATGTTAGATTTCCCATGTGGGGTATCAACCGCAGTATCTGCACTATTCCACACAGAAAGGAACAGTATGAGCCTTGTAAAGGAAAAGCTGCTTACACGCCCATAGGATGGGAATACTTTAGTCACAATTAGAAGAGCAAAGCATTGCTATCAATTATTCAGGACTCCCCTGTTATTCAGCAGCAGTCTGCCAGCAATGCTGAGCAAGTATTAGAAATAATTCTCGAAGCTTTATTGCCAAAAACACTAATAAAAAAATGGCTAAAGTAGTATTATACGACAAAGGCATAAAACTACACAGTGTGAAACAACACAGTAATAAACAAAAGTCTTCTAAAATCTCATTGAGAAAGCTCAAAAGAGTATATTGTCTATTGTCTAAGAGTATATTGTCATCGCAAGATAAGACGACGGGGTCCTGGCATTCCATAAAGAGACAGACACCTTCGATAAATCTCAATCTCCAATGAGAAAGAGCCATTGGTGTAACAGTCTCTGCACTAGTAGTCAGGCAAATAGGCAGGAAAGGGTGTAACCTGATAGAGTTCGCCTGTTTTGGAGCAAGAAGCAGAAAAAAGCAGAAAAAAAGTATTCTAGTGTTTCTGGCCTGTTTATCTGACCACTCTTTGCCTTCTACTGTGTTTGACCGTGGACCTTTAGTGACCATTCTCCTGCCTTTGTGCCTCTGTACCTTTTGATTTGGCTTGTTTCTGACATTGCTATTTGATACGGTTTTGGCTTTGATGTTTGTCCTCTCTATTTCTGATCCCGGCTAGTATGACAAATCAACTTTTCCACTCCACCGGCCAGCAGCTACCTGGAAAACGCAAGATAGATTCCATTCCACCCACAGAAACCACTCAGCGTGATCTAATTAGGTTCCTGATGTTCACACCAGAGTGGCTGTTCTGCCATAGGCAGGGCCCTGTAATGATAAAGGTGTTGCCGGGCAGCTTCACCAGATCTTTCTTGAACCAGGTAACTAGCACAAAGTCTGGAAATAAGGGTGCAGTTTGCTGAACAAGTAAGGTTGGGTTCCCATCACCGCTTCGTTCTCTGTTCTTCTGATCCATAAGAAGAACAGAAAACAACAAAAACTGAATCTAGCATCCTTTAAGCTCAGTTATGCACATTTTGCATCTGATTTAGCCATTTCTGTCCAAGAACCACTATTTTAGATGGAAAAAAGTCCTACCTGCAGACATAATTGGCTAAAACGGATGCAAAATGTGAATAACTGAGCAAAATGGATGCTTAAAGTGCAAGGGTCCAGTTTTTTTTGTTGACTGATCAGTTGTTGGCAAATCAGAAGAACGGAAAACGAAACAGCGATGTGAACCCAGCCTAAGGCAACTTTCACACTAGCGTTTTGGCTTTCTGTTTTTGAGATCCGTCAAGCGGTCCAAAACTGATCAGTTTTGCTCTGATGCATTCTAAATGGAAAACGATCCACTCAGAATGCATCAGTTTGCCTCCGTTTAGTCACCATTCCGCTCTGGAGGCGGACACCAAAACGCTGACTGCAGCCTTTTGCTGTCCGCGATGTGGTACGGAGCAAGACGGCACACAATGTAAGTCAATGGGGACGGATCCGTTTTCTCTGACACAATAGAAAACGCATCCGTCCCCCATTGACTTTCAATGGTGCTCATGATGGATCCGTCATGGCTATAGTAAACATAATACATCCGGATCCATTCATGACGGATGCATGCGGTTGTATTATGGTAATGGAGCGTTTTTGCAGATCCATGACGGATCCGCAAAAAACGCTAATGTGAAAGTAGCCCTACGTGTGTCCCATCAGTTTTGCTACAATTGGTTTCAGAACACTGACAGTTTACTCTCTAGTCTAGATGATTTAATATCATGGAAAGGAAGCTAGATCGTCCATATTGCCACTTTTTAGGACAAGCCTACAACTGCTAAAATTCTGAAGGTTTATAACAAACTGTTTGCAATGTGTTGACATTTAGTGGTCTACATTACAATAGTACAGAATGCTCAATAAGATGGTTGTAAGTATTGTTTTAACCATTTATACAGAGACTTAGGCTACTTTCACACTAGCGTTTTGGATTCCGTTTGTGAGATCCGTTTCAGCCCCCTGATCAAAACTGATCAGTTCAGCCCCAATGCATTCTGAATGGATAAGGATCCGTTCAGAATGCATCAGTTCGGCTCCGTTCCGCCTCTATTCTGTTTTGGAGGCGGACACCAAAACGCAGCTTGCAGCTGAAGAGGCGGAGCCTAACGGATCCGTTTTGAATTACAATGTAAGTCAATGGGGACGGATCCGTTTTCAATGACACAATATGGTCCATTTGAAAACAGATCCGTCCCCATTGACTTTCAATGTAATTCAAAACGGATCCGTTAGGCTCCGCCTCTTCAGCTGCAAGCTGCGTTTTGGTGTCCGCCTCCAAAACAGAACAGAAGAGGAACGGAGCCGAACTGATGCATTCTGAACGGATCCTTATCCATTCAGAATGCATTGGGGCTGAACTAATGCAAATGGATCCGTTCTGAACGGATACAAACGTTTGCATTATAGGTGTGGATCCGTCTGTGCAAATAAACAGACGGATCCGCACCAACGCAAGTGTGAAAGTACCCTTACAGTCGAGTTAATTAATCTTCTAATTACCCCAAGGTAGGCAAGACAACGCAGATGATTTTTGAAGGCAAATATCATCTCACACTGTGCTGTCCAGGTCACCAAATCATTTATTAGGCAGAAGCAGTACACAATTCTCAGAAATGTGTATGTAATGGGTGCAGAGAGTCTCAAAATAGCTGCATTTTAAGCAATTTGACCTGTCATGCCTCTAGGTCCTTTCAGTGATGACCTCATGTGCAATCTCAAGGGGGAGTCAAATTCATCTGGTTAATGACATGAGTCCATATGAATCTTATTAAAAAAATCAGGCATTATAGTCCATGTGTGTACACAGATCTCATAGGGCCCCACCGCAAAGCTTAGCATCTCTCCAGTTTTTTTTTTTTTAAATTAAGATGAGGAAATTTATTTTTTAAAACATTCACGCTCAATCTCACCCATTTACCCAACTTTAGTTCAAAGTCAGAAAAAGTGGCACTCTTTCTGAATGCCATATTACTCAAAGCATTTACACCAGACCACTTGCATAAATACACTGATAAATCTGTATACAGCTCTATGTCTCCGGCTTCCAATCACATAGTACATGATAAAACTGACTGCCTGCAGCCGCCACTAGTGGGAGCTCAGTGTATAGGAAGTTACAAAGTTACCATTGAACTTCAAGGTAATCTGTCACTGTCCAGCTGTCTGCATAGACACATAGTTGTGGTTCACCTGACTAAAACGCTGTTTTTGTTTTGTTGATCCGAGGCTCCGTTCCCTAAGTTATGATACTTCTTCTTAATATGCAAAGTAGGCCTTTGGTGCCTCCTTTCTGTGGTCTGCCCTTCCCTCGTTGGTTTAATTGACAGGAGAAGGCAGTGAGACATAAAGCTGTGAAGGACGGTCTGACCACAGAAAGAAGTAAAGCTTGTGTGCAACAAGTGTACAGTTTTACCCAATAAACATATACTTTCACTCTGAAAAACAGAGATTGTGTGCAACAAAGGTGACGCCCTCATTGCACCAAAGGCCTAGTTAATTCAGTAGTGGACCTCAGCACACATCAAGATGAGGCTTTCATGGGTGCACGTCCCCTTTGATGACTTCCACCCAAGTGGTCCAGGAGTCAATATATAACACAAATTTCGGAGACAGCACGCCAATAGATGCTTAGTGCACAATAGTTTATTATTCACGCTAGTGGTACAATTTCAACACGATAATATGGACTATATCCACAATTCGTAGAAACTGAATTTTTCAGAGTATATAAACTGCAACGTTTCGGGTCCAAGTTGGAGCCCTTTATCAAGCAGGAAATGCCGGTATCTAATGCGTCCACGGCGTGCAAAGGCCTAATCTCCATATTAAGAGATAGTATCATAACTAGGGGATGGATCCGCAGATCAGCAAAAGAAAAACAGTGTTTTAATAAGGTGAACCAGCTACATTTCTATGCAAACGGTTCAATAGGCAGGTCACTGGTGACCGACTCTCTTTAATAGCAGCTGTAGAATAATTTATGCACCCAGCTTCAGCAATCTATGATTATGCAGGATCTACAGGCCCAGCTGCAAAATCTGTGGCAAATGTGACGCAGGATACCACACAGAACCTGTGTGCCTCCATGCCCGACTGTATCTCATCTGGTATCCAGGCTAGAGGCAGCTCAACAGGGCACTCGAGTCTCCCTTCAATTGTACAGTTTCCCCGATAAACGTGTCTATTCACTAATATTAGGCAGCGCTAGGTTTGAATCCGACCAGGGACAACATCGCTATGGAGTTTGTATGTTCTCCCCATGTTTGCGTGGGCTTCCTCCCATACTCCAAAGACATACTGATAGGGAACTTAGATTGTGAGCCTCATTGGGGACAGAGTGATGCCAATGTCTGTAAAGCGCTACTGAATATAGTAGCGCCATATAAGTGCATAAAATAAATAAAGAAAAATAAATAATATTTGAATAACTTACATATACCAGCATTACATTCACACATAGAAAGTTTCATTTTATTCCAACAACTCCTGTTGGTCCCTTTTTTTTTGTCAATGAGTGTACCTACCAATTAACCCCGTCCTGGCTGTGTGTAATGTCTGACCCTTTAATGGATTTAAGCTTGGTTCAGATCTGCGTTCAAACTCTGGTATTCTGTTCGGGACTGGGAACAGGATACTGGAATTAACAGATCTGGCATACACCGATATACTGGACACTGCCTATGATAAGGCCTTACAATCGGGCTTACAACATGAATACCACCGCCATTCTCAAGGACAAAATACCACTGCACTTTTTATGCTGCAATCTGCGATAGATCACAGAGCATCCGCTGTAGATGTGAACCCAGCTTTGAGACTCGCATGATACATAAGATTGATGAACACCAATGTAAACTAACCACTGACTTCCATCTGCTGATGCCACAAAGACGTTGTATACAATGGATGCCATCTTCATCTTATAGAAAATCTAATGTATGAATGAATGTATGTAAGGGGACTGTCATGTAGCACTGGTATAAACTGGTATACTAGGAGCTCAGAGGTCTCTGGGTAGGATTATATGCAATAAATATCAGTCATGATCACCTAACAATGACTAACCTATTCCTTTCTGTGACGTCATGTTTTATCACCACTACAGAATACGTTATATTTCATATACATTACATTCAATACTTCTGGGTAATCTGAAAAAATGCTATTTATTCTTATCTGCAATAACTATGATCCATTGTGGGCTACATGGGAAAAAATCATTAAAACAAAATTCCGTGGAATCCATCAAAATTTGAGAGAACGAAAGATCAGAATCAATCAGGAAAAAGGCCACGGTTCAGACAAACTTATCATAATTTTCAGCTCCAGGCCATTGAGGCCCTTAATTTAGCACTGCCCTTAAGATAAAAATCTGCATTTCCCGGGTTAATACTTTGTAACACTAAACCATCAGAACACCGGTGCAGCCCTATCCTGGAAAAGACACTTCCATAAAACTACTGGTATGTGACAGCTCGAGAAGTGATAAAGAACTTTACACTGCATTGAGCTGACAATATAACTCGATCATCCATGCCAGCGCTAGAACTGAAATATTGTACACACTGCATTTGATTCATATAAATACTCATATTCCAAAGGAACACTCAATAAAAGACATCTAGCAGACATCAAAGTATCATATCTTCCTCACACATCTCACTTTCTTCAAAATGATAGCGACTATCAGTACAAGCAAACATGCCGCAGAAGATCACCGCTGCCCCCACCTCAAGGGCACACGTCTCACTTCTCCTGTTATTTTTTACTTCATGAGTGACAGCAGGGACAGTTTTTATTCTGGTCTTTTTACTACTGAATAAATAAAATAATAGAAATGGACAAATGAAAGGGGTTCTCCAAGAGTTTAGAAAATTAATTAGGCAGCCAGAAATGTTCTAAAAAGATTTAAACATAGCTCTCTTATTAAATCCCCCATCACTCCAGCACCAATTTTAAAGATTCACTCCACGACAATCTTTAATTTTCTGGAATGATAACATGTCATACATCCATGTGATCACTGCAGCCGATCACTGGCCTCAGTGGGAATGTGCTTATGCGCTAGCATTACTACTGATGCCAGTGATTGGCTGCAGTGGTCACATGGATGTACAGAGTATAATGGCTCGAGGAAACAAACAAAGACTGGCAGGGACCACTTCGGCATCAGCGCTGGAGCATCAGAGGATTAATGAAGTGAGTTATATATGCTACAAACTCTTGGACAGTCCCATCAACCATCGAATGCAGCATTTTAAGGCTGCCTCCTAGTATTTGCAAAGAAAATGTTAATTTAGGCTGATACAGGAAAAGACAATGCAGGAAGGTGGGCTACCATGGCACATGCTCTGGTGTTGAGCGCCAGGGGCACCATCTATAAGTTATTCTGCTTTGACAAAAGTATTTTTACATAGTGCTAAGGCAACAAACGTGAAGTCACTTTAAGGGTGTCTTCACACTTTTGTGGTATAAATTTGTGAATGAATAACAAAATCAAATGCAACAGTCACATGAAGTGATACTATATAATCACATGAAATTTCATTTGTATCAGGGCAATAGGCAAAGAGTGGAGAATGTAGTAGTCCCATATAAGACCATCACAAAGTGTTAATGCGTCACTAGTTGTGCAACGTTGTTTTTAGTGTAGCTCTAGTCTAAATTCTTTCCTAAAACATGCATTTGCCTATCTAGTTGACTAGGAAGAACTTGGTTGGCAAAAGGAAGCCCTGTTAGCACATATGCTCCTTCAAAATACTAATGTGCAATATTCAGAACAATAGTCCAAAGTATTCCAAAAGTCGGGAATATGTCACCTTTGGTACCCAAGAGCAAAGTAAAAGCATTGAAAGTTCTATAGTACTGGACTTGGAATTTATAGGATCCCCAGGCTGGGAACATTTAGAGGAGCAAAACAACAAGGCATGCTTTTTAAAGCTGATGGACAGATCTGGAAGCTGAGTGTTCTCTGTGTACATATTTTATATTACAACCCTCAGGTGATGTTGGGATATAGAGTGGTCCCTCAAGTTACAATACTAATTGGTTCTGGGACGACCACTATGTTGAAACCATTGAAACTTGAGACCATAACTCTATGGAAAACTAGTAATTGGTTCCAAAGTCCCCAAAATGTCATCCCAAGATAAGAAAAAATTAAGATTAAAGAAACATAAGCAGATAACCAAGATAAATAAAGCAAGTCCAGAGGAATAGCTGCTGGACGCTGTAAATTACTTTCTATGATAAGGACGGGAGCTTCTTCAGGGACCCGTATAGTACAGTGTACAAGAAAAATAACATAGAGCCACCATCCCCTGGTGTCTATAGGAGCAGCTCATCCTGGCACAGGTAGAGTGCAGCACAAGACATGTAGTACTGCGCTGTAATGTAGAGAGGAGCTACTAGATAGACAATACAGGTATTTTACCAGAGAAACGGTCATGTAGATTGGTTGGATCTGAGTCTGAGGCATTGTATGTTAAGTCTAGTTCCAACATACGATGACCCAAGAAAGACCATTGTATGATGAAAATATTGTATACTGAGGCCATGGTATTTTGAGGCTCCACTGTAATAATAAGGCACCACCTGGCAGCACATCGATGGCATGTTCCATTTTGGAATACTTCTACCAGGCAATTCTTACAAAAAACATGTGCAAACATTAACGCCTTTAATAAAAAAAAGAAAAAACTTTGGTATGGAAGAAACATTATGTCGTCCGAAAGCCTGATAACATGGCACTGGTACTTGGCAAGTGATTTCCTAATATGCCCTATTCTAATCACATCTAAATGGTTGCTGGACTGTCATGGGATACTCATCCATAAAGAAAACCCAGTCTCTAGTAGAAAGAATAGTATTACACTTACGGTATAGAGTCTTTGCAATCTAATGGTTTATGATGAAATAAAGTCTATACGTAATGTAATTGAGTTATAAGTAATGTAATGCAGGGTGATATATATTAGGGTATAATAATAAAAAAAAAAGATCTGAAAGAATATTTCAGCCGAGTCTGGAAGGTTTTGGAGAGAATGGGATTTGGAGTTAGGTTTATAACTATGATTAAGCTTTTGTATAATTCTCCCATGGCGAGATTGAATATTAATGGGGCTTTGACAACGAGTTTTACTTTGAACAGAGGTACTCGTTAAGGATGTCCACTCTCTCCACTACTATTTGATATATATATATTGAGCCCCTAGCTTTGGCTGTTAGGCAAGACTCTAAAAATGAAGGGTTTGGAACACTGGGGCCTGATGACCGCATTTCTTTATATGCAGATTATGTTTTATTTTTTATTAATCATACTAACATAACACTTTCAAGAATTGTTCGGATAGTTAATCTTTTTGGTGAGGTCTCGGGTCAAGCTATAAATTGGTCAAAAACGACTCTCTTGCCAATAGACAGTTTTGAACTTTCCAGTAAGGGATCCCGGAGCATGTTGAAGGTCTCTGATTCGTTTCAATATTTGGGCATTATGATATCCCCCAAGACTGAAAGCTTTTTACAACTTAATTAGACTCCATTGATAAGCTAATTAAGGTCCAGAATTGCATTATGGCTCCAACCTCCTTTATCTAGAGCTGATAGGATTACCTTGGTGAAAATGGTAATTCTATCTCAACTCCTTTATATTCTAAGGAACTCACCCATATGGATTGAGGATATGTTTTTTAAATTAATAGAGAGACTCATTAATGATTTGTTGTGGGGAAGAAAGCGTGTAAGGCTTAAACTAGAATATCTATATAGGCCGGTGGAGCAGTGAGGGTTGAACCTTACCTATTTCAAGGGCAATTTTACTGCTGGCCAGTTATGATTATACTATCAATGGGAGAAGAGTGTACTTTGTAAGAGTCTGGTGAGGAGATCTCCTTATGACAATATATTTACATTATTGGAATCTAGGCAGCTAATTAATACTGGATCAGTATTATAGGGAGACTAGAAAGCTACTCTCTAAGACATGGGATACCATTAGAGGATGGTTAGGAGTAAAGGGATCCCTTCAGTGTACTCCTCTGAAATAATCATCATCTACAGGGCTTTGGATAAGCTAGCTGGGGACCACTACTGGCAAAAATAATATTTTTTATGTTGCACAGGTGATGGAGAAATATTAACGATTGCGGGGCTGGCACAGAGTGAGAATAGGGGTCATCTGCCCTGGTTTAGATATTTTCAGTTATGTTTGGCACTTTCTACTGTAAACAAAAAATCACTATTGGAGATAGACACATTTAACAGTGATCATTTTTCTAAATATATTTAATTAACTAATTCCTACCCATTACACTGAAAATTAAGCTATACTTTCCTGATTGTTGTCTTCCGTCTCCCCAGGTTACGACCACCGCTCTTCTCTGGAATCCCGTACAGGACAGTAACTACTTCAGCCAATCAGTTGCAGGTTGAAGCAGACATACACAGTGCTACAGTACCTATAACTACTGAGACACAGCCTCTCATGTCCCTATATAGAATATTCCAATAAATGTGCTGTTTTACATGTAATATGTGTTTAGTGGCCAGATAAAAGCTGAGCTCTGACTGGTTGCTATTAGCAACAGTTTTTTTTTGTTGTTGACAGGAGTCCACTACTCAGTGGTCCAGACAGTAATACACGCTTGTAGCACTCTGCTACAAGCGTGTATTACATTGAAGAAGTTGAACGCCGTCAGGGAGCGCTTTTTCTTATGTAAGAGCGCCAACTGCTGGCTTTAAAATGAAATGTCAACCTGCAAGCTGGGAATTTACCTCTTCCTGCCTTGACTGTAGCAGAAAGGGGTTATTCACTTAAAAAAAGTAAATAAAGAAAATAAAAATAGAAAAATAAAAAAAGAAAGAAAATGTAAAAGATATAGCAATAGTTACTAGTATTAGCCATAGACTAAGTACACACCCATACAAACATCCTGCCCATTTTCGTTGATAAAAATGATAATAATAATAATATATATATATATATATATATATATTTATTAGTTTTAGCAATAGTGTAGTGGCATTTGTTTGTGTAAAATATACAAACATACACACATTTGTTTATTTTAAAAACCTAGGTATTTGTTTTAGGCCTCATGCACCCTCATGTGTTTAGGCCTCATGAGTTTTGCGGTCCGTAAATTGTGCGTCCGCAAAAAAAACGGATGCAGCATCCGTTTTTTTTGCGGAGCCGTTATTTTTGCAGTTCCATTGTAATAATTGCTATCCTTGTCTGCAAACTAGAAAAAAATAGGACATGCTCTATTTTTCTTGTGGGGCTATGGAACGGACATACTGATGCGGAACAGCACATAGTGTGATGTCCGCATTTTCTGCGGACCCATTGAAATGATTGGGTCCGAATCCTATCAGCAAAAAAAACTGAGCGGACAAGGAAACAAAATACAGTCGTGTGCATGAGCCCTTAGCTATATTTTGTATAGTAGTTTTGCTTTCTGCATAAAATATATATAAACGCACACAAAAATCAAAAAAAATAAATAGAAGGCCAAATTTCCCCAAGATGAATACCTTAGGCGAATAACATTAAAAAAGTCACTTTGAAGGGGCTTGCAGCGTTTTGGGGCTGTACAAAATGTTTCTGGCAGTATGTTGCTATAGAACCAGCAATAGAAAAATAGGCCACCAAAATCCAAAATGTGCTCCAGTCTTTTGAAGTCTTGCGGCGGGGCCAGCCAGTAGATAAATTAAATAAATAGCATCCATTTTCAGGGCACAAGCATACGGGAATGGTTTTAGAAATGTTTTTTCTTGAAATCTTTTGTAATAGAAAAAAAAACTGTTTTTCAGTTTTTCCTTAAATACATATATATTTTTTAATATTATATCCATCATCTAATAGCACCAAAAAAAAAGGTCTAAGGTGTCCTGAAAATAATATCAAATACATGTAGGCTGGCTCAGAAATGTATCAGTTATTTCCAGTTAGATAGACGCATTGCTAGAACTAAAAAACTGGCCAGGTAAGGAAAGGGGATAAACACTCCGGAAAGGCCTCTTTCACACTTGCGCTCTGAGGATCCGGCAGGCACTTCCGGCCCGCCGGATCCGTCAGAAAGCAAGTTGCCTGAAAGCATTTGAAGACTGATCAGGATCCTGATCAGTCTTCAATATGTTTTCAGGTAACCATGGCAGTACCGTCCTGGCTGTCATGGAACCGATCGGAGCCCCAGCTTACACTGGGGCCCTAATCGGAACTGCTGCTGCGCATGCGCAGAGCTAAACGTAGGATCCGGCGATGCGCCGAAACAACGTTTAGCTTAATTCCGGATCCGGATTAATGCACTTCGATGGGCATTAATTCCGGATCCGGCGTTACAGCATGTCTTTCGGATTTTTGGACGGAGACAAATCCACAGCATGCTGCGGTTTTGTCAACGTCCAAAAAACTTTCACATACTGAACGGAAGACATCCTGATGCATCCTGAACGGATTTCTCTCCATTCAGAATGCATTGGGATAATACTGATCAGTATATTTCTGTCCTGGAGCCCTGAGGACGGAGCGCTAGGACGGAAAACAAAAACGCTGATGTGGAAGGGGCCTAATTAAGTGGTTAAGAAGTGAGAAGAAGTGGGGAGTTTACCACTTCTGAAGCAACACGCCATCTCCTGCCTTGGGAGGATTATCATCTTGCAAATGCTTCTGCATTTTTTATTTTAATGCTTCTTAAAAAATGAAAAAATAACCAACATGAGTTTTCTAGGGCCCATTGTACTTTTTGCATAATGGTCCTATAGGGGTCAGAGTGATGGCATACTCAGGGAAACTGACGGCTTGCCCAGGGGACAGAGAGGTGGAATCTAGGGGGCAGAACGATGGCTTATGAGGGGGCAGAGTTTTCTAGAGCCCACGGTATTTGTTCACACATCGGGCTTTATGACTAGTTCATAATAACATAGCTATACAGCAATGTGCCTGACAAGTCCATCATTTTTTTTGTCACAGAACAGCCTGTGCCTACTTAGATGATAGGGAAGGTGTAAGGTACAGTAGATGAATTCTCCTCAGCTTTACCAGTACAATGACTGAGTTGTCCCTCAGGTGAGGGATATCTCATAAAGGAGTGTATAGGGTGGTTAAGTCTAGACCCATTAAAACATATTTTTTACAAATGAGGAAGAAGCAAGAGTTTAGTTTATAATAGAAAATAATCATCTCACAACATGAAATTACCTGAAGGCAACGGAATTAATTACCATTCAATGGCCTGTTCCAAAGTGAATAATTCATTAATTGCTTAATCATAATCGTCAACTTCTTGCCAACCTTCACAAAGTATTATTGATGTGGTTACATATGAGCACATAAATTGCTTCACGACAATTTGGGATGATTACTATGAGCCACTGAAGGGCAGCACGTTCTAAATGAACATTTGCGATGCTATTATCTATATAAAGTCACATTTTCCATGTACGGTAGCAGGGAGCAGATGGAAGAGCTGCTGGACGCTGGTGCACTGAAGACAAAGGTTCTTGCGTAGTCCACTGCAAAGGAGCCAATCAGGACTCCAACTGTGTTGTGTTCCTACTGTAAAAGTGGTGGTCAATGACTATAAAAGTGTATTTTAACAGATAATAAAAATATAATATACCTACTAAATCATTTCCACTTTCTTCTCATATTAGGGAGAAATACTGGGTAAGCAACTAAATTCAAGACATGAATGGGGGCATTATTATATGAATTACACGTTTAAGTATTTTATATCCTAATTATTACTTATAATACAAATTATATAATATTTAACATTTAGGGGTATATAAAGATATTTAAGATTGCATTCAAAAATGACTATTGTATGTTAACGGCTTCTCAGATCACTTGACATCAGTCTATAATCAGTGGCTCTTGCTCTGGTGGATTTGCGACATCTATTTAGGAGGTAGTCAACCGTAGTGACCGCTGCAAGTGAAACTTGCCGTGGATGGGAACTTGCACCAGCAAAACTGATTGTTTGCTGGGAGTCTGAGTTGCCAGATCTAAGGCAATCAGCTGATCCCTGCGGTGTGGCTGACTATCTACAAAAAATATAAGCAATACAAAACTATGTAGCCCAAAAGGAAGCAGAATCTTGTTTATTCACCCACCTGAAAAAGAGCCCAAGATGGCAGGCTGAAATGTTGCATGCGAGCATATGGCAGAATAAACAAGATTCTTCATCATCTTCAATTCTGGAGTGCTGGTGAGTTTTTATCCATCCACTTTTATCTATCCATCCAACATATGTATTCTTTGGATGGTACGCTTATTTCTCTCTCTTCCCTATGAACCCTCATCTGAGTGACAACCAAGGATTTTAACCCAGACACATAAACTCCATGCCTTTATACCCTCTCCTTACATGAGGTGAGCCATTCACCAATGATGACATCACAAGTGCTGTTGAGAGCAAGAACACGTGACCAAGAAAATGTCATCCTGGTAGAGTATATGCTGGACAATTTACTTGGTAAGGGTCCCTGCAACTTTACTGGGTAAAGCAACTAAACTCAAGATCTCTCAGCAGATTTGTACCTATGCATGTGCGATTGGCAGGTGAAGGCATCTCTGTGGGTTCCATGTTCATATGTGTCTACATTGCCCACAAAAACGAAGTTTTAATATATGCAAATGAACATCAAGGAGGAACGGGGACATTGCCATTACACCTACAGACTTACAGGGTCAGGCAGTGAAAACCTCATAATGCGTGGCCCTGTCAAAGTGGAGAGGGCGCAGCAGTTGCAGAGAAAGCAAAGCCTCTATGTGTAACGGCAACTCCCCCATTGCTCCTACAGGCTCACTTGCCTATAGTAAAACATAAAAATGTTCTCAGCAATGTGGGCACATATGAACATGGGACCAACACAAATGCAATCAGCTGCCAAGCTCACATGCAAGTTTCAGTTTCGTAGGTACAAATCTGCTGACAGATGCCCTTTCAGTAGGGTCTTCGGCAGTGTGCTGGCAAAGCTAACGGCAGTAGAGTCAAAATTATTCCAATAGTGCTGAAAGGTGTGATAAGCTAGAAATGTGATTGAAATTATTCATAACAGACCAACAGTTGCTCTTCATGTTCTACATTCAATCGGTTGTCATTTGCTATTATAAAGGAGTCATTCATTGAGCTATCATCTGAAGGCTTTTTTGTATAAGACATTTACTTGAGCTTTATTGGCCACATTGTTAAGATATTCAATATATTTTTCAGTGGCTTTCACAAACAGAAACCAATTATAGGACCAACTCTAGCCTGCAAGCCATCAGGTAAAAAGAACCAAACCATACTGTCAACTAAATTGGAAAACGGGATAGATATATTTGATTGAAATAATGTACCAGTCCAGCAAAAAAAAGACATTTTCTATAAAGCCCAACTAAATAAGAAGTGTGAAACAATATCTCAAAACCCTTTTGAAAAGTTTCTGATCTTCGCTGCTTCACACAATCTACTGAAATTAAATTACTGCACTCGGAGAAAGGCCGATTTTCACAGAACTGGCAGGGGAATAACATGACCCAGACTGGGCAGCAAGCACTCAGGCGCTGGGACAATATATTGTATCAGCCAGCAAAGTCATAATGCTCTCCAGTCTAATGATATCTAATGGTAGCCTATTTTCTTCAGTGCCTTTATGTCTGGTAGGCTGGAAATAGATCGCTTTCGATGGTAGGCACATTGCTGTAAGCGTATTGCTCAATTACACATCCACAGCACGTTCGTTTTGTGTCATGAATATGGTACCGATTCCTCTGCTGCCTTGCTTCTTCCAGAAAACTTATCATAGAAAGATAAAAACAATTTATGGGCTAAGAAAAATCACAGATTTATACAAGTCTTTATGTGTCCTCCGCACATCAGCAACATGGTAGGAAGAAGGACTATTGTTTGCGGTGCCAACTATATATATCTGGAATCACTCTGCAATGCTGTGCAAGCGTTTGACTAATACAGCAAGTTTCTGCTTCTCTCTTATCTATTCCGCTCTATCTCTTTCCTTGGTAATGACCCTGCTAGTGAGGCAGAAATTCAATTATTTTGTTATTTTCCAGAAATTTAAATACACACTTTTACAGCCAAATCACCTTGCATAAAATTCTCTCATCTGAACAATTTCTAAAGGGCGTTTATGAAGATAAGTAAAGTGCAGGTCAATGGCAACTTGCCAAAGTTCGGCTGCCGTTCCTCCCACTAGACCCCGATGGCCATCACCCAACTGCCCAAGTCAAATATTCTCCAGATCTGACATCCAACTGCTCTGATCAACACAATCTCTGACCTTTGTGTGGTAGTGTGAGATGTGAAACAAAACAGGTAAAATGTTGTGCAGATGGGAAGAAAGTGCGAATTGCCAATTAGCAGGAAAGCACCAGTTATTTTCGAAATCTCTTTATTGCCTTTGCAAGATTTGAAACTGCTCACAAATTAGGTGTCTATGATTAAGTTGTGCTGAATTCCCTGGAATAAGACATGTTGTATATATAAAAAAAAACTGAAAAAAAGTGCCTGTTAAGGCATTAACTACATGCCATAAGGAGGTATGGGAAGGAAATCTTGCCTGCGTTCACTCTTTAAATGTGTAACATTATTTTTACAATAAAAATATGTTACACTTTGTGCTCATTATCATGTATATACTGCATATAATAGATAGGCCACTAGGTCTACTGCAGTGTCAGTAAAGTGAATGCGTCGTTCATAGTGGATGAGACATTTTATAACTGAACAAATGTTCTTGTACAATAACGATCCTCATAATGCTGTCTATATATTTGTGGTCTCTAAAAAATAACAAGAAACAGTAAAAATTCAACACTGGAAGCTAATGACTACGTTATAACTCATCTACATTTAACTATGGGTGGAAGGAAATCAAGTGTGCAGGGAAGAACACGACCAGAAGCTTGAGTCAAATATTCATTCCAAAGATTCCAGCGTGAATTGACCTCAACTTCACATCACAAATGAATGCATTGATATAAGGCAGAACAGGGGATTTCTTTGCTATTGCTAAGAGCAATCTGGCAGCTACCAAAATATGCACAGCCAACTTTCCCAAAGACAAAGTATGAATGCCATCAGTGTCAAAATGGGGTTCCTTTGGTCCACCAGAGTAAATGGTTCTAAGATGGTGGCAAGTTGTAAGGACTCCAACCTCCATCTACAGAGAAATAGTTCACTTCATGTCCATTTGCAATAATTGCATACACAAGGCTCATCATAAGTCAAGTCTAATAGGTTCTTACTGAATTCCAAAGAAATCTGTATACTAATTGTGCATTCGCAAGCGCCAGTACCTGAATTGTGGGCCACAACTCCCACAGCTGTGGGAGAAACACCGTGGCTATGCAAAAGTCTAATGATTAGGACTAGAACTTGGGTACAGCAGAACCAATATTAAACAGGTAAATACATCAGATACAAATTAACAACCAACCTATATAGTGCATCTGCCTCGAAGTTCCTCTGTTATAAAGTTCCTTGTTTACCTGCTTTGGCTTGATCTTGCATGTACTTTGTGCTTGTCCAATGGAGATCGCCTTTGCCAGTGGCGTGTTTTCAGCTTGAAGGGTTTAGTGTGCCCGGCTTGTAGTAAGTGACATCACTATACCACGACAGTGGCTTGCACAGAAAAAACTAGCTCTGTAATAGAATTAGCTAGTTTGCTTACAGCGATGCCACAAACTACAAGCTGAGTGTGCTAAACCCTTCAAGCTGGAGACCAGGTGTTCTTCAGGCTGGAGACCAGGTGCTCTTTATGCTGGAGACCAGGTGCTCTTCATGCTGGTGACCAGGTGCTCTTCATGCTGGTGACCAGGTGCTCTTCATGCTGGTGAGCAGGTGCTCTTCATGCTGGTGACCAGGTGCTCTTCATGCTGGTGAGCAGGTGCTCTTCATGCTGGTGACCAGGTGCTCTTTATGCTGCAGACCAGGTGGTCTTTATGCTGCAGACCAGGTGGTCTCCATTGGACACACAACTGACCAGCTTTTATTAGAGTCCATTATTCAAGCAACGCATACATTAGAGGATTAAACCGAAACATATGGGATAAACAAGGGACTTTACAGTGGAGACTCTCTGAGATGGATGCACTGCATTGGTTAGCTGCTAATTTGTAACAAATGTATTTTGTTGTTTAACACTGGTCCCAATGTTCCCAAGTACCAGTCCTATATCTTAGCCTTTTGTTAGAGCATAGTAGTTTGCGTGGTGTTTCTTGGCACACTGGAAGTTGTGGTCTGCAATTTAGGTATTGGAGCTTGCAACTGCACAAATGCCTAGGAATCTCTCATTATGGCGGTCACTAGGACCCGAACCCTATTTGCTGCTACAAACATTCCTTTGCCACAAAGGTAATAGAGCTGGTGTTTAATCTACAATTTTGTGCTTACAGTATTAGACCCCAGGCACGCGACCATATTAGTTTTGTGGTCCACAAGTCGCGAATCTGCAAAATACGGATGTGGTCCATGTGCACTCCACATTGTTTTTGCGGACCCATTTTTCAATGGGTCCGTGGTCCAGACATAGGGGATCATCTACTAACAGATATATGCCACTTTTTGGCAAGTATTTGTTGCAGATTGTGGCGCAAGGGTTATTTGGGCCGCAATATGTGATTTTTGTGGCGTGGGCATCACATTTATCATTTTCTGGGCCTGTTTTAGGTGTAGAAAATTGTCTAAATCTACGCCAGCAATAGAGGTATGTAGAGGCCAGCGACTCTACATACCTTAGGCGCAGCCACCTCCAGGGCAAGGGGTATCAAGACCAGCATCGGTCTTAATAAATGACCCCCACAGTCTGGATTTTTGCACAATGGACATATACGGAAATGCTTTCTGCATTTGTACATCCGTTCCTCAAAGGGATAGAACATGTCCTATACTTGTCTGTAAAATGCGGACCCATTGAAATCAAATAGTCTGCAAAAAATGCAGATGCAAAGCGAACCGCATCCGTATTTTGCAGAACCGTAATTTGCGGACCTCAAAATGAGGCCTAACTGAATCAATCCATAGGATGTAGACCCTAGTGGCAAATGATTGACTCCACTTCAGCTTTCTGATAGAACTTGAGGGCCCATTATTATGTCAGGGCATGGGCGCACTGGGGAATCCTCAAGTAATCTGCGGCCAGTCCGACTCTTTATACTAATAGCAGGCATTTTAAAGAGAAATTTATCAGGGTTTGGGGGAAATAGAATACTTGTCTACCAAAAAGCTATTTCTGGTGTGGTGAAGGTGAAGTGTTCTCATTAGGAGGCTAAAGAGATGACAAATAAATTACATACAAAATAACTGCCATTAATGGTTCTATAAGTAAAATAATAGCAATGACGGCAGCTTTATAGGCAAGTTATTATATTACTGGTACATAATGTTTACAGCACAAGCGTTCCATTTTAATTATTCCAATAAATAAGTAATATAAATTTACGACTACTATTTTTTTTTATTCGCATTAAAAAATTATTACAAAATGTATCAGGGTTGAAATATGCATGAAGGAAGAAGTCATTAAAATAGGAAAACACTGCTAGCTACAAGCACGTATTAATATCAGGTAGATCCATCTTCACTGACAGATGAATAGTAGTATGACTGGCAGGTGCAAGCAGAATGTTATAGGACACCAGGGGTTTTGGGTAAGAATACATTAGGATGTTCTGATAGTGTAATACTTATGTACACAAGGCAGCGATTGGGGACCACTGTTGCTCCCCTCTATAAGCAGCCCAACATAGTCAGGAATGTACTATAAATGTAATAAATGAAATTGTTCTAGCAAAAATATGCACACACGAAGGTTGCAGACGCTACTGTCAGACAGCACATTTATTAAAATGCAGTGAGTTTCCAGCTCAGAATACTATTTCATGCTGGAGGGCTTCAGGGAGACATATCCCAGAATTTTATGAGTTTTTATGGGACTAACATTTCCTGAACAATGACAAAGCACCATGAATACTTACAGGTAGCCGAAAGGACAGTATTTGTCACAGACCACGGGCTTGCACTTCTTGGGTCTTGGTCGGCACTGGCAGATCTCACAGTTGTGGAAATGAGTCTGAAAGCCATAGGGACAGTCCAAGGCACAACCGGATATAAGTCCAATGCATAGCTCCTCTCCTTTAAAAGAAACACAAAAGACACCCAAGTTTCAGTAAATTAGAGTTCACTATAATACAGTAGATAACAGTTATTAATTCCATTTTCTTGGCTGCCAGAACTGCAAAGTCAAATTTGGGACCAGGTAAGTAAATTGGGCAATGGTAACAACAATTTGACAGTATTTCCTTGGACAGACAATGGAGACCCCTTGCCATAACACGGACCTCAAGAATAAACTATATTTGAACATGACTAGGCAATGATACCTGACTTCAGGGGCATAAGGAAGAGGAAATAAAGAACATATGCCTTGGTGTCTTAATGGGCTCTTCCACATGAAAAGACAATGGTGTTATGGCACATGGTTGCAGATTTATTTTATAGGTCTCAGGCTTTAAACTATACTTCTACTACGTCTATATTAGACCCATTGTATGCCCTCATTCCTTTCATTATAACTTATTTTTCATTGTTTCTTTCATATTTATACTTAAAGAGATTCACCCTTTGGGTGAAGTCTGCAGCACATCTATAGGAAACTGGCATACAATTCTTCTTTCAAATCCTCATGGCGTTGCTGTGGCAGTAGGCAGAAGGGTGGTTGCCCTGGGTGCCAAACTGCAATGGGTACCTGGCTGTTACAGACAACGTAATTCAATCTGTGGCAGGTAGTGCATCCTGCCACTGGCCCAAAAAAGTACTGGTGGTCATATTTCTCCTTCCTGCAGCTATGCATCTTCAGAGTGTCCACAGAATAGAGGCCAATACTTGGCTTGGCCCATATACTAGCAACACACGCTATGCCACTGTAGTAAGGCTCTATAGTAAACCGGTTGTGACCCAACATTCTTAGTGTACTGACACACACTCATATGTAAAAAAAGAGCACAGGAGGAATTATTTATATGAGAGGACATCACTTTGTCCTCCATTTCATTTCCTCCCTTTCTTCAAAATGTTTTGTTTGCCTTATTGACGAGTCATAATGTTTGCAAGATAAAGAAAGCTTTCGTCTTACGCATGGGAAGAAGCAAAATGCTGCCAGGAGAAGTTTGACAGTAAGCAGACCTGTTGACCTGTCAGGCACGTCTCATCATTTCTCAATTCAGATGTTTCATCAAGAACACAATGCTGAATGAGGTGATTTGGCAAAATACATCTAGAACAATGAATGACGTGCTTGGCATGAATGTATTATTCTCTGTCAAACAACACGTAGACACCAAGGCTGGCCAACCACAGTAGACAGGTGTTGGCCAAAAGCTCATTCAGCCCAGTGTTCATGTGTTCTCAGTAGGGAGAGCGGAGTAAGCTCCTCTGCTGATATCTCAGGGAGTTGAAGGTACCCCATGCACACTAGATGGCTAGCCAGTCTGGAGTCTGTCACCAGTGATATCTCTATGTAACCAAGCCCAGTGCCAAGTAGGTACTGTTCCCCTCATTACAATGGCACCCTTGTTTTGTTGATCCACGGCTCTCCTGCAGAGAGATTTTCACTTTTTATCCATATGCAAAAGAGGGTTTTAGTGCAATAAGAATGATGTGGTTGTGCTTGTTGCACCCAAGCTCCACTCCTTTCTCTGTCTGACTCCTTTATCGGAACATTAACAGGGCCGGGTAGTAGATACATAATCTCAGTTGGCTCTGTGTTCTCTCGTATGCGTTGGCTGTTTTCATGTAAAGATGTGAGCAGTGCAGCCCTGAGTCTCTGCTGGAACTAAAAAAAAAAAAGAAGAGAGGTGTAGTGGCAGAGTACAGGGAAAGGCTCCCTGTAAAACCACTGACATGTCCTCAATAATGGAGTGCACTGGAGGAATAGGAGGAGTAGGGAGTTCATAGAAAGCAAAAAACACACCTAAAGCCATTGCATTATCTATATTTACGCATTTGACAAGCATTTCTAGCATTTCTATGAATTTTTAGACTCCTGGATAACCCCTTTAACATGTGATGAATGAATAATGTAATGATATGAGACAAAATCTTATGATGTTACTGCTGTGTAGACTGCGAAAAATATAGGTCTGACACAAGACACAGCTTTCAGTGCTAGGAAGCGCTGACAGATAGGACAGCAGTTTTATAGGCTCTGTAAGAGACGCTTTAGGACACAGATAATTTGCTCATCATTTGTGAATATCCTCATAATGGAAACAGTGAGTAAAAAGGCAAGCGTGCAATTTTCCTACATGCTGTACTAAGATGAAAGCTCAGTCGGTATAATTGTTAATGATTAAAGGATTACTTTCTATTTATGATGTGCACGGAGGAACGGAGGGAGTCCCTGGAAACTCGGTCTCGTTTCAGATACATTTGTGCTTAATTAAAGGTAGTTTTACTTGGTACCATCCTAAATGTGCACTTCAAAAACCGCCATTCAGGTAGTTAACAGAAACCTCAATAACGGCTTGCATCGCTTTGACAAGCCGCAACATATTCTACCGGTGAAACCACCTGATAGTTTGCAGTTTCACGTCCCCTGAAAATCACAGAAAGAAACAATTAACCTCTGCAGAGAGGGGTCCTATCCTAGTGGCTATGTTAATTTGACCACAGCGAGAGGCACTTAACTGCTGGGCATGGAAACCCACTGATTGTACATAATGCGTTCAAGGATGATAGCACCCTGCTGGATGCAGTCACAATCAGTGATTTATTCGTGCTCTGCTCCATCTAATGAGAACAGACCCCCTGCTGGGTCCGAGTGGTACAGGTGTTTATGCATGCTTGCCACTGCCGCCTCGTACAAGGTCATATTGATCCCTCAGGTTTCCAATCACAGAAATTCAATGCTGGTGAGTCTACAAGAGAGACCCTTATTCAAAGTAATTTACCTGCGTGAAATGTATTCCTCAATTAAGAGTCACTCAGGTATTCTTCCACATTAATCTCTGGCTGGACTGCTCAACCTCTTAGCGCTGGTGACAGATGATGTGCCAAAGCCATGAAATCTTGCTCCTGCTAACTAATTTATTGGACTGAACCTCCGTGAGCTTGATTTAAAAAAGACAAACGGGTAATGGAATACCAGTGCCAAAATATATAGGAGCAGGAGCACGGTCCTACTTTTTTATTGACTTACAGTCTTCTAGGTAGCACCCATCATATTACTGTAGGTAGACTTAAGCACAGTCCTGAAATGCAGTACGCACATTGGTGGCCTTATACAATAAGGTATGTTAAATGATGTCACAGGCTGATACAGTGTCAATATTTTATTTTATAGGTAAAAAAAAACACGACTTTAAAGGGTAGTCCTATCAGGGCAGCCTCTGTCCATACACCTTAGGCTACTTTCCCACTAGCGTTTTCAATTCCCCTATTGAGATCCATCATAGGATTTCAATAGCGGATGAAAACGTTTCAGTTTTCTCCCTATTCATTGTCAATAGGGACAAAACTGAACAAAACAGAATGCACCAAAATGCATTCTGTTCCATTTGGTTGTGTTTCCATGACGGACAGTACAACTCTGCAAGCAGCGTTTTTCTGTCCGCGATGTGGTGCGGAGCAAAATGAATTCGTCCTGGCATACACTGTAAGTCAATGGGGACGGATCAGTTTTCACTGACACAATCTGGCACAACAGAAAACGGATCTGTCTCCCATTGACTTTCAATGGTGTTCATGACGGATCCATCATGGCTATAGAAGACATAATACAACTGGAACCGTTCATGACGGTTGCATGCAGATCCGCAAAAAACGCTAGTGTGAAAGTAGCCTTAATAGGACATATGGATGTCATAGGGAGATCCCTATATGAGTTCAAACAGAGCCGCTATATTGGAGCGGCTCCCACTCTAGCCATATAAATGGCTGGCATGTTATGCTACATATCCACTGCAATGCCCACCCTGGCAGGAATGGGTGGACAGACATAACCTTCCTTGCGTTAACATCTGATTATCAGAGATTGTAGAAGCTGGACAAGTATCCATTTAAAGGATATCAGTCAGCAGACTTGTTCCTATGATGCTTGCTGACCCATTACATATGCGCTTGGCAGCTGGAGGCATCTGTGTTGGTCCCATATTCATATGTGCCTGCATTGCTGACAAAAATAAAGGTCTAATATATGCAAATGAGCCTCTAGGAGCAACGGGGGCGTTGCCGTTACACCTAGAGGCTCTACTCTCTCTGCCATTGCCGCACCATCTCTACTTTGATTGATTGACAGGGCCAGGCAGTGAAGAAATCATAATGCCTTACCCTGTCAAAGTGCAGAGAGTGCAGCAGTTGAAGAGGATGCGGAGCCTCGTGGTGTAACGGCAACTCCCCCATTGCTCCTAGAGACTCATTTTGGAATATACTATATATTATTTCTCAGCAATGCGGGCACATATGAACATGGGACCAACACAGATGCCTTCAGCTGCCAAGTGCACATGTAACCGGTCAGTTATGTCATAGGTACAAATCTACTGACAGATGGGGCAAACTACAATTCATGTGGGTCCTTCCTTTCATCTTCACCTGTCTCAGGATAAATGGAGCAAGGTAACAGGTTTGGCAAAAAAAAAATTGCATTGTTGGACATGGTAAGAAATGAAGTCTGTTTTTAAACCTTCTGCGACCAGTAAGAAAGGAAGTTGCTGTCCAGAGTATTAAGCTCTAGACAATTGTATTCCATGGACCACTATCTGTCTCCTCTGTGCTGAAGCACAGCAGACGTGAAGAAAACCTTGAACGTTAAACATGGTGTCTGCTCTGCAGGAAGCATTTTCTGGAGTAGGAGCAGAATAAAAACCAATTAATAGCTTAGAGGCCTTGTTTACCGAGGTGAAATAAAAGTGTAGTTCAATAGTGACATCGATGAGATACCAGTTCTTCTTACTTAGATTTCAACATACTGTAAGTCATGTTGTCAATGTGAGACTTGACTAAATCTCCCTAGTCCTATAGACTTTGAACCAAGTAGTAGGGCGCTTGTATGTCCACTGCTCTATTCAAGCTCCTCTGCAATGTGATGATCCAGTGAGAAGGCACTAGGGCAGTGATGGCTAAACTCCGACATTCCAGCTGTGGGGAAACTACGACTCCCAGCATACTCCATTGCTTTCTGTGGCGTTCTGAGAACAGCCATGCAAGTGTGCATCTTGGGAGTTGTAGTTTTACCACAGCTGGACTGCCGGAGGTTAGCTATCACATCACTTAGTGGCTCGGGGCTCCTTTTCTTGTGATCATAGACATCCCAGCAATCATAAATCTATTCTCTATCCTGCCAATAGGTAACATATGCATTTTCAATGGATATCGCCTTTATCAAGGTAATGACAAGGTGTACACTGTAGTCATTGACATATTCCATATACAGTAATAGGACGGCCTTTGGATTAGAACAGTAATAGTTTCATTCTTTGTTATTTAGTTCTGCTTGAAAAGCGTCCTGGTCCATAATAAAGGAAAACTGCAAGTTAAATGTTGTGAATAGTAATAATAACTTAATGGATTGAGAGAAAATCAGAGTAAAACAATCAAGGGATATTTTCCAGTGTAATGGGCTTCCTTGTTCTCCTCCGGGGGCTGCCATATTATGGCTTGTGCGGTTCTCTGCTGTCTGTCACGTCCCATGAAGCCTTTTATAGGCTTGTCTGTGACAAGGACCATTTGATTACAGCATAAGGAGATGTTGTGACTTTAATATGAAAACCTTTTCTTTCTCTTTACAGTCACAAATCATCAACTGAGCTCAAGTCAATGAGACGTGGTATTGTATAGTCACTGAAGCCATTGTCCTTCGCCGCTGTGATTTTATTTATATGTATATGCTTTAACCATGGCATTAAAGTTTATAACAAAATATCCATAAACCGCTACTAGTTAACCTTCCTGCAAATAAATATGTTTCTTGACCAAACTCAGATAACAGTACATTTCTAAGAACAGAGTGTGCGACGCACGACAGCGGCAAGGGGTCCCTTTTTAGTGTCATTGTTGTGATGCCAGTTGCAGTAAAGCAACAAGGGCACAGGGCCCCTTTTAGTGATAATGTGATAGTAGATGGTACCTAGGTGTAGGAATGCCAGAGTGGTGTAGGGTGGCCTAAATGTCCATTAGGTTTTGTGCACGTGTCACGGTGCTCCATCCTGGATACGCTGGAACCCCAGGCATTGTCATCCGAAGCAGAGCAAATAGGGGGAATAGTTGAGGGATTTGAAGAATAAATTGAGTCCATACCTTGTATATAGTGGAAAAGTCAGTTTACTTTTAATAAACGTTCCTCCAAACAATTTAAAGGCTTTGTCTTGGTTTCCAGCAGGTCTGGCATTAACTGTGGCAGGCAAACTCCTTTCTGCTACATCGGGTTCTCTCTAGCTCTCCGGTGCTAACAGGCTCACTACAGAACTTAGCTTCTTCTTTAGGCTGTACTTCACTTTGTAGTCTCTTAAGTTATACCAGGGAACTTTCTTCCTGGCTTCTGATGCTTCAGGCTTCTGCCTCCATGTCCAGCAGGGCTGAAGGTGCTCTAGCTGGTCCATACAGGTCTCGAAGACCTGCTTGCTACCTTCCCCAAGCAGGGGGTATTGTATTCTAACTTCTAACTAGCTAAACTGCTCCCTAGAGGGAGCAAATAGAAAGGAAAGAAGGTTCCTATTCCATCCAAGATAGCTCTGCCATATATGCTGCCACCTTACTGGTAAACCAGGCATATTACACTTGAACAGTTACATAACAAGATTATGAATACACATTGTGCAGGACCTGGAAATCATTACATATATGACATTAGGTTAACCATAGGAGACAGTAGCGGGGTGCAGAAATGGTAATACACCTCTGTGGCGTTACATGTGTAAGTGGGTAATGCATAGTGACTAGTAGTAAATGAGCCTAAGTTCTAAGTATACAGCATGTTTAATGCCTGGTCATACATTGCATGGTGTAGCTACAGGGGTTGCAGTTGCCACAGGCGCCCTCACCACATTAAGTAGGCATTCACATGACCATAGTTTTGGTCCACATCCATTCTGCAATTTTTGTAGATCGGCTGCAGACCCATTCATTTCAAAATCTGTTCTGCAGCCCCACAAAAAAATAAAATGTGTACTATTGTTGTCCATATTGCAAAGATGAATAGGCATTTCTAAGAAAAGGCTGGACGTGCGGATTCGCAAAATGAGGAATGCACACGACTGGTATCCGTGTTTTGCAATTTGCGAACTGTAAAAACGATATGGTCAAGTGAGTGCCCCTTAGTGCTGCTCTGCTCTACCCCTGCCTCCTGTACCTAATAAGCTCTTGGTTGTCCCTCCCCTGTAATGGAGCACTACTAGGTTCTGAACACCAGAAGACAATGGAGACTTCCTCCCCTGTGTCTGCTTTGACATGGCAATTCCTCAAGTAGGTCAACCTGGTCTTGCTGGCTTCCCATTCCTCCCAACACAAGCAGATAAGTGGAGGTATGGTGGAGGGATGAAATCAGAAGATGAGCTAACCCCTATACAATCTCTAAGCTCTCTGCCGTGATAGCTTCTGCAGCCATAGGTGGAGTAGGAACCAACTCCACAGTTTGAGGGGCACTATGGTGGCAAAATTACTTTCTGGGCGCATAAGGGAGATTATTATTTTGGGAGAACAAAGGGTGCTTATTACAATGTGTTGGCATAAAAAGAGAGGCAACTACTGTAAAGGGCACATACCTGTAGTTGGTAATCTTACTGTGTGGGGGACACAAAGAAATGTAGATTACTGTGGGGCACAAAGTCGAGGCTGGTGGGCCGCTTAACTGAACTTTTGAACCAGGGCTCATAAGCATTAGCTGTGCCCATGGTCCAATGGGGCACCAGTATTTTATTCATTGTACACACATTTATAGCTCTGCCATATTCCACAGTGCTTTACAGACATTATTATTGCTTGTTGTTCCCAACGGGGCTCAAAATCTCTATTAGTATGTCTTTGGAGTGTTGGAGGAAACCGGAGTACCTGGAGGAAACCCACTCAAAAACAGGGAAAACATACAAACTCCATGCAGGTGTTGTCCTTGGTTGCTTTGCAAGGCAAATCAGTTATTCTAGTACAATTTTCAGAATAAGCCCTCTTGCATGTGTACTTTATACTGTACATGCATTTCATGTACTTTTTAGCACTTCTCCACAGGCTCCATCTCAAATTGTTACTTTTTCCAAAACTCAGCGCAAGAAGGGGCCAAGACTAGCTCCTATTCTCCTGCACTCAGAAGCACTGCACCTTTTGCCACAGCTCATAATTGTATGCCTGCTTCAATTGATGTAGCAGTCATGAGTTAGCTTCTCAAGTTCTCCCAGTCTCAATACTATGATCAATCATCTGCTCCTCCATGAGACATGAGGTCAGCCTGTCTACAAATCCCCTTTTCCACCCCTATCCAACAAGGAGGGCAGCAGCAGAGTGTTTAAGACATTATACTGTAAATCATACTTTATGATGAAAAGTATGATTAGTGTTGCCATCATTAAAACTGTGACAGTCTAATTTTAATTTGTCACACATTGTTTGCAGCTCTGTTCTGCGTAATATAATCCCTCTGTGAAACAGAATAGTTTATGTTTCTTTTCAGTGAGTGCAGAGCAAGTGTAGTATCCAGATACATACAGGGGGGAGTGTCTGATATGTAGAGAAAGAGGCATTTCTTTTGTAATGTCCGTACAACAACTGGAGTGCACATTTGGAATTAGACTTGTCCAAACCATCACTTGGAGACACCCTTGGCAATAGCTGCTTGCCTTTGTTGCTCATAGGAAAACTGTCTAGTGACATCAGTTCTTCAACTGTGTCTACTAGAAATAAATGCTGCTTTATTGACAAGAACACATCCCAGAGGGTGCAACCAAGCGTGATGATTTCACAAGAAAATCTATCAATGCATCCGTGACTAGTGTAAACTCACATGATAACACATGCAACAATATTTTCATATATAAAATAACAACTTATTAGCACTTTCCTCATCGGTTTGTCTATTCTGTAAATAGAAACATGTGTAGGAATGCAAATCCATACTAATGATGTCACTTTTCTCACAGCTCCAGTCATGCTATCTATGCTAATTATTGAGAAAGTTTAACCCTTTCTAGGTACAAATGTTTATTTAAGTTTTTTCAAAAATAAATTATTTCTCATGATGTAATAGTATACTTTAAAGGGGGTTGCAATTTCTATGCAGATAAATGTTAATTATTGTATATGAAAAGTCCTGAGCCGGACAACCTTTGTGAATCAATTTTCCGAATCTCTGAACCCTGCTGACCCAGGCTGACCAAATGTTGGAAGTATACTCAGGGGCGGATTAGCCATAGACCCTACAGGGAAATCTCCCAGTGGGCTGATGCCTAGGAGGACCACCCAAGCTCTCCTCATAGCCACCAGCCAGGTTCATAATAAACTTATTCTCTCTTATGTAGCTGGCCAGCAGTCCTCCTGAATTCGAGTGTATCGACGTCCTCAGGACAGTGATACAGTCGAATACTGCGGAGCAGGTAGCAGTATTTTGTGCTGAACTATGGTATTTGTTTCAGCTAGGAAAGTATATTACTCTGCACTATGGTATTGCTGGCCCTAACCACATATGGTGACCCTGCCCAATTATCCTGCCCCATCTTCTGTCAGTTTGAACCCACCTGCAACATGTGGCCACCTTTACTTTTTTTCCAGGGCCACTTTTAGGTCCCAGTCCCAGTACAATATATTTAGAATAGGTAACCCTGGATGCTCTTGTACTTAGATCCGTAAGATGGTCTAGAATGGATACAAAGATAACAGACCTTCTGTGAAGTGCCACCACATTTCTGTTAAACCCGGGACACAAGCAGAACTAGAATACTTTGGTCCTTATCCTCTCTCCAGGCCATATAACTCTGGTGCAGCCTGCCTCTATGATATCTACACTTTACAGAGCCTAAATTTCACCTCAGGCAGTAAAATATTTTACATCATTGAAGCTATAACCAGTTTTCCCTCCAAATCCACCTGCAGACGCATAACAATGAGATAAAACAGAATGTGAACTGCACTTTGCACCTTTGTAAATGAGACTCACCGCCTGTGATGTCTCTCTGTAGAATATTTTCTTAATACTTGTAGAGAGATCATAACTGCTTTACACTACACACTTCGTTCTCCCATAACACCTTGTTATCAAATCCAGTGCTGTAATCTTATGCATTATGTTTCTCACATTTCCACTCTGCTGTAGCTTTTGGATTACAATATAAAATGAGTGAGTATTATTAACCAGCAATTGTACCCTGCGGGTATTAACCCAGTATTCTAACAATACTATCACAGTGGTATATACCAATGCGTACTACTAGGGTAGCTTTAGAGCCTGGTAGCTGAGGGCACCCATCTGTAATAAATGGCTCAAATTGTTCTTGTTCTTTTTAATGCTGTAGCTATTTTTTATTTTATTTTTTACTACACTGGGAGCAGCCATATTGGAGGCGTATACTCCCTTCCTTTATTTTCTGTATAGTCAGTGCAGCAGAGTGTGTGTTTTTCTGGCATCTGTAATGAGTGGGGTCAAAAGATGAACAGAGTTCAGCTCCTCCTTCAAGAGGCAAGGGATATGCATACAGCTACTATTTGTCTATACTGTAGCCTTCCTCTTAGAAGGACATGTCCTGATACGTGTATCATAAAATAAGCAGATCAACAGAGCTGGCTGCTGACCCTGTCCCAATATACATAGCAAGGCTGACAAGAAGTGTGAAAATTAGTTATGAGTGAAGCGAGCTACAGATCATAGATCCAAAGTCGCTTTGTTAAAAAAAATTGGATTAATGCAGTACGGAGATCCATCTCCGATGAGGCGAAGTTAGTTATTCGCTTTGTTCCACTTTAAAACTTGGATCCGAACTCGGCTTCAGTTCCAATGTACTACTCGGAACAGAAGCCGAGTTTGGATCCAAGTTTTAAGATGGTTTCTCACTTTAAAAATCAAATCCCGAAGTTATTCAAAGAAGTCTTGCACGACTTCGCAAATAACTAACTTCGCCTCATCGGAGGCGCTACATATTAATGCTGTACGGAGACGGATCTCCGTACACCATTCACCCGAAGCTTTGTATGGAGCGATTTTGGATTTATGACGAGAAGCTTGCTTCACTTATCACTAGTGGAAAAATTTAAATTGTATATTTTTCAAAATTTTAATGTATACCTGTAAATAGAAGCATAAAATAAACTATTTTTATAAGAAAAAACCCCAATGTAAATAATATATAATAATTGAAATTATAAATTACTTCTAATAATAAAGGAGGCATATTTAGGGAGTGTTGTGGATGAAGAAGGTGAGGACATCAAAAGCTTTTAATTTTTAGAACTCGCTTGTTGAAGGGGGACCACATCCCAACCTTTTCTATGGGATGCCACTTGTTATTCATGGGTAGATAATACACCATTGTGGTTTCTAGGCCTTGCCCTGTCTCCTGATTGTAACACACTCATTAATTTGATCAAAATTGGGGATTGAAAAAACAGATTGCTGCAGACAGATTAAGAACTAAATGTAAATGGATGCATTCTGCACAGTGAATGTATCTATTATGAATAATTTAAATACAAAATTGTTAGTGAGAACACGGTCCTATGCCGCCAAATGGTAACCAGCAGAGCTAAGTGAGTGAACACAATTTTCTCTTCCTCCTTTTTTGACTTATAAAATCCATTACCACTCTTACACAGAGCTATAAATATATGTGATGTTCTTTTTAAGACAAAAAGTACTGATCCAGATCCTAGACAGAGGTGAAGTAGAATTATGTGCTCTGGATGTGGGCATAAGAAGACTTCTCTGCAAATCCCATGCTGTGAGTGACATATCTGCCCCTTCTGTGTTTATACGTTATACCAATTTTGCTCTAATCCTAATAATAGTGGCTCTTTCTAAGGGTCAATTCAGACGTCCGTAGTATTTTTGTCCGCAGCTGCTCTATTTTTTTCCGGAGCCGCGGACCGGAAGTTCAGGGCCGCGGACCAGAAATGCGGATGCGGACAGCACACTGTGTGCTGTCTGCATCTTTTCCGTCCCCATTGAAAATGAATGGGTCCGCACCAGTTCTGCATAATTGTGGAACGGATCCGGACCCATTCTACGGACGTGTGCATGGACCCTTAGTCTGCAAACAAACTTCCTTTGTACTAGGCTTCAAAGATAGCAAAGCACTTTTCTGACAGAAGCTCAGAACATTACGAGATTCTGGAAAAGGAATGCCATGGATACTCTGCATGATATGTAGTCCCAATTCAAGACAAGAAAAAAAGGAGGAACAGGTATTGACAATACTATTATATGTCCTCTGATCCAAAATTACTAACTGCAAATATCGTCAAGCCAAAAACAGCTCCGACCAGCATACATGCGTACAGCAGGCCTCTTCATGGATTTTCATTCTGCCTTATCCACGGGCCCCATGCACAACCATAAGCATTTTGAGGTTTGCAAAATACAGAAGCGGTCCTTTTGCTGTCTGCATTTTTTTGCAAAGGGTCCGCGGTTTACACTTTGTGGACAAGTTCAGGACACGTTGTATCGTTTGTGGAAAGGACACACAGAACTGGAAAGCACACGGATGACCTTTGTGAGCTTTCTCCATCCATATGACTGCTTCACAAAGGATAGAACATGTCCTATATTTGTCTGCAAAAAAAAAATATTTAAATCAGATTCCACCTTTCATTTTCCAAAGGAGCTGGTTGCTATGGGCAATTAAGCCAGTTCTACTTTACAGTTTGATAAATATGCTTTTTAAGATCTTATTTTTTTTTAGATCTTATTAAAGAGGACCTGTACAAGCATTAAGTAAAACAGACATGTCAGGAGAGGTGACAGGTCCCCTTTAAGTATCAGGTTAGGTTAAGAAATGCAGTTTAGTGATGAAATAATACAAAACGTTGTCAAACGTTCCCTCAGCATTCAGTTTGTGAAGTTTAGTACTGCATTGTGGATTATATGAATTAGCAAAATTAGACGCCGGTGTTCCCCATATACTTCGGTAGAGTGCAGCCGTTTCTACAGTAGCAATAGGCCTCTAGGTACCAGAAGGTAAGGGATGATCAGGACATCTGCTTCAATATCATTTCAGCTCAGCTTAAAGAAATTAACACTACGGTTAAGATTTGCTTCACGTTTGTCCTACCAGCTGTCAGTGCTGATGACTTAAGGGGGTTTTCTGGCACCATATTAAACTGAAATCACACCGCCCAACATGTTTAATAATCAGAGGATCGTCTATTCTATGTAAAAATCTAATTTTCTTTATTCTCAGTATTCCTCCACAGTTATTGTGTGTTCCGTGTATGTCCTGGGTGACCATGAACTGTAGATCATAGTGACAGTCAACGCTGCTGACCACATATCCCATCAAGGTTTGGGAAGGAGGTCCTGTCCTTGTACATTCCTTTGAAATAGACTTTGTATGTCCTGAGATAACTGACAATAAGAAGAGGTCTGGTGTCTTCACAGTCACTTCAATGGGTTTAATGAGCTGACAGAATCTCCAAGGAAAGCCAGTGACTTGGCTTCCAGAAGGCGTTTGGCACTTACTGGGGTTTGCGGACTTACTTAAGGGCATTCACTACTGAACTAAGCAGTCTGGCTACTAATGACATGCCACAGATGTGAGCCTGGCGTTCAATGAGCTAAATAGGAAAATAATTGGGTAATGATATGCTTATTCTATTAAAAGGATTAAACGCCACAATACAGATTAGATTATCAGGGGTGGATCTGCTTAGTTTGGTTTAGCCGTCAGACAGCCGTATGTTTTGATCCTCCCCCGTTCCGCATTTTTGCTGAACAGGGGGCCACACATTCATTTCAATGGGACCACAAGAGATTCGGACAGCGCAACGTGTGCTGTCTGCATCCGTAGTTACATTCCGCAGACCCGCAAAAAATATAGAGCATCTAATATTCTTGTCCGCAACTGCGGACAAGAATAGGCATTTTCTAGGAGAGTGGCGGCCAAGCGCGGTCTGCAAATTGCGGAGTGCACGCGGACCGGTATCCAAGTTTTGCGGATCTGCAATTTGCGGACCGCAAAACACATATGGCGGTCTGAAAGAGCCCTAAGGCTGGGTTCACATCACATTTGTGTCCTACGTTTAACATATATGTTGAGAAAAAAATAATTCAAAAGCATACCACACTAGACTTTATCCTCCTGCAAAATGCCCCCAAAAATGTATAAGTTAAAGTACATGTTTTTTTGTTTTTACAATGGGACTCTATGGTGACGGATGTCTGTATGGCACCTATCAGAGACATCTATTTAATGCATACATTGTTTTTGGATACGTTAAATGTAAGACAAAAATGTGATGGGAACCCAGCCTAATATGTATGAGGGCATCACGATTCTCTCCTGACAGAAGATGTTTGGGAAACGGAGTATAGGCAATAAATTTCAATCTTCTGGCAGGAGATAAGCAGCCTGCAGAGGTGGTTGGCAGTAGCTTATTCCCCTGTCTTCACTGACAACACGTTTATGTTCATACAGGTGTGTGGGGTAGTCGAGAGCAATAGCTGTTGGCTGAAAACACATTTGGTTAACAGCTTAGGAATATGGCCACCTTAATTCTGAAAACACCCCGGTAACATAAAACGGTGCACCCCACTGTCTATGGGCACATAGACTACTAAAGGGCAAAAAGCAGAAAGCAATAGTCAAGTAAAAAGTCCATAAATTCCAGAACAAGGAAGCTCAATGTATTTGAACATGGTAAAATAAAAGAAGTTTATATGTATAAAACCATAGCCAAGTAATGTGGGATACATCACCTATAAAACCCACTGAAAACTGACTTACTTGTTTTACACTGACAGGTGCGGCAGCCATTCTGATCTAACCGGAATCCATAACTACATTCCTTCTCCGTTAGGTTGCAGTTTATCAACAGATCACATGTGGGGGGAGCCATAGTGATATATGTAGGTTCTGCAAAAAATGAAAGGGATATAGCATTTTGTTACTACTGGAATGACACACATAAGATATTCAGATCCATAGTCAATATATGGTTTTCTAATAGGGCTGCAAGATATGGGAATTTTGTGCGATTGCGATTAAGGCCCTAAAAATTGCGATAACGATATGCGATGCGATATTTTAAGGGAATTGTGCTAGAGGTCTATCTGCTTGTATTTTCAAGGTAAAAGCACACACAGATGACTGATAATGTGAAATGTAGTTCTGCTGAACTCAAGAACTGAAATGCGCAGTGTTTTTCAAAATAAGATACATATTTGCATTACTGCAAAAGCACAAAATACAAAACTTGCCATTTTCTTAATAGCACTGCCCAGAACAGATAAATAAAATAGATATAAGAACGTGTGTTCATTAAAATAATGACTTTCCACCAGCCCCTCCCCCCTCCCCGCACTGTAACTGATGTATTGCTGGCCGCGCTGTGCAGCATAGCGGCCGGAGATACAGCGTCAGTGTCACGTAGAAAGTCAACCATCGCTTTATAAGACGCACTGCCACCCCCCCCCCCACACACACACACACTATTGGGGGGGGGGGGGGGGAAGTGTGTCTTATAAAGCGAAAAATACAGTAATATAATTGCAGCATTTTTGGGTCAGCAAATTGCGATTGCGATATGGCGATTGCGATATATTGTGCAGGCCTATTTTCTAACAAACATTTAATGATGTTTTTCTCACTTTTTTTTTAAACTCTACTCCAGCATATTCTCTGTTGCTAAATCAATGCCCTACAACACCAAGAATTTAAGATTAAAACTAAAAACAGAAATATAATAATATCACTTGATATTATTCTATGCAGTGTTTTTGAAGGAAGCCAACAAAAAGATGATTTAGACTTCGGCCCCTTCCGGATTCGCAGCTCAGCACCCGTCCTGAACTTCCAGCACTGCCGGGGTCACATAACATTATATTGATTTATGATGCTATTTAAAGGGCTTCTGTCACCCCCAAGTGTGCAATTTTCAGTAGCTGACATTAGCTATTTGCTAATGTCAGCTGATTTCAAACATACCTTTCTTACCTTAATCTGAGCTTTATATTTCCTAAAAATCATACTTTTAAAACATGCTCATTCTCTTCGCTACCAGCAAGTTGGGCAGGTACTTGCCGGTAGCCGCCGCATCCTAGGGCTGTAGGACCGCCCCCTCTGCTGTTGATAGACAGGGCCAGCGCGCTCTCCTCCTCCCGCTGGCCCTGTCTTCTCCTGAATTCCCGCGCCTGCGCCGTACCATTCCACAATCGGCGCAGGCATACTGAGTGGAGGACGGGCACTTGCCACTGAGGACGGAGCTGGCAAGCGCCCGTCCTCCACTCAATACGCCTGCGCCGATTGTGGAATGGTACGGCGCGGGAATTCAGGATTAATCACTTCAAATATAGAGAAACCTTGTGAAAAACTATGAGGAAATGCAGTAAACCACGAGATATAGCATCCCAGTAAGAGGTGAATTTTCATAGGGTAACAGTTGTAAGCCTTGAAGTCCTATCCCCTGTACTGAGCCAGCAATCTAAACAATTCAAGGCCTAAATTTGTGGAAATGTGGATGATAGTGACAAGGGACCGCGCAGAAGCTTTGAAAGATACATTTTAGCCACTTACCTGCAATCCTAGCACCAATAATTTAATGACCTATTATGTTTTTTCCCTTACTTTTATTTGTTGTCCCAGCCGCTGATATACTGTCCAGGCTGTCATTACAATCGCTCTCAGTTTTCAAGAGATAAAATAAAGCAGACAAGGCAGTGAAATGGCATATTGGTTTTACACTAAAAATGTGACTAAGATATTTTTCTAACAACAATATGAAGCTGTAAACAGCAAGTGAAAAGTTTAAGGGGGAAGCGCTGTGCTCTCGGCAGGATAACACTAGGTTACAGGGGAACTCTTATTTACAGCATTTGGGAATGCGCTGGACAAGTTTGGGTTAGGGGGGTTCAAATCATGTTTTTCCCCATCCTTTTAACTTATCCAAAACATATATGTTAAACGGATGCATCAGACTGATGCCATACAGTAGCATCTTTTAATCATAGAGTTCCATTGTAAAAAAAAGAAAGTTATACTTTTTTTCTACCGGACTGTGCAGTATATAAGAACGTGGTGTGCTGCATTTTTGTATCCTTTTTTTGTAATGTCTACGTTAAACGAAGGCATAAAACGTGATGTGAACCCTCCCTTAGTTCAACATAGTTTCATAATGTCACAAGCCCTAGTTACATTAAAGAGATGTGCAGGTATAACCAAAATTATATCAGTAGTGTTGAGCAAAGCGAAACGTTTAAAGTGGAATTCGGTACGAAGTTTAGGAAAACTTAGGGGGTCATTTATTAAGATTAGCACTGTACAGGCCGGTCTTAATGCCCCTTTTAGCTGGCAGTGGATGCGCCAAATTTAAGTAGAGGCATATCTATTGCCTGTTTAAATGGAGCTGGCATAGATTTAGACCATTTTCTTTGCCTAAAACAGGCTTAGAAAATGATAAATGAGACAGGCCTGCCGGCCCTGCCGACCTAGAGTGAGCAGAGAAAAGTCAAAAGGTGGCATATATCGGTTTGTAAATGACTCCCTTACATTCTAAATTAATCCAAATTATTTCACTCTTCATGGTAACAAATCAGGTTTTCCTACAATTCATACCTGTAGGGCAGGAGAGCGCTCGGCAATTAATAATGAAGACCGACTATACAGTGCAGTCTTCATTATTATATGAAAGTCAGCTGCAGGCTAAGTGGCTACTCTAAGGCATAATGGCCTGGGTATACCTGATTTATAGCCATTCGTCACAAATTAATTCGGAAGGAATAAAATTTCTTGACGAACTTCGGCTAAATTACCGAATCTAATTTTTTTAAACTTCGCTCATCTCTAGATATCAGAATTTGACAGACACAGCTACATGCAGGGAAAGACAGCCACTTAGGCTACTGTCCCAAAAAAGTATCATGCTACGGTCGTAGGATCAGGGCTCATGCACACGACCGTATTTTCTTTTGGCTTCCGTTCCGTTTTTAGTGTGGCCCGCATGCAGAACCATTCACTTCAATAGGGCTGTAGAAAATACGGAAGTTACTCCTTGTGCATTCAGTTTCTGTATGTGCGCATGGCCATTACGCAAAAAAGTAGTGCATGTGCTAATATTGTCCGCAAATCACGGTCCGAGGCACCAATGGGTCCGCAAAAAATACAGAACGCACACGGAACACATCCTTATGTCATTCATATTTTGTGGATCCATATTGTAGAAATGCTATGCCCAGCCCATATTGCTCGTGTGTTTGGTGATTAATGTCCTACTGTTTCCATCTATGATCCGCAAAAAATAGATCGCATACAGAAACCATAGGGATATGTTTTGTGGAATAACGGAACGGAAGAGGACTTAAATCAGATAAAAAAAACTCAGATGCGGAACAACGGATCCGTGAAAAACGGACCGCAAAACAACAATGGTCGTGTGCATGAGCCCTCAGACCCATGATGGGCGTCGGATAGCTGCCTTGATAACTTGACTGCCCAGAATGCAGTTGTGTCTCTCTACGCTCAATGTCAAGTCAGATGGGAGAGTATGCCTGCACAACCCTTTTAAGGTAATATCAAAATGGTGTACACAAGGTTATCTGGATTAAAAATCTGATTTTCAAACACTCTGTAAGGGTGCCTTTACATACTGCAGATTTCATTGCAGAATTTTCAGCGACTTAAGCTGTTCTTTTTATTGGAATGGGGCAGGAAGCACATGGATTTCTGCAAGCCCCATTTAGGTGGATGGAACCGATATTCAGTCGTGGAAAATTCTACAGCTAATTGTGGACACCTTTAGACTGGTTTCACGCGTAAATTTTTTTTTGGGTCATTTTAGTAATTTTTTGGAAGCGTTTCTTTGTGTTCCCTACAGACAAATCATATCTTTTTTGAGTTACATTTGCAGTTTTCAGTGTTTTTCCCTTAAGTGTTTGCTCTTAAAGAGGACCTTTCACCGATTTAAAAACTAAAAACTAACTATACCTGTGGGCAGAGCGGCGCTAGGGGTCCCCCTGCACTTACTTGTATGTCTGGGCGCCGCTCCGTTCACCCGGTATAGGCTCCGGTGTCCGAGCTCCCTCTGTTGTATGGGGCGGGGACTTTGTATCAGGCGTGTCCCTTGCTGCAGAGCTGGCCAATCACAGCGCACAGCTCATAGCCAGGCTATGAGCTGTGCGCTGTGATTGGCCAGCTCAGCAGCAAGGGGCACGCCTCATACAAAGTGCCCGCCCCATACAACCAAGGGAGCTTGGACACCGGAGCCTATACCGGGCGAACGGAGCGGCGCCCAGGCATACTAGTAAGTGCAGGGGGACCCCTGGGCGCCGCTCTGCCCGCAGGTATAGGTAGATTTTAGTGTTAAAAGAGGTGAAAGGTCCTCTTTAAGCCTTGAGTTGAAAAAATTTAGCTAATATAGTACAGGAAACTTTCAGGATAGTTTCACATTTGTTTCTTTTTTTTTTTTTTGCTTTAGCTTTTGGCGTTTTTAACTGCATAAAAGCAGTTGAGGGATGGGGATGCAGAATGATCTAGGCATGGGATTTTTTTTCTGGCAGTTTTTTTTTCCACAGGGCTCTCTGTAAGGACTCATGCACACGAACATATTTTGTTTTCGTGTCCATTCCGTTTTTTTTGCAGATAGGATGCGGACCCATTCATTTCAATGGGTCCGCAAAAATTGCTGACAGCACACTGTGTACTATGCGCGTCTGTATGTCCATTCCATAGCCTCGCCAAAAAAAATAGAGCATGTCCTATTCCAGTATAGGCGTTATTCATATAAAAAAAAAACGGATGCCATACGTAACGTCATCAATTTATTAATTTTTTTGCAGAACCGCAATTTGAGGATCCCAAAACACATACGGTCGTGTGCATGTAGCCTAAAAACAGACAGGAGAAAAATGGATGTTTAAGGAGCTAGAAGAGAAAACACTCACAAATGCTGTTAAAACACAGAAGATAAATAATTCTAAGAATTTGCAGTCTGCATTTTGTGCTTTTTTTTTTTTTTTTTTTTTAGATACAATATAATGTGAAAATCCTGCATATTACTGATTGTTATAAAGCTTCTGTTAAATTACTAACTGAGAAAAAAGGGGACTGAAATTAGCTTATGGTTATGAATTTCTTAAATGCAAGATTTTAAAAGTTGGTTTTGTGAAAAGCATAAAGCATTTTTTTTTAAAAAACTCCAAAATGCCATTTTAAAGGCATCTTTATTGAGGTAGAGTAATACAATCAATATTTAATTTAACACAACCACTTAGCTCCTTGACTTTGCGCCCTTTATGGATCATATCGCAGACATTACAGAGCAGAATTTTAGGAACTTTTGCACAGAACACACCACACGTGTTTTCATTTGCAATTTATAATAAATGGCAAACTCTGATGCTGGGCAGATTTATTTCTATACTATGTGTTATTCTAAGGATAAAACAGGGTCCTATAGTGACTGATCCTTAGGAATTCTAAAGCCAATTTAAATTTTGATATTAGGGTTTGCCCAAGTTATTTTATTGTTCTTTGTAAATTTCCAACTAGGCAAATGTAAGGGATTTTTAGTTAACTTACTTCATCTACAGTGGCCCTGTTCTCACTGCAGCCAATGAATGGCATCAGTGGTGACATATACTCAAGTGGCATGTGACCTGGCAATGATATGCCACTTGGGGACATATCACTGCTGTGGCCATTGATTGGCTGCAACGGTGAAGATGACCCTGTCTCTACTCCGTCCAGAAGTAGACAAGCTGGGGATTGGAAGAGCGATGAACCACCCAGGGCACAGCATTGGAGTGGTGGGGAACAGGTGGGTATGATTTACTTAGGGCAGGCACACTACTGAGGCTTATAAAAAAATGGCCCAATCCTGGAAAACCCCTGTAAGCTACATACATATGGCTTAATCTTTAATTCATAATAATCTTTAGTTAACTAGTGCCAACATATTCTGCAGCACTTTACAATCAGAGAGCATATACAAAAACCAAACCAGGCATTACAGAGTTAGAAACTAATCAACAATTCATACTATATGTGTGAGGGCAAAGACCTTACAATTGGACACAGGCGTGACACAAGAGGTTAGAGTGTTTGTTTTGTACAATGGTCCAGCCGTCTTGAATTAAAAAGGGGAGTATCTATAAAGCTTAATGTGTCAGTCACCAACCAATATACCGTATGTAGTTCTTTTAAGAGCATGTGGTGTAGAGAACACTGTTTGATAAAGGGATGGGCTTCTGAGAAGTAATGTTGAAGGGGGATAAATGGAGAAGACTTGGATTAGAGAATGTGATAGGCTACACTAAAGAGGTGTTTTTAGAGTGTCTAAAATTGTGGTTGTTAGGACTTAACCTAATTGTAGCAGAATTCAGAGAACTGGTGGCTCTCAAGAAAAGTATTCAAGACTGGAGTGAAAGGTTTGAATTATGAAGAATGCTAATCAAAAATCAGCGGCAAAACAGAGATCGCAGGAAGAGTGGTAGAAAAAGATGAAGGAGGAGATGTAAGCAGTACAGCACAGTGGGGAGCTTGTAGGTGATAGTGAGAAACTTAAATTTAATCCCATACCAGTGGAATGACTTACACAGGGTATCTGTAGAAAGGTTAGACAAAAAGATGAGCCTAGCTGTTTTGCTAAGGATTAGTGAGAGGAAGACAGGAGACGGGCACAATAGCAAGTCTATGAGCCCTTCTCGATTCCATCTATTGCAGCAAGGAGGGAGAGAGCTCCACGTGAGCACTTCTCTCTTCTCGTTGTGGAAATCATTCACGGTCTCAGCACTCAGAAAGCCACCAAAACCTTTGATATGTTGCTATGACATATCAATTTTTTTTCAAAATACAGGGATACTTTCAAGAAACTGTTCTAGGAAATGTACTTTCAAGAAACTGTTCTAGGAAATGTACTTTCAAGAAACTGTTCTAGGAAATGTACTTTCAAGAAACTGTTCTAGGAAATGTTCTATATGAGTAATTGGATTCTTGATTTTCTTTTTTGCCTAATATATTTCTAAATATTGTTGATCTCTTAGCGTGAAAGTAGGAAGAGCCACCAAATAGCTTGGAATACAACCCAGTGTCAAGAACGTTATATGATACCATAACGGATATACTGCAGCCAAGATTCACAAGGACTATGGCAACAAAAATACAGTCAAGTTATGAATTTACAAGTTTATTTGAGACATGGTTAACCAACCAAACACAATTTCTAAGCCTAGTGCCCCATTACATTCATGATATTATTTTCCAAAGCTCACAGTGTCTAAAAGTACAGGTTTGCAGCAAAGCGTGCAGGAAGAATCCGTCTTTGGTGACAGAAGATGTTGCAAGGTACAATAAGTTGAAATCTAGAACTGAGCTCTACTTGATCCTGTGTCCTTTTCACACTTGGAAGATGCCTCATACAACAGTAAAGAAAACCCATAGAAAACAAAAGAAATGCTAGGGTACTGATTTTACCACTCATTGATTCCCTAAATAGCCTCACTCTGTTTATGGGAGCAGAATAAACCAGACGAATAGAGCAGAAAATACCATGTGTGCAGGTCTAACAGTATAAAGGAAGGGGTTCAAACAACTGTGGAGCAGAGACGCGTCCATGTATTTACTGGAAATAAAGATTGATATCTAATTATTAGCAATTCTGGCCGATACAGGCGCTGATTTCACCTGACACCCTTAGCGACGGATGAGAGGTTACAGCAACCAACTTTTCATCTTCACATCTCAGCTAACTGGTATTCTCTCTGCAAGCTGACAGCTTCTCCTGCCTTTCATGTATCTTCTATGTTTTCAGTGTTTTATAGAGGTGTCCGAGACTGTGTGCTCTTTTATCATTTTTGAAGATTGCCCGCCTGAAGCTGATGTACTGCTGTCCATCTTGTGCTGCTCTATACTACAGATGGTAAGTGCAATATATTCAGCCAGGAATACAGCTATCTAGGGGCCCCAAACTTCTAACATGAAACATACTGGTTTTCTATATTCCAGTCAATAGGACATGGGGATTGGAAGCAAGGCAGGGAAAATGCATGATATGTAGGAAATCTCAGTGAATTTAATTTTCCTACGGGTCTAGTAAAACTGCAACTTGGAGTCATACTGTATGGCCATCATTCATGATGTAACTGAAAGTTTTTAATGAATATGGGATTTACTTATAAAGCAGTCTTAATTTTTAATTGTGTCAATTCTGTGAATGGCACGTGCATTGGCTTATGGGCTTCTTGTTAGACTGACACAATCTACAAAACTCTCAATTAAAAATCTGCTAACCCCCTGTCCATTCAATATTGTAACTACACTCCTCAACGTTGAAACTGCAACACCTAGAAGAACAAGTCAAAAGGTTATGCAAATTTAAGAGGCAGCAGGTGTCGCTAAGATGGGCAGATAATCCCATTTTCAAGCACATAGTTCCAATCTGTGTCATGTAGGAGGGGAATAAAAGACAGGTTGAAAGCTAAGTTTTTTAGCCATATGAAACCCCAAAAATCAGACCAAGTCGTGCGGGATAATTGTGCGATGTCTCCCGTTCGTCAACATGCCACTTATTGTGAGAAATTAAGAGGGACAGAATGCTTGAAGTGAGAGACCTTGGTTTATCACTCTGACAGATACAGCTACATGTGTAGGCCGAGATGTCCTGCAGTATCTCCACACTTGTTTCCCATCGAGCACATCTGGGACGTCATTTGTTGTCAATTGAAAAAGGGTGCTGCCAGCAGCGGATCTTGATGATTCAGCATGGCAGAACACTCCCAACTAACCATTAATAACCTTATTGATAGCATGCCAGGGCATGTAAGTGCGTGCATTTCTGCACGTGGCGCTCATACTGAACACTGAATATATTGAGATGCTTTTAATAATTTGTTTCCATTTTTATCATCTGAATATCATTAACATGTCTATCAACCCTGTGATATCCATAACTCCATGACTTTTCCTTCTTGGTGTTGCAATTTGAATGTTGAAGAGAATATAATTATACAATGTATTTTCTATATTCTCTATTAGGCAGATATCAGTATTGTATGCAGCGTGTTTAGCCAAGCCAGGAATTAAGTATAAGAGATGTCAAAGTTAACCTGTCTGTAGTAAATACTGATGCAAAATACTGACCAAATACTGACCTTGTGAAAGCGTTTAGGTAGGAATTACAGCTTTTGTGGCAGTGGCAGTAGATTCTAAAGGAATTGGAACGAGTTAGTGTGCCTTCACACATGGCAGATTTTACTGCAGATTGGAGAATCAGTTCCATTCAGATAAATGGACTAGTTTTGGTGGCACGCACATGGATTTCGACAAGCCTCATTCAAATGGATGGAAGTCGTTTTCAGTTGTAGACCTTTCTGCAACAAAATCTGCTGTGTGTGAGGGCATCCTTAAACTTCTTTCTTCTGGATCCACTACTGCCTTTGGTTCAAAAAAATGCATTCAAAGTTGCTGCACCTTAGGGCTCATGCACACAAACGCATCCAATCCGCATTTTTGCGTATCAGATACGGAGCCCTTCAATATGTCTGTTCCGTGGCTCCGCCAAAAAAAAGAACATGTTCTATTCTTGTCTTGTGTCTGGCTGTTCCGTTCCGCAAAATGCGGAATGCACAAAGCTGCTATCTGTGATTTGCGGACCACAAAAATGACTACGGCCCTGTGCATAAACCCTTACACTGCAAGAAAAAAAACTGCATGTTACGACACTTGCTCCTCCACAGCCAAATTTTATGTAGCAAATAGACAGAATGTACAGTACAACAAATGTAGATGAGATTTTAGTAATCTCATACACTCGCTGCGGAGGAAATCTGTCCTGTGGCGGGTTTTCAGTCCAGACCATGTCAACTGTTGCTGTTGGTTTAATCCATAGCGCTAATCCCACTGTGATACCAGCAGTGATGCCACCGCAAGAAAAAAAAAAAAAAACACGATTTTGGGTTGCTCTGTGTGATGGTTTTCAACCAGATCCTCTATGTATGGCTGTACCCGTAAATATTTTGATTCCCCCAAAGACTACTGGTCAAGAAGCACTGTTTGGCGTGTGAACAAGCGGGGTGAATTCTGCAGGCAAGACCAGGTTGTAGTGAGCTCAGCTACATTCTGCATGTATGTTATCGTATAGGAGCCCAAATGCTACTGTAGCACAAAAAGGTTCATCTTCGGAGATAAAAAGGAACAAGTGATTTGTGTACAGCGTTAATAGTGATGCTGCACAGGGGTGCGATAAACTATTAGAAAAAGACAGATATTGGAAGTCACTCTTCCCTAGGAGCAGACACAGTTTTTATTGGCAAAGAACAGGAGAGGCTCAACACTAAACAAAGCCTACACAGCATGCAGTGATGGAGTGAATATACCGGTCTAGTTCAATTATGTCACGTCAGTTGCTGCAGTGCACTCATTTACCAGAAGCAAAGGATTTCTTTCTGAGCCAAAAGAAAAGCCACCCACTTTTAATCAGACTGGCTTTAATAATGAAATTGGATTTAATTCTTCACTTCCAATTATAGATCGTAATCCTTCTCCCTTTTTCTGCAGAGGTAATTCCAGTATTGTTGAGAGCATTGCCCTAATTTCACAGCGCATGCTGCCCGACTTCAATGAATGGCCAATCTCACAGGTGAAAGTCGTGATTAGCAAAGGGGTCAGAACATGCCAATCCTGTAATAATTCTAGAAGCCTCCAAGATTAACCTGTTCAGTGCACCAAACAAAGCTATGGCAAATCAATCTGCTCTGCAACAAGCAAAGAATAAAGCTACCGCAGAGAGAGTGGGGCTCTGAGCATTTATTGTGCTGAACTTTATAGGTTTTATTTCAAAAGCTAAATAAGGACAAAGCACAATAAATATTCAACTAGTAAGAAGATGAGTTCTTCAGATATAAAAAAAATCCAGCAATAACTACCCCTAGATAAAACTACACAAATCACTAGCAACTTCCTGATATTTATCTATTAGGCTAACACTGCAAAATCAGCAGCAGAAAAATCAGTAGCAGATCAGTAGCTGAAAACAGGTCATTGTTGATGGCAGATTTCTAATTTGGTGAAGGTTTTAGATGAGTTTTTACAAGAGTATTTGGTTAAGGTTTCTCTGCTTCCCCATAAACTTCTATGAAATCCTCAATCAAATCTGCTTCCAAGTAACACGTCACTTCTCAAGTGTTTTTCAAATCACCTACTGAAAAAAATCTAACATTTTTCACTGTGTGCACAAAGTGGAGTTTTAAAATATAGGCTATAGGGGGCATTTTTTGTACTCATTTTGAATTAAAAATTTTTTTAAATTGGCCTTTTTTTTTACAAATTTGGAGCCATTTTTTCTGTACAGGGCTAAGATGCTCTAATAGAGGAATCAGAATTTTTTCGGGCTCCGTATCTGTGCTCTATTACATTATTAACACTCATTATAGCTCAGTTCTTATCTTACTGATAAGAATGTGGCTTAAATAAATAGTAATAATGCCGATCGCTGTCATTAAAGATTTTAGATGCCGTGATCAAGTGTGATCACGGCACCTAAACAGTGAAAAACCCAGAAGCGCACCAGTGGGGATGCTGGCAATTCACTTTAATACGCAGAGGCAGGCCAACATAAGAAATCAGCAATTCACATATTACTATGCTTCTGTATGGAGTGTGGTAATATTGATAAAAAAAAAAAAAAGAGTGAATGTGGTAGCTTCCACATGGGCTATAAAAACATAAATAAAAGTAAAACAATATAAAAAAAATTAAAATTTAATCACCCCCTTTCCTTAGAATAAAATAAATACATAAATAATTTAAAAAAATTGAAAATATCATGGGCATCACCACATCCGAAAATCCCGTACAATAGAAATATAAAAATATTTTTTCTATACGGCAAATGGAGTAAAGGAAAAAAAGTTTAAAAACTTCCACTTCACTATTTTTCATTGCTTCTCTTGCCCAAATATTTTTTATAAAATGTGATCAAAAAGTCACACACACTCTAAAATGGTATCAATAAAAACTACAGATTGCCCAGCAGAAAGTGAGCTCAGTAGACAACTATAAAAAAAAGTTATGGTGGTCAGAATATGGCGATTTAAAAAAAAATTTTTTTTTAAGTTTTCATTTATTTTTACAGTATTTAGACCTAAAAAAACCCTATACATTTGTGGTATTTTTGTAATCGTACTGACCCAGAGCATAAAGGGCAAAAATGAAAACACAACAATGAAAAAAAGCCTCCGGTATCCTAAAGGTTAAGGCTCTGTTCACATGAACACAATGAAAAGAGCCTATATATAGTACAGTAAATGTATAAAGCAGGTAGAACAGTTTTAGAGGCTTTGCTCTCTTTCTGCTGACTTCTAATGCCACCTTGAAATAGTCACATAATTGATAACATTTTGGTGGCCTTCAGCCAAAACTAGGGGGCAGTCCCTATTCACCTGCTCATATGCAGTACCGATCTGAATACAGGGATGTGACTCTAGTGGCTCCAATTGGGCAATTATTAGTTTTTACAAAGCATTTGATAAATGCTCCAGGTTAAAGATTTGTCTATGTGAAAGGTTCTTTTTCACCAGGTTTAACCATGCATATATTGCTTCTTTTTATGAACAGCGTGTAACACTGAGCAAACAAATCTAACCTGACATTGACGTAATCACTCCAGACACTGTGATGTCTTAATGTGTTAGAGAAATGGTGTGTTAAATGGTAAACAGGAAAATCCCTAGTACTTACTGTTTGCATTTTGACATGACAACCAAAGATTTTGACTCCTTAAAGGGAATGTGTCATCAGAAAATTACCTGCTGTTTAAATAAAATTTCAATGTTCGACACATTTTTTAATTATTAGTGATGTGATTAGTGAGATCACTTTCAGTGAAAATGTAAAAGAAAACTTAAACACCTGCCACAATAGATGTGTTTGAAGAAAACCTAAGGGCTGTTTCACACAAGCAAGTCCGGAGCAAGGGAATCCTTAGGTGGGGCCCTAGTCCCCACCCCTCCCCCCACCCATGCACATAGATATTCAGTGTACAGAATCACAACTTACCTATGTGTTCATCTAAAAAAACTGGGTAGATTATTTTACAAACTACCCATCTTATAAAAGCATCAGGTCGGAGTTAGCTTGTTAGCAAAGAGACTAAGGGGAAGACTTATTATCTCCGTGTGGCAGTTTATCTCCTTGTAGAACCAAACTCGGGTTCGGTTCCAAGGTACCATTTGGAACCGAACCCGAGTTCATGAAATGTTTTTTTACAGTATAAATCAGTTTCTGAATTTATTATGCGAAGTCTCGCAAGACTTTGCGAAGTAATATCTTTAGCTCATCTGAGCCAATACATTCTAATACGGTACAGAGCGCTCGCTCCGTACAGTATTGAACCAAAGTTTTATGCGAATTGACTTTGGATGTTTCATCCGAAGTCAATTCGCTCATCCCTAGTTGCAAGTGGAGATGGTACGTGGCCCAAACCACTTTCCAAAAATGGGGCCTGTTGAAGGTGGGAAAGTGGGTCTAGCACATTATTCTTCATTTACGCCGGTTTTCCAGCGTAAATGAAGACAAAAATTAGAGCTGCTGTAGATTTCAATCTGGTGCATGGGCTGTTGGAGGATGCGCCTAATAAATGATAAGGCCCGCACCTCGCCATAAATTAGGCACAGTAGGGCAAGGAATATTAAAGAACGACATAAAATGCCAGTCTTTGATAAATCTCCTGCTGAGTGTCCAGGACACTATAACTTGAGGAGCAGGCTACTACTGAAAATAAATGTGCTTTGGTGCAGTTTTAGTGTTTTGAGATTTGGGCCAGGTAATATTTATATGTACCGTACAGTGGGACTCCAGGATGAAATTTACCGATGAGCTCTAGCCCAACTGCATTTCTCTGTCATGCATGAACCTAATATAGACGTCATCTTACAAGAAGACAAGTCGGGACATACACTTCCAGGTAATTTATTTTTTTATCATTTGCTTCTCAGTAGGGATGAGCGAATTTCATGTTATGAAATTTGTTTGCGCTTCTTTTGGTGGTAAAAGCAGAATTGTGTTATGGATTCCGTTACCATGGACCATAATGCAATTCTATGACGGAATACATAACGGAATGCCTTTAGATTCATTCCATCATAATAGAAGTCTATGGCCTGCATAATGGATCAGTCCTGTTTCCGTTGTGCAGGGGAGTCCTCTCCTGCATAACGTAAACGGGACGGATCTGTTATGCACTCCATAGACTTCTATTATGACGTAATGAATAACGGAATGCCTCTAAATGCATTCCGTTATGTATTCCGACATAGAATTGCATTATGGTCCGTGGTAACAGAATAACATGAAATTCGCTCATCCCGACTTCTCAGCCTGGCTTCACTTCTTAACAAGTTGCAAAGATTATATTTTAGGGACTCTCTGCAGATGTCCAGCACAGCAGGAGAACATCTAATATATGCCTATAACACGTGTCCACTTATGATTGCTATTTAGATATCATTATTTAGAATTCAATAACCTTTCAGGTTGACATCTGAGTGGCGAGCGCTCAGCAATATGTCATCATGACCTGTTTCCACCAAGACTTTGATGATCTACCTTAGGCCTCTTTCACACTTGCGTTCTGAGGATCCGGCAGGCACTTCCGTCCCGCCGGATCCATCAGAACGCAAGTCACCTGAAAGCATTAGAAGACTGATCAGGATCCTGATCAGTCTTCGAAATGCTTTGAGGTTACTATGGCAGCCAGGACGCGATTAAAGTCCTGGTTGCCATAGTAGTAGTGGGGAGCAGTATACTTACAGTCCGTGCGGCTCCCGGGGCGCTCCAGAATGACGTCAGAGTGCCCCATGCGCATGGATCACGTGATCCATGCGATCACGTGATCCATGCGCGTAGGGCGCCCTGACGTCACTCTGGAGCGCCCCGGGAGCCGCACGGACTGTAAGTATACTGCTACCCCGCTCCCCACTACACTTTACCATGGCAGCCGGGACTTTAGCGTCCTGGCTGCCATGGTAACCATTTAGAAAAAGCTAAACGTCGGATCCGGCGATGCGCCGAAACGACTTTTAGCTTAAGGCCGGATCCGGATTAATGCCTTTCAATGGGCATTAAATCCGGATCCGGCCTTGCGGCAAGTGTTCAGGATTTTTGGCCAGAGCAAAAAGTGCAGCATGCTGCGGTATTTTCTCCGGCCAAAAAACGCTCCGGTCCTGAACGAAAGACATCCTGATGCATCCTGAACGGATTTCTCTCCATTCAGAATGCATTGGGATAATCCTGATCAGGATTTTTCAGGCATAGAGACCTGACGACGGATCTCTATGCCGGAAAACAAAAACGCAAGGGTGAAAGAGCCCTTAGTCTGTAGCAATGCTCTGCACTGAGTTAAGTGACAAAATCTTTGCCTAGTCAATGTGACAATACCAGGGTAAAAATAGAAGCTGTCCCGGTCAAGGCATCTCGTTTACATTCAGTAACTTTACTGCCATCACAGAAAACATAAAGACACACATCTCAGTTTCACTTAACGATGCCACACAGTGCAATCAACCCATATAACTAGTGAAAAATAGGAGGTGGTAACCTGGGGAAGGCCGCTCATCTTAGAGCATTGTGCATATCCAAGCACAACACTGGGACAACTCTAGAGTAAGCATCAGTCTACCACAGCTCGGCAATGTGCGGAAGATACGGTGATCACCGTTAGAAGAAGTTTTGTATCACTTCAAATCGATTCCAACTTCAATGACAAGAAATACAGTGCCCCATAGTGCAATAAAATCCACATAACTGGCGAAAAAAGGGGGTGGTGATCTGGGGAAGGCCGCTCAGCACAAGACTGGGAAAAGTCTACAGTAGGCATCAGTCAACTACATCTCACCACTAGAAGAAGTGCTGGCTTTTTGCCCCCCTTTCGTATCACTTCAAATCAATTCCAAGTCCCTACTGTTTATATCGGTCTATGATCTGATGGAATATAATTGTAAAATGTCTTGAAAAGATTCACAATGACTATGTTTACTGGATATAATTAGTGATGCTGAGAAAGACATTATCTGTAACAAGATCGCTGATGGTGCCAGCACAAGGGCTCTTATCTTCCCGTATTGCTCAACTGCATGATGAACAGCATCTAACAAGGGATTGGCACAGACAATCGGGCAAGTGTTAAATACTTTTACTCTTATTTTACAATCCTTTAGTCATTTCTATAAACACCTTGATATGGCTATCCACATTAGGAAGAGTTCACATCCAAGTTATTTTTCCGTTCTTCTAATGGATCCTGATCACATTTTCCCTTGTGGTTGACCGTACGGTTAATGACGGGAATAATCCGTGATGAAGAATCCTGGTTGAATACTGGGAGTGCATTTGCATTAAACCATTGCAGATAGATGAGGTTTCCCTGGCAGGTTGAATGCCAGGGGTTGGTCAATATAACTTGGCTCACTTACAGCAGAACCAGGCTGATGTGTTTCAATCCACAGTTTGGGGTCTTACTCCCTGGATGTGCAATGATCTGCAGGGTTGCTCAGCATATATCCCGAAGTTCAGCCATGAATTCCATTACTAACAAGCTGACCTTGCGCTCTTATATTAACAGTTGCTACAGATGAAAACCGAAATGTTTTTCCAGGCAAAGTGCTGACATTGGCATGTCCTTCACCTCTCAGCTCTCACCTGCTGCTTTCCAGAAGCACGGTTTATGCAGGCTGATTTAGCACCCAGGTCAAAATCTGCCTCACAGCAGGAGGATTCACTTACTGTTCACAACCAAAATGGAAAAGAGGAATCATAAGAAGCTGAGCGTTTAATGCCTTAGGTCAACTTGAAGTCCTGACCCTGTGTGTTGTAAAGGAGACACAATTAACCCCTGCTTCAGAAAAACACATTGAGGCTGTGCCAGTTCTGAATGAATGCCATTACCAAAATGTGCCATGGGATGACAAATCTTAACACTTTCATGTAGCAAGGTCTCTAATATGACTTTAACATTGTGTATTAAAAAGAATAACTTTGTAGCCTGGGGACCATTATGTGCTCTACTATATACTGTACATCTCCTACACATGTAGTGGGTCATACTACTGACCTGAACGTAACACTGGAAATAGTGGCTAAGCTTGTCACTGTATAGTGATCACAGGGCACATAACCACAACCCGATGCACGGTACAACAAGGTTTATTAGAGACAACGCGTTTCGGGGTCTAAACGACCCCTTTATCAAGTCTACAAAAAACAATAGAATAAAAGGTTTTTAGGTAAAATAATGATTAAAAATATTAAAGGCTTTCTATCTGTGGACAAAGAAGTCTGTGTGGGCTTTAAGGATCTCCTCCTGCATCCAATGACTCACAATTCCAGATCCCCGAGTCCTCCATTATGACATGAGATGTATATATATATATATATATATTATATATTTTGAGATGCACCAAACTATGCGCCCTGTCGGTCTTTAATTCAGCATTTCTAGTAACCATCTTTTTACACATACGACGGTTCATATACCATTCATTACTCTTATAATAATTTTAATCATTATTTTACCTAAAAACCTTTTATAGTATTGTTTTGTTGTAGACTTGATAAACCCCGAAACGCGTTGTCTCTAATAAACCTTGTTGTACCGTGCATCGGGTTGTGGTTATGCACCATGTGATTGTCCACTAGCAAGATCACTATACAGTGACAAGCTTAGCCACTATTTCCATTAGGCTCCCAAGTGGCGACTCGGCCTTGCCCCAGGGATATCCGGACGAATCTGGCAGCACCGACCCGCTATTTACATTTCCCACAGCCTCCCTCCAACGCAGTTGCACCCGAACCCGGTGCAACCTACGCAGGTGAGTTTATGAAATCCACTTGACTTTGGAGGTAGGGGTTGTCACCTAAACTTTCTACCCTATGAGCGCTTCTCTCACCCTTTGGCCATAATCCTACTGAACGTAACACTGTCACTTGACACTGATTTCTCTCCTAAAATATGTTTTTTGGCTCTTTTACTCTTTTTGCCCCCCCCATTTAGAAAAAAGTGCCAGGCAGCTGCTGCCAAAGCAAATAAAAAAATCATGGATGCCTCAAAACTGGCATAGATGACGAGAAGATAGTTTTGCTTCTATACAAATCACTAAGCAGGCTAGACATGGAATATTGTGTACAATATTCAAGAGTGGATGCAGAGGGGAACTGATCAAGGATATTAACCCCTTAATGCATAATCCCGTACATGTACGACATTATGCGCCCGCAATTGTATGGAGCAGGCTGCTCCGGTGAGCCCGTCCCACACACGGTGGGTGCCAGCTGTATTATACAGTAGGCATCTGGCTGCAATGACGGGGAAAAGGAACCCAGCCATTTAACCCTTCAGATGCCGAGATCAACTCTGATCACGGCACCTGTGGAGTAAGGCAGAGGGATGTGGCTCCGATTGTAGCTCCTGCAGTGAAGAAAAGTCAGCTTAGAAGTGAACTAATAACAATGTACGAATACATGAATAAACAGCTCAGAGTTCTTTCAAATTATCCTCTAACATCTAAGCCAGTAAAGTAAATAAGGCTTCACTATTGTCATAGATGGGAATTCTTTACTGTAAGAGCAATGAGACAATGGAACTGTCTGCCATAAGATAATTGTGATGGTTGATTCATTGAACAAGTTTAAGAAGGGTCTGGATGACATTCTTGAAAGTAGGATCACAAGTAATAGGTACTAGATTTCTGGAGAAGGGGTGTTGATCTAGGGTTTTAATCCATAGTTGGAGTTTGGAAGGAATATTGTATTGTGGGGTTGTAATTTGGCATCCACCTTATGATCATCACAATAGGATTATAGGTTGGACTTGATGGACCTTTGTCTTTTTTCAACTGTATCAATGATGTCACTATTGTTGTCTCACCATGAGAACCACTTGTATAAATGGAACTGGCCTGGTATGAATTCTTACATCAAGAAATACCTACAGTATATATAACATAGCTGACCTCTGGCTATTAGAGAAGGAGCTGTTAAAACACCCACCCCCATAACGTCCACATGACCTCATCGGGCAAATAGTCATTGGATATGCAGACAAGACAACTCCTTTACAATTACTGTGCTGTGCCACCTAAAACATGTAGACGGATTTATCACCGTATACAGAGGCATTGCAAATCTTTTTAGAGTTTGAAAAGATATCTTTATTTCAGCCGTATTAAATGACTAAAGGAACAATTTCAACCATGATCCTCTATCTCAGAAAGGAAAAAAAAGAAATCACAGAGTAGATAATAAAATGCATCAGTTTTTCACTTCATTTGGCAATGCTCAACAAATAGAATCTGCTTTTTTCCTGCCAGTCCTGTGGGCATATAAGTAGGCAAGCTTGTAATTAAAGTTGCAGTCTTATTTAGTAACATTTACTTGATGTTGCGATGAAATTAAAGCACTTAACCATGTCTATGTAACACCTACTTAAGCATTTTAATTGTACTCTCCACAGTGATAGAAAATTAAGAAGCTAATTTAGTGCTTAGACCTAGTAACACAAATACGGGAGCGAGAAATGTTATCTGTTCCTGATATTGAACTGCTGCTCAGAGTTATGTGATAGCTTTTAGAAATAAGCAGAAGTAGCCAATGGCTAAAAGAAAATGGTGGTAATAAAGTTCCACATTGGTAAGATAAAGATATATGTACAGGCTGTAGGTAATTCTGAACTTTACTGAGCTGAGTGGAGCAGTGTACGAACTAAATGCCCTGTTCAATGTCCTGGGACCTCAAAGACCAAAGCCGGGGGACCCTATGTTTTTTATGTGTCAATTAAACTGAAGAGTCATGTGATGGCATTTTGGGTTTCAATATATCAGTATACCAGCATCTCAAGTGACATTGTGTAAGTGCCAGGGGTCTGACATGCCAACTGTGGAAGTCAGCTCATGATCTGGTATCTGTGTTTCTCAGTTCTTGTCAGTAATGTATATGGTAACATGGTTCTAAGGTAAAACTCAATATATGACAATCTGAAAAGAGGTACACTTTGTCTTTCAGTTAAAGAACCTCTGTCAGCAGGATCTACCCTATTAAACCAGGCATATGACCTGGTAGGGTTGATCATGCTGATAAAAACTATACCTTTATTATGAATATCTGTGGCGTCACTACTCTACTGGGTAGCCTGTGGCATTTAAACGATGGCCAATTGGCACGAAGGGGCGTAAAGTGTGCCCAGCAAACATCCCCCACACCACTACCACCAGCCTGCACAGTGGTAACAAGGCATGATGGATACATGTTCTCATTCTGTTTACGCCAAATTCGGACTCTACCATTTGAATGTCTCAACAGAAATCGATACTCATCAGACCAGGCAACATTTTTCCAGTCTTCAACAGTCCAATTTCGGTGAGCTCGTGCAAATTGTAGCCTCTTTTTCCTATTTGTAGTGGAGATGAGTGGTACCCGGTGGGGTCTTCTGCTGTTGTAGCCCATCCGCCTCAAGGTTGTGCGTGTTGTGGCTTCACAAATGCTTTGCTGCATACCTCGGCTGTAACGAGTGGTTATTTCAGTCAACGTTTCTCTTCTTTCAGCTTGAATCAGTCGGCCCATTCTCCTCTGACCTCTAGCATCAACAAGGCATTTTCGCCCACAGGACTGCCGCATACTGGATGTTTTTCCCTTTTCACACCATTCTTTGTAAACCCTAGAAATGGTTGTGCGTGAAAATCCCAGTAACTGTGAAATACTAAGACCGGCCCTTCTGGCACCAACAACCATGCCACGCTCAAAATTGCTTAAATCACCTTTCTTTCCCATTCTGCCATTCAGTTTGGAGTTCAGGAGATTGTCTTAAACCAGAACCACCCCCCTAAATGCATTGAAGCAACTGCCATGTGATTGGTTGACTAGATAATTGCATTAATGAGAAATAGAACAGGTGTTCCTAATAATTCTTTGGGTGAGTGTATATTTAGCCACATTAAACTTTCTTTTGCCACATTTCTATCCAGTTTTTCAAGATCCCCAAATCTCATTGTATTATCCTCTTCTATGTTTATTACTTTCCATAGTTTAGTACTATGTGCAGATATAGAATTTTTTTCTCTGTACCCGCTACTTTATTGATAAAAATAATAGAAGAAGAGGGCCCTTCACTAGCAGCCATGATGCATTTTCATAATTTCCAACAAGCTGACGTTAACTATTATAGGAGTTGTCTGACTTCCCAACCAGTAATAAAAGTGATAAAATAATAAAAGAACGTATATTTACCCACTTCATCCCAAACCGCTTCCAGCTCTGCCACTCCATTGCTCCCCGCTGCTGCAGCCATGATGTCACCTTCTTGGGTGCAGCGATGATGTGCCCATATACGCTAGCCTCTGCAGTATATGGCAAATTACCATTTAGGCCAGTGATTGGTTGAACCGGTCTTAAGTATACAGGCAAGCAAACAAAAAAAACTGATGTATGGGTAATAAAGTAAATGAGTATAGATAGTTTTATTATTTTACCAGAATCGCTGGAGGGAGGTTGTTTTAAATAAGCTGGACAATCCCTTAAAGAGGTTTTCCAGGAGTTTAATATTGATGGCCTCTCCTCAGGATAGGTAATCAATATTTGATCAGTAGAGGACTGATTCCCAGTATCCCTGCCTATCAGGTATTCGAAGAATTGGAGTGCCGCAGCCTCCTCATAGCATATCAAGCACAACATTGTACACTGTATAGCGGCTTTGCTTCCTTATGCAGCCCATGCCCATTAGCTTGAATAGGAATGAGCCACATGAAGGCCATGTGACCAATGAACATGACGTCACTGGTGTAGGAAGAGGCCTCTTAAAACAGCTGGATGGTGGGGGTGCCAGAAGTTGGACACCCACTGATCAGTTACTGATGACCTATCCTAAGGACAGAGCATCAATACTGAAGACCCAGAAAATCCCTTTACGACAAACTATTGATAGGACACAGTCACCTGAAGAGTACAGCTATTTTTTTTTTTTAATTGTAAGTCCATTTATTTCTGCAGCTTTTAATCACAGACTGAAAGGGCAGATATCACTAAGACAGCATTTCAAGGCTATTATGTACATGATGATGTTAATTGCCCAAAACAGATACGTAATTAGTAAAAGTCACAGACTAACATATTGGAGCCTAAATGAAGCTGTGAAATGGACTGCATGTATGGTGCTGCATATTACTATCCGCCATCAATCTTGTGTGACCACTCATGAGAAGCCGTACTGGCAATACTCCTGCTATTTCATATGCAAATTGGATTTCCATACATTGAGCACCTCTGATCTCTTCAAGTCATCCTTCACTGCTGTGAGTAGGCCAAGAATAATAGAAAACACAATACTGCTATACAGCGCAAATGCTTTGTAGCAATGTAGTGGCGTTAAGATGTCACACCCGCTATTCTGCCATGTTCAAATTGGAAACATATTCTTGAGAGCACTTATGATGTTCCAGTTTTTTTTACTTTCCAGTTTCCAGATTTTTGGAAAACAAGATCGTTATTCTAAAGAGTTTTAACCCAAAGGAAATAAGGAAAAACTGTGCCCCTCAGAGGAAGGACAGAATTCATTCTTGCTTACTTTTCAATATGTGTCAAATGGAAATATTTGCAGATTCCGTGAATATTCTCATGTAGGTGTAAATTTTACAGTAGAACGAAGGAGTAGGATTGTAACTAAATGAACAGTAGTAAAAGTTATAAGATATAAAACGTCATCAAAAGGTACTCACAGGTGAAAGTCAAAATATAAAACTGAAATGCAGAGTAGCAGCTAAGAAGATGCAGTTGGAGATTATCTATATGTAGACTTCATTGTTATATACGAAGTGTGCTGCACTCCAGGGCTCCCACGGACCATGTGAAAACAGTCTTTTGCTCTTTCCTTGACTTCTCCGCGCTCTGGCCTCCTGTTGCATCACTCCTGGGTGCTTACAACATCCCTGAGTGCAAATTACCATTCAGCAATAAATGTCTATATACCGGGGATGGTATATCTCTTTAAGGAGAGAGCCAACATGGCGTGAGGAGTCTTATAGGCCAGGCAATGCTCATCTGGAAGCTTTGCTTCTAATGTGACCAGATGTAAGGTAGCTATCCTATAAGTCCTGTTTAAAAGCTTGAATATTGACTTAGGGCCCTTTCACACTAGCGTTTTCAGGATCCGGCATAGAGTTCCGTCGTTGGGGCTCTATGCCGGATAAATACTGATCAGGATTATCCCCATGCATTCTGAATGGAGAGAAATATGTTCAGTATGCATCAGGATGTCTTGACGGATGACAAATCCGTCATGACCCCCAATGCAAGTCAATGGGGACGGATCCATCTTCTCTGGCACAATCTGCCACAATAGAAAACGGATCCGTCCTACATTGACTTTCAGTGGAGTTTATGACAGATCTGTTTTGGCAATGTTAAAAAATAGTTAAAGTTAGTACAACTGGATCCGTTCAAATGGATGCATGCGGTTGTATTAACTGTAACTGAAGCGTTTCTTTCCGGCATAGCGCCCTAACGACGGAACTCGGTATTTTCCATACCCATTTCCCAGAATTCCAGAGGAGCAGTGCCTAGCCTATAAGACTCATGCCATTTAATCAGTCTCCATAAAGATATATAGGATCCCACAGAATCCTGACCCAAGTCTCTCACCCAAGCCAGTACTCTCTGCTGTGCACTGATGAGGGGCAATCACCCCAAAACTGCTCCCTGCAAATGTGGTGCTGGCTTAATTATTATCCAAGTCATGTCTCAAGGCCTGTTTAAAAGGTCAAAAATTGACTTACAGGATAGCTACCATACATCTGGTGGCATTAGCGGCAGAGCTTGCTAAGAACTCCTTTGCATACCCTCTTCCCAAAATTCCAGAGGAGCATTGTCTGGCCATAAGAAGATATAGTATCTCCCGAATCCTGACCTAGACCTCTCACCCAGTTAACCCAGTACGCTCTGCTCTACACTGATGAGGGGCAATCACACCGAAACACCTGGCTGACTTAATTATTATCCAAGTCATGTCTAAAGGCCTGTTTAAAAGGTCGTACATTGACTTATAGAACAGTTACCTTACATCTGCTGGCAAGGATAGTTTCTTTACTCCTGGTCATGTACTTTGTTTTTATATTATACTTAGCTATGGAATCTATGTATCTAGACAAAAAAAAAAAAAAAAGAACACTGCTAGTAGAGTAAAAAAATGGTATGCCAGCTGCTTTGGACATGAACAAACCTCCAGCACACGAGCATTTGTTTTCCTTTGCAACATTTCTTTGTAAATTGCAACCAGGGAGGCTCAGAACAAAAGTCAATGCACTGAAAAGCAAAGAAAAAAATGAGTGGGACTTCAGCTACTCTTCTAGGAAACATACCACAGCAAGGCTTAGCTATCAATGTGGACTATCCTCTGTTCTTATATCATATCGGCACAGCCCATTCTTGTTTGAGATAAAAAAATTTTTTAAAAAAGTGACTCCTGTCCATGGGCTGTGTCTGCTATGCCAGATATGTTAATAATTATTCCTATTCATATTTTATATTTATTACAATTATACAGACATGAGGGGAACTATACCCATACACTATATCACAGACCATGAAAAATACAATAGCAAAGCAGTGAATTGTTCTCTCAGGCTGCAGCTATGCTGTCATCTCTTCTCTCTCATACCAGTGCAAAGGTGCCAGAGAGTAGAAGGGGAAGGGGCTGGGTTAAGTCTGGATAATGTTGTCTACACAGAGAGAGGACAATTTGTTGGAAGGAATCTCCTACTTAGTAATAGTACAAAATAGACTGGGTTACAACCATGCGGCACTGTAATAGACCAGAAAATACTAAATCTACCAAGTTAAATCCCACTCCCCATTCCAATATTCTGCCACAGCAAGGCAGATTTCCCTTTCAGGTTCCTGGGAAAGCTGGGTTACCACCATGTGAAACTGTAACAGAGTGCAGAATATTAAATCTACCAAGAAAAATGCCCCTTCTTACTCCTAAAGAGCCCACAGCTAGGTAGATTTGCCTGTAGGATTCTAGGAAAGCTGAGTTACTACCACGTGAATCTGTTATGGCGTCTTCAGAATACTAAATCTACCAAGAAACCCTTCCTACCCTCTTAAATAGTGCCACGTCTAGGCAGATTTGGCTTCCAGGTTTCTGGGAAAGCTGGGTGACAACCATGACGAACTATAATAAACTACAGAATACTAAATTCCCTCTCCCCACTCAGATATCTACAAATATAACCCAGACAACCATTTGTAGCGATCGTCAGTGAGAGAAACCTTAAAGAATTCTTTCACACTGGTGTTAGGATTGTCCGACAGGCTGTTTCTGGCAGTTTTGTCCGGCCGCCTTTTCAGTGTGTGTGTTGCATCAGACATTTTCACCTACTATTTCTGTAGACGAAGATGGAGACGAGAGGGGGAAAAAGTTCTTTGACTGCCAGATCTCTCCTAAGCTGCTTATGACTTATGGAGTTTGAAAATGGTGTCTAAGCTGAAGGCAGCATTTTATAGAGCGGAGGAGCAGAGCAGACTGATATATAGTTTTACCAAAAAAAGGAAAGAATCACCAGTCCTACGGAAGCAACCGCTGCGAGTCCGTAATGTGCTGTGGGTATTGAACACTCGTACAACAAGGTTTAAACTACACAAGCTCAGTTGGGGGAAAATCTGCGTCTTAAATACGCCAAAAGTATATTTCTTAATAAATGACCCCCATCATTTTTTACAGTGCTCAGTAAAGATAAACAGATATAAAATACATACAGAAAAATAAGAAAAAGAAAAAGGAAGAAAGATATATTCAATACAGCTAATGTTATTGCAGGACAGACCTTCACTTTGAAAACGCACACCTTTATAAGTTTTTGTATCTTTAAAATTTGCTTGAAGCCCAGAAACAATGACAAAATAATATAGCTGAATATGTATTTTATGCCGAAATTGATTTTGTCCCGTTCATCTATAAAAGAAATAGCACAGAATATAATTCTGACTCCGTTTCAGCGCCTCTGCCACCAGCTGAATGATTACATTTTCTCCTGGAAGTGTATCAAAATGTGCTCTCCTTGTATCTGACTCTTGATATCTGACCTTAGGCAATATTGCACTAAAATAGCTGTCATTTATTTAGACCACCCTAGCTGTCATCCAGCAATTTTACCCTGCTACCATCTGTCATCAGAACCTCTCCGTACGTAGATTTCAATCTAACTTGATCTTGGTCAGTACAGTTCTTGAAGTAGAAGGGTTGTGAGATCTTTTTCTTGCTTATCACTTGAAATCTTCAACTTTAATAATAGTAGTGATGATCATGATAATAATACGCTGAACCTTTGAACATGTTCATCATTCTGGGAGTGTAGTGCAGTATGTCTAAGCCATAATTCATGCATTTTGGAAATAACATTTCTCTGTTCTCCAACCGGACTGTACTTACGAACGGTGTGAAAGAATATATTAGGGAGCTGCATAAATAACAATTCCCTAGAACAATGTTAGAATCAGAATTGCTCCCTGATGATTACAGTACTTCATACTCTCATTGTATTATATTATATCTCTATTTTCCTAAATATGTGGTCTTATCAGAGGCAACTCCTTTCTAGATGCAGCCATTGTGTTAATCAGCCCACAGTCCTGCTCACCGGCACCCATGGGAGACAGCTGATTTGCCAGCTAGCAAGGCAACCATTGCAGGAGAAACATACTGCGGTATTAGATGACTGCTATTCAGAGGAACAGCCATCCATGTAATACAGGCACATTTCAAGTACCAGAATCAGACATAATTACTACAATGGGTCCACAACTGTATTCAAACAGTGTTTTAAGGCCTGTTTCACACTGCTTTTACTAGTTCCGGCAGAGAATAGCGTGCTTCAGCTCTCTGGATGCAGCAATGCCAGATGTTACTGGAATGCCCACCAGCCCTATATTCTATAATAGAGATCCAGTCACCACCTGGGAAATATGCTAGGATTCGGCCTGACAAAAACCACTGCATGGCCGCATCTCCGCCGGACTCCGTTACAGCCAATGAGGCCAACAGGCATTCCGGTAACATCAGGCAATGCCGGATCCAGAAAGCTCCAGCAGGCTGTTCACTGCCGGAACTACTAATGGCGGTGTGAAGCAGACCTAACATGTTTTTCTTGGCATTTTGATTTTACCATTTAACTCAATGGTCGTTTGGATGAAAGCAATAGATTTGGAGCTTAATAACAGAAAAAAAGCAGCTCCACGATATTATGAATGTTGGACTCTTTTAGAAGGCGTGACATGATTGATTCACTTTAAACAGATGCAGAGCGCTCCTGTGTTTTCTTACTGATCTTTTCCAAATCTAGTGCAATCCGTAAGACTTGGCTCTTTTTAATGTGTTCATAGTCTGCAGACGAGACAGAATAGTGTCTTGTATGAGGCAGGCAAGTGACCGAAAGAAGCAGAGTGTGAGATCTTGTTTCAATTATCATCGGCATGAGTGGGCTAAGCCTTGTGATGTATTGTGCAGCTAATTAGCCTCACATTGTAGGTGCGTACAGCCGGAGAGCACCAAACTTTTGTCAGATTCTGCTCAATGATGTGAATTCTGCTCAGTCTAGCCGTCCGGAATGTCTGATCTATTATGTATTCCTGCTGACAGGCTGTCTACCAATCTTCCCTCTCTATAATGCATTACATGCCTCTCGCCTCCGTTTCCATTCGAGTCCCATGCTATAACATCCTAGAGAGGGTGTAATGCCTGCATGTGGTGAAAATCCTTAGGGCGGAAGCTCGGCCAGATCTCAAGCCGGTATAACAGGTCTACTGTCTGACATATTTTGAGTACTCTCTTTGATCATTTTTTTTTTTAAACACACCCAGGCATAAAGTCTGTTTCACCTTGAAAAGAAACATTTTTCTTCCATAGGCATGTTTTCAGATCCTCCGAAGTGCCTTTGAGGGACAGCCCAGGCGCATGCTATTGCCTGCTGTTAGGAAATGGTCTGTGACACTACAGCAAGTGAGCTTTATCGAACCCTCAGGGGCTGTGAGAATCCTGCCGACACAGTCCTCCCTCTCAATTCTTCAGCTTTGCCTTTTACGGCTCCCTCGAACCATCTTCTTTCTTTTGCATCAAATTAACTTCTGCACTATTAGAGCAGAGAGCTTGATGGCCCTTACTGCCAAAGGCATTAGTATTGGAAGCAAGGAGACTAGTCTATAAAATTAACCAACATTATTCTAAAGTGATAAAATATTTTAATTGTCGTAGAAACGGGAGAAGCCAAATAATATTCGAGACAGAAACTATCCTGCGTGCATTCTAATGTACCTCCTTGTCACAGCTTTTACCAACTAAAATTTCATGTCACGAAATTATACAAGTTCTTGCTGAAAATCACATTTTTCAGTGGGCTGGTTATGGCATTTAAATCTTCCATTTGATAGAGAAATCATCTGATGGATACATTAACATTCTGATATATCTGTAGAGTAAATGTCACACATTACAAGTCATGGTAAGAGATATTAATGTTTTCTATTTTTCCTAAATATGAAAGTCAAATTTAGAGTATTATTCTAAGCCAGCCCTTAATGCTCATGATCAGTGGTCATTGGCTGGTCATGGCCTAAATGGGAAACACCATGGATCTCCAACTTTGACTCAACATGAGAAAATCTTTGGGAAAGCAGGCAAACTGATAACTGCTTTTGTTTTGGGCATGTTTCCATCTCTCTGTATCAGCCCTTAGATCTCTAATAGCTCATCGCAGAGCACGTCCCCTATGTCTCTGACAGTCTAACAGTAATTGTGAGCCATGAAAGCCATCAGCTCAGGCCCTTACAAGCAATCTCACAGACAGTAGGAAGCTGATAGCTGCTTTTAAACCCTTAAAGAGATTGTCCAGTAATAATTACATTTTTACTACTGCCTGCTGAATCACAAGACTCACACTTCGCAGCGTAGAGGTGCTCTGGTCCGCCGCGCCTCCAATTTTCTGGTCTCCATACTGTTTATATCCTGCTGGTCATGGGCATGGTCACTAGTGTTGAGCGCGAATATTCGAAAAGCGAATTTTTTTAGCGAATATCGGCACTTCGCTAATTCGCGAATATTTCGAATATAGCGCTATAAATTCGCTATTTCGAATATTCGTTTTTTTTTTTGGTTTTTTTTTAGTTATATTTTTTTCTTTCCTACTTCCCAAAAGTAGTTCTTACCTGTCCTGAGGATTCCTGGCTTCCTGGCTGCTCTAGTCAGTGCCCATTGCCGCTTCTGCCGACTTCCGTGCTCATGTGGAGCGTCCCCATCAATGGGAGAATCTCCATATACTAAAATGTACTGTCGGATTTGAGGAATTACGTTGAAATCGCAATGCGATTAATTCAAGTTATATTAATCGCATTGCGATTACAACTTAGCACTGCTATCTTACATAGGCTAGAATTAACGAATATGGAGTATAGCTATGCACTAGCAGTGCTAAGTTGAAATCGCAATGCGAATACTTTAAGTTAAATTAATCGCATTGCGATTTCAACTTAGCACTGCTGCTATATTCCATATTCGTTAACTTCGTTAATTCTAGCAAGCTGACCCATTATAAACCCAGCTCTAAGTTGAAATCGCAATGCGATTAATATAACTTGAATTAATCGCATTGCGATTTCAACGTAATTCCTCAAATCCGACAGTACATTTTAGTATATGGAGACGTTCCCATGGAGATGGGGACGCTCCATGAGCACAGAAGTTATGGTTGGCTTGGTAGAATTAGCGATTAGCGAATATGACGAATGTATTCGTCATATTCCTCAAAACGAAGATAACGAAGTATTCTACATCTTCGTTTTAGCTACCTATTCGTCTCGTCATCGTCAACTTCGCTATTCGCTAATTCTAGCAAATCAAATAGGAAGGTTGACTTACCAGACAGCTGTGTTAAATTCGCTATGCGATTTTTTTTTTTAATACAATAATTATATTACTTGATAAAATTATTATAAGTATTCTATTTATTAAAAAAAAAAATAAAAAAAATCGCATAGCGAATTTAACACAGCTGTCTCTATAGTCAACCTTCCTATTTGATTGCTAGAATTAGCGAAGTTGACGAATAGGTAGCTAAAACGAAGATGTAGAATACTTCGTTATCTTCGTTTTGAGGAATAGACGAATACATTCGTCATATTCGTCATCCTCGCTAATTCTAGATATGAAACCAATAGGAAAGTAGCCTTAAGTACAAATCGCAATATGCGATTATTTAAATCGCATGTTAATCGCGATAACTAGAAAAAATGACGAATATTCGATTTCGACGAATATGAAACGAATATTCATTCGAATATTCGCGAATTTCGTCGAAATCGAATATGGCACCTGCCGCTCATCACTAATGGTCACATGCACTGTTCCAGCAGTGACATGCTGCTGTGGCCAAATCCCTGCTGAGGCCAGTCAATGGCTAGGACAAAGCCTAAGGGGGTCATTTATTACACTGAAATACACCTCAATTAGGCGTATTTTAGGCGCAGATGGTGGCACAATGATTAGTTGCACCGCTATCTGCAACTTCGTGCCGCTCACGCCAGGTCTAAAATTGTGGGCGGGGAATGGGACGGGCTAGGAAGCCGTCTTACATTCAGCTGTCGGCGGGTCCTCCACCAGCTAAGGGGCTTTATTAAGACTGGCATCTAAAACGCAGCTCTTAATAAAGGTGCCCCTAAGTTTGGTACTCAAGGCACAGTGATTTTTATATCTTTTTTTTTTAACTCCACATTTCAAAAGCAATACATTTTTTATTCTGCCATCGACATAGGGTTTGTTTTATTTTTTAATGCTACCCTTTTGGACAACATCTAATGTACAGTAATGAACAACCTTTAAATATTTATGGTGGCGGCGGTATGAAAAAATGAAATTTTACTATTGCTTTAAGGACATATTCACACAGCATAAAATTGGAGTGGACACTGTTGCAACTTCCATTGTCGGCCACATGGCGTCTGCCTTCCATTGTAGTAAGTGTTGCAGTTCACAAGCCAGTGGTTTAAAGCCGCAACCGTGCCAGGAAGGCACATGTCCTTTTATGGCAAGGTGTTATGACAGATGCCGCTCGAAGTTGTGGCCGATGTCCGCTTGCAGTTCGGCTTCACTCAATGAAGCTACACCACCAGCAGGTCCGTGGCTTTCAAAGTGAACTGTGGCATAGACAGTGCAAACATACCCTTAGTGTTTTGTTTTTACAGTACTGACTGCACTGTAGAATTGACCTATTAACTTTATTCTGTGGGTCAAGTGTATATAATTTTATCATGTTTTACTACTTTTAAAAAAATTAAAATTAAGTGGCCAGAACATAGCAGGCAAGGGGGGCTTCAGAAGGACAGGAGGCATGACAACTACTCAGCACCCAGCAATTGCATTGGCAGGGTGCTAATGAGATAAGAGAGGGAGCTCTCTTGTGCTGTCTAACCACTCAGATGCTATAGCATATCAAGGGTTAAATTGCCAGGATGAGAGTTATATATAAGTGTATATATAATATAGCTCTATAATACAGCAGGCACACGCAGTGAAGGCACGGGACCAGCTCCTGAGCTCATGCCATCACTGTGATGTACTAGCTACATACAATCAGCATCCCATAAGGTGTGAACACACTTTCCACACTGCTATTAACTACATCTTCTTTCTTCATGGCAACTAGTGTTTGAAAAAGGTCCATGTGGAAGGAAACGTCACATGTACACATGAAAGTTGCCTTGCCTATGAAAACCAAATAAAAACAAGTACAATACTTCACACAAATCTCAAGGAGTGCCTAAGTTTTTCTCTAATATACCTACACTCAGCGACATAAAAGTATGGACGGCTGTACAGGTTGCAAGTATAGCTGTCCGTCCTTGCTCTCTCCAGGCCTCTAGAATATGCGTATTGCTGGGTAGGCATGTTCATATTGGTGTGTGTCAAGCACTGATGGACCAATAAAAAGTCTTCCTTCTTCGCAGATGGGTAGAAATTCTCATATTGGAAAGCTTTTTTGGTGAAAAAGTTTGCTGGAGGATGAGGAACAGGCTACATTATTTTAATAAGATATGTTAAAGTTTCATGTATTCATATAGACCACTGATTTATACAAAAAAATAAAAATTTTATATTTTAAAAAAAAAGTGAAATTTTTTTCAAAAAATCTGCACATGATAAAATGTATTTGGTTCCTATGTTAAAAACACAAAAAAGCCATAGTTATACTTTAAAGGCGCTAACTCCACTATATGTCCATCTATCATTTTGTTTAGGCCAAGTTAAAGGGATGTAACTATAGGGGTTGCAGAGGTTACAGTCACACCCCTGGCACTCTAGTCTAAAAGACCTGAAAGGTCCCACACATGTGGATGCCATGTGATGGCTGGAGGGCCCAGTAACACACTTTGCATTGGTACCTGGAGCTTCAAGCTATGCCTGACAATGCTACAAATTACCATGATGGACAAGAAAGCAGCTCTAGAGTGCTTTACTCCAGAGAGCGAGATGGACTGTAATATAGATCTGTGACCTGCAGTAGCACAATATTGCGTTGGATAAAGCAGATGAATGATTCAGATTCCAGCTTTATGTAATGTTTGGCTGTTAAGCAAGACAGAGCTCCTAATAAGACGACTGCACAATTACCGATACTTTTTACTTGTGTCAATGTAAACTATCAAAAGGTGACTAACACAATAACAACATATATACAAGGCAACCGACTATGGAAACACACTGCCACCTTCATTCCCTGTCCAATACTAGCACTGATTGAGCACAGGGATTTCCAATGTTATTAAGCTGCACAACAGACAAGCCTTGATATATATTCAAGTGGTCTACGACTGATGAACATATGTTTCCACTTTTACACAGCAGAATAATGTAGCGAACTATAGGCATAATCCTGTCCCCGAAGAACGCATTATTTAATGTTGTATGAGCCACATGAAAACTGAAAAGGACAAGGCTAATACGAATTGAATTGCTAAGTATTTTATTCCCTATCCATATAAAGAATGGCATTATAATAGATCTGAGACACTGCAGTGCAGGAACATAACGAGACTCGTACCTGCGATAGACGTAATACTCGGTCATAGTTACCTCAAAAAAGATTTGGAAAATGAATCTGCCATCCTCAGCTGAAATGTAAAGTATCCATCTGATAATGCCAACTAAACTCTGTCATCAAACTTTCAGATTCTGATGTCTATGGTTATGTTCACATGGCGTCTTTTGCTGTCGAACTTTGCCACGGAAACCCACGCTGAAATTTTGAATATGGTATCACAGCTCAGCCTCACCCATGAGAATAGAGGGAGAAATAATCGCTGTTCTAGTGAAATGCAATGGGGCATCTGGATGGGAAATCCAATTTGGTTTCATTCCATTGTTGCTGTCGTTTGAGGGGCCCAACATAACTTATCAGGAGTACTACAATTAAGACATGATATTTTTACAAAGGTTATATTTAATAGGTTGCATTAGATGAGGTTATATTAGATAGGAAACTTTCCCATATTAAAATGATGACACTGTATCTACCATTGCTTTCTATTATGGCGGAACACTCCATAGGTTGAATTCTCTAAGAGTACGTTCAGACACTAAAAATAAAAAATCTGAAATGTACTTGCCACAGAATCCGTGGCTGAAATCCAAGGCTGACCCCTCAGACTTCTGCTGTGGTTTTCAGTTTGAATTTTCGTGGATCCAAGATTAACCCAATTAAGTTGGGGCTACTCTGCGTGTGGCCCCTCTCCACGGTTTCAGCTTGAAAACCATGGCAAGAGAGGACAGGTCATTTCTTGACCCAGCTCTGAAATCTGCAAGGAGAAATCTAGATGAAACAAATGGGAGGTGGATTCTGTGAAGGAAATCCATGTAGAAATAGGTATTTGTAATCACAGTCTTAATGTAAAGAACCCTTTCCTATAGTTATGTCTATATCACCTTTCCTCCATGTAATGAATGTCCCCTGGTCCTTTGTAAAGGCCTCAAAACAAATAAATCAAGTTCTAATTCTCTGTACTGGTCACACATATAGTTTTACATAACTGGGATTTCCTCTAAGGTGTCCTGAACAAGCCTGATCTTCCTAGCCTCTACTATGAGAGACACCTTCACCCCATATAATAATCTGGCTACCTGCCTTTGAACCCTTTCCAGCTCTCCTAGATCCTTTCAGAATGTGGAACCAAAAACAGAATTCCATATTTAAAGTTAATTTTCTCTTATGCCACCAGGGTGTTTATCCACTAAACTTATAATTAAAATGTGAGGGCCGTCTATATTTCTATTCTACTTGCCTTTCACTGCTGTCACCCTTACATTTTTTTTCTTACAGAGGTTTTGTACTGTAAGACTTACTAATGTACAAAAAGTCATATTTTGTTTTTCAACTTAGAGCATGCTGAACCTGTTGAAAGAGCTGAATTCTCAGAGACCACTACTGCATGGACATGCTATGTTTATTCACATCCTCATGTCCATATACAGTAGTAGAGACTATAGTCCATCTGCATTCACTCAATGTACACAGTGAATCTGTTGAATCTTGTGTTCATTCAATATAAGCATCTTTTAGAAATAGAGCACAGCCCCCTTTAAGAAATATCACAAGTCGCAGTATGATTAAGAATTTAAAAAGCCAAAACCTGTGCATTATTTCTGGTTGTTTTCACACTTTTCAGGGTCTGCTCAGTTGGGACTGGCTCCATAGCTTATGCTTTTTCCCAAAATTAGGGTTCTGAATACCACACAAGGCTCACTGTACAGAAGTACATACGTGGCATCCCCTAGTTTAGAATATGACAACATACCATTTCTGAGTTTATTATACTGATAAACTATCCGGAGCTACAATACCAAGCACAGCTGGTATCCAATGGACAGAGATGGGCTTGGTAGGCTGCGAGGAGGTTGTTGTGTTCACTGGTTGGCTATAGCCTTTGCAAACATTGGCAGGAGTGCTAGGAGTCCGACCCTTAAATATCCTGAGGATAGGTCATCAGCTTTAAACACTCGGAAACTACCTTTAAGTCATCACCTTCATCAGTGGTATGTGTAAGTCATTTTAAGTCACTCTTTGTAAATCAGAGATGAAAGAATTAAAATGCATACTGTTTATGTGTGAAAGGGTGTATGACTGCAAAGCCCAAAGGAGGGAAGGAGAAGAGCAAGTTAATGATTAACTGGAAAAATGTTCATTCTGCATGGTCGAGAGTACTGTAATAGCTGGAAAATTAGCCAGCGAATGGGGCCCAGTGGTGTCATTTAAAGGCATTTTGCAAAAGAACATCAATCTCTTCAGAGGCTTATGCACATGAAACTGGCTGCAATATTCCACTGACTGCTCAATAAGAACCGCATACTGAATCTAATGCTGGGGCTTCAGCTAAATTGCCACTGCTTTCTACAGACAAAGAAACATTTCTCTTTCACACAACCGGCAATTTACAAAATCAAATAGGGATGTATGAATGGTTTAAATTCAACCTTTCACTTCCCACATAGAAAAAAAAAAAAAAAAAAAGATCTTTACCAATACCAACCTGAGGCTGAATATTCCTGTGTGCATGACAAAAATACCAAAATTCTGATCTGATAATAACATACCCCATACCAGGAGGATTTGCAGTCATCTGGCTATGTCTGGTAAACCAATCATTTACTTAAATAACAAGCAGATTAGCTTTGAACCTTGTAAACCCATATAATGTACATGTATACCTTTAGATAATTAACAAAGATGCAAAGTAAGCATATTGTCTGATAGACCTAAATGGCTTCCCATGTAACCAAATCCTGAAGAAGTGTTTCATACTGCCGCCGTTTTGAATTCTCTGACAGAACAGCCTGCCAGAGCTTTCTGCATCCGGCATCGCCAGATGTTACCAGAATGCCCGCTGGCGCCATTGACTATAATGGGGTCCGGCGGAAATCAGGCCACTACCCGGGTAGTGGCCGGATCTCCATTGGAACACATTATAGTCAACGGGGCTGGCAGGCATACCAGTAACATGCGGCAATGCAGGGAACCAGAGAGCTCCAGCAGGCAGTGTGAATTAGGCCTTACCAACATACAGTTTTCAGAGAGAAGCCATCCATTAAAGGGATTTTCCATCAGGGATTTTCCATCTATCATCTATCCAGTAGGTGATAAATGTCTTATTGCTAAAGGCCCACTACCGGGACCCTAACCGATCATAAGAATAAGGGTCCAGGGCACCCTGTTTCTCCTCACTGATCAATGGCAAAAAGGACAATTTGAAATGGAGTGGTGGTCAAGGATACGCCCTTGCCGCTCTATTAAATATCTATGAGTACAGCAATCCATCACAGAAAAATAGATTGTTTTGGCGTTCTACAAATAACAGAGCTGGAGGCTATTGTTAAGCCTGTAGCTGACATAGCAACCTGAGATGGGGTGGCAGAGGGCGCAATAAGTGTGGCATCAAGGAGGTTAAATGACTGGGATCGGAGTTATCTCCAATCGTGACCGTTAATGACTGAGGAAATGTAAGCAGTATATTACAACCAGAACCCACTAATGATTGCACAGGCAAAGATCCCGTGCCAAGACTACAACGTAATAGTACACCTGCTCATGGATACTATGCAGTTCACGTGACTTACTATTAAGGCGATGGTGGGAAGGGGTCAAAAGTACACGTGGATATAATGTTCTGATGGCTGGAAATGGTTTGTTGAAAGAAGGATTAAAAAAAATGTGGCTTCATTGCATGGAGAATTCTGCCTTTCTCTAGATCTCCATTACAAAGAATAGGTTAACCTGCAGTTGCAGGTTGTTTAGGTGAATACAATTCCAGGGGGATTCTATGTGACCCAATTACTTTTTCACTAACTGACAGTAGATCTGATATAATGGTACGAAACAATGATGTTATATACCATATGCCATCTTCAAATAAAGGCACAAGGAGCCATATGACAGGAAGCTTTTGTTTCATTGTCTGATCTCTCCCACTATGTTTGAAAAAAAAAAAAAAGTATAATTCTGTTGCCACAGGAAATATTGATTTAATACAGAAGAACTCCATTTTCTTCCAAAGATCCAGCAAATTATATATAATTTACAGGTATGACATCTATTATCTGAAATGCTTGAGACTGAAGGTTTTTTTCAGCTAGTTTTTTTCCTCAAGAATTTGGAGCATTGTGTCTAAAATCCACTAAATAATATTTCTTTAATACCTGCTCGATTCTATTTACCGGTAGTTTCCTTCTGTCGCGATAAATACTTGATGGAGACGTTTCATGAATTCAGTCTTGAAAACTAGTCTTCGGCTTCAATGAGGATTAACAATCACAAAACACCTTAACTGTGTACGAAGTGACAAAAATGCCACCGCTCCGAACTAAATGCGAGTGCTGGTATCAATGAGCTGTGATAAAGTACCTTCTACTTCATAACATACCTGGAGACTCACACAATAGGAGGAATACATTTTCTAAGGAAAAGCTCTCTGTCATGGCCTATAATGTAAAATGCTATAGCAGGGCAAGATTTCCAAAATAAAGAGGACTCTCACAGAACACCAGCACGGCGTGAAACAGATTAAAAACTCTAAGTACCAGGATGATGCAAAGTAATTAAACTGGAAAAAAAGGAGCATTAGGAGGAGATGGGAAAGAAAAATGTGTGAGAGGGGATTGGGAGAAAAAGAAGGAGAAATTTGCTGCAGGACTATATCTCTTTCTATCTTCTAACCAAGGTTTCTTTCACATTTGCACTACAGCTTTCCGGAAGGCCGGGAATTGTCTGGACAAAAAACGTTGCATGCAGCATTTTTTTTTCCAGTCAAGTCCCTGCTGGTAACTGCTTGATCTCCACCGGACGCAGTGGGGCCAGGGGGCATTTTGGTAACATCCGGCAATGCCAAATCCAGACAACTCCGGCAGGCTAGTGTTATAGACTCTCTGTCCTACAGAGGCTCTTCTGTGGGATCTCAGCATAGGGGCTAGTCTTCACTCTCCATACAAATCAGTTAGCATTTGACACCCATGGCGCCGGTTCATCAACTGTCCTTCGCTGGACTTTCATTAGGTACTACCTACTGCATATCAGGAATAATCGAAAAGACCTTCTGTTTTGGAGATGCCCTCAGTCATCACAATTTGGCCCTTGTCAAAGACACTTAGACCATAGACTTGCTCATTCTTTCTGCTTCCAACGCATCACCGACTGTTGACTTGTTGCTTAACGTACCTCAGCCCGGGTACCAATGATGAGATGATCAATGTTATTTAATACATCTATCAGTAGTTTTAAAGGGAATATGTCGCCAGGTCTATATTGTCCTTTCTGAGGGCAGCATAAAGTAGTGAAAGGGATCTGATTCCAGCTTTCTGTCACTTACATATTTACATAGTTAATGTGGTTGAAAAAATACATAAATCCATCAAGTTCAACCAAGGGACAGGTAGGGAAGCGACAATATGCTGTAATTTTCATAAAATCACTGTTTATCAGCTGCAACGTGACCCACAGAATTTTCCATGTACTATGCATAGGACAAAAAAGCAGCAAATTTGCATCTAGTGGGTGGGTACAGTCAGCAGCTTATGAATATCAAGGACCTCAGAGAACATGTAGATCAGGGGTCAGCAACCTTTAGCACTCAGCTGCTGTGAAACTACACTCCAAGCTACACTACAACTGCACTACAACTCCCAGCATGCACACTTGCTCAGCTGTTCTTGTAACTTTTTTAACTTCAGTTCCCCATCAGTATGTCTTTGGAGCGTGGGAGGAAACTCATGCAAACATGGGCAGAACATACAAACTCCATGCAGATGTTGTATGTCTTCTGTATATATATATATATATATATATATATATATATATATATATACACACACACACATACATTTTTTTAAGGGATTAAAATAGTGTGTTCATCACCCTAGACATTATATATATATTTAATATTGGCTTTTTGATCTATTAAAAAGCAATATCATCTTCTAACGAGCCATTACACTATTTGGATTTCACTTGATTCTAATCTTATATTAATAGATGGGCTACAGGTCCCTGAGGCCTGACAAAATAATAACGAGCCATTAACTTAATTGGTATCTTCAAGGAAAAGGCTTCACAAACTGGTTACAATTCATTATCCCACACTTTCATTTAACAGTAATTCAACATTTCATACTCTACATAAAGATCAGCATTTCTTGTAACACAAGTTAGGCTACTTTCACACTTCAATTCCGCTATTGAGATCCGTCTAAGAATCTCAATAGTGGGGGGGGGGGGGGGAAACACTTTTGTTTTGTCCCCATTCATTGTCATTGGGGACAAAACTGAACTGAACGAAATGGAATGCACCAAAATGCACTCCGTTCCATTTGGTTGCGCTCCCATCGCGGACAGAATAACGCTGCAGGCAGCATTTTTCTGTCCACGATGTGGTGTGGAGCAAGACGGATCCTGACACACAATGTAAGTCAATGGGGATGGATCCGTTTTCTCTGACACAATAGAAAACAGATCCGTTCCCCATTGACTTTCAATGGTGTTCATGACGGATCCGTCATGGCTATATAAGACATAATACAATTGGATCAGGTCATGACGGATGCATGCGGTTGTATTATTGAAAAGGAAGCGTTTTTGCAGAGCCATGACGGATCCGCAAAAAACGCTAGTGTGAAAGTAGCCTTATCGCATTGCATATTAGTGAACAAAACTCATAACACCTATTTCTTTAGGCAGTAGAAGTCCTGCTGTTTCCGAAGTTTTGCTCACTTTAAAAAAATAAATAAAATACTTGTGACCATTTAGTTAAGGGCTCATGCACATGAACGTGTGCTAGAAGTTGCATAGCACTTCGGCAAATGACTATGGCATTCCTATATGAGGATTTAAAAACATTTTAAAACAGCAATCCAAAGTTGGCTTTGGTACCAAGGTACCAGCCAGTACCAAAGCCCACTTCAGATTCCTATTTTAAAATGTTTTTTAATATGCAGAAAGAAATACCATAGTCATTCACCGAAAGTCTCGTGCAACTTCAGTCGAGACGAAGTTTGGCTAAACGGAGCCAATACATATTGGAAACAGCATTACAAACAAAGTTGTTTAACAAATCGACTTTGGATCTATGATCTAAAGCTCGATTTGCTCAAGCCTAAAAGTGACCTCACTGACCTGAGGATAAGCCATCAATAAAAAAAAAATCATAGACAAGTCCATTAAAAGGGGTTGTCCAAGAAAATTCTAAAATATTGAAAACCTCAGACACGTCCCCAAATGGTCTAAAACAAAGAATTGATGTTATTCCTCTATTTCCAGAGCTGTTCTCTGAGGCCCTGGTCTGGTCTTCCTGTTGTTGCTGGTTTACAAACTGCGGCAATGATGAGCTGGTATAGAGCACATCAGCGCTGCAGTCACTGTCTTCAGCAGTACTGGCTGCAGTGGTCACGTGCCATATACCAGCACGTCACCGCTGAAATTGAAAAACAAGCAGCAGTAGGAGGATTGGACTGGTAGCATAGAGAACAACATTAAATAAATGTATAAAGTATAACACCATTTTTTATTTTAGACCATTTATAGGAATTTTTATTTATATCAGACAACCCTTTTAATAGAGGGACCTCCAACAAATAGCAAATAGCCAGCAGTTACAAAGACTGACTGTCTCTGGAGGACCATGCTTGATCTCGAAGGGCGCGATGCAAAGCTTCATTTTCTCTATGGTAGTGCGGTAGAGGGAATTGAACACATGCTATCCCATTTCATTTGCAGACAGTCCACCAGTTGTACAACTGATTTGTTTACTTGCATGAATTTTTTTTAGGGATTGTAAAAAAAAACTGAATAAAATAAACTGTCAGCTGAAATGCAGAATGTAAAAGTAAATTCCCCATTAAAAGTGCCCTGTCTGACTCAGGAAGAACTTGAAGTACAGCGGCGTCTTAAAAAGATTAAAATAGACAAATTACCAGGACTCCCGTATCTTAAGAGAATTAAGTAATGTCATAGCCAGACCCTTATTTCTGATATTTAAGAACTCTATACTGACAGGGAGTGTTCCACAGGATTGGCGCATAGCAAATATGGTGCCAATATTCAAAAAAGGTCCAAAAACAGAGCCCGGAAACTATAGGCCGGTAAGAATAATCTGTCGTGGGTAAACTGTTTGAAAGTTTTTTAAGAGATGCTATCTTGGAGCACCTCAATGAAAATAAGCAAATTAACGCCATATCAGCATGGCTTCATGAGGGATCGGTCATGTCAAACTAATTTAATCAGTTTCTATGAGGAGGTAAGTTCTAGACTTGACAGCGGAGAATCAATAGATGTCATATATATGGACTTCTCCAAAGCATTTGACACTGTACCTCATAAAAGGTTAGTATATAAAATGAGGATGCTCAGACTGGGAGAAAATGTCTGTATGTGGGTAAGTAACTGGCTAAGTGACAGAAAACAGAGGGTGGTTATTAACGGTAGATACTCAGATTGGGTCACTGTAACTAGTGGGGTACCTCAGGGGTCAGTATTGGGCCCTATTCTCTTCAATATATTTATTAATGATGTTGTAGAAGACTTGCACAGTAAAATATCAATTTTTGCAGATGACACTAAACCGTGTAAAGTAATTAACACGAAAGAAAACAGTATACTGCTACAGATGGATCTGGATAGATTGGAGGCTTGGGCAGATAAGTGGAACATGAGGTTTAACAGTAACAAATGTAAGGTTATGCACATTGAAGGAATAATGCAAGTCACCTGTACATACTAAATGGTAAAACACTGGGTAACACCGACATGGAAAAGGACCTAGAAATTTTAGTGAACAGCAAACTAAGCTGTAGAAACCAGTGTCAGGCAGCTGCTGCCATGGCCAATAAGATAATAGGTTGCATCAAAAGGGGCATAGATGCCCATAGACCTACTACTTTACAAATCACTAGTCAGACCAGACATGACGAACTGTGTACAGTTCTGGGCTCCTGTCAACAAGGCAGACATAGCAGAGCTGGAGAGGGTTCAGAGGAGAGCAACTAAAGTAATAACTGGAATAGGGGGGTGGGGACTACAGTACTCTGAAAGGTTATCAAAATTAGGGTTATTCACTTTAGAAAAAAAATTAAAAAAATGAGGGGAGATCTAATAACTATATATAAATATATCAGGGGTCAGTACAGAGATCTGTCCCATCATCTATTTATCCCCAGGACTGTGACTGTGACGAGGGGACATCCTCTGCGTCTGGAGGAAAGAAAGTTTTTTACACAAACATAGTAAAGGATTCTTCACGGTAAGAGCAGTGAGACTATGGAACTCTCTGCCTGAGGAGGTGGTGATGGTGAGTTCACTAAAAGAGTTCAAGAGGGGCCTGGATGTATTTCTAGAATGTAATAAAATTACAAGATAAAGCTACTAGAGAGGGGTCGTTGATCCAGGGAGCTATTCTGATTGCCTGATTGGAGTCGGGAAGGAATTTTTTTCCCTTTAAGTGGGGAAAATTGGCTTCTACCTCAGTTTTTTTTTTTGCCTTCCTCTGGATCAACTTACAGGATAACAGGCTGAACTGGATGGACAGATGTCTTTTTTCTGCCTTATAAACTATGTTACTATGTTACGGCAGATGCAGCGTTCCCATACCTTCTTCTATGCCCATGGTGCGCATACCTTTATTCCCGTTTCCATGAATTTGACTGCACTTTATTTCTCGTCATAACATATATGTTACAACATTTCGGATGACATAGAGACCTTCTTCAGGCTGAACTGATTTACAAATAAGAGAGACAGTTGTGCTATGATATAATAAAGGACACCTGTCTTAGTTTTCTAGTGTAGCATAATTGCATGGAGACTGTATAGATTCAAATCGCCATCCAACATCTCAATTGTTGTAATGAGAATGTAATTTGATTCTAGAAAAGGTATCCAGGCCAATACTGCACTTGACTATTTAGAACAAGAAATGTGATTGAAAAACATGGCAGTAGTGCAGCCTCAGGTTTTGGACCTGACACTTCAAATAATCATATCTCAGCATCCACAAAACATAAAAAACAAAAAATTTTCATACTATAATCTAGAGTTCAGGATATTTTACAAATGAATTCTGGTAGGTCTTCTTTGAGAGTCTTTGCTGACAGCTTATTTTCCCAGAAGATAAAAGGATCAGACACCTTGAAATTCAACCGCCCGAAACTTATCTCCAAGGATTCTGGCATTGCAGAGGAGTTGGGAGGCCACCATACATGTTAGATAGCACAATACAGCCAGGATCGGAGTGACCCACCAAATAAACCAGTGGATCTCCCAGTGGGCCCCAAAGCTCCAGGAGAAAACAAACAAACACTGGGCTACCTTTGTAGCCAAGTCATTTGCCACTATTCTTTGATTCAAAACCTATGATATGGGTGGGCCTAGAAAATAATTTCCTGCAGTGGACCCAAGTAACCCCAGGCTGAAACGGAATACAGCTACACAAAACGTGCCACCATATAGGCTCTGTGCCAGCGGCATACGTCCCAAAGCACTGCAAGAGTTGTAATCCATTAACAAGTAAAGGTCTTCAAGGCAAGTAGATATGTTACCATCAGCAGCTACAATACACAAAGTATGATATGCATCATCATTTAGAGAAAAAGAATATCCTTTAGATTAAATCACAGTAAAAACCTAATACTCCTCTTGTCCCATCTCTTTTTAAGTAATATATCATTTTCTTATGAAGAACTCTACAACTCAATAAAGGGCAAAGAAACAAGCTAAAGGTGGACGACCAGATCTGGGTTCGAGACCTGTTCTAGGTGACACCCGGCGACTCAGTTTATCCCAGTGTGTTAGAGGTACCAAAATGAAAAAGCTTTTTCAGGGCACAGATTGTCTGTTCACAATGAATCTAATTCTCTATCAAAAGCACAGGGAGACAAAGCAGCTGGCTCCAGGTCACACGTCAAACAGAGCCATTACTTTTCCCTCTGTGATAAGAATAATGTCACAGTCTCTCTGCAGATACGCTGCACATTCCCTACAGTCCTAGTACCAACTCAATTATTTCAATGATCTTAAAGTGCTAGATGGTTAGAGCAGGCAAGAGTTATTAACTCTTCATGCTATCAGGTCCACAAAGGAGCAAGGTCTGGTAAGGTGCCTAGTGTAGATCCGAATGTTAATTTTCTGCACAGAGTACAAATACAATGTCCTGGTGTCTCCTGAGATGTAACAGGCACAAGTTTCACAGTAAAGCAGATTACTAATTCTAAAGAGATACTGAATCAAATCCTTTTTGTAATCGGTTGTTTTTTGTTTCTATGATTACGGAGAAAGACGTCTTGCTGTTACAGCGCCTGCGGAGATTCACTTTACAGCTTGCAGAGCTAGTTTAAGGAGAAGCTTAAACTAGTCATGTATGTTCATTCAGCCAAAAGCAATCTCTCCAAAGCCCCTCACTCACATGCATGCTTGGCTAAATGTGCATGTGGAGCTGCTACCAGTCATCTCCCCAAAAACAAAAAGGTACGGCTTTAGATGGTTAGCCGGTCTTGCTCCACTGGCAGGTTTAGTCGACATTATAGGGGTTGTCCAAGATTTTGATACTGATGGCCTATCCTAAAAATAAGCCATGATTATCAGAGGTGTGGGGATCTGACACCCTGCCCGTCCACCTATTGGCTGTTCCTTTGTAGATCCAGAGCCAAAACTAAGCAGCTCCGTCCATTGTGTGGTGGATACAGCTGGATACTACAGCATTCCTCTTATTCACTTCAATGGGAACTGCACTGCGATTACCAGATCTGCCCACAACAAAACAGCTGATTGGCGGGAGTGTGGTGTGTCAGCGATCTTATACTGAGGGGAGTATCCTGAGGAAAGACCATAAATATCAAAATCCAGGACAACCCCTTTGATCTAAGGCTAGGGCTGCACAGCGACACTGGTCCCCCTACACCTGTCGCGGCCAGGATTGCTGAGTAGCAGTGATCCCATAGACGGCTGGATTTATTGCGACTGCCGCGCCAATCCTATTAATTTCTATGGGATCACCGCTACTCAGCGATCCTGGCCGCGAGAGGTGTCGCGCAACTAGTTTCGCCATGTAGCCCTAGCCTAATGTGTATGGCCAGTTTGAGCTGTATTGATAATTTGTGGTCAATGGGACTATCTGCTTCCATCTTTATAATATAAGTTTTTACTTTTCATTTTAAAAACCAGATGAATTAAACGGAACCTGTAGCCAGTATATTCACTGATAAACCAGGCATGCTGCTTTGTAGGCCTCACCCTGCTGAATATAATGATACCTTTCACTTGGTGATCTGTTGCTTTATTGTGGAGAAAACGTACTTTTCATCCATATGCTAATGCGCTGATTTGAGTCCAGTAGTTGATATGAGTCCAGCGTTTTTTCTATTCAGAGCTGTAGCCACTCCCCTATTCACTTCTTCAGATGTAAAAAAGGCGTCGTTTATTACATCCTTCATTCATTTAAATAATTGTTTATTAAACATTTGTTTATCAGCCCATGAACAAACTAGCCCTTATTATAATTACTAACTTCAATAGTATATTCTTCCCCCTTTTTTTTACCTTAGTAATATAATACCTTAGCATTCCCTGTTATTCATTTTCCCAATTATTAAAATGAATGAAGGATGTAATAAACCACGCCCCTTTTACATCTGAAGTGAATAGGAGAGGGACTACAGCTCCGAATAGAAAAAACACTGGACTCATATCAACTACTGGACTCAAATCAGCGCATTAGCATATGGATTAAAAGTGCTATTTCTCCACAATAAAGCAACAGATCACCAAGTGAAAGGCATCATTATATTCAGCAGGGTGAGGCCTACAAGGAAGCATGCCTGGTTTATCAGTGAATTTCCTGGTGACAGGTTCCCTTTAAATAGAGGAAATAGTTAATTTACATCACCATGTTTGCCAGTGTGGATCTGCATATGACTAAACGAGACATAGTAAAATTGATATTAAAGTGAATGTTGCAAATGTAAGTACTGTGCATTAGACTACCGAGATGTACAGTTGCCCTTTTAAAGTACTATTTTAGAAGCTTTTTCAGTAATTGGTCATTTTAATTGCAATTTGCAGCACTCTGTGATCCAAATGTCACTGTAGACCCTTGAAATGCATTCTAAGTAGCTTATTTTATATAATAATCATTTTTAACAGTGCTCCTACAGATTTCAAAAGACACTGGAGATCTAGGTCCCTTCAAACATTGCTCAGAGAAATGGCATAATACAGCATAAAACAGAATATCTGTCCTATAGTTTTGTAATTTGGAAGAGGTCACAAATGTCCAATAATGCATATCTGGACTTGTTGCTTCAACAACCTTTGCATAAATCAATAGTCCAAGCGAAAATAGGAAACTGTAACATATCTTTTTACAGAAAAATACATTTTTCAACTTGGACTAATCTACCCCTCCCTTCTCCTCTTGCATTAATACCTCACTCTGGGTTCACTGCTAAAATCAGTCTTGAGAGAGACAGTAATGAAGAGCGATTATGAGTTAAGTGATTTATCTGATTACAGCTGCTGCCCATAGAGATCTACTGGGAGAGGGGATGTTGCAGCTGCAGAGAGAATGAGGCACAGGAATGTGTGTTTACTACCTCATCCCTGAACTGGATCCACTGCTGTATAATGTCATTTATCCTGCTGATTCTCTTTGTGTGTGAGACATATAGGACAGTAGGATGTTCTCTTTTCTGTGCACTGTATGCAGTGTGTGGGAGACATCATAGCAGCTACTTACCACTTTGGACCCGAGTTCAGAGACAGCTGACAATTAGGTTTGAAGCCTGCAGAGGGGAAACATTGGTGCAAAATACCAGATACACACCATATATTAATCAGAAGGCGTGTTATTCCTCATGCCCACACTGATTCTCAAAAGCCCCCTGATATGGCAAGTACTTATAACCCATGAATGCAATATAATATGATTGATTTATGGAATTTATCATTTTGTTTGAACATAAATAATCTAAACTTTATTGCTAGTAGCCACATGGCTTCGGTGGCATACTTACTCTCCCAGTGGTGGCTACAGGCAGCCAGCTGCATCACGTTCTTTATTTAGTGTATTTAGTGAAACAGGAAGATTTATTTAGCGAAACTGGAAAATGTATTAACCCTTTTGCTGCCAAGAGTGCCTGAATATTTTGCATCTCTGGTAGCCAGGAGAACTTTTGAAGTTTCGACATGTACAAATAAAACCTAAATTACAAACCTACATACTAACCCCCAATACTCATATACTGTATTTTCTAAATGTAGACACCTGGGACATTTTCAAAATGACACTAAGCACTTTGTACACACAGACACCTTCATGTAACTTTGTGTCAAAGTGTAATGTTCCATAAATATTGCAAAAAAGTTGATATTAGTGGGTAAAAGTATAACCCAAGCAGAAAGCTGTATGGAGTACACCTCTTAAAACTAATATTGAAAAATGTGCAGAGTTCACAAATTCAACTCGTTCCTAAATTTACATGAACCTACTGTATCTTCATAAAATAACCAAAACTGTCCCAAAAGCTGGTTTTAAGGTGGATTTTTTTTTAAAGTGGCAACCTATAAGATACTGGGATTACATTCCTTGAAAAATAAGCACACCCGCAAACTATATATCTCCCGAAAGCAGATGATTGCAGTTGCCTTGGCGGACCGATGACCAACTTCAGGTAAGTTTGCAACAGGAATTATTACAAAAAAAAATTCATCAAAACAGATATTTGGACCAAAAACGCACATTCAAGCAGAGGTTAACATATAAAAACAATGTAAAAGTAATATACTGAGGTGTGTAAATCTCATATATACCACAAGTATATACACCAATAAGTTTTAAAAACACTAAAACATACAGTATGTGTTAAAAATGTATACTGTACACAGTAAACTGCTGCAAGGTAACCAAAATCTAAATTTTTGGAGCATGGAAGACATACTGTGTTTAAAAATATAACCTACACAAGCATCTTTATTCCACTTTGTAGCAAATAATGATTATTAGAAAAAATTGGACAAAAATTCAAATTTGAGACAAAAAGCAGACTTTAGCAAAGTCCTTATGCAAATTGAATATACCCTATCAATTGTTTTCAGCATTAGTAATTACCGCTATTGTATCATATATCCCCTGATGAACCTTGTTGTCTAAGGCGAAACGCGTCGGGAGTAATGGTGGTATATTTGTTTCACTAATTGCTACTAACAGGTATGAATAAAGATATTTATTGTGCATAGGGAGTTTATAGGGACAGACCAGTCCAGGTACGAGGACAGGGGATCCCTACCATCAAGGGATGCCCCTGGGCATAGCAGTGGTTGAAGGGTAAGACAGGGTCAGTTAATATCTTTATTCTTCCCGTTATCCACTTCTAGCCGTTATCACAAGTTTGAATGTACCAAGGGCTCCGGTCCCTCCCCTCCCTTAATGGTGTGTGGTTTTTTGGGGGGGGGATATTGAGTCTTTTTGACTTTATTATTGAGTATATATTAAAAGTTATGTTTTGGGGTGTGTTTTTTCAGTTATAGTTGCAAATTGAATATAGTCTGTAAAAACTGTACAATGTGAGGGATGCAAAAACCTCAGGATTGCAACAACCAACTTTTGCATGCAAGTAATGAGAATTATGTAGTATATAATTTTTATCCCCCTATACAAATTTCAATCCTAATTAACAATGATAAACCCCTGAACCGAATATAATGCATTAACTTTCAGATGGGTATAACATTGGTGCTTTATTACTCCACTATTATGGACCCAAAACCTGAAGTGAGTAAGCGTGTCGTACCTCTGGTTTTAATGAATTGCGGAAGGTCCGGGTGTTGCATTTATAATATGGGCACTAAAAAAATAACTGTATTATACGTGTCTCAAAAGTGGCTCAATACTGTTTGTTTATTTTTTGCTTTTTTTAAAATATGGCAATTGAAAGCTATTATGGAGACAGTCAATGAGAGAAAATGTCATTTCTGAACGATTAAAATGTTTTCAAGCTGTCAGAAATATATTAGATATTCCTCTCCAGTGATAATCATTAAAGGGAGTCTTTCAACCCCAAACCACATTTTTATTTACTCACATCTTCCTGTGCTAAATTGCCCCCCCCCCCCCATTAAAAAGCCTCTACCCCATTGCTGTACCGCTTACCTATCTTCATAAAATCCCTTTTTTTGCAGCTGTCAATCACAGCTGAAGGTGCCCAGGGGCGGCGTCACAACGACGGCCCGCCCAGTGTCTTCTGCTTGTCCTCCTCCTCAAGTAGCCAAATCCCGCACCTGCGCCGAGGATTCGGCAGTCCGCTCTGAACAGCCCTCTGATGCAGCGCTTGCAGGAGTATCGCTGTATGGGCCCGCACCTGCGCACAGGATACCCCGATGCTTGTGCTAGTAATCGGGAAACCAGTGGGCAGGCGCAGACTGCCGGATCCTCGGCGCAGGCGCAGGATTTGGCTACTTGAGGAGGAGGACAAGCAGAAGACACTGGGCGGGCCATCTGGGTGAAAGGAGGCGTGGACAGTTAGGAAGATGAGCGTGCGGCCTGGGCAACGGCCGTTGTGACGCCACCCCTGGGCACCTTCAGCTGTGATTGACAGCTGCAATAAAAGTGATTTTATGAAGATAGGTAAGCGGTACAGCAATGGGGTAAGAGGCTTTTTAATGGGGGGGCAATTTAGAACAGGAAGATGTGAGTGATGAAAAATTGGGTGAAAGACTCCCTTTAACTCTATTTCTGCATCGTGTAATGGGTATCACTAGAGAAGTGGTCTGTATATTTTACTCTATAGTTTGCACATGGACAGGATAGCGGCAGTGTAATATGTAAACTTTAATGATGTTTGTGTGCTGTGTTTGATGCAACTTTTTAGCACCATGATCCGGATGCTGGCAATGGTAAATATCTGGGTCATGGCGTCAATAGATGGCCCCACCAATATGTGACAGTCAAAGAACAAGTATGCTTTCCGATTGATGGGGGAAGGGGTTGATAGTAGTCAATTTTGTCCTCCCACAGTGAGAGAAAAGGCTCAGTTTTTTTCTCTCTCTTCCTTGTGCAGTCTGTCAGTACTCCCTTACTGCTCTCCCCACCTCCTTCAGGCTGGCTGACATCTCAGCTAGCTGAAAAGGGGTAAGAGCTGCTTTCTGCTGGCATATCTCGGGCTGTGTAATAGTTCACAATCTCAGTTTTCAAACAAGACCAAGATTAAGGCTCTAGCCTGTCAAAAACACAAGATCAAATATTCTGCACCAAAATATGACAAGGCACAGTCGACATACAATGTTGAGGCATAGAGTCAATAGTGAATTTGGCCCAAGGTCTTTAGGCTAAAGAACATGGTACTGTAGCAAAGACATCCTACTACAAAGGTTATAAAGTAATAAACTCCTGTAGTCCAAGCAGCATAACAATATATTAAAGAACAACTCATACCCCATAATAGTAATTGATAATTTCACCACATTCAATGAGGATAAGGTGTAATAATCATACAGACTCTTGAATCAATTACATAAAAAGCAGTTTATAATTACACTAAGTAAATCTTCTGACTAAGAAAATAAAGGTAAAAATTTCCTACTGTAAAAATGACTTTTCCCTATAAAGCAGGCATGTGAAAGTCTATGTTACACATACAGGTTGGATGGTATGTCTATTTGATAATAAAAAAATAACCAATGGTCTATTGCAAGTTAATCCAATCAATCAATATAACAAGTTGCAGACAAGCCTACAGGTGTCATTGAATATTATTTAAAAATGCCTTACGTAAAACCCATTTTGGCACAAACAACTTACATTCCTGTTCTGTCTTATGTTAATGTCATGCTTTAATCTTCCTTTGCATGACCAAGTCAGGCCAGTTTAGTCTAAATCACTTGAAATGTCCATCCTTCAGACTCTAAAATATTTAGTGGTTTCCAAGCAAATCAACCAGAAAGACAAACATTAGGTTTGATTCAGTGGGATGTGGCACAGGATAAAAGGAGGGTATAATTGTGCTAAATGATGTGCTCATGACACCACTGACCTTCACACTTCAGCTAGACAATGGTCAGACAACTTCTGCTTAGATAACTTCATGGTTTTACATATTTGCTACTGAACAAAAAAAATTAATGTTGGAAAAAAAAAAAACACCCCAAAGAGAAGCCCTAAAAGTGTTAAGTCATAGGGACAGCCTTACTAATCCGGTAGATGGTGTAAATTTAGGCTGTCTAGACCTGCAACACATTTATCTCAAGGGATCAGCCTGGATGAGAAGTGTGCTGTATGACTAGACACTTTTGTCCAACTCTGTACCAACTATTGGTAGGCTTAGTTTGCAAATTTTACATCAGAACTGTGGCTCAACTTTGGTGCGAAATATTGCTTTTTGGGTCATTCCTTATTTCTCGATATGCCCCAACCATTTCACATAAACCACTCCCTTCTGAAATAGGATGAGCTATGTGAGAGGATGCCTCTTAAAGTGGATGTACCAAAGAACACATCGATTTACTCCAAAGTTTGGAGCAGTACAAGTCTGAGTGCACTCACATTAGTAAACGTGGTCCAGTATTTTAAAATAAAATTCATGAGTTTGTTCTACTATTGTATCAGTGACAGGCAGTTTGGAATCCTGCATGGGTCTCTAACAACCAGGCCATCAGAATCAAAGGGGTTGTGTCATCTCAAGCATTGGTGGCATATTGCTAGGATATGCCACTAATGTCTAATAGGTGCAGGTCCCACCTTTGGGACCAGCACCTATCTCTAGAAAGGAGCCTGCAAAGTGAAGGAGAGAGGGCCACTTATGCGCAGCCCCCCTACCTTCATTTTTATGGGACTGCCGAAAATAGACAAGCCTTGGTTTGGCTATTTCTATCAACCGAATAGAGGTGAATGGAGCAGTGGCTGCACTTGCGTGGTGCACTTCCCATTCATTTCTATGGGACTTCCGAAAATAGCCGAGTGTGCTGCTCAACTATTTTCGGCACTCCCATTGAAATTAATGGAAAGCAGCAGCCACCGTTACGTTTTAGAAATACTTGCGGGTCCCAGAGGTGAGACGTAACAGACATCGGTGGCATATCCTAGGTACAGTGAAAAAAGTCTACACACCCCTGTTAAAATGTCAGGTTTCTGTGCTGTAAAAAAAATGAGACAAAGATAGAAAAATTTCAGAACTTTTTCCACCATTAAAACAAAAATAAAATAATGTGGTTGCATAAGTGTGCAAAAATTCTATATCATGTTAGGCTCTGTTCACATCTCGTCAGTATACTGTGTTTACAGGGTCCCACTGCAGTAAAAAAAAAAAAAAGGACATTCTTTTGGGTCTTCACCAGATTAATGGGGGCCTATGGCTAAGTTTGGCATAGAAAAATTTTAAAGTATCAGCAAGAACTATGTATTTCCTAGTCTTAAAAAAAAAGTTATATTTTCAACCCTAGGATTTTAGATCCATTGAATATTCTACTTCTATGACATTGTGGAAAGTCTAATTATGTAAGCAACAGTTTCTAGTTGCTAGGGTAATACTTTCATCTGTTCAATATGTTCCATCCAGATGGGCAAACTAAAAAATATGTTGCCAATCTGTATGCAGGTGCTCTCCAGTCACAAACAGATCTATCTATCACTTGACATTTGCACAGGCTGGGCGGTTCTAGCTGAATACCATTTAGTTTTACAGGTATGCAGAATAAAGTCTTGGCAAATATAGTGCTGAGATATCAAACAAATCATTGCCGACGCCTGAAGAAGACACAAGACAGATAGTGCAGCTATCTGACCATTCAAGGTCACTAGTACACATATTAGGAACGGTACGTGCTAGAGAGCTGAAACCTTCCTGGACACCTGATGAACCTGTGTGCCAAATTTGGTGCAGATCGGTCCAGTCGTTTGGTCGTGCATAAAGAACAGACAGAAATTCATTTTTAGATACTGTATATAAGAGATGGAAAACCTCATGTATTGGTCAAATAAAATGTATGGTTAAAGGGGTTTTGCCATCACATACAATAGGGGCATATCACTAGGATATGCCCCCATTGTCTGATAGGTGCGGGTCCCACCTCTTGGACTGGCACCTACAACTAGAACGGAGCGGCATTCGCAGACGCCCTCTATTTATTTCAATGGGGCTGCCGAAAATAGCCAAGCGCTGGCCCAGCTATTTCCGTCTGCCCCATAGAAATGAACGGGAGCAGGGGCCACAGCTCTCCCCACTCCGTTCTCTTTGTAGGTGCGGGTCCAAGAGGTGGGACTCCCATCTATCAGACAATGGATATGTGATGGGAAAACACCTTTAAGTGTAATCTAATCGTTTTTCACTGTGTATAAACCTTTTTGTAAGTTTTTTTAAGGGAGTCTGTGATCCAGAAATTTACTCTGTGCACCTTGCTCCTACACCTTCCACTGCTAGTCCCTCCCTCTCCTCCTTGACTGACAGGTCCAGATGAGATAACTTTGCAGAAATCTAAAGAAGGAGAAGGGGTAGATGAAGCAGGAGGAGCACAGAGTGGCTAGGGCCCGCCCTCAAGGCACCTAACTGCTGCTCATTTGCATAGGATTAAAATCACCTTTTCTCTAGAATGAAGCAATGGCTTGTAAAGTGAAAGGTAACATTACTATCATCTAAGCTAGTTCTACAAGACATTGTGCCTGGTTTATCAGTGAATTTCCTGGTGACACACCCCCTTTAAGGGGCCCACCCAAAGAACACTTTCTGGCTAAAAGAGAAGAGCAGTAATCTCAGACTGTGGAAGAGCTTTTCATTTTGGGCATTAAAATAATGCATCATGTTCCCACAAAAATAAGTAAAGGTGGAATGTGTTGTTATCATGCCTCCCAAGTGTCCCTCTTTTGGAGGGACAGTGCCTCTTTTTTACCCAAGTCCCTCTGTCCCTCTTTGATCCTTAAATGTCCCTCTTTTTGAGAAATGAATGCATAAATGTGCATTAATAAATTTACTAAATTGCTCCTTACTAAACTATCTGTATGGTTTCTACCTGTATATTAGACCAGAACTTCACTATTTGGTGCAAAATATATATAGACCTGATGATTTATGGGCTGATATTTAAATGGATATTGAAGACCAAGAAAAAAATTGTCTCAGGAGGTCCACTTACTGTAAAAATACATAAAAGAACTTATACTTCCCTAACCGATCCCCAGCTGCTGCAGTTGTGATGGAGTCAGTAATTATGCTTTGGGCAGAGTTAGAGGCGTGGCCTAGAATGAAAAAAATTGCCGCGATAAGCGCATCACATATTGTCCCTCTTTGCAATTTTCAAAAGTTGGGAGGTATGTGTTATGCTTAAAAAAGGGTTGAAAACTTGAGGGATTCTTTAAACTTATCAACTTTGCCCTTGTTTTGTATGTATGGACACATGGAGTAACCATATGTTGTTTGACTTCACTTATACTATTCAGAATAAAAGAACATTTGATGGTAATTCAGGGGATGCAAGTGCTTGTGGTGAATGTCAATACACTTGTAGACTTATCTTGCTCATTTTAAAAAGTGAACAAATTAAACTGTTTGATGGCGCCAAGTGAATTTGTTTTACTCACCATATTACTAAAACCACCACCCATGAATATGACAACTCAGTCTAAACTGTACATGATCTGTTTGCGACATTTTATTATGCTTCTCAGGAACGAGCAGATAACACTGCATTACGTAACGCATTTTAATGTAGCAGGGATTTTAGAGAATGCAAAATGACCTATTAATTTCCAAGTGAGAACAAGAATGGCCAAAAGCAACGCGATTAATCAAGCAGGGTCAGGTTTTAGCACTGGACTGACATACTAACTACAACTTGAAATAAAAAATAGAAAAAAAAAACTACGCTACTTGATTTAAAAAAAAGACAATGAGGATTAATGAGAAATGGTGTAGAAAAAGCGGCTGTGGATGTACCGATCACCTCAAATGTATAAGTTTGGGGTCCAGAAGTCTCCCTTGTCACAGATGAAGTAGTTAGTGTATTCTTACAGGGACAAACCATGCTTATAGCTCAGTAATGACATTTTCCAGAGTGGATTTTTTATTGTGTGAGATTATATATATACACCTACACACACACATATACTCACCACTCCCTGGTCTTCCATGTGCCGCACTGCATACAGAGTCAGGACATGCATGGACATCAGGTCACAGTGCAGCGATAGCCCGGCCAGATATCAGAAGATCAGGGAGCGCTGAGTGCTGAGAAGTCTGATCTGTGGTCTGAGGCAGAATGGGGGTCTGATACAAAGGTCTGGGGGCCTGATAGAGCTTGTGGGTCTGATCTGAGGAGGAATAGTGGTTTGATCTGAGGTCTAATAAAGAATGTGGGTCTGATACAGAGGTCTGTTGGAGCTTGGGGGTGTCTGATTGGGGGTCTGATCTGAGGTCTGATGGAGCTTGGGGGACTGATCTGAGGTCTGATGAAAAATAAATTTTTATATATATTATTTTCCGCCTCTATATCCTAGGTGAGTCTTGTGGTGTAGTGCGTCTTATAGTCTGGAAAATATGGTGTGTGTGATATATATAAATATAGCTAATAATGTTTGATTTTTAAAATGACCCCCAGTGCCAAAAGGTGTGCATGCTACGGCTGCAATGAATATAAATGAAGGTCGAAAATATCAAAATTAGACTTCTGTAGTCCCCAGAATTAGTTGGTGTTTACCCCCTCCCACTAAGAAATAAGAGTGTCAGGGAAAATGCTTACAGAACATCTGTCTATATAGTGTTACTATCTTGGCTAATCTAGGCCCCAAGTATTTTAGTAGAGCTTTGATTAAATCCCCCACCCACTGCTGACAAGTGAACAGCAGAAAAGGTAAGCTTACTGTGTCTGTTCTAGAGGTTAAAACCACACAATTTCAAGATTGTCTTATTAGGATATAGTGTATTTCACATAAAAAGATAAAAAATACCAACAAACTAATGTACTGTTATGGTAATGACTCTGAACCTTTATGGGCATGCCTTTTATAATTCAATGCACATTTATGAAATTCCTTGTCAAGACACTAACATTATAGCTGGAGGCCACAAAATGCAGTACTCTGCAGAACCCTAATATGAGTACCAGTAACATTTTACTGAGCAATATGTTGTCATCCCCTCCAGCTGCAAAATGGATTAATAACCTTGCATTAGCTTTTAAGTACTTGTCTAAGTTCTGTCTGTAGTCCAAAAAAAAGTTAACCCTGCCCTTCAAGACATTCAATGCATGTTTACTTAAGCTCCCTGAAAAAACATTCATATCATTCCAAGACTGGCTAAATGTTTTCCACACTCATACTTTACATACTTGGAACCCCCCTTTCGGTTCATTAAGTGAAAAAATGCAAGGAATAAAATAATAATAAATGAGAATAGAGAAAAAACTGTCCGTAGAGCAGGGGACAATTTGGGCGACATTAGCAATGCATTCCTAAAAATAGACCAGAGATTTCTGGACTTCAATCAGGAAATCATAATTTGAAGTGGATATGAGTGAAACAAAATATGTTGCCTTCAGATGACAGCCAAATTAACATGCCTACATAGTGACATGCTAGTCTTAAATAACATGTCCCAGGAAGTCTGAAACAGTTAATATGAGCCAAGGATTGTCACTTCTATAACCAGTGGGGACATGAACTGCTATATAGAACCCGTGTCTGCTGTTACATCTGCGCCCACATCTAAATGGGCCATAATTAAAAGCAGGAGGTTTATCAATTATTGTGTTGGGATACAGAAAAGCGTGTTGCAAAAATTATGATAGTTTAATAAAAATGGTGCGCTGCACAAGTAATATTTTGTGCCTCCCCTCCTCCTGCAGCTGCTATACGTTGACCACGTCTTTAATAAATCTGCCATTTACAACTCCTTTTAATTTTCCTTTTCATGAGACGTTACAAAACGTTAAAGTATTACTTATAGGATACGTGCACTTCCGCTACAATATGTATTGGTCCAATCAATCCATATTGCTTCAGAACTATGTAACTCAGGCGCAGATGGTGGCGCAACGGTTAGTTGCGCTGCTATCTGCAACTTTTCCCTGCTCACACTAGGTCTAAAAAAGTGGACGTGGTGTGGGCAGGGTACAGCCTGTTTTAGGTGAGGACTAAACTTCTACATCCATTTTCTAGCATAGCACAAGTCCCATTTTACAGCAAAATTTGTGAGTTGGTGGGGGGTGGGAGGAAGAGAGGGCTACCCACCCGTGGTGCCTCTGAAGCCCACACATTTAACAATGTGTGCAAGAAAGCTAGTTTCAACTCATTTTAATATCCGAGAAGCAAGATGTCGGTAAATGAATTGGATATTCAGTTCTACAGCTTTAAACACATTTCAAATTGGGAATCGGAAGTCGGGTTTGATACTGAAGAACCAGCCGGTACCAAACCCAAACTTGAACTGATTTTAAAGAGCTAGAACTGAATACCGAATTCATTCACTGACGTCTCGCGCCACTTCGGGTGAAACTAATTTTGCCTTAATGGAGGCGATACATTTCAATGATGTACGGACACAGCTGAACGGAGATGGCTAGTTTCTACAACAGCATGACATACAGTTACATATATTTTTTATAGAATTTGCTTCATGGCTTGAAGGGAAAAAAAAAACAGAAAAGGCATACGGTTAACTCAACTGCATTAAAAAAAAGTGCCACGAAGAGGCTCAGGGTAGGTTCACATCAATGTTCCGTTTTCCGTTCTTCTGCTTCGCCAGAAAAACAGAAAAAAAAAACAACCTGATCCTATTATTTTGAACATCCGTTAAGCTAATTTTGCATCCATTTTAGCCATTTTCGTCTGAGATCCAAAAAGGGCTTTTCTTTTGTCTAAAATAATGGATTTTGTTTATTTTTTCTGTTTTTGATGGATCAGAAAGACGGAAAAACTGAATGGTGAGGTGGACCCTTCTTGTAACCTTTTCAGAATGCACTAGATTTGTAAAGCATACGCTATCACTACTGAGAGCAGAAGTGAGATTCATCTAAATAGTAAAATATACCGAGATGGCACAAGAAAAATCACTAAAATGTGATCATCAGTGCAATGAATCAAAAATAAGACCTGAGGCAGAAGCCTTTCTCCTCTGTAAAGGAGCCCTTCTGTCTAAATAATAAAACACTCCAATGTATTGTGCAGTTTATTAGCAAATCCCCAGTAAAGCTTGAAGTCTCCATGGTTACCATGGCAGTAGATTTAAAGGGTATTATCAATATGAGAGCCAGAATTACCGGGATTTCCCCAGAGGTGTCACTGTTTCACCGCACTATAAATCACACGCCACTCATAATGCTGCCTTTAAACGCTAGGATGCCTGATGTTGGCCCAGGAGTATCTTCGAATTACCATATGAAAGTTGGCCTTATTGCATTAAATTCTCGCTTTACAATGATAATTTAGTAATTGCTAGCGGAATTTTTTTACACTATAGGATTGTAAAATACTATTCTTTGAGAGTAAATGTTTCTCGCTCAGTGTAGCTATGCAGAGATAGACACAAGGTCAGCTATAATATATACATATATATTATATAAATGTAATAAGCTGTATATGGCAGCTTATTACAGGGGCTGCAGTCACTTAGAGGTCTCCATGTAACACTGCTGGAACGATATACAGGTTGACTTTCAAGGAATTAATATTTCTATGCTTTAAGACCAATGTTTATGGACCCCAAAAGAGGAGATGCCAATTGAACAAAGAAATAGACTGTACATTTGTAAGACTTGAGCTCCCGAAACGGCAGGACCATCATTTTAAACTCCAAAAGAGGATGCATTTAAAGCATCAGAAAGAATCCTGGTATTCATTTTTTGTGTAACCGGAAACCCCCTTTAATAGTATAGATTGATAAATTGCATATTTGACACCGATGTCACCCCCAAAAAGCGGATCAAAGATTATGAACCCCATAAGAAAAGGTGCCTAATACAATAGTTTGTATGAGAAAACTGTGACTCCCCAGAAGATCATGCTAATGGGAATGACCCATAAGTGAGAACTCCTTAAACTATCACTCCGCCCCAAACCCCCCCAACCCCCGTTGTCAGCGTTTGAAGCTGTGCTGAAATACATTGTCAGGACTGCTGTGCATGCGCTCATGATTCCTCTCCATTATGTTAGGACAGCAGTCTGGGAAACAGGAGACAGTAGGAAAATAAAAATACAGATGTGGACTCCTTATCTGTAGTACTACTCGTGTATTACTGCAGATAATACTCCAGAATCATGGTGACAGATTCCCTACAAGATAAAGACTGCTAATCTGAAAACTATGGGAATCCAAGAGATTAAACACCTTGATTTAGACTGCACATCACCTGGAATATTCTGTGTACATCTCAGAACATGCACCTTGTAGCATTTTTATATCTGATATACGGTAATGAGAAGACATGCCAGCCCAAATCTACTCTACTACAGGGATTCCCATCTCCGAAAACATTTTGCACCTTACACCTACTGTTCCTCCTACTTTAACATAGTTTGATGTTAAAGGAGCTGATATGGCTAGGTTTTCTGATTTGCTTGTCCCCCTACGCCAAGCCTTTGGAAAGCGAACAATCAGGTTCCAGGGAGCTTTTTTTTTTTTTAAGGCAACAATGTGGTTTAGGAATTTAAGAGTTTTCAAGTAACTAGAAAGCAGCTACAAAGAGCGTCTTTCCCTGTGGAGGACCCACGAGTTCTTACAATACATGGACCTCGGAAAGGTATAATGTTTAACTCCCCCTGTGACTTGGGAGAACTGAGCACTTGCTGTTAGGCTACTTTGACACCAGCGCTTTCCTTTCCACTATTGAGACCATAGGAAAACTCTTCCGTTTTGTCCCCATTCATTGTCACTGAACTGAACAGAACGGAGTGCTCCAGAATGCCTTCCATTTGGTTGTGTTCACATTGCTTGCAGCGTTTTTCTGTCCGGCATGGGATGCGGAGCAAGACAGATCCGTCCTGACTCACAATGTAAGTCAATGGAGACAGATCCATTTTCTCTCACACAAAAGAAACCGGATCCGTCCCCCATTGACTTACAATGGTTTTAGAGCAGGATCCGTCGTGGCTATTTTAGAGATAATACAACCGGATCCGCTCCGGTTGTATTAACATGATGACGGAAGCGTTTTATGCTGATCCATGACGGATCCAGCAAAAACGCAGATGTGAAAATAGCCTTAGTTTTCCTCACATATTAAGGAGGGTCCACATCACAATCCATGGAAAATCAGCAGCAAAATTCGCACATCTAACATAGATTTAGCTGCAGCTTTCACTGCTGATTCCACCTCTCTGCATTGCAAGGGGTGAGATCCATGGTGAAAGTGACAAGCTGCAAATGAATAATGAATAAATCTGCACTGCAGGTCAATTTCTGCAGCATGTGGATGTCATTTGTTCAAATCTCAAACTTTCTGCTACTACAGTATTCCTATGTGGATTTTCTGTCCACAAATTCAGATGGAAAATCAAGAGCTTTTCTGTCCCATGTGGATATACTTGTACTTTTTGCCCTCATGGACATGACATTAAGCATCTTGAGGTCCGCAAACCGCAGATCCGCAAAATGCAGATCCTGGCTCCATCAGTACAAATGGCTATTTTTAAGCTGTGATATTTATGGAATTGCACAAAGAACTGTTGTATGGTTTTACTGCTGTACTATTGTTATGAAAATTAATAAAAAGAATTATAAAAGAAAAGAAAAAAAATAAAGAAATGGCTTTTTTTGCTGGAAAACAGTCAAGAATAGGACATTTTGTGTAATTTGTGGAAAGGCCACACAAATGACATCCGTGTCCTGTCTGCGTTTTTTGTGGACCCAGTGAATGGGTCCATATAGGATCTGCAAAAAATACAAACCAAAATTATGGTCTTGTGTAAGAGGCCTAAAGCTGATGGCTGGAGTTCCTTGTGGCAGGAGACCCTCTTGGTCAGCTACTGATCAGGAGACCTTTCTAACAATAAGGTATTGTCGGAAGTGGACAATTCTTATTGTTTGTTGGAAAAAAATAAAAAATAATAATAATTTCCATAAAGAATGAAACATAACCCGTAAAGCCTATAGAAATGCAGCTCAGGGCTTTTCTGCTGTGAGAAGTGCATTCTGAGGTGACCTTTTATATTGAGGGCACCACAAAGACACTCTCTTACATACTAGCTCTGGATCATCATCCATGGAACGTCTATGATTTGGCTTACAAAGGATAAATGGTAATTCCCATACTGCGAGCAACAGTAACGTGCTGTGACGACCTTTGCAGATTAAATACAAGGCAAGAAGGGCTGTATGTTTCAATATCATTAAACATGTGACATCCTGACTTTGAGTTAAAAAGGTTCACCAGTAACCTTGAAACAGAGTTGTCACATGTTTCCATATTTCCCATAAATCACCTTGAACGCTTTACAGGAATATCCTACAGATTTTCAGCTCCCTGTCTCAGATATTTAGCTATTCATCCAATGCCATCAGGGCAAAATTCTCATTATCCTCCAATCACTTTTTCTGCCAGTCAATCGTCAACACATTCCCTCTGCATAGAGAAGTGGATACAATTAAATTTACTACACGAAAAGGCTAATATTACCGTGCAATTACACCTGCAATATACTCTGCCAAGCTTCATTTTTCTCCTTGCACTTGACCGAGGTGTGGTCTTTCTGAACATAGTGGCCTGAAATTGCTTTCATTTCTGTACGTAACAGAGGAAAGGAACGGTTCCATCAAATCTTATCCTCTAAGGATGACGGCAAATGCATAGGCTGGTCAAGTATTTACTTTGGACCCAATAAACTCTATACTGTAAATCTAGCTGTTGTTTTTTATGCTTACATTTCATATGTAGTAGCTATTTTGCGTTACACAACCTCATTTTTTTTTTTTACTCAAATAAATTCACACTGTGTCCTAATAAAGCCATCGAAAGCCACTACGGCTGCTGCCCAAAGCTCACATTGCTGACCACCTTCCAAGCCAAACAACTTTCTCTGATTTGCTCACTAAACAACCAGTAGTTTTATGCAAGCTAAGTGAATGCCAAGTAGAAGCGACGCCAGTGCCAGCTTACAAGAAAACAGTTTAACTAGTGTGCTTCCTTAACATTAAATGTTTACTTCTTGCCAATCAATATAGAGCTGTCTGCTTATGGAGTTCTGGAGTCTACAGTGACATGAATGTGGTCATCTCGAGGTGATCCAAGGTAAATGGGTGCTAAAGCCTCAATATATTATTCTCACTGGGTACACGGAGAGGAAACACATTCCTGCAGACAGTGTGATGTATCTTTCAGCCGTCATACAGTCTGAGTCAAAGATATAAATAGCTGGTAGCAACTTGTACCATCTTCAATCACTGTTAAATGACTCTTCCAACACTCGAGATCTCACATATCTTTTGCTAAGATTTGAGGAAGTCTAAGGAGTTTAAAAACATTGCAATTTCAGCATAATGTATTGTCATCCTGAGCGTGTTTGATTAATGCAGTGTGGCTCTACTACAGCCATTAAACCCTATCACATATGCTATTCCACTCTGGTAAACATGGACTGCTGGTCTCGCCCCCTGTAATAGAATTCTAACATTACATTGTAAGAGAGAGTGGACTGCAACATTAGAATTAAGAAATACAGCAATTATTTTAACTGTCGAGGAATGCGGAAGAAATTATGAACATGGCCTACGACACAAAAGATAAGGTTGGTACCAAACAATTAGAATCTTAAGGATCCTTTGTGAACCTACTCAATGTCAACCCTGATATCCACATTGTTTGGACCCATAGTGTAGCATACTGTACTATGTAAATTAATTGGTACAAAACAGATAATAAAGGGACAAATCAAACAGTGCAAAGTACACTATGTGCATGATGTGTCCTTCTTTTGCTGCAAGTACTTGTTTCTCCCTCTTAGGCATCGATTCCACCGCCAATTCCATTTGCACATCACTTTCACTTGTACCACACTTTGGTCACCCTTGCAATTATCTTTTGTTGCACAATACATGTTTCCTATTCTTGACTTCATAATAACACTGGTTTTCTATGGGGTTCAAATCCAGGGAGTTTTCAGGCCATTCCATTAATGCAAAAACGCCTTGGGGTACCAGGAATTATGGCAGGGTGCCAGGTCTTACTGGCACATGCCATCGATTGGAAACCACTTCTGCAGTGTTGGTAGCAGTCTCCTCTTCAGAATAGCCATACATTTTTCACTGTTCACTGTGATGAAGTGTCTCTAGTCCAGCAGTTGTACAGCACTGCTTAAACATCACGCTGAGTGGGTGTTATGGGGTTTGTTAGACGTGGTCAGGTCAAACAGGTTCTCTAGGTCCACCAACACTGTAATTTATGCCCTTGCACTTCAAAGTCAGTTTTGTCAGAAAAACCAAATACTTTTTTCCCATGTCCATAGACCAATCTTTTTTGCCATGACAAGCACTTCTTCATTGAGGCAGTTAAAAGTTGCTTCTTGACAGGTCGTCTACCCCTGCAGCCACATTCCAGAAGTCAGCGGCACACTGTTGAGGACACTGACCCAATGTGATGCCATATCCTAATTGTCTTTTGAGGGTTGATGATGTTTATTCCCCAAATAGGAGCATCATCTCATGTAGTTGTTTTCATTTTACTTCCACAGCATCCTTTCCCAAAAGTTTATGTTCTCCCTAATGCTTTATGCAGCAATAATACAATACTGTTCACTTGCATGTCCCAATGAACCTGCATAGTACTGTACTTATGACTTGGTATAACAATAAAGGAAAACACAGAATATATTGCCTAGATATAAAACCTATGCATAAATATATCAAAAGGCCAATAGGAGATCTCTCCCATCTATTCATGTCCAGGGATATACAGTGCATTTGGAAAGTCTTCAGACCCTTTCACTTTTCTTCTCATTGTTCTGTTGTGGCCTTGAGCTAAATTCAAACAAATTCACGTATTCCCTCATCAATCTGCACCCCATGATGAGAAAGCGAATAAATGTATTAAAAAGGAAAAACTAAAATTTTGCATGTACATAAGTATTCAGACCCTTTGCTATAAAACTTGAAATTTAGCTTTCGGGGCCTCCAATTTCTCTTGATCATCTTTGAGCTGTTTCTACACCTTGACTGGAGTCCACTTGTAGAAAATTCAGTTGATTGGACATGATATAGAAATACACACCCCTGTCTATATAAGGTCTCACAGCTGACAATAGATGTCAAAGGAAAGCCATGAGGAGGAGAGAAATGCATGTAGAGCTCAGAGACATGATTGTGTGGAGGCACATATCTGGAGAAGGGTACAGAAAGATTCTGCTGCACAGAAAGTTCCCAAGAGCACAATTGCCTCCATAATTCTTAGACGGAAGACGTTTGGAAAAACCAGGACTCTTTCTAAAGTTGGTCACCCCACCAAACTAAGTAATCTGGGGTGAGAGGTGAACAAGAACTCAATGTTACTTTAGTTAAGCTCCAAAGATCCTGTGTGCAGACGAGAGAAACATCCAGAAGGTCAACCATCACTCTACCAATCTGGGCTTTATGGCAGAGCGGCCAGAAAGAAACTTCTCTTCAGTAAAAGACATATAAAAGCCAGCCTGGAGTTTGTAAAAAAAAAAAGGTCTAACCTTTATTACATGATAGCCTGTCTGCCGGATGGGTCACCACTAGCTGATTGTTGGGTGTCAGGAACCCCGCACTCCTGCCGATCAACTGTCTGTTGTAGGCCATCGCCTAAAAAAGGCTGGACTAATAGATATAGACCTGCCTGCTTATGTAATTCTGGAGTCTACAGTACGTGAAAGTGGTTAACTTGATGTAATCCTAGGTAAATACTTGCTAAAGCCTGAACATATTATCCTTGCTCCTAAACCTTAAAGCTAAAGTATCTCCGTAAAGTGGAGAGTTGTTTACCCCTTCTAGTGCCACCCACGCCACGTCTGCCGAAAGTGCCTTCCAAGACAACTAACAATGCTCCGGCACGTAATCCCATGTTTTATTTTGCCCGCTCCTTTAATGTTGCTAATTTGCATTCTCTGACTGCTGATTTCAATCAGCTACTTATACTCATTTGACTGCCTAATCAGAGCCTTGCAATTATTGTACAACAGTGAATGAAATAAGCACAACAATTTACTGTGCTTCCAAATTACCTCAATATGCCCTCTTCAAAGCCCTCCACATTTCTTTGGAAATTAAAGGGTGCTCCATATCTACTTTTCCTTAACACGATTACATGATTGTGTGTACTGGGAACTGTCTGCATAATGGCCTTCATTGACTGATGACACAGCATCAAACACTGTCATAAATTTGGCACATTTGCCTCAATTTGTTGCACCTAGTTCTTCAGAAATCCTAAGCTTACATAACTTTACAAGGGGGTGTGGCCTCATGAGAAAGGGGATGTAGCCTAATATGTGCTATTCAGCGCCAAAATTGTGCCAAACAGACGTTACTACAAACGCTCATTCCAGATAATCAGCCCGTGTACATGTATTGTCGATCATTTGATGAACAAGCAGAATGAATGTTCATCGGATGACACGATCTTTCGTGCAGCACATTAAATCATCCTTACTAGGCAGCAGATTGTGCAGTGTGAACAGTGATCTGCTGTCCAGAAACAATATATCTGTATGAAGGCAAGCGACTGAGCTAGCAATTGCTCTTCCCCGTACAGTGGAGGAGATTGCTGCATGTATATGCAGCTCTTTCCTCCACTAACGAGCAGGCAGTCAGGAACGGTTGCATCTCGATAACTGCCTGCTCGGACCGCACAAATACTATGTAGGATTAGTAAATCTGCCTCAATAACTTATCAATGACCCAACTGATGAGAAAAAAAACTAAAACGGGTCCCCCTATATATTTATATTGGAGCATTGAAGCATGTACTGAAAACAATGATTGTCCTTTTTCAGCCTTCATAAACAGCTAAACCCTTGTTTCTGCATACTTACTGCAGAATCTAATCATGGGGATAAGCTACGGGAGGCAGCATTTCCAAATAAAAGTATCCCTTTAACATACAATAATGTAATGGAGTGTATTTGTTTAGTCTTCTGCTTTCAGCAAACAGTAGCCCCCAATATTAAAAATTGCTGAAGCATGAAAACTTAACGGGGTTTTCCAGCCTGGAGATACTGATAACTAGGGATGAGGGAATCGACTTCGGATGAAACTTCTGAAGTTGATTCGCATAAAACTTCGCTCTAATACTGTTCGGAGCAGGAGCTCTGTACAGTATTAGAATGTATTGGCTCAGATGAGACAAAGTTATTGCTTTGCGAAGTCTCGCGAGACTTCGTGCAATAACTTAATAAATTAATTTGTACTGTAAAAAAACATTTCCCGAACTCCGGTTCGGTTCCAGGAAATGTGTTTTTACAGTATAAATCAATTTCTGAAGTTATTATCACGAGACTTCGCAAAGTAATAACTTCGGCTCATCGGAGCCAATACATTCTAATACTGTAGGGAGCGCTCGCTCCGTACAGTATTGAAACAAAATTTTATGTGAATCGATTTCGGATGTTTTATCTGAAGTCGATTCGCTCATCCCTAATCAGGTCTATTGGAGTCATCCTTTAGCAGCTGCTCTCCACCCCAGATAATAAATGGGACAGTCTATTTGGATAGGACCTGATTGGGCACATGGAAAAGGATGGTATTCATAAAAAATTGCTGTAATAAAGTAGTTTTGCTGTGATAGTAATAGTAATGGTAATCCTGTAATAACCATCATCTGACCACAATCTGACCTGCCTAACTTCCAGCACACATCTAGACGTCCCGGCTTAGGCTACTTTCACACTAGCGTTTCTATTTTCCAGTATTGAGATCCGTCATAGGGTCTCAATACAAGAAAAAAAAAACATTTCCGTTTTGTCCCCATTAATTTTCAATGGGGACAAAACATAATTGAACAGAACGGAATGCTCCAAAATGCATTCCGTTCTGTCCTCATACCGAAGAACAAACTGCAGCATGCTGCGGTTTGCTTTCCGTCCTGGGATGTGGAGCAAAACGGATCCTTCATGACCCACAGTGCAAGTCAATGGGGACGGAACCGTTTTCTCTGACACAATCTGACTCAATAGAAAATGGATCCATCCCCCATTGACTTTCAACAGAGTTCATGACAGATCTGCCTTGGCTATGTTAAAGGATAACTGTCACATTTAGACCATAATTTCAGTTTTCATATATGTAGTTACTAATATGATAATATTCATGAATCAATAACTATTAGACTTACTTACCCCTTATTTAATAAGATTCAGCCCTTAGCAACCAGTCTGCATAAAACTACAACTTCACTATTCTGTTAAAATGGCCGCCCTCAGCCCTGAGGCTAATCCATAGGACACCTGCAGTGAAGTTAGTGAAGACCAGCACTGTATAGGGGGGTCTTGCAGTTAAATTTCCAGGTCTGGCTGAAGCCTGTAGTCTTCCTACAAGCTCTCCTCTTATCAGATAAGGCTTTCATTTATATACTGAGCAGAGGGCAGATCTCCCTGAGCTCTATATTCTCCAGCACTGCTAAGAGAGTGTCTGCCAAGCACAGGCATGTGGAGAAGTTCACACACACAGCCCAGCACTGTTATATCCTGTCAGGAAGAACCTGGCTTTTTATACATTCCCTTACAATGCTGACTCACTATCAGTTCCCAGTGCACGCAGCGTGCTCCGTCCTAGTCTGGTAGATGGAAGGAGCATAGCAACCTGATTTCAATCTCAGGTAAAGATAGCCAATACTGGGGACTTTTAGGTGGCTTTTAGGGGTTATTTATTAAATAATCAGAAATTAAAACAGGGCCAACAAGGTGATATTAATCACCAAAATCCAATAGTAAAAAGAATTGACAGTTATACTTTAAAGATAATACAACCGATCCGTTCAGAATGGATACAGGCGGTTGTATTATTAGTAACGGAAGCGTTTTTGCTGAACCCTGCCAGATCCAGCAAAAACGCTAGTGTGAAAGTAGCCTTAGCCAAAGGTATTAGAAAATAAATGGTGGGTAAGGTTAAAGGGCAGCCAGGCTTTTCCCGCCGTGTTAGGAGTACTTATCACATACAGTTAAGGAGAGAGCCTTTCTCTTGGCCGGCTGTCAATCACTTGCTTTGAGAGGCGTGTAATGTAATAAATGCCATGTTCCCAGAAGTAATACTGTGCCTGTACACACATATTCTCCTAACTTACCGCATAAAGTTACATTTTCCTGACCCTTGACCTGCTCTAATGAGATACGCTGCATAATTATAGTATTATTAGTAATAATGGTAGGATTTATTCTCCTTTGTGAGTCTTCTCTCCTGCGGCTGCTCTTTTTGAGTTGCTTTAATCCCCAGGTGGCGGGGATTACTGTTAACCCGTCATTAGTTTTTGGGTGGCTGCACGCTGTGAGGCTGGGGCTCATTCGATGGATCTCCTAATTATTCTGTCTTTCATGATACTGCATTCCTTACAAATAAACTACTGCTTCCTGGCGTACGGGAAAACTGAGAAATAAAGCTTTTCTGATTTCAGCCAAGGTGATGGACCCCAGAAGAACAACGCAAGGTTATCCATCCTCCTTACCGATTCTGCTGCTGTCCATATAATACAAATAGGTTTAATAAGTTCATTCTAATTACTAGATTGCTGCAGCATCATTGTACTAAGATGGAGTGCAAAAACAGTATGTGACACGGCTGCTCTCTGAAAGGTGAGGGAATGAGGGGTCCATCACGGCTCACTAACAATTCCCATACCACTGTGCCAATTTCTCAGGTTGGTAGCAATGCACTGGTGATTGTGCAACATAGGAATCATTAGCACAGTCCCCAAAGTAGGAAACACGGTCACCTTCCTTTAAAGGTGGTATTGAACACCTTGCCTAGAGGATCGCTCGGTAATAAGGCATCATACGGAAGAACAACAGAGTTGACATGAATTAGACTTTCCCTTTTCAGCAGATAGTTGCATTTTCTAAGAGGTTTTTCTAGATTCTGATATTGATGGCCTATCCTCAGGACCAGTGTTGAGCGAACAAGGGTCAGGTTATCTAAGAATTCTGTTATGTATTCCGCTACCACAGACCGTATCTTATGGTCTATGGTAGCGGAATTCATAGTGGAATTCTTAGACAACCCGAACCCGAACATTGTACACTGAACTTGAAACACCCTACTCAGGACTAACAGATCAGCAGGGTTCTGACAACCAGGACCTCTGCCGTTCAGCTGTTTAAGAAGACTGCAGCACTCCAGTGAGAGGCGGGCCCGTCCTCAGGATAGCAGCTGTGCTTGGTATCATTTGAATGGGACGGATCTGCACCTGATGAATGTGACATCGCTGGCCCAGGAAGATTTTCTTCAAACAGCTGATGAACATGGGTATTGGAAGTCAAACCCCCACCGATCTGATATTGATCACCTAGCTTAAGGATAGGTCATCAATATCAAAATCTTGGACAACCCCTTTAAATATTTTAAAGATCATTTTGCAACAGTTGTTTTTATGTACACACTGGTCTAAGTCAAATAAATCCAGAAAGAAAATAATTTATCATTGTAACGTGGATCTAGATTTCACGAATACTTTGGTATTGTAGTTTATGGGACATACTGTCTTGTCTTCAATGGTATTTAGCTGAGTAGTTCACAATATCTAGAATTTTCAAAACCCATACCTTCACACACTGGACAGCATTCTCCTGGCACTTTAACTGGTTTCAGACAGCTCTGGCCACATGCTGTAGCAACGCAATGTGGCTCTCCATTAATGCACTGGCAGAATGTGCAGTCATCTTCCCTCCAGCGGTCACCATGACTCCTTATCTGTCCATTAGCATAGCAACCAGCAGGATCATGGACCGGGTAGACAGGATCTGTGGGTACAGCAAACAAAGTTATATGTTAGCTACCTGTGATCTTGTTACACGGACTAAGTTATAATGGCTTGTCAACAAGCAGCCCCAACCTAAGCAGTACGTGGAAAATTAAAAGAGATTATTAAAGAATAATGGCAGAAAAGGCATGATTCCTTAAAAAACTATGGGCACGCCCACCTCTCAGCACTGTACATATAGAACAAATCTACAAAAAAAGTTGGGTCTTATACATGGCATGTCTTATCTTGTATTAATTCTGAGTTAACCCTCAAGTATTCCATTGATTAATTTGCCGCCTTCAAAATTCACAGCATTCCCTGCCTGTTCAGTCTCTGCACAAAGCTTGCTTGGGTGACTTGCATTCTGGAAAATTGTGTCTTCGCACCAGCCAATGTACAATAATCTAAAGTAGAAATAACTTATTAGTAAGGATCATCTGATCCCACTCCCTCACCAACGAGTGACCGCCTCTGTGTATTTATTGGGGAGGGGTGGGAGTAAACTCCCCATGAGCACAGGGCGACATAGTTTGATGGCAGAACCACTTTAAAGGGGTTTTCTGGTCTTTACAAATGATGTAGAAATGATTTACATGCAGTACAATCAGTCAGCTGTGTACTAGCTGAGATGCCTCTGTAAGCCAGTCTTTATGTTGGTGTTTATCTCCTCCTTGTGTGACATCCGGTACACTGAACACATGGTTATCTACCTTCATATACCATATGAGATCAGATATAGAAATCAGATCATGAGCCTCATCTCCGCTGTGCTCCCTGGCTCACCCCTCCCTTAGGGATCATATTTTATATGCTGAGCTGCAAATATTGCAGAGTCAGTGAGCAAATGAATAACAGAACAAACAGGGAGTAAATATAGCCCTATCTTACACCTTATAATAGATGACACGCAGGCAGCTGTAGTCTACATAGGGACAATGCCTGTGAACGGGATCATGGGAACTATGGTACTCTACACTGGTAATTCCACAGTAACACGGTATCCGGAAAAGTACTGGAGGAGGTGTATATTTTACCCAGAATGCTCAGATGGGTGAGGCAAAGTGTACTTTGCTCAGGCACTTTTCCTTCAAGTGTTTTATAAGCTGGATTTTTATGAAAGGGCAGATAAGTTTTGGTAGAGGGACTTGCCATTCCCTCCCCACTACAGTACACCACTTTTCCCTAGCCTGATGCAAACCCAAGTGTAGCTGCTGGGCTCATTACTGCGGGGATAAATACAGGGCTGGAATGCTAATTCACTGTCAGTGCCTGGAGACCTACTGGCTGAGAGCCTGATCGTGTTTTTATCAAGTGACGATTCTGTTTAGTTAGCGCCCAGACAGGCAAGGACTTTATGTTACTGTTTATGGTTTATTTTCTTCGTGAAAACCCCACCAACTCGCCCAGATTACAACACCAACTACTTCAGACAAAATAAAGAAAAAATTCTGATCTATGGTGGTATTATCAGGTGAGCATTCAGACACCTTTAGGTACTTTTGTGCATTTTTTTAAGCCTGAAAAAAAAAATTAAAGTCTATGGACTCCTTTGGGAGCATCTTTTAATTTTTGCATCTTTTTTGGACTAAGAATCCATTAGTCAATCGGTCTTTATTAAGAATTTTCAACAGCTTTCAGTTTCTGTGTATTTGTAGACTGGCAGGCTCTCCCTTCACAGTGAATCCCGTCAGAGAACTGTTCCAATGTATAGCCCTTTTCTCTGAAATCCTGGCAGTTTATTATAGATCCATTCTTCTCAAACCAATAAAAACTGAGTTGTAATGCGTGTTTATGAGCTGTCAGGAGTTCAGAGATAAGGGCTACACATCCAGCCATCCAAACAGTTCAATGACGCGATTCAAGGGAGAGCCTGCAAGTCTGCAAATACATAGGACCTGAAAGCTGTACAGAAAAAGTTGTTGAAAATTCTTAATAATTCACAATTAAATAAAGTATTTTTTGCCCAAAATGAGTAGAATTCAATAATTTAAAAACTGACGCAAAGGTGCCCGCGACCTTTAAAAGCGTTTTCCCAGATGTTTATATTTATGACCTATCCTTTGGATAGGTCATCAGTATCTGATCGATGGGGGTCTACCACCTGGGGCCCCGCCGATCAGCTGTTGGAGAAGGCACTGGTGCTCGCAGTAGTGCCACTGCCTTCTCTCTGATTTTTCTAGGCCAGTAACGACCCGTTCATCTATCACGTGGCCTAGGTACAGCTCAGCCCCATTGAAGTGAATGGGGCTGAGCTGCGATACCAAGCACAGTCCAATGCAATCTACAGTGCTGTTCTTGGTGAGCTGCAAGAACGCTGTGGCGATCACAGGAGTGCTGGTGCCTTCTCAAGCAGCTAATTGGTTGGGGTAATGGGTGTCGGACCCCCACCGATCAGATACTAATGACCTATCCAAAGGATAGGCCATCAGTATAAAAATCTTGCAAAGACCAGGAGAAACAATAATTCACAAAACTTCCATCTTACAAGCTCTGACTAACTTACAGAGACCCTGTCTAGCCAATCTCTTATTGGCACTGTTCAGTAAACGGTATATAAGAACTCAATTTCAATTCAATTATCTGCCCAACTAATTCTATCGTCTACTATCATTAATCTTAATGAAGACTTACAGGAACATCTTAATTTCACAAGTTCTGATTGTACGAATGGAGCATTGCTGTCAATAATAATTTACGCATGTCCTTGCTGCACTGATGATGAAACGAGAAAAAAAAGTCAGACTGATGTCTGGTGCTTGATCTGTAGATGTTTAATTGTGAAGCAACCTTGTGCAAACTACACATTTCTTTGAAGTGACAGACACACAGAAACAAGGAAACTAGCTTAAAAATTATCCCATTTATCGCAAGTAAATGGGTGAAATGACAAACTCTCCTGCTTAAAATGTACCCCCCCCCCACACACACACACACACTCTCGGAAAATGAAAAGAATAATAAGCGCAATATCCTGCTGCTGGCTTGTGACTCACAGCGATCAACTGTAATCTTTGGAGAAGACAGCGGCAAGTGTTCAGTTCCCCTGCAGTGCTACCAAGGTGGAAATGAAGCATCGCACGTAAATATCTTTAGTTTTAAAGGGAATCTATCACCAGTTTGATGCTGCTGCTCTAGCTAAGGGCAGCATAAACGGATCCCTATAGCAAAATGTTAGGTCATTTTCTTGATTTGTGACATTTTGCTAAAATTTGTTTCGACTAGCTCCAGTGCTGGTGAGTCCTCAAATTAATGAGCTCCTACCAGAGTAGAGCTGTTCAATACATATCTTAGCTAAAAAGTTGTGCGAATTCAAAAAAGTGACCCAGTGCGTTGCTAATGTTATCTCTAATTACTTTATGTTGCCTTTAGATCAACATGAAACAAGTGACACACTCTCTATGATGTTTTGCAAACTGCTTTTTTTCTCCTTTTAGCCCTCCCCACCCTAACCTTCATGCTTACCTAGGAGTGGCCACTCCTAAGCCCTACCTCTATATCTTGTACTGATGAAGACTAATAAGGCCGAAACAGCTGTATGCAAGCTGGAAAAAACGGATTTGTTATTAGTCTGCATCAGTACAATACACTGCTGACCTAGAAGCACGGGTGACCACCAAGGGAAAAAAGGATGACAATGCAGTCTCTTTCAGTGTGAGATGTTCTGTGCTGTAATTCCTAAAAATCAAGATGATCAAAAGAAAATCTGAATAATAATTTTCAGCCAACAAATATGGTATACAGCGTTGGAAAATTGGTATAGTTTACAATGAGTGCCCTCAGAAAGCAGGAAGCAATTTTGCCTCTGGTTGATGATTTTTAGGAATATAACTTGCACATTGGCCATGACTTAGTTGCCAGTAGTGCACAGCAGCACATGTGATCATTAAATTGCATGTTAGCGCTTCATTTTTTCTGGAAATATCCTAAAATGAGTTTTAAGTCTATAATAGTATACAGTGGCGACATAAAAAAAAAAAGTAAGGGACAGAGGGACCCAATAACATATTAGTCCTTCTCCGTGCTGCTCCGCCAAGTCTTGTGCACTATGCATGATGTTTACTATTATTTTTATACCACTTTTGTCGCATAGTAAAGTTGCAGATTTGGTTGCACGCCATATTTGCGGCAAAATCTGCGTCTTTTCCCCCTCATGTCGGTTTTTAGAAGTGGCGAGAAAAGGGGGTTGGCAAAGGTGGAGAGGGGCCGTCGCTGCAAGCCAGCCACATTTATCTTTATTCCTGTCAGTTTTCTGGCCTGAATAAGGACTATGGCAACTAGGATCTACTGTTGATTTTAGACTGTCGCATGGCCAGCAGGAGCATGCGCCAAATCTATGAGAGGCGTGCACCTCTACATAAATTTGGTGCATAGGTGGAAAATGCTGATCTTGATAAATGTCCCACTATGTAACATATTTTTCACTTTATAAGGCTACATTCACACAAACGTATTTTGTTTCCGTGTCCGTTCCGTTTTTTTTTTTTTTTTTTGCAGATAGGATGCAGAACCATTCACTTCAATGGGTCTGCAAAAATCTGTATGTCCGTTCGGTAGCCCCACAAAAAAGATAGAACATGTCCTATTCTTGTCCGTTTTGCTGACAAGGGAAGGCATTGTTACAATGAATCCGCAAGAAAAACGGATGCCATATGGAACGACATCGTTTTTTTTTGCGAATCCGCAATTTGCAGACCGCACAACAAATATGGTAGTGTGAATGTAGCCCAAGATGCGCTTTTCCCCACCAAAAGTAGGGGAAAATGGCAGTGTGTCTTATAAAGCGAATACTAGTGAGCGCTTCTATTATGAAAGCGCTCACTAGTATACATTAGGTGCGGGGAGCCGGTGAAGCAATGTGAGCGCTGTCAGTACTCACCCTCCCTTGTCCTTTTCCCTGGGGCCGGGCTGCACTGTCATGACTGTGTGGAGGTCTAATGGGGGTTTGACATGAAGGTCTGATGGGGGTCTGACATGATGGTCTGATGGGGGTCTGACATGATGGTCTGATGGGGGTCTGACAGAGGGCTGACATGAAGGTCTGATGGGGGTCTGACATGGAAGTCTGACATGGTGTCTGATGGGAATCTGGCATGGAGGTCTGATGGGGGTCTGGCATGGAAGTCTGATGGGTCTGACATGGGGGTCTGATGTGAAGTCCTGATATGGGGGTCTTATATAAGTTCCTGATATGGGGATCTGATGTGAGATCCTGATTTGGGGGTCTGATCTGAGGATCTGGTATGGGGGCTCTGATCTGAGGATCTGATGATTTATTTAGTTTGGGTGAGTCTTATCATCAGGTGCGTCTTATAAAGCAAATAATATGGTGTATTAAATTACAGAACGAGCAGTGTCATGAAAGATATGGGGACCTGTGAATGTAACTAATATGGGTACTAAATTCCCATAAAAAGAGGCACGTCCATTCTTGTTGAAACATTAAATAAGTCTGGGATGGTGTCCAGTAGTTACTGTGTTGGCTGTAACTTTGGCATGAACTTGCTCTGAGAGGGTTAGGGCCTCTATAGTGGTGGCTGTGAAAGGCTCTACCAATCCACTGACGTCTAAGATTGGTAGACTAGGTGGCCAAACTTTGCCAAAGAACATGTGAGAATCGTAAAGATTACTGGTAATCATCATGCTACTAGCATAAAACCAGAAATAAACTCCTCAGCAAGGTTGTGTGGTGTCCTCCTCAGTGTAATGACCATGGCCAGACTGTTACTTTTCTGTCTGAATGGATGAACGGATCAGTAAGCGACACCATGTCCATCAGATGCTGGAAACAGATGTCTCGGGCAGATGCGGGAAGTGAGCAGTGATATTATCAGGCAGCGATGCACACTGAAGACGGATATTTGAGGTGATTGAGTAATGGATATAATGCCATTTCCCTTGTGATACTGAACACTTGTGCCAAATGCTACCCAATTTGGAGTTACTATATGCATGGAATACAAATTAAAAAAGCAAACTGGACACACACACGTAAGTAGAACTTTTTTTTTCAATCTGCCGCTGTTTTTGCTTTTCCATCTTATTTTCTTTTTGTTCCTTTCTGCTTGCTTGTTTCCCAATATACTTTCTGTGTCAATTCTTTACAGTCAAGATCTCTGCTTGCAGTCCAAAATGAACATCCATTGTTCACTTCTAGAGGATACAAATCTGCCCTTGTCAAGTGATGGACACACGGGCAGGGTTGATTATAATTATACTTAGGGGCGTAATGATCGCGGTCGCAGACAATGCCAACCCTGTCAGAGTGCTTTTCGAACATGTATATTATGCGCCCTGGGCTAACAGACAGGGAGGGGGGTCGGCGCGCATACTCACCAGGCAGTTCTTGTCACTGCCGGGCTGTCGTCTCCAGAGTGAAGCAGGGAGACCTCTCCGCTCCCTGCTTCACTCTTCTTATGAGCTCCGGCGCTCCCCCTGCTGGCCGCACATCGCGCTGCTGGCTGTGCGAGGAGCGCTGAAAGCCCGGAAATTGGCCTTCAGCACAGTCAGCAGCGCGATGTGAGTGTGGGAGCACGTCATCAGGGAAGCAGATAAGTATGTGGTTTTTTTTAAAGCTGCAGACTGGAGGCAAAAGGGGGGCCACAAATAGAGTGAGGGGTCACAAAAGTGGGCATTTTTACTAAGGGGGCACTTAATCTTTCATAACTACTTTGAGGGGGCACCATATCTTTCATAACTACTTTGAGGGGGGACCTAATCTGACATAACTACTTTGAGGGGGGACCTAATCTGACATTACTGTGAGGGGGCACATATGTGGGCATAACTACTATGAGGGGCACATATCTGGCATATCTACTGTGAGGGGGCACATATCTGGGCATTACTACTGTGAAGGGGCACATATGTGGGCATTACTACTGTGAGGGGGCACATATCTGGGCATAACTACTGTGAGGGGGCATATCTGGGCATTACTACTGTTAGGAGGCACATATCTGGGCATTACTACTGTGAGGGGGCACATATCTGGGCATATCTACTGTGAGGGGGCACATATCTGGGCATATCTACTGTGAGGGGAAACATATCTGGGCATAACTACAGTGAGGAGCCACAAAAGTGGGCATAACTGCTGTGACAGGAACAAAGGTGGACATAACTGCTGTGAGGGGCCACAAGTAGAACATGACTATTGTAAAGGGGACAAAAGGTGGGCTTCATTACTGTGAGGGGCCACAATGTGGGCATTAGTACTGTGTGGTAGCACTTAGGAGAAATGTCGTAGATTACCCTGCTGTACATTGGCATGGCCGAGTCTTCTAGGCCAGCACAGCACCCCCTGTTGGGGATTTCACAGGGACAGTCACCATCCCTTCCTTATGTGATTATTCTTTTTTTCTCTATCACTACAGACCTTATTTCGGATCCAGTGGACGTCACGCCAACGCCAGCGACACCCTGGATAAGGTAGGACCAGATTTTATTAGTTAGGAGGACTTTGTGAGTTAAGCCATGGATTAGGCTTAGTGAAAAAAAAAAAAATGCTGCCTTTTAGTATAAATTGGGGGGGATCCAAAGTTTGCACTGGGGCCCATAACACTCTAGTTACGCCACTGGTTATACTATGTGCACCAGGTCTCTGTCATATATTGAGCCATGCATCATTGTGCACATCAAATGTGAAGCAAACAGAGACCTTGAAAACCATAAGGAACTGATACAGAAAGTACCACGAAAAATTGCATATCTTGTCATTATACAAAGAACAACCTTCATTTGATGATGAAGGAATGCCTCTGTAACATTGCTTCATTAACCCCTTTAGTTTTCACAGGATATTTGATTACAACATGCTGTTCAATCAATTCTGTCTGCCAGTTTACCTTTTCTCATGCAATGCGAAAAATCTATTTCTTTGGGAATGGACTGCAGAATACCATTAAAGGGGTTGTCTCACTTCAGAAAGTGGGATTTATCATGTAGAGGAAGTTAATACAAGCCACTTACTAATGTATTGTTATTACCCATATTGCTTCCTTTGCTGGTTAGATAAATTTTTCCATCACATTATACACTGCTCGTTTCCATGGTTACGACCACCCTACAATCCATCGGTGGTGGTCGTCCTTGCAAACTATAGGAAAAAGCACTAGCCTATGTGCGCTCCCATGGTCCCGGCCACCAGAGAGGTTGAGGCTTTTTCCTATAGTGTGCAAGCACGACCCACACTGATGGATTACAGTGTATGATGTGATGTAAAAATGAATCCAGACAACAAAGGAAGCAATATGGATAACAACAATACATTACTAAGTGCCTTGTATTAACTTCCTCTACATGATAAATGCCACTTACTGAAGAGAGACAACCCCTTTAAGTCTACAGGTAAATGGAAATGATCTCCAGTTCCACACATTTTTGCAAACAATCCAATTCATGAGAAATACCTTTACTGAGTGTTTATATGCCGAGCATGCAAGTGTTCTCAATAAAATAGTGAGATGAGAGTAAGCTTCTTCTAGGCAACTCTGGTGGTGGCTTAGTTCCATGGAGAACAAAAAGGATCAGTCATATTGAAAACCAAGATGCCTGACCCTATTTACTCTGACATCATTTGGGAGGCACATCTTCCTCTCTGTTCATACTTAGTCTGAGTGCAGCAGCCACCTCACCAGGTGGGACAGGGTTTGAAGGGTCCCAGAGGCGAGACTGCGGATTTGCCATAAATGTCTAAGATAGGAATATACCTTTAACAAATAAAAAAAAAAAATATTAAGATTGTTTTATTTATTCCAGCAGGACGCAGTGCCATACAATGTGATGCACAATACCATAGCAGTATCCCGCCCTTGGCGTTTCCCTGAGGGAGAAAGTAGTTCTCCCTCAGTGCTGACAAAAATACCGTGCTGACAGGCTTACAGAGCCTATGCTGAGTTGTCTCTGCTTGTCAGAGCAGGAGAATTCCATTACACTTACTGAGCATCCCCTCAGACAAGCAGAGAAATCACTGCACATTTACAGGCAGCCTGCTCACAAGAACTCCTCTCATCCACATTGCAGATGAGAGTTGTGCTGAGAAATGGTGTTTCCACTTTGCCACATTCAATAAGGTGGATCCAGTAAAGAAAGGAATGTCCAAATTGTAAGTGGCACCATAGTAAGTTGAATATCTTTTAATACATCTAAAGACTAACTAGGATAAAAATTGAGTGCCTTATTTAACTAACAATATTCTTAGTGGGATAACCCTTTCTGCAGATGTGGTGATGAGCGTCTCACAGCATCAGTACTCGTACAGTAAATGTAACCTTTGTCAATTTTTTGTTCCTAGCCAATGAGAAATATTTTGTAATGCCAAAAATCCTCTGAAAGACAATTTTTTTTAAAAATTGTTCTTATTGAATGAAAGACCACTTTCTTAAAGCCAAAATTCAAAAGGGCATTAGGTATTCGTCTCAAAAAATGTCACACCTGTTGGCCATTACGCTACTCGAGAAAGTTTCCAGGAAATCTGCCATTGTGAAAAATAATTTTTGAAATTCTTAGATACACGCTGTGCAATGTCTTGGTGATTCCCAAAAAGGTATCTCACCGTTAGCATCTCCTGAAAATCGGCTCTTAGCTTATGCTGATAAATGATATTACCTTCACAAACTGGGCAGCACTCCCCCTCTGGCACGTAATAGCGGTCACAGTGCAGCTCTCCGCATTGAGCTGAGAAGCAGATGGAAACACCTCCTTGACATCGGCAGAAGCGACACGCATCCATACGAAACATCTCTCCGTCGTAATACTCCACGTTATTAAATATACACGCGGGCTTTGTCTCTAAACAAGAAGAGGGTGAAAGAACATGTGGTTAGTTTGTGACATTTATTAAGAGATATTTTAATTAAACTTTACGCATTTGGTAACGTTTTAAAAAGTCTATCAAAACCATGAATTCAATAATTAAAAGCAAAAAAAAAACAGGTTTCAGGTTTTTGGACATTTTGGGCAAATAAAGCTATATTTATACTGTATGGTCTACTCAGTTTTACATCAATTCAGAATATCCAGAGGAAACCGCTGGCGGCTCTGCTCGCTTATCTCTACTCGCTGTGCTTCTAAGTAAGGGCTCATGCACACAAACATATTTTCAGTAAGCATCCGATCTGGATTTTTGGCGGGTTAGATGCGGACTCGTTCACTTTGTTTTACGGACAAGTATAGGACTGTTCTATTAGGGGCCAGCAATTCCAGTTCCGCATAATGTGGAATGCACAAGGCCCGTATCTGTGTTTTGCAGATCTGCTATTTGCGTACTGCCAAAACGGAAACAACTGTGTGCATAAGCCCTTACTGTGTGAAAGTAAAAGAGAGAAGAACGTAACCGCCAGTATGTAGCGATGACAGTGAGCGTTTTAGACGCCGGTCTTAATAAAGGCCCATAGCTGGCAGTGGTTCCGCCACAGTCTGACTGGATAGCATCAGATCCTGCAGGGACACATCCCTAACTGCTAGCACCCGGATTTACCTTTATTGCGGACTTAAGCAATGTATTCATAACTTCTAGCAGGAATAATAAAGGAATGGCACAGCATTGAGTCATAAGAATAGATGCCCCATATCTGTTATCACACGGGGAATGCAAAGGGTTAACGAAACAGACATGGTCCTCTTTAAATAGGGCTTTCAGCGCACTTATTATTCCTTGTATGTGGTCATATAGACCATACTGACCAACCTTCCTGTAACAAGTGTATACATTTAATGTGTTCTGGTTCAGGATTAATCATTTAAAGTACATTTGCCACAATTCTAGTGTTAAACCAAATAAAACAAGTTAAGAAACACAACTTTCATATTTTATGCACATTTCACTTTAGAAAATTCTAGTCCCAAGCCATCAGTGAAGCCAGTGCATGTCACTTGAGTTATTATACTATTTACCATGCTGTCCTCAAGCAAGCAGCTCACAAGTGACACCTATTATACTTGACTAATACATATATGGGGGCAATCTATCTTATGACGGCCAGGCTGCAACTAAGTTAAAGTTGTGCTGAGAGGACAAAAAAAATCTTTCCGATTTATCTGGACTCCCATCGGAACATCTATCATCATCCAAGAGGTGAAAGGCTTTAAATGAGCAGAATTTCACCACTTTCCGTTCACCATGCCACTTCTGAAGTTCCATAAATTATAAATGCAAGTGAATGTTCCTGAAAAATGAGCAAACTGCATGACAATAGACCAGCACTCAACTTTATTACATAACAGTGCTTAAGATGCAGGCCGTGTGCTGGCCTACCCACCGACGCCAAGGCCAGTGGAAGCATTTGGCTAATGAAATGGTCTGCGAATAAAGTGATTGGTATTCAGAAAAAATGAGCCCAGTCTGTCTACCTACACTACTACACTGCGCCGAAAAAGTTAAAGGATAACTTTTAGCATTAGAATCTACATCGACAACCAGACAACTACATATGGTCAACAACAAGTTAATCTAGGGTTGGACTAACTAAATAATTCTTAGTGGCTCCTCGGAGTCAGACTACACATTTTGAGTTTTTTACCGTTGAGCAGCCATCAAAATTGTAACCTTTACTTTAGCATTAACAAAAATAACAGAATGAAGTCAGGAACATATCAGAGCCCAAGGCGCCCCGTCAAGGTATCTCAGTGTGGCATGGGTCCTACCGCTAGCCTACCTACAGTGTGTGAACACAGTCCGATAGGTGCTGGGGTCCGACTCACAGCCAAGCTCCCACATACCTCTATAGTAAGATCACTAATACAATGGGAGGGTAGGAGGAGGTTGCGAGACCCACCTATAACAGGCCATGTGACACAGGCTACCAGGTGCACAGAATGTTATCAATGATAAACTATGGCACATTCCATATATATCAAGAAAAAAATAACAAAATGAAGTGCTCAAAACCCCAAGCTTGGCTGTGAGTCGGACCTCAGCACCTATCAGACTGTGTTTACACACTGTAGGTAGGTTAGCAGTAGGACCCATGCCACACTGAGATACCTTGACGGATGCCTTGGGCTATGATATGTTCCTGACTGGAATATATTGGCTAAAGTCTCAGCTTTTAACATCAGCGTGAGGGTTTGGCCAGTATTGTCAGTTGCATATTATTGTAGTGCACCTTTTTCAGTGATTTTTACTTTAGCATAGCAAAGTGAAACTGATCAATTTCATAGAAAGCTGTTAGGTGTCATTCACACGGTGTCTTTCAAGTGGATTTTCGGGCCAAAAAGCCTCTGGTGGGCATGCGGAATCTGACTCCCTTTGTTTTCTACGTGAAGCCACGCTACTGCTGACCAGCAGTTTAAATACACTGATGGAAGCCGTGGCAGGTGTCCGTTTATGGTTTAGCGCTATTCAATCAAAGTGAGTCCATGGCATTTAACATGAAACTCAATGGCAGAAAGTGTGATGGATTTTGCAACCCACCATGTGAACAGAGACCTACAGCATTTAAGGATACTGGAGTTTTTAGATCTGCCAGTCCTTTTCATTCTGTATGGGGGAGTGTTATCATGAGGGGAGCTTTTACAGACAATTGTACAGTAGAATATAATGTCATAATTTGCTCCATATTTTATCAAATGTTACACAAATGTTTTCCACCTTTTTAAAAAGTCTCAGTTGATAAATCTGGCTTAGATCAGCTCAACAAACTATATATGCCCAATTTTTCCTGCAAAACTAAAATGAGTGGGAAAAAGGCAAAATGTGGCAAAATTTTGCATAACTAAGCATTAAGGGTCACAAAGCTCTATTTTGGGTTTTTTGGAGCCATTATTCTGGAATGTAGGGCTTGACAAACCCCCCCAACAAGGATGGACTGGCCAAACAGAGTACCAGAAGATCCTTCAATGGGCCCAGGCTCTGATACTATAATGGGTCCCAAAGATCTCAGAGAGAAAACCCAGTTGGCTGTCTTTGGAGCCAATCACTTGCCACTAGGGTCTATTTCTGTGATTCAAAATCTTTTAAACATTACAGAGATATAGGAGTTGGGCCTCAAGAATTATTTCCTTTTTTGTGCTGTCCACATGGAGGTCCTGGCCATAAAATGGTTGCTGATGGACAGTTATATGACCAAGCAAATCACTATGTGTCCTCCATTCAAATACACTGCACCTGCCATCTGCACTTGCAGGGACATGGCTTATGAAATACAGCAAACGGCACAGATTAGTAAGTGTCGTATAGTCATTGGTCAATAGTAGCCAGAAAGTGGACAACTCCTTTAAGTGATTTGTATGATCTTTGCTTTAAAAACAATGTGAGCATAAGGATCATTTTGACCTATGCCAGATCTGTGCTATAACTCAGCTGTGGTCAAGATAGAGCATTCAGTGTCCTGCCCGCTGATAATCTATAGATTTTGTGGACACTGACAAGCAGAATTTCTTTTGCTTTATTATTTTGCCTCTTTTTATCGTATTTCAATATCACGTTTGATCGCAGTTGCACTTAAGCATTTCTAAGCATGATCTATTTATCTCGTGTGTGACAGTTCATACAAATTGCAGAATCTGATCGATCAAACTACAGGGCGGTAGGCTGCTCTCAATCAAATGTTTGGTGGTTAGGCTGTCTTCATTCACTTTATTCATGAAAACGTGTGAGGAATAGATGGGTCATGCTGAAAAGTCAAAATCTATACATTGAATGGATTGAAGTGTGAATAATTTGTACATCTTCATTAGTTTTATGACATAAGAGCTATCATCCATAAGTCTATGTTTTTCAATTAACCTTATCTATTCCACTAAGTAACATCGCCTTTTAGGGCGCAAACCTGTTGCGAGTGCTCGGTGGGCAACCTGTATGGACATATAGATGAACTCTGTAACCCCGTTTGCTATGTGGTAAGGTTGCTCAGTGTTATGTGTATCATTTTTAGTTTTTTGGGGGGAGCATTTTAACAGATTGGCACGTCTTACTCCTCTATAACTTCTCCAGGGAGCTGTTTAGTGGGATCAATAGCAGCCACCCTTATTAAAAGAGGACCTCTAGTCTCCAACATTTATGCCACAGCCTATGTCCCCACCTGCAGGATCTCAAGTTTTCAGGATAATTGGAGGTCCCTGACTGAATGAGCGTTGCAAAAATCTATGGGATTTATGGAAAGAGCTCAAAAGATTGATACACAGTTTTGTGGGTAAAGAATCTGCAGAATCAGTATTTAGCGCATCAGTTAGCATAATCAACCCTATTAAGCAAGACACACTGCCTGGTAGGGTTAATCATGCTGATTAAAACGATACCTCATTTATGTCTGTACGATGCACCATTCCAGAGAGGGCTGAAACTTTATTAATATGCTAATTAGCTAGTTGGAGCATCAATGGTCTAGTCAGAGGCCTTGGAGCACTAGTTTGTGAACACCCCTGCAGCCTTAGCCACTCCCACCATCACCTGGGTCCCATGGGATCTCTAGGCGTGTCAAAACAGGAGAGCGGGGGGTGCCTAAGAGTGCAAGGTTGTTTACAAACTGGTGCTCTAAGGGCTCTGGCTTGCCCTTGGTGCTCTAACTAGCTAGTTAACATATTTTAAAAAAACACAGTTTTTTATATAGACATAAATAAGGTATAATTTTAATCATCGTGATTAACGCTATCAGGCAGAGTTCCTGGCTTAATAGGGTTGATCATGCTGACAGATGCTCTTCAAGAGTCCAGTGGGATGTCAGTGAGTATGAGTGTGCATACAGTGATTCCTGGCAATCACAGAATAGGACCACCCGTTGGCAAAGATTTAAATTAAGAATAAATAAGTCCTACTGAATCTTTATCCATAAAACTATATACCCCTGTTCTGTAACATGCTGCTGGCAGAGGTGACTGCTCGTTCAATGTCACAGGTTCTCTTTAACTGGATGCCCCTTGCCTGGCCAAGGGTTAAACCTCCTCCCATCAGACATTTTTTGGCATATCTTGTGGGTAAGTCTGAGAACACTTCTATAAGGAGGCTTTTCCTAATGAAAGATTTACTTTAAGCACATGTAACTTTTTATTGGCTTCACTGACCCTCTTAAAGGGAATCTGTCACCACGTTTCGGAACTATTATCTGCAGTAATACACGAGTAGCATTGTAGATAAGGAGTCTGGATCTCTATTTTTTATTTTCTTATGGACCTCTGTTCTTCCACTGTCAGCACTGTCAAGCTGTACTGAAATAAGTTATCAGCAATAATGTGCTGCTCTGCACATGCACATCCACCCTGACTATGTACTTAACTACAGCTCTGAGCACTGACATCAGTGGAACCGGGAGTAGTAGGGAAAAAATAATTGTCATCTGGACTCCTAAACTGAAGTACTACTCATGTATTACTTCAGATAATAATCCAAAATTGCAGTGACAAATGCCCTTTAAGTACTTTGGCTCTATGAATGCTATCATCAATTTTAGAGTATCTTTATAAATATAACAATATTGCAGTGGTTTGTGAAGTCTTAAATAAGGTACAATAAAGTCTTTGTTTTCAGCTCAGAATTGCTTCTAACTCCAAAAGCCTTACATATCAAAAATCCTTAGAAGTTATTCTTTCTCTTTAATCTTATGATTTTCTTTAAAGAAAGTCATACAAATAAAAACAGACGAATGGAAAGCACATATATACACAAAGGAGATTAAAGAGGAACAGAAAATCCATTGTTATAAAACTGAACTCGATCAAGCAAAGAACATAAAAAAAATAAATCCCTAAACATCTACAGTGAAATAACAGACCAGGGACGGGTGATTGGCATTAAAGGGGTGGTGTCACTTTGTGATTATTCATATTGCCTTCTTTGCTGGCTGGACTCATTTTTCCATCACATTAAACACTGCTCATTTCCATGGGTATGACCACCCTGCAATCCATCAATGGTGGTTGTGCTTGCACAATATAGAAAAAAAGTTCTATCCTATGTGAGCTCCCACGGTCCCGGCCACCAGAGGAGCCAGCACTTTTTCCTATAGTGTGCAAGCACGGCCACCACTGATGGATTGCAGGGTGGTCGTAACCATGGAAACGAACAGTGTATAAAGTGATGGAAAGATGAATCCAGCCAGCAAAGGAGGCAATATGGATAATAACAATACATTAGTAAGTGCCTTATATTAACTTTCTGTACCTGATAAATGCCACTTGCTGAAGTGACACAACCCCTTTAACCCCTTCCTGACCGCCCAACTAAATTTATGTCGGTGTTCAGGCATTTAAGAATGGCCCCCTTGCATAATGGGCACCATAGCTGACAGGTGCCTTTCTTAAACACTAGGCACCCGGGACTAATGTATGCAATCGACGATAATGTCGATCACATACATTTAACAAATGTGACCATGGCATCTGAGAAGTTAAAGAGCGGGAACGTGTGCTCCGGCTCCCCCTAGAGAGGATCGGGGGAGCTGCATGTAGTGTGCGGCAGCCCCTGTATTCAGGAGTGGTACAGGGTTGCTACACACTAGTTCCTATGGAGGGGCTCTATAGGAACAAAGTGTAATTCTGCTTTCTGATGCTTTGGAGTTTAATAGAGAAGCAATGTAATGATTGCTTGCTGTAGTTCCCTGGGGGAACTATTAAAAATTGTAAAACAAATATTTTTTTTAAATATTTCAAAAATATAAAAAATTTAAATCACCCCCTTTCCCCAAAATTAAAAAACATAAATAATTAAAAAAATAACACCATGGGCATCGCAATGTGCAAAAACTCCCATACTATTAAAACTTAAAAAATATTCCTCCCATACGGCAAACAGCGAAATGGAAAAAGAAAAGTCAAAATGGCCAATTTGACATTTTTTGGTCAATTCATCTTCTACAAAAAAGTAATAAAAAGTGATCAAAAAGTCCATACATTGATATCATACACACCACAGAATTGTATAATATAATAAAAAGTATAGATTGTGCTGCAAAAAATTAGCCCTTAGACAGCTCCGCACATAAAAACATAAAATAAAAAATGGGGAGTCAGAATATGGCAATGCAAAGCAATAATTTGTTTTTAATTTTTTTCTGTATTAAAACCCAAGAAAAACTATACATGTCGGCCACTGTTGTAACACCGGGGGTGTGGGGTGTCAGACCCCTTCAAATCTGTTAATGATGGCCTATACCTAGTATCGACCATTAATATTAAAATCCAGGAAAAAAAAAACCTTAAGGTCTTTACAAAGTCAACTTTTAAAATTGTATTTCAAACACCGATCTCTTGTTAATAAGTGATGTTCACTAAAAGCAGAACCAGCACAGATTTTATAGCATTATTCTCCTCAAAATGATTAGTATTACACTTCCTCTGTATTTCTGCATAGACCTAAATCTCACTTAATGAGAACAGAAACTTATCATTTCATTTTGAAACCTTTCCAAGTTGCTGTGCATCATATTATATGACAGATGGAAGCATGTGCTTGAGGCTTGCACAGATAACATTTATTATACATAAATGCTATTTATCTTTTCGTCATCTTCCAGCTTATTTCAGGACTTCAGAATGAAGAAGTCATTATTGTCCAAGCTGATGGCATCTATCTTGTGGGGATATTGCTGGTGGACTACCTTCCAAAGGGTATTACAGCTGTGTATTACATAGGGTTTCACCGGGTATCGAATTGTCAATACCCAATTGATACTTTTGTACCTGGATCGATTCGATACCAGGATTTGCTATTTACCGATACTAGACTGCGCTGCTGCGCAGCCTAGTATCACTAAGAGTACATGGCATGTGTCGCTCTCAGCGCGCACTGTGTTATCCTGAGACGGCACAGTGGAGAAGGAGGGAGTCCTCCCTCCCCATTGTGTGCTGCTGCCGCTGCCACCAATAAGAATAGGGGGTTTGAGGAGATGGACTGTGGCCACTGTGCCACCAAATAATATAATTTATGTCTGAATACAAATGTAGGCTGAGGGTGCCAGCCATATGACATACCTGGCCTCTCTGACTGCGCGCTGCGATCCAACGAACCGCCACTATGGTAAGCTCCCTACTGCTGTGTGCACAAAGCACAGGGCAGCAGGGAGAGTGTGAAGTCTAATTCACCCTAATAGAGCTCTATTACTGTGAATAGGACAAGGGATGAAAAGATGCTAGCCCCTAAGGAGGCTAATAGTTATTAAATTAAAAGTTAAAAAAGTTTAACCCCTTAAATATTAAAATTTAAAATTGCTCCCTTTCCTAATTTTACATCTAAAAATATAAACACAATAGAAAAATAAATATATTACATATCGCCACGTCGGAAAAGTCTAAATTATTAAAATATATTAAAATAGGGTAGGACTGTTCTACTATGGGCCAGACATTCCATAAAATGCTTAATGCATGGGGATTTTTTGTGTTTTTATTTTTTTCGGATGGTATCAAATGGTATAGAGTATCGCAATACTTTTTTATGGTATCGGAATAGAATCAAAATTTTGGTATCGTGAAAACCCTAGTATTACAACATTTCTGGATAAATTGAAGGAGTCTTTGAAGTCAAAAAAGTCTGGAAAGTTGACCCAAGGTGTTGTCTTCTTGCATGCCTTGTCTCACACAGCAGCCATCACCCAGAACAAACTGGCTGACCTGGGCTTCGAGGTGCTAGGTCATGCTATTTATATGCCTGATCTAGCACCCTCGGGCCATCATCTGGATGTGTTGAAGAAGTTGCAACAGTGCAGTCAGAAGTGTAATGATATCTGAAGGAACTAGGTAGAGTAACTGTGAAAATAAGTTCTACCTTCATTTGTTGTGATCAAAGCCAAGGATATATCAGCATCCCCATGTATTACTGCAAGGGGTGAACAGTCCCTGGAGCAAGGTAGTCAATGTGCCTATAAGATGCTACTACCATTTTTGGGTTTATTTTCTATTTATGTTTAACTTGCTTATTACAAGTCTACAATAAAAATCTATTTAATCCAAAATAAGTATAAAAAAGATTGTGAGAAATCAAAATAATATCAAAATTTAAAAAATGGGGGTTAGGGCTAATGAAGATTCAGACTTAGCACGGAGACTGACTTTAACAAACCTAATGAAAAAGTGAACATTTTGTCCACAGCAACTGGTTGTATTAGCTGTGCTTGTATTGATGGTTGGGTACTGTAAGGCTAAGTTCATATGTTCTAGATTCATTAGAATATTCAGTGCTTGAAACACCTACACACAGAGTTAAAAGGTCAAAGTAGTTTTAACAAACTTGACATAAATGAATGGTACAGGTGAAAAGAAGTAACTTTATAATATATCTTATCAGAGAAAATGCATTTTTCACCCTCCAGCAGCACTCTTTTTTCCCCTTTCCATAGACTTCTATGAGAAGCATGTAATCTCCAGTGAGCTGACAGTCCGTCTTGTCTCTCAAAATGGAAAGCAGAGAAATTTAGTTTATGGAATGGAAATGGTTGGAGACAAGGGCAGTTTACTCTGATAAAATACTTTATATACAAACGTTATGATATTTACTAGGGATGAGCAAAGTTTTAAAAAATTGGATTCTGCAATTTTGCCGAAATTAGCCAAGAAATTTGATTCGTTCAGAATTAATTTGTAACAAATCACTATAAATCACGTATACCTAGGTCATCCTGTCTTAGGGTACGGCCACACAGAGTGCCCATGCTGTGGGTGGGTTGTGGCCATGCAGCCCGCAGCTGCCTTTCATTTAATACTGACCACACTGTATAGTCCTTCTTTATTTTTATTGGCCATGCTGCACCTATAAACAGGGGCTGTTCCTGGTATGGGATTTGGCTGGTTAGGTGGGGGGACAATATTCATATTATTGCTGACACTGAAATAATAAAGGCTTCTATATTATTGGTATTGAATTAAATATACGGCTGAAGTAAGAATAAGTAAATGTAGGAATACATTTAAAAAAAAATGCAGCATAAGTCTCCCTGCACTCTTCCTTTAGCAACACTGTCCCAGCGCATGAGCCCATGACACTTCTCTTCCTATGCTCAGCTCACAGGACAATGGTGGAGACCGCGCAGGGTGAGGGTTTTATAGGGCTGTGACATCACAGGGGATGGCTATCTGTGGATTGGCTGGCTGCACGGCATTATGGGTGATCTTGCGTTCTGGACTTGTCTCCTCTATACTTAGTTTGTGAATTGGCTGTTTGTGAATTGGCCAACATGCTACCCAGCCGTCTTGTAATGCTTATTGGATGAAATAAAAGAAGAAACAACCGATGGTGAGTGCTGCCTATTTCTTCTCAACCTGGAAGATTTTTTGGATGCCTATGCTTTGAGGACTGTACACCGCTGATATCGGTTTAGAAGGAGGTACTACAATTAGCCGTGGAGTACATTTGGATTATCAGCAATGCCACCTGCTACTTTAACTCGTGTGTCTCCTCTATACTTAGTTTCGCTTTGTAGCACATGTAACTGCCATTTTAGGAAAACCTGATTCATTACCACGAAGCGCAAGAAAATTTGTGATTTGTTTCGAGTCAAAGTTTTCCTAAACCTCGCACCGAATTCTGCTTCCCTCCACTCTAATATTTACCTACACAACTGATTTATGTAAAGTTGTAGAAACAACAATGACCAGTTAAAGGGAACCTGTTACCATGAAAATGCTAAATAATCTGCAGACAAACATGTTATAGAGCAGGAGGAGCTGAGCAGATTGATATATAGGTTTATAGGAAAATATTCAGTATAACTCCTTGAAGTCCAGGAGGCGGTCCTATCAGTGATTGACAGTTATCTCTGTATACATAGTCATAGAGGGAAGGCTGTCACTGATAGGGCCGCCTCCTGGACTTCAAAGCCCAGAATTAGCAGAGATAAATGAGTAAATAATATCTTTTCCCACAAAACAGTACATGACCCCGCTCAGCTCCTCCTGCTCTATAACATGCTGCCTTCAGCTCAGACACCATGTTCAATGTGACAGGTTCCTTTAAAGTTAAAAAAATCCATGTAGTGAAGAGAGTCTCATTATTTTGCCTGATGAAAATTTAAACTAAAAGTGTCCCTGGAACTGAAGACATACCGTAAACAGTGCTGAATACGAAATACAGAAACATGCTGTGGTGTTTCTCTTTTTATCCTTTTGAGGTCAACAAGGGAAAAACCACAGGAGAAACTCCAGAGATAGTTGCAGTTGAAAAAAAAAAAGTAACAGAGAACATTTCACAATTCCTCATTGTTTTATACGTAATATGTATACGGCAAATACTAAGACAGAAAAAAAACTACAACTAAAGTGCAATACAAATGCATTATTTCCCATACACATTCACTGGCAGGTTCTGCACCCTCCACCCCGCAATGAACTCTCCGAATAGCAGCCTTATCGCAGAGAGTTACATGTCACTCATTGCTTGGGCTTAAATTGTAAGCCTAGAGGCATATATAGGCACCATGGCATTTGCCTCTCGTGTGAAAAGGTTTGAATATCATTTGTATCGGCTCTTATTTCCCTATTAATCATGAGATGAATCCGAGCTCACCGCAGCCTACGGAAATGGATTGAAATTACATTTTAAATGTGCATTAAAATAGCTGCAATTTGCTATATGACAGCTAGGATGTGATGTTAACTAAAAGCTGCAAACTGCAGTCTGCCATCTTTTATGCATTGTACAGAAAAGAAAGAAAGGGAAAACAGCATTAAAAAGAGCTAGCAGCTAAGACAAATTACAGACGCGAAGATCTTTTCTCATTCACTCGTCACATTCTCTCTTTCTCTCTGATGATGGATAAGTACCACTTGTCTGGACTAATTGTCACCACTTCTGGCTTCTCTGAATATCTTACTTTCCTAAAAGTTTATTATTATTTATTATTTTTTCACCTTTTTTAGTAGCTTTTACAGCAGAATGTAGTAAAGCTCTACAGTATATTTATTATACAGTCCCCGTGCAGTGATATAACGTGTACATTATACATAACACATACATATTCACTTGATTTTCTAGTATTGGTAGTGAAGGACGTGCTAAGGGCCCATATCCATTACGCTGGATCGGCTGACTGATCTACTGTGTAAGGTGGAGTCCGGACCTTCTGCTGACTCCAATGGGAAAGAACAATTCTTTCTCCTCTCCCCATTGAAAACACACAAAGACTCGCCAAAAAGGTTAGTAAAAACAGCTGTTATATGACAGCTATTGTATGCCAATGGGCAGCTAAAGGATAGTTTCCTTTTTACTGTATTTTCAGACCTGTGTTATAATGATCCCTATCATTTCAGTACATACCGTATATATATATATATATATATATATATATATAAATATTACATTAGCATGAGTCCATTATCTTTGGTCATCCCTGCTGGACAAGAGGTGGTGCAATCATCTTAATACCTGTATACATGTACACATTTGATGTAGTTCAATTGTACTATACTAATTCTATAAGAACCATGTTCCATAAGGAATAAAAGTTAAAGGGGTTTGGCAACCCAAAATGCATTTTTATGTGCCCAACTTACCCCAAATATTGCATTCTTGACCCTCCAGTTTTGGCCCCTCTTCCCTGTGGTTGTGTCCAACCATCGGTGGCCCAAGTGTTCTGAAGTACAACTTCCTGTTTCTACTGAGTTTCTAACCAAACCCAGCATGCCTTATGCTGCCCAATCCTACTATATGTGCCAGACCCCATAATTAGTAGAAGTGCTACTTCCCAAAGGTGTCCTGTCTACAATGGAAGTGACAATAGTCAAGATGCCTTCCTGAAGTTCAATGCTGATGGCCCATCCTCATGATAGGTCAACAATATCTAATCGGTGGGGGTCCGACAACAGGCACGACTACGCTCAGCTGTTTGAAGAGGCTGTGGCACTCTGGTGAGCACAGCAACCTCTTCATTGGCCAGTGACATCATGTTCATTGGTCACATGTCAAGTGAATGAGCCTTGTCTGCAATACCAAGCACAGCCACTATACAATGTACGGTGCTATGCATGGTAAGCTGTGAGGATGCCCCAGCGCTTATGGGATCGCCACAGCTTCTTTAAACAGATAACTGTTGCACTGTCAAGTGTTGAACCCCCACTGATCAGATATTGTTGACCTATCCAAACTCCTGAAAAACCTCCTAAATGACATTTGCAAAAATTGTTGTTTTGACATATAGGACACCCTGAGCCAGTGAGATCTGAAGAACACCCCTTCAATATGCACACACTTCATAGACACCCCCCAAAATATTCATGCATTCAAATATAGCAAATATAGCAAAATATTCATGCATTCAAATAGAGCAAAATATTGCAAGGGATATAAAAAAAAGTGAAGTGAAGCTACAATACAGACGTGGTAAGGGAATTTGATAGCTCATTAATATTACCATAAATTTCCCATTTTGCTGCAAAAGTATTCAGATAAAAACATTCAACTTGTTGAAACAGCAGAGGCTACCCTTCTGCCGGCGGATTTACAGAGCAAGCAGAGAGAATTTATACACTCTTATCTGTAAGCCCTGCGGAAGGGAGAATCAATAAGGGTGGATTTGCACGTACGTTACAGTCGTTTCAGATTTTGACAAAATTTGTGAAAATCACATTTAGAAAATAGCAAAACGTGATTACACTCTAAGAGCATTTTATAAGATTACATCCCATTGAGTAATTCTTTAATAGGAGGATTGTTGAGTAACTCAATGAAATAGAGATAAAGACAAATGCACAGCAATGCCAAAAGCAGAGACTCAGAAAGTATAGCAAATTCATAGGCTAAAAGTCACAAAATTGGGATCGAACCTTCTAGGTATCTAATAGTCATTTAAGTATTAGATCAACCTATAATGGTGCAATAATGTGCCTCTTTTACCAATAATGCCAAGAATATGTCATACAAATATTCTGGCACTGCTGTAATAACAAATGCTGCCAAGCTGTTGATTTATGTAACCTTTTTATGGAGCCAGAAATTGCAATAACTTTTACGCCATGTTTGTCAGCTGCACTCACAAATGTATATTTAACAGGGCCATTAGCAATGATCTACTGATTTAAGATTTCAAACTGAAGAATAGGGAAAAAAAACAAAATAATAACATATGGTCTTGCTTTTAACAGTCTTAGAAACATGCTGCACACTTGGAAGCTGTGTGTCATTATCTATAGAACAGTATTGCGCTGCTAGCAGTGCATTGGGAGAAAATGCTACTTGTACATTAATCGGCTCCTTAAATGGCTTTTCCTGGAATAGCTAATGTACCAATCTACTTCTGCCCCATAGTTATACACTACTTAAAGTTTCAAAGGTGTAAAGTGATGATAATAATATTACAACTAATACTAGCCTGCTCCACAACAAACTATCCACTCCAGTCAGGGCCACTTCTGCCATAAGACAAGATGAGTAACTCACCTCAGGCGGCAGCCAAACTGTGTCTGAGAGGGTAGCAGTTCATGGCCGGGCACAGGTGCGGGCCCCTCTGTGAAGCCCCCAGTATTCATCATTCTCTCCACCCTCCCTGTAGTGCCCTCAGTAATGGCATGAAAGAAAACAAAAAAAAAATGAAATATCCACCTGCTTACAGCTTCATGCTGCTGTCTGCATTGCAGGCACTTCCCACCAGAATGAGTTGCATGTATCCAGGTGCAGGAGGTCATGATGACAGGGAGGGTAGGTGACGTTTTCCCTGTAGCTCACGCTCAGACAGTACAGTGCTGCTGTCTGAGAGTGAGCTGTTCAAAGGGACATCCCTGTGTCCGTCCAGGCCCTGCGCCGGACGGAGGACAGGGAGTATGAAAGCCGGACTGTCCGGCCTAGAACCAGACCCTGGCGACCCTATGGGCAGAATGCTGTGGAGGTCACAGTTAAGGGGGCGGTCCGCTATGGAGGTCAGTGTCAAGGGGCAGATTGCTGTAGAATACACTGTTAAGGGGACGGGGTGCTGTGAAAATCACTGTTAAGGGGATGGGGCACTCTGGAGGTCACTAATAAAAAGGAAGGCGGCTGTGGAGGTCATTGTTAAGGGGACTGGATACAGTGGAGGTCACTGTTAAGGGGGGTGGGATGTTGTGGAGGTTACTGTTAAAGGGGTGGGCACTGTGGAGGTCTCGGTTAAGGGGGCAAGGAATGGTGGAGGACACAGTTCAGGGGACAGTCCAATATGGAGGTCAGTGTTAAGGGGCGGGTGCAGTAGAGGTCACTGTTAAGTGGGCGGGTTGTTGTGGAGGTCACATTTTAAGGGAATGGAGCTCTGTGGAGGTTACTCTTAAGGAGGAGAGTTATTGTGGAAATCACTGTTAATGAGACGGGGTACTATGGAGGTCACTAATAAAGAGGTGGATGCTGTAAAGGTCACTGTTATAGGGGGGGGGGCGCTGTGGATTTTACAGTTTAGGGGGCAAGCCGCTGTGGAGGTCACTGTTAAAGAGGTGGGGTACTGTAGATGTAACATTTCTAGTGGATACTGTCGATATCTTTTAACGACACACACAAACATTAAATGAAATATACCCGTGTGAAGCCGTGTCCTTCTGCAAATATATACCGTATATATATTCACACACACACACCGTATTTTTCGCCCTATAAGATGCACTTTTTCCCCCCAAAAGTGGGGGGAAAATGGCAGTGCATCTTATGGGGCGAATGCTGCCATTTAACACTGATACATCGCCGGCCAGAGGGGTCATTTACTATTACACAGGGACAATGTTATGGGGTTAATCCGAGGATGACACATAAGATGCTATATATGTGTCATCTACAGATCCCCCAATAACAGTGTCATCAACAAATGCCCCCATAACAGTGTCATCCACAGATCTCCCCCATAACAGTGCCATCCACAGATCTCCCCCATAACAGTGCCATCCACAGATCCCCATAACAGTGCCTTCCACAGACCCCCCATAACAGTGCCATCCACAGATCCCCACAACAGTGTCATCCATAGATCTTCATAACAGTGTCATCCACAGATCCCCATAAGTGTCATCCGCAGACCACCATTAGTTCAAAACCTACCAAAAGCACACCTTTTGGTTCAAAATATTTTTTTTTTTCTTATTTTCCTCCTCAAAAATCTAGGTGCATCTTATGGGCAGCTGCGTCTTATAGGGTGAAAAATACAATACACACACAAACACAGTAATAATAATATATATATATATATATATATATATATATATATATATATATACCTGTATATTCACATTGTATATATAATGGAAATTTACACGTAATCAATCGGTGAGTTGAAGGTGTAGGGTAAGTCTGTCTTGTAGCACGCATTACAGACAAACATAAAACCAGACCTTCCTTTACTCTTTTTGTAGCAATAATTCTGATTAATATTCCGCATGGCTCAGTCCATGTGCAGGTGACTTTTTCAGCCGAAAAGCGTCAGACTGACCTCTGCAATGTTTCCTCAGCTGATAGATAAAACACATGGCACAGATGTATTCTGCAGAGCCATAAAACATACTCTTTAATTAAGACTCTTCGTCTGCTTTGAAAACTTTCTCAATTCCCACATTTAGATTTGTCATTAATAGAACTCACCGAGCATAAATAACCTTCTTTTCACACTTCTCTCACAGCAGGTATCAAGATCTCTTTTTACAGGTTTCCATCTTGTTTTCACAGTTTTTAGCATAATATTCATACAGAGCTGGAAGGCTTATACTAGTCTTTCTAGATACGGCGGCATTGCTCTTCCTATCATACTGTATGTTTAATTAAAATCTCTTTTCATCAGTTTTTGATACATGAATAAACTATTCTAACGCACTGTGACTGGGGAAGGAAGTGAAACATAACCTGCTTTCTGAAAACAGCAATATGGCTGACATCAGTATCCCCTTGTGCGGATACAGACTACTTAGGGAAAAGAAGATCTGCCAGCTCTCCAGACGTGTCTATCGGGGCTAAGCCAAAGTTCTGACTCCAAATCCGACTCCTGGATTTTATCACACTCCGACTCCTTCATAAATTGCCAATAATTTAATAATAAACATTTACTGCAGTAAAATGGTGTCATCTGGCTTTTTATCACCATCACGTAGGTAATCAGGCTACTTAGAACCTAAAGCGGTTGTCTCACTTCTGTAAATGATATTTATCATGATAAACACCACTTGCTGAAGTGAGACAACACCTTTAACCCTTGGGATACTGGAGGTTTCAGCGTTTTCATTTTTCTTCCCAAACAGGGTGGAATTGGAAACAAACGCAATTCCTCCACCATTTTACAGGTTTTGTTCCCACGGCGTTCCGTTTGGGGCAAAACTGACCTGTGCCCTTCATTCTCTGGGTCAGTATGATTACAACGATACCACATATGTATAGATTTTTATGTCTAAATAGTGTAAAAATAAATGTACATTTTGAGAACATTTTTTTCTTTACATCACCATTTTCTGACCCCCATAACTTTTTTAGTAGTTAAATCTACTTAGCTGTGTGGTGGATCATTTTTTTGCGGGGCAATCAGTAGTTTTTATCGATACCATTTTGGAGTGTGTAACTTTTCGATCACATTTTCTTACATTTTTTTTGGTAAGAGATGCTATGAAAAATTGGCAAATTGGCCATTTTGATCCTTCTTTCTATTACGCCATTCGTTGTATTTGAAAAAACATATTTATATTTTAATAGTACGGGTGTTTTCGGTCACAGTGATACCCCTAATGTTTATATTTTTTGTTATTTATGTAGTTATTTAATTTTATTCTGTGGAAAGGGGGGGGGGGTGATTTAAACTTTTATATATATATATATTTTTTTTTTTTTTAGATCCATTAATTGTTCAGAATTGCTCATTTCTTATGTTGGCCTGCCACCAACAAGACCCAGCGTATTGAAATCAATTACCGGCATCCTCATTGGCTGCAGAGGATGCTGGTACCGCTTCCGGGTTTTTCAGCCTTTAGATGCCGTGATCTCACTTGGCAAGTAAATATGTAATGTTCCGTGCATTTAAGAATGGTAAACCACTGTTCTACACTTAATAACTGAAAGCCTTTTATTAAATAGCTCACTGGTTATACTAAATTTTTAATGACATACAATTACCTGTCTTGCTTGGGCACCTGACTCTGATACCTAAGCCTGACACTTAAGGCTATTTTCAAACTTGCGGCAGAGGGATCCGGCAAGCATTTCTGTAGTCGGAAATGCCTGCCGGATCCGTCGATCTGGATGTAAACTGAATGCATTTGTAGGCGGATCCGTCTCACAAATGTATTGCAAGAATGAATCTGTCGCTCCGCTTGTCATGCGGATAGACGGATCTGTCTTGTATTTTTTTTTTTTTTACAGTTTTAAAGGTCTGCGCATGCGCAGGCCGGAAGGACAGATACGGCCTTCAGTTATTTCCAATGCCGGATCCGGCACTAATACATTCCTATGGAAATTACGGCAAGTCTTCCAGCATTTTGGACAGAGATAATACCGCAGCATGCTGCGGTATTTCCTCCGTCCAAAACGACTGACAGTGACTGAACTGATGGCATCCTGATGCACCCTGAACGGATTTCTCTCCATTCAGAATGCATTGGGATAAAACTGATCAGTTCTTTTCCGGTATTGAGCTCCGATGACGGCACTCTATGCCGGAAAAGTTTGCCGCAAGTGTGAAAGTAGCCTAAACCTTAGTCTAACACCTCAGCCTGTGACAGTTGACTGTGGTGCTGACTACTCTGACACATGTTTTTATGCCACAATGGTAGTGTAAAAAAGTCACATATTAACATTCCATATTTGCATCACAATTTGCGACTTTTTGAGCTTCTCGGCTCAAAAAGAAGAGGCCCACTGGATTTGCAATAATTCATGGCAGAAACAAGTGTAAATTATTGCTGAAATCTACGCCAGCTGATATACATCATTGTACTTATTTTGAGCTAAAATCATTTTTTCAATTGGTCTTTATTAAAAATACGGAATCCTTTTTTCTGTACATACCTGAGATGCTACAGTAGCAGCATGATTATTAGATGGCGGCACAAAGTGAAACTACCAGTCACAGAGTTAGAAAAACAGTTAACCCTTTGTGACAGAACGGCTCAATATTTTTAACAAAGGCCAATTGAAAATATGATTTTTAGGCAAAAATAAGTGACACGCAATCATAAACAAAAATTGCCTCCAAAGGTGTACATAGCCTTTAAGTCTCAGAGAAAAATCTGTCTCAAGCTTACATTAATAAGATATTTGACTCTGACATCTGAGGATGCCCTAATATGAACACTGTACAGACTGAAAGGGGACACAATCATTTGAATGGTAACGTCCTGCTGTCAATTTATAAATATTCCAGAGGAATAACAGAGGAACGGTATAATGCAAAGTCACGTGAAACAATGCCCCAGTATTTTTATGTTTCAAGAGGAATGCAAGTATTTACTACACGAGGCATATCAGATGCATTGACAGGTCCTCTTTAAAGAATGCTACACACCATCTTAGGGCTCATGCACACGACCGTTGAATGCTTTGGAATCCATTCTGCAATTTGTGGAACAGAGCTTTCAGCTTCTAATAGAACAGTCCTATTCTTGTCCGTAATGCAGACAATAATAGGACATGTTCTATAATTTTGTGGACGGCACAGAACAGACATATGGATGAAGAGAGCACATGGAGTGCTGCCTGCATCTTTTGTTGCCCCATTGAAGTGAATAGGTCCGCATCAGACTCGCAAAAAATGCGGATTGGATGCGAATCCAATCCACTGTCGTGTGCATAAGTCCTTCATTAATCAGATTCTTCTATAAAAATAAATGTAGATGGAGAACATAACTTTACTGCCGTATATATCAGATTTGTGGATACCTGCATGTATATTTATCTAAGAAGAAATTGGATGTACAAACGCCTACGGGGGCAGCGATAACTTTACCAGACTTATTTTTTAAAGATAATGATTTTAATCCGGGGAAGAGTTTTTCAGCCATGTTATTTCTGCTTAAGTCTATATTATTAGGTATTCTGACTTCCTGTGAAAACTGCTATGGTATATACAGTACAACAGATGTACATACAAGCTAAGCTTAGCTCTAGGCAGGTATAAATGTAAAAATAAAAATCACAATCTGAAAATGTTGCTCTGCTAGGTTAATAAAGGTTAAATATATATATCTCTGATGAATGCATTGCAATTTAACTATGCGTAAATATACAGCCCTAGGTACACCAGGGTACCTGCAATTGCTGTTATGTATTATTCTGTTATGTATTGGTCATTTATTCCAGCAGAGGAGGTAATAACTGGTAGGAACTGGACTAACCACCCTGTTCCTCCCCTCTTGGTAGGAGGGGAGGAGCAGGGCGGTCAGTCCTGTTCAAACCTGCTTCATGCCAGGAGGGCGTGTTCCTGAGAGACAGAGAAGGCTGAAACGGCACATGATAGCTCCTACTCCTAAGGACTGTATCCACTTCTTTTGTGAGACCATTAGAATCTAGAACAATGCTTTCTAGAAGCTTCAGTGTGCCTAGACAGCAGAATGATCACCTTTACAGAAACTGCTGCAGGTGAGGGACTACAGATCAGACACCCATAACCTAGAGTAACCAGCAGGCCACACTAACATCAAGACTGTAACACAGTGGACACCTATATCCGCAACCGCCACTAAATTGCCACACAATCAGCTACCATACCTCCTCCTCTGGTGTCAGAAACTGCACTTTGTACTTCATACTGCTGTACGTGCCATAAGTAATATTTTGCAATCAGTAAAAAGAGACTGTTATACTTCTACTTCTGACCTGATTCTTCAGACCATCTTTCGATTGCGCTGATCCCCAGGGAGCAATGGACTGAGGAAGTACACCGTGACACATGTTTTTAGGGCCACTATGACTCCCATCCTCTGCACTGGCTCGCTACATATGTATCAGCAGTATATTACAGATACAGGTCTGTTCTCATATTAGCTAAAACAATACGAAATGTTGTACCATTCGGCTAACAGAAACAATGAAATATTACAGTGGAAAAATGTATTCAAAGAGTTGTCCAACATTTCTTTAAATTAACAGGGTTATAAATGTGCCATTAATGTACGCAGGATTGTTGAGGCCAGTGACTGGCTGAGCAGTCATGTGAAGGATGGATGTGACGTCATCAATTCCGGCCCATGAGGGACCAGACCTACAGCACTGGAATGCAGACCTTCTTAGTTTCATAACCCTGAGAGTTTCTATAAATGTCATTCAACCCCTTTAAGACCCAAGTTATCTCTAGCATCTAATTATGCAAATATGCATGAAAAGTCGAATATACTATATAAGGAAGATTAAACAGACCCATAACTTGCAAAAACGAAGCAGCTTGCAAAGTTCTTTATGAACATGCAGGACCAATATACTAAAGTTTCATAAAACAAACCCCTATGACATGCTATAATCATGGGGGCAGCTTGAAAACGACAGAAGCTGTCAGCCATGCAGTGATATTTGCATTCAAGCATCCTTTCAGTCACCCAGCATCCATGGGCAGCAGCTTCCTCTCTTTGTGTGTCTAATGGCCCAATTACAATGCTAAAGCTCAAGAATTCTTCAGGGACCAGAGACAAATATAGCTAGGAAACCAGGCTTCGTAAAGCTCTTTCAATCCAAAGTACAAACTGCTAGTTCTGGTGCCGAGCAATAGGTTTTTAAATGCAATTCCCCCATTTCCAGTCTCTGAAGAATCAATAAGCTCCTGTTCTCTGAATCTCTATAGCTATAATGTTGTGTTATTCTAGAAATACTAAACGCTGGGAACAATGGATTATGGACCCTTATAATTTTCACCCAGACTTCGTTTACATCTCATCGTCTGCAGACCTCCAGTGCTGAGCATGATGTTTCTATTTGGTTTCTGTACCTTCAAACTATGTCTACTGATATGGCAAATGACACTTGCTGTGATGTACGTCATTCCGTAATAAAAATTTGAAAGTGAAAAAAAAAAAAACTAATTCTAGAAATAAAATAATACAAAATAGATAACGATCTCCAATACGGCTTTCCAAATTAAATTTGTTTCAATGAAAGCATTACCAACATTATATAGTGCCAATGTGTACCACATAGCCTTACTTTACATACTAAGCATACTAAATTGCTACTTATGAACAAACAATAGGATAACAGAAACAAGACCCTTTCTGTCAGAGCTTTTAGTTAGTGACAGATTTTGGCCACAACAGACCACTAAGTTCAGAACTCATACCAGACAAGAAAATATATTCAAACCCCATCCACTGAACGTCACGAGGACCCAATGTGGCATCTCTCCTGGACTTAAATTGTTGCCCAGGAGCTGAGGATATCACCAGCCATTATCTATTGAAATATATAATGGCCATTTTTTTGGAGGGTGGGCAGTGGCCAATGTTCCCTCTAAGTCTAATGAGCAGGGCAGTTAGGCACCAAGGCATTGTTCCTTCTAAACAGGGTGATCAAAAGCAGCAGCATATACCATTGCATATACCAGCACCGGCCATATGCACATGAGATGTTTTGCCCCTTCCACTTCTAATAGATCATATCTCCATACACAGAGCAGCACACTGCAATCCTGACTCCATGCACATGGTTTTGCCATTGTATGAGCCCTTACACTATTACTATCATACTATCTAATACTATGCAGTTCACATCTGCTTTGGAGGCTCAGTTAGGGCCCTCTGTCGTATATTCCATCAAAAACAGAGGACAAAAAAAAGCCCTGCATATAGGACTTTTACTTTTTTTGCTAAGAGACTGGACTCCGGAGCGGAAACCAAATGGACACCGTTATAGTCAATGGGGTTAGTTATGCGCCGTTCGGTTCAGTTTTACGCCAGATACAGCATTTCCTTTTTTTTCACTGTTCTCCTATAACGGAGCAGAACAATGGAAATTGATAGGGCAGGTATAAACCCAGTATAAGGGAAGTGTGCAAATGACCAATTCCATGTCACACTTTAAATAAATGTAATTGTTGCTTGATTCAAGAGATGAGTACATTTCTTGAAATTTGCTTTGTGTCCTATTCAATTTTTCAAAAATTCGATTCGAGCCGGATTCAATTCGAATATGCTCCAATTATTCTGAAAATTGTATATAACAGTCTCTGGTGTCCTTTCTGAAAAGATTCAGAGAATAAATATGAAGCACAGAGAGAGACAGAAAGAGAGAGAGGAAGAGAGTCTAGTATGCTACTCTGGCATTTTGGGAAAAAATATTTGCATCTGGGAGTGCCTAGTATGCATGAGAAGTATTGAAGGCCGGGCAACCCTGCTCTGGGTTTCTGGGAAAGATATATGCAGTTTTTGCATTTCTTACTTCTGTGGCATCAGAGAGGCTTAGTGTTCTTTTCTTTTTGGAAGGAACGCTCATTTGAATCCTTCCCAAAAACCCAAATGTGGAATATTAGCTTTCCTTTATAGAAAGCACTGATTGAACAGTTCAAGGCTATCACTTCTTCTTATGAAAAAGCACTTATTGAACAGTTTGAGGCTACCACCAGTAGAAAATCTTTATCTGTTCCTGATTCACTCAAAATGGGTCACAACAAAGTGGGGCATGTTAAAATCTGAAATTCGGGACAAATCGGTAGAATCAATTTGCTTATCTCTAGTAGTTTCTAGTTTGAGATTCTTTGAAATATTTTTTTTTTTAAATATCCATGCTGACTAATTTAACCTATTAACAAATGTAGGAGAGATGTGCTCCACTGCATCTTTTAATAATGTAAGGCTTCGTTCACATCACCATAAAGCCTTTCCGTTCGCCTGCTCCGTTCAGGAGCAGGAGAACGAAAAGGACGGATTCGGCACATAACTGAGCTGAACGGAGCCTAAGGACCCCATAAACTATAATGGGGTCCGTTAGGTGTCTGCTCAAAAGAAGATTTTTGAAGCGGAGACAAAACTCCTGCATGCACTAATTTTGTCTTCGCTCCAAAAATCATCTTCTGAGCGGAAACCTAACGGACCCCATTATAGCCTATTGGGTCCTTAGGCCCCATTCGGCTCAGTTATGTGCCAAATCCGTCCTTTCCGTTCTCCTGCTCATAAACAGAACAGGAGAACGGAAAGGCTGAACGGTGATGTGAACGAAGCCTTAGTGGGTTATCACACAGTCAATCTCATTGCTATATGTTTATGTCAAGTACAGTATATTACTGCACAGCGGACAGATGCTATTAGCACTAGGCCAAACACATTATACCAAAATGCCAGCCTTAAAGAGGATCCAAGCCCGAGGCTGCTAGTACTTGAAAGAAAAATGAGAGTGTCTTCTAAACAGTATCAATTAATGTCAGGCACTTTTCATGCTGCAAAAAAGTGCAGAGCTCAACTGTGAAAGAAATTTCTGTAGACATGTCAGTAGAGGGGAGGAGGTAGTCTTTAAAAGTAGAACGGAAAATCTCATTAAATGTCACTAGGTAGCATCTATACAAATTCATAAATTCTCTTACTAGGTCATTAGATAGAAAAAAAAAATCTTCGGAAACTGCAGGGATTTTGCAGGTCAGCTGATAACAGCTTACCAGCTCTGCTCTTTACTCTTGTTTTCCTTGCAGACCCCTCTATGGAATATTACGCTTTACTGTTGTAAGTCCAGCATTTACTGTCAATGAGAAAAACAACAAACCGTTTCTCAAAGTGAATTTTGTTAAAGCCTTGGTTTCAGCCTCCTGCTACAGCCAGACAATTCCCAACATGGTTATTTGCCACTGAGTGGCAACAGAGCTTCTTAATTGGCCAAAAAGACAGACTTCATCTGGGCTTCTTGGCTATAAAGTTCAGTATCTCAATTCAGCCAAAAATGTACTTACAGTTGTCTACAAGACGACCTTGGTGGTATAAGGGAAGACTAAAAATGAGGGGACCACCATTTTAATAAGAATCTCATGCCCTTGTACAGTTCCACACATGGAAATGTGTGGCTATCAGCCATGTTTTTCTATTCCTGTGCAACCCATTAAAGGCTGAACATTTTTTTTTTTTTACTTAATTCTTTTTTATATTATACTAGCAGAAGGACCCGGCTTCGCACGGGTAAATTTCATCTATTTTATTTAATGTTTGTGTGTGTCGTTAAAAGATATCGACAGTACTTACTATAACAGTGACCTCTACAGCACTCCACCCTTTTAACAGTGAACTCCACAGTCCCCCACCCCCTAATACTGACCCCCCGCACACTTTAAAATAGGACCTCCACATCAGCCCTTCCCCTAACTTTGACCTTCACAGCAGCCTGCCCGAAACCATGAGTTTCAAAGCAGCCCACCCCCTTGATAGTGGCCTCAGGGGCCCCTCCCCTTAACAGTGACCTCCACAGTACCCCACTGCCTTAACAGTGACCTCACAGTACCCTGCTGCCTTAACAGTGACTTCCACAGCAGTTTCCCTTTAAATAATGGCCCCTGTCCCCTTAACAGTGACCTCCACAGTGTCCGCCCCTTTAACAGTGACCTCCACAGCGCTGTGCCCCATGAACAGTAAAATCCACAGTAAACACCTCTTTAACAGGGACCTCCACAGCTCCGTACCCCCTTAACAGTAACATCCACAGTAAACACCTCTTTAACAGGGACCTCCACAGTGCCTGACCCTTTAACAGTGACCTCCACAGCACCCTGCTCCTTTAATGCTAGGGCTACATGATGACATGTGTCATGCAACATTTTGTCTCAACAACTTTTATAATGATAGGCTATGGTGTCACACTGTGACATGTGACATGCTGCGACTGCGATACGACAGTTGAAAAAAATACATCCAAGATGGATTTTTCTGCAACTGTTGCGTCCCAGTCGCAGCATGTCACATGTCGCAGTGCAACACCATAGACTATCATTAGAAAAATTGTCACGCAACATTGGTGCAACATCAATGTCGTGTGACACATGTAGCTGTGTAGTTGTGCCCTATGTGTCGTGCGACTTATTGTCACGCAACACATGTCATCGTATAGCCCTAGCCTAAAGCTGACCTACAGCAGTGAAGAAAAATGACTGGGCTAATATGGAAACCTGGAGTAAAACTGTGTGTATGTGGAGATTAAGGGCCTGTGAGCTTCTATTGCCTGATAAGGGACATGTGGCCATGTGTATGGCAGTTGGGATATGAAGAGAAAGACTTGCAGGCTTGTATTGGCTAATGCAGGTCATTTTTTGGGAATATCTCAGGAACGGTAAGTCCTACAGAGCTGAGGCCCGATCTAAAACCTGATGTACATGTGTTCCAAATTTGGTGAAGATCGGTCCAGTCATTTGGTCGCGCATAAAGAACAGACAGACAGATAGAAACTCATTTTGTACCGGCATGTTACCTCCACGGTATTCTTTCCCAGATAGTAAGTGATGTATGTACCAAGTTTACTAGAAACTGACCGATGAGTTTTTGAGTTACAGGGCAATATGTGTGTAGCAAAAACAGTTGGAGCATACAAACTCCATGCAGCTGCTGTTTAGGGGCGTATGACCCCCACACGATTTTTTTCCAGGTAGCAAGGGATGTGTATACAGTGCTCCAGACAAAAAAATTAAATAAACAGGAGCCATTGGCTCCTAAACTGAAAAATTTAGGAGCTAAATTAAATTTTTTGTCACCAAATTGAAAATATATATAATTGTAATAAAAAAAGAAAAGACTTGAAAAGATGAGACGCAGGTCACAGTAATGAGCCAGCACTACATATTAGGGGTGTCACAATACCAAAATTTTGATTCGGTTTCGATACCATAAAAAAGTATTGCAATACTCGATACCAATCGATACCACGTAAAAATAAAACACCATTCCGCATTTTATGGAACGTCCGGCCCATTATAGAACAGTCCTATCCTATTTTTTGGGGGGAAAAGGTGACACGGTTATTTTTTTTTTCTTTTACGACGTTCACCTAATAGGAGGAGGAGATATGCAATTTGTTTATTTATTGTTTATATATTTTATAAGTAAAATTGGGAAAGGGGGCGATTTATACTTAATATATTGGTGTTAGTGTTTTTTTAAACTTTTTATTTACTAACTATTAGCCCCCTTAGCGGCTACAACCCATGTCCTATTCACCCTAACAGAGCTCTATTAGGGTGAATAGGACTTTACACTCTCCCTGCTGCCCTTGGCTTTGTGCACACAGCAGCAGGGAGCTCACCATGGCAGCCATGGCTTCAGTAGCATCCTGGCTGCCATGGTAACCGATCAGAGCCCCAGGATTACACTGCTGGGGCTCTGATGGGAACTGCCACTGAGGAGGAGGGGACCCTGTGGCCACTGCCACCAATGACTTTAATACTTTGGGGGGGGGGGCAGCACTGCACCACCAATGTTTTTGATACTGGGGGAGGGGGGTTGCACTGCACCACCTATGATGTTAACTCACCCATTAATTCAAATACAGGAGGCGGGTGTCGGCGGCAGAATCACATAATTGGCACCCGACTTCTATGTAAAAGCTCTGCGATCCGTGGAAAGCCCAAACAAAAGAAAAAAAAAAAACATAACTCCAATGTGAGTTCAATGTGACTTCAAAGCGAAGTTTTGCATCTGTTTATATCTGACAACATATAATTTTTTTATATTTTACTGTCAGTTCTACAAGGTATATCAAATGAGAGAGACTTATAGGAAATCCACACTCGAACAAACAAGCAAAAAAATATTTTTGGAATTGAACTAATTTTAGGAGTTGAATACTGTAACTGTGATCAGAGTTATACCCTAGGGTCAGGACCCAACTGAATTGAGTACCTTTCACTAATACTAGCACGTCTGCTGTTTTTCTAATCAGTTTTTATTTTCTGATTGTAGATTTTTTAAATTCCATTTCCTATCTTGCCTGAGCTGTTCTTAACAGAATTTACAAGCATTACAAAATTTGATTTACAGTAGCCCCATGGTCCATAGACACAATGGTCAGGAGGGGACCTCATTGACTTCTATGGTTTTCTAGGCATGCTCTGTGATCTGTACAGCGGTGACTGTACAACTGTACAAAGAAGGAATAGATAAGTTTTAAGGGTGATATCATTACTGGCAGGATAAGAATGAGTTAACTGCAGTAAAGTAATCCGCACAAACCAAGAAGTGGCGCTAATAATTTGACATGCAAAAAACTGCAAGATTTGTAGTTTTAGTTTAAATATAAAAAGCGACATAGAAAATTAAACATAACATAAAAAATTCTTTACAAATATGTTAAACATAAAAAAGTGATTTATACGGCAGGTCATTTTCTGATGATATATTCCCTTTAAGAAACAGCGACTGTACAGAAACAGCCTCAGATTGGGAAGCAGAGATAGGAAAATGGAGGGGACGTGAGGCTTGCTTGGGGCATATTACACTGCATTGTGGTTTGTAGTGTTACCTTGGAAGTTTTTTATGCTGCATTGTGGTAATAGGTTTTACAGTGAAAGTTTTTTTATGTTGCATTGTGGAGTTTGGAGAGGTATTTTGTACAGTACTGTGTTTTTTTTTTTTTGGTGCTTCTGTTGAGGTATTTTGTGCTGTACTGTGGTGCCTGTTTGGAGCTGCTTGGGAGGAATGTTTCGATGCACTGTGGTATTTGGTACTGCTACAGGCATGGGCGTAGCTATATGGGGTGCAGAGGTAGCAGTCGCTACCGGGCCCAGGAGCCTGAGGGGGCCCAAAGACCCTTGTGCCGCATAAGAAGACACACAAGGCACTGAGGGAAGGGGGGGCCCAAGCTGAACTCTTGCACCAGGGCCCATGAGGCGTTAGCTACACCCCTGGCTACAGGTATTATTTGCAGTGGATAATGGTACTTGGTGGCAGTGTTTTTAGTTTGTAGCATCACGGTGGTTTTTGTTTTGGGCTATGCAGCAATATTGTTTGCTGGTAAGGTCCTGTCTTCACCAAGGACTAGTTGGTCGGCCCTAAATGGAAAACATTTTAGGATCCTGATTTAGAAGGACATGCGGGAAGTACACTGCAGAAGTTCTCCACTTTACTACTTTGTACTGAAAATTACAGAAATGTGTCTGTAGGTAATACCCAGGCTTTGTTGCTTGGTATTGTAAATCTGCAGAGCATGTTGTGGGCCATGATTCTTCTCTTCCTCAAAATAATACTTATTTTGCTATTACACACAGCTTTTCTTCTATACTTGCTTTACCACTATATTGCTACTCCTCAGAGACCCGGGGCGATCGGCCCAGTTCTGTCTACAACAGATTCTCAGGACTTGAGCTTTTTAATGGGTTACATATATTAAAATAGCTTAAGAACAACTTTCAGAAAAGCAATGTGCGAGTAAGGGCAGCTTGGTGCAAACGTAATCATGTTTTTTTTTTAAATGGAAATTAAAGATTGAGAGACACATGGGAAACGTGGGTGGTTTTAGCGCCCATTAACTCGCTAGTTGCCCACGTGTCCTGGTCATTTTACAGATTTGTGCACAACAGCTAGATGGACATTAAAAAAACACTTAGTGAGTGATCTTATTGTCAGACTGAAAGAGTGATGGTACGCAGTACATCTGTTAGCTCATTTGACAGAAAAAGAAACAACAGTTTTTGCTAATGATGTGTGAAAGCTACATAAAGGTCACAGAACAGTTGGTGAACATAAAGAAGAACATTCAAGTTTGACTCGAAGAACACAGAAAATTAAGATTCACAGCAAGTAGTATATAAGATGAATCTGGTCTATAACCACTGTACCCTCTGAGCTAATCTGGGAACGCTAGGAAATACTCAGCAGACTGTGAATGCCACCCATCAGTGTGGTGTGTTAGCTAGATTGGCCATTTAAAGGGATACTTTTTGGAAAGTGACAGCTTGCAGTTTGATGGTAGAAGCTTCTGACAGAATTGTAAATACCAGAAAAGCGACAATAAGAAAGCTTCTTTTGAAAGGGGTTGTTCGGGACTTAGAAAAGACAGCCATCATAAAGATGCTCATAAAAAAAAAAAACAGATAAGGCTACATTCATGTCTGTGCTAAATGTAATCCAGTTGTCTGTTCCTCTGCTGGAACAAACTACCAGATTAGTCTATGGACAGATATTAACCTACCCTAACATACCTTTCAGAGAATTAGTCAAAACTAGTACAAGGGAAAAGTGGAGGCATTACCACTCATGTCCCAACCAATCATGTCGCTGCTTTTAAAGCGTACCTGAGTTTTCAAAAAAGTTTGCATAATGGCTGTGCTTCTTTGTACAATCATAACTGTGGAGGAACAGTTAGGCCTCTTTCACATGGGCGTCATGTTTGACGCCAGGATAAGAGGGGGGTGCGTTGCGGCAAAATGCGCGATTTTTCTGCGCGAGTGCAAAGCTTTTAATGCGTTTTGAACGCGCGTGGGAAAAGTCGGCATGTTTGGTACCCAGACCCGAAGCCGGACTTCATCACTGAAGTTCGGGTTTGGGTTAAGTATTCTGTATATTTTATTATTTTACCTTATAACATGGTTATAAGGTAAAATAATAGCCTTCTCAATACAGAATGCTTAGTAAGATGTGCATTAAGGGGTTAAAAATAAAAAAAAATAAACTCACCTTATCCACTTGATCGCGTAGTTGCCGATCTCTTCTCTCTTCATCAAGCATTAGCTGCCGGCTAAAGCACCTGTGATGATGTCACTGCGCTCATCACATGGTCCAACCACCGCCAGAGATTCATACAGCCTCATGTTTTTCTGTTCCTCAGTTATAGCTATTGGAAGTTTATTAATTAACCTGCAACTGTCACGAGTTGGTAGAGTAGTGTCCCTGCACTGTCCAATCAGTGCTGCCAGTGTCAGGCCATGCAGGGACTGACCCCCCACCCCCCCTCCGACTGGTTGTGGTGATGTTACACTGCCCGACTGAGCAGGAAATGATCGGGAAGGGATTGTTCCTTCCTGGTATAAGCCTGCTAGTCAGTGGAGGTAAAGGGCTGCGATTACATGAGTACTTATAGCTATATAGATCGCTCACCTTCACACAGATTGTTTCACACAGCACCGTCTGCTGACCAGAAACGATGGTTTAATGTGCTGCATGAAAGATCGTTTCACCAGATGAACGAGCATGTTGTTCATTCATTGGGTGATCAGCAGCACCTTTATATGGGCCTCTTATCAGGAATGGTGACAAGTCCTCTTAAATAAGTAGCAGATGAGCTGCAGAAAGCGCGCTCTCATCCTTCATATTGAAAAGATGGATTCTGTCTTAAAAAGGCGATGCCATGCCTCGTAACTCTCTCCTAAAGAAGCTATGGTTATGTAATAAAACACATACATGGGTGAGACGGGGTGCTTGTCGGAGACGCTGGCATGGAAGCTGTTAACTTCATCCTTCAAATATTCCACAAAGTGAGATGAAACTAGTTATGCAACTTCTAATTAAACTGTGATTTTCAAGAGCATACGCGCAAGTCAATGGAATACCAAACAGGTTAAACAACTGCGAAACAAAACCGTCAAACCGTAGCTTAATTCAGTCAAATACAGACACGCTTGTTCATTACAGCAGTTTAATTATACCTTGAATGGGGAGGAATTTCTCATTATTTTTAATGATTAATGTATTTATCATATTTTGCATTCCAAGCAATTATTCTCTCTCGTCTTCCCGCACTCCTTTACTCCAAATAGTTTTAGTTTCTTCAGATAAACACTTTGATTTTAGGTATCTCCAGGTTTCTCCTCAGGTCTATATGACTTATTCGGACATATGGACACCCTAAACGAGTGTCTGTAGCTCAGAACCCCCTCTATGAGCTGAGGCTCTTCCCATGTATTACATAGTCTGCCATGTAATGTTAGTTGTATAGCTGACATTAACCTCCTCCGGCAAAATCGGCTCTTCATGAGGGCGTAAGAAGTCAGACCCAACAGTGATCAGTGGAAAAGGGGTGATCTCTGCAAGACAACCACTTTCATACTTTATTACTGTCCATGTCCACTGCACAGGTGTGGCTAGCGTTCTAAATGACACGTCTATTAAGGAGACTTTTCACCCATTTTTTTGAAGACACAGAATGGAGAATTTGGAAAAACATTTACAACGGGGAAAAAGAACTGATTTACTGCTCCAACAAAAAACCCATTTACTTGTGGCAGCATCTGACAGCTCATGATGTATATGTGCACGGTATGTCCACAGGAAAAGCATCCAGTGGCTACATGCTGGCTGGCCATGTGTGACCATGTTTCTTCTCATAGCTCTGGGATCTAATTTCTGAACATGCTTCCCATGGACATAAGATGACACAAACTCTGATGTATGAAGCATCCCTGCTAAACCAATATCCATCCCATTTAAAAGAAGCTTGACCTACACTTGTCCTTTGCAGAATGCACATTTTACAGCTTTTAGGACAAGAAGGATACACGTATAAATAGAGGAGATTCAACATTTCCCCCATGAGGGTGCATACCCCGAGAATACCTATATACCTCTGCCGTGTGTTCGCAGCCATATACAGAGAAAAATGGGTATTCCTGTTGCCTTAGGGCTCATGCACACGACCATATGTATTTTGCGGTCTGCAAAACACGGATCCGCAAAAAGTACAGATGACGTCCTTGTGCATTCCATTTTTTTGCAGAACAGAACAGCTGGCGCCTAATAGAACAGTCCTATCCTTGTCCGTAATGCGGACAATAATAGGACATGTTCCATTCCTTTGCAGTACGGGCATACGGAAAAGGAATGCACACGGAGTAACTTTCATTTTGTTTTTGCGGAGCCATTGAAATGAAAGGTCCCGCATACGATCCGCAAAAAAAAAAAAGAAAATATTTTTGTGTGCATGAGCCAATAGTGATAACATCCCGCTAGAATTTGGCATGACTTTATGGTTGGTGGGGGTTCGACCTCTAAAACCGCCACCACATTGCTGGTTAAGTACTGAGCCTTCCTTTGCTGGCACTCAAGCTGCCCGAATGGGGAAGGAATGGCAGCATAGCCACATGACAGTGGCGCTCAACTGCGGCCCCTTCCTTCTCCGAATCTTGGGAGTCTGTGAGGTCCGACCCCCTACTGCACAAAAAATGGTAGCCACATGCTATCACTTTATAAGATGGTAATAACCCTTTAAAGGGAACTGGCCATGTTACCTCCGGGCAGCTGGGATCCTATGGATCGCCTATTATCTACGGGAGAACCTAGTAACAAGTATTCAGTTCTCCAGCAGAACATGAAAAATTAAGCATAACACCGTTCTCATTCAAATCAATGAACTTTTATCTCAAGAAAGTAATAAAATCCTTTCAAATTAAATCAGTGGACCTGCAGGCTCCTCCAGACAGAGACGCGTTTTTTTTCCGACACTGGCCAGTTTATGGAAGTCTTGAACAGCAAACCTTGCTATATTAACTCCAAATCCTCTTATAGGATATTTGTTCATCGCATGCACCAGTTTTTGTCCATCCGAAGCCTGACGCTCATGGCGAAAACTGGCCGGATCACCGCTGGATCCCATTATAGTCAGTATCCAGCTAGGCCGGATCCGGTGGACTCCTGCAGGTCGTTCCTCTGCCGACACAACCTGGCAGATACCTTTACTGCAGGTCTGAAACTTTATAAAACTCCACCTTATAAACCATCAGGTTGGTGGAGTATTTTACCTAATAGAATATTAGAAAAAAAGATCGGAAAACTCTTAAGAATATTTCTCCTGCTGCATATGCTAAAATGCATGTTTCTCCAAGTCTTTTTGACTTCACCAGGCAGCGGATTATTGTCACATTTTTATGTTTTATGATTTGTAGCTTTTTAAAGAAAGAACAGTAAATTCTCTGCACCGGGCTGATCATCATGGGATATATCAAGCTACGGCTGATCGTGAACGAGCATGCACAAGATATACACCTGTTTCTCCGTAATATTTTACATTTGTTTTAACAGGGTCAGTGATCTGTATCCAGCTCCGCTAGAAAATGACGCTATAATATGCTGCTTCCCATGTGTGACATGACTTAATAAGGATAAATAGCTCTCTGTACATGATTTCAGGAAGCCCACTTGTAATTACATACTGTACTACAGCAAGAAGGTATTATCCACATTATTTAGTGCACTCGGTGTGCACCTTCTGCTACGTTATATATGTGTCAGTACAGCTGAAATAATTGTGGATACCTGTAATTAGAGCAATCATTGTAACAGCGTGCCATTACATATGCAAATACAAAGCAATTATTTTATCATTAATTTACAATTAAACATTTACTCCTCAAATCAAACAAAGTGTAACAAGCGTAAGAAAAATGACTTGTCATATGGGGTCCAATATTTATTTCAAGACAGACTGATCAGAAACTGAATTTGGCCCCTAAGCCCTATCCTTGGCCCCCTTCTACTACCCACCCCTGACCCCTTATCTGCTGCAGAGATTCCGGCAGAAGCCTCCGTCACAGATTCCGCCAAAAGAGCACCGCACGCAGTAGTGTTTGTCTGAGAAAATACGTGTTCTCCTGACAGACCCCATTATTGTGAAATGTATCCAGTGGGTGGCAGTGGTGTTTGGCATATGCGAGTCCCGGAGTCTGATCGCAAGTGTGCATCTAGCCTTACCTGATGAACTGTGACCTCTGCTGCTGCCTTTTATATAGTGTACCATCCTTCCCCCCATGAACTGTGCCTGCTGCCCTTTCACCACCTTCTCCCTTTCTCCCTCAGCGCTAATATACTGAGTGTGCTGCTGTAGCCGACAGTCACAGAGCGCGGTCAGGGCCTGGGGCAGATCTTAACAGCACTGGACTGGAGTCGGGACTGGTGACACTAATGACTTAGGTCAGGTCTGGACTGGTCAGTCAGGTCACAGTGCAACGTGTACTGGCAGAGGAAAGGGGCCGGGACAAGGTACTTTGGTGCCTTAGGCAGATTAGGCATTTATAAATTAATACAATACCAGCTTACCTGCTAAAAAAATACATTAGAAATTTTTTTACAAGGTGTAAATACAGAATCAGTGGCGTACATAGAGAAGGACATAAGGTTTTCGGCCCAGGGGCGCATCACCAATGAGGCCAGGTGAGGCTAACTCCTCAGGCAGCACCGGGTAGGGGCAAGAGGGGGGCAGCCGAAGGGTCATGGGCTGAAGGAGAGGTGTTAGGTTAAGAAATTGGCATTGGGAAGGAGGGGCACCGTTTCAGTTTTTGCCTCAGGCAGCATAAAGGCTAGGTGCACCCCTGTTTCCACCTCAACCCCTTTCAATGACCCTTGGGCCATTTTTATCCCTGCCTCATTTGCTAAAAGTTGTTCCTTTAGAGCAGGGGTGCACAACCTGCGGCCCGGGGGCCACATGCGGCCCTCGATACAATTCTGTGCGGCCCCCAAACATCTGGTAAAAGACATATAGGTCTGTGTCTTATGGCTTCTTACATGTATCTCTCATGTATTCTCCTATTAGATGGGAGTACTAGAACTGTAACTAGACATTTATTATAGTATATACTATATGTTCAATATGCCAAAAATACAGTATTTCAGTTGGTAATACCCCTTTAAGTTTTATTTTTGGCCCTTGGAATTGGTTCAGGCTGACAATGTGGCCCCCAACCAGAAAAGGTTGTGCACCCCTGCTTTAGAGGGTAGAGTCCTGACCACGTTTTCACCTCTGTGTTTTGTGGATCCACATTTTACAGACTGCAAAACACATATGGTTGTGTGTATGACACCTTAAAGGGGTCGCCATAACACGACTATATGGCACTTAATTATATAGCCTTGCTGATATTCTGTGCTGTTTGCTATATTTCATAAGCCATGTCACCTTGTTAAAGGTCAATGACTGGCTGCAGCGACCACGTTTCTCCCATGAATCACATGATCCAGTAACATGATGCATGGGAGAAATTTTACTGCTGCAGCAAATCAATGGCTGCAGCGGCCATGTGACCAACATCAAACTGGAAGATGACACAGGGAGAACTGAGAGCTACAGCGGCCAAGGAGGAGCAAAGGGGCCGGAAACCTACAGGGGGTACAGGTAAGTAGGATTCCTTCTACAGGTCTCCAGTATTGCTAGGGGGTCTGGTCGAGAGGCCCCCAGGGATGAACAACCCCTTTAAGTACACTGAAAGTAAAGCACCAAATAATAATAATAATAATAATAATAATAATAATAATAATAATAATTAATAATAATAATACAAAAATAACACTGTTCATAAAACTTTAATACAGTCTATAGATGGAAATGGGGTCTCCAAATATTATTTTGCTATCAGGAAATACAGAATGAGTTCAACTTGATAAGTAGCTGCCTTTTTTGGTAACTTAAAAGAGAATGAAAGAATGACTGTTTGGGATGAAGGCAGAGCTGCATTTAATGAGGCCAAATGTAATACCACATTGTAATTATCAGAGACATTTTGTGCTTGCTTGTGTCTCACCTTCCAAACCAGTGAGATCATCAGATGTGTGAATAGACCATTAGTGTCCCGAGGGAGGTGTGAATAGAAGCTGATATGCAAAAACGTAAGCACAATTCTGCTAAGTATATGTGCTGCTTATTGCCCATTACTTATACAGTATTCAGCAGAGCCCTGCACAACCTATATTTACTCATTCCAGTTTTTCTCCCCATTGGGGCTTACTGTCTAGTATTGCTATTTCATGCATGCTTGGCACTGGGAAGGATATTTTTGAGCTTTTGGTATTTTTCCAAAATAATTTAAATGAGTGTGTATAGGTGTGTATTTCCTATTTCTACCAGTGCCAACCATACTTTAAGGGAAACTAAAGCCAGAATCCATACACACAAAAAAGAACAACTAACAAAATGTAATATAATCTCCTTATGTGTCTTTGTTATGTGCTTGTTTCAACAGATATAAAAATTGCAGACCATGAAAAACAAACTAGAAAAGCAGTGCATTGTTCTCTCAGGCTGTAGCCCTGTCTACTACCCCCCCCCCCCTTATAATAGTGCATGTAAATTAGGAAGTGTTGGAGGTGGGGCTGGGTTTGGTCCGGATAACTTTTGTCTCCACAACAGGAGTGGCTATTTTGTTGGAAAAAATCCCCGAGTCAGCAATAGTTAAGATTTGGTTAAGATTTGGTTACAATTATGTGTAGCTATAACAGACTACCGAATATAAATCTACCAAGATAAATCCCACTCCCCACTCCTACATAGTGCTATGGCAAGGAAGATTTGCATTTCAAGATCCTGGGAAAGCTGTATTACCACCATGTGGAACGGTAATGAACTACAGACTACTAAATTTACCAAGATAAATTATCCTCCTTACTCAAATATATACAAATTTAATCTAGACAATGTTTTGGGTGCAAAATCAGCTGCTGCAGAACTTTATGATACACACCTCAGCTGCTGCAGAACATCATAATACACATGTTAGTTTCTGCAGAACCTTATAATACACACCTCAGCTGCTGCAGAACCTCAGCATCATACTTCCACTGCTGCAGAACATGATAAACCACTGCTGCTGCAGAACTCCATAATACACACCTCAGCTTTTTGTATTTTTTACAAAATTGAGAGGAGTGTGTAATTCCTATTTCTACCAGTGCCAACCATATTTAAAGAGGAACTAAAGCCAGAGTCCAAACACACAAAAAAGAACTGACAAAATTAAAACAATCTCCTTATGTGTATTTGTTACTTGCCTGTTTCATCAGATATCACAACTGCAGACCATAAAATTAAAACGAGAAAAGCAGTGCATTGTTCTCTCAGGCTGCAGCCCTGTCGACTACCCCTCCTTTCCCCCCTCTCATTATAGTGCATGTAAAACAGGAAGTGTTGGAGCAGGGGGCTGGGTATAGTCAGGATAACTTTGGTCTCCACAGCAAGAGTGGCTATTTTGTTGGAAGGAATCTCCTCATTAGTAATAGTACAAACAGATTAGGTTACAATTATGTGGAGCTATAGAAGATTACAGAGTATAAATCTACCAAGATTAATCCCACTCTCCCCTCCTAAATAGTGCCATAGCACGGAAGTTTTGCCTTTCAAGATCCTGGGACAATTGTAGTGACAATAAGTAAGGGAAAATGCCCGTTCTGATGGAAAACTTTCCCATTTGTCAGATCTCCCTCTCTAATGAGTCTTAAGTGTGTAAGGGTGTGTTTACATTACATTTTTGTCCTGCAACATTCTGTCACATGAAGTATATGAAAAGTACTGCAACTCCTACTATTTGATAACATAAAGGGAAACACTAACCTTTCAAAGACACACAACACAAGGAGCTCCACCCACATCATGACATTACTCAGGTCATTACAGGTCCTTCCCCACTTTACTGCTGAGCTCTGTTTCAGTGGCTAAATGGGGTGAAATTGGCTGGAGTGGAATGAGCAAGTCTGGGACGTAGATGATAGATCTCAGGGGAATGGAAGAGCAAGTGCCTTGTGGGGACCAAAGCCAGGGACTCCTATAGAACTGTAGGCACATTGATCTGCAAGTATTGCATTCAGTGAGGTTAATCACCATCTCTCTCGTAAACTTCCTGTTCAGTGTGCGTGTTACGTCAGGAATGGGTGGACTGGGAACTTAAAGTGGTCCTGGAAAAAGAAAACTAAAAGTGTCCTAACGTGGGACAACATAAATATCATAGTGCAGCACAATATATTGTCCCAAAAGCTGTCTTTTTGTGGTCTCCATCAATAGATGCTCTGATAAGGATTAGGAGGTGAGATATGGGCCATGGTTGAATTCAGGAGGGCATGCGCGATCGCTGGCCAGGTACACAAGTACCTGATTCTCACAGCTTTAATTACCCCTGACAGCTTATTATGTACCCCGCCAGCGGCAGAAAGGGAGGCTTGAGTGGCCCCCCTGGGCATCGGCCCACAGGGAAATTTCCCTGTAAGGTCTATTGCCAATCCGCCCCTAACGCCAGGCATGTTCATTCAGTCATTCTGTAGCCAAAGATGGGGGAAGACTAGAGGAAACACAAAGTACTTTGGAAGATCTCTTCTAAACTGCTTACGATAGCAGTTTGGGGAACATAATGTAGACATAACTGCATGTGCATTATGGATAAATGTATTTGTATGATTTATGTTTTTCAGGATTTAGTTCTCCTAACTCTGCCTTGACACAGTAAAGTCAATGAACACTAGTCTTTAAGACCTACAATGTTTAAGAATGCACAAAGCAGGATGCATACAGGGGGTTGTACAGCATACGGGTCATCAATATTTGATTGGGTGTGACCTGACCTCTGCCAATAGGCACAATGAAAGAGTTGTAGTACCACCCCTTATTTACATGACAGTCCATCTCCATGGATGGCTGATGCTGGTACTGCACCTCAGTCCCTTTCATCAGTGCTGATTTGAAGTCCTGAAAACTACAGGTAACTCATCAACAGAGCAGAACAAGCTTAATATATTCTGCGCTGCTTGTGTTAGAACAAGCCATGGCTTCTGCAGGTGATTTTGCTGTTTTAATACAAACCCCTTGCTGTGGCTTGTACACATATTTTCTCTTCTCTTATCTCTGAATGAAAGCTCAAGGGAGTCAGCTATGTAAAAGCCAAGGCTGACCTAAACAGTTAAACCACCCACGCATGCTTACAATTGTGATCTATCACACATGTTTTTACTCCCATAAGAAGCAATTTCTAGAGAGGGAAATCTAGACACATCTACTTGGCATACAATGTTGTGCATTTGTGCAACTTCCAGATGTTCTAAGGACCTGCCCAACAGAAGCTGTGAATCTGCGCTTGATCAAATCCCTGCAAAAGAGAATTCTCGGTTTCTGTCTCCACTGATCAAATTCAATTTTAAGAAAGGAGATGCTCATTTATTAAGCTGTGTTGCTGTGGTTACTTGAACTTTACTTTGCCTGTGGATAAAACAATAGCTGTGCCAAGGAAGCTCTCAGAGGAATAATCAACAAAAGCAACCAAAGATATCTTCACGTGTCATTATGTAAGGTGTAAGCTTTAGTAAGAGGTGGAGGTCTTATAAAGGCAGAATATTATAGACCATTATTCTGTGACAGTAAACCACACAGTATCCCCACCTAAAACAAACAGTCATTTCATATTACTTTGTATAATGCCTTAATTGTATGTACAAACATGAGAAATCTTGAGCAAACATTGATGGTGTCCACTGTACTCGCAGAGCAATAATACTGGTAACCTACTGAGTGGAAATCTTTTAACGAGGCCAACCTTTCAATTTTAAGCAGTCGCTAAAATGATCCCTATACCTTAGTGGAAATTTAAAAAAGATTTATCTGCTAACTTAGATTAGACTGTGCAGTCCCAGCACATTTATGATCGATTATGTCAGTTTTCTGGTGAAATGATGATCGAAATATTCGCTAGATACGAACTGGTGTTGATTTCAGTCATTCCAGCAGTTAAGTGTAGATGACATACACAATACTTCTTAAAGCATATGGTTTTAATGTTTTTATTTTTATTTTAGTAGGACCACTCTTCTATAAATACTTTTTTATGTTTAAGGTTGCCTTATGGCATGTGGGTTCAGACAATTTGATCAAAATGTGTGCTATGAACCTCATATTTACTAGTAAATACAGTAATGCAATTTATTTTAATAATCCGTATGCACAATGTCTGCGTAAACCTTGGTGCTTGCTGCTGCCTCTTTGTGTTTGTTTGCTGCTACAGTAAAAGGCAGATAGGGATGAGCAGGGAGGAGAGACATGAAAGGGAAGGAGGGGGATGCAGCTGCAGTTTCCCTCTGTCATAAGCCTTAATTTTTTTGGGAGCATCACATCAGATCACATTTGAGTAGCATCACATCAGATACAGTCCATCCATTTAGGAGGTACACAAAGAAAATCTATATTTGCAGAGAGGAGAAAAACAGCCCATAAAACACAGATTAGACACACAATTTGTGAACTAGGTGCTCTTTACACACTAGCAAATGATATAAACACTATTCTAATCACAAAGGCACCAAAAAATAGGATTCAACTTTAAAACCATGCCTGATGCTTATCTGGGTAGAATACTATTTTGATCAGAGTAATAAAAAAAAAAACCACACAGTAGTGTTAAAATAAAAAAAAAGGTCCAACATCATTAATCTGATAAATATATATTTTTTGAAAAAGTGCTAATATTTCTACATGGAAGATAATTTACTTGAAAATCCTGAAAATGCAGTATAGTATTAGAAAAACAGACACAACAATTTGGACATGCATGCCGCTCATTCAGAATTATTGAATCATTAATTAAAAAGATGTGCTCAAAATAATAGCAGTGAGTAGTTGAATTGGTGAAGTCATTCTTTCTGTGCAATAACAGGTGTCAAATTTGAAACTTATTTAAGGTGGCAAATGTTGAACATGTTGTTTATAGTGCATTTCCTTCTGAAATACTGGGGAAAATGGGTCATTTCAGACATTGTTCTGAAGAATAACATGCTTTGATTAAAAAGTTAATGGGAGAGGGAAAACATATAGAGAAGTTCAACAAATTATAGGCTGCACAGCTAAAATGATCTCAAATGCCTTGAAGTATCAAAACCTGAAAGATGTGGAAGGAAGGGGGGGGGTGGGGGACTACTTTTTTTCCGAATGGATCAAAGAATAGCTGAAATGGCAAAAAATCTGCCAATGATCACCTCCAGAAATATCAAGATCCAACATTGCCAGTTAGTACTGCTACAATAAGAAGACAATTAAGAGATGCCAAGTTCCCAGCAAGTCCTGAATAGGTTAAAATTGGCTAAGGAGCACCTTGACTGGCCCAAACAGAAATGGTGCAACGTTATGTGGACTGATGAGAGCAAAAATAGTTATTTTTGGATCTAGTGGTTGCAGACAACATGTCAGTCGACCCCTGAGCACTGAAAAGTAGCCACAGTATGCTATAAAGACAGTAAGGGCTCTTTCACATGAGCGGACGTTGTGCATCCGTGGCGTGAAAGAGTGCCAAGGCGCGCTCTGGACAGCAGATACACGGAGCATTAACATGATTGATAATGCTCTGTGACTCTCTGATCTTTTTACTACAAAATCACAGTGACAATTTTATCTCACTGTGATTTTGTAGTAAAAAGATCAGAGAGAGGCACAGAGCATTATCAATCATGTTAATGCTCCGTGTCTCTGCTCTCCAGAACGGGACTTGGCACTCTTTCAAGCAGCGGATTCCACGCACGGCATCCACTCGTGTAAAAGAGCCCCAAAAGCAGTGATGCTCAACCTTCGGCCCTCCAGCTGTTGTAAAACTACAATTCCCACGATGCCCTTCTGTAGGATGATAGCTGTAGGCTGTCAGGAAATGATGGGAGTTGTAGTTTTACAACAGCTGGAGGGCCCAGGTTGAGCATGCCTGCCCTCAAGCACGGTGGTGCAAAAAACATGATATGGGGATGTTTCTTACATCATGGTGGTGGGCCTGTTTATTGCATACGAGGGATAATGGATAAGTTTGAATGCATTAAAATACCAAAGGAGATCATGTTGCCCAAAAAAAAGAAAAAGTTTAAACACAACAATGATCCAAAAGACACTAGTAAGTGAACACCGGACAAACAGGATTGAGGTAATTCAGTGGCCAGCCCAATCCCATGACCTCAATCCCACGGAGAACTTGTTTATGACGCAAAATCCAAAAATGCTGAAGAATTGTGGAATCTAGTCCAATCGTCTTGGACTGGAATACCTGTTCAGAGGTGCCAGAAGTGGATCGACTTCGTGCAACACGGATATCAAAGTGTTCTCAGAAACAATGGTTATGCCACTGTATTAGTTGAGTAATTCAAAGTAAAGTGAAATCTCATATTTTTTTTTTCAGTTTAAACATTACATTTTTAAGTTTTTTAAAGATTAATGCTGACACTGCTATTTTTTGAATAACATAATATTCCTGCCTCTACTTTGTGTAAAGGATTAACACAAGCTGGATAAATTATGTTATTGTTTTGGAATTGAATGTGTAGCATTTACAGTGCATTTTAATTTATGGAAATAAAAGTTATTATAACAATTTTGCCATTTATTTGCTTTTTTAAACTCACTGCTATTTTTTTGAACACTACTGTATGTATCTTCTGTAGATTTGAACATGAGAAAGCAGATGGATCCCAGACCATAGTCACTGGCATACCTGCACTGTTGGCTGATGCATGCACTACAGAGGATCAAAACAACACTGTAGTAGTCAATGTTCAAATGATTAATGTTCCACCGACACGGCTCCACTCACTTCATTCAGACCATTATTTACCCTGTGAGCTGCTTTAGGACAACATTAATTAATTTTCCTAACAATGCTATGAATCACCCATAATACCCTCACGATGTTCTACTACCTCAACAGCTTCTAAGTAGCCTCGCCAAATATAAATCATTAGAATTTGGATGAAATTAGTAGATATTTAAGCACATGAACCCATTGTAATAGGTGTACATTTTGTTTCAGAAAAAAAGGGCCATGTTGTTCATGTCATCATTAATCAGCACAAAAGAAGACACTAAAAATATCTGAATGTCGCAAGCAAAAATATTCAACATAAAAAAAGACTCACAACTTAGTCTCTAAGTTACACGGTAATACAGGTCATTAAAGTAACTAATAACAAAAGTAACAGTACAATCTAAAGTGATAACCTGTCACCGATGTAACTATGTAAAGTCTCAGGCTATGAATAAGAAGTTCTGAAACGCGTAAGCAAGTGATTTTGTTCGACTGGTGATATTATCATTTTAATGCTTTTCATGGACAAATAAAGAAGTAATATTTAAACATTATTCATCTGCTCGCTCCTGTTCCTTGGTTTTTCACTGTTACTGCATGAGGAGATTGCAATATACAATGATATAAAAAGGAATATTTCACCAGTTATCTACTGCCCTATCTGAAAGCAGCATAAATTGGTGACAGCTACCCTTAGCAAAACTCTGTCACTTACTTGATTTGACCCAGTGATTTTCTGTGTGCATGAGGCATTAGCGTGCTGGTAAGTCCTCATATTAATGGACCCTGCCCTAAACCTGTTCCCTACCCACTAATTGACATTTTTTTTACTGCAATCAGTGGCAGGGGCAGGTAAAAAAAGGCGTTCATGAAAATAAAGACTCAATGATGGGCACTGTGTATTTAACAGTTTCAGCCTACATCTCGCACCGTTAATGTTCAATACGGATTTTTGCAAAATGGCTGGATCAATTACAGTCAGGGACCGAGTGCTTTGCCAAGGGTATCTCAGATAAAGCAGCATAAACGGTGACAGATTTCTTTTACAGAGTTGAACCAGCCTTGAGGGCTTTTGCCATACAAAAATATATTGTAGAGTTAAGGGATCCTATAATTTTTGTAGTAGCTGCAATGCTACAATATTAATATTATTAAAACACTCATCATTGAAAAACGATTTGTCCTGAAACAGAGTTGGACTGGCTTTCTAGTCCAAGTGTGTTTTAAACCTTTTCACAGCAAGTACACCCTAGTGTCAAGATGTTCAAACTGGCTACCCCCCAAGGAAGCTAACAATGATAAATGTAAAGAAAACAAGGTTATTGACACCCAAATGTGATAGGCTTTGGTCCAAGCCTTTGACAGCAGCTCCTTTAAATTTTACATAAAAAATAATGCACCATGCAGCATTAATCTTCTTGTCAAAATGACACCTATCACATTAGGACCCATGATAGGTGACTATTACTGTCACGAACGTTCCCGTGACAGGTGGCAGGGGATCGGTGAGACTGGCAACACGTGGTTTGATCTGACATGTTTTCTGTTTGGATCAAATGACGTCTGTGTTGTTTCTGGTGCTTGTCACACCTTCTTTCCCCAGGTGTGGCTATTAGGCTCATTTAACCTTCTCTATTTATAGTTGCTTCTCCCACAATGCTGTGCGGTTTATAGCTTCTGTTTGGACCTTTGGCTATATTGTGGTTGGATTTTGGCTGAATTCCTGGTGCTTCCACTGCTCCTTTGAAGTTAAGTCTTTCCTTTCCATTTAGTATTTTGCTTGGGTTCCGTGTGTTGCATTTCCCTATTGTTTGCATTAGGTCTGAAATTAATTTAGTACCGCGCTGAGACCCAATCACTTGTATGGGGCTGAGCTGCTTCTAGACCACATGACACATGAACGTGCCGTTACTCTGCTTAAGAAAGTCAGAGAGAAGGCTGCAGCGCTACTGCGGGTGCCAATACCTTCTCAATCAGCTACTTTGAAGTTAAGTCTTTTCTTTCACTTTTGTATTTTGTTCGGGTTCTGTGTGTGGCATTTCCCTATTGTTTGCATTAGGTCTAAAGGAGACTCTTATTCGTCCTTCCTTATGGAGGAACAGGTAGTCTCGACCCTGCCATTAGTACCAGGGTCCTATAGGGCTTGATAGGACTCTAGGTATTCCTGCGTATGAACTCGCCTACCTTTGGGGTCTGTTCATACTGGTAGTCAGTCAGGATTTTGGTTAGGGTTTTCACTAGGAGGTGTCCATTTTCCTGCCCTACTTCTCAGGCCTGATTCTCTGTTCCCCCCTTCCCTCCTATGCTCGGTATAGTGTTCCCCTCCCACACCAAAGCGTGACAATTACTTTTTAAATTACATTCAGTACTACCAAACAAATCATACATACAGAGAAAACATCACCACATGTCTATTATATCCACTGACATCTCCTCGGATATAAATTTCGCTTTCCTCATCTTCTCCTTTTGGACCACACCCTCACGATAGTTTGCCACACATATATCTTAGTTTCCTTCCATAATCCTCTCCAACTTCTGAACACCCCATCTGACTACCCCCATTACTATGCCCACTGTGCTCCCCAATACTATACTGCAGAGACATAACCTCCCTGAAAGTACTAGTGCCACACAGAAAGTGCCCCTTCAATAATTATTGACACACAGTGGCCTGAAAAATAATTGTGCCCAGGAAATAGTGTCCCTGACAGTAACAGTGCCTTAAGCATAGTATCCTCAAAAATAATTGTGCTACACTGATGCTGTCCCAGGGTGCCCATAGTAATAGAACCCTAAAAGTCCACCAATAGTAATAATTCTCCCCCTGAGTGCCCTTAGTAGTAATAGTGCCCCAATAGTAATAATGCCCCCCATTGTGCACCAGAAGTGCCCATACTACTATCATGTTCCCCCTAGTCTGCAAATAGTAATAAAGCCACCAGAGTGTCATTTCTAGTACTAACGTCCTCCTAGTGCTTCCCCAGGTATAATAATGACCACCCCTATAGTGCCCCAATAGTGCTACTCCAGTTATAGTAATGACTTGCCCTCTCATAGTGCCCCAATAGAGCTGGCCCAGTTATAATAAGAACCCAGTCTTTTAGTGCCCCAATAGTGTTGCTATATTGGGGCACTAAAGTTATATTAATGACCCCTTATAGTGGCTCAATTATAATAATGACCACCACAGTGCCACAATAGCGCTGCTCCAGTTATAATAATGAACCCCCCAACAGTTCTACAATAGAGCTGTCCCAGTTATCATAAAATCCTCGTATAGTGCCCCAATAATGCTGCCCCAAGGTGGCAAAGGAAAATAACAAAACAAATAATAAACTTCATGCTTCTGTCTGCGATGTGGAGCCTCCTCTGGCCTGGGTCCTACACCCCGCTTAGAAGGCTTGATAATGACATCATTGCATCACCTGCGCCATCCTCTGATAGGCTTCAGGCCTAGTGCCTGTAGCCTATGAGAATGAGCAGCAGGACAGGGAGATATCTGCTCTTGTGTCCTTACCCCTGCAGCATTCAACTGTATCGCTGTCCTGAGGAGTATGATACAGTTGAATACCGAGAGGCCCTAGAAACCAGCAATGAAACATTGATGGCTGCTAGGACAGTCCCACATAACCCGTCACCCTCACCTTGGGGTATACATACCACAGGTTGAAAATCACTCTTTTAGAGTATTAGTTGAGTCTCAGCTGTGCCCCTAGTACTGGCAAAATAAAGGGCACCTAGTAGAGAACCTCATTTTGGAGCCAATATTTCTATTCTTCATGGGTTGAATCTCAAAAAATCAATCAGATCCTCTACATGAAATTATAACAGAACATTTTGCAATGCTGTACAGGTAAATATGGACGATCACATGTTATATACAGCTGTAGGGTGGGCTCTTTCAATCATTTCCTCTAGTTGGTTAAGGTGCCCCAGCTTTCTTTCAGTATATATGTAAAAGTGAACCTACGGTACCAAGAACAATTTAAAGTGGTTGTCTGGGACCTATCCTTAGGAGATAGGCTGATTTCACAAACTTTGGCGCCAAGCACTGGAGCTCAGCACTGGAACTGCACAGCTCCATCACCTGTATAGTGGCCGTGCCTGGTTACTGCAGCACTGTTCCCGTTCAACTGAACAGGAACACAGCTGCAATAACCAGGCCCTGCCATTAGTTCCGGCACCAGAGCTTCTGAAAACAGCTGATCTGAGATTGATAACCTATCCTACGGATTGGTCATCGATAAGACAATTCCTTTGACCTCACTGCTTCTCAAAATGTCACAATAGGACTTCCCACTGCTGTATAGCAGAGCGGCATCAATATAAGACACAGGCGGTGGTTCACCAATGCCATGCCTGTGACTAACTTAATTAAGTGTGCATATATAGGATGCTCTCCCCTGTGTGATTTCCTTACGGTCAACCTTGCTGTTGCTTACTCCTGGTAACCAACCGGAGTAATATTAAAAAGGGAAAGCAACCTAGCTGTAGTCAATGGATGAAGCATGTGGCAGAGTGTGACTAGGTAAGTAGTAAGTAGACAAAAGCTATGGTACCGCTTGGTAAATCCTTAGAGATTATAGTCTGCTAATAAAAAAAAACTAAAAAAAAAAACTGGCTACCATCATGGAAAACAATTTACTGAAGGTGCTTTATTTTTCCTTCTCTGCTTTCTTCAAATCTATCTGGGCAAATAGCTGCTGTGGCCTGTAGTAGTGAAGGAGTTAAGTGAAGCTAGGTGAAATATTTTCATACTTGTAATTTGAGATGGTATGGATAAACTAAGCCAGTTTCCTCTTCCCTCTTGTTTGAGCAAACCATGGCATATTAGGGAGAACAGGTTGGGAAACCACAAGAATGCAGAACTGTCTGTGCTGCAGAGACGATAGGCTGTCTCTGGCAGGCTCACTTCTGTCTGATTTCCACTCTCTCTCCTTGTCTGTTGTGAATTCCTGAGGCGTGACAAGTGCAGACAGCTCAGGAACCAATTCACAGCATCAACCCGCCTAGACCCTTCACATACACACTGCACATGGATTGTGAAGTACCTCTTCAAATACGAAGAATCCAGGGATTACTACAGGTCACCAAAACAAATGAGAGGAAAAACAAGGAGCAGATTGCCGTTTACTACTGAAATGTACACCCATATAGGTTATAGTTTGGAACTTTGGCTAGTTTCACACCAGTGCTAGACATCTCCGTCAGGCTCTTCCGGCAGAGAGCAGTCTGCCTATATGTATAAATCCGGCATTGCCAGAAGCTGCCTGAAGGCCCACCTGTCCTGTTAACTCAGCAGATATGCATAGCAATTTTAGTCTGGCCAATTCTCGGCATATGTGCCGTGTTGTGGCCAGATTTCTGCCGATTCCCATTATAGTTAATGGGACCGGTGGGCCTTCAGGAAGCTTCTGGTGATGTTGGACCAGACATCTCCAGCAGGCTGCTCCCTGCCAGAACAGCCTGCCATGTCTAGGGCTAGTGTGAAACTAGTCTTATATTCATTCTTTTTTTCTTACTATGTCTAGAACAATAAAATGATGTTTTGCCTCCTGATATGCTTCTCAGCAGCTTCATGTTAGATTACTGACCAATGGACACCATGTCTCATTTATACTGGACCTTTTGGGGAAGGATGGCAAGTGATCCCCCTGATGGAAGCTGGAAGGGTTCAACTGGCAAATATTTCAATCCAAACCTTCCATCCACACACTGGCTGGTTCTGCCACAAATGGCAGTTTTGCCCAACAGCCCAATGTGTATGCGGCCTTAAAGGGGTTATCCCATGACTAATGTAAAAAATTCAAATAAAACATTATATAGTACATAACAATATCTTTCTAAAAAAGTTAGAACCAGTCCTGTACCTCACTTGAATCCAGAGATCTCCCCATTCATTGCTCTGCTAGATTTATATGAAGCTGAAAGCTCAAGGGGAGTGTCTTTTCTGCTGCAGCTAAGGGGGCGTGTCTCAGCTCTCCCTATCACAGCTCAAGAGGCAGTAGAAAGATGGAACTGAGCATGTGTGACCTTCTCAGTGAGCAGGTGTCACGGATGTGGTGTGGGTGGGAAACTCCACACCGAGCACAGGAGGAAAGGTGACAGTCAGGCCTGGAAACTAGGGCAAAGGAGAAGGTCACCTCCTAGAACAACCCTAATCCAAGTCTTGACTAACTATCAGTATAAACTGACCTTGATGGTAGGAAAGTTCATACACAGGAGCCTAGAGCCCTAACACACCCTGTAGGGCCCTGGTATAGTGACAGGTCTTGAGACAACCTATTCCTCCACCAGAAGGATGAACAGTAGTCTCCCTCAGGCCTAGATACAAAAGACAGGGAAATACAACAAACAAAATACAAATAGAGAAGATGACACTTCACTTCACGTGGAGCAAAGGCAGCGCCAGGAGCTCAACAGAGATCCAACAACCAGCTAGCCCAGAGTCCAGACACTAAAGCTATAAACTACACCCAGAAGGGTTAAGCAGTAATAAATAGGGGAGGTTAAATGACCATACTAACAACACCTGCAAAAGGTGTGGTCATTACCAAAACAACACAGACACAAATGAGGCACAAGGAACCAGTCAGATGAACCCACATGTTGCCAGTCTCTCTGATCTCCTGGCTCCTGTCACGGGAGCGTCCGTGACAGCAAGACAAAGAAATAAGAAAAACAAACAAACAGCAGGTTGTGCTCTACAGATACATGTTATTGAATAACTCAGTGGCTATACTACATTTTTAATTACATGCAATTACAAAAGTATTCAGATCTCGGTGCTGGTTTGAAAACGGTAGAATCTTTTTCGTAGGACAACCCCTATAAAAGGAATCTGTCACCAGCTTTATGGTGTCCAAACTAATCAACAGTTCGCCTTAGAAAATGATAGGTTACTTTCCTTAATTTACTAAAATCATGTACTGAACAGCTCCAGCGCATGCTGCCCAAGAGTCCTGATATTCAAGAGCTCTGTCTCTCACTGTCCATCTGCTGCTGATTTCAGTTGGAAAAAAAAACAAAAACTGAGCAACATGGGGCAGCGGAAGCCGCAAGCTCATGGATATCAGGGCTCATTGGCATACGCTGGAGCTGTTAGGGATTAAAAGTGAGGGCTGCATAAAATTGGTGGCAGATTCCTTTTATGTAAAGGGGGTTGTCCAGGCTTTTTCTATTGATGACCGATCCTCAGGATAGGCCATCAATATCAGATCGGCGGGGGTTCCGCTGCATGGGGAGACGGCGCCCTGTATGTGCCGTCTCTCTTCTCTATTCCTGTCCGCTGCTGCTGTTCCGTAGACATACAGTAGCGAACAGGCAGAGAGACGGCACGTGCGCACTGTGCGCGCCATCTCTGCATACAGTTCATCAGCGGGGGTGCCGGGTGTCGAACCCCTGCCAATCTGATATTGATGACCTATCCTGAGGATAGTTTATCAATAGAAAAAGCACGGAAAACCCCTTTAATTTTTAAAGTAGATTCCATATACAAAGTATTCTACAATCTCAGAATAAATTCACACAACCTATCATTCTAGACTTCCGTTCTATCCACTGTACCATGAAATAACACAACAGGGCAAGCTCCCATGTTGATTTTCTCAAAAGGTATCACAGCCTACTGCAAATGTATAGTTCATGTTTAATATAATTATGGGAAATATATTCAGTTAATAGTTGCTCTACATAAAGTGGCTGTAATGCGATCTGCCATTTTTATAAGCAGTTCATGGAGGCAGACAAAGCTTCGGGTTATTATGTTAAGGAATACAACAGCTTAATAACTTAAGCAATAAATGCATACATTGCTTCTGGTAGTAAAAGACAAAGGGGGAGATTGATCAAAACTGGGGTAAAGGAAAACTGGCTTAGTTGCCCATAGCAACCAATCAGGTTACAGCTTTTATTTTCCAAACAAGCTTTGAAAAATGAGGGTTGCGATCTGACTGGTTGCTATGGGCAACTGAGCCAGTTTTCCTTTACACCAGTTTTGATAACCAGGGATCCCAGGAGCAGCCTGCACGGACAGCGATTGGTCCAACATACTGTAGATCCAGCTGTCCTGTTCGATTAAAAATTGTTTCTGTAACTATTCGACAAGTATTTTATATTTTATAGAAAGAACAAACTTTACAGGAAAAGGAACCATAACAATTAAAATTGTTAAAGATGTAGAAATAAAATACTACATTCGAGAAGATTTTGGTGTTGAAATCCCCTTTGCTGCCGGGGAGGCGCCCAATTTATGACAAGGCACCTGCACAGAAATCAACGACAGCTCAGAGATGTCATAGATTTCTGGCTTCACGTCCATCAGAAAACTGGTGTAAATGAAGACTAATTTGTCGGGGTGGCTGGCCACGCACCCTTCCCATGTCCCCTTTAAGGAATGTGGCAAGGGAGGCGTAAAAAAGGACAGATGCGACAATTTTTACAGCTAACAGAACGCATTCATCACACATCAGACATGGAGAGGACATTGCCTTCCATGGAGGAAAGATTCTGTCTTGAAGCAATAATGATACCAAACTTGGCAGTATGAGAAATGCTGTTAAGATGGTAATAGCGCTTGCAGAATGGCTGCGATACAGTCAGGATTTTCTAAAAAAAAAAAAAAACGTTATAATCTGAACATTTCTAACTTCACAGACTGCAAGATATTGACTGAGCTGTAAGACAAATTAATACTTTATCTCTGGGCTACGAGAGATTTCAGCTCCTATAATTTAATCTAGTGCACCAATCCATGGTAAATGCCCTAATCTAAGCAAGGAGCTTACTGGCCCAACCTCCCCCAATCAGTCCCGGGGAAAAGGTCAACAAGGCCAGCATTCAATGGGCATCCATTGGCACTACCACTGGTCCAGCACTGTGACCCGGACAACAGAATTCCTCCAAAATCTTCCACGCACCAACATACATAGGATCACACATGTTTTGTGGAGGCCAGACTACTGCAACTTACTTTACTGTAATTAATTCATCCAGAAAAGCAGTAACTACTGGTCACAGTGTAGACCCTATTAGACATCTTCCTCCAGTTGTGTATACTGTGAGTCCTCAGTTAAGGTATCAGTGATATCACAAAACTGTGGGGCAGACTCGCTAATCTTTCGACAGTGGAAACTAAAGGTGGCCAGACACATTATTCTAAGGTGGATCAAATGAGATGATTCCAACCAAAATGAACATTTGTTGGTTGAAATGTAACAATCATTGTAGCCGACCGTTTAAAAAGAAGTCGACCTCGCTTAATATTTTTGGACAAAATATCTTTTGTTCAAACTGATCTCCAATAGTTTATAAAAGAATAATTCATCAGTGCCTATAGTTTTATAATGATTATTACCAGCACATGTGCTGCTACAGATAAAAACTGCCCAAACCCTTTGATGCTAAGAATGTTATGCAGTAGATGTGGATACGTTGTGTCACTTGAATAGATCTGGCTTGGGGTTAGGCTAGTTTGACACTACGGCAGGACGGAACCCACAGGCTGATCACCCGACGGATCCGTCCTGCCGCTAGTGAACGTGTGCCCCCGCACTACCGCGCCGGCCCTATTGACTATATAGTTCCGGCGGAGGCACGGCAGCGCACAGTGAGAGGCTTTCCCGGAATAAATGTCAGACATGTTTAAGTTTTATTCCGGCAGCCACTCACCATGCACTGCCGTGCCTCCGCCGGAACTCCATCCCGCCACCATTATAGTCAAAGAGGCAGGAGTGGTAGTCCGGGGGCACACATTCACTAGCAGCAGGAACAGAATGTCGGGTGAACAGAATGTCGGATCCATCCTGCTGCTAGTGTGAAAGTAGCCTTACTCATTAGCTAAAAAAGCCTCTATCTATCTAATATCTATCTATTTATCTATCTAATATCTATCTATCTATTTCATTATCTATCTCTCATCTATCTATCTACTGCTCACCTGCTTGAAATGTGTATACAGTCCATATATTTGATAACACATTGTTCAGTGACAGCCGGCCTGTAATAGGTGAAATGGTTACAGGAAACAGATATTGTACCACCCTTTACAGTTCATTATTAGAAACAATACTAATGGGGCATTATGTCCCTTTTATACGATACCAGTCGGCCTTGCGTGATGGAAATGGCTCCCTGGAAATTGACAGAGTTATTAAAATAATGACTTAACATTCTTCAGTAGAAAATATCATTTAAATGATGTTCTGATGACAGTAATTGCTGCCTACACTAATGCCTCCCAGATCAAGATAAATGAAGCAAATATTCCAATAGGGACTCATATTGTTGCTGAAGTGAGGCCGTGCCAAATCTAATCTAAGATACTGTGAAATGTGGGCGCCACTAATGACCTATTTGTTTTCTCCAATAGGGTTAATACAGGCTTTAGAGTCTAATATTAATATAATGACAAATGTGGATTCTGGCACAAACCGGTGACTTTCCGTGGTGAATCGCATAGGCTAGGACAAAAAAAGAATGAAAATGTAATACTTCGTTTATTTTATCTAAACTTCCTCGCTCTCCCAACACTAAAGTTAAAATTCATTAAAGCTTTTCATGATTACAGTCCAAGTGAAGCTGGAGAGGGAATATATCGGAGAACCGGCAGCTAGCTAGAGGTGTCATAATGAATGTAAAGTTAAATCTGTAATGGCAATCGATACTTTTGACGGCAAGTTCATTTATAAGCGGTGGCAATCATAAAGTTCTTAATACTTGGGAACTCCAACAAAAGGTCAGATCTATCAAGAAGATTAAAGGTTACCGCATATGATTCCATGCTGGCTGTAATGAAGAATAGCTGCGGCCCACCGCTGTAATAAGATTTGGGGGCTGAGGGATAAAGAACAGGTATATACTTTAAAGGAAAGGTTCGGTATAATCAATATACTGTACGCTGCGCTTTCATTAGAATTGTGAAAAGTTAGACATATATACTGCTTGACCTGCACTGGTTTCCTGATTTATGGCTCGGATTTTAATTGATAATAGGCTGGTCTACAGCTTCATATATCAAGGCTAAAATAACAGGATTGCTAAACCAAAGAGTTAAATGACCTCTCTCTCAGGAAGTGCAGCAAATATATAAAGAAAATGGCATATGTCTAGTCATTCAACCAGGAGCGTGTAAAATCTGTACCAGGAACCCGCTATTACATGCCATTTTGGTGCTGTTTTCCATAGGGGCCTCTTAAGACCCGAGGCCCTGGTGCCACTGCAAGCTTTGTACCCCCTATAGCTACTCCCTTATAATATTCCAGTTTATCCAGATTGTTAGGGTTCCAATACAGAGAATGCAAGATCTATGGGACGTGCCCACAGACATATAAAATGAAGTATATCAGCTCTGACTTCCAAGTGTAACCAATGCAATAAAAGCAAAAATAAGTGTTATAAATAGTCAGAGAGAAGCTCGAGCAATTTCCACCAATTCATATTTCAAGCTTGGGTAGGAGGCGCTGCCCCCTTAAACGTCTTAGAGACAAAATTAATCTTCCAATATATTCATTAGCAGCCACTTGTAATTGGTAATTATTTGATCTGTGGATGGAAAAACTGATTAGACCGCGGCAATCATTTCAGCAGATATAACCTTGAGGTTACACAGCTGCTTCAAGAAATGGCTTTTGAAGTTTCATGCTCCTCTCTAGGTAAAGAGCGACTTCTGGTTGGTTAGAGATGATTAGGGAAGATGAGCTCTAAGCTAAGCTGAGATCTGCATCAGCTTCCTTGCCATCATGTGCAAAAAAAAAAAGAGAACAACCTTTATGGTCCATTTCACAAAGCCCCTCGTGGAGGAAAAGTCTAAGGCTAAAGTTTGACAAGCCGAACAAAACATTGGACATGATTTCAGATTATAGGTCAGGAGTCCATGATAAATCTGGCTTGTATCATTATGTAAAAATCCAATAATGGAGTGTGTCGTGCACCTGTCTGGCTGCCGGCCCACCTCCTATCTTGGGTCCTGTTGGGCTCCAGGGAAAACAGGAGATGAGCCCTCTTCTCCGACACCCACTATTTACAGCATATCCTATGGGTATACCATAAATTCAGGAGCAGATTGGCCATAGACCTTACAGGGAAATGCTCAGAGGGTCGCCTGGGCCCTCCTCAGTGGAAATTTTTAGGGATCTATTTTGTTTCTGCTGGCAGTATTTTATGATAGATGGACTGTGGTACTTGGCTCTGTTGGGGTGGTATAATGCTCTGCCTTCCATCAATTTGGACCCGACTACAAAACGGGGCAACTTTTAGTATTTTTTCCAGAGCCACTTTAAGTTCCCAGTCCGCACCTGCATACATTTCAAATGCTGCAGTGTGTAACAGGCCAAGCAGCTGTGGGTCTCTACTGGCTATGTGCATTAAAGGATTGCCTCAATGCCCGAATGGTCAGTCCCCCTTTGTTAAAGACACAATTTTATAGCCAACGAAGTAAAAGTTAAATATTCTGCAGCTGAATGATGCTACAAACTTGAAAAGCCATAGCATCACCTCAAATCTGCAGCTTTAGCAATTTCACAAATCTGTCCTAATTTGGCAGGGCTAGAAAACATTAATGGTCTTCGAGATTTTTTCTGGCCGAATCACATCACTAATGCCGGAAACAGGCCGGATCCCAGCCGAGTCCCATTGCAGTCAAAGGGCTCCAGCAGGGTCTGGTAGTATCTAGCTATGCCTGATATGATGTCTTCTGGCAGGAAGAATTTGCCGCTAGTGTGAAAACAGCCTTAGCAGTTTTACAAATCTGTCTACATTTGTCAGGGCTAGAATACTCAACAACATGGGCAGCAGTGGTGGGCTGCTTGGTCTATGAATGTGTCTGTCTTCATGGGAGATAAGCTCTCCTCTACATCACATTTCTACTTGTCAGGGTTTATACTAAAAAGGAATACGCAGCATGCCCTCGATTTTCTGTAACAAACACTACCATTCAGCTGTCATTTGCAAGGAGACAAAATAGAAGAAATATGTCTACCATTGTCATTTTTCCATAATGCCTTGTGTGTAAAATCCCGTAGAAGAAGTAATTGATTTTTTCCCTTTTTTGCATTTGTTAGTCATCTAATAATAAAATCAGCAATAGCATTTTCTGTTACAAAAAATCTCCAATAACGTTAAAACCGGTCTGTGTTTAATATACATTTGCACTTTAAAATAACAGGTTCTCTTATGTACGGCGTACACCTGCCAAATGCACTGCGCTCTCATCTATGCTATTTCTCCTTTCAGCTTTCTCGGTGGTAATTTTACCTATTAATTTGTGAACAGAAAGAGAAAACATATGAAGCATGTAACAAACAACAATTCTCTTTTTTTTGGCAGAAAGTCAGTCACAAATGTGGCCTGCTGTTTTCCATTTGAGGGCAATACTTTACATTTGGTGTTTTCTAGAAAATTAAGTATAATGCTCAGTTATCTGAGACATAACACAAGGTAAGAAGTAAGTACCATCAGCAATATAACTGTAGAAGGGTACTGGGCAAAGACAAAAAATATATAATATATATCATATGGATATATAGTCTTCATGTAAACATATGAGCTAAACCACTATGATAAAACGTAACGACATCCGTTACAATATATAGTACAAGCACGGTAGGACCATACACCATATGCATCTTCAAACTTTCACAACACTTCAGCACAAACAGTCCAAAGGTTCTCCACAGATATCTATCTATATTACTGGAGCGGTGACATACTGACACGTTATCACAGCAGCCAATCGCTGGCCACATCAGTCATATTGTGTCAATACCTACATAACTGATGTGACCACACAGTAAAGCATGGCATGACTACATCGAGAGACTGATGGGAGATCACTGAACCACTGACGTTGGAACAGTGGGGATTATGAAAGTTGAAGCTAAGGCCAACCATACACACTCAATAGCTGACGACCAAATTATTGTTCGGACACTGAGTCGGACTGGCCTGCCAGAGTACCAATGGATCCTCTGGTGGGCCCAGGCTCTGAAACCATAGTGGGACCCAAAGGTTCAGAAGAAAAAATATAAGCATTTTGAGCTCCCTTTGGGGCCAAATACTTATTACTAGGGTCTATTTCTTTAAATCAATTTTATGAGGTTTAGGCCCCAAGAACAATTTCCTCTGATAAGCCCAGAGAACTCCAGTCCGACCGTGTTCCACCAGCAGCAATCTCTCCCAACACTCTTAGATAATTGCCCTCCCAGCTGAGCATGCATATGTCCTGAACAGGGTGAAAGTAGAAGACTGCTCTAATGGTGGCTTATTTCACACAGATTCAGCCTACACCTATCTGTTCTATGAAAGCCATACACATGAATGCTTGAGTGCATATTTTCTGACTGGGAGAGGATGAATAATCTGCTTCTCTTACTGAGAACTAAAGGATCGGGTATGTTGAAATCCGACTGCCTGACCCTTCTCTTCCCTGATATCTGGGGAGTGATAGGGCGCCCCCAAATCACATTAGGTGGTTGGCTGGTCCTGCTGATATTACTGAGTAAAGCCAACATTAATCCAATATATATGGCCAGCTTTATTTCACTTTTTAAAAGAAGATCCAATGGATTCCATGTAGAATAGTTGAATGATAAAGTAGAAGAAATTATATAGACATGCCCGCTGGAATAGGTGCACTACAATACCCCGAAACATTATCAAAATTAGGGTTATTTAGTTTAGAAAAAAGACGACTTAAAGGAGCTCTAATAACCATGTATAAATATATCAGAGATCTCTACCATCATCTATATATCCCCAGGACTGTGATGAGGGGACAACCTCTGCATCTGGAGGAAAGAAGGTTTGTACACAGACATAGAAGAGGATTCTTCACGGTAAGAGCAGTGAGACTATGGAACTCTCTGCCTGAGGAGGCGGTGATGGTGAGTTCACTCTACAGAGTTCAAGAGGGGCCTAGATTTATTTCTGGAGTATAATAATATTACAGGTTATAATTACTAGAGATGGGTTGCTACAGGGAGTTATTCTGATTGCCTGATTGGAGTCGGGAAGGAATTTTTCCCCTAAAGTGAGGAAAATTGGCTTCTACTTCACAGGGGTTTTTTGCCTTCCTCCGGATGAATTGGAAGGATAACAGGCTAAACTGGATGGACATATGTCTTTTTTCAGCCTTGTAAACTATGATACTATGATATAATATTAAAGTGGGAGGCATGATAATAGCGCTTCCATGGATGAATCACTGATAATTCCTGTAAACAGAAAACCAATACTAAACCCATCATTGCTGTTTTATGCCCATTTGTAATGACCTATGGGCTCACTGTTCTCTCTTACTTCTCTTCTGTCCTGTACGGATACTAGTGTTGCGGCTAAGTTCATGAAAAGCCATCCACAAGAACAAATATTCATCAACCACATGTAGTATTTATGAAACAACGGATACAAGAGAAAAGCAAAGTTCAGCAGGGTGTACAAAGTGTATGGTAAACTTTACAAATATCCCCGCTCTGCTGTTTAATGTCAGTGAACAAAACATTGCTGTGATTCTGAAACCAAGCCCTTAGGCACAATGCAAGGCTTCAACACAAATCCTTTAACATACATAGTTTGTGGTGTTTAACATTTCTGGAAATGAAGCGTGGAGACAGCCGGAGACGTACACGATCCAGGGGAAACAAGGCTGAGAATGGACACATCAACGCAAGCCACATCCGCGCCAGTGGCAGCAGAATACTAACTAGATTGATTCTATTTTATTATAGTGCTCCTAGCTTCCCTCGCTCTATATCATCTATTTATTTCCCCCTATGGTGTAAGCTGCTCGTACTAAGTTCCTTCATTATAAAAACTCTATAAAACAAAGTTACATAGAAAATCAGGAGGAATTTATATAAAATCGTTACCCAACATCTCTATTGGGAAAAAATCATACTTCTAATTATTTACACTAAAAAAATTGAAAAGAAAAAAACTTATGTTGACCTCACAAAGAAGTTAAGTTGCATCAGTGATGCTTATGAGACTTCTCGGCTATTAACTAGCACTGCTGTATCTTGCAATGATTGCACCATTGTACGGTAGCTTTCTAAGATAAGGGTCAGCCTTGTGTCAGCATTAAACGTGTCTGAAAGCCAGTGTGAAATACTGCGCGCTGTAGCGTTTTCACATTGCCGATTTACTGATAGGCAAACTATAGGACAGTATATGTTCCTTTAACTATTTCATTTCTTTGAAAGGCATTCATATGGGAAAAAATGCTTTGGAAAGAACCATATAGAGGCTTACTGTCATTTTTATAATATACTGGAAGAAATTATATGGATAATATACAGTAGCTATAATCAAGCTATGATATAACCAAGAGTCCTGCTTCCCACTAAACCCTAACTGCCCAATTTTCTGGGTGTAAGCACTTAATGGCTATGGACAACTTTGTAATTTAAAATGATCTATAAAGGGATATCTTAAAGGGGTTATCCAGTATCATAAACACCCTCCCATGTGCCAGGCCCCTCACTGGGACTATACTTACCCTGCTCCCTGCGCTGCTCCTGCTACTCCCTGTACACGGATGAAAACATCTAGTGTCGGGGGGGAGCAGCCAATGTGTCACGGACGTACCGAGACATACAGACGTACCGGCAACAGCCAGTGGCAGGAGATCTGTAAGGTCTCTTTCACACGGGCATCACGTTTGACGCCTGGATCAGAGGGGGGTGCGTTGCGGGAAAATGCGCGATTTTCCCGTGCGAGTGCAAAGCGTTTTAATGACTTGCACGCGCGTGGGAAAAATCGGCATGTTTGGTACCAGACCCGAAGCCGGACTTCATCACTGAAGTCCGGTTTCAGGTTGATTATTGTGTAGATTTTATTATTTTCCCTTATAACATAGTTATAAGGGAAAATAATAGCATTCTCAATACAGAATTCTTTGTAAAATGTGGATTAAGGGGTTAAAAATAAAAAAACTTAACTCACCTTATCCATTTGATCACGTAGTTGGCGATCTCTCCTATCTTCTTCAAGCATTAGCTGTCGGCTACAGGACGTGTGATGAGGTCACTTAGCTCATCACATGGTCCAATCACATGGTCCATCACCATGGTGATGGACCATGTGATGTGACGTCACCACAGGTCCTTTAGACTGCAGCTAATGCTTGAAGAAGACAGAAGAAATTGGCAACTACACGATCAAGTGGCTAAGGTGAGTTACGTTTTTTTATGTTTAACCCCTCCATCCACATTTTACTAAGCATTCTGTATTGAGAATGCTATTATTTCCCCTTGTAACCATGTTATAAGGGAAAATAATAAAGATCGGGTCCCATCTCTTAGCAACCATGTGGGAAAATCGCACTGCATCCGCACTTGCTTGTGGATGCTTGCAATTTTCCCGCAGCCCCAATCACTTCTATGGGGCCTGCGTTGCGTGAAAAACGCAGAATATAGAGCATGCTGCGATTTTCACACAACACAGAAGTGATGCGTGAAAAATCACTGCTCATGTGCATAGCCCCATAGAAATGAATGGGTCAGGATTCAGTGCGGGTGCAATGCGTTCACCTCACGCATTGCACCCGCGCGGAAAACTCGCCTGTGTGAAAGGGGCCTAAGACTAGCAACACATGGTTTGATCTGACAGGTTTTTCTTGTGGATCAATAGGTGTTTGTGTTGTTTCTGGTAATGGCCACACCCCCTGCCTCCAGGTGTTGCTAATGTGGTAATTTAAAGGGGTTGTCCGGGTTCAGAGCTGAACCCCGACATACCCATAATTTCACCCAAGCAGCCCCCCTGATGTTAGCATCGGAGAATTTCATGCTCGATGCTCTTCTTTGCCCTGTGCTGGATAGAGCAGCTCTGAACCCGGACAACCCCTTTAACATTCCTTCCCTAGTTATCAGGCCTGATTGCCTGTTCCCCCTTTCCCTCCTATGCTCGGTGTGGTGTTCCCCTACCAATCCAAAGCGTGACACAATGGCAGGCTGGGACGGGGATGAGCCTCCCTAGCATCGCAGGTGACGCTAGGGAGGCTCATCTTCGTCCCTGCCTTCTATTAGTTGCTCTCATTCCATCATACCTTTTTAAACACGCTGATGTACAATTTGTTCCTATTGTAGTCCCAGACCTTTTCCATGTGGATGTGCTCCTCCAAGTAATACCTACTGGATGTAAGGTCTCTTTGTCCAGAATGCTGCTGCCATCACTAGCTCTCATATATCAGCAAGGCTTCCATTTTGATTTCTTTTTACAGCTCATACTTCAGACATGTATGTAGATGTGTATGATCCCCTCCGCCTGCAGCATTTCCGGTGTGTGCTCTGCTTGTATACAGCCTATGTGATCGTCCCAATGCAAACTGTATTGTTTGTTGCTTGATTTTGCATTTAGGGGAGGAAAAAAAAAAGTTTAGTTTGTGTTCTCATTGTGGAGACATGGGGAAGTCACTGCCAGACACCTATGGCTTATCTCCTGGCGGAAAAAAGGATCAGACGTTAGGAATCAAACCCCCCAATACATTTCCTCCCCAACATCATCTGTCAGCGAAGAGTAGAAAACTCCTCATACACAATAGATTGTGGGTAATTCCCAACAAAAATGGCTAGTAGGGGCATGCTATTCTCAGTTAGGGGGCATTCACATGTCTACATCCGTTTTATGGTTGGCAAATCACAAATCCACAAAATAGAGATGCGTTCTGTGGGCATCCCACATATTGCGCGGGCACCACTAAAAAAATGCCTATTATTACAGGGCGCGTCCTATAACTTACAGCTTGGCTGCATGGATGTAGACAGCACACAGATGACATCAGTGTGCCGTCTCCATTTTTTGAGGTCCCACAGAAATGGATGGGTCTGCGTGCAATTTGCGAAAAAATGCGGGTTCGACGTGGACCGAAAACACAGTTGTGTGAATGTATCCTTAATATGATATTGGTATGGTTTCACAAACAAAAACCAAAAAATCTATCTACATCTAGGAAAAAAACGTATCTCAACATAAAAAGACTTCCGTTGGGACTGTTAGCTAGTAGAGATAGTTACAGCGCCAATAAGAAAAAATTTAGTGCTGAACAAGTACATAAGAAAGATGATCAGGTTTATTACTGTTTCTTCAAGCGCAGCATAAAAATTATTTTAAAAAGTAAAAAAGCTAAAAAAACAGAATAGACAGTGAGAATAGCACAGTGGACTACACTATTCTGCATATCAGAGGTAAACACTGACTAAACAAACTAAACTACAGTGTGAACAGAGCCTATTGAACAGATATTGGACTACTTCATGAAAAACTATTACCACCTAGATAAAGTATGAAATAGAAAAGCAGAGCCCATACATACATAAACTCAGCTCTGCTGCTTTAGAAAACATAAGAGGACAATGAAAGAAAAATGTGATAAACGAACGCGTGAAGGTAAGCAGTCCTGAATACAATGAGAATAACATAAATACAATAGCTGAATGACAGAAAGCCGAAGCTACGTGAGTTAATAAAGGCACACGTCTTCAATTAATTCTTCCTTTTAGCAGTAGGCCTGAGCCCGGATTTTCGCTTCCATTTAAACCACTAATCCCGCAAACGTCTCTGACCCCATGCTATAGACTGGTAACCACAAAGCATTTTCCTCTTTATAGCTGAAGATCTAAAGTCATTTTAGAAAGCGGAAAAAAAAATCCCCATATCTTTCTCAAAGCACCCCAGAACTGGAAACAAAGTCTTTGAAGCCCACTTGAGGAAGAAAGCGGTTTTATTCACAATTAAGGGGATTAGAAGGAGCTATAATTGCTGAATTCTTTGCTTCATCAATTACTGGAAGGAAAATTGGCTACGACAAGATAAATAAAGTCAGTATCACATCCTACTAGTGCCGCCTGGACTGTCTTACTAGTAATATATACCTGTCCAGTCATGAATGTTATCAGGATAAATGAACCGCAAAATGCATCCGGTTAATATATAAACATTTCACAAGCAGCCGGTTATTTGTGCATTAGGTCCTGTATGTTTTAATGGATGATCATGATCAACAGCTGCCACTGAAGAACCGCAAATTCTACGTTACTAGTTATTACGTTTTACGTCAATTGCCACGGGGAGACGCTTAAGTGCCTGAATTAATGGTGATGTGAATAGCAGCAAAATAAAACCTATATTTATTTTCCGGATACAAGGAGACAGAGGTGATACACAATCTGCACGGAGATGTATTAATGTGGTGTAAGCTGTCAAGCACTGATGTGAGACAAAGAAAAATGGATAATGGATTCATGTTCCATAAAGAACACTAGAATGCATCACTTCTAACATCCATTTAGGAAGCTAATTATTTACAGTACAAGAGTAGGGCATGCAACTTGCCTTTAATAAAGGGGGATATCCATCTCTTTATAGTGGACTCGTGAAAGCACAGACAATAAGTGTGGCGGTACTCTCCTATCGCTAATGCAATAAGAGGAAGCGGTGGAGGATCTTGATCTAGATAAGATGCCATATCGCATAAGGTAAAAGCAGTGTTATGGACACAGATGTGTGTTAAGGGCCTATTAGGCTGTATAATTTGGGGCAAATTGTACGGTACTGTACAAATTGTACAGTAATAATTTGTCAGCTAATTTGCATATTTCATAAGGATAAAAGCTGCAGGAACCATTATTAGCAGCACATCTCCCTATGTAATCATTAGAAGAACTGCTGGGGCAGCAAACATCCTCCCCTATTCACTTTAAATCGGCCTATCTAATAGGTCGAACAATCAAGCGCCGATTAACGTGTTTATTGCCGATCGGCGCTCATCCTGACAGAATATCAGGCAGTGTAATAGGGCTCTCACATTGGTTCTTGACTTGAGATGTTCTGATATGAGTGGCAGAAGAAGACCAACTTTGAAAAAAACAAAACACTGCGTTACGAATCCCAACAGAGTAACACAAACATTTTTGGTCATCTTCTGCCACTCATCTAGGGTCTCTTCAGCCAAGAGCCAAGGTAAGGAAGAACAAATCAGTATAAGAGACACATTTGTGCCATAAGTATGCAGGTCAGCTGTGACCACATGCCATGCTGACTGAGCAGTGTTGTGTCTACACTTTTTGGCGCCCTCTCATTATACATATCTGATTCTTACAATGCGTATCATGTCTATTGTACATGTGAAGCCACAGTTAGTTGGGAGGAGGGCCCCGGTATAGATTAAGGACCTCGAAAAGTGTAGAAAGCTATGTTTTACGGAAAAACAAATGTCCTGATTCTTCAAACTGTGTTTGTTTTTATGCTGGAGTAAATTACGACTTTTCTGTTTTTTACTTGTAAGACATATTTCTCAATGGTCTACGACAGGTCAATGTTATTTTTTTGCGCCTGCTAAGTCAATTTCTGAAATCCAGTTGTTTTGTGGGCTTTCCTGGGAAGTATGTTGGGTTATGGCTTTATTTATCGTTGGGACATTTAGAAAAGTGCTAAAAAAAAATCTCAACTGCACTCCTCTTACAACCTGCTGTCGCTCTGGCAGGTGAAAATATGTCAGAATGGGACAGCGTGATAACAAGTGCTGTGTGCTAATCTGAGGCAAGGACCGTTACCTTTACATGTGGAGACAAACTTCAATTTGTCCCCTGTTGAAACATCAGGGTCTTAGTGTATATAGAAAGGTATGCATTTCCTTTTACAAGAAAATACTCACAGATATCCAGGAGCCCCAGGTTTACTCTTAGAAAAATAAATCAGCAATTCTGAAATGTTTGTAAGGGCTCATGCACATGAACGTGTGCCGGCCCTTTGTGCACCGCATCATGGATGTGAACAAATTCACTTGAATGGGTCTGCAATCCTGAAGGTGCGGTGCGGAACGGAGGCACGAAACCTCGTGTAGGCACAACAGAGTGCTTCTGTTGGGTTTCTCTCTGTGCTTTCACACCACAAAAAATAGAACATGTTCTATTTTTTTGCGGTGCATACGGATCACGGATCTGCATCTGTCTGCGGAAACTGCACAGTTGTTGCCAGTGCATTTGGGACCACAAATTGTGGTCCCCAATGCATGGAATGGCGGGCAACGGCCGTGTGCATGAGCCCTAAGGTAGTGAAATTTCTGGACGAATAGGAACAGACAGATGTAAAACTAGAGGCAATCTGCCACTTGGGAGGAGTGGTACATATGGATAATATAAGTGTCTACACTGTTTTTGTTAGACATATTTACTAACCCTGTAGACAACGTAAATGTAGACACTTTGTCTAGACGTGCAAATATATCACAGTGGCTCATGATGGATGATAAATGTGTGCATGGCTACATACTTTTGTGTAATTTTACATCATGTATTGATTGTCTTACTTTGGGACAGAATTATACATTAGAATTGTGGTGCAACTTAGGTGCACAATCTTGCTTCATAGGCCATACCCATTAAATAATCTTGGTGGGCTAGGTGCAGTGGATTTTTCTAAAACTAGTTCCTTCAAATTGCACTAAATATGTACCAAATTTTGGTACAATTTGTGACAACATCTAAATGCACACACATTAGTGACCGTGGGCCACTGTAGAAACTGTGAAACATAGCAGGTATACGTGGCATAAAAGATGACCTCTTTGAACAGATTCAAAACTATTTATGAGGGCTAAAAAAAAAACATCCTATTTAAAGCATTACTGACATACAATCTACCAAAAATGGTCAATTTAAAAGCTCTTGCTCAGTTTTCGATAAAACAAGGTGGACACTGGAACTATAGAAGAAAACTGTAATGGATCATTGTGATACTAATGAAAACAAGCAAACTATATCATCATTTTTAGAATCTCCATTATGGTGCTGTGCACCTGTCCATCAAACCAACCAATCACGATAGTGGGCAAGGCACAGAAAAGCGGTGCTTTCAGGCTTTGCCTCAGCAATAAAGCTTCTCATTGTAAGGCTCCATTTCCCAGAGACTTGTTCCGCTGCCCAGACTAGAAAAAAATTAGAGGTGACTGTTCTCATAATAAAATCAAATGGGCCACTAGGGAGATGCAACATCCAGTAGGCTGTATGAAGCTGTCAATGTGTCTACTGGTGCACGCAAAGTCCCTTTTCCTCATGTCCTTAGATGACCTTCATCTGCTAAGCCATATGGTGGCAGGCATATGCTGATGTGTTATCTATTGTCCACACCATCATAATTAGGTACAGTATCTGTGCCCTCAGCCAGTTTCTTTTGGAGAATAACCAGTAATACTGAAATACAACACATAATGAACCACAGTGAACTGTTATTCTCTAATAAGATGTCCTACAATTGTAGCTTGTTGACCTAAGAAGCCACTGACTGTAAAATTACATATCTTGATGAAGGCTACAATCTCAAATGACTTTATGAATAAAAATGATAATTATATGCATGAAAAAGTGATTCAAAAGAAAAAGTTTCTGTCCAGTGAGCTGATAAATGGCACATATTTCTAGAAAAAATTATCACATATTATTTGTGAAGCCTAAGTGGACTTGACGTGTTTATTTTATTAATGAAGCTAGTGAAAGATACTGAGGTTTATATACGGCTGAGAAGATGGGACCATCCAAGCAGGTTCAAACATGGAATTGTTGCAAGACAATCTAAGATGTGACAATTTAATCTTACATTTTGTAGGAAAAAATACATATTATACGGTATATCTATCAAATCTCTGCTGTATTTTTCATTGTTTTATATTAGTGTTTCATAACAGTGATTTCTACTTTAGATGATAAGGCAAGGTCAGAGTTAAGCCAGCACTACACTGGCCGATCGCCAGCAAAATCATTGGTAACGAGCATTTGTAGAAACACTGCCTGAAAATTATTGTTTGCCAGCGGAAGATCTTGCTGTGTAATCATAATCTGCTGCTGGCAAACAACTAGTCAGTATAGGGACGAGCGATGGCATTAGTGGTCACTCTTCCCCATACTGTGGAGGAGATCACTTTGTGTAACAGCAGCGGTCCGCTAACGAGCAAGTGACTGCTGGGAAGGAACGCTTCCCTCCTGACAGTAATCTGCTTCATCGAGGCATGTAATACAACTCTTAGGCCCCTTGCACACGACCAAATGCCCTCCGAGACATAAGGTCCGTGAGCGGGCCATATGTCCCAGAGCGGCATACTTCGTGCACACGGGAGCGCACAGCATCATAAGTTACTATGATGCTGTGCGCATCGGGCCGCCCGCGGGACTACTGTTCCCGCACTTATGTGTGCAGGACAATACGGTCGTGTGCAAGGGGCCTTACATTATTTTATATATTTTACTGTTTGATCTGAGGTCTGATAAAGATTGGGGAGCTGAGCTGAGGTCTGATAAAGATTGGGGAGCTGATCTGAGGTCTGATTGGGGGGCTGATCTGAGGTCTGATAAAGATTGGAAGGTCTGATGAAGACTGGGGGTGTGATCTGAGGTCTGAATGAAAATTTTTTTTCTTACTTTACTTAGTAATAAAAAGGTGCGTCTAATGAGCAGGTGAGTCTTATAGATAAATATATATATATATATATATATATATATATATATACATATTCTCATACATTTTCTTGCAGTATACTGAATGTAGGTCTTTTTTACTCCTCTATTTTACATGGAATGTGTTACGGAGGCCCCAGACTGACACAGATGTTAATTTAACCTTAGGACGGGTAGACTTCATGCAGAGTGCTAATGTTCAGTGGTTTAATTAGAAAAATGATAATCCATGGTGACAAGTGCACTTGATGGCCTGAATGAAACTCATTTCAAGAAACTGAGCTTTGTTTTTTCAAAAACCTTTATTCTGATCACATCAGGATATTTATTTACTTAGACACATTGGGATTAAGTGATTTACAACCGGAATGTGTACAGGTAAGTAGAACGACTAATTACTAGAGCGTTTAGCCCGTAATTACAATCAACGTTCTATAAATACTTAGTGATTGTAATCAAAGGTGATTTGATAATGAGCTGATCGTACCTCTCACTCTGGATTAGATGTGTCAATTTCATTGTGACAGGTTTTTCAAATACACTATGATATCAACTGCAATGTGGGACTTAAAGGGGTTTTCCGGGATTTTTATACTGATGACGTATCCTCAGTATAGGTCATCAGTATCTGATCGGTGGGGCATCTGACACCAGGGACCCCTGCCGATGAGCGATTTGGGAAGGCCTTCTCTCTGCTTTTCCCTTACGTGGCCTAGGAGCAGCTCAGCCCCATTCAAGTGAATGGGGCTAAGTTGCGATAAAGCACAGCTGCTATACAATGTACAGCACTGTACTCGGTGAGCAGGGAGAAGGCAGCGGTGATCACAGGCTTTCTTAAAACAGCTGATTGGCGGGAGTCCCGGGTGTCAGACACCCACCAATCAGATACTGATGACCTATCCTGAGGACAGGTCATCAGTTAAAAAAAAATCTCAAAATTCCTTTTAAATATCATCAGTGCACAGTAAGTTGCCTTTTGTTATGCAGGGCAATAGCAGCTTTCAGTTAGCTTTATAAATGTGTGTTAACAACTATCACACAAAGCAAGCAAGTGGCTCCATCGGTCGAAAACAGGCAGTGTAAAGGTCCCTATACACAGGACGATTATCGGAAACACTGATTCCTGATAATCAGTTCATGTAAAGGCACCGCTGATTACCCAATGAAGGTGCAAACGTTTGGGTGAAAGTGTTCCTGATACTGACACCTAAATCATCATCTCAGGGCAGCAGACTGTGCTATGTAAAAAGCGATCTCCTACATAGAAACAATAGTTCTGTATGTGGATGAGCAGTGGAGATCATTCATACAGCAGAGGTGAGTGCAGCATGTAAATGCAGCTCTCACTTTATTTTACAAGAATGCAATTATAGGGAATAAACGGTCCGTTTCCAATAACTGCCTGCTCAGTCAGTCTGTGTAAATGGGCCTTACAGGGGTTGTGCAGTCTCATTATATTTATGACCTGTCTTTAACACCCCCCCCCCCCCCCTTCAATCAGCTCTTTAAAAGGGCTGCAGTGCTCATCATTCAGTGTTTACCTGCACACTGTCTTGATTGTGGTGGTGATCCAACGTAATTACAGCTTGGCCCTTACACTTGAACTGCTCTGCTGCTACAGTCTAGACTGCGTGCAGGTAAATACTGTAGAGGACGGAGCGCTTGCGCAAGCAAACAGGGTGTCTGATGTCTGTCAATCTGATACTGATGACCCATCCTGAAGTCCTGTCTGAAATTGATGAGCTGTCTTGAAATAACAAGTGAGTAGCACATTTTCTATTAACTCATTGTGCTGTTTAAAGAAAAGATGCTCTAAAATGGCTATTAGCTGAAGTAAAGTAGAATGAAGGAAGGTTGTCTGGGCTGCTTCACTAGGAGATTACTGCCTCTGCATTGAGAGGAGGAAGGGAGCAGGGGAGCTACTGCACGTGATGCAGGAGAAGGTGGACCAGAATTTTGACCACGAGAGAAACAGTGGTGGCACTACCAAACAGGAAAATGTAATGTGCATAAAAACCTAAACACTTTTTATTGCATTTACAGTATTGCAATGGTATACAATATCCTATTCATTGTAAAGTGATACTTTTTTTGGGATAGCCCCTTTAAAAAAAAACAATCAGGATGATACAAGTTCGTGTAATATTGAAACTGAAATCTCCCGTTCCAGTCATACAGGCCAACATGCAGAACAATAAACTCTGGCCATGTCCACAACAGATCTTTTGTATAATATATTCTTAGTTAATGCAGGCATTTTATATTTCACTACTTTGTCTTCTCTAGGGTCAACTCTACATGTAATTTCTAATCTCGGAATACCTTGAGCATTGCCTTTCATTACTAGTTTTTTCTAAATTTACTAACTTCAATCACGTCTCTCAATGTTTAGTGATTAGGTCTATTGACCATGATGGGCTTTATTACATGATTTATTAGCTTCTGGACAGTAATTATATCGTCAAAAAGAAAACAGCAAATGAAAATGGCCGTACCATAATACAAACTGGACAATGTCCAAAAAGCATGGCTAATATTGTCCACCTTGATGTAAAACACAAAGGGGTTACCTGAATAAGACAATGCATTCTGCAAGGATTCACTAGGACATGCTGACTTGTTGGTGGACCCTTATACTACAGCCATGTTCTGGAGGACAGATGGTGGACCATGCATTATTGCCTTATTTCAGGGTGACCTATAACATACTTTACAATTAGTTACTCCTACCCTACAACTTGGCTAAAGGGAAACTGTCACAGGGAGCTGTACTGTCCACCAGTAACATTTTGAGATTCAGGACTCACCAGTGTTAGATACGCCATGACCAACAGTTTTGTAATAAAGAGTTCCTAAGTCTCAAATGAGGAACATAACATCTTTATGGTGATCCTGTCGTTCATGCAGGCACCACCCATCATGGCTTCAGATCGTGTGGTCTAAACCAGTGTTCCTCAACTCCAGTCCTCCGGGCCCACCTACCGGTCGTTATTTGAGAATACCCTACAGAATGAATGCCTGGGGTAAGTTCTGATGCTCTGACACTACTTATACCACCTGCTCAATACTAAGGAAATCCTGAAAATATGACAGGCAGATGGGCCCTGAGGACTGGAACAGAGGAACCCTGGTCTAAACAGAGATCTTCTGCTCAGAAGCCATGATTCTGTATGAGGACGAGGGATCGCTATAGCCATCCCCCTTCCTCATACAGTGAAGGAGATGGCGGCATGTGAACGAGCAGCCGGCTGTTGGGAAGCAACGCTTTAGTCAGCCCATCTAAATCCACCTTCAGACTTACAGCTATTTGTAGTATCCTGTAATATCATTTATCCAAATGTACAGCTCTGATTTCTTTCATGATAAGCCCCTCTCTAGGCTGCCTGCATACATTTAGAAAATATCAGCCCCCGTGTCCTATCACATAATTCTGATCTCTTTTGATGGGATTTATCCTCTTTGGACTTCAACCGTGCCATAAAATCTTTACATGCGTCAAAGTTAGTTGCCGCTTTTGATCCCATTTGGGAAGAGATAAGACAGTTTTGCAGCTTGACCAAAGGACTGTGGAAAAAAAAATGTCTTCTCAACAATGAATTCATTTAGAATGAAATACACAGCAAACGGGAGGATGATTAAATCAGATAAATGAGCGTCCCCACGCCCACAAATCATTAAATCACCTTTGATGTATCTCCCCTGTCCTGTATTTTTTCTCCCTGCTTTCTTTTCATTGATGTGCTGCCGAAATGTAAACTGTGATCTTCACTTAAACTGTTAATTAAAGAGATCCAGCCAACGTGCAAACCTTCAGAAAGTTGAAGCACCCAGCAGAAGTGTTCTTTTTCTAACTTTAATTTGGTTACACAGTCTTGAGCAAACTTTTCTGCTGACACATAAAACTGTCGGCTCTCCAACCCTTCAGCCCGTTGTATATCGATGCAAGAGGAAAGATTAAATCCGCTTACCGTTAACGCACTCAAAGATGTCACAGCACTTCCCAGGTGTTCCATTACCCCGCGAGACTATCCGAGGGATTGACCCTGCTTCACATACAGGGAAGCTGCAGTTCCCAGAGAGACATTCACATCTGCGGATAAGCAAAGGGTGGAGAAAGTGTCAGCGCTACAGCTCGCATTGTGTCTTGCAAAAATAATTAAGTACCAATTAAACACTTTGGGGAACCCCAGTGTACATTAGGTAGTGCCGGCGGATGTCAAAAGAGTCTATTACTTGTTCAAGTCTTGCATTATCAGTCCGTGCACAGAAATGGTAGACTACGGGATGCCAAAATCAATAGGGTTTATTCACTTTCCTTACTGAGAAGAAATGAATATGGCTATGTTCTTTTGAGAATTAGATTTGTCAGTGTTCTCATTAGTAATCATTACAGCACCCCCCTGTTTAAAGAAGGTGTGTAAGTCAATGATGGAGTCTTTTATGTCTGGCATTGTCAGTACTTACATACGGTACACATATGGGGGGAACGTATCAAGTTGTGCATTATAAAACCAAAGCACAAAAGTCACACATTTTGAGCCGTTTTGCAACAAATTTTGCAACTTTTTGCCTTTTTACATCACCCTTGGCACTTTTGAAAAGTATAAAAAGGTATAAAAACAGGTGTGAGTTCTTATGGTAATGAGATTCTAGACAGATGTATCACTGTGAAAAGGCATACAGAAAAGGCATAAAACACACAAGCTAGGGTGGCGTAGGAAATGTGGAGTAGGGTTTGTAGACAGTTTTTTTTTTTTAAGATGCACTAAATTTACTGTGTGACTTTTTATACATTTGGCACACCTTTTGCTAACTCTAAGCAAAATCAAAACTATAAAAAGTTTCATCCCAATACATCTCCCCTATGGCTCCTTACGTTCTGTGTATACATCCTAACAGGCACTTTAAATGTACCTGTACGTAAAAACAAACTTCTGGCAAGGCTTTCTTCACATGTGCAGCACGGTTCTCCAGAAGGCTGTTCCGGCAGAGAATGCTGGTAATCGGCAGGACAAAAACTATTGCGTGCAACAGTTTTGTCTGGCTAAATACCAACATATGTGCCGGGAAGGAGCCAGATCTTTGCCGGATCCCATTACAGTCAATAGGGTCCAGCGGACAGGTGGCACTATCCAGCAATGCCAGATCCAAAGAACTCCGGCAGGCTCTTCTCTGCCGGAACAGCCTGCAGGAAAGCTGTGCCACAGATGAAACTAGCCTAACGCTCTTATAGTGACATATCAAAGGTTTTGGTTGGTGGGAGTAATAGTGCCGAGACCCTCACTGGTCGCTATTATGAGGAGAAAGAAGCGCCCACACAGAGCACTCTCTCTTCTCGCTGCAGGAGACAGACATCAAGATGGATGCAAAGACCTTCTATTGAGTCTGTCTCCTGCAGCTAGGAGAAAGAGTGCAGTTTGTGAACTCTTCTTTCTCCTTGTTCTAGCAATCAGTGGGGGTCTTAGAACCCGGACCCACCACGATCAAAAACTTTGATATGTTGCTGTGACATATCAACTTTTTTTCTTACAGTACAGGGGCACTTTAAAACAAAATAGTGCAAAAACAATTGACATTTTTCCCCTCCCAATTCAGTGTTGATTTTGGAAAGGCAGCTATGTGTTGTCTGGGTGGATGGATTTTAGGGCAGCTTTAGTCATATATATGACCCCCAACACAGATGAAACAACAACCAGTATATGTCACCAGTGTCTGAGACATGCAGATGGCGAAAATATGCCATATGTTCAGAAGTGATAATCCTGCCTACACCTCCTCTGATATCACACATCTTAATTTATGCTCCTTAGTTTGAAAGTAATGTATTCACACATTACTCTCTATTTCATTTGTCAGTGCTCACATCATGTAAAGATGTCAACATAGTCTTAAAGGGGCTCTCCAAATTCCAGATATTTGGGGACAACCTGCAGGGAAGCAGTTAAAAAATAAAATAAAATAAAAATAAATTTTAAAAACTTAAAGGAGTTGTCTGTATATAATACCCCTAGAAAGGTATATACAGTAGTACAGAGGTATAAAGCAATATAGAGGGGTATAGTATATATAGGAGTACACAGCAATATAGAGGGGCATATATAGGAGTGGTGTAGTGTGAGCATAACCACTGAGAAAGCCTATGAAATATGGTTCTCACACCTACACCGAGTGATTGTCAGCAATCCCTACGTACACACTGACAACCATTTCTCTACGAGTCCTGGAAGCTTTTAACATGGAAACACTGAATCCAATCATGGAAAATTATATATGCCTGAACCTAGCTTCTTCCCTGATATCCTATGCATATGGCAGTACAGAAGATCTGTCAAAGTCGCATGAAGGACTGTCAGTGCTAAGTGTTTCAAAAAGGAGGGTAACAGATGATAGCAAGGAGGCATAAAGCAGATGCAATAAAAGGTTTTCTGGCTACAGATCTTAAGAACCTATCCTTGGAATAAGTCATCAATATCAGATGGGTGAGGGTCCCACGGATCAGCTGTGTTGGGCTGCCGTGGCACAGGTGATAAGCAGTGTACTGAGTAAAGTAGAGGCTCCATACACTATTTATCCTGTAGAGAAAGATTATACAAGGCGCTTACTAATGTATTGTGATTGTCCATATTGCTTCCCTTGCTGGCTGGAATCATTTTTGATCACATTATACACTGCTCGTTTTCATGGTTTACGACCACCCTGAAATCCATCAGTGGTGGACGTGGTTGCACACTATAGGAAAAAGTGCCCGGCCTCTGGTGAACGGGACTGTGGGAGTGCACACAGGCCGGTGCTTTTTCCTATAGTGTGCAAGCACGACCACCCTGCAATCCATCAAGGATACGAACAGTGTATAATGTGATGGGGAAATGTATCCAGCCAGCAAACGAAGCAATATGGACAATCACAATACATTAGTGCCTTGTATTAACTTTCTCTACATGATAAATGCTATTTGCTGAAGTGAGACAACCCCTTTAAGCTAAGCTCCCATTCAGTTGAAAGGGTACTGAGCTGCAGGACCCCGACATGGTCACTACCGCAGTGTACAGAGCAGTTGGTCGTTGGGGATACAAGGTGTTGTATTCCGACTGATCTGATACTAATGACCTTAATATCTGTGGCCCGGAAAGCCCCTTTAATGCATCTGCTTTATGCCACATTGCTATCATCTATTACCCTCCTTTTTTAAACACTTTGCAGCTCTGCGCCTGGTAAACAATGAAGGTGTCTTGAATATCAAATTCTGTGGGCGAGAGACAGCCCTGCACAATGTGATAGTGATGGCCTATCCTAAGGTAGTAATTGAAGGAATCACCCCAGCATTCAAACCTCAAATGGTCAATAAACGTGGAACTTTATTCATGAAATATGCAACGTTTCAGCCCATGGGCAGCTCTCAAGGAGAGAAACCCAGCCAAGGGTGAAGCTTATTCGTGTGGACGTAACATGTATGTAATAAACTGTGCACCTAACAAATAAACTCAGGTAGAAACTTATTTTTCAGGAAAAACTTCGAATAACTCTGTCTCCAAGGAATATTTCCAATGTAAAATCTTAGAATAGTCGACCTCAAACCAAAAAATATAAGAATGGTTTGTGGCGGTGCGTGTTACATTATTCATATTGGCACAGTCCAAACCAAGTCTAGTACACTGTAGATAATAAAACCATGTGCGGACATTATGCAGTGTACCCACACGAAATGTATGAATGCATTCAGGCATATATCCTACATTGTATGAAGTGCTTTCCGGTGACATAAATACTACTCGGCTTTCTCCTATTGCCAGTGCTATTTAGTGGCGTGCTGAGATACAAGCGATATACACAGCGCACGCGCCTTGTACCTCCTGCCAGCTGCCATGTGAGTGTAAAAAGACAAAGGAGAACTTGGATTGGGGAACTTCAGCTCTTCCAAAGCCTACAGGAAGAACTTCCATGAGCTCCAGGAATGAGCCAATGAACGGTACAACGTGTAGTTTATAGTGACAATCGCTGTCCTTGCACTCGCTCTCATGCACTAATTTTCAGTGTAAGCCATGGCAGGCACCCGTAAGAGGAGAATGCAATTCTTGCAAGAAGGTTTTTCGGTTCTGAGTGCTGCTTCGGCTCACAGTTATTCATGGAATACATCTTGGAATCCATAGGAGAGTCCATTACTTCTTCCATCATCCTCTGTCTGGCAGCAGCAGCTGAAGACACCTAGAGGATAACTATTTCCATAATTGCTACACTTCACACGGGCGGCAGACAGAGGATGCAGGCTTCTGAATGACAGAACTGGAATACATATGCATATTCAGCCTTGCTGCGACCTCACACGTGTTTCCTCCTAAAGCTCTCAGATCATTGTGACAGTAATGCTGAAACACTACCACACGCTCTCACTGCCTGACTACACCACAATAAGGAATTATTCTGCATCAGATCACTAAGGATATATTCGACCATGGTAGCGTTTTTGTAGAAATTTCTAGTTCCATTCACCTGAATGGGGTTGGCTTTAGGTGACAAACACATGGATGTCTGCAAAACCCATTTAGATGAATGGAATATGCACAGACATTTCATGAAATCTGCCAAATGTGAATCTTTTTAATTCTGTCCTGATTCACATGTCCACGAAACATCTATTGGCCGACCACAGCTCCCCTAATGCGAACTGACTGCATCATAGCGATTTATGCTGCAGTTCCTATTTGATCATGGGTCTATTGGACCGTACTCACATGATTATATGGAGACAGTATAACAGACCTGTGATCAGATAGACTGACGGTATTGTAAATCACTATCATACACTCAGTTCGGATCAGGGGAGTCATGGTCGGTCCTGGAGAAGCAGCCAACACATGGACCATGTTCCCCGAACCAAACATGTTTGGAAGACTCAGGCCTTAAAGGGACACTGACAGGCCGGTACAGCATATAAAGTGTTTTATATCATACTATCGGTCTTTGTATGTGTAACCCAATCATACTATTATCCCCCCTGTCTGCCTTTCCTATACTTTTAAAAAAGTTTTTCTTGATATGTAAATTACCTGACTTTGTGCCCAAGGGGCAGTTCCTCCTCCGGCTTTGTGTCCAGCCGCGCCCCAACTGCTGTCTCATAGTGCCGCGCAGCTCATTAATATTCACTGCACTGGGTGGCTTTTCATGCTGCCGACGCAGCAAAAATTCTGTGCATGCCCAGTACTGTCTTACTGGCATTGGCCTCACATGTTAGCTGTGCGCCGGATACGGTCCCCGGCACCCTCCAGCTCCAGTACCTGAGTGCGGCGACTACTCTACATGGCGCAGACTCCTATTTCTGATTTATCTGTCCACCCCATTGAGGTGGACGCAAAAACGTTTCATCCTTCAACTGCCTCTTGATCTGTGATACAGAGTACTGCAGCAGAATGGACACGTCCCCTGAGCTGCAGCAGAAGGGACAAGTCTCCCAAGCTGTCAGCTTGATATAAATCTAGCAGAGCAATGAATGGGGAGATCTCTGGATCCATGTGAGGTACAGGGCTGGTTCTAGCTTCATTGGAAGGAGATTGTCATTTACTATATGATGTCTGATTTAGCTTTTTTTGTTTCAAAAGGGTTGTCCGGGTTCACAGCTGAACATGGACATACCCATATTTTCACCCAGGCAGCCCCCCTGACATTTCATGCTCCGATGCTCTTCTTTGCCCTGCGCTGAAGCGTGTAGGGCAAAGGCATTTTCTGGAGTTCCGGTGTCTCCTTAGGGCTGCCAGGCAGAGGCTTCCGCCCAGCAGTGAGCCCGGTGACGTCACTGCCACTGTTGGGCGTGCTTTAGCGCTGCCCTAGCCTGTAAAACGGTGACGTCACTGAACACACTCCGCAGTGTGTTATTGTAAAAACATCCTTGCCCTGCGCGATCCTGCGCAGGGCAAGGGAGAGCATCGGACCATGAAATGCTCCGATGCTAACATCAGAGGGGCTGCCTGGGTGAAAATATGGGTATGTCTGGGTTCAGCTTTGAACACGGGCAACTCCTGTAAAGGATAACCCATTTAAAGCAAAAACATTTTATTAAAGTGGCCTTCTGCTTATTAGAAGAAAAACACAGGATTAATGCTATGGGTTACATAGCGTAAATAGTATATAGTATAAATTCTGTATTTACTCGTTCCATGAATATTTGTATCTACAGTAATCACAAATAGTTAAGTACTGTCCTGTCAGGACAATCCTTCCAATTTCCCTGCCCACTGATGTGAACCGGAGAAGCCCAGTTGTTACCAACTCCATCCAAAAGATAGAGTTGAGGAGTTCCAGCATCTACTTCTGCTGCCGAAGCTAATCCCAGACAGCTGATCGTGGGGTGCGAGGTTGGATCCCCACCAATCTGATGTTGATGGCCTATCCTGAGGAAAGGTCATCAGGACCAAAATTCTGGAAAACCCCTTTAATTTCTCTGGCGCTCAAATATGATACATATTTTTATACTTTTATTTAGCATTGGAAATTGGTAATCACATTTTTTTTTCCATTTCCATATGAAATTAATGCAGATGTCAATTAAACATATTTTCTGACTGGTTTAAAATTAATTTCAGCAAACTTTATGGATTTAAATTATATTAAAATGTTTGTGCACTCCAGACTCAGTCTTTGGATTTTATTCACACTGTAAATTGCAATACTGACTGCACTCTGTAATTGAAGACATAGTGTGCCTGAACATTAACCCTTAATCTAAATGAAAATTCTGTGGATCATTTCGTCAATGAGGCCACAAATGAGATTTAATATGCAAATACAACTCACACTAATGTACTGTATTTTATATATCACCACCATGTCACCTCCATCACAATGGCATCACAAATGGAGTTGAGCGAACTTCTGTTTTAAGTTTGGCGTCCAAAGTTCAGGTTCGGGTTATCCAAGCATCCCGTTATGGATTCCGCTAATGCCGCTATGGTCCGTGGTAGCGGAATCCATAACGGGATGCTTGGATAACCCGAACTTTGGACGCCGGACTTAAAACAGAAGTTCGCTCAACTCTAGTCACAAACATTATTATGTCATGTAGTGCTGGAACCATAGGCCCCAGTCTGCTGTATTTGCTGTGTCCACTATTCAGTCCATGTAACTCAATACATGGCGTGTTCCTTCAGGTGTTGTATAAAGGTCTATATATGTCCTATAGATGTCATTAAAGCTTAAAAACAACATCTACAATGCAAATGCATAACTGACGATGAGCGGAGTAATTCTGGAGCAGTACCCAATCTTTAAAGGGCTTGTCTAAGACTTGACAACATTTGGCAAGGGGCTGGACAGGGTGTAAGGGTGAAAAAAACACTGTCAGAGCATCCAGGATCCAGCGCCACAGCTCAGCGGTCACAGGATGTAATAAACTTTCTGTCACACTGTTTCTCACTTTGTGCTCCTTCCTATAAAGCAAAAGGGGTCTTGGATTACACAGGAAATCCCCACTCTTGTGCATCCCACAGTGGCCTCCCAAATTAGCTCCCTAGAACTTGATGGCAACAATGCATCTCAAAAAAGTTGGGAAAGGGCCATGTCTACCATTGTGTAGCATCCCTTCTTTTAACAGCAGTCTGTAAACATCTGGCAAGTGAGGAGACCAATTGTTGGAATTTTGGGAGAGGAATGTTGTCCCATTCTTGTCTGATGTAGGATTCTAGCTGCTCAACAGTCCTGGGTCTTCACTGCTGTTGTGATGGATGTAGTATGTGGCTTAGCATTGTCTTGTTGAAATATACAAGGTCTTTCCCTGAAAAAGACATTGCCTAGATGGGATCATATGTTATTCTAAAACCTCTATATACTGTTCAGCTTTGAGTGCTTCTTCAAATGTGTAAGCTTCCCACGCCATAAGCACTAATATCATATCATCTGAGATACAGACTTTTTAACTATGCACCGATAACAAGCTGGATGGTCCCTTTCCTCTTGAGTTCCCAGAACACGGTGTCTGTGGTTTCCAAAATGATTTTCAAATTTTGATTCATCTGAACACAGAAGAGTTTTCTATTTAGCTTCAGTCTATTTTAAATGAGCTCTGGCCCAGAAAAGATGGAGGTGCTTCTGGATCGTGTTGACATAAGGCTTCTTCTTTGCTTGGTTCAGCTTAAACTTGCGTTTGTGATTTCTGGAAGTGTTCCTGAGCCCATACAGTAATATCCAGGACAGAATCACACCTGTTTTTAATGCAGTGCCGCCACGGGGCCTGTATATCACAAGCATTCAATACTGACCCCCTGTCTTGTCCCTTGAGCACATGGATTTCTCCAGATTCTCTGAATCTTTTGATAATATTATGTACAATAGATGGTGAAATATTCAAAGTCTTTACAAATTTATATTGAGGAACATTTTTCTGAAATTGTTCCACAATTTTTAGACACTTTTTCACAGATTGTTGAACCTCTGCCCATCTTTGCGTCTGAGAGACTCTGCCTCTCTAACATGCTCTTTTTTATATGCAGTCAAGTGACTTAGTAGCACATTGCTCCACCAGCTTTTTTTTTATTAGTAACACATACTTTCCCAGCCTTTTGTTGCCCTGCCCAAACTTTTTTGAGATTTGTTGCTGCCATCAAGTTCTAAATGAGTTAATTTTTTTAATGGAATGGTTAAATGTCACACTTTCTACATCTGATATGTGTTTTATGAGCTATTGTGAATAAAATATGGGTCTATGAGATTTGCAAACCATTGCATTTTCATTTCCATTTTCCTAAAAATTTGGGGAATAGGGGTTGTATAATAGGAAAGGATGCCCAAAAACAGGCCGTACTTTGAAGTGCTGCAGAGTGTAGGTGATATCCCCTTAGCATCAATAGGATTACTAGGCCCTTCCTTATGGCAGCTTCCTCTACAGCTCAAGTTTGCTGACAGGAGCCTGTGCTGCCAGATGCCTGAGGACAGCTGAGCCTGAAAGATGAAAATGCTTTTCTTTCAATCTACGTGATGGCTGGCATGATATTAATTGATATCAATTGCTATTAAACATACTTGCAATGGATGACTGCACTTTGACAGCATGCGTTTCCTCCCAAGGCCCATTTGGATTGCTTCTATAATTGTAATAACAAGTGAAAGTAAAACCTGAGGTATGAAGAATGGTGCTACTGTGCTCGGGATAAATTTCCCCTGACAATATGTATTTAATAACATGTGTCTCGGAGCTAAGAAGGAAACGGAGCAATATTTTATTCTTCACTCACTCCTTTTATTAAACTGTAAAATAATGAAAAACAGCTTTCTTTTAATAAACTTTAAAGGAACTTGTGATATCATTGTATCTTTTAGCAATGGACAGAAAATGATATAACAAGAGACGGACCCCCTTTAGAGAAAGGATCAAAAGAGGGAGAACAAAAGGAAAGAAAAAAGAAGAAACGGTTACAAAAGGAAGCAAGTCACGTGGAGACATTCACTCTTGATGTAGGAGCAGTTCCATTATTACCACCTGGGTATAATGGGATTCATCTAACACAAGTACAACTGGGCAGTGACTGTACCTTTATTGTCCAACGGCTCGAAGTACAGTTTAGTGGAGGAGTTTGATGAGGTAGGATTTGAGGTTGATTTGTTTAGGTCAATTAGGAAACTTAACCTGTTTAAACATTTTCAAGGTCTCAAACTGAATGATAAGCAGACACAAGAGGGTGAGCAACCATGTGCAATAGGTACCTTGGGGTTTAGTGTAAGTAGTGAGATAGACCATCTGGATAGACAGGTTATTGATACTCTGTTGGAGATTAAGGGACATGACCCATGTGCAGAACAAAGGGATCAAGAAACAGAAGTACACTTTAACAAAGGTATTAAATCCACTTTGACTCCACCCTTGTCGGCCTGGGGCAGTCTAGACCTTTTTCAGCAGCAAGTTTTGAGAGACGTGAAAGCATTGATATATCCATCTGGTGAGGAAAACTTACGTGTAGGTGAAAGGAGAGCTTTGAGATGGTTAAGTGGTCAGAGAGATCTGATTGTCAAACTGGCCGACAAGGGTGGCAATATAGTGGTTACGTACAAGAATTCCAATGTGCATGAGGCTGAGAGACAGCTAAGTGATAAGGATGTGTATGTTCCTTTAAAATCTAATCCAACAAATGAGTATCAGAAGTATTTGAGATCTTTTTTTGTGGAAATATACAGAAATGGGCATTCTGTCCAGGAACACTGCTGAGAAGCTGTACCTCCAGTTCCCTACTTATCCTGTTTGGTATTGTATACCAAAAGTGCATAAATCACCGGTAGACCCACCAGGGCTCCCTATTGTGACGGGTATTGGGTCAGTGACTGTCTCAATATGTAGATTGGCTACTACACCCTTTTTTTTTTTTTAAAGGGGATTGCTTCCTATTTGGAAGATACCAGTGATTGTTTGAAGGCCATTCAGGATTTAGAGCGGCAGGATGGATACTTATTGGCATCAATTGATGTAGAGAGTTTATATACTAGGATACCTCAGGAGTTTGGGGTACAGTGCGTCCAAAGTGTTCTTGTTCGACAGAAAAAGACACCAGCCTATGTAGATTTTGTGGTAGCAGCTTTACGATTCATTTGACTCATAATGCATTTATGTTTAACAAGAGGTGGTTCCATCAAAAAACAGGTACAGCCATGGGGACCCCGGTTTCAGGTACATTTGCTAATTTATTTTTAGCAGTTTTTGAAGAAGTATATTTTTACAGTTAAGAATCATTTTGTAACATGTATCAGGTTATTCCTGAGATTTATTGATATATTTAGGCCTAATTCACACGTCCGCACCCGTTCCGCAAATCTGCGGAACGGGTGCGGACCCATTCATTTTGAATGGGGACGTGATGGATGCGGAGAGCACACACTGTGCTCTCCGCATCCGCATTTGTGGAGCACGTCGCCGATCTTCCTGACGGCGGCACCGCAAAAATATAGAGCATGTCCTATTCTTGCACGCAATTGCGGACAAGTATAGGCATCGCTATAGGGCTTGTGGCAAGGTGTTTTGCGGATCCGCAAAACACTATGGACGTGTGAATAAGGCCTTATAGTTTGGACAGGTTCCACTGTGCAGTTTTATGAATTTGTGGAATATCTTAATGTCACTAACCATATGAATATGCAATTTACCAGTAAGATCAGCACTGTGGGGTTGGAATTTAGAGTTGGAGTTAGAGGTGGACGTTTATACAGCATTATATATAGAAAACCAACAGCCACAAATTCACTTCTGAACTATGATTCCTTCCATCCTCCTCATGTTAAATCAGCCGTACCATATGGACAATTTATGCGCCTTAAAAGGATTATCACAGATGGAGATGAGTTTGTTGTCCAGTGTAGGGAGTTTAAAAAACGTTTTTTTTTTTTTTTTGTTTTTGTTTTTTTACAGAGAGCGTACCCAGAGAAGGTGACTGATTTAGCTTATACTAGAGCTTGTGAATCAAAAAGTCCAGATTACAAATATAGGAGACCGAGAAGGGATTGAGATACAAATATAGAGAGTAGACCTGTCTTCACCTTTCATTACTCTACCTATTGTCAGTTTCAGGCTGAGTAAAACCATCAAAGATGTTATTGTAAGGAGCAGTTTATATAGGGAAAACTATTAGGTGTATATACTGTATATATATATATATATATATATATATATATATATGGTTTAGAGAACATAGTAGATCTATAGAGACTAAGACTGGAGCTACAAGACTGAAAGGGCATGTACATGAAACCCATGGAGGTAATAGTGAAGTATGGAAATGTGCAGGTATTGAAGTAGTTGGAGTTCCAGAACGTGGAGGAGATAGGGGTCGCTTATGGTTACAGAGAGAAGACGCTTGGATCATTAAAGCAAAAGCTATGGGCCATCTTGGGCTCAATGATAAAAACAATCTAGTAGCATTTGTTTAATAATCTCTTCTGTATATATTTAGTTTGGGTGTTTTTTTCTTTTTCATATATTTTTTTTTATTATTGTGTGTAATATGTGTTTTTAAATATTTGTGTAATGTGAATGTGACGTATCTGGCTGTGAGAGTATTTCACTTGGGCACACCAGCGTCGTCACATGAGGCCTGAGGAAGCGCAGGGAACTGCTAAGATTGTTGATGAGTACCGTCTGGCTTTTTTCTTATATTTTCTATATAAAAAGAGACGGCTACATGTTATATTCTGTACTTTTATTATTGGAATAGAAGAAAAAAAATATGTTTCTCCTAAAGGAAACTCTATCCACACTCACCTTAAATTAATGGGAAGGGTTTTCTGGGAGGTAAGTAGTGATAAGTCTATTTTTGGGATAGGCCTTCAATAAATGAGTTCCTTCGACCCTTGAGTACTTCAAGAGGAGCTGTGTCGTCTCCTGACATGTCTGCTTTAGCAATTGTTTGCACCCCCCTTGTGATTACAATTCTGGAGAACCTATTCTTATAAATCTATGTTGTGTCTTTCATTTATTATTGCTAGAAGTTATGAATGAATTACTAGCCGTTTACAATGAAGGTCCAGCTGGGTGTTATCAGTTGGGGTGTGTCCTCGCACAGTCTGACATTATCTAATCAGTGATGCCACTTTCAGACTGTGCAGACCCCCCCACCCTCTCCCCAACACACCTTGAAACACCCAGCTGGACCTTTACTGCAAACTGCTGGCAATTCATAATCTCTAGGAGCCATGACATAGAGTCATAAGAATAGATGCTTCAGAATTGTTATTATATTGAGAATGCAAGTAATTGCTAACACAGACATGTCAGAGGAGGTTAAACGCCCTCCTTCAGCTTAGTAGGACTGAGGGGTTGCTCCAGGACTAACTAATCACATGGCAGGGCTGATGTTCCTATGTGAACAATGAAGGGGCCACAGTGCTTGCCGGAATGCCTCTTCATTAGCAGAGGTAATGGGGTCCAATACAAGGCTATGAGTCTTATTTTGTGCGTGTGGTTCACTCCATTAAGACCAGATTAGCGTGACCAGTGATCTCAAACTCCGAAAATTCCATTTGGCCTGAGGAACACAACATTGAAATGTTTGAGGTTTCTTCTATATCTTGATCATCCTCTTCACAAGAGGACAGCACGTGTTCAGCTAACTGTATGCTACTGTTTGTCTGCATGATAATCTAGCAAGGGGAGACATCTCTGGAGCTTTCCTGGAGCTTGCACTTGACAGAGTCTGGATTTCAGAAGCGTGGCCATGAGTTAGGTAGAATCTGATGGGTGCAGATCACTGTTATCTCCATCCAAACCTTGAATGTTCTCGTAAAGTTTCTCCCGTGTTCCATTCATGTAAAGAATACAATAGCTAGTACTACTAGTACTAGTACTACACTAAAGGCAACTAAAGCCAATAAACACATTGTCAGAACAAAATCCAAGAACACGATGCTACAACATAACTACCAGACAGAAACTGAAATGATCCTATAAGATTTTTCAGTTAAGGGTTAAAGGGAGCCAGCCTTTAACTTTTAACTGCTGCTTTGATTGACAGGGCCAGACAGTGACAAAGCAGTGAGGGAGGGGCTGGCCACCGAAATGAGTGGAGCTTGAGTTCCACAAAAGCAATGGCGATGGCCTCATTGCACCAAAATCCGAATTTGCATATTAGAAAAAAGCACCATAAGGGTGCAAGAAGCGTCTCCAAAGCGGAATGGAGACTGAACTGATGCATTCTGAGCGGATCCTTTTCCATTCAGAATGCATTAGAATGGAAACTGATCCGTTTTGGAACGCTTGTGAGAGCCCTGAACGGATCTCATAAACTGAAAGCCAAAACGCGAGTGTGAAAGTTGACTTACTGATAAATTATAGCAAACCTCTACGGCTGCTGGTATAAATTGTCGGTGCATGGACAGGAAATGATCTGCCAAATGTATTAATGGCAGTTAGACAATGAATGAATTTGGGGCAGTTTTACTAAATCTGCCCCTTAGTGTGCATAGTACAGTTTATTTTTTTCACAATGTATAAAACATGGATGTAGAGACTCTGGGGGCTGGTTTTAATAACCCATATAGCTGGCGGTGGATCCGCTGAAGTTATATAGAGGTGCCGGCCTCTAAATAACTTGGCACATCCAGCGCCAGTCTAAATGTAAGCCAGCTTCCGAGTTGGCTTACATTTAGACTATTGTCTACACCTAAAACGGGCATAGGAAATGATGAATGAGATGGGCCTACTGCCCCGTCCCCTTCCCCACCCACACCACATCCACTTTTTAGACACGGTGTGAGCGGGGAAAAGTCGCAGATTGCGCCAGTTATATAGACGTTTTTCTGGATAATAAATTACCCCCTTTGTCTTATTGAACTTTATAAGCATTATGGTGGTATAAATAAGGAAGACAGATCATAGGTCCCTCACTGTTCCTTGAGTCATCGGACATTGGCATACTAGATCTGAGGGTTACTTATGCTGAAGTATTACTATTGTTACTGGGGAGAACAGATTGTATAGCATAAACTGATCTTCATAAGAGTCATACTTATAGGTGAATATTGCTATGCGGCAGTATAAGACTCACATAATGCCTGCACCAGGGTAGTCGTATCCTTCTGATAAAGGCACAGCTTTCTTCTTGATTAAACACTCAAATTCCTTGTTGTCTTGCAGCCACTCGTTACTCGGATCTAATCTATACATTTCTACATAAAATGGAATAGCTACTAAATGTCCTGTGTAGCTCAATGAAAGTGCGCTAATACACAACTTTCAAAATTGATTTTGTATATGAACAAAAAACTAGATTTCCACAAATGAGCTTTCATACACAAGTGAAGCATCCATCTTTGGCCTTCTGGAAAGATTAGCTGTATACCTTTTAGGTGGTATAGACTGTGAAAAGGTCTCCGTTGGCCACATCATAAAGGTCTAGCAATACATTTAGGTTATAAATGTCTGTGGGATAAAGTAGTGCTATATTTCAAACTTGTCTAAGTAATGGTATGTCAGTAGATGTAGTAATCCTAATTGATAGTCAAGTTCAGGGACTTAAGATATGGTTGTTGTTTAGTAGAACCCTCAGATGGTAACTTTTTTGTTAATGTACCTGTAAATTACTGTCAGGGACAGGGTCATGTAAGGCAGCTCTACAGTGTTAGGACCTAACAAATGGATTCATATATATATATATATATATATATATATATATATATATATATCCTGGAGATCTCCCATTCACACATGGATTTAAAAAGTGTCGCTAACTTTTCCTATAACTTTTGATGTGTTAGAGTACTTTCACACTTGCGTTAAAGTTTTCCGGTATTGAGTTCCGTCCTAATGTATTCTGAATGGAGAGCAATCTGTTCAGGATGCCTTAGGATGTCTTCAGTTCAGTCACTCTTACGGTATTTGGCCAGATAAAATACTGCAGCATGCTGCAGTATTTTCTCTGTCCAAAATTACAGAACACTTGGCGGAATGCCGGATCCAGCATTATTTTCCATTGAAATGTATTAATGCCAGATCCAGTACCAAGTGTTCGGGAAAAACGGATCCGGTTTTCTGATCTGCGCATGCGCAGAGCTTAAAAAATGCAAAAAAAAATTAATACCGGATCCGTTTTTCCAGATGACACCGAAGTAACAGATCCGGTGTTTCAATGCATTTGTTAGACGGATCTGCACCCGGATTCGTCTACAAATGCTTTCCTTTTGCACACGGATTTCCGGATCCGGCAGGCAGTTCTGACGACGGAACTGCCTGCTGGATCCTCACAATGCAAGTGTGAAAGTACCCTGATCCAGACATATTAAAAGTTGTGATCGGTGGGGGTCTGAGTGCTCTAGATTGAGGGATGAGAAGTGCGTGCATATCATGCGCTCTCTCCTCACATCATGAGATGGGCTTCAAAAAAGTCAATAGGCCCATCTCAATTCATCTTCACCAACAAGAATAGAGAGCGTGATATGCCTGCTCTCGATCTGGGATGGTGAGGGTCACAGCATGTAGACCTCCAGCAATCACAACTTTTGATAGGTCTCTAGGACGTTTTAACGTTTGGAGCTTCAATTACATATCCCCTAAGCTTGTGTTTCTCACTGTTCCGACGAGATGTACCTTCTAATTATATGAATAACATCAAATTACCCCAAGGCTATGATAATACATTGTGCCGCCTATAAAATGCACAGCACGAGAACAATACCAGCACCCATGAGAAATGTGGTGTCTACCCCCTGGGTACAAGCACTACAGATTGAGAATCTAGGCTCATAAAATGTTTGAAGAACCTGTTTGACTCAAGTTGGTGGGACCTGGAATGGATCTATCTTGGCTATAGTTTATACCTACAGAAATAAATATTTAATGCGTAAAATCCAGAATATGTGTGCATGCCACTGCTATAAACACAGTCACTAATTTATCTAAGTATTTACTTTCCTTCCCAAATCACCTAAATACAAAAGGAACGAGGCAAAATGTCCTTGGCTGAAATCTCTAGCAAGGTTAACGCCACTTAAATATTTTTAGCTGAAAATAAACAAGGGGCATTGATTGCACCCATCTGAAGAATGAGCGCAGGTTTTCTTTGTTCAGTTTCAACAACCTCCCACATACTGTAAATACATTTATGCCTCTAAAACATTACTTATTAATTAGATCATATAAATGCAATGTAACTGTCCTCGTGTGACTCCAGACCTAAAATGGGACGGCGTCAGCGCTGTGCTCAGCTGGTCTGCACAGACTCAATTTTGCCCCTCTCATCTCTTTTAAATTTACCACAAAGAAACGTGGATTGTTTGACCTTTACGCATAAGATAAAACCAAAGTACATTTCACTTTCACTAAATTTAATACATTTCACCAATATAAATTTGGCTTGTATTTCACATCAAGAAATTTGAATATCATTTGAATGTCCAAAAACATGGCACCTGTCCACAGGCTGTGTGTGGCATTGCAGATTTCCCTCATTCACTTGAATCTAGTCAATGACTGCAGAGACCTAACTTTCAAGGTGAAGGCAATCTCTAGGAGAGAAAAACTTGGATAAAGCTACTTTTAGGTTATTTAAGTACCTTAAAGAGGCATCACAATTACTGCCACTTATGGTATTTCCACAGGCTCTGCCCTAATGACTGATAAGTGGAAGACCCACCATTCAGACCTCAATCGATCAGGAGAATGAGAGTCCCCAATAACCATATGGCCATTCAGATAAGAGGTATCTCCCAAGAAAGAGAACCAGCTTGCCAGTGCCACCTGTTGAAAAAACAAAGGCAATCGCTACATCCTTAAGTACAAAACTTAAGGGTTTAATTCTTCCCGCTTTCCTGTTTTCTTCTATACTTCATCTGAATGGCTTAGGCAGGGTGCTGCATCTCCTTAAAGGGACCAGACCTGTATGGAGACTTACTGGAAGTACTCCATAGTATGCAGACTTTTTGGCGATGCTCCATGAGAAATGAATATGTAAAGAGGTATCTCCCAAGAAGGAGAATCGTCTCGCCAGTGGCACCTATTAAAAGTGGCTCCAAGTCAAGATCCGACTTTCCAACAAGCGCTGGGATTTACTTTCTAACCTCTGCTTTGTCATCACTTTGTCCCCATTGGCCACAATTCACCATTCGCTTTGTTACTTGGGTTAGTTTAACACTAGCAGTAAAGAGATCCCGCATGACCTGGCCCATGTACTTCTCGTCATTGATGACAACATGTACACAGAGAGGAAAAATCAAGGGAACAATTTAGGTCATGTTAGAAGCAGAAGTGAAGATAAGTCACATGGTGCAGCTCCGAATCATGCAAACTTTTTAAGATTTATTTAAAGCAAAGTGGAAAAGCCCTTTAAGTTAAGGCTGGTAACACGAGTGCACATTTTACACCAGAGAATCTGAAGCTCAGTAGTGTCTTAACAGCCGCTGAATAAACACAACATTATGGTTCTCCCAGTGTTTTCCACACTGACACTGACAGTTCATTTGAGTTCAGCTGAGAAACATCTCGGGAGAACAATTATAGTGATTTGTGTGAAGGGTTAGCTAAAATAATATTGCATCCTATAAAGAAGCTTTTTGCATGAGAGTTTTTTCCTACCTGTCACCATACTAGGTAAAAAGCTGCTCTAATGCCATCTCCCAGCAATTCTCTATTGATTACTATGGAGACCTGATGTTCAGCTGTTACACAAGTTAAAGAGCATTAAAAGAGCACATGCTATGTATAACAGTATTGATTAATATGAGCACACATTTTAAAGGGGTTGTCCGGGTTCAGAGCTTAACCCAGACATACCTCCATTTCCACACTAGCAGCCCCCCTGACTTGAGTATTGGAGCAGTTCATGCTCTGATGCTGTAGATCGCGCAGGGCAAGGGATGTTTTGTTGATAATAACACACCGCCGGGTGGAACCTTCCGCCCGGCAGTGTGTTCGGTGATGTCACCGGCTCTGATGAGCGTGCTTTAGCGCTGCCCTAGCCGTTTTAAAGGGATCAAAAAGAACTAGTATTTGTATAGACTCACAAACATAACTTTAGTTATTGTATCCCTGCATATAAAATAGTACTGTATAATCCAAGAAGACCCAACTCATCAATTTCTTTTTATTATTGCATTGCATTGATCTTGAAATAATTTTTTAAATTGGTCTTTATTAAAAATATGGTGTCCTTTTTTCTGTACAGAGCTGACATGCTCTAGCAGCACCCTTTGGATTTTAGGTCTTTTCCGTCAAGCAGATGGACTCCTTATTTCTGCTCTCTAACCTTATAAACACTTATTCCAACTCAGTTCTTATCTTACTGATAAGAATATGGCTTAAATAAGTTATTATGACCTGCAGTAGTTTAGAGATAAGGCCTATTAGATGAAAAGTGAAAGTACCAGGCGCAAAGTTAGAAAAACAGTTAACCCTTTGTGACAGATCAGCTCCATAATGAAAAAAAATTTTGAAAAGATTTTTGAAAAAGATTTTTAGCCAAAAATGACTAACATGCAATTGTTAAAAAAATTGCCTCCAAAGGTGTATGAAGCCTTTAAGGCCCATCTACATGGTATATGATTGGGCCAATTTTTAGGAACAAGCGTTCATTCGAATGCTTGTTCCCAAAAACTAGCCTGAGCTAAATGCTTGTTTGTAGGCTGTCCAGGCTTGTGCGGCACAAAATATCGTTGTTGTTTTTTTACAGTGTTTTTTTTTGGCTCTGTGTAAATATGGATGTGTGACAAACAGAAAACAAAACTCTATGGGTATGAATGATTGTAGTAACGATTGCTCAAGGCCATACAGCAGTGATGATTACTGCATGTAAATGCCACTACCAAACAGGCAATGATCGAGAATGTTTATTCCTGATTGTTGCCCGATGATATTGGACCATTATTGTCCCCACAAAGCTCCCATTTCCATAATGAAATGCCTATTCAGACAATCTCTGGCAGCAGAGGTGACCTGTCTCAGTCACTGATTGGCTGAGTGGACATTCCCTGTGTGTTGAGAGAGAAGAGGAAGGAGACCGTTATGTGTTGAAAAGGTGTAGGCAGGGGAATTGTAAGGTACCACTTCATGTATTAAAAAAATAAAAATAAAATCAATGGTTGGATAATCCCTTTACGGAAACCCCACAATGCTTCAGTGGAAAAATAATAAGAAAAGCAGAAAAAAAAAACTAAAAAAGAAAAAACAGGCCAAGCCAAAAACAAAAAAAGAACGTGAAGCATCCTCCTTTCCTTTATTCACTGTCTCAAAAATTAAGTAGACAAGTAAAGCAAGGTTTACACATTTTTTATGTTGTTTTTGTTGTTAAAATTATCCATGATGACTATGTGTTTAAATAAATTCCAATAGGCCTGGTAAGGAAGGGCTATTTCCATATGGCATATCCTTATCGAAAAGCTCTAAACCTCCCCAATACGCACAGTCCATTATCCCAATCCCCAACAGCAATGGAAACTGTAAGAATTAGAACCCGGATAGATTTCCACTATGTGAGGGGGGCCTGTGTTCCCAGTTTGATTTGAGCAGTAGACATACAAGTGTGTCTGTCCTTCACCTCTATTCGATTCTCATGATCAGGAACCTCAACCTATCAGAAATGTATCCTCTATTCTGTCGATAGGGGATAATTCCCTGTAATGGGACAACCCCTTCTAAGTCACATATGAACATTTATTGAGTGGATAAGTGGACCATGTAGAAGAAATTAGACTTTGTAAACAGCCAAATAACATAAAAGGCATTTTTACAATTGTGATATAACCAGTATAGAGGTACGAGAGCATTGGATTTTGTGATACTAAAAAAAAATCTGAGAACGACAGAAAAAGAGACCCTTGAAAAATCCTTTGTGAAGTAAATAAATAAAGCTTTTTGGTCAACTTGTCAAACACAGGTTCCAAATCTGGATGAGTTGCCTCCAATTTAGGTCTGAGACCTATGGTGATCTGAGGAAAGATGCTTGCTCTGGGGTAGCACGGATTCATACTATTGTTCAAACTGTATTAGGAAGAAAAATAGTTTTCTGGTTGTTTTTTTGAATGCTTTGAATACCAGTAACAGTATCCAGAGAAAACACTTTTCTTATATACAAGCTGTTAGCCTTCTGAAACTTACATAGAAGGATACTATTTTACTAGGCGACATAGTGACTCAAAAACAGGTTGGTGCATACTGAATACTACAGTGATTGCTACACTTAATAGATGACAGCATAATTAGCCCCTGAACACCGACAATCTTACAAACTCCTGATAAAAATTTAATTAAAGATGAAATAACAAAGCAAAAGATAACATGGGAGTTTGTTACGGCGCAAGCTTTCAAGATTATAGTTCCTTGAACTGCCTCGTCCATATAAAATTACTGTAAGAGGATTATTATATTGCAATCAACGTCAGGAAATAAGCTGTGACAAAACTTGACTAAATGCTCATACGACATACTATGAAGGTCAAGTAATCCAGTGAAAGGGTATTAGGCATATAAACAAATAGGGAATGTAATTATGTCACAACTGAAAATAAATATATATCCTTAAAAGAAAGGAAAAACTGAGCCAGTTAAGGGTGTATTAGACTGACAGATTTTCTGGCAGATGATTGCCAACGAGCGTTCCTATTAACGCTCATTAGCGATCATCTGGCAGTCTAATACTACCTCCAAAAGCATGCTTAAAAATCACAATGGTGCTGGCGGCAGATCACGAAGTGTTATAGCAATCTGCAACCGGCGCACCGCTGCCCTACAATGGGATGAGCGAAGGCATAGCGATCGCTCTTCCACATGTCACGGAGGACATTGATGCATGTAATAGCAGCCGTCTCCTCCACTAACTATCTGATCATTGCTGGGAGGGATCGCTCCTCCCCATACTACGGAGGACATTGATGCATGTAATAGCAGCGGTGTCATCCGCTACCTATCTGACGATTGCTGGGAGGGATCGCTCCTCCACATGCCACGGAGGACATTGATGCCTGTAATAGCAGGGGTGTCATCCGCTACCTATTTGACTAATGCTGGGAGGGATCGCTCCTCCCCATGGCACAGAGGACATTGATGCATGTAAGAGCAGCGGTGTCCTCCGCTAGTTATCTGACAATTGCTGGGAGGGATCGCTCCTCCACATACAACGGAGGACATTGATGCCTGTAATAGCAGCGGTGTCCTCCGCTAGCTATCTGACGATTGCTGGGAGGCATCGCTCCTCCCCATGCCACGGAGGGCATTGATGCATGTTATAGCAGCGGTGTCTTCCGCTACCTATCTGACTAATGCTGGGAGGAATCGCTCCTCCCCATGCCATGGAGGACATTGATGCCTGTAATAGCAGTGGTGTCCTCCGCTAGTTATCTGACAATTGCTGGGAGGGATCGCTCCTCCCCATGCCACAGAGGACATTGATGCATGTAATAGCAGCGGTGTCCTCCGCTAGCTATCTGACAATTGCTGGGAGGGATCGCTCCTCTCCATGCCACAGAAGACATTGATGCATGTAAAAGCAGCGGTGTCCTCCGCTAGCTATCTGACAATTGCTGGGAGGGATCGTTCCTCCACATACTACGGAGCACATTGATGCCTGTAATAGCAGTGGTGTCCTCCGCTACCTATCTGACAATTGCTGGGAGGGATCGCTCCTTCCCATGCCACGGAGGACATTGATGCATGTAATAGCAGCGGTGTCCTCCGCTAGCTATCTGACAATTGCTGGGAGGGATCGCTCCTTCCCATGCCACGGAGGACTTCTCTGCATGTGACAGCAGCCGTCTCCTCCGCTAGCTATCTGACGATTGCTGGGAGGGAACGCTCCTCCTCATGCCACGGAGGACTTCTCTGCATGTGACAGCAGCCGTCTCTTCCGCTAGCTATCTAACGATTGCTGGGAGGTAACGCTTCCCTCCTGACAATCGTCTGCAGCATCGGAGTGTCTAACACACCCTTTACTGTATCTCAGAGCGCTCTAGTTCACTCCTCAATGAGAATCAGTACCCAGGACTGCCCTCTTGACAGTGCATGATCTTAACAGCATAGTAGGAGTTGAGACAAATGGCACTGATTGCTCAAGAATGGGGGGAATAAAAAACAGCCGCAGAATCTGTGGATTGGCAGCTACAGCCAGGTAATGTGACATGTCTATAATGAGGACCTGTCATCTCTCCTGACATGCCTGTTTTAGTAACTACTTGCATCCCACTTGTAATAACAATTCTAGACCATCTATTCTTACAACTCTATGTCAGCCACTGCTTTATTATTTCTGCTAGGAGTTATGAATTACTAGCAGTTTGCAAAAAAGATCCAGATGAGTGTCACCAGTTGTGGGTGTGTTCTTGCATAGTCTGACATTATCTAATCAGTGCTGCCAGTGTCAGAAGGTGCAGGGACATCTCCCTAACTAGTAACATTCATTTGGACCTGCATTGCAAATAGCTAGTAACTAATTTATACCTTCTAGCAGAAATTATAAAGGAATGGCACATAGTCATAAGAATAGATGCTCCAGAATCGCTATTACATGGGGAATGCAAATAGCTGCTAAAAACAGACATGTCAGGAGCGGTGAAAGATCCTCTTTAAGTCAATGGGAGAACACATCATGCACAATCATGGTTTCAGAACAGCTCAGTCCTCTTTTTGGCGAATAGAAAGGTGAAATGGGGAATATGGTGTCCTAATAAGGCATATGAGAGGAGGCTGCACATAAACGTATAAAATGGTGGTAGCACTCACATTCCTACCCTACATGGCCATATCCTCTTTCCATTGTCAGTTCGAGCCATAGCATCAAAGATCTACATTTATACCGTAAAATACATTTTAAACCAAAAGGTCTCTAAAATTCAAGAATAAAAAACTACGGTAGGTTTTTGGGATTGCATTTAAAATAACAGAACAATCAGCTAAAGTACAGCACATCAAAGATTAATTTTGATATATTATACTGGAATAGTTTTTCTATCTTACTGTTCAGCACAGTTCCTTTGTAAATCATCTAAAATTGCTCAAAGAATAAATGTAATACTTTCTGAAAGTCTGGGATTTGGGAACTAAAATAGAAAAGCTTTCAACTACAAAAGTTTTAACTGAACAATTAGAAAACCAATTTCTTGATTCACCATGGAAATGTGAAGTGTCCTAGTCATCTGCACCTATGCAGTTTCCATAGAGGGTTCACCTATCTATCTATCTATTTATCTATCTATCTACCTACCTCTATCTATCTATCTATCTAGCCTCTAGGAACAACGGGAATGTTGCCATTACACCTAGAGGTTCTGCTCTATCTGCGTCTGCCGCACCCTCTGCACTTTGATTGACAGGGCCAGGCAGTATAAACATGATCACGCTTGGCCCTCACTTCTCCTAAAGTCAAAGTGCATAGGGTACAGCAGTTGCAGAGAGAGCTGAGCCTCTAGGTGTAATGGCAACACCCTCATTGCTCCTAGAGGCTCATTTGCATATATTACAATTACATTTTTCTCAGTAACGCACGCACATATGAACATGGAACCATCACAGATGCCTTCAGCTGCGAAGCACACATGTAACAGGTCAGCCAGTTTCATAGATACTTGTCTGCCGACAGATGTCCCTAACCCGACAGTAACCTGATACAGCTACTATGCATTCAACTGAGCTGTGCTTCTAACGTCATTCAAGGTGCTAGTTCTGGTGCCACTGGCTGCCTGAGACAGCTGATCGGTAGGGGTGCTGGGCGTTGGACCCCCACTGATCTAATATTGATGACCTCTCCTGAGGATAGGTCATCCATATGTGGAGCCTGGAACCCCCCTTGAATATGGGGATAAAACATAGGGGAGGAATTCTGTATATGATTTGCAAATTACCGACCAAGGCACATTGGCACAATAATGTTTTCAACTTTTTACTCTTCTCTTCTCCAAGGGTGCATTGTGGGAAACCCGCACAAGTAGGCACGCAATTTCAGTCAGTTTTGTCTATGATTGCGTTGTTTAGTTTTTTCCGCACAAGTGCAACGTGTTTTGCACGTGCGTGATAAAAAACTGAATGTAGTACCCAGACCCGAACCAGGACTTCTTCACTGAAGTTCGGGTTTGGGTTTGGTGTTCTGTAGCTTTAATTATTTTCCCTTATAACATGGTTATAAGGGAAACTAATAGCATTCTTAATACTGAATGCAAACTGAAATGTCCAATGAGGGGTTAAAAAAAATAAAAATAAACTCACCTCATCCACTTGATCGCACAGCCGGTATCGTCTTCTTTCTTCTTCTTGTAGGATCTGCAAAAGGACCTTTCATGACGTAATAGCGCTCACCACATGGTGAGCACGGTGACGTCAGCGCGGGTCCTGCTGAATGAAGACGTCAGCGGTGGTCCTTTTGCAGGTCCTGCAGGAAGAAGAAAGAAGATGATGCCGGCTGCGTGATCAAGTGGATGAGGTGAGTTTATTATTATTATTTTTAACCCCTCAATGGACATTTTAGTTAGTATTCTGTATTAAGAATGCTATTATTTTCCCTTATAACTATGTTAGAAGGGAAAATAATACAGTGAATTTACTTTAATGGGGTCCGGGGTTGCTCATCCCCATTTACTAACATCATCTCCTAGCAACCATGCGTGAAAATCGCAACACATCCGCACTTGCTTGTGGATGCTATGTGATTTTCCTGCAGCCCCATTAATTTCTATGGGGCCTGCTTTGCGTTAAAAACACAGAATACAGAACATGCTGTGATTTCCACGCAACGCACAAGTGATACATGAAAAACATCGCTCATGTACACAGCCCCATTGAAATGAATGGGTGAGGATTCAGTGCGGGTGCAATGCGTTCATGTCATGCATTGCACCTGCGCGGAAAACTCACCCGTGTGAAAGGGGCCTAATTGCAAAGTTTTATTCTGCCAGGTTCTGCTCCTGCAAGTGCCCACAAGGTGGTTCTTTTCTGTGAAGTTTTCTCTGCTCTTTACATTAAGCTGCTCAAACCTACAGTGTACTTGCAGGAGCAGAACCTGGCAGAATAAAAGTTCATATTCACGCTACTTCTGATAATAAAAGCTCCCCAGCCCATACCTATTGCTCGGTCAAAGACTCCCTTTAAGCTGGTGAAAATACAACGCAAATCTATGCCTGGTCATAGAAGACATATATTTCATTTTTAGGCACATGCATCTTACTAAATTTGGCGCATTTTAATCCGATGATTTCGGTCCCGTGCCAATCTTAATAACTCTGCCCCCTCAGGTTTTGTATGCGTTATTGGTGCCCTTAGGTTTTACAAGATGGAATATTTCACAGAAAAACACGTTACATAAATCTTTTTTCTCCATCCTTGTAAGAATAGATCTCCATCGTTGCTGGTATGTTGTGAAGGCTGTATGGCAGTTTTCTCTATGCTTGGCATAGTTGCCTTACATACTATGCTTACCTAACAGTACAAATTCAAAAGATATGGAGCATTAGTCAACATATCCTTTGAAAGAGAAGTATTTCTGCTTACCTTAACACAATGAAAGAAGGGAATGAATGGCGTGTTTACTGACGGTTGGAGGGTGTTCATCACTATGAAAAATGTATACTATTAAGCTTGGAGTGGAAAAGCTCTGCCATCTTCCTGCGACTCCAAGTTAATACGCATGGTTGCTACCACATCTATTACCAATGATGAATGTCAATTCATTTTCTGGTGACTGGACAGGTGCTAAACAAGATATATGTTTCACAGACCGCACTTTTATTTAAAACCTTCCCAGAAAGAAGGACCGGCATGCACATCAGCGTGTCCTACCATACAGTCCCCTAAATCAGTGACGCTGACAGTAATAGGGCTATGTAGGTGTCACATATGGAATCCAATATGTTTCAGTAATTCCTCTGGGAAAATTATGAGAAAAGAGATATAAATCACTGGGGAAAGAAGGATGGGGCTGCCATTGTATCCTCTCTTGTTTAGCATTGTTCATCTCAGTTTCACAACGTGATAAAACACGTTTTAGCAACAAATATTTGTTCATTTTAACCTTGAAGGTGATAACAAAGTGAGGATAACACTACAAGCACAAAGAATGTCAACGCTGGATGTGCCCGACTTCCCAGATGGTCTTCAGGTCTTAAGGGGTATTCCCATCACCTACAATGGGGGCATATCGCTAAAATATGCCCTAGGGTAGGGCTGGCCAACCTGCAGCTCTCCAGCTGTTGTAAAACTACAACTCCCACCATGGCCTGCTGTAGGCTGATAGCTGTAGGCAGACTGGGCATGCTGGGAGTTGTAGTTTTGCAACAGCAGGAGAGCCGCAGGTTGGCCAGCCCTGCCCTAGGGTGTTTCATTATGTAATGCCAAAAATTAAAAGTAAATATTTTTGCAGACTTTGCTTACGCCCCGAGTCTCAGTGATGTAAAAGATATGTAAGCCAAATTTCAAGAAGACTGGATAATATTTAGGGGTTGCACACATTGATCACTTTTATCCATTAGTACATTATAGTTATTACTATTAAAACTAGGTATTTACCCTCTAATAGTTTAATTTCCTTTTTCTTTGCAGGTTTGGTTTCTAATTTTTTTGTCATATTTTCCTTAACAGCCTAAGTAATACGTTCGTCCAAAAAAGCCAATCCTACGTTTGTTTCTGACAGATACCAAAGGCGTCTCTTAGCAACTGTGAGAGCACTTTTTTCTGGGTAAGTGCATATATTGCCTTTGCCATCCACCTTGCTTGATGCAGAGCCCCTGGGATCCTGAACGGAGAAGGGAAATTGATGCAGGGTGCACTGTGCATGTGCAGCCTCCCTCCATTTATTCCAATGGGGCCGCTGAAAATAGCCGAGCGATGGCTCGGGGTCCTCCAGCCACAGCTCTCCCTGCTCCAATCTTCTTGTAGAGGTGGGACCCGCACCTATCAAACAATGGGGGCATATCTTAGCGATATGCCCCAATTGTATGTTATGGGAATACCCCTTTAAGGTTCCTTTACAGGGGACGATGTACAAGCAGGTTGTTGTGAAGGAAGCGTTCCTTCCCAACAATCAGGCGATCGCTAGCGGAGGAGACCGCTGCATTTACATATACCGATCTCCTCCACAGTATAATGCCATCACTCTTCCCCATACAGACTCGTTGCTTCCAAAGCATGATCTGCCACCGGGAAACAAGGATTTTGTTGTGCTGCACAAACGATCCAAACGCTTGTTCATTGGGTAATCGGCGGTGCATTTACACCGCCAGATCATCACTAACAAGTGTTACTATGAATGCTAGTTAGTGATGATCTGTTCAATCCTTGATACATGTAAAGGGCCCTTTAGTCTTGCACAATGGCTCCATGAAACTTCATTTTTAAGGTTATTGGCCGAAAAAGGGAAATTCTTCATTTGCAGCAGACGTGCAGTTTGCGTATATGGTGGTATATTTTAGAGACATTCGTGTTCCTAATCAGGTGCGTTAAAACTACTGTATAATGAAATGTTTTTCCATTGTTCCACTGTTCATCTATCTATAAGAGGTGGAGGCCAAGTACAGCACTCAACTATCTTCATTAGTCCGATAGTCTTTGGGTGGAGATGTTCGAGCATGGATCCAGTGGAATTTCAAGTGATTGGACCCCCAGATCTAGCAGTTACCACCCATCATCGTGGATGGTTGAAAGCTGTTTATTACTCTTTTTAACCAAAATACCCCTTTCCTCTTATTTGGATGATCACCACAGATGTGCTCTGAACTTAAATATATGATGGGTCAGAGTAAATTCATCTGAATGGGATTTGCAGAAATCCATGTAAATAAATGGAATTGATTGTCAGCTGCAGACATTTCTGTAAAAAAGATGTGGAATTTCTTTATAGACCTAGTTATAAGTCTATAGATAGCATTTTAAAGCAAGTAAAAACATATTAAAGTAATGAAACATTGATATGAATTACACGTTTTGATGATTATTGGTACTGTAGTAAATACAGTAAACATTGACAATTATACATTGAGAGCATGGCTACTGATGGGGCTCAACTGGTGCCCTTTCTTATAACTTTTATATAAAGGGGTTGTGTCACTTCAGCAAATGGAATTTATCATGTAAAGGAAGTTAATACACAGCATTTACTAATGCATTGTTATTATCCATGTTGCCATCATTTTTCTATCACATTATATACTGCTCGTACAATCCATCAGTGGTGGTTGTCCTTGCACACTATATGAAAAATCCCTGGCTGGGACTGTGGGAGCACGCACATGCAGCTTCTCCCGTCCCGGCCACCTCGTATCTGTGCTGCAGCGGCGGCTGTGGCCCCTGGATACGAGCAGTGTATAATGTGATGGAAAGGGCCAGCAAAGGAAGCAACATGGACAATCACAATACATAAGTAGGTGCCTTGTACTAACTTTCTCTACATGATAAATGCCATTTGCTGAAGTGGCATTATTATACTCCACTGTGGCTCTATTTCCACATAAATATGATTTTTATAATCTGTCAATCACTCACATAAGGTGCCCAAGGGGAGGTCCGTTAATACAGCCACACCCCTCGCTGTCTGGTGCCCAGCGCCGCCTTCCTCTCTTCAGCACCGCCTTGCTCTGCAATAATTTATGTCTCCCTGTCCTTCTGCCGAGATCCCGCACCTACGCACTAGGCTAAGCCGGCTGCGCCCGTGCGGACTCCTGGCAGCGGTATCGTTGAGTGAAGGCGACGCTGGGCACCAGACAGCATGGGGTGCAGCTGGGCCTCCCCTTGGGCACTTTATGTGAGTGATTGACAGATTATAAAAATCATATTTATGTGGAAATAGAGCCACAGTGGAGTATAATAATGCCATCATAGGATTCAACTTATCAGTGTGGACATGGACATATGTTTAGCTTATGGGGGTAAAATCTGCTGACAGAATCCCTTTAAATAATTTGGGGAATCCATTTTATAGGGGAAGCAAAATTAAACTCACCCTTCTTGTCAGAGGTCATGTGACGCTCCTGGACCCCAATACTCGATCTGTAACAGTGCACCCCACCTACAATGTGCCCTTTATAATACTTGTGTCAGCTTATGTGTCAAGTCCTTGCGTATGTCTACCTCTTCCCCATCCCCTATCACTACACCTCAGTGTCTTGCAAAAAACTACAATTTTTGACAAATCATCACTTTTAGGCTGGGTTCACACGTGACTTAAAAAAACTGCATGCATTACACGCGTTTATCACCGCGGAAAAACCATTGGATTTCATCCTCTCCATTGCAAAGCATGAAACCTGCTTTTCATCCACTTTGCTGGTACTGGACAACATTGCCAATTTGCCATGCTGGAAAATCTGCACCTAGTCATGTGTGACCCCGGTCATACTGATTCTGGACTTGCTGCCTATGAGGACTCTGAGAAGATACTTCCAGTACCACCACGGCATCTGAATTATGGTCTGCCACATCTTTTAGTCTGTCGAGCTACTGTATATTTAAAAAGTTATTAAACCTAACTATCGAACTATGAAGGAGCCGTAAAAATATCAAGACATGAAATGACGTGTCTTTTTCTTTACTGCAAATCCAATATACATGACTAAGTGGGGCTGTGCTCTAATTGCCGCAGTTTATGTGTATTTCTTCTCTGTCCTCCTCCTTCCTCCCGACAGAATCCCTTTTCTCTTTTTCTTAACTATCGGGCTTAAGATTTACCGACCAGTCGTATCTTAAACTCTCCCCGGAGCTTCTGTTTCAGCATGTTATGAAATTAGGCTATTAACAGCCAGGTTATAAATCTGTCTCCGAGATGATTAATGAGTGGCGGAATCTCTCAACTTGATTATTTTGGATTACATGTGAGCTACAAGCAGTTTCCTTCAACTGTTAAAGAGAAAACACAATGCCAATGAATTATCCCTAATTTGTTTCTTGACTGCTCCCGTTACTCATTTTTCTGCCAGGGTTGCATGGAAGCGGACATTTTTTTTCCATCCCTTGCGACTGTAAAGACAAGCGTGCGCGCTTGAGAGTAGTGGCGATCTACCTAGTTATTAGCCCGCATGCAAATTCTGCTGTTATTCAGCAAGATTTAGCCCTTAATAACAGGTAAAACCTTCTTTTACTGTTCTGTCACACACTGCTCCTTGCCTATTACGCGTCTGGATTGTTGCCAGCGCTCTATCCATTAAGAAGGCACATTGCTGAGAGACGAAAATACTGCTTAGAATGTTTTCCTTTTCTTTTAATTTTAATCTACCTGTCTGGTTTTAAAAGCTCCTTTTTTGATGTTCTGCAATTTTTATATTAACTCAATAGATATTCCTTTAAAAATCCAGCTATTTATCTCCCGAGAGACTACAAACATAGATGCTTTCCACTGCGTAAATGTAAACGGAAATAAGAGAAAAAAAATACATCCTGACGAGACTAAACACTTTGCGTTTTGTACTAAAAATATTTGTTTTGCAAAATAAACTGTGTGACAGAATATATATGTGAGAACTGCCTCTTAGTGTTGGTTATTGTGTCTCAGGTGGGTCCCTAAACGGAACGTGTCATCAGAAAATGACCTATTGCTTAAAGGGAACCTGTCACCTGGATCGTGGGTATACAGCTGAGGACATGGGCTGCTAGAACCCCTCCCGCAATATCCATTCTCCATAGCTCTCTGTACTTTTATTGTGTCAAAAAACTATTTTATATAAAGGCAAGTAAGGAGCCCAAGGGGCACGCCCACTGTGAAGGAGCCCAGCACTGCCCACATCCTCCAAATCTCCTCCTTGCTCCCTGATGTCACAAAGTTAGAGCGCTGTAATCTCAGGATGCACGAGCTAGGACATGCATAGTGTTCCTTACCTGTGCTGGCATCAGCCTCAGGGAATGAACTGCACATGCGCTAGCTCGCGCATCGCGAGATTACAGCGCTCCAACTTTGTGACATCGGGAAGCAAGGAGTAAATTCGGAGGATGCGGGGCGGTGCTGGTCTCCTTCACAGAACGGCGGACTCATCTCTGAAGCGTGGAGGAGACAGGACTCATCTAAGGTTCATTCGCATACATGGCGGGAACATTTATATAGGTTTTTCTCTAAGCTGATAGTTGGTTCAGAATTGATTTTAATATCATTATTAATGTATTAAAAAGTATTTTAAAAAAAAGTGAGTGGATAAATAGGCTTAGATGGTGATGGCAGGTTTCCTTTAAAGGGGTTGTCCCATGAAAAATTATTCCACAGTTTATTCTGGATCTGAATACTAAAATAACTGCATTTAATTAAATATAGTCTAGCCACTGAGTTATTCCATAAAATGTATCTGTACAGCGCCACCTGCTGTTTGTTTTTTCTTATTTCTTTGTCCGATTCACTGAGAAGGCTGCACATGCTCAGTTCCATCCTTCCTTTGTCTGAGCTGCGATAGGGAAAGAGATGCAGCAGAATGGACACACCTTTGAGCTGCCAGGTTGATATAAATCTAGCAAAGGATTGAATGGAAAGATTTTTCGATCCAAGTGAGGAACATGGCTGGTTCTAGATTTGCTAAAAAGAGATTTTCATTGTTTACATTAACGGGGTTGTGTCACTTCAGCAAATAGCATTTATCATGTGGAGAAAGTGAATACAAGGCAAATAGCATTTATCATGTAGAGAAAGTGAACACAAGGCTCTTACTAATGTATTGGGATTATCTATATTGCCTCCTTTGCTGTCTGGATTCATTTTTCTATCACATTATACACTGCTCGTTTCCATGGTTACGACCACCCTGCAATCCATCAGTGATAGCTGTGCTTGTACACTATAGAAAAAAGTGCTGGGCTATGGGCACTCCCACAGTACTAGTCACCAGAGAGACCTGCGTTTTTTCCTATAGTGTGCAAGCACGGCCACCGCTGATGGATTGCAGTGTGATCACAAAAAATGGAAACGAGCAGTGTATAATGTGATGGAAAAATGAATCCAGCCAGCAAAGGAGACAATATGGACAGTCACAATACATTAGTTACTGCCTTGTATTAAAGTATAACCGTCAAATTCTTTTTTTTCTTACTATTGGATTTTGGTGATTAATATCACCTTGTTGGCCCTGTTTTAATTTCTGATTGTTTAATAAATAACCCCTAAAAGCCACCTAAAAGTCCCCAGTATTGGCTATTGTTACCTGAGATAAAATCAGGTTGCTATGCTCCTTCCACCTACCAGATGAGGACGGAGCACGCTGCGTGCACTGGGAACTGATAGTGAGTCAACATTGTAAGGGAATGTATAAAAAGCCTGGTTCTTCCTGACAGGAGATAACAGTGCTGGGCTGTGTGTGTGAACTTCTCCACATGCCTGTGCTTGGCAGACACTCTCTTAGCAGTGCTGGAGAATATACAGCTCAGGGAGATATGGCTGCTGCTCAGTGTATAAATGACAGCCTTATCTGATAAGAGGAGAGCTTGTAGAAGGACTACAGGCTTCAGCCAGACCTGGGAACTTCACTGCAAGACCCCCCTATACAGAGCTGGTCTTCACTAACTTCACTGCAGGCGTCCTATGGATTAGCCTCAGGGCTGAGGGCGGCCATTTTAACAGAATAGTGAAATTGCAGTTTTATGCAGACTGGTTGCTAAGGGCTGAATCTTATTAAATAATGGGTTAAGTAAGTCTAATAGTTATTGATTCAGGAATATTATCATATTAGTAACTACATATATGAAAACTGAAATTAGGGTCTAAATGTGACAGTTATCCTTTAACTTTCTCTACATGATAAATGCCATTTGCTGAAGTGAGACAGCCCCATTAATCATGGGATAACCGGTATCAGGAGTAATACTGTACGTCAAAGCAACTAGACTTCTATAGTTAGAATCTAATTGGGAAAACCAGTTGGATGACTAGCGAAACATCTTCAAGCCAAAATACAAGTCCATGTGTTCTAACTTCTTACTACTGATATAACATGACCTGCATGAACGAGAATCTTTGCAGACACATTTTTGGTGATATTCTTAAAATTTTCATGTCACTATCTATATTTAGAAATGTTAATATTCTGCAATGTTCACTCTCTCCCCTAAGGGCATGTTGACGTCTGTGTTGGAGGCTCTGTCACAGATTTTATCAAGAATAGCGGAGAGAAAACTCCTGCAGGCAGAACTTTTTTCTCCCCTAAAAAAGAGCTCTCCTGAATGGAAAACAAAGAAATCCCATAATCGGCTGACAATCTCAATTTTGTCATCACACCGTCTTAGCCAATTCCTGGCTGCACCATTCACCCACATTAGCTAGAGACTGGCTAAGAAGGCATTGTAAAGCATGTCCTGGAGATGAATGCAGGGCTCCCAGGAGCTCAGGCTCGGTGGAGGCGGGTATCCCTCCTGTTATGTTTTTAAGCATCTCTGCCAACTATTTTTGATTAGCTGGTGCACACCTTTAAGGGTACTTTCCCATTAGCGGCAGGGGAGTCCGTCAGGCTGTTCTGGTGGGTGAACAGCCTGTCGGATCCATCCTGCCGCTAGTTCACGTGTGCCCCCGGACTGCCGCTCCGTCCCCATGGACTATAATGGGGATGGGGGCGGAGTTCCGACAGCAGCGCACGGCAAGAGGCAGCCAGACAAAAAGAACTGCATGTCGTACTTTTAGTCTGGCGGCCTCTCGCCGTGCACTGTCGCCGGAACTCCACCCCGCCCCAATCATAGTCAATGGGGACGGAGCGGCAGTCCGGGGGCACACGTGAACTAGCGGCAGGACGGATCCGACAGGCTGTTCACCCACCAGAACAGCCTGACGGACTCCCCTGCCCCTAATGTGAAACTAGCCTAAGTCAGAACTAACAATTTAAAAAAAAAATGTGGCAAAAGGTAATCTTCCAAAATGCTGCTGTATTGCCACAGTACCCCACACGCAGGACCTGGTCATTAAGCCAATCTGAGAGGTCATTTCCTACGTGTTAAGAGGAAGCAGAGACCAGAGGCACACGGTAAGTCTCAGAACGGGAACTCCTTATAGAAGTCTTTAAGGAGTTAGATCATATGGGGTAGAGATTAATGTTTTTCATGGTAGATAAAAGACATTTTCTGTAATATTTGTTTCTAAATGCCGACGTAAAAAAAGCTACTAGAAATCCAATTTTTCCATATACCTAACTATACCAAACTATACCAAACTATACATTCTATACATTCAGAATGAATCTCTAAACGAGATAGACGAGGCGGCAAATCATAATGAAGTCGTTATCATGGGGGACTTCAACTACACAGATATAGACTGGGAAACTGAAAGCTGTACATCCCATAAAGGAAACAGGTTCTTGGCAATAACCAAAGACAATTTCCTTTCCCAACGGGTTCAGGACCCAACTAGAGGGACGGCCATACTGGACTTAGTATTAACCAATAGACCTGATAGAACAACAGATGTGCAGGTTGGGGGACACCTGGGAAATAGTGACCATAAAGTTATAACCTTCCAATTATCCTTCAAACGAGAGTTTCTAAAGGGAGGAACAAAAATACCAAACTTCAAAAAGCTAAATTTAGCCAACTAAGCGAGGCCGTAGGCCTAACTAACTGGGACAAAGTCCTCAAAAATAAAAATACAACCATAAAATGGGAGATTTTTAAAAGCATTGTAACATCTAATTGTGAGAGGTACATACCTTATAGGAATAAAAGGCTAAGGAACAATAAGAAACCAATGTGGATAAATGGAACCGTAAAGAAGGCAATAAATGACAAAAGAAAGCATATAAATCGCTAAAACAGGAGGGGAGTCAGGAAGCACTGATAAACTATAAGGAAAAAAATAGAATATGTAAAAAACTAATAAAATTTGCCAAACTAGAGACCGAGAGATTAATTGCCAAAGAGAGTAAAACTAACCCTAAAATGTTCTTCAATTATATAAATAGTAAAAAATATAAATCTGAAGGAGTCGGCCCTCTACATAGCAATGAGGGGGTGTTGCAGAGAGCTACGGGGATAAAGAAAAACTATTAAATATTTTTTTCTCCACTATATTCACTGAGGAAAATAAACTGTCAGATGAAATGCAGAATGTAAAAGTAAATCCCCATTAAAAGTGCCCTGTCTGACCCAGGAAGAAGTACAACAGCGACTTAAAAAGATTAAAATAGACAAATCGCCAGGACCGAATGGCATACACCCCGTATCCTAAGGGAATTAAGTGATGTCATAGCCAGACCATTATTTCTGATATTTACGGACTCTATAATAACAGGGAATGTTCCACAGGATTGGCGCATAGCAAATGTGGTGCCAATATTCAAAAAGGGTCCAAAACAGAGCCTGGAAATTATAGGCCGGTAAGTTTAACATCTATTGTTGGTAAACTGTTTGAAGGGTTTCTAAGAGATGCTATTTTGGAGTATCTCAATGAAAATAAGCAAATAACGCCATATCAGCATGGCTTCATGAGGGATCGGTCATGCCAAACAAATTTAATCAGCTTCTATGAGGAGGTAAGTTCTAGACTTGACAGCGGCGAATCAATGGATGTCGTATATCTGGACTTCTCCAAAGCATTTGACACCGTACTTCATAAAAGGTTAGTATATAAAATGAGGATGCTCGGACTGGGAGAAAATGTCTGTAAGTGGGTAAGTAACTGGCTGAGTGACAGAAAACAGAGGGTGGTTATTAACGGTAGATACTCAGATTGGGTCACTGTAACTAGTGGGGTACCTCAGGGGTCAGTATCGGGCCCTATTCTCTTCAATATATTAATTAATGATCTTGTAGAAGGCCTGCACAGTAAAATATCTATTTTTGCAGATGACACTAAACTGTGTAAAGTAATTAACACTGAAGAGGACAGTTTTCTGCTACAGAGGGAACTGGATAGATTGGAGGCTTGGGCAGAGAAATGGCAGATGAGGTTTAACACTGACAAATGAAAAGTTATGCACATGGGAAGGAATAATGCAAGTCACCCGTACATATTAAATGGTAAAACACTCGGTAACACTGACATGGAAAAGGATCTAGGAATCTACTAAACCATGCCAAGGCCAATAAGATAATGGGTTGCATCAAAAGGGGCATAGATGCCCGTGATGAGAACATAGTCCTACCACTTTACAAATCACTAGTTAGACCACACATGGAGTACTGTGTACAGTTCTGGGCTCCTGTGAACAAGACAGACATAGCAGAGCTGGAGAGGGTTCAGAGGAGGGCAACTAAAGTAATAACTGGAATGAGGCAACTACAGTACCCTGAAAGGTTATCAAAATTAGGGTTATTCACTTTAGAAAAAAAGACGACTGAGGGAGATCTAATAACTATGTATAAATATATCCGGGGTCAGTACAGAGATCACTCCCATCATCTATTTATCCCCAGGACTGTGACTGTGACAAGGAGACATCCTCTGCGTCTGGAGGAAAGAAGGTTTGTACACAAACATAGAAAAGGATTCTTCACTGTAAGAGCAGTGAGACTATGGAACTCTCTGCCTGAGGAGGTGGTGATGGTGAGTACAATAAAGGAATTCAAGAGGGGACTGGATGTATTTCTGGAGTGTAATAATATTACAAGCTACAGCTACTAGAGAGGGGTCGTTGATCCAGGGAGTTATTCTGATTGCCTGATTGGAGTCGGGAAGGAATTTTTTTCCCTTAAGTGGGGAAAATTGGCTTCTGCCTCACAGGGGTTTTTGCCTTCCTCTGGATCAACTTGTAGGAAACAGGCTGAACTGGATGGACAAATATCTTTTTTCGGTCTTATATACTATGTTACTATGTTACCGTACAACATAATGTAAAAGGCAAACCTCGTTGGCAGCGTGCAGCATCCATCAGCCGTCAGTCGGACTTGCGTTGCGTAGCTGTCTGGTGGACACACCACTTGTTGGACTGGAGGACATTCCACAGTACTGCAATCCACGCTGAAAACTAAGAGAGAGCAAAGATTTATACCGTTATAAGGAACATCGGGCAATATGACAGGAGGCAAAAGTTACCCTTTTGTACAATGACATTTTATAGAAATGCCTAATACACGATCTGCATCAGATCCTCAATGTTCTCGGACCTGATGGTATGAGGGCCACACAAATACACAGCTCATTTCAGAAACACTATAGAACCTAGCAGCGAGTTGTGCGATCTTTATTTGATCATCATTTGAGACACACAAGGTCCTCACTGGATCACTGCAAGCAGAGATGTTAGAAATCTTCAGAAACAGATACAGCAGGTATTAGGCCTGCACAATATATCGCGAAAGCAACCGCAATCGCAATTAATCGCCATATCGCAATTGCAATTTGCTGACCCAAAAATGCTGCAATTATATTACCGTATTTTTCGCTTTATAAGACACACTTTTTCCCCCCCAAAAAGTGTGGGGGGGAGGGAATGGCAGTGCGTCTTATAAAGCGATGGTTGACTTTCTATGTGACACTGACACTGTATCTCCGGCCGCTATGCTGCACAGTGCGGCCGGCGATACATCAGTTACAGTGCGGGGAGGGAGGAGCGGCTGGTGGAATTTTAATGAACACATGTTCTTATATCTATTTTATTTATCTGTTCTGTGCAGCGCTAGTAAGAAAATGGCAAGTTTTGTATTTTGTATTTTTGCAGTAATGCAAATATGTATTTTATTTTGATAAACACTGCGCATTTCAGTTCTTGAGTTCAGCATATCTACATTTCACATTATCAGTCATCTGTGTGTGCTTTTACCATGAAAATCCAAGCAGATAGACCTCCAGCACAATTCCCTTAAAATATCGCATCGCATATCGTTATCGCAATTATTAGGGCCCTAATCGCAATCACACAAAATTCCCATATCGTGCAGCCCTAGCAGGTATATTGGAAAACTTCCAATATTTCTACTTGCAATAGGTTAGCTGAGCTCCAGTAAACATATTCTGAAAGGAAAATGATGCTATTTATTACTAGATGCTATGCTAGTAATAAATGATATATTATTACTAAAAGTAAGTGGAAAGAAGTTCAAGGACTTCAGAACATATAATAAGCAACTATATGACAAGCCTGTGATAAAACTGTCTCCATCCCTTTACTTGGGAGCCGCACGTTGCTTGTGGGTTGACATGTGGAAGTTTTTTTACTTTTTGTACCGGATTTATAAAAGAGAAGCAGACAATCCAGCCAATACAAATCTAGAGGTCACACCACTGTCAGACCGCCTCTCCCCCAGATTATGATGTGTGCAGTGTCGGGTTTATTTAAAGGGGTTTTCTAACCTTTTATACTGATGACCTATCCACTTGAGGTCATCAGTATCTGATCGGTGAGGGTCCAACACCAAGGACCCCCACCAATCAGCTGTTTGAGGAGGCACCAGCACTCACAGTAGCACGTAAACCTTCTTGCAGCTTAGCTTAGGCCATAAGACATTATTTTCATTGGTCACGTGGCCTAGGTTCAGCTCATCCCCATTCAAGTGAATGGGACTGAGCGCAATCCCAAGCATAGCTGCTATACAATGTACGGTGCTGGGCTAGATAAGCTAAAAGAAGGCTGCAGCGCTACTGTGAGCGCTGATAACTTCTCAAACTGCTGATTGGCGGTGGTCTCTTGTGTTGGACCCACACTGATCAGATATCATGTCCGTATGAATGGGTCCGCATCCGTTCCGCGGTGTGGACCCATTCATTTCAACGGGGCCGCAAAAGATGCGGACAGCACACCGTGTGCTTGCCGCATCTGTTGCGCCGTTCTGCGGACCCACAAAAAAGATAGAACATGTCCTATTCTTGTGCGCAGCCATGGACAAGAATAGGCATTTCTATCACAGAGCTGGCCATGTGCAGCCCGCATAATGCAGAACGCATTGTGGACGGGAAAACACATGCAGAGGTGTGAATGGACCCTTAAAGTCTCAGAAAACCCCTTTAAGAGGTGAGAGGCAGAAAGGGAAGCGATGTGTGCAGGGTCTCCCTAAACATGTGGTCCATAGGAGGAGTGGTTAGTAAATACTGTTCACTAACTGGGTAATGAAAACTGTTTTCTAATCTGTGCCTGTGTCAAAGACTGGATTTCTTCTTAAAGACATTCTATTGCCTAAAACAGTGAAGTTACAGAATAACTACAGAATATGTGATACATTTTAGTTGGTGGTTCCACTTCTAAGCTGTTCCGTTATTGGAAGAATGGGTGTATCACTAGGCCAGTCAGGTTGTCAGAGGCAGATACATATAGTAGAATTAGAATACCAGATCTCAGACATTGCCAAACCTGATTGCCTGTTTTCATAAGACACCCCCAGATGTCAATGTAAAGAGCCAAACACACACACACATAGCATCTTCTCCATCTAGTGTATCCATACAAACAGCTGGCTTGCTGAACAGGGGTCAGATAACACGTTGCCTTTAATAGAAATAAATGTAATAATAATGTAAGTATTTTTAAAATGTTTAAGTATGGTTATATTTAGCATTGTTATTGTTTACTTTCTTGTTACAGATTTTATATATATTTTCTACTAGCAGAAGGACCCGGCTTCGCTCGGGTATATTTAATGTATTTCATTTAATGTTTCTGTGTGTCGTTAAAAGATATTGACAGTATCCACTATAACAGTGACATCTACAGTACCCCACCCCTTTAACAGTGAGCTTCACAGTGGCCTGCCCCCTTAACAGTAACATCCACAGTGCACTCCCCTTTAACAGTGAACTCCACAGCAGCCGCCCCTTTATTAGTGACCTCCACAGTACCCCATCTCCTTAACAGTGATTTCCACAACACCCAGTCCCCTTAACAGTGGTCTCTACAGCAATCTGCACCTTAACACTGACCTCTATAGCGGACCGTCCCCTTAACTGTGACCTTCACAGCAGCCTGCCCCTAGAGTGGCCAGAGGTCCGGTTTTAGGCAGGGCCTGGACGGACATAGGGATGCCCTTTTGAACAGCCCAATCTCAGACAGCAGCACTGAGCTGTCTGAGCGTGAGTTGCAGGAAGAAAGTCATCCTCCCACCCCTGCAGCTGACAGAAGTTGATTTTTATCTTCATTTTTTCAATCCCCGTCGGCTGCGGAGTGGGAGGGGGCATGACCTAACCCAGCCCAGGCTGGGGTGACTTAGCTGTGACTTCCACAGCACTGTGCTGCCTTAACTGTGACCTCCACAGCATTCCGTTCCCTTAACAGTGTCATCCACAGCACCCTGCCCCTTTAAAACTGACCTACAGCAGTTGTTATGGAAACCTGGTGTAAAACTGTGTGTATGTGGAGACTAAGGGCCAGCGAGCTTCTATTCGCTGATAAGGGTCATGTGATCAGGCTTCTATTGGCTAATGCATTATTTGGGAATATCTCAGGAACAGTACGTCCTAGAGAGCTGAGAGCTGGTCTAAAACCTTCCCGGACACCTAATATACCTGTGTGCCAAATTCTGTGATTGTAAATGAGAAGGTGTGGATTCCTTTAGCGGACATACACACATACACTCAGCTTTATATATTAGATTTAATTAATTTCTTCCTATTGGCCCTTGAGACATATTCAGGCCCTGTAAGGTCAGTGACACACATTAGATAGCTGTCGGCAGCTTCCTCATTCGGCTGATAGCTATCACTCCTGCGCCCAACCCCCTATACGCCTGCCTTCTCCCTCATACATATGCATGTGTTCTGAATATGGAGCGGGGAGAAATCCACAACCAGACTACTCCGAGAACAAAATGAACAGGCAGCGCAAATACTTATATATAATATGTCGGAGGAGAGGCGGAAGGCCCAATACACATTACATGGTCAGTCAGTCCCAATGAAATCGGTGGGACTGTCTCATATTTATCCGGTACGTATGGCCTGCTTTACACTGGAGATAGTTTTTCAATTTCTAATCCTTTAAGTAATTCATGTATGAAGACGAATGACTTCTAAATTCCTTTATAGCATCCTTTTGTTTGCACCTAGTGAACGGTCCCTTATCTTTTACCTCCTGCTACAAGGTCTTTGAATCGGGGTCATTTTTACCGTTTAATTCTTTTGAAGTGAGCTGTTCTGTAACTTCTGACTTGCAAATGATTTATTAGAATTAAATGCTTTAATTTAGGAAGTCATAAAGAAATATTGCTAAGCATAGATTCCTTTGAAACTCACATCTCATTTCTCGCTTCTAAAGTATGACATATTTTCAATATAGAATGATAGATGTCTTGAAAAGGGAATGCCAGAATGTCAGGTTATCAATGGGTTGGGATAACAATGCTACGTCTTATAGCCTTGCATTCTCATCATTTTTCTACACAGGGCACTTCTCCATCAATGACATGTTAACCTTGGTGCGGAAATAAGAAATAGAATCAGAAAATGAGACACATCCAGCTTGACCTAATAGGAATTTCGCCACACATGGACTAATTCTGCTTCTGGCCCAAATGGCAGACTCTAGTGCTGCTAAGCTGCTGACCCCCAAGTCCTTAAAACTTCACATATGAATCAAATAAATCAATATGTTTTCCATAACTATATATTTAAATATACTTTTCTAAGGTTAATGCAGAGCCTCTGGGCTTGTTCCACAAATACAATTTGCATTTCTCTGTTACGTCACACAAAAAATAACATTTTCAATTGCAATAATTTAAAAAAAGACTCTAGATATTGCTGTTCTATACTTCCTGTATTATACCTCCCCCCTCCACTGTTCGCTTAAATGCCATTTCAGAACATTCACCTAATGTGCCCAATGGCTAGTATCCCAGTTCTCCTTGTACAAGGATAGTGGAATGCAGTGATTTATGCTATTGTAAAGTCAGCCAATACATATTAGCACATCAGAATCGGCTTCTTGTTTCCACCTCTTGATAGATTAGGTGGACATTCTGAGTTGGATTAAAAAGAACACCGGGGGCACCATAAAAACCAGCAACAATATTTAGCCACAGGGATTTTTGTTTAAGGATGATTCCAGCTGAAAGATGTGCATGGTTTCATTGTAGGACAACACTTTTAAGGAAAGGAAAAAAGTAGGGGAACCTACCTTATTTCCATTAGTAATAAAGGTAATCTCAATTACTATTTATTGCACAATCGGAGGTAATATGTTACATAAAGGTCTAAACGACAATTCCAGGAGATAGTACTATTAATGTTAAACTGCTGTTAGCAGCATGAATAATAAGAATATTGATCCCACAGTTATCATAGAGTATATCCTATTCCCTGTGATTACTCTAAATATCTATATGAGTAGCTATGAACTGTGGTCTGCAGTATTCTAAAAAAAAACTAAAATTGTGAGGCTGTATAAAAAGCAAATAGATGTAAATATAAACAAAATTCAATGATTTGCAAATCTCATAGACTAAAATTGTATTCAAAGAAGAACTTAGAACACCTATCAGATGTTGAAAGTGAGACATTATACCATATCATGAATATAATTAACTCATTAGAACTTAATGGCAGCAACGTGTCTCAAAAAAGTTGGGGCAGGGGCAACATAAGGCTGGAAAAGTAAGTGGTACAAATAAAAAACAGCTAGAGGCGCACTTTGCAACTAAGTTACATGACTGCATTTAAAAAGAGTTAGAGAGGCTGTCTCTCTTAGAAGCAAAGATGGGCAGAGATTCAGCAATCTACGAAAAACGACATCTAAAAATTTTCAGAAATATCTGTGATCTAACTGCCTTCAGGTGGCATCTCAGTGAAAAAAGGCACAGTTCTGTACTGGAAATCACTGCATGGGCTTAGAAACAATTCCAGGAAATATTGTATGTGAATACAGTTTGCAGCGCAATCCGTAAAGGCAAGTTAAAGCTGGATCATGCAAAGAAGTCATATGTCGACCGAAACACTGCTGTCTTCTCAGGCTCAAAGTTCATTTAATGCCGCTGTCTTCTCCGGGACAGAGTTCACTGAGGCAAAATGGAAATTTGTTCTGTGGTCAGATGAATCAAAATTTTAAATTATTTTTAGAAACCACGGATGCCGTGGACTCAAGAGGAGAGGGACCATCCAGCTTGTTATCAGCGCACAAACCAAAAGTCTGCATCTCTGATGGTATGGAGTGGCATTAGTGCCTATAGCGTGGGCAGCTTACACATCTGGAATCAATGCACATCAATGCTGAACAGTATATAGCGGTTTAAGAACAACATATGCTCCCATCCAATCCCATCTATTTCTGTGAAGGCATTACAAATTTCAGCAGGACAATGCTAAACCACACACTGCGTCCATTACAACAACATAGCTCTACAGAAGAAGATCTTGGGTGCTGAACTGGCGTGCCTGCAGTCCAGACCTTTTACTAGAAGAAAGCAAAAAAGACAAGAGTTCTGTTGAGCAGCTAGAAACCTACATCAGACAAAAATGGGACACAACATTTCTACCATAAACTCCAGCAATTGGTCACCTCCAGACATTCACAGACTGCTGCTTAAAGAAGAGAGGATGCAACACAATGGTATACATGACCCTGTCCCAGATTTTTTGAGATGTATTGTTGCTATCAAGTTGTAAAGTGAGGGAAAAGTGGCAGTGCGTCTTATAGTCCCAATGCTAATGTGAGCGGTCATTAGCATGAGGGAGGCACAGGGAGGTGAGGGCAGTGCTGCGCTGGCTGATTAGGTCTGGGGGTTCTGATCGGAGTCTAATGGAGGCTGGGGGGGTGTGATCTAAGGCTGATGGAGCTTGGGAGTCTGATCTGGCATCTGATCTGAGGTCTGATGATGAATGGGGATCTAATTTGGGGGTCTGCTCTGAGGTCAGATGGAAAATATTTTTTTTTTCATATTTTTCTCCTAATTCTAGATGAGTCTTATAGTTGACAAAAATAGCAGAAATTTTTTCCATGAAATGGTAAAATGTCTCACTTTTAATATCTGATATGTGTTCTAGGAAATATGATCTACTGTGAATACAATATGGATCTATGACATTTGGAAATCATTGCATTCTGTCTTTATTTACACCTTACCATTTTACACAGCATTCCAGCTTTTTTGAAGTTGGTGTTGTAAAAGAATATATATATATATATATATATATATATATATATATATATATATACACACACACACCTTAGCCATAGTTGTTAAAAACCCAGTTTTTCACAATTCCTGACATTTAATCCTAGCACACATTCCCTCTCTTAGGTCAGTTAGGATCACCACTATTAAAAGAATGTAAAATGTCAGAATAGTACTAGAGACAAAATTTATTTCAGCTTTTATTTCTTTCATCACATCTCCAGTAGCTGTGGAGTTTACATATACATGGTTACTATTTGGTAGCATTGCTTATACATTTTCTAACTTGGGCCAAATGTTTTTGGAAGCCTTCCACAAGTTTCTTAAAATAAGTTCTTGGAATTCTGGCCCATTATTTCGGACTCCCTGGCAGAACAGGTGTGCAGACCTTGCTCCTGCATGCTTTTTCAGTTCTGACCATGCATTCTCTATGGTATATGGCCAGGGCTTGCTGATGACCACTCCATTACCTTCACTTTTTTGCCCTTTAGTCAGGTTATCACAACTTTAAAAGCATGCTTGGAGTAATTGTCGATTTGGAAGACCTATTTGTGCCCAAGCTTTAACTTCCTGGCGGATGTCTTGAGATGTTGCGCATAATCGGCCTTCCTCAGATTGCCATCTATTTTGTCCAACAAATAAGAAGAGTAGATCAAGGGCTCTGACCAGTCGATTATTTTATTCCATTAAAACAGTGCTGAGGAATAATCGAGTAGGACAATCCGGTACAAAGCCTGTTTCGCATCCTCAAATGCTTCCTCTCCCCCCCAAAAAAGTGGGTCTTCACATGTGGCATTCTTCTGAATTGTGTTGCTTTGGTGTCAGCTACATCGATTTCTGCAAGCCCCATTCAAATCGACTGAACAGTTAAAATCTTTTACATGGGCGATTCGAAACGTGTGAAAACGGGACGATTTTGCATGCAAACAGAAACAGTTTGGTTGGTGTTTCCGTTTTTTTGTTTTTTTTCCATCTGGATTGCATCCACTTGTCATCCGTTTTTCACACCCCTGACAAAAACCGAAGATTAATACACAGCATTTCACACAGAATGGGCATATATCCATTAAAATTAATGGGTCAGTGTTAAGTCTAAATGCTGTTCGTTCATAAAACAGACCACGTACGGACAGAAAGATCCCCTGTGTGAACCTAGCCTTAGGCTGTAGGCAATCTTGTGGACCGCAGATGTCACTCAATAGTTAAAATCAATCAGTAATGCAGTGTAGCCCGAGCCTAAGTGAGAAGAAAATGTAATTTGCATTACGCACACATATTCCTCTCCGCTGTTGCATCACATACATAGTAAGTTTCATTCATATTTCCTGTGTATAACACACAAACAAATGCCAGAACAACACTCATTTACAGCAGGACAGGCTCCCCATAAAATCAGCTAACAATGCAAGGAGCGGGTGCTGAGCATTTTTATTGATTCATTTGGTATTCACTGCGATAGCATCTATAGCTGTGAATTAATGTGCTAGCAATCCATAGAGAAACATCAGAGAGTGGGAAAAAAAAAAACATCACACACATTTCAGTGCTTCAGAGAAACTGTGAACTTGAAGGCACGTTGAGAAACGGCAATCTTCAAAAGTTTTCCTCCACCTAGTTAACTTTCAAGTACTCGTTTATGGAATGGAAATATGGCATCCCAAATCTGACAAAAGTCACTGTCATCCATCACTGGATATCCCAAATGTCTACATTACATCATGTGGAAATAGATTTACAACTTAAAGAGGATCTGTCAGCAATCCTGGGTAAATACATGAAATAATGCTGCTGGAGCATCTTCTCTTGGCATTGTGCTGACCGTCTCTAAGAACGTCTGCAAATGTGAACTGTTAACTGGACGTTATTATTCCCATCTTTCAGTTTCTGGGTATTTGCAGGCTGCCAGGATCTCCCTTCACAAGGAATGCCGTCAGACAGCAGCTCTGATGCCCTTATCACTGAACTCCTGACTCATGAACACTCATTATACTGTAGCTCAACTACTAATATAAGAATATAGCTTAAATGAATGTCTATGAGGTGTCAGGAGTTCAGAGATAAGGGCTCCAGATCTTGTTGCCAGCTGCTTTCTGATGGGAATCACTGCGAAAGGAAATCCTGCCAGTCTGCAAATACAGAGAACCTGAAACTGTATAGGGAAAACTGAACATTTTAATAAAGAAAAAATGTATATTGAAAAAATGTTATTTTAGTCCCAAATGAGTAGAATGCAACGTCTGATGACAATGTGGGTTACATAACCCTTCAGGTGACTTTACAGGATAAGGCCTGTTTCACAATGCCAGCATATTTCTGGCAGAAAACAGGCTGCCAGAGCTATCTGGATCCGGAATGGCCGCTTGCCCAACTGACTATAATTGCCTAAGCTATCATGTGTATTCTCAGTTCCTCCTATCTCTTTGTAGCACACTATTAGAACCAACAGCAGCATGGACAACACTACACAGAAGTACTGAGCAGTGTAGATGTGAATCCAGTAGTTGTGAGACAGTACAACACTATTAGCTGCTGAAGCATATCTGTGTCACTCTGCAGCACAGAAGTACTGAGCAGTGTAGAAGTGAATCAAGTACTTGTGAGACAGTACAGCACTATTAGCTGATGAAGCATATCTGTGTCACTCTGCAGCACAGAAGTACTGAGCAGTGTAGAAGTGAATCCAGTACTTGTGAGACAGTACAACACTATTAGCTTCTGAAGAATATCTGTGTCACGCTGCAGCTCACTCCTCCTTATCCCTCCCCTCTCCTCAGACCTTTATGGGTAGCTATATTATCTTTTTAAGCTGACAGTCCATCCTGGTCTCCAAAGGTGGATTCAGCAGGAAATTCAGATGAGTGAATATTTTAGGAGAAAGGGGGAAAAGCCTAATAAGTGGAACTTAATAAGTAATAAAAGAGGCATTTTCCTCTTCCAAGCTATACTACAAAATTTCTTATATTCACTTCATACTATTGATTTATGCAAAGTTGTGTGAAACCATATTGTGTCTCTATGATTTCAACATCTGTGTAGTCTAATCTTGTAGTCATATTGCCTTTGTTTTGTTTTTTATTCTCTTAAATTCCAAAGATTATAACTGATATACTGAGTGTGCAATTTTTGTCAATAACCCCCTTTTTATGTGCCAGCTTTTATTATTGTGAGTCTTACTAAATAGGTCACTTGAGCTGAGTAGTGATGTAAGCCATTTTATAGAGTATAAGGGTGTCTACAAACAGTGCATACACATTACCGCTAATTGCCTAGCTTCACCTGTACTCATGGCCGCCATCAAGGCAGTACTACTGGAACTCCCGTCAGGGGCCTGATGAGAATCCTAACCTTGAGGGAGCGCGGCAGTCAGGCCAGTGCTTGCCACTGGGTCCCAACTTACAATTCTCATTCTCATGCCATGCGTCAACCACTGTCTTGCCAGTGGGCTGGGCTGATGGTGGGGCGTTTCTAAATCACGTGATGATTTAATCCCGGTCTTAATAAATGTTCCCCTGTACTTTTATCACTGAACGTTTGGTGTGTTTACAATTATTATTACGATTATTCAGAAACACATTTCATGAAGATTACTGTCCAGAGTAAAGCTTTTAGGGAAACTGCACACAAGGCAGATTATGTCAGTTTTTTTTTTTCCGCAGTACAAGCAAAGTGAATGACAATTGCTAAATTTCATGTACACTTTGTGTATTTTTTATGTTCGGAAATTGATGTGCTGTGTAGATTTTAAAATCTGCACCATGTCAGTTGTTTGTGAGATGAACTGATTCTTCAACCTTCTGTAGAGTTGTTTTCTCCATACACTTCAATGGGGTTGTTATCATAAACAAAAAAATCTACACCAAAATCTGCAACAAAAAAAGTCCATAAAAAACACACAAAAGCGCACCGAAACCACAATAAGTTGAGTGGATTAAAGAGCAGTTTTTTATGCGGTTTTTGGATTTGATGCTGATGTTCGCAGGTAGCCTTGCTACCAACTGTTGCTTCTTCACTTCTTTATCTATATTGACTTCCGTTATTGAATTGAACAAATTGGAAATGCATATATACATAAACTGGAAATAATATATATATATATATATATATATATATATATATATATATATATACATATATATATAATTTAGAAATACTATATACATAAATATAGATATAAATTGGAAAGACTATGGGGGAGATTTATCAAACTGGTGTAAAGTAGAACTGGCTTAGTTGCCCACAGCAACCAATCAGATTCCACCTTTCATTTTTCACAGCTCCTTTGGAAAATGAAAGGTGGAATCTGGTTGGTTGCTATGAGCCAGTTCGACATTAAACAAGTTTGCTAAATCTCCCCATAAATACATACATATAGATATAAGTGGCATCCGGTTATTGAGCGCTGTACCAGACTGCCTACCCCAACCCCTGCTCAGCTAGTTGTAGTTTTGCACACTGGAGCTGCAGGTATGATTTGAGTATATTTTCTCCATTCATAGATTTATTCTCTGTACACATGACATTACTTTGACTGTGCCATTTATATTTCTGAAACTTTAGCTTCTAGTAACAGATTTAATGCCATTACATTGTGGTCGGAACCGTGATACACATTTTTATTAAAGTCTCATTGGTTACGAGTAAAAGTGGTTGTTATTAGGTGCCATTTATAACGCTACATACTAGGGTCTGAGGTGTAATTTCCAGTGCATTCCTTTTCCCTCTAAATGCAATTTCATTCTCCGCACTCAAAAGCTTTTTGTCTTGAAACTCTACAAACATTAATTGTGCGTTTAAGCCTCCGCTTCTACAATAAATGCTACAAAGTCAACTTTACATTTAGCAATTCAGCCGAATCCATTTTAGCAGGTTAAATGCTGCCGCAATGGTAAAAGGACAATGCGAGTTACATAAAAAGCAAATAGGGTACCGATTATTGTGTAGTAAACCTGTGACACTTTTCATTAGCAAAGATCGCACCTTAAGGAGGTTATGTGAATGCAGAAAAGAAATGCTCCACTTAAAGAGTCACAAGTACTTTAGTGCGAGCTGGATAACGCAGGAGGTGTCGGCAGAGATGTAAATTCTGCCATCATCAAAGCCTTCATCTCTACACAGTGCCAAGACGAAATGGCTTAGTGACACGGGGCTGAGTAATAAGAAAGAACCTATCTTACCTGGTTTGCATTCATAGAGGTCGCAACACTCCCCGGGCTTGCCTGATGCTTTGGACACGGCAATGTTTAGGTAGCCCGGCTGGCAGACCTTCCTCAAGCACCCTGCGGGATTGCACACACATCGGCTGGGCAACGGGCAACATTCCCCAGGAGGAGCGTAGCCTTCAATGAGGACCGAGTCTTCTGCACATCGTGGTGAAAACTGCACTTCACATCGGGCGGTGGAGCAATCCGGCTTTTCCTCTGAAATAAAAGATTTTGGAAACTGCATTTAGATAACCCAGAATAATATTTCTGTTCAACTTAAGTCATTCAGCTGTAAATGATGTGATTTATACTTTTTTATATACTTATTGTATACTTCTTTATTCTATGGAAGTATGTGCCACGACTCCATGGAGGACATCCAGTGCTGGCACATTTTTTCTTTGAGTCTGCTGAAACTGCTTTTCCAACTAAACCTATGCACTGACCAATGATGTGTTAAAGTATATGGGTGAGCTGGACTTGCTATCTTAACATAACTTTCTATGGGTTAAATAGATCCCAAATGTTTGACCTTTCACGTACATTTGACAGGCTAACATTTACAATGACAGTCAATGGTAACTTTATCAACACACAGCATGTATTTTTAGTGAGAAAAAGAAAGGAAACTCATACATAAAGGAGTATGCAAATTTTTTTTTAATGTATTTGTTTATGTAATCGTAAATCATACAATTTTCTAATCTATATGAACAAAATACACAAAAGACACATTCATACACATTCATATGATAAGTAAATAGGACTAGTAATGGATTCATGATTTTCATTGTGGCTATTACAGTAACTACATTACTGTGTGTATTTACATGGCTGCCTGTCTGTAGGTGATTTGGAAAATGGCTGCCTGTCTCTAGGTGGTGATGTTTTTTTTGTAATAAAATTCAGTGCAAAAAAAACTCCTCTCCTATGGATGCATTTTACATGAGTAAAATGGGCTGTAAAATTATTATTTTTTTCTTTAGGGAAAGGTAACTCTATGGATACAATAAAGATCTGCAAGCAAAATTTTAAACAGATGTATAATAGAAAAATGTTTAACATCCTATTCTCTAAAGAAATAAATGTAATCGTTAAAATTGAAATACTTCTTTAACTGTATGGCCAAAATATGGTATGAATAGAGTCTATCAGCATCAACTGTCTGCCAATTGAGGCCTCAATTGCAAGTGGTTATGTCACTGAATATGGGAGCGTTTATCAATTTCCACTTGTACTATATGTAGAGACACACTGATTTATGCCGTCATTGTCTGTTGCAGGTGGGAGTAGCTTGGATGCATGTGGCCTACCCCACCGGTGGGCCACTGTCTGCTGCGGGTATGTGTGGCTTGGCTGTATGCTGCCTCCCCGACCATCAGGCCATTGTCTGTTGTTGGTTCATGTGGCTTGGCTGCATGTGGCCTACCCCACCAACAGGCTATTGTCTGCTGCAGGTGGGTGTGGTTAAGCTGCATGTGATCTGCTCCACCATCAGGCCTTTGTCTGTTGTGAGTGGATGTGGCTTGGCTGCATGTGGCCTGCCCACTGTCAGGCCACTGTCTGCTATGGGTGGGTGTGGCTTGCTATATGTGGCCTGCCCCACTGTTGGGCCACTGCCGCTGTGCGTGTGGCTTGTCCACATCGGTCTGCCCCACCACCAGGCCATACCCTCAAGGTAGCGGCTGGGGGCTCAATAAAAGGGCAGTAGATTTCTGATCGAAAATTGGTAGCAGGTCGGGATAGACACATGTGCATCAAGGTGGCTCAGCGGTTAGCACTAGTGCCTTGCAGTGCTGGGGTCCAAGGTTCGAATCCAAGGACAACATCTGCATGGAGTTTGCATTTTCACCCCATGCTTCCGTGGGTCTCCTCCAGGTACCACGGTTTCCTCCCACACTCCAAAAGATAGGGAGCTTAGATTGTGACCCCCATTGGGGACAGTGTGATGCTAATGTCTGTAAAGCGCTGAGGAATATGTCAGCGCTATATAAATGAATAAAATGAATAAATATCTGTTATAAAGAGATGCTGTGCTCCTGTTTTTTACATGTCATGCTTTGATTTTTTTTTTAAACTTAATATTGAACTAAATGTTGTATGAACTTGCATGAAACAACTAGTTTCTTCATCTCAGTGATTTCAAGTATTATGACCACTGAAGTGAACTTGTAATTAAGCTGACGGGTGCAAACAGTCATACCTTAAGTTATTAATATTAATAATGATGGTCATAGCAATATATATGCTAATAGAATCTACTTCACAGGTTAACAGGTTCAACATGGGCAAGCTGTGCCCTTCAGGGAGAACCAGCTTATGTCAGCAGAGTCAGCGGACCAGAACACACAGGCAAAAATACAGGATGCTCCGAAAATATCACTTTTAACCCTTTACATGCCAAAAGAGAGGGTTCAAAAAGCAGCTCTCCAAACTCTGCTCGACTGTATAAAAATGTACAATAAAGTAATAGTGGGAGAGTTATGAAAACTGTTGTAAAGGAAAACTGCCTTTCATTTCCCAAATGAGGACTGAGAAATGAAAGGTGAAATCCAATTAGTTGCTATGGGCAACTAAGCCAATTTTCCTTTACACTTATTTTTATAAATCTCTCCCCCACCCCCATCCCCTCGGTTTATTACACATCTCACATAACTATATACCCCTGACTCTGAGGTCTCTTATTCCACAAACAGAAAGAATAGACAGCACTTCTATTTATCATCTATCAATCTATTCGTATCTCTCTCTATTAATATCTATCTATCTATTTATCGTATGTATTGTATGTATCATATCTATCTACCTACCTAGATAAAATGAACTCCACGGCACTTCCAAAAAATAAACGCACCTTTATTTTTTGGAAGTGCTGTGGAGTTCATTTTATCTACATTGTTGGGTTGGTGGATCGCCTCTGCAACCGCTTGCAATCCGTCTTACTCTTTTACTGCTGTGCTGCCTGCCATTTTCTTTATCTATCTATCTATCTATCTATCTATCTATCTATCTATCTATCTATCTAATTATTTAGTCTATCTATCTATCTATCTAATTATTTAGTCTATCTATCTATCTATCTATCTATCTATCTATCTATCTATCTATCTCATTCTTTAGTCTATTTATCTATCTATCTTATCATATATATCTTATCTATCATATCTACCTACCTACTCCATTGTTTTTTAGCTTATTTGTACATTTTCAACTACTCTTAAAGATGCCCTGTCACCATTCCTGACGTGTGTGTTTTAATAGCTTCATGCATTCCCCATGTAATATCAATTCTGGAGCATCTATTCTTCTGTCTGTATGTTGTCCCATTCCTCTATTATTTCTACTAGAAGTTATGAATAAATTCCAGCAGTCTGCAGTAAGAGTACAGAGGGGTGGTAACCAGTTGGGGGTGTGTCCCTGCACAGTCTTAAAATGTCAGCACTGATTAGATAGAGTGAGTATGTGCAGGTACACACCCCCAACTGGTTACCTCCCCTCTGTACCCTTACTGCAGACTGCTAGCAATTATTCACATGTAACTTCTAGTAGAAATAATACAGGAATGGGACAACATACAGTAATAAGAATAGATGCTCCAGAATTTTTATTACATGGGAAATGCGTGTGGCTATTAAAACAGACATGTCAGGAGAGGTGAATGGTCCTCTTTAACCGAATTTCATTTTGGTAAATGTGACCTCTTCCTTCTGCTCCACCAACAATAAACGATTTGCAAAGTACACAAGTCCAGCCTGACACCGGCGGAATGAGCCATCCTCTCCCATCATGATTCATGGGCACACAAATATCTCTGATGTTATGTTAGGTGAGCACTGAAGGCTTGAAGTAGCTACAAGACAGTCTTCACCGAACCCTTTCACTAATGCATTTTGAAATGAGCAGCAAATGAGTTGGAAACAGGAGAACATCATAGATCAGGGACATAATCAAATATGAATTCCAAACTGTTGCTACTTGTGTATTCAGGGGCGCGCTGTGGAGCAATGTATCAGAAATCTCAATGATTTGTGGAGGATCCTCTCAGCTCCATGCTAATAACGCTCTGCTTTTAAAGCTTGCCACGAAAACTTTCAATAGCATATTAGGGCAGGGCGCTGGATTTATAATGCACTGGAAGTTCTGCAGACATGGATGGCAATACATGATTCTTCTCCTTTGTAACTTAGCTCCTTTCACAGTATATAAGCTGAAAGTATCAGCGGTGGAACAGGAGAGTCATTTCTGTTAAACGGTATTTTATTTTTAAACACAAGAGGCAATCTAACCTTCAGGTAATATGCCACCGGTGAATTCACGCCGCACAATGATATTCCAGGAAGAAGCAGCACCTATTTATACTGCATGACTAGAAAGGAAGACTGCTATTTTCGTTGTAGACTGCTGCTCATTCCGGGGGATGGGAGGCATTTTTAACCTTTTTCACGAACCAGATACAAATATATCTTAAAAGAAAAAAAGTTTTGTGCGTGGTTTCAAGCTGCAGTCTCAAAAAACTGGGAGTAGGTCCGTTCTCCCTATAAAGTCTAAACAAAAGACACAAGTATGGGTCCGCGCTAAATGTCTCTTAGGTAGAGGGTTGTTCATAAGCAGTCGCTTTTCTAGAGGCCGTTTCTCTTTAATCCCTGGCTTTCGACCTCCTCGATCATTGAACCAACCGGCAGCAGAAACCTTTTTAATCCCTTCATAAAGGAAACAGATATAGTGCAGACCAGCAAGTAAAAACATTATCCGTATTTTATTGTACTTACAAGATCATAACTTGCAACATCGTATATAAGGTTTGTATTCTGCCCGACCCGGGTTTCACTCCCAGTTTCGTCTGCGGGTGACGCTATACAGATACATTTTATTGAAAGCTCACTGGCTATACTAACTATTTATATACATGCAATTACAAAAGTTTTCAGATTCAGGGGCTGGTTTAAAAAATGTAGAATATGTTTTGTGACACAAACACCTTTAAAGGGATTTTCCCATGAACCTTCTCCTATTTCAATGTATAGGCAATGCAAACGTAAAGATTTAGTCAACTGGAAATAATTACAAACAGCGCTGCATCCACGCTTTTCTGCATACTTGCTCCATGCTTGTAGTCCAAACATATTGTCCCCATGGATATATGACCATGAAGAGCAGTTCTACCTATTGTTGCATACATACAAATACCAAACCTGGATTCTGCCACTGGTAAATGCACTTTTTCAGCACATGTGCTCTTTCTCTGAACCGGCTGACGCCCATATCAAAGGGTGAGTTGCTTAGTAGAAGAAAGATGAGTCAAGACCGACAGAAAACCCTGATTCTGCCCCAGTCTTGTGCACACTGAACCCGTCTTGTCACAGGCAAACACACACCATGGGCATGCAGGTCAGATAAAAGCATAGACCACCTGGGAGAAGTCTGGGGTTGGCTAGATATAGAGCCCTATTCCCACTAAGAGTTAAGAGTTGAGCAGCTAAGTCTGTCAGGAGCTGAGCTGGCGCAGTAATGGTCAGTGCAGGCGGAGCAGAGCAGTACCCATAGAGTTGTGAAGAACCAGTGCTGTACCCAACCCTTCTACCCACACAAGAGCTGTACCTCAGACCTGCCGCTTCTAGTCTCGAGGGTTGGTCATCTGAAGTAAACTGATCCTGGTTAAGTTCCCGCCTTCTGCCTCTTCCTTTTCTGCCAGGTTGAAAAGAACCAGTGCTTGCGATTACAAGAAGACCCTTTTAAAGGGGTCGTCCCATGAAAAATATTCTACAGTTTTCAAACCACCACCTGGATCTGAATACTTTTCTAATTGCATGTAATTAAAAATGTAGCATACCCAGTGAGTTATTCAATAAAATGTATCTGTATAGCGCCACCTGCTGTTAGTTTTTTCTTATTTATTTGACCTGCTCACTGAGACGGCTGCACATGCTCAGTTTCATCCTTCAACTGCCTCCTGAGCTGTGATAGGGAGAGCTGAGACACGTCCCCTTAGCTGTAGCAGAAAAGCCACTCCCTTTGTGCCTTCAGCTTGATATAAATCTAGCAGAGTAATTAATGGGGAGATCTGTGGACCCATGAGCTGCCCGTGTAAGGCTAGGGCTACAAGACGACATTTGTCGCGTGACATTTTGGCGCACCAATGTCGCGTGACAATTTTTATAATGATAGTCTATGGTTTCACACTGCAACATGCGACATGCTGCAACTTGACACCACAGTCGCAAAAAAAAACCCATCCAAAATGGATTTTCCTGCAACTGTCGTGTTGCAGTCGCAGCATGTCGCATGTCACAGTGCGACACCACAGACTGTCATTATAAAAATTGTTGCGTGACATTGGTGCGACACATGACGTCGTGTAGCCCTAGCCTGAAGGTGCCGCAGACGAGCAAAACACTTGTTCATCGGGTCAAATCATCTTTGGTGCGGACATCTCAATCTTCATTTCTGGGCAGCAGATTGTGCTGTGTAAACAGTGATCTGCTGCCCACAACCAATGAAGACAAGCAACGGTTGTAGACATCACTCATTCCCGTGCAGTAGAGGTGATTGCCGCAGGTAAATGCACCTCTTGTCTCCACTGACGAGCAGGCAGCTATCGGGAAGGAACGCTCCATTACTGCTCGTGCCCATCCGATGGCATCAGCCTACTCACAGCATTGCTTCTGTGCCACATGGGCGAGACTAATACAGTTAGAACATTTGACTATTAAAGGCTATAATACAGATCCCATCACTGAGGATCGCCTTCGGCCGGACTTGTAATGATCCTTAGATAAATAGTTTGTGAGGGAAGCTATGCTGATACAGAACATCATTTTGGTATTTAGAAAAGCAAACAGTTCTTCGGTTTCTCTGTACTATCCTAATGTTTGCTGTTCACAACCTATCTAAGAAGCCATGGCTGGCTACCTCAGTGAAGTAACTTAATCAGAGGGTTTAATCTTCTTGGAAGAGCAGAGAGAGTATTAATAGGAGCCGTGGAGTCCGCCAAGACATTCATTCGCAGTTAAACAGATTGGGAATGATTTCCCCATGCATTTCAGTGTCAAAATATGTAAATATGTATCTGCCTCAGATATCAATCATCAGAGTCTGCTAAAGGTTGGGGACTCTGAACTGTTCCATAAAAAGCAGAATGAGGCCTCGTTCACATTTCCATTTTTCACTGACGAGTGCTATCCGCATTTTCCACGGGCAACAGTGGTTTTCCACTGGAAAAATCACAGGAGCATGCACTACTTTGGTATGTGATGCAGAACAAAATGCCAAAGTCCAGGGGTCCGTGAAAAAACACTGACCCTAAGTTCACACTTGCGCGTTTTACAGCGCGTTCGAACGTGCTGTAAAACGCTTAACACATGCAAACCAATGCTTCCCTATGGGACTGGTTCACATTTTTGCGTTTTACAGCGCGTTCGAACGCGCTGTAAAACGCCCTACGCATAAACAAGTACTTGAGCTTTTTTTGGGGCGTTTGTCGCGCGTATTGTGATTGACACCACAGTAGTCAATCACAAGAACGTGCGTACAACGCGCGTTTCCTATTTGCAAAAATGCGCTGTAATACGCGCAACACAAACGCGCGTAAAACGCGCGTTTCAAGAACGCTCAGGTCTGAACCCAGGGTGACACAAAACGGATGGCATTTGTGTTCTTTCACTGGTTTTTCAAGGACCACTGGTAGGAGATGCTCTGAAAATTAATTTTCAGCTGAGCGGCATACGTGGAATATGGATGACACAGAAAGGCAAAAAAATAAGCCCATGTATCAGCCCTGTGTAATGTACCTATGACCTAACTAAAACATGGCATCATGTAATTTCTGACTTTCAGTAAGCAGCAGTGTTACATGACATACATGTGCTCGGTCAGCACACAGGGCACATTCATGTGATAAGTAAATAGGACTAGTGGTGGAATCAAGATTTTTATTGCGGTTATTACTGTAACTACATCGCTGCATTTACATGGCCGCCTGTCTGCAAGTGACTTGTAAAATGGCTGCCTGTCTCTAGGTCCTTTTGTCATGTTAATAAAGTTTAGTGTAAAAGAAATCTGTTACGAAACACATACTGAAAGACATGATGAGGTACTGCTGCAGGTAATAATACTGTATGTAATTCACTACTGTTCACCTGTTAGATACCTGGGCAGTTAACTGAGAACCAGGTCACATGACGGCTCACATGACTGTCGCCATGTTTAGTCCTATCCAGCTCTCCTATGGATGCACTTTACAGGACTTACATGGGTCATACAATTTTTTCTTGTTTAGGGGGAGGCTACTCTGCAAGCAAAATGGTAAATAGATGTATATTAGCAAACTATTCAACATCTAATTCTCTAAATAAATAAATGTAATCATTAAAACCAGAATATATACAGTACCGTAAAGGCCTTTTTACATTGGCCAGCAAAATATTCTTTAAGAAGAGGGGAGAGAGGCATTTAAATGCAGCAATCATCTCCTATGTACGGGGATACCTGTTGGCAACAATGATTTAATATCATTTAGCAAAGATGCGATCGGCTAATGAAAAAGCGTCCATCAGGTGATCATGGCATATTTACACAGGTCAATTATCGGAAAAGAGCATTCCTAGGACGCCGGTTCCCGATAACTGCCCCAATCGTCAGCTTGTATAAAAGGGTCTTTATTAAAAGGAAATTTAAGGATTAGAAAAACATGGCTGCTCTCTTACAAAAACTGCATCCACAGGTTGTGTGTGGTATTTCAATACAACTGACGAAGAAAGCAGCCATGATTTTTTTTTTAAATCTTGAATTCCCCCTTTAAAGAGGAGCTGTCAGCTCGAAATGCAATGCAATCTGAAAGCCCCATGTTATAGAGCAGGATAAGCTAAGCAGCTTAAAGGGGTTGTCTCAATTCAGTAAATGGCATTTATCATGTAGAGAAAGTTAATACAAGGCACTTACTAATGTACTGTGATTGTCCATATTGCCTCCTTTGCTGGCTTGGTTTGTTTTTCCATCACATTATACACTGCTTGTTTCCACGGTTACTACCACCATGCAATCCAGCAGTGGTGGCCGTGCAACTAGAGTGCCTGTGTGCTTTTCCTATAGTGTGCAAGCACGGCCACCACTTCTTAATTCTCGATAGCAGGGTGGGCCTAACTATGGAAACGAGCATTGTACAATGTGATGGAAAAATTAATGAAGCCAGGAAAGGAAGCAATATGGACAATCACAATACATTTGTAAGTCCCCTGTATTCACTTTGTCTATATAATAAATGCCTTGATTGCTGAAACAACCCCTTTAAATCCCTTCTGTAATTGTATGTAAAATGTTTATATTTAAAATTCAATACAAATTACTATGACTAAATAACTTCTGTGGGAAAAGATTCAGTAAAACCTACAATTTATGCATTTATATCTTTGAATTTCTGTGAAGAGCTATTGGTACAGGGAGGAGGTGTTATTAGTGATTGACATCTCTATGTACACTTATACACACAATGCTATCAATCACTGATTACTCCTCCCCATACGTACCGATAGGTATTTACAGGAATTCAAATATATGAATGTATAAATTACAGGTTTTACTGAATCTCTTCCCATAAAACAGTTTCTCCTGCTCTATAGCATGATGCTTTCAGATTGCAGATTCAGTAGCAGTGATTTTCAGTGATGGACAGCTAATAGCTGTACAGTATATACAGTGTGCATAAAGAGATAGCTGTCCGTTACTGGCAGTAGGTAGGTAAAGCTGGATTTTAAACTCTGTGAGCTACGAAGCCAAAGGAGGACAAGAATTAAATAAAACATTGCAAGTCAACACTGAATTTATGCATAAAACAATAACTAAAAGCGCTCAGCACCTTCTCTATAACATGCTCCTTGCAGATTGTGGAGTATAGTTTACTGGCCGAGCTCCACCTAATTGTATTAACACCTTACGGAGTGTAGAAGTAATATCCTTGAAGGGGTTATCCAACATTACATCTAACTCACAGGGTGGTCGACCTGCGGTGGTGATCATACTTACCTGATCCCTGCTCCACGGCCAGTTATTCATCTCCCTGGTGTGCTGCAGCCAACAGCTGGCCGCAGAGGTGACCTGCTCTCTTTGTGTCACGACAAATATTCACATGACACAAGGGGAGAGGGTCAGTGCTGCACCCAGCTATTGGCTGCAGAGGTCAAGTGACCCGTCAACAGAATGTTGATATCGGCAAACAAAGGAGATGAAGAGCCAGCCTTGGAGTGATAGAGATCAAACCCAACAACGGGGACGAGGTAAGTACGATCACCACCGTGGGTCCGCCACTCTGTGAGGTCTCATATTATGTTGGATAACCCCTTTATTATCCAAAATTTAAGTTACTTTTGGCATGTTACCCAAATTCAACAATGTCAAGGGTATGGAGATTCAAGGAACTCAATGTGGAGACGCATTCATCATCCTATCTACACTTAAAAGGTCTATTAGTAGAAGAGGATAAGAGAGAGTGAGGAAAGTCATATAGCCTTATACTTTCAAAGGCTTGTTAGATCATCACTCGAAAAGAAACTCTGGTCAATGCTCAGACTTGGCAGGCGCAAGCGAGGGAAACACCTGCATGGCTATTGACAGGGGACACGGGTAAACAGGAGCTCATTTAAGAAGCCACAGCATCAGTAAAGACCTGATACCCCCAAGAGTCAAACCCACCCAGGAAAACTACACTTCGATGTGGTGATTTATCAAACAAAGTGGAGAGCTGAAAACTTGATGTACCTTGATGTATCTACCGGCTCGAAATCAAAGTCCGCTGACTGATGTATTTGAAGAGGTAATGTATAAATATTTAAAACCATTGCCCAAAGTTGAAAATAACTTTTCTGCTGCAGATATTTAAATGGAAGGATTGATGTTGGAGATGGTAAGTTACTAGTGAAGTGACAATCAGGAATAAGGGAAGACCAACAACAAAGACGAACATCTGGACCTCTGGAGCAGAACAGTCGGCAGCTACAAGTCTTCTGTCAGTGTTAAACTGAAATCTCTGTTTATCGCTTATACTTTCATCTATGAGTGACAAATGACACTGTACACATATGCCTCAGGTAGACACTGTAAAACGACTTAGGAAAGCACCCTCAAACAGAAGTTAATGAAATAGCCATAGTTTGAAAATAAAGCTCCATCCAGATACAGTGGGCATTGCTAAATTGCCAATAAAAAGTGCGGTCATAATGGTTGTCCGTTTTGATCTTCTTCGTCATTAATGGTTACTTCACCGTTGGTAGGAAATGAGGACAAGATGTCAGCATTTTTTTGCATAGCTAATCAAAAAGCAACAGATAACATGGCTGCACATTTCTGGTGACCACTTTTGCAAAGTTGACTGGCGCTACATATAATAATTGCATTTGAGTGTAAAGAATGTGAGGGACACTATTCAATGAAGGGATCAGGTTCTAAGGAGGGGGTGAAAGGAGACTGATTAGGGAATGTGAGAAGCCTGCCTAAAAAGATGTGTTTGTAGGGCTTGCTTAAAACTGAGAATCTTGGGAAATAATTTGATTGAGGTGGCAAATTCCCAAAACGGATGCAGCACAAGCAAAGAGTGAAAGGTTTGGGTTATGGAGGAGGTTAGCCTTCGATCGATGGTCAAAATTAGAGCACAGGTAGAGTGGTTTACAGATAATGGAGGACATACAGGAACAAGCTGCATGAAGAATGAGAGTGAGAAGTTTAAATTGCATTATGTACTGTATTCGTTAGGGCGAGTTCACATCACAATTATTTTTCCTCTCTTTTGATCCGTCAGAAGAACAGAAAAATAAAGTAAAAAAAAATTAGATCCTTTAAAAAAACTAATGGATCCTAAGCATCAGTTATGCCCATATGGCATCTGTTTAAGCCATTTCCATCAGAGATCCGTTATTTTAACCAGGACAGTGACTGTCACATAGTAGAGGGATCGGTGTAGATGATGGACAGATAGTTGCGTCTGGCTGCTGCACTCAGAATAGACTGGAGAGGGGGCCATTTAATGAGGGGAGGAGGTCCATGATGGCATGGGTCCGACTCCTGACACCCCTGTCGATCTGCTGTTTGCAGGAGCTCTGGGTCCCAGAAACAGGCATCAAAACGTCACAGTTATGTTCACTGTATAGTGAACAGGTATAGTTACTGTAGCCATATTCCCATTACGACAATCAGCGCTCCTGCGAACTGCATTGAAGACCAAGTGCTGATGAATCTGTGCAGAACAGATCTGCGTTTAACATAACCTCAAAAACAGGGGGTGTGCATCCTAAATTTTAAGACAGTTTCCCTGCTGTCTTACATTTAGACCTTTTCCTTCGCCTGAAACAGCTGGACCCCTTTCCCGGCCACGGCACAATTTTGGACCTGGCATGAGCAGGGAGATGCTGTGCCGCAATCTGCACCTGAAATACGCCCAATATAGGTGTATTTCAGCATTATAAATGACCCCCATAGTCTCTGTGTAGAAGGATCTATTTGCCAACAAAATATGTTCCCATCAAAATACTCACCCACCACAAAATAGTTCTCATGCATTAGGGGGTCATACAAAAGCCTAAAAAGGCCAGTCTGCAAGTCGCCAGTGAAAGATTTCTGTTCAATGTACCGTAATCACCCACCCCAGTGCTATCTACTGTTGTCTGTAGGGCACAGGGAGTGTAAAGAAAGGTTACTGTAAGTGCACTTAATTAAGTTGTATTGCTTGGACCTCTGCCTTTTAAAGAAAAAAAAAGAAAAATCCCCCATCAATATGTCATTTCTTTCCGTATCTGTAAAGACAGAATAGAAGTGCAGGATGCATGGGAAAAAAGGGGTCAGGTCTTCCAGAAATGACTCAAATATGCGCTATCCTGTGTATAGCTGATGCCTCTGCAGAGTACAGACTGTGTCAAGCGGTAAGCAGTTAGGAAATGGCGTCATTTTGTATATATGCTTCATCCACCCTGTTAGATTAGTCTGAGCGCGGGGTCTATTAAAGCCCAGACTCACAATGTATATCACAGCGGTAATAATACAGGCGCACTTATCCATGTAATGCTTTTTCAATTATACTCTCCATTTGTTTTCACGTCATATACGTGAAGATCAGCACCCCAGGTCGTCGTAAAAATCTATACCACAGCTTGGGGAAAAACATCTACTTTGGTTGAAGGACATCTTCAAAATGAAGCAATACAAATATAAACCAAGCTACATTGTGATCTTTGACCATACTGAGTAATACAAGCTACGGCTGTGCGACGATTCGAATAACGAACAAAGGAAAAACAACAGATGTGATGGAGTATCTCAAGTCACACAATAACTACACCAACATCAGAACAAACGACACAAACCAAGTCAGTTAGTACCAGCCTAAAGTTGGCCATATGTAAATTGCGGTCCCCAATGCACGGAACTGCTGAGCAACGGCCATGTGCATGAACCCTAAGGCTGTATTACACTCACCGATATTTCGGACGATAATTGCTAACCAGCGTTCGCATGAACACTAGTTCGGGATCATCTTGCAGTGTAATACGGACGCTGCTTGCCTAGTAGTGAATAAATATATGCCCGTTCATCGGACAATTCTGGGCTTTCCGGCGTCAGATTGTGCTGTCTAATAGAGATCTGCCGCTGGCAAACCACTACACATATAGGGACAAACGATGACATATCGATCGCTCCTCTCCATGCTGCAGAGGAAATTGCTGCATAGAACAGCACCAGTCTCATCCGCTACCTAGCAAAAACCAGGAATGGATTAAAAGAAGAGTGGTTTTATCTGTCCTTAATACTTTCTCTACTTTTAGGATCAAGCCTGATGTTGGCTTCCAAAACTGCATCAAAACTAAAAGTTTGCTAAGTGTTCCTTTAACAACTTCTACGAGAGTCCACATGACCCTGTAATGAAGCTGTATCAATATCCATTGGGTATTGTCAGATAAAATACAAACTAGTCATGGTAAGGATCCTCCAAAACACCACGTAATAATTGTTTTTTGTAAAATATCCTTGAGAAAAGCAGTGAATCGCTAAAATGTTGATTTATAGGGCTGCCAGAGGAAAACTGCCACTAACCAATATTCGTCAGAGCTTTAACAGTTGTCATTGCCGCAAGGCCCCCGATTTAATCCAATTAGGGTATCCAACGTGGATCCTATCAACCAGCAAAGAACGGTTCCTCTTCCCTAACTACCATCTATCATTTCTATAAAAGTCGGCGGGTTAGAGAGACTTATTGAGGCAGTAAATAATAAATACATACACCTTCAAGGTTAGAATAACTACAGGTATGGATAGAACAACAGACTGCCTCTCTGGAATCTGGGGAAAGAAAACCAGAAGCCGGGAAATTGTAATTAATCGTGGCAGACTCTATTGCTCTATAGATTTATTACACAGAAATTAAAACTGTGGCAAAATTTACAGCAGAGTTTGTGGCCAGAACTGTCACGGTGGCAATTCCCAGAGAGATTTAGCAAAGAAAAAATGAACTAGCTCATATCAGCCGAGCCAGAGACCCATCTGTAGACAGCACTGTTCCGGGCTTCTTGACACTCATCAGCAGAGAGATAGGTGCAGCGTCAGACTGAATTTCCTTCGGGCCACCAGATGAAATCATTCTGGAGGCCCACCCTTTGATGAAACTTAGTGACCCTGCTTTATAAGGGGCCCTGTTTTATAAAGTGCCCTTTATTGTGTCAGAGCTTGGGCCCACAGAAGGATCCTCTTCTGTAGGTCTCTGGTTTGGCTCATATGAGTCAGTTAGCATACACTCTCAATGCAGCATTGCCTGGAAAAAAAGTCTCTATTCAGTATGGAGTCTCTTAAAAAACAAACAAAAAAAAACTAGCAAACCCCTCCACCTCATACTGTGCTGGTGATATTTCTATACATGTGTTCTGAGATACATTGCACAGAGCTGATAATATTTTAAAAAATTAACTATGGCAGACATTGTCACAACCATGCAAAAAAAAAAAAAAAAAAATTAAGAGGATGATATATCTGTTAATCTGCCACTCATAATTATCCCTGTTCACACCTATTGTTGCCCCTGCACAGCCATTTACCCTGTAATGTGAAAGGCTATCCCTCTTCTATGAACATCATAGTTCAGATCATGGCACAGATTGCTAATGGCAGCCATATATAACAGTATAGGCATATTGTTGGGAGTAAAAGCCCTTCTGTGAAGCTCGTCAACATCTCAGGATGTATTATTCTTGACTTTTAACCTATGAAATAAAGAAGTGTCTTTAACCATCCAATTGTCGTGTGTAGGAGTTATTGCCTCATAGCTATGGAAGGCTATAGGTATACAGATGTGCCCTTCCTGACCTTTCCTCTTGACTCCACACAATGCAAAGATGAGGGGTGTCTGATGACCTGGTAGCTGTGATAAAAATTTCAGACTGTACAGGGTTTTTCTAGCATGTATGATAATGCATGGAGTTCGTAAAAGGGAACCTGTCACCATGAGCAGAAGGAGCTGAGCAGATTGATATGTAGGTTTATCAGAAAAGAAGGTGCGGATTGGGAACTGTCCCTGGAAAGTGGCCCTTGAAAAAACATAAAAGTGGCCTCATGTTGAAGGTAGGTCCAAATTGACAGAAGACAGGGCAACTTGCACCGCATCCCAGGACGGAAAGAATACCGCAGCATGCTGTGGTATTTTCTCCATCCAAAATATGTTCAGTGACTGAACTGAAGACATCCTGAACGGATTTCTCTCCATTCAAAATGCATGGGGATAATCCGGATCAGTATTCATCCGGTATAGAGCCACGACGACGGAACTCTATGCCGGATCCTGAAAACGCTAGTGTGAAAGGGCCCTAATTACGCATGTTATTTGTATGGCATGCTACAAAAATGTATGATCTAATGTGACGTGAACAGGGCCGACGCCTGTGTGATGATACTTCTACGCTGCACCAGAAAACAGAAAGCTCTTCCCTAGGTGCAAAACGTTGAATTAACAAATCAGATGACTGCCACAAATATCCATCGGCTGGGCAATACCTGTTTATGAGATATGGCTATAATAACGCTATTGTTATGCGGAAGGCCGATGAAGAAAAGTCTCTCCAGTTGCTATCACAGAGGATCTGCACAATTGAAAGCAATAAATCAGTCGCGGTAATTTTGCCTCCTTTCTGACCTGTTGTTAGAGCCAGGAGATTATCACCATAGATTTCTATGCCTTTAAAACTCCAGGAGCTTGTAGCTGTGTGCAGCATACAGATCAGTACAAGGCACACTTCACTCAGCCCCAGCTCCTCGCGTTTTACTGCTTAAACAAACCTGACTACCTGCGTCTCGAATTCTGCTACCTTTGAAGCCTCTTATGTAACGCGGAGACTTGAGGTGAAGTTTGCTCAGAGCTATTTGTTCAATCCTGACAATGTTCATGTACATAACCCATCCCTTAATGCACTGACAAGGCGCAAAAAGGAAAAGTTGCCATCCAAAATTGTTAAGACCAAGCAGCTAAAAGGTGCGTTACCATCTGAAGTCCCTGAGGTGATGGCTCTGCAAAAAGTAGGGAATTGATGCATTAAAATGATTTTTGGCAGTCTCTCTATTTTATCAAACACCCAAATGTACCTACTGTCAATAATACATTTCTTGCAAAATCACCAGTTAGTGAAACTATGTATTTTACCTTTTTTTTTTTCTCTCGAAGTCGGTCTGGTCTATCCAAAACTGCACTGAATAACGTGCAGCAGGTCAGGAGCACAGACGTTGGAGTGTGCATAACACGTAGGTCATCTGAACCACAGTTTCCAAAAATTCCTACAAATTAGGTGTCATGCACATGACCAAATATATCTTGCAGACGGACACTGTCCATGTTGCGTCCGCATATAGTCCATGGTCTGCATTTTATGCTGAAGTGTAGGAATTTAGATCTTTTTGCGGTACGGACATGCGGATGCGGAAAGCACATGGATCAACCGTGTGCTTTTTGCATCCGTAAATCCCAAAAATGTGGACAGCACACAGACTGCATGCGTATTTTGAAGATCCACAATTTGTGGACCATAAAATAGATACGGTTCTGTGCATGAGGCCTCCATAAAGCTCTCCGCATACAACCCTGACTTGTACATGATATTCACATGCAACAGATTAGTTGCCGAAATTTCTGGGACTATTCATCTCAATGGGGCATGCTGGAATCCATGCATCTGCTGCAGAAACGACCCCATTTATTTCTTCCACAAATACACATAAGGTCTCATGCACTCGGCCGTTCTGTGCATTGGGGACCGTTATTTGTGGTCCCTAATGACCGGGCAACATCCGTGCGGCGGCCGGGACGGATTGAGACCCATTCAACTTGAATGGGCCTGTGATCTGTCCGCACCGCAACAAACTGGAACATTCCGTAGTGCTTCTGTGGGCTTCCGATCTGTGCTTCTGTTCCGCACCACACCGCATCTCCAAGTGAATGGGTCCGCATCCGTGATCCGGGCTGTAATATGGCCACGAGCAACGGCTGTGTGCATGAGGCCTAAGGACTGCCCTGCCTTAGATTTTTTTCTCCAATCCCTGCATAGAAAATGGCCTATAAAACAAGTATGGCATCGTCGGTGCCGGATGGGACTTATTTGTGTAACGTGATAAATGTCTCCGTGCATGCTTGTTACCCTCGGCTGCCATATTGTATCAGATCTTTCAATATTATTTTTCATCTCTAGCATTTGATGCAGCAATGCTGAGACGTGAAATATGCCAACACCAGCGCCATGAATATGCATAAATGACAGCATGAATAGAAAAATACTCCTGTTCTCACGCTATGGAGATGCGCACCGGGATCCAGTGTCTGCAGGGTGCATGAGAATAGCATTACGTATTTATGGAAAGTATTCTCATTTAACAGTCAGAGAAGTGAGATTAAGTAATTCATCCTAACACTTCCACCGCTGGCTAGGACTCATAAACCAGGCAGATCAAATCTTCTGTTTTATGGCACTGCTTGAGTACAGGGAAGCACTGTAATCTATGGGAAGACACTTGGGGAGGAATGAGATACTATTTTATTGTTTGGTGTAGAAGGTAACATCAAGATATATTACACACGTCAAACGGGGTAAAGAGAAGCATATATCATTTTCTAAATGTCCTGTCAACATATGTGTGCTGTGTATGCATGCGATAGGTGGTCCTGAGCAGAGACCGACAGACCGCATAAGGTAGTTTCACGCTAGCGTTTGAGATCTCCGGCAGGCTCTCCTGGCAGGGCGGCACTGGCGGGAGCTGTCTGAATGCCCACCAGCCCCATTAACTGAAATGGGGACCGGCGGAGATCTGGCGCAAACTTGGCAATTATGAACTGCTGTGGGGAACTCTCAAACGTTAACGTGAAACTAGCCTAAGAGTCTATTCACATGTGGCAGATTTGGTGCAGAAATGTATTTGTTCCCTATATGCAAATGGGTTTCCACAAGCCCTATTCAGATGTATGGCACAAAAAAAACTTCTGCAACAAATCTGCCGTGTGTGTATGCAATTCTATACAATTTTTAATTTGTCCCCCCCCCCCCCCCAGGAGTTCAATATTGATGACCTATGACCAGCATACATCATCAGTATCTGATTGGTAAGGTTCCGACAACTGGCACCCCCGACGATGAGCTATGTGAAGGAGGCTGCAGCGCTGACCAAAGTGCCAAAGCTTACAAAGCACAGCGCCATACATTGTATAGTTGCTGTGCATGGTATTGCAGCTCAAGCCCATTCACTTGAATGAGACTGAGTTGAGTCCAGGCCATGTGACAGATGAACGTGATGTCACAGAGGTTGTGGCCTCTTCCAATATCCGATTGCCGGGAGTAAGCCCTTACCAAACGGATAATGATGATCTATCCAGAGGATGGGACATCAATATCGAACTCCTGGAAGACCCCTTTAAGGCTCCATTCACACGTCCGTGGTTTGTTGCGGATCCACAACACACCCTGCCGGCACCCCCCATAGAAATGTCTATTCTTGTCCGCAAGCTGCGGACAAGAATAGGACATGTTCTATCTTTTGCGGAGCCGCGGACCGGAAGTTTCGGGCCGAAACCCGGATGTTCGGGGCCGCGCTCCGCACATAGTGTGCTCTCCGATTCACGTCCGGCCCCATTGAGAATGGGTCCGCACCCGTTCCGCAGAATTGCGGAACGGATGCGGACCCATTTGCGGACATGTGAATGGGGCCTTACACATGCATTGCATGGTCTGTAGCAAGAGATGATGGTATGGTACTGTCTCTTCTACTCCTATTTCATCAGTATTAGACCTCATGAGCACTGTGATAGATATAAATATCTATGTGGCCAAGCTATCCAGAGGCATACATAATCTGACCTAAAACTCGTATAGGAGGGAGATAGTCTCTTCTAAAAGAATTGCAATATGTCCATAATCTGGATAACAGAAGTAAGCACTCTGCAGGGGTCTTTCCTATGCAATATCCATACTAACAAGAGGCTCATCATGAGCGTTCAATCCATTTAAAGCAATGTTCCTTAGCTCCAGTCCTCAGGGTCCACCTGCCGGTCATGATTTGAGAATATCCCACAGAATGAATAACTATAATAAGTCCAGATGCATTGACCATAACTACATTACCTGCTTATTACTATGGAAATCCTGAATGACCAGCAGATGGGCCCCGAGGACTGGAGTTGAGGAACACTGGTTTAAGGGGATGTGTCAGACTGAACCGGGTGCCCGAGCTGCAGTCAGCGTGCTATAGAGCAGGAGGCGCTGAGCAGTCCGGTGGGCGATCCCACTAAGTGACTGACAGCCTTCTCTGTACAAGTACAGCACAGTACATACTGTCTTAGCTATCAGTCACTGTTTAGGACCACCCAGTGGACTTCCAAGCACAGAAAGAGCTGAGATTGACATGAATAAGTTACAAATTAGGGTCCATTCACACGTCCGCAATTCCATTCCGCATTTTGCGGAACGGAATTGCGGACCCATTAGTTTCAATGGGGACAGACGATGTCCCGGCCGGGTCCGCAATTGCGGATCCGCACTTCCGGGTCCGCAATTGCGTTCCCGAAAAATATAGAACATGTCCTATTCTTGTCCGCAATTGCGGACAAGAAAAGGCATTTTCTATGAGAGTGCCGGCGATGTGCGGTCCACAAATTGCGGAACGCACATCGCCGATGTCCGTGTTTTGCGGATCCGCGGATCCGTGGATCCGCAAAACACAACGGACGTGTGAATGGACCCTTATACTGAATCTTTACCCGTAATACTACATATCAATCTGCACAGCTCCTCCCGATCTATACCCTACTACCCACAGATAGGACTGCATAGGAATCTGTCACTCCGATCTTGGACCATCGTCTACAGTAATACCTGAGAAGTACTGAAGATAAGGACTCAAGATCTCCATTTTTTATTTTTTTACTGCCCCCTATTCCCCAGCTGTCAGCACTAAAATACATTGTCAGGACTGCTGTGCATGCGCTCAAGAGTCCTGTCTATTCTCTTAGCACAGAACAGCAATCTGGACTGTGAATTTAAAGGGAACCTGTCACTGGGATTTTGTGTACAGAGCTGAGAACATGGGTTGCTAGATGGCCGCTAGCACATTCGCAATATCCAGTCCCCATAGCTCTGTGTGCTTTTATTGTGTAAAAAAAAGGATTTGATACATATGCAAATGAACCTGAGATGAGTCCTGTCCCTGAGATGAGTCCAGAGAGCAGCATTGAGCGCCGACAGCAGGGGAATGAGGGGCAGTAGAAAAATACAAAATAGTGATCTGGACTCCATATCTGCAGTACTACTCATGTATTAGGGCTCCTTCACACTTGCGTTTGTGTTTTCTGGCATTGAGTTCCGTCGTCGGGGCTCTATGCCGGAAAAATCCTGATCAGTTTTATCCCCATGCATTCTGAATGGAGAGAAATCCGTTCAGGATGCATCAGGATGTCTTCAATTCAGGACCGGAACGTTTTTTGGATGGAGAAAATACCGCAGCATGCTGCGCTTTTTGCTCCGGACAAAAATCCTGAACACTTGCCGCAAGGCCGGATCCGAATTAATGCCCATTGAAAGGCATTAATCCGGATCCGGCCTTAAGCTAAACGTCGTTTCGGCGCATCGCCGGATCCGACGTTTAGCTTTCTCTGAATGGTTACCATGGCAGCCAGGATGCTAAAGTCTGCCAGGACGCTAAAGTGATGTCAGGGTGCCCCATGCGCATGGATCACGTGATCGCATGGATCACGTGATCCATGCGCATGGGGAGCTCTGACGTCATTCTGGAGCGCCCCGGGAGCCGCACGGACTGCAAGTATACTGCCCCCCTTCGCTCCCCACTACTACTATGGCAACCAGGAGTTTAATAGCGTCCTGGCTGCCATAGTAACACTGAAAGCATTTTGAAGACTGATCAGTCTTCAAATTCTTTCAGGTCACTTGCGTTGTGCCGGATCCGGCGGGCATTTCCGGCTACAGAAGTGCACGCCGGATCCTAACAACGCAAGTGTGAAAGAGGCCTTACTGCAGATAATAGTGCAAGATCAGGGTGACAGATTCCCTTAAAATTAGTTGTATGCTGCAATGTATAAAGGTGAAATGGGCTGTTCTTCTGCGATACATAAGGATGAAAATCCTGCTGGCAAACATTTTTTTTTTTGGAAGGTAATTAAAAATTTTAAGAGGAGATCCTGCAGTGCCTTGCCATATACTGCAGATGACAGCAGTAGCCAGTCTATCACAGCCTGTGGAGCGAGGCTAGGCTGTGGCTAATGAACTAAAGTATATTGGTTTATATAGTTTGTGGACTGTGAAAAAACTTCTTTCTTATTTGCAATTAAGCTGCCAACAAAAGTGTATTTTAATGATCCTGACAGATTTGCTTCACTTCCCTTTCCCATTAATTACCCCGGACTGGATGGTGGCGAGCGTGCCGCTGCTCTTATTGACTGCTTTAGGAGTGTGGCCTGAACAAGAGGAGCGGTAAATGAAAGTCAGGTGCCTTCCACAAAACACTTGTCAGCTGCCCAATTCATTGAATTGACAGAATAGGCTGTGGCCCGGCTCCAGTGACTGATGGGAACACTGACATGAGAGATCGGCAGTGACAGAGAATCAGCAATTAACTCATCAAAGCTTACCGCTAAAATGCCGGTTGTGTCTCTGTTGTGGAAGCGGCAGACATTAGCCGATTCATTTAAAATGTTCCTACATACACACGTATATATAAGTGATGTCAGCAGAGTGCATGCTGGGAAAGTTCATCATACAATCACAATACATGCGAAAAATGAGCAGAACTAGATTTCTAAACAGATAAGATTGTCTTCCTAACTTGTCAGCTACTGTATACACTGACAATACAATTACCTGACTCCATCCAAATGTATTAGCATAGAAAAGATGATGCCTTGTTGCCAAGCAATCAAAAAGAAAGCTTTTCTTGGATGTATTCTGTAAGCGATGGGAGACGTGTGTATCCTAAAGGTGTATGATCCCTATTCCAGGGAGTCATTAAAGGCCATTTACACCTTTGTACTTGTGGTCCGCTGCGGGCATCCTCCATTGTATGCATTTTTGTTGGGGATCGCCATTAGCAACGGGCCACAAGTGCAGTATCTGCTCCCCTGTATATATATGCACAACTGCATTTTTGGGTTGAGCACATCCTGCTTCATGCCACCTTTCAGTTGTTTTGTGTATATACATTTTTTTGGAGGTGTATAAACTCCCATGTAAATGTAGCCTGTTTTCCATCCACAGGCTACATTTAGGTGCACCTGTGAGGCCTGGGCCATATCAGCCAGTCTTGGGTGGGGCTCACAGCCTTTTGCCTCCTCCCATTGCAGGCATGGTTACATGCTGGAGGTGACTGGGGAGTTTGCTGCAAGTCTGCCTTTACACTCCTATAATTTGCCCACTGGCCCCTGGTATTGCCCATATGGCACAGGTAGGTGAGTGTTAGGTCCCGAGCTACTTGAGAAACCTTGGTGCGGTGCTCGGGCTCAGACATGTCCTCCACAGTAGGATAAGTTGGCGAATTCTCAATTTTAACATCAGAATGAGGGTTAGTAAGACCACAGAGTGCACCCGTCTTTTCTATTGTTAATCATATCCACACAACCACCACCGTGTGTAGGATGTTTATTGTGGTACTTGTGCTCCGCTGCGGGCACCCTCCATAGAGATGAGCGAACTTCAAAAATTAGTTTGGCGTTCGGGTTGGGGTAATCGCCGCATCCCGTTATGGATTCCACTACCGCGGACTATCCCGGCATATGGAATCCATAAGGGGCGGCTTCCACAAACCCGAACTTTGGAAAAGCCGAAGGACCTCGGGTGACGTCACCGTCATGTCATCAGTGCAGGGGGCGTGGCTCAGCGCTGGATCAAATCCAAAATAAGACACAGCATTATTGCTGACATCACGTCTACAGGGCAGGGTCCAGGAGAATGAGCAAAACACTGCCTCAAGAGGAAGGGTCATTAATGATGTGTCTACAAGACAGAGCCTTACAAGCCTTACCACAGCTGTAGATGTGATGTCACCTAGTGGGAAATGTCACTTGTATCTGGCATTTAGTAGTTTTCTCTTCAATATGCTAGGTCTTTCGTTTGCAGATCTCCCAGATCTGGTGGGTAGAGGCTAGCTCCCATCCGCTGCACACAGAAAGTACAGGAAAATCCGCTTCTCAATATTCTCTCTGTCACTCAGAAGCAGCACAACGATCATGGAGGACATTACATAGAAGTACTGACCTGCATGGATGTAACTATAGCACTTGGGCTCAGAAGAAACAGTCTTTAAGGACCAGCAGAACGGAAAGGACGGATGCTGTACATAACTGACACCTAACTGACACCAACAGAGCCTAAAGACCCCGTAGACTTTAATGGGGTCTGCTTGGTGTCCGCTCAGAACATGATTTTTGAGCGGACACAAAAGTACTGCATGCAGGACTTTCGTGTCCACTCAAAAATCATGTTCTGAGCGGACATCAAACGGACCCCATTAAAGTTTATGGGGTCTTTAGGCTCCGTTGGTGTCAGTTATGTATAGCATCCGTCCTTTCTGTTCTCCTGCTCCTTAACGGAGCCGGAGAACGGAAAAGACAAGCGGTGATGTGAACCAGCCCTTAGCTGTGCAGTCTTTTTTGCTGTACGTGTGTGTCTCTAGTGTTCTCTTAGTTCCTGCACACTCCTACCCCTCCACTCTCTATAGACCTGTATAGGATGATGTAATCCGATCCTTCAGTGTGCAGCAGTTTTCCAAGACGGATTCCTCATGATTTTCAAAGACAAAGATATGTTAGAAAAGGTAAGGGGAAACAGCTGATGACTCTAACAGGAGGCATTTGTCTCTGATCATATATATTACAAAGTTTCTTTTATTACTGATTTATGCAAAGTTGTCTGAAACATTAGTGATCATTGAAGCATTTATTTAAAAAAAAAATTAAATGTGTTGAGGTAGCTCGTCACTTGCATGTGTCTGCGTATGGGAACACAATGTTTTTTCTTTTACTGTGAGTACATTATACCGATAAATACTACAGATTTTTGTCCTCCAAACCAAATGTAGCCTGCACAGTGCTGCTTTCTCGGAAGATGGGCTTTTGTCTGCAATCTTGAACATCTATTGAACATAGCATTAGCTTCTGACACTTCAGGATGCCAAGGACAGCAGCCATTCAGTTTCCATGGGGAAACAGTCACCTCCCCTTACACATTAGTAGTAGTGCGTGCTTCAGTTAGGCACAATACAGCAGTAACCTCTTGGTCTCCTCTGGAAGAAATTAAATATTTATTTCTGCTGACGACCCTAAAACACCCAATAATTAACAGGGAACACACCTATGACACATGCAGCAGATATCGGTGAAATAAAAGGTGAAATGTTCAGTTTAGTAATGCAATGCTAAATCTGTATGTGCCATTTTTACAGAACATTTGGGGTATGCACAGACATGGTGTAAAAATTACACAGCAAAACCTAAAAATGTATGTTTTACAAGGAAATGTCATGCCTAATTTTTGTGGTGTGGGTCAAGTTGCATATTTCATTACATGCAATGAATGTAATCTGCTGTAAAAATCTTGGCACTTCTGCAACAGATGTGAAAATCCGCAGCATGCCTAAAATCCTATGTGGATTTTTGACATTGCGAGTGAATAGACTTTGATAAAAGCCTATTCGTTAACATTGTAGTTTATCTGCTGCCCAATGTGTCAACCCAAGACTGCCACCAATAGTGCTGATCCAAGAGGGGTAGCTCTGAAAATGGACAGCCCTGTGAAATTGTCATTATTTGTTCTACTCATCATGAAAAGGGGACAGAGCCGACTGAATCTGTCCGAACATATGAAAATGTCTGTGTCAACTGAAAACTGCACCTTACTCTTGGGCATGTGTCGCATTTAAGAGGTTGATGGGTTGGGGTGAGAGTGTCGGATATCCCCGCCAATCGGCTCGTAATACCTATCCTGAGGACAGTCCATCACTTAAAGGGGTGGTGTCACTTCAGCAAATGGCATGTATCATGTAGAGCACGTTAATACAAGGCACTAATGTATTGTTGCAATTCATATTGCTTCATTTGCTGGCTGGATTCATCTTTCCATCACATTATACACTGCTCGTTTCCATGGTTACGACCACCCTACAATCCAGCAGCGGTGGTCGTGCTTGCACACTATAGGAAAAAGTGTTGGCTTCTCTAGTGGCCAGGGCTGTGGGAGCGCACAGTGTGCAAGCACGACCACCACCGCTGGACTGCAAGGTGGTTGTCGTAACCATGGAAACAAGCAGTGTACAATGTGATGGAAAGATGAATCCAGCCAGCAAAGGAGGCAACATGGACAATCACAATACATTAGTAAGTGGCTGGTATTAACTGATTCATGATAAATGCACTTTGCTGAAGGGAGAGGACCCATTTAATATATGGGGCACAACCCCTTTAATACTAGGCTGAGTGCTAATTGTTATATTTTTCTGCTACTTTTATAGCAACCTTACCTTTTTTTCCCTTCAATACATATGTTGAGTGGATTTCTATGGTCTGAAAAAAAGACAGATAAAAGCACTAGAAAATACGCACTTGGCATTCATCGCTTCAGCAGCTTGCAAACAGGGCTGGAAGTGACTCGCCAGTCATTGTGACCAAATAACCCCATCCGCTATCAGCATATATCTCAGAAAAGCTCATCTCAATGTTTTTACCTTCCAGTAACATGGAGCAAATGTAAAATAAAGAGCGAGATGTGCGCTCTGACATGATATGGGAAAAAGCCCGGCGTTGTCATTTATCAGCAAGCACTGATTATGCGCTGTGCTGGAAAGCACTGCCTGTGACATCCAAATTAGGATTCAGCGGCCGACGGTGCACCTCTTCTGACAAGAGATGTTTAAGAAAGCACGCAGCTCAAAAGCCAGGTCAAAGTCACTGACCTCCATCATCAAAAACCACAGCTCCAAGGGAAAATGAGTCTAATGTTCCGGCTTGTGCCTCCCACTTTCATGATGGCCAGCGGAGCTGAAGGAGCTGGTGCAGCGTTCGCTCTCTGCCCTCATCTACATGTCATTAACCTGCTGCCTCTCCATGTGGGTGAACACATCAGTGACCCAACCAACCTCAGCACGAATTTTTGCACTCAGGGACTCCGAAATATTTGCTGTGCTTTAATGGAAACTATCATACAAACAGAGAATGTGGCTGAAAAACAAACCGGTCGTGCAATTGGTTTCTGACCTGTTTGCTTTAATGGTTGCATTTCCAGTTTCCACAGAAAAGCATATGTTTAGAAACCGCCACCAAGATAAGCGACTGTCCGACCGCTAAACTCCACACTTTCTATTCTGCTGATTAAAGACAAGAAGCTAAATAGCATTAAGGCTTCCTTCACACCCAGTTTTTTTGTGTTAATTTTTTTTCAGGGTGGGGGTAATTGGTAAAAAAAAAAAAAAAAACAAGCATTTATACCATTTTAGGGTGTTGCCATACTATGACTATCACAATAATTACTCTTGCACGCAAACTTATAAGTTCCGTTCCGTGCATTGGGGACCGCAAGTTGCGGTCCCCAATGCACGGGCAACGTTCGTGCGGCAGCCGGGACGGATCCAGACCCATTCAACTTGAACGGGTCCACGATCCATCCATTCCGCAACAAGATAGGACAAGTTATTTTTGTGGAACGGAACCCCACAGAAGCACTCGTTCCGTTCTGCACCGCATTCCGGATTTGCGGACCCATTTAAGTGAATGGGTCCATATCTGTGATGTGGAATGCACACGATCGGTGCCAGTGTATGGCGCAATACGGCCACGGGGGGCACATGGTCGTGTGCAAGAGGCCTTAATACCATGAAATTCATGCTTACTGTGGTCACAAGGCAAGACATCATCCAGAAAAAAATCCACTTTGTAGAGAATTTCATAAATCACTAATCACTAAATACTCTGAAATTCTTCCAATCTGTACTGCCCCTCCAAGGAATGGAGAACATCAAAGTATCTGTGTTAAAAAAAAAAAAGCACATCTTTACTACCCTGCAATTCATCTTGCCTGTGAAGAATGACAGTCGCCATGTAAAATGTAATCCTACTAAAGTGTACAATAACACTGCAGACTATTGCGATAAAAAAGATCCTTTTGTGATAGGATGATCACAAATATCTGGAAAAATGGTCCAGAACAGTCAAACACTTGTGGTGTCAATCAAGACTTTGACACGTTCTTCATGCCCCTATCTGATAGGATGCTTTTTGGACATTCCTAGCTATTGGATCATTTCCTACATGACAATGTGCAAATTCACATTTTCAACTGGGATTAAAAGGGCTTTCAATTATTATTTTTTTTTACTGATGACCTATTCTCTGGATAAGTCATCAGTATCAAATGGTTGGGGGTCCGACACCCGGGAGCCCCGCCGATCAGCTGTTTTGAGAAGGCAGTAGCGGCGTATAATGGCCCCCTTCACAGATCATTTTGCCATTTCCTTAGATATCTCAACCAGTTAAATGGTGGTGGGTTTTCCAAAATAACAGAAGAAAAAAAAAAGGAGTGGAAAAAAGGAACATAAAAAGTGTGAAGTTCATTGAGTCCATTTATTGTATGAGAGAGTAGATACAATCACAGAACTATTGCAAAAGATTGTCTTTTTTATTACATTTGACAGCTTTCTTTTCTCCTTGTGTTTCCGCTATCTGATTTATGATAAGGAGAGTGTTTTAAGAATACTCATTTATGTCAGAGCAGTCAAGTTAATGGCGACATAGCTGCATTAAATAACACTTCTGGGCCTCTATTGTGGGGCTGGCATTGAGGTTTATACACTGTTGTGTCTGAAGAACATAAAAACACAATAAATGGTGAAGGGTATTTTTTTCCTTAAATTTCAGTCGCAATAACTATATACAACATCAGAAGACGACCAAAAGCAAGTAGCCTGTGAGTCTAGAATAACCTACAAAACTCTATAAGTTATCTATAACCTAAAAATACAGGCATAAACCACTCTAAATCCATAGACCATATTACATAACCAAACAGTGCCACCACCAAGGATACTCAACCTGCGGCCCTCCAGCTGTTGCCAAGCTACAACTCCCAGCATGCCCTAATAGCTGTTGGCTGTCCAGGCATGCTGGGAATTGTAGTCTTGCAACAGCTGGAGGGCCGCAGGTTGGGTATCCCTAGTGAATTTTATAACATGAATATTGGAGAGTCAGACCTAGTGACATCTTTATGAACCCCCTTTAAAATGTTTCCTAAGCTGTTGAATAGTTTACAACTAAAAGTGCAGTCCCATCGTTAAATATCACTTTCTTTGTATAGGTCATAAAACTAATATGGTTTCCCATTTACATGTTGTTGAAAGAGAGTTGAGTGATCTCAGGTCTCTGCACAGTGGTCCTCTGGCCAATGGCACCCTGTTAGTCAGGGCAGGAGCAGAGCCCCCGCTGGCAGTAGAAGACTCCTCCTGCAGGGGGCATAAGAAGGGACCACCTTGTCAGCTGCCAGAATTGCCACTGAAATTGGCAGGGAAGAAAATCCAAAACCACATCTAAAAACGGATAAAAAAAATGTCAGGAAAAAAAAAAACTAAAAACCTGATGTGGAGATTTTTTTCAGCACTGAAAATACTCATGTGAACATACCCTAAAGAAGAATCTCTGGTCCATATTAGACTGTGGTCACCTCTGCAGCGGAGGCTCGTTTCGCAGACTTTGTCACATTTGGTGGCAAAAACGTACTGCGCGCAGTGACAGACACTTCGGTGGCACTTGTTGGACACCATTAGAGGTCAGTGAGGTCCATCAGGTACCATTGGTGTCAGTGATGTGAGGGATCCGGCTTCTGCAGAACCTGAATAATATTGTGTGCTGTTGCAGATCGTACATTTATCGTCAAAAAGAAGGAATGTTCTTCTGCTCAGCGCTGCATAAGAAACACTATGAAGGTGAGATGATAAAAACAGACAAGTGTTCAACTGACATGGTTAGGGCAGCGGCACAGAAGATAAGTAAATCAGTCATGTCAAGTTCACTCTACACCCATACACACAAAGAAGTGGGAATGTCTTATCTCCAGCCCTGCTTTGCTGATGAGAGGGGAGCATATGCTACCAGGCTACTACTCCCTGCGAATCAAGTCCTAGAGATAAAACAAGAGTCTGGAGATATCCAAAGCAGACCTCACTTCTTTCTAACAGATTAGATACTGCAGCTGATTCCAAAGTACGTTCAAGGTGCCAAAATCAGCATCGCCATAAATGAATGAGTGACGTCTTCACAGTTGGCTATCAGCTCCTGTTAGCTGCTTTTTCACATTTCCGCACAAGTAGCTGCCTAATTTCAATTTGTAATAACAACATTAACATAACTTATCCACACATTCCATGGAAACTGTGTTTATTCTGTAAAACATTGATTATAAGGGGAAAATAAAGCTGGCACCTAGCACAAATCAACACCATTACACCCTGACAAATGGTGGTGTGACTATAGATCTGAATGGCTAGTTCCCTACTGGGTGATGAGATCATTCATAATTTGTGATGCTTAACATATCTATTCAGAGTTCTGATATTCTGTTACAGACCTCCCTGCAAAAGGTACAGGATTAAAAGCTAAACATTCGGACTGCCTGCGGCCACCACTAGGGGATGCTCAGGAGCCTTCTGCATACATTGAACTCAATACTGATGTGTGCAGAACGCGTACAAATTCACCCTGTGATCGAGTTAAATGATATTATTCTGTTCTAGATCTGACGGAGAGCAGGTTGTTGGAAATGTAAAATTAATCTGCACAAAATGTTGGCATTAAAAGGTAGGCCTTCACTTTATAGCTAAGGGTACTTTCACACTAGAGGCATAGCTATCCAGCAGGCTGTTTTGGAGGGTGAACAGCCTGCCGGATCCGCCATGCCGCAAGTACCCGTGCACTACCGTGCTGCCGCTCCGTCCCCATTGACTTTAATGGGGTGGGGGCGGAGCTACGGTGCAGCACGGTACTGCACGGCCGGAGATCTTTGCCGTGCTGCGCCGTAGCTCCGCCCCCCGCCCCATTATAGTCAATGGGGACGGAGCGGCAGCGCGGCAGTGCACGGGTACTTGCGGCATGGCGGTTTTCGGCAGGCTGTTCACCCGCCAAAACAGCCTGCCGGATAGCTATGCCGCTAGTGTGAAAGTACTCTAAGTTCACACAATGCAGCAGCATTTCAGTTGTCTTGTCATATGAGTACATAGAGTATGAGCTATTTTTGGGTAAAGATCGGCTGAGTGAAGGAGCCTTAAAGTGTACATGTATATTTTAACAAGACTAATACAGATGGTCCATGAGCTGAGACCCACACAGATTGTGGAGGTGCCCATAGCCCTTCAATAGCTGTCAGCCAGCGGCTAGCTCTCCTGATTCCCCACACACATACACATTCAGTTTGGCCAAACATTATGCGTTATCAATGGGGAAAGAGGAGAAAGTCGCTGCCAGAGACAGAGAGATTACCTTGTGGGAGAACAAAAGAACTGAGTGAGAGCTGGTTAGCCTCCATGCACATTACACTGTCCGCCCATCCAGGTGGAAACGGCAGGTTTGGCTGAAAATACTCTAATGTGTATGAGGGCCTTCAGAAACATCAGTAAGCTGCGGCATTCAAGAGGTCTTCTCATCTCTCCCAACTGCAAACACATACATGCCGGGCTAGGTTGAGATGTGTATGAGGGGTTGATGGATGCATGTGTGCCGTTAGGGCTAGTTGGAGATACAGAATGTCCATTTGAAGCTGATTAAAGCTAAAAGGGTATGGGGGTCTCTGGGACCCCTCTGGTTTGTTCAGTTCACAACCCCGACCAGTAACACCTCCTGGCCTATCCTACTGATCCCTCAGAAGATGTTTAAAGGCGCACGGCATCTCCCCTAAAGATTGAGGGTCTAATACACCTTGACGCTTGTTTGTGTGACCATCATGATGTCCTACCATAGTACACTACTCAGTGTGCTTTCAGTGCCGTTTTGTCTTCCGAGGGTAAAACTATGGATTTTTTTTTTTCTTTTACTTCTTTTGTCTTTTTTTATTTTTATTTAAATAGGAAGGAGAGAGTTGGAAATAATAAATTATGAAAACCTTGTACTTATGTAATGCTTTTCATCCTTAAAAATCAAAGGCCTTTGCAGACAAGCTTTATACATCACTGCAATTATTCCTACAAAATTATAATTGCTGTAACATAGAAAAGATTCTGTTAACCCCTTTAGTCAAAGACTAAAGTGAATACAGGGACAGTGATGGAAAGAACGCAGCTGTCAGGTATTCTTCTTCTCCCAGACTCGTTATTATAGGCTAAAGTGCACAATATCCAGCTGATTAAGCTGTCAATTACGAGTCAATGTCGACATCACATTTCTTTAAAACCTAAGGCTTATAAATAATACATCATGCATAGTGATTACGGGCTGTTTTTTAATATTGCAGCTACACACTGACAGCCATACATTATTGAATCTGAACACAGTGTCTTGACAATGCAGTCCAGGCTGGATTAGGCCTACAGTGCAATGTACTGGTATAATGGAGAGCTTGTCTTTGTCACATAGGGTGACACTTTTGGCAAAAGTAATTCTTCTACAAAACTGCCCAGCCCAAAACCATTACCTAAAGACCCAGTCCTCCTGACACAAATGAATAAAGAGGGTGCCTTTCATCAGTTATTGGATTTGTAAAGTACTACGTAATATGATGGCGCCATATAAAGATAAAGATTTGCCGTTTTGGAAGCCAAAACCAGGAGTGAATAAAAAAAATAAAAAAATAAAATAAAAACAGAGATCATATCTCCGGGTTTTCCAGGCTTTTAATATAGATCATCTGTCCTCAGGATAGGTCAATCAGATCGGCACGGGGTCCAACTCCCGGCACCACCGCCGATTAGCTGTGCCATCTCCCTTCCTCCTCGCTGCTATGTCTATGGCAAGCAGAAAGAGAGAAGGAAGACGGCGCACACACCGCACGCGCCTTCCCTTCATACAGCTGATTGGCGGAGGTACCGGTATTGGACCTCCGCCGATTTGATAATGATGACCCATCATCATATTAAAAACATGGAGAACCCCACTTGCGTTGGTGCGGATCCGTCTGTTTTTTTGCACAGATGGATCCGCACCTATAATGCAAATGTTTGCATCCATTGCATTAGTTAAAAGAAAAATGACAAAGTCCAAAACGGATCCGTTTTGAATTACATTGAAAGTCAATGGGGAACGGATCAGTTTTCAAATGCACCATATTGTGTCATTGAAAACGGATCCGTCCCCATTGACTTACATTGTGATTCAAAACGGATCCGTTAGGCTCCGCCTCTTCAGACAGACACCAAAATGCTGCAAACTGCGTTTTGGTGTCCGCCTCCAAAACAGAATAGAAGAGGAACGGAGCCGAACTGATGCATTCTGAACGGATCCTTATCCATTCAGAATGCATTGGGGCTGAACTGATCAGTTTTGGACCGTTTGTGAGAGCCCTGAAACGGATCTCACAAACGGAATCCAAAACGCTAGTGTGAAAGTACCCTAAGGCTTTATCTCCTTTTATGACCCATTCCTGATTTTGGCTTCTAAAACTACATGCAGAAACTTGACCGTGTGGCTGTACTCTAAGGGTACAAAACCATATCATTTCCATATGTGCTTAACCTTCCTCCACATAGTAATCCCCCCTTGTTACACAGGGGATGTTCAGGTGCCGGCTGTGCACCATTCACATGTTCTGCCCCTACCTGTAAGCTGATGGGTAGGGGCACAGGAGGATTCTAGGGTGCATTGCAGTTGTGCAATTGAAAATACTATCCCTAATATTTTCTTAATATTTTTTTCCAAATTGCCCCAAAATAAAGAGACTTAAAAAACAAAACAAAAAAAAAACATTTGCATTAGTAACAGATCCAAAATCAAATCCTTTAGGGGGTCTACTAGGGTCAAATTTATAGGTGGTTTGAGATTTTGTATTTCATTCTTTTTCACTTCGGCACACGCCCAGCAACAAAAGTCCCACCAGCGCAATCATGAGAAAATGAAACAAATTGGGAAGTAAATGCTCCCAGCCAGTGCAACCAACAACTACCAAGCCCTAGCCCTGGGGAAGATGCGTATATAATAGTCTTTGGCTGGTTTCCAACTAGTTATGCAGCCTCCAGACACTGAAGCAATTCTGACATGTGCTTTATTGGAAAAATAGCGCTGTCCATTGTTTCTACAGTACTAGAAAGCACGGCCCGTGAACGTATTACATCAGCTGAATCCAGTTATTTTAGTAGCATCCAACAATTCTACATATACATATACTCCAATACATAAGAATGCTATTTACTGGAACTGATCACTCCAGCATTGCTTGGGAGGTAGACACGAAGGGTCCATTCACACGTGCGGTCCACAAACTGACGATCCACAAAGCACGGATAACGGCATTTTGTGGACCCACATGGCCGGCCTATTATAGAAATGCCTATTCTTATCCGCGATTACGGGTAAAAATAGGACATGCTCTATCTTTTTTGCAGGGCAGCGGAACAGAAATACGTATGAGGACCGCACACAGTGTTCTGTTCGCATCTTTTGCAGCCCGTCATGTAATCAGTGCAGGGGCGTGGCTCAGCACTGGATCACCTCTTATCCAATCCAGTGCTGAGCCACGCCCCCTGCACTGAGCACATGACGATGACGTCACCCCAGGTCCTTAGGGTTGTCCACGGTTCGGGTTCAGTGAAGCAGCCCCTTATGGATTCCAAATGCCGTTATGGTCCGCGGTAGCGGAATCCATAACGGGATGCTACGATAACCCGAACCCGAACTTTGGACGCCAAACTAAAAATAGAAGTTGGCTCATCTCTAATGTGGACCTCTTAGGCAATGAAGGAGTAAACAGAGCTGAATGAGATAGAAGCCATGAATTGCTACTGTGGACATGTAAAGAGGACGGCATTGCTTAGAACATGAAGCAATATGTCTGCAAAGCTGGGTCCTTGCATCTGGGAACTCATCAGGATTCACTGACAGAACGACTTGCCTAGGTTCTGTCAGTGTGGACTACGTTAAGAGACATATCCATAAGTCTTCCTGACTGACACGCTTGGCCACCGTAAGACCTACTGCAGGCTATGTCATCTTCCAAAGCCATGTGATAGGTTGAATGATGGCATGAATAATTCATAATTGATAAGACAACCGTAGGGTAGAGCCTGTAAATAAGAACAGGTAAAAATTCCGTCATTTCCCTGCAATCCCATATCAAGCACGCATTGGTAAGCTCGCCGTACTGTCTGCTTTTGAGCGATACATTTTTATGACAAAATCAGCTTCAATTTCACTCTTATTTACACCGCATCTCCATAATTTCTGAAGCAGCATATCCCGTGCGATATGTGAGCCTGCTGAAATCTACACAGCCAGAGAGAAAAATGGAATACTGCATCCTCACTTATTGTCTTGTCTTTACTCTAAAAGTAGGATTGATAGGAGGGGGTACACACAGGCAGTGCCCACAATAGCACACCCAACCGGTAAAGTTCTCCATTAATATTTTTACGCCTTGCTGCATTCACTAGAATGAAACAGAGCTGCGGTACCAGCTAAAAGATGAGGTGTGGTGTCTGGATCTAATAAAATAGTAGATACCTTTTTTCAAACTCAAATAACTTTTTTTTTAAATCATGCCACCACTAGGGAGCTCTTCTTTGGAGATTAACAGGAGGGTGCTCAGAAGAGTGACCCCGCAAATAGCGGTCCGCAATGTATGGGCACCGGTTATGTGGCAACCGTTTACAGCAAAAAGAATAGAACATGTTCTGCGGTGCAGAGGCACAGACCAAAATCCCACAAGCATTGTTTCAATGGGTCCGCAAAAAGAACTGATTCAACACGGACGTCACCCGGACATCATCCATATTTTTTGCAGATCCGCATTTTGAAAACCGCAAAATACATACGGTTATGTGAATGCACCCTAAAAGCGAGATTTGATGACTGACTCTACTCAACAAACTTGGCATAAGAATAGAATTTTGTAGAATTGATGACATATACATACAGAACCCCTTTTCATTTCTGCTCTACAGGTTACTTCTTGTACCAATGATAGACTACTTTCACACATGCATTAATGGTACGCGGGTATACTGCCGTTCACCGCAGAAGCCTATTGACTATCCCTTCGGTTTCTGGCATAAGCATGCACCAGTTTTTGTCTGGCTGAAACCCGGCGCTCATGGTGGGAATGGCCAAATCCCGGCCAAATCGCATTATAGTAAATGTGCTCCGCCGATGCACAGCCCTATGTGGCTATGCCGGATATGGTGAAGTCCGGAAGGCTGTTCCTCTGCTGGAACAGCCTAACGGATACCTTTAGCGCACAATTGGAAGAAGCGGCCTAGTTCACACTTCAGTTATTTGATTAGTTATTGTGAGCCAAAACCGGGTCAAGAACACAGAACAGGTGCAGATCTTTCCATTACACCTTATCTCTGAGTAGGCTCACAATAACTGATGGAAATAACTGACCAAATAACTGATGTGTGAACCGGGCCCAACACTCTAGAGCAGTCTGATGCCTCCCAGGAGTGCCACAAGCTTGTTTCATCTTACAAATGTCCCTCAGCTTTCTACAGCAGCTATTACCTGGCCTGAGCATGCAAATAAATGTGTCAGCTCCATCAATCCTGCTTCTTTTCACGTTCAAGGAGCGCTATTTACCAGCATTTCATAGACTCTCAGGACAGTAATGGCCAGCTGGGAGGACAATCTATTATTCAGTCGCTTGTCTACACCGAATGAGAAGGTCAATTGTATCACACAGTTATCCACAGTACATGACCGTATTTGTCATTTATCAGAACAATCCCAATATCACAAATTTTCAATTTTCTGGTTTCAAAGTCCCAGAAGTCTTGACCTTGGATGGGTTATCCAAGATTTATAAAAAAAAGCTTAATAGGTAAAACAAACTTTGTAGTATACATATTTTTCCATTTCGTTGCTGCCGCTCTCCATAGGTCTCCCGGCGGCTCGTGACACCAATAATCACAGCACTTTATTGCTTCTGCTGAGACATTTTCTACATAGTTATGGTATTTTACTTCCACAAACACATTATTAGGAACAGATCTCTGCATTCAAAACAATAATTGGTCGTTCCCACCAAGGCTGGTGGCAGAAGATGGGAGGAGAATTTGAAGCGTTAGCACACAGAAGGCTTTTTATTCTCAGAAACACCCTCCAAGTAAAGATTTTCAATCAAGATTATGAAAGGAAATGTTAAAAAGGTGACTATGATAGATATAAGGTGAAGAATACATTAACTACATAGAAGGAGACACTCTTTTCTACAAGAACATGCTCACTTCCCTGCATGGTACTTGCAGAATTACTATTTTTTAATAAAATCTGCAATTCTCTGTTTTTGCTCAAATTGCCCCCCTTTCTTATTTTCGTAAATTTCCTTTACAATAAAGCTTGGGATATTCTTCTGAAGAAAGTCACTGCATCTTGGTAACTGGTTCCGAAGAATCGGAGAAATTGTGAACGTCAGCATTTTTATCTGGAGCCTCTGCAGACCCCTCTGGAAGCAAATGGATTAGCAATCTCTATAGGCGCCGCAGCTGCATGGTTTTCACTATTTTTAGAAGGATTTCTGTGTGATACCGGGTGGCATCCATAAAGGACCCTTTCATGTGTACACAGCTGGAAAAAATGAGTGATTAAAGGGAAAGTACAACTAATGAGCCTGACATCACGTACAGAGTCTTAACGACAGTAATATTCGTATTTACCGTTTTATTTAACCGCTTGTGGAACTTCTAATATATTTTATAATTACAAAAATGTATTAGATCAGAAACGCATTGATTCTGGGGATCCCCCCTGCTGTACCCCAGACACTATGGGGGACATTTACTAAGCATGCTGCACCAGAATTATGCGTAAAATGCACCAAAAATAATGGCGTTTTGATTTGCGGCAAATATGTCAACAGTTTTCTCCAGAATTTTCACCATAAAGAATGCGTCCCGCCAGAATTGAGTTATAAATGTCAAAGTGGGCGGGGCTATCAAATTGGCGTATTTTACGCCTAATTTATCACCCTCTTATCTGCAGAAGCGGTTCAAATTGTTGTAGACAAGCCAGCTTATGTGGGGGTGTTTTGTGTAAAAAGTCGCATTTATGGAATAAAGATGGCACTTTTTGTCAAAAAGTCACATCTATGAAAAGAAAACTAACTTGTCGCGGGAATAGTGATAGCTACGTATTACAGGACAGACGCGTTTATTTTTATCTAATAGAAATGAGCCAAACAACAGGGTTTTGTCAATAAATTGACATTTAACAAAACAATAACATAAATGTCCCGAGTCTGAGACAAAAGTTGCAATTTACCTGTAGAAATGTCACAAATATGTTTCAAAAGTCTCAAAGGTCTCATGTCTGGCTGAGATGGCGCATTTTGGTTTAAAAAAAAGTCAAATTTGTGTTAAAATGTCGCAAATAGAGAGAAATAGGCGGATAATCAGGTTTATATTTTAAAAAGTCACATTTTAAAAGTGGTGTGTGCCTTTTCATAAATGAGGTGAAATGTTAGTATTTTTTTGGTGCAAATTACTCTATTATTGATATTTCCCCCAGCAGCAGGTGTTGGGGGAAAAGAAGATAGGCCATGTAGGACTTCAATATGCTGAGCACTCATGGGAGATTGAGAACACAATGAGGTGGACACAAGTCGCTTATTAAAAATGCATCAAAATCATAGCATAAAAAACAAACAAAAAAATGTGTTTTTGTTTTTTTTTAACTCACAACTGCTCTTTGGCAGGTGAAAGAATAACATCAATGTTAAATTAAAGTGGTCATTTTCTATGCAGTTTTCACAGGTAAAACATATGGAAATGAAGGGCACTTGCCAGCAGGATCCACCCTATTGAACCAGACACACTGCAAGCAGGAACTCTTAGGCCTCTTTCACACGAGCGTGACGGATTGGCCCCGGATGCGTTCAGGGTGCGTTCAGTGAAACTCGCACCATTTTGTAAGTAAGTTCAGTCAGTTTTGTCTGCGCGGGTGCAACGTGTTTTGATGCGTTTTTCACGTGCATGATAAAAAACTGAAGGTTTACAAACAACATCTCTTAGTGACCATCAGTGAAAAACGCATCGCACCCGCACTTGCTTGCGGACACAATGTGTTTTTCACTGAAGCCCCATTCACTTCTATGGGGCCAGAGCTGCGTGAAAAACGCAGAATATAGCTGTAGCTTTAGCCTTAGATTATAGGTGGATCACTGGAGGTATGCTTTAGGCCTCATGCACACGACTGTTCAGTTTTTTGCAGTCCGCAAAACACAGAAGCCGCCCGTGTGTCTTCCGCAATGGAACGGGCGGCCCATTATAGAGATGCCTATTGTTGTCCGCAAAACGGACAAGAATAGGACGTTATTTTTTTTGTGGGGTTACGGAACAAAGCAACTGATGCGGACAGCACACGGAGTGCTGTCCGTATCTTTTGCGGCCCCATTAAAGTGAATGGGTCTGCACCCGAGCCGCAAAAACTGCGGCTCAGATGCGGACCAGTACAACGGTTGTGTGCATGAGACCTTAGGCTCTGCTTATACTTGTACTGGGGCCCTGTACGGAAAAAAAAATTAAAAATTCTATCACATTTGACAGGAAGAATGGCGCTGTGTGCAGCAATATTTTTTTCTGAAAAAATGATAGACACCATTGCAAGTCAACGGGGTCTGTCAAGAACTGGTGGTACTGGCCATACGACTGGAAGCACTGTTAGGGGTTTACTTAAAAGTGACATTTTTGCTCAATGATTTTCTACATTTCTTCTCTCTGCTTCAGGTACCTGTTTTAAAACCAGATGTGATGAAATATACTGTATTGACACTACTAGATCATGGGGCCACTGTTTATCTAGCTCAGTACATAAACCGTTAGTTGACTTGTGGTGATATAATCTCAACATGATTGCCAAGATACAGAAAATACAGATAAAGAGAGCAATCAAAACTTTCTTTAGGACAAAATACAGACCTGGCTTCAAATATTCAGGTTAAATCCCCTGGTTAGATAAATGTCAGCTGAACCCACTGATTTTGACGAGACTGGACAACCATGGGGGCCCGCTTCACATATATCAGTTGTGTCCGGTCAGCTATTTTAGGCCAGGAGACGGGCACAACTCATATACGTATACAGTATTTGAGTGCACAGATCCAGCATTAATAGCGCCAGACAGGCACAACTGATATACGTATACAGTATTTGAGTGCACAGATCCAGCATTCATAGCGCCGTAATTGTATTACAATAATCCCAACTATGGGATCAGTTCTGGCCTCAGTTCACCTCTGATGTTTTCTACTTCATACCGGAAGGAAACTGAACCAGATCACCAGACATATGTAAAGGAGGCCTTAAAGGGGTTTTCCAAGATTTTTATACTTGGATCCAAACGACCAGTACCTCGGAACTGAAGCCGAGTTCGGATCCAAATTTTAAAATGGTTTTTCAATTTAAAAATCAAATACCGAAGTTATTCACTGAAGTCTCGCAAGACTTTGGGAATAACTGACTTTGCCTTGTCGGAGGCCGAACATTTTAATGCTGTACCGAGACAGATCTCCATACAGCATTAAAGACTATGTACAGCTTTGTGATTTTTTTTTTATAATTGCATTGCACTTATTTTGAGCTAAAACAATTTTTTCAATTGTCTTTATTAACATTATGGAATCCTTTATTCAGTACATAGCTGAGATGCTGTAGTACAGCCTGTAGATTTTTTGTCTTTTCCGTCAATTGAGGAGCAGACAGGCTCCTTATCTCTGCTTTCTGACATTATAAACGGATCAGAAGAATGGAAAGCTAAACGGTGATGTGAATGCATCCTAAGTAGTTTAGAGATCAGGATTATTAGACGACCGGCACAAAGTAAAAGGACCAGTCACACAACTAGAAAAGCAGCTAACCCTTTGTGACAGAATGGCTAACTTGAAAATATGATTTTTTGCCAAAAGTGAGTGAAATTCAATCATAAATAAAAATTGCTTTCGAAGGTGTACATCGCTCAAAACTTTGTTTGAAAGGCTAAGTTACTTTGGATCCAGGATCTGAAGCTCGCTTTGTTCATCACTAGGCATCAGTATAAAAATCTTGGAAAACCCCTTTTAAGGAACGGTATCTATGTTAACATTAGCGTTTTCAATTCCGCTACTGAGATCCGTCATAGGATCTCAATAGCGGAAGAAAACGCTTCAGTTTTGTCCCCATTCATTGTCAAAATGCCTTCCGTTCCGTTTGGTTGCGCTCCCATCGCAGACAGAATAACTCTGCAAGCAGCGTTTTTCTGTCCGCAATGTGGTGCAGAGCAAAACTGATCCGTCCTGAAACACAATGTGAGTCAATGGGGACGCATCCGTTTTCTCTGACACAATTGAAAACGGATCTGTCCCCTGTTGACTTTCAATGGTGTTCATGACGGATCCGTCATGGCTATAGAAGACATAATAGACCCGGTTCCGTTCATGACGGATGCATGCGGTTGTATTATGGTGAAGGAAGCGTTTTTGCAGATCCATGACGGATCCGCAAAAAACGCTAATGTGAAAGTAGTATGTGTATGGCCACCTTCAGTTCTGAAAGCTTGATTTTACAACGTCCCACTCTGGAAGGTTTTATGCTGACTTTCCAGAAGTACAGCATAGGATACTAATTAATATATATATATATATATATATATATATATATATACACACACGTCTTAGGAGAGGGAAGTCTGGAATTTTACCGGCAGACGAGGAAAGACACCCAGGATATTACTGTGGCAGCACGGTTATAGTGTTTCAGTCCAGGACTCGTTCTGTACTCAGCAGAAAAAGGAAGCATGTTCCATCTCCATCTGCCTGCTAAGTGTAAGCATTTCTAGGTGATGACAGAGTAAAGACGTGCACTCTAGTTACCATTCTAGTTAGAGGCAGCACTTGCACATGTGGCTGGAGAAATAAACAGGACCTCAGCCGACCTGACAGAGATCATGGTAATTCATCCACGATGTGCCGTATTTCATATAATCTGTGTACAAGCTTCATCCATAATAAAACCGCTGCCAATGTACACGAACACGACCACTAGACACAGAGGGCACGGTTTTCTTTTTTGTTAGTAGCTCTAGTCTGTAATATTATTACACTCCAGAAATACTCCAGGCCCATCTTGAACTCTTTTAGTGAACTCACCATCACCACCTCCTCAGGCAGAGAGTTCCATAGTCTCACTGCTCTTACCGTAAAGAATCCTCTTCTATGTCTGTGTACAAACCTTCTTTCCTTCAGACGCAGAGTATGTCCCCTCGTCACAGTCACAGTCCAGGGGATAAATAGATGATGGGAGTGATCTCTGTGCTGACCCTGGATATATTTATACTTAGTTATTAGATCTCCTCTCAGTCGTCTTTTTTCTAAAGCATATGGCCACATGTGCTTATCTTAGTACACTTTGTAGTAATAAATGCAGAGTTTACTATGTATTAGACGGGTGTTCCACTAATGCAGTGCTTCTCAATTATTTTCTGTCATGCCCCCCCTCCCCCCTAGGAAGAAGAAAACATTTCGCGCGACTGTAAATAGTATCATTTCTCTATAAAATTGTTATAAGTACACCAATCTCCCCACAGGTGAGGGCCATTAACCCCCCCCCTAATCATGTGCAGGCTCCATTAACACCCCCCCCCCCCAAATCATGTGCAGGCTCCATTAACCCCCCCCCCCTCAAATCATGTGCAGGCTCCATTAACCGCCCTCCCCCCCCCCAAATCATGTGCAGGCTCCATTAACCCCCCCCCCCAAATCATGTGCAGGCTCCATTAACCCCCAAATCATGTGCAGGCTCCATTAACCCCCCCAAATCATATGCAGGCTCCATTAACCCCCTCCCCAATCATGTGCAGGCTACATTAACCCCCTCCCCCAAATCATGTGCAGGGTCCAGGCTTCCCCCTCCCCCAAATCATGTGCAGGCTCTCTCCCCCAATAGGGTCCAGGGTCCCCCACCTACCCAATACTTACCTCCCTGGAAGCGCTGGATGCAGGCCTCTTCCGGCCTGTGTCCCGCTGTGCACTCTGCTCAGGTGGCGCGATGACGTCATCGCGCCGCCTGAACCGCTCTGATAGTCTGCCGGCACAAGGCCCGCAGCCTATCAGAGGAGCAGGGGAGGGAGACGCCTCTCCCTCCACTGCCGCACAGCACAGCGATCTGTATCGCTGTCCAGAGGACGGCGATACAGATCACTATGGAGATGAACACTTCCACAGTGGAAGCGTTAATCTCCTGTCACCTGGAGCCCCCCTTTACGGAGCCTCGCGCCCCCCACTATTTGAGAAACGCTGCACTAATCTAACGTTATTTTCTGATAGGCTCCACATCACACTTCTGTTTACTACCATTGTTACTTAAAAGGAAAGGAGAAGCATCCACAACTTGATGGTTGCAGCTGCACATGGAGCTGGGCGTCATCACTGCTTTGAACAGATATTCACATAACTGCAATGAAAATGGCCGATTCTTAAGCGCACTACTACCTCCGTTCATGACCCTTGTGTGAATGAAGCCAAACAAGGAGATAAAAAATAAGTAAATAAGAAAACTATTATAGATCGTAAGCTCTTGCGAACCTCTGTACCAGTCTGTTAATAGTTTCTTGTTTATTGTATTTTTATATTTGTGTAACCCTGTCTGGATGGACAGCGCCATGAAATGAATGGGGCTTTAAAAGAAATTAAAAAAAAATAAAAAATAATAATAAAATTATACAAAAAAGGAAAGAATACAGCACTATCTAAATGTCCCCAAGTGGCACAAAGCACATTTCCGGAGCGCTCTGCAGAAAACACACCAGTAGTCCGTCCAGAACGCAGAGTGATGTCTATATTTACATTGCAGCATTACGAGCTTGCAAAACGTTTTGACAGAAGCAAAAGTACGAATGTTCTGCTTGTATTACTGGAGGGAAAAATGAAAGGAGAGATCTGACTATTAAAATGGAGTCTTCTGTGTTCTCTTGTGAAAGCGTTTGACAAGTTGAATGACCTTAAAACCCCCAGTCATACATTCATGTCAACTTTCAATGGCTGATTATGTAGTAAAGAAAAAAAACATTCCAGCTCAGGACTGGAGCGAGGGAACAACTGAGCTTTGTTTGGGAAGTCTGACATGCTGCTTAAGATTAACCACAAAGTGCTGCTGACCAGGATACAAAGCAAGTGTATGCCAAAAACACAGCTCATGCTTTATGTCCCTGCGCTCGCAGGGTGTGGGGAACAACCGCGCATTGATATACATGTTGTTTATGTGTTTAGAGCCCTGCCAAGAATGAGGTGCCCTGTGGTGTTTGTGGGTAGCCCTCTAAGCCAGGAAGGAGACCAGCGGGCACTCAGCATTAAGATTTCTGAAATGTGCCATACAGATGGGGACGGAGGGTGTTACAAATAAATATGATTCCATTTACACCGTGTATGGACAGAATTCCATCTTGCCTTCTTTATAGTTTTAATTTGTAATATATCAGTGAAATTCGAATTGTACACTGCTGAAATCGTCCAGTCTTATGGAAATGAAGGTGAATTCCGAAATAAGGAACTTAAAGGGGTTGTTCCAGGAAAAATATTCTACAGTTGTCAAACCAGCCTCTGGATCTGAATACTTTTAATGTTTCAATCTTTCATCTTACTCTTCCCACTTTTCCAAAACCTGCTGAAATACCCCCACATCCATTCACGCAGCAAGGAACTATTCATCTCTCCCTCCATCTTACCTTCTCATCTGAACGCTTGCACAAACCTGTTTGGCAACGTAAAGCACTTGCTTCCCAAACACACACAGACACCTCATGCCCTCGCTTATTCTCACCTACTAAGGGCTCATGCGCACGACCGTTGTTGTTTTACTCTGCGTTTTTCACGGATCCGTTGTTCTGCATCTGAGGTTTTTTTTTATCTGATTTAAGTCATTTTCTGTTCCGCTATTCCACAAAACATATCCTTATGGATCCGTATGTGATCCGTTTTTTGCGGATCGGAAACAGTAACTTATTAATCACCAAACACATGAGCAATATGGGCTGGGCATAGCATTTCTACAGTATGGATCCGCAAAATACGGATGAAATATGGATGACATAAGGATGTGTTCCGTGTGCGTCCTGTATTTTTTGCGGACCCATTGACTTGAATGGGGCCTAGGAACTTGATTTGCGGACAATAATAGGAGATGCACTACTTTTTTGCGGAACGGCCATGCGGACAAACAGAAACGAAATGCACATGGAGTAACTTTCATATTTTCTACAGCCCCGTTGAAGTAAATGGTTCCGCATACAGAACGGAAGCGGAAAGAAAATACGGTCGTGTGCACGAGCCCTAACACTTTCTCTGCTTCTCCTTATTGCTGGTGATCTCTCCCCAAATCCAGGCCCCCCTCAGCAAATCCCCACTATCACCTCTACCTCCTACTACACATTTCTGCAACCTCTTAAACTTAATAACCGTTCCTCTGACCCCTGCTCCTTTGGTTCCTCTTGCAGGAGCATTATGGAATGCACACTCTGTCTGTAACAAACTGTCCTACATTCATGATCTCTTCATCTCTCAAACTTTCCTTTCTGGGTCTCACAGAAACATGGCTAACACCCTCTGACACCTCCTCCCCTGCTGCACTCTCTTTTAGTGGATTTAATTTCATTCACACCCCCCGTCTCGGCAGGAAACATGGTGGAGGAGTTGGTCTTCTCCTATCAGACACCTGCTCCTACAGCCCAACTCCACTGCCACCCTCCATTACGCTCACTTCATTTGAAGTACAGTCTGTTCGCATCTACTCTTCCGCCAACCTCCAAGTAGCCCCCCAGGCCCAGCCACCATCTTTCTTGACCACTTTAACACCTGGCTCCTACACTTTCTTTCTGCTGTCATCCCCCCTATCATCATGACACCTGCCACTCAGCTGCCTCTAAACTCTTATCACTCTATTCCTCCTTCGGCCTCTCGCAGTGGTCTTCAGCTCCCATCCACAGAGATGGTCACACTCTGGATCTTATCTTTACCCGCCTTGGCTCCCTATCTAATATTTCTAATTCGCCTCTCCACCTATCCGACTACAACCTACTCACCTTCTCTTCACTCGTCCCTTCTGCTGCTCCCTCGGTCCACACACTAACACACCCCTACAGGAACCTTAAACATCTCGACTTTCACTTGCTTTCTGACTCTCTTCTACGACTCTCTACCATTTGATCCCTTCAAGAGCCATATACTGCCACCACCCCATATAACACCACAATAAGTACAGCTCTGGACATTGTTGCCCCCCTCACACACAACAAAACCCGAAAAATCAACAGACAACCCTAGCACACTAACCTAACTACACAACTCAGACAAGTTTCCAGGGCTGCTGAGCAGCGATGGAAGAAATCCCATTCTAAGGATCACTTCACCGCATACAGACCATCCCTCTTCATTTTCAAATCCTTACTCGCAAAACAGGCCTACTTCTCATCTCTCATATCTTCCCTGTCCCACAGCCCTAAACAACTTTTTAACACTTAACTCCCTTCTCCATCCCCCAGCGCCCCCACCCTCTCCTCTCATCTCAGCTGAGGACTTTGCTACATACCGCACTTCAAACAAAAGATCATCAACATCAGAGAAAGCTTCAGTGCACAGTCCCCACAGACCTTCTACACAACTGCTCAGTCCTCTTCTCCCAAAACCCGCTTCTCCACTATTACAGAAGAAAAACCTCTCCACTCTACTCTCCAGATAACATCTCACCACCTGTGTTTATCCCAGCCCTAACTCATCTATCACTAACCTCTAGTGCTACCATTACACCCATCCTCAAAAAGCCTTCATTTGACCCATCTTCTTTGTCCAGTTATCGCCCCATATCACCTCTTTCATATGCCTACTGGAGCAACATGTCCATTCTGAACTGTCGTCTTATCTCTCCTCCTGCTCCCTCTTTGACAGGTTACAATCTTGCTTCCGACCCCACCACTCAACTGAGACTGCCCTCACCAAAGTCAACAATGACCTACTAACAGCCAATACCAAAAAACATTACTCTGTTCTCCTTCTCCTGTCTTCTGCCTTTGACACTGTCGACCATTCCCTTCTGTTACAAACTCTCTCATCTCTTGGCATCACTGACCTGGCCCTATCCTGGATCACATCATACCTCAGAGAGCGGACATTTACCGTCTCCCACTCTCACACCACCTCCTCGTCTCATTCCTTCTCTGTTGGAGTCCCACAAGGCTCTGTCCTAGGACCCCTGCTCTTCTCTTTCTACACCTTTGGCATGGGACAGCTTATAGAGTCTCATGGCTTTCAGTATCATTTTTATGCTGACGACACAGAAATCTATCTCTCTGGCCCAGACATCACCACCTTACTATCCAGAATCCCACAATGCCTATCTTCCATATCCTCCTTCTTTCTCTCTCGCTTTCTAAAACTTAACATGGATAAAACAGAATTCATCATCTTTCCCCTATTTTGCTCAGCCCCCCAACAGACCTATCTATCACGATCAATGTCTGCACACTCTCCCCTGTCAACCAAGTCCGCTGCCTCGGAGTGACCTTGGATTCTGCCCTCTCCTTCCGACCGCACATCCAAGCTCTTTCCACCACCTGCCGCCTCCAGCTCAAAAACATATCCCGCGCCCTAATCATATCCCGCCTAGACTACTGCAACATCCTCCTCTGTGGCCTTCCATCTAGCACTCTCGCACCCCTCCAATCTATCCTCAACTTTGCTGCATGAATAATCCACCTCTCACCCTGTTACTCCTCTGCCTCTTCTCTCTGCCAATGCCTTCACTGGCTCCCCATTGCCCAGCGAATTCAGTTCAAAATACAAACAAATACATACAAGGCTGTGCAGAACCTGTCCCCTCCCTACATCTTTGAGCTACTTTCCCGATACATCCCCACACGCAATCTCCGATCCTCACAAGACCTCCTTCTCTCCTCTAATCTTATCACCTCTTCCCACAATCACCTCCAAGATTTCTCCTATGCACCCCACACACTCTGGAACTCTCTACCTCAACATATGAGACTCTCACCTAAAGTGGAATGCTTCAAAAGAAACCTAAAAACCCACCTCTTCAGACAAGCCTACAACCAGTAACCATGCTGCCTCTATACCGCCATGACCAACTTGACCCTCTCTTACTGTGTCCTTCTCCCATACAATGTAGATTGTGAGCCCTCATGGGCAGGGCCCTCTCTCTTTCTGTACCAGTCTGTAACTCGTCTTGTTCAATTGTCTGTATGATGTATTTATACCCCTTTTCATATGTACAGCGCTATGGAATGAATAGCACTTTAATAATAAATAATAATAATGTAATTAAAAATGTAGCATAGTCACTGAGTTATTCAATAAAATGTATCTGTATAGCGTCACCTGCTGTTTGTTTGGTTCTAGGTTTGTTAGAAAGAGATTGTCATGTACTATATTATGTCTGATTTTCATTTTTTACATTAGTCATGGGGTAGGCCCTTTAATATGATTCTAGAGATTTCTTAAATGCATGTAAGTAGTATTATGTGTAAAAGTCTTGGGGGGGGGGGGGGGGATTTATCAAAACTCACAATACAGAGTGCAATAGTCGGACCTTACATGTTCCTCAATCTAGCAAAGAATGGCGTTTAGAGGGAGAAAGAGGCGCTCATAGGGTAATAACGTCAGAGACTATCACATTTAAGGATATGTATATTGCTCACCTATTTCGGTTGTACCAATTGGGCACAACCACAATGTGGGCGTGAAGAGATTGTAAAATTCAGGCGCTGTAGGTGCAGCCAGGGCTTGTCCAGGTGGCTTAAGGTGGCGGCCAAACCGCCGGTCAGCTCAATATGAAGAAGGAGGAACGTCAGCTCTGTCGAGTCAGACGCAGGATAGCCAGGGGCGCACTCTGTCAGAAGTCGGCGTCCTCCCACGTGCTTGCAAACTTCGGTGGCCGTGTCAGCGCTGTGCTGACTTTTCTTTAAGATTTCACACCAACAAGCCTACCTGTGATATATATATACTCCATGACACCAACATAAATCCAGGTTTTGGGATAGGACTCTAGCAGAAATTAAAGACTTGATAAAGGGGTTATATTACCCCGAAACGCGTCGTCTACCAAATAAAATCAACTGTTCTTTCAACTCTGACTGGTTGAGTGCGCCCCTGGCTATCCTGCGTCTGACTCGACAGAGCTGACGTTCCTCCTTCTTCATGTTCCTCAATCTAGCAGCTCGGAAGGAGTTCAGGGGGCTGTGGTCCTGATAAATACAGTGGTGTTCAGCATAAAGGCAAACTCTAATCCACAACTTGGTAAACCAATGATAAAATTATAGAATTCAAGCTTTTCGTGGTTCATCAATAGACTAATAGTCCACACCAGGCACAAAGATGTGATATAGGTATAGGCGACGGTTATTTCGAAATAAGATGCTTCTATGGGTCAATAGAAGCATATTATCGAGACACAGCTGTCCTGTCGCCTATACCGCATCCTCGTGTCTGGTGTTTTTAAGGACTATTGATGGATCAGTAAGACCATTTCATCTAGTTCAAGTTGTAGATTTATCAAAACTGGTGTAAAGGAAAACTGGCTTAGCTATGCCCGAGCAAACAATCAGATTCCATTATTCGTTTTTTCACAGTCCCTTTGTAAAAAATAAAAGGTGGATTTGGTTGGTTCTTATGGGCAACGAAGCCAGTTTTCCTTTGCACCAGTTTTGATTAATCTCGCCCCTTACCTTTATATCTGAAAGAAGGCGGCTGTAAAACCACAACCTAAAGTAACAGCTTCCCCCCCTCCGTGTGCCATAGTTTTACAGACTAATAAATAACAAGTTCTAATAATATTATTTCACTTCTGTACCGTGCCGTGATGCTGACCCAAAATAGCAAACACCAACCTGACAAGCAACGAGGACCACAGGTCACTATCCAGAAGGCGACTCATTTACACCATGTCAAGGTGGCGATTTTCAGGAGCAACGAAGTGTAAAGTTTACTTTGTTACCTCATGTATGTGAATGGGGAGACTTTATCATTAGGGCAGTTTTGCGGAAGTTTATGTTGTCATAATTTGTGACAAAGTTATCAAATATCACACATTTGCTAAATTTGGCACATCTTTAAATATGACACTTTTGTCTAGAGATGTTACTTCCTTTTTTTCTGCACCACCACTTTAATGGAGTAAGACTTCAGCATTGATAAGTTGGAAGTGAAAATAGTTAACAGTGAACCACGTCCACTTTCCACCCACTTTTTCAAACTGGAGTTAGGGGTGTAGAAATGTAAAATGGTGCAATTTATTAATGCAAATAAGTTCAAAAGGTCCCAAAAGCAGGTCGTGATAAATTCCTCCCTATATATATTTAATAAGAACAAGATGCGCTGCATACACTGCTCCTTCCACGTGTTCCAGATAGGGGTATATATATTTCTACTATACCTGTAATTTTGCCAGCCCATTCTTCGCTTATTTATTATATGTATTTATATGTGCTTTGCTGCCAAAAGGTAAGTACTGTAGTTATACTTTGTATCCAAGTTTGGTTGTTGTACACTGTTGCCCTGCTATATCTATGAACAATAAATTAAAGGGATTTTCCATCACTTAAAGGGATTATCCCATGACTAATATAAAACATAAAAACCAGAGAAAATGTAGTACATAATCTCCTTCTAGCAAAGGTAGAGCTAGCCCTGTACATGGATCCTGAGCGCTCATTGCTCCAAATGCTGTGCTAGATTTAGTTTAAGTTGGCAACTCAGGGGCGTTTTCTTTCTCTGGGGGCATGATCTTTATGCTGCAACTATCTCCCTATCACAGCTCAGTGGGTGGGTTCTTTCTGCTTCAGCTCAATTCCGATAACGGTCACAGCTTCAAACAAAAGATCGGTTGGTGTCAGTTGAAGGATGTAATTGGGCATGTGCGTCCACCTCAGAGAGGGAGGAGAAATCAGGAAAAGAACAATCAGCAGAAGAATCTTATTGAATAACTCAGCGGCTACACCAAATGTTTAACTGCATGCAATTACACAAGTATTCAGATCCAGGAGGTGCTGCATTGAAAAAGATTTAGCTTCTCAAGATAAATGCTCCAAACATTGGAAACTGCAGTTCAGTCTGTCACTTGGGGAGAAGGAAGCCTCTGAGTATTATATTGGCAGTTCTGTGTAACCCAAGACTTCAGAAGAGAAAGGCCTAGGGTTCCTGACTTCAGACAGCTTCACAATTCCACACAGGTTTTGTTTTTCTGCCCATTGTGGACATAACCATAGATCCAGTCTCTAAGATTTCATATACTACAGTTTGATCACTCCTATGTATATCCATTTACACAAACGCTTTAATCTGTCACATGAAGACAACCAATATCTAATGATCAGCCGTTTGTGGTGGGTCTGACACCAGTAAATCGCTACGATCAGCTCTGATCGCCAGGGGAAACTTCAGCCACCCATAAAGTACAATTACAATACGACACAATTCCACCTCTCCACATTTGGGGAAAGTTATAACTTCATAGGAACATACATCAAATGCAAGTCTGCAGGGGTAATAACGCCACTGGGAAGCAGAGGACTGAGATATAGCTCCGTGCATCTCTCTGGAGCTATTGACTTGAGGCAAGTGAAATATGAGAAACTACATTACACGGATAAATTATTGAAAGTGATTTCTGGCCCTTAATGATGTAACAATGTAACAGGTTTAAAAATAGTTTATATTTAACTAGCTTCTATAATTCACACATGCTTCCAAAATAAAGCACTGCTATGAGCCCCTGGAGGTGCTGTTTTACAAGTACAGGCCCGTCTATATCATCCATCAGCACCACCAGAAATAACCCTTCAGCTCGGCCTGCATGAGGCAATCACTCCTCCAGCGTGAATAAAGATAAGTCCTCAGACTGCAGGTTACGACATATAGGCACGGCCAATAGTTACTATTTGGATTCTAGGTATTATCTTTCAAATGTATTCTGCAAAAGAAAACCGCCCCATGTTTCTCTACCACTGATTTTGATACGTCTTCACCATTACACCATTCACACTGACTGCCTACACATGTATGGATCATAATCTAGAACAGTGACGCATCTGTCCATGGTTGTGTCTGGTACTGCAACTCCACTCTAGTGATTTCAATGACTGCTGAATGACAGTGGACTAGATATTTCACATTGATGAACATGTAGCTTATTCTAAATGAGATATAAAGCTTGCCATACACATAACTGTTGGAAGAACTAGCTCATTTGGACAACAGCTCTCTCTCCTGGCCCCTTCAAAGACATGCACTCTTGGCTGGGTGAATAAGCCACTTCCAAACCACTTTGGCTGTCGCTTAATTTCTAAAAAACATAATTTACGGGGATGGTGAAACATCCAAAAGCTCAACAACATCTGCTGAGGAGGTCAGGAGGCTCCATTCACATTAGAAAGACCACTGATCCTACAGAAATCGGTGGGCACGTTAAACATTGATCTAATGTGTATGGTGTTACATAGTTAGGGAACAGTGCACCCCCTATTCTTCATCCAAACCATTGCCCCTACCTACTTGGACAATCCACCCTAAACGGCAGCCCCCAACTGGTCGACAATCCCTCTTCTGACAAAGTGAACAGGACCACGAGGGGTAAATAGACACAGAGTGAAACGTAAACAAAGTCAAATCCAGGAGATCACGTCAAAGATAGAGCAGTGGGCAAAGACAAAGTAAAATAACAAGCAGCAGGATAAATACCAGAAGGTGCAGCAAAGTCAGCAAAAAAAAGGCACAGTCACAACACAGCAGCAGGTCTGAGATCCAGGAATCCAAAGTGAAAGCAAAACCATGCGAGTGAGGTATGAAGGCCTATCTCAGGAAACTGCGGCCAGCAGTTGCCTGCTGAAATACCCCTCAAATACCTACCGACAGGAAGTGACGCCTGCTCAAAGCCTGACTGGCCCGGCGTCTACCGTGGCAGAGGGGTTGGAATCGGAACGGAAGCACGAAACGGTGAATATGTGACAAACGTCCAGCTTAATTCTGGTAGATGAATAATTTGTTACACTTTATCAACTCGCATTATATAGCCGCTGATACGGGAATCCACAATAATGATCCTTAAGACTGTGGGCAGATGGGTACATTTTAGGTGAATGAATCTGTTTTAGCCATGACTACAGACCACTACAAAGGAAAGACCTTGGAAGTCTATACTGCAACGCATCCGGCCAAATAGTTTGAGCCTTTACACTTTTCAGAAAACAAAATGAATTGTGTGAATTTTGAGTTGATTGGAAATTTTTTCTAGTCTGGAATCACACATGTAATATTTGACACGGTTTTTTCCATTTATATGCCAAAGTCAAGAGTGCATCCGAAAATACGTAAAAGTATAAATCCAAGCCTATGGTTAGCTTAAAAAAAAAAAACTACAGGGAGTTATTCTGATTACCTGAATGGAGTCGGGAAGGAATTTTTTTCCCTTAAGTGGGGAAAATTGGCTTCTGTCTCACAGGGTTTTTTTTGCCTTCCTCTGGATCAACTTGAAGGAAACAGGCCGAACTGGATGGACAAATGTCTTTTTTCGGTCTTATATACTATGTTACTATGCATATGTGATTCCAGCATTAAATGTTTTTTTTTTCTTTTTGTTTTATCCATTTTCTCTTCGAGCACTATCGCTTTATTGTGGAAGAACCCAAACTGACTTTTTGTAATGCACACCAGGAAAATTTGCACCCTGCAGAATATAATTTATTAAGCCTTAGCTGTAAAGATCTGCAGAGCGTTCTGTAACTGACAAGTGCCTGGCTATACTAAATTGCCCGGCTCTCTCTTGTAACTAGTATCATTTTTCACGTCAAAGGGGAGTCTGGACTATAAATAATGTCTATGGATAGAAAGCATGGTGCTAAAAAAAAAGAAAAAAACTGCAATCTCACAGTTGTTTGAAGATAAGAAGCACCAGGGAGCAAATGCAAGTTTCCTCAGACGCCCAACAATAAACACATATGGGGACTTAAGATGATAATAGGTTTTCCATTGTGACCTTGCTCGCTAGTGGTCAGACAAGCAGGGATGGTCTTCAGTGTAGTAACAGGTGACCGCCTGCATGCATACACTTTCTTTCCTCAGCATGGTCTCTTCTCTATGACAAATATTAACAATCCTCCTGGGGCAAGGTACTATAGGGTCAGCCATCCCTAAGGCTGCTGTTTATGTAAAACCAAGAACCCCAAAGTCAAATCCCATAATTAAAAACATGACATGGCAACTGCCTGTAATCTGTCATTACCTTGCTATTGATCTGCAACACATTTGGCTTTGCAGTGACCTGAGAAATGAAGGGCTATTGTGTGAGAGTGGAGCACAGTTACTACTGAATGCTGCATTTAACGCTATGTTTCTGATGTTCTTGTCATGGTTGACAGAGTGCTAGTGTCGGGTATGCGCATAAATAAGTAAATTTAGGGTTTGTTCACATCTGCTTTGGAGACTCCGTTCTGTCAAAAAGACTGGACAGAAAAGTCCTGCATTCACACAGTCAGTGATGGATCAGTGATTTCCATCAGTGATTGTGAGCCAAGACCGAGGGTGAAGGCTGCAAAGAGATAAGGTATAGGGGAAAGATTTTGCACCTGGTTTTAGCTGATAATCACTGAGGGAAATCACTGATCCAACACTGACTGTGTGAATAAGGCCTTAGGCTACATGCACACGACAGTGAAAAAACGTCCATTAAAAACGGACATTTTTAATGGACGTTTTTTTCACTGATGCCTTTTTGAGAGACGGACGTTAAAAATGGACCCATTCAATTGTATGGGGTCAGTCTGTCAGTGAAAAACGGACAGGATAGAGCATGTTCTATTTTTTGACGTCCGTTTTTCACTGACAGTCAAAAAAACTGCCATGTGAATAACCCCATAGACTACCATTGGTCTTAAAATATACATTTCATGGCCGTTAAAAAAATGTACATCACATGTCCGTTTTTCACTGTCGTGTGCATGAGGCCTTAGGCCTCTTTCAGACGGGCGTTGCGGGTGCACTCCTTCAAACAGTGCGGGTGCGTTGCGGGAATCGCCGCGATTTTTCCCTGCGAGTGCAAAGCGCTGTCATGCGTTTTGCACGCGCGGGAGAAAAATCGGCACTTTTGGTACCCAGACCCGAACCTGCACTTCTTCACAGAAGTGCATGTTTGGGTCAGAAATTGTCCCGCTGGTGTTATTTCACATTATAACATAGTTATAATGTGAAATAATACCCTTGGCCATCTTCCTAATGTTGAACCCGGTGCTGAATGGGTTAAAAATAATAAACTAATCCTAACTTACCTGGTCCATTTGATCGCGAAGCCCGGCATCCTCTCCATTAGCTTGCTACTAGGCAAAGGACCTGTGATGATGTCACAGCATCATATGGCTCAATCACATGCTCCATCACCATAGTGATGGAGCATGTGATTGGGCCATGTGATGTGACGTCATCACAGGTCCTTTAGATCATAGATGCTGCAGGAAAGAGAGGACAGATCGCGACTACGCGATCAAGTGGCTAAGGTAAGTTAACTTTTATTATTTTTAACCCTTCCTCATCATTTAACAATGCATTCTTTATTAAGAATGCTATTATTTCCCTTATAACCATGTTATAAGGGGAAATAATAGAGATTGGGTCCCATTGCTAAGCAACAATGCGGGAAAATCGCAACGCATACGCACTTGGTTGCGGATGCTTGCGATTTTCCCGCAGCCCCATTCACTTCTATGGGGCCTGCGTTGCGTGAAAAACGCAGAATATAGAACATGCTGCGATTTTCACGCAACGCAGAAGTGATGCGTGAAAATCACCGCTCATGTGCACAGCCCCATAGAAATGAATGGGTCCGGATTCAGTGCGGGTGCAATGCGTCCTCCTCACGCATTGCACCCGCGCGGAAAACTCGCCCGTGTGAAAGGGGCCTTAGTGTCCATTCCATTAGGTTTCCTCAATTTTTGGAGGATGAAAAAATCCTGTTGGACACTCTTCTTTCCAGGTAAAAATATCAGATACATGACGGAATGGCTCTCAACATTATATCTAATAGATGGCAGATAGATACAGAATGTTTCCACTGGTCATTCAACCCTTTTTTTGTTAGTTTTTTTCTCTTTTTCTATGAGTAAAAAAAAAAATAAGTCAATGCAGATGTGACCAAGACATTAGACGTTTTAAATCCTTGCTTCTATTTTGAATTCATGAATTCAATTAATTAGAAATTACTCCTCAAGAATCTGCTGGAAGAATAAAAAAAAGTACATTATTTTTTGGTATTACTTTACGTAGAATAAAATCAGCCATTGGCAGCCATAAACCAGGCAACAGTATCAAATTACTACTGTGACATAATATATGGACACTCAGTGCACTCCTATATACCATGCTTTCTATGCCCTAGTCCTGCCATTATCTACTTGTGACATTTAAAGACAATGGGTCAACTATATTTTTTTCTAATTTTCTAGACTTTTGTTTTCTAATTTGTTTTTATTTTCTGATTGCAGATTTTTTATTCTATTTCCTGAACATTATTATGGAGCTGTTGTCTTGTCTGAGCTGTTCTTAACAGTATTTAGAGACTTGCTTTACAGCAGCCAACATGGGCTATAGATAGAATGGTCAGGAGGAGACCTTGTTGACCTCTATGGGGGAGTCTTCTATTCATGTTCCTGTGATCTGTGCAGAGGTCAGAGGGGAGTAGATAAGCTTGATGATCACTTATTGTGCATGGTGGAACCTGTGTTATCTCTAAGTGATATCTGACATTGCAATCCTACACGTAATGATAAGAAGATAACTGCAGTAAAGGGATCTAAACAGACCAAGAAGTGGTGTCTATTATCAGGTTTAGTGGTCAGTGCAAAAACCAGGGCTGTGGAGTAGGTAGATAAATGCTCCGACTCCGACTCCTTAGTTTTTGGTACTTCCGACTCCGACTCTTCTGTATTTAATATGTGAATGTATTTTATACATTTCCCTAGTAGAATCCCATAGTCATGTTTAAAGTTTAAGCTAACAATCTGAGTTTACAAGTTGTTATAGCCTAATCTGAATGACAGCAGTTTTTCAAATGGTTTACAGCTTCAGTCTTGAACTATTGACTATTTATTCCCTTCAGTTATTCAAGTGTCTCTAGTCCTACAAAAAACATATTTACTTAATCAGTTATCAGTGAGAGGCTAGGTTAACCATGGGAGCTGCGTTCCCTGTAACAGCGGAACACAACACAATGGAAAGTATAAGTAATGCCGCTCCTTAACTGTGCGTTGCGTGCCATATAGTGAAGCATATGAAAAGCATGCTTCTTCACGGTCACTTAACGTGTTCGTTTTGCGGTAAGGTGACGCACTGCATGCATTGGCCTTTATTCTTACAGTAGAGAAGTAATTAATTTTACCTTTTTGTAAATTGGGACATTTAAACTTTTTTTTTTTTTATTCCAATTTAAATTGAGTCAGAGTTGGTTTGCTGACTCCGACTCCAGGTACCCAAAATTGACTCAGACTCCTTGACTCCGACTCCACAGCCCTGGCAAAAACTGAAGGATTTTTTAAATAGATATTGACAAGGAAAATAAAAAAAATAACATAAAAAATTATTTAAAGATGTGTAACGAAAAACATAATTTAAACAGGTCATTTTATGATAACACTTCCCCTTTAAGAGGTTGACAAAAAAAAACATGACTTCTTTCTTTCAAATCTGTGCACGGGTTGTGTGTGATATTACAGCTAGGCTTCATTCACTTCGATGGAGATGACCTGCAATACCATAAACAGCACACAGACAGGCGTGGTGCGGTTTTTTGGAACAAAAAAGGTAGACGTGTTTTTCTCATTCTAGACCTTTAATGGCATTCTGACATCTGCATGTGAATGACAGGTGTAAATAATGTTTGGTGAAGGGAGTCCATAGGAAAAGGTATGCCAATGAGCTCTCCTCCTGAAGGAAGAAAGCCATTTACAGGACACCATTTTCTTCCTTCTGGAGGAGAACTCTTTTGCATAATGTTTAATAATTCACACTACTATTTTTACTGCGTCTGGTGGTGTAGCTCGAGGCATCCTATTTGTTTTAGCTCTTGCAACCATCTGTATGTACTCACTTGAACTAAGCGTTCGGAATCCTTATGGGCGGCTACACCCGAATTAATAGCATATTACCACACTTCTCACTGCAGTTAATAGGGCCCTTGGACGGGACTTGTCTGCTTATAAATGTAAACACATTTTCCTCAGGGTGGAGGCAATCAGGGTACGCCCTCCAGATTTAATGTAAATGAAGTTTGACATGATTTATTCTTGCCTTGAGATAAAACATCAGTCACTGGTATTGAACTGTTAACCTCCTGAGAGATTGTGTTACCGCATCACGTCACGCTGTGTTGGCCGGCAGTCTAGACTCTGAGCGGCAGTATCGTGAATGTATTGCTGTCCTGCAGCGCTTGTAAAATCTATGTACAAATGGAATCACATTTTTCCTGTTTTGCACTTAAAGAATGCAATCTATAACTTTTTGGTTTCCTGGACATTTTTCCTTAAAGGGGTTGTCTCACTTCAGCAAATGTCATTTATCATGTAGAGAAAGTTAATACAAGGCATTTACTAATGTACAGTATTGTGATTCACTTTTCATTCATTATACATTGCTCATTTCCGGGGGTTATGGCCAATGCTGAGGTGCAGATACGAGGTGGCCGAGACAGGTTCTGCAGTGCATGCATGTCTATGCATGGTCCGGGCCACCAGAGAGACTGACGCCCTTTCCTATAGTAGGGTGGTCGTGAGAAGTGTGTCCGCATCTTTTGCAGCCCCCAATGAAATGAATGGGTCCGCAAAAATCGCAGATTGCATGCAGACCGAATCTACGACCGTGTGCATGAGGCCTTATGGGTTTGCAAGAATCCATGTGCTTGCCCCCCAAAACAAAACGGTTCAGATGATCGGAACAGATGTTTCCATGGAACGGATTTTCGGTTGCAGAAATTTGTACAACAAAATCTGCCATGTCTCAGAAAAATGAGCAGGACTTTGAGCATGGGTATAGGCAATTTTTGTAGCTTTCCTTCACACTAGCTTTGGTGAACCACTCTGAAAAAGACTGGGTGCAATTCAATCATCTTGCAGTGACATTTGCTTTCTACCTAAAGCCTGTATTACACAGGGTGATTGTTGGGCCAATCATCGCTAAGAAGCGTTTGGAGGAATGCTCATTAGTGACAATCCGCCAGTCTAAGGCCTCTTGCACACGACCGTATACATTTTGCGGTCTGCAAAAAATACGGATGATGTCCGTATGCATTCCTTATATTGCGGAACAGAACAGCTGGCCCCCAATAGAACAGTACTATACTTATCCGTTATGCGGACAATAATAGGACAAGTTCTATCTTTTAGCAGAACTGATATACGGAAATACGGAAACGGAATGCACATGGAGTACATTCCGTTTTTATTTTGTTTTTTTTTGCGGAACCATTGAAATTAATGGTTCTGCATACGGACCGCAAACGGAAACCGCAAAAACGGAACGGAAACGGAAGGAAAATACGTTTGTGCGCAAGAGGTCTAATGCTGCTGCCAATTACCAGATGAACAAGCAAACGCTCTTTTCCTGATTGGAGTCGGGAAGGAATTATTTTCCCCTTAGGCTGCATTCACACGTCCGTGGAACACGGACCGTGTGATACCGGACTGGCACAATGCTTAGTGCAGGAGCGCACGGCGTCATTCGTTGCTATGATGCCGTGCGCTTCCTGCTGCCGCCGCTGCACTGTGGTACACTCCTATAGATCGTAGGATCTATACACTCCTATACACTCCTATAGATCATAGGAGTGTACTACAGTGCAGCGGCGGCAGCAGGAAGCACACGGCATCATAGCAACGAATGACGCCGTGCGCTCCTGCACTAAACAGGGTGCCAGTCCGGTATCACACGGTCCGTGTTCCACGGACGTGTGAATGCAGCCTTAAGTGGGGAAAATTGGCTTCTGCCTCACAGTTTTTTTTTGGCCTTCCTCTGGATCAACTTGTAGGAAACAGGCTGAACTGGATGGACAAATGACTTTTTTCGGCCTTATATACTATGTTACTATGAAGAAAAGTTTGAAAGGAGCGCATGCGTTCCGCGTTCAAAGTCAACAAGCTCCACTTAAACTTCTATTTACCATAGTCGTGCATTGAGAAGGAACGAGGGAGCGAGGCTGGGGTTCCCATCAGTGGTGCCTCCCGTGGACAGGTGATGAATGGCATTTGTTGGACAACCCCTTTAATTTTAATTCACTAAAAACTATCCTACATTGTAAACACCTAAAAAAAAAAAATGTATAAAATGCATAAAACAGAGAAATGGATGGCTTGCTTTCCAGTTTTTTCTCTCTGCATTTGTAAGTCCATTCAGAGAATCATAGCTTTGTGAGGCAATGAGGTTAAATGTGCATTCTCTCTATGGTATATATTGGATTTACATTAAATGGTAGGCATCCAGCCATGAAACAGATTTCCACAATGTCGACTCAATGTTTTATAGTTTATCCTGCGTGTAGTTGAAATCCAAAGCCTGGAAGGTAGTGCCGAGCTTGTAACAAACCCTGCTTCTTGCCTGCTGCATATAAACCACTATTATTATTATTATTTCTTTACATTTTTTTTTCCTTAACGGAACCCTGGGAGCATTTTAATAGAAATGTCGACTGCTAGGTATATCTTGAAGAAATGGCCCCTGCGTGCGTAAAACAAACATGACTTTTCAGAATACATTAATGTAAATTAATTGCGAGTTTACCCCGAAGACGGTGTTCATTCTGTATTGCACCGGTTTGCTAATAAGTCTTTCGGAACCCATTTGCTTTACAAGGTTGCATGTTCCTGCCACAGAGCAGATATTTGAATTCTTTTTCCTTGTACACTGCACCGAGACCTCACATGCTTATAACAGGCGGGCAGCCTCAGACTTGTTAATAGTAAATCTTGAAGCCGTGCAGCGTTACTGGTGTGAAGATGAAGGGCCATTTACTCCATTGCTGTGACTTGGGGACAATCAGCCAAAAACTTGTGACTTGATTTTGACTGTGTTTGGCCCTATTTACTCATTTCTGCCTCAGTTTGAAAACCTGTCAATATGTTCTGAAGTTGTCCTGACTTCATGAGCTCCACAAACTGTGAACAAATTCAATGGCAGGATGTGATAATGATTTCATAGTGTGGACAAGTCCATTAACAAGTACTTGGAGGCCTCACTTCATTACGATAACATGCACCGCTGTTGATGTAGGTATAACTACAGTATCTTCACATGTTACATGTGTTCTCACATCTTCTTTGCACTTCTGTGGTTTTTTTATACCACAATTTCTTATCACTCCCTCTCAGTTTACAGGTTCACCAGAGCGGAGAATATAATTAGTACAAAAATGCTAAGACCTAATAACACTAAGGTCTATCGGAAGATGTCAGTATTTCATGAAGCAAGTAGGATGTTCAGGATGAACAAAGATGTTCGGTATTCTGTAAGTCCAACATTCATGATACAAGAAGCTTCGGCATTACCAGTTTGTCCACGTTCTTTCATCACTTCCCTCTTGCACAGTGGATCCTCCTTATGTTCTCTAATGAACCGTGGCACATTTTTAGGTCTAATGTGCTAATAGAAGGCAGTTTTGTCTGCCTCTGAAGACGCCATACACACCAGATGGACGTTGGCTCAACCCGTTGATCTGAGTGCAACTGATCAACCATCTAAAGAGTATGGGGGTTTCCAGACTCTCTCCTGGCAGAAGTTGGGGAAAGGAGGATCAGGCGTGTAGGATTTAAGCATGTCCGATCCTTTTATTTCAAGGGAGAAAAACCAGTGGTGTCTGAGAGCAGCTGACTTCTATCTTCTCATTGAAAACACCCGCATGCTTGTCCAAGCAGAATGTACATGAGTATGGAAGCACTGGGAGAAATGGCTGTCAGTTGAACGAGGGCCTGCTCACAGATGGGTTGAGCTTTCTGTTCTTCTGATCCATGAGAACAGAATATATATATATTTTTTTTAAAGGTGTCCGTTTTGGCTCATTTGTGTGAATGGGTGCTTTAGAGCATGCATTATTCCTAGTTACTCTGCAGGACTTTTTTTTATTTATTTTTTACATAAAAGCTTCAGGATAGTTCCCCAGTATCTGATCAGTGGGGGTCCGACACCTGGGACCCCCGCCAATCGGCTGTTTTAGAGGTCACCAGCACTAGCACCACAGCCTTCTTGCAACTTTGCTTTAGCCATGTGATGTCACGTTCATTGGTCATATCGCCTACGCTCAGCTCAGCCGCATCAGCCCCTAGGCTTGGTGAGCTGAGAGAAGGCTGCGGTGCTACAGCGAGCACCAGTGTCTTCTCAAACAGCTGACCGGCAGGGGTTGCAGGGGTTACATACCCACTGATCAGATACTGCTGATCTATTCAGAGTTTAAAAATCTCAGAAAACCTGTTTATTGGATCTCTTGTTTTTTCAATTACTCTGTTCTTTTGACAGAACAGAAGAATGGAAAGCTGAACACAGATGTGAACAAGTCCTAAGGTGTATAGCCACCATCACACCATTAGATATGGTGCAAATAATCATTTGAGACATAAAAAACTAGGCTGTAAAACAGTCGTTTTAAGTCTTCAAGAGATCTCATAGGTGGATCATCCATATCTCCTGGTCAGGAAGGAGAAACTCCACGATAAATCAAATCTACATGGAGTTCAATGGTACAACATAGTCTGCTATGTTTTAGCACTGATGTGGTAGAAATATCTCTATTCGCTAGAGGTGCAATCCCCATCTTATAGGCCGTATCTGACTGGCCCACCGGAATACCAAAGGATCCACTGGTGGGCCCAGGATCTCATACCATTGTGGGCCCAAAGGTTCATGAGAAAAATAAATTGGAGTCAATCCCTTACCACTAGAGTTTGTTTCTTTGAATCCAAACCTATTTTATTGATGATGTGGGGGTTGGGTCACAGGAATAATTTCCTCTGGTGTGCCCAAGGAACCCCAGTCCAACGCTGATTATAGGAACCAATGTGAACAAAGAAATGCAAAATGCTGATGTTAGTTAGTTACTCAAGGGCGTTCTATACTTTGGATAGACATCACTAACAGCTCTCATAATTTGGTCCAGAAGCTTATCTTCATTTATATACTGTATGCATGCTCCACCATTTAGATGGATTTAGTAGATGCATTTCTACGAATGAAACCAAGTAAATATGATGACTGATGTTTTGGGCAGTAAATGAAGTACATGTGAATTTATTCTCCGTACAGGTCTGGCCTGATCCATGAAGCTTTCGATGCAGAATAGACTGAATGCTATTGAAAGTAGCTAAAGCAAGAGTCCGTGTGCATGATTATATACCAGATAGTACCTTTCACAGAAGAGAGTATGTCAGCATTCCAGATTACTTTAAACCCTCTCACATGAATAACCAATAAGCATTGTGGCTGTGAATGTTAATTCTGTGCCACGCAATCAAAGGCAATCTGGCATATACTGTAAATGAATGCAAGGAAATGCCTTCATATTAATCACATAACTGTTCCTCTAATTGGCGGTATTGTCTAAACTGCTTCAGCGAGAGTGGATGTTTGCGTTCAGGTAATTAACTGATTGCTTTCCTGTTTTTGGCTAATGAATTATTGTCATTATATTACAGATGGAACCAGCTCAGCACTTTACTAACCAACGATCCACTATGTGGACCACTAAGTACTGAAAATCTCAAAGTGATACCAAACATCTAGCTAGGCCGTTGGCAAAAACGGTGCACTTTTCATGGGACACGAGTCAAGAAGCCGCATGGTCATTTAGTTCGGCGCATCTACAGCGCAAGACCTGTCTTACTCTTAACAGTCTCTTTCTGCATAGAAGCACAATAAGGTTGTAACCCAATTCCCAAACCAAAAGGTGATGGAGAAGCAGCTTCCATAAACAAAGTACCCAAACCTGCATGATCAATAAGGCACAACACACACTCCATGAGCGTGCCTACACCATGAGGGTGCCCTAATATTTGTTATATGGAAGACTGAAAAATGAAAAAGAAAGATGGCTTTGTGCTTAATATGACAAGTCCTGTACACAGAGTTCCCCTCCCACACAGAGGTGCAAGCTTCTGCAGGAATAATTTGCCATGCCCTTAGGCTAGCGTCTTCTGTGCAATTGCTTTCCCAAGCATACTTCTTTACAAAAAAAAATCACAATTTACCCTGCCAGCATTATTATTGTTAGGATAGAAAGATACAAATATATATTTGTCCGAAGTCTCACATTCTGTACAGAAGTGAAGCCGACCTGGAGATCCGTGGATCTAATTGCTGCAGCTTCTACCTCTGGGTGGTCCGGAAACATTTAAAGCTGGCCATCTTGCGTCACTCATCTCGGGATACCTTAAAGGGAACCTGTCACTGTAAAAATGTGAATTAATCTGCAGGCAGCATGTTATAGAGCAGGAGGATCTGAGCGGATTGATGTATAGTTTTACAAGAAGAAATTCAGCAGAATTTGAAATTAATTCATTTAAATTCCTGCTCATTCTGGGCTTGGAAGTCCAGGAGGCGGTCCTATCAGTGATTGACAGCTATCTCTGTATACACAGAGGGAAGGCTGTCAATCACCGATAGGACCTCCTCCTGGACTTCAAAGGAATTTAAAAGAATTTAAAAGAATAAAATATAAGTTATAGTGAATATATTCCCATAAAACTATATATCTGTCTGCTCTATAACATGCTGTGTTCAGTTCAGACACCATGTTCAATGTGACAGGTTCTCTTTAAGCCAGGAGGACAGGTAAAGGCGGATTTACATGATGAGGCAGACGACTGCCGTGAAGGACATTGCTCATCCACTTATATTGGAGGTGATCATTGCATGCAAATGCAATGATCACCTCCATTATAAGTGGATGAGCAATGGTTACTGCCACTCATCCCCATACATTTTCTTGGTTTCTGGGCAGCAGAGCGCTGGTTGGATAAGCACAATCTGCTGCCCAGAATCAATGATTTAGGTGACAAGATTGTTTCTCTTGTGAGCTGTGACACCTTTGCACAGGCAGATTATTGGGAATGAGCATTCGTAGGCATGTTTATCCCCGATAACCTGCCCGACAAACGGGCACTGTAAACCCACTCAGAAGACAGCGCCAACGGACATTAGTAAGAAGGAACAGAAGGAGGAAAAAAAAACTTGATTAGGAACACACTGGGGGATACTGTGGTCGGTATGTGTTTTGCAGGTGACAGGTTCCCTTTAATGCTTCTTTTCTATATATTTACCGGCAATACGCACCTTCAGGATAACACCGGCTTTCTCGGTCCCCACCATTTGGTACAACAAACAATAAAGAGCGAAATAAACAGAAATAGCTATTGGCCAGTCAAAGTGAAAACCAATAACATAAAAACAAACAGACCAAACTAAGGCTGCACTGCCAAAAAGCAAGTGATCAGATCTAACACAATCTGGGAATTAAATTACAATGACAGTGCAGAGAAATGACTTCGATTATGGTAATTACTGTTTAGTTAATATTAGCACAATTAAGGAAATCAATTAAAATTATGACTAATTAGTCACGCACTTCCATCCAATGATTTATTAACCTATAGCCGATAAACAGAGAAGAGCCTATGGAATGTGTGACAGCCCTTAGAACAATAGGTCCTTGTAACCGGAAATTGCAAGATTCCAAGTAGTTACGTCTGTTCGCAAGGAAATCTCTTAAGTATAAAAATCGCCATTAACCTGAATCTAAGGGAAGGGGAGGGGGGGTAAAGAATCTTGGTACTAGAAAGCGGAACGGCTCCAAGAATGATCTGTCAGGAAGATTTTTAGCCCTGCCCTTTAAGTTGGATTAATGGTCACTAACTTGACCTTTGGTAAACTCCCATGACCAAACGCGGAAAAACAGAGACTGTGTTTGTACGTCTTAGTAAATTATACTTCCTTCCCATTTCAACACTCGAGCCACAGTCCAAAGATTTTCCTGCAACAAACAGGATACCGGGAGAGAATAGAAATTCACACGCTTACAGAGAACTTATCGTGGTTAGACAGAAGACAAAATGAATATTCTGTCAGATGCCTGGGACATAGGCCAAGTGCTGTGATAAGAGGTCAGCCGAGGTTCACCGGGGTCACATTGTGTACACTTTTATTTATTGCACTTGGCTTTGATGTCCCTCGGCCGCATCTTGACAAGTAAAACAGTTAGTTGGATGAATGTCCAATCTTAATAACTGTTCTAGAGAGCATCACATAAATGATACAAGCAGAACAATATGAACTGCCAGAGGCAAGGCACTGGGCGGCAATGAAATGCTGCACTGAATAACGCTCTGCCTGTAAACCGATGTGTAGTCCACAAGAGACCTGGGCACAACAGTGGCCCCCATTTACTAATATCAGTCCATCTAGAGGCTGTTTTAAATGGTGCCAAAATTTGGCAATTTGACCCAAAATTTAGTCTCAAACTAAGCTTGTCAATAGTTGGGATAAAGTTAGACAAAGTGTGTTGTCCTGCCACACATTTATCATCCAGGCTGAGCCACTGTGTTAAATCTGGACAAGTAGGTCTACACGACCTGTCTAAGTTTACGCCATCTACAGGACTGGTAAACAGTGCTCCAGAGGGTGACCAAAATGGTCGACAATGCGACTTAGAATTGCAAAGTGGCGACAAGAGTTTATAGTTTTGTCGCCATTTGCGCCTAGACCCTCTGCCGCCATGCCTCATTAAGAAAAAAAGGCTTTCATCTAGCACACATACACTGCAGACGTCTGCTGCACACAGATCTTTTCTTCTGTGGTTCCTTTTACTCTAAAGTAAATGGAAATACGGAAGAAAATGCTGGCGCGCTCTGGCGTCAGGAGAAAGCCCTGCCTACACGCTTTGCCATTGGCTGCCAGGTCTAACCCGCGAACCACACTGCAGACATGTCGGGGAGCTCCGGGGTTTTGTGTCCGCTCTGTGCCGTGTTCATCCTGATGGCCGCAGGATCAGGTACTTCAGAGGCTGGAAGGAGACTTCAATGGGGTTGTTAACCACACTTTTTTATGTATGTAATTCTGCTATCCTGGAGATTTAACTTTTTTTTTGTATTTTATTATATCTTATAAAGTGTATTTTTATTATATATATATATATCACAGTGTCCCCCATGACGTCATTAAGACACTGAAGCTATAGCAGTGCCTATAGGATACTCCTATGGGGTCAGATAACTTCAGACACACTCGGCGGCGTATCCGTTCAGGGCTATGTTACCACCGGGAATAGCCAGTACTGTATTTTCGGGGCTCCCATAGCAGTGAATGAAGGGGAAGCAGCCCCTGTTTTGGAGATTGCACAACCCGCCGCTGTCGGACGTTTATGGCGTCTTGTAGTTTTATGTTCCAGGGTGGAGTACCCTTTTACAATCCTGGGTGCCTGCACCATAACGGCCATGTGTTACAGCAAAGAAGGGGTTTTCTCACACTGGGGCCCCCCACCAGTCCATAGACCCAAGGGTCACAGTGCTAGGTAAAGTGTCCCACTGGAGTTTTCTCTGAACAGTGCCACTGACAACCCCTACTGTGCAGGATACGGGCAGTGGGGCGGAGGCGACGTTCCGTCAGAAGTGTTCGCTGTGTTTGGAAACCTGGTGACAGTCCTTACAGTCAGCCCCCCGATAGTCCGGGGACAGCCATAGCCACCCTCTGCCGTATCTGATAGTCCGGTCACAGCCGAAGCCGCCCTCTTCCATGTCTTATAGTCCGGTCACAGCCGGAGCTGCACTCTGCTCTGTCTGATAGTCCGGTCACAGCCATAGTCACCCTTTGCCGTATCTGATAGTCCGGTCAGAGCCGAAGCCGCCCTCTGCCGTGTCTGATAGTCCGGTCACAGCCGGAGCCGCCCTCTTCCATGTCGGATAGTCCGGTCACAGCCAGAGCCGCACTCTGCCCTGTCTGATAGTCTGGTCAAAGTCACTGTATCGGGTGACGCCCCTCTTCAGGACTAAGGTCCTCATACACATTAGATGCCAGTGGCTGCATTATGTTAAATGGTCATGTGATGCAAGGGGAGAAGATCTCCACTGTGGCCAGTGATTGTCTTGATGCCACTGCAGCCAAACGTGTTCATGGAGAAACCCAAGACAAGCGAATGAGCCAGTACCCAGCACCCAGGGATTACCAACGTGGATCTGGCTAGCCTGACAGGTCATGGAAATTAGTGCACAACCCCTTTAACTGCGTGGGCTATAGCTTAGAAAACCCCATGCTCCTAGGCATCCCAGATATATTATATGTGTTTTAAATTTGGCGACTAAAAATTTCATTTGGTTCCTAAATTTTTCAGGTTAGGAGCCAATGGCAACTTGATATTTTTTTTTGTCTGAAGCACTGGTAAATCTGCCCCAATACGTGCATGCACATCTCTTAAGAGTCCTTTATACTGCCTGATGTTCGGCAAGATAATCTGCCAGTGTAAAGGTGCCACCAATTGCCCAATGAACGTGCAAAACGACTGTTCATCAGGTAACAGGGCGATTGGTGTGGACACCAAAACCATCGTTTGGCAGCAGGAGATCATGCGGTCTAAACAGCACTCTGCTCCCGACATGCAATGATTCTGTATGGGGAGGAGAGATGGCATTAGCGATCACTTCTCCCCAGACTGTGGAGCGGATGGCTGCATGTAAATGGAGCTCTTTCCTCTGCTGACGTGTGGGCGATTGTGAAGAAGGGACGCTTCCTTGCCGACAATCGCTGGCTACATCATAAACCATGTAAAAGGGCCTTACTAGTAATAAAGGGAATGCACAGGAGGATTATGGATATTCATAACCAGTATGCACACCACTATGAGGGGATTTCTAGGGGATATGCAGGGTTTTATTCTATAGTAACCACAATGTCTGACAGGGAGCTCATTACAAACGGGATGCTGCATTTAGGATGGACCGAAATGCGATAGTTTTGTTAGCGCTACAATAGTCCTGGAGAATAGATGAAGACACATGTCAGTATTACTGCAGGACCTATTCTTACGGTGTTCATACACATTACATTAACACATTGCCAGAGCTAAAAAACTGTTGACCATGGGGTCATCCTGACTCTCTGATTTTACGTGACTGACCAAATTAAATTCTATCCTTAGTGATCAGCCTTTTTTGTGCCTGAATGACCTAGCGCTATTTCTACTTTTTTCATCATTGTTTTCCGAGAGCCACACATTTGTCTGTCAGCAAAAGACTTTTCCTACGGGAAGACAGTTTTACTATCTAGTATTTTTTTGGGGCACCATTGAGGGGTACACATAATACGGTATATTGTAGAACTTTTATACATCTGCTTTAGAGATGAGCGAACTTTAAAAAAAAGTTCAGCGTTCGGGTTGTGGTAATTGCCGCATCCAGTTATGGATTCCACTACTGCGGACTATCGCGGTATATGGAATCCATAAGGGGCGGCTTCCACGAACCCGAACTGTTGAACAGCCGAAGGACCTTGGGTGACGTCACCATCATGTGATCAGTGCAGGGAGCGTGGCTCAGCACGGGATCAAATCCAGTGCTGAGCCACGCCCCCTGCACTGATCACATGACGGTGACGTCACCCCAGGTCCTTCGGCTGTTCAACAGTTCGGGTTCGTGGAAGCCGCCCCTTATGGATTCCATATACCGGGATAGTCCGCGGTAGTGAAATCCATAACGGGATGCAGCGATTAACACAACCCGAACGCCTAACTTTTTTTTAAAGTTCGCTCATCTCTAATCTGCTTTAAAAATTGTAGCTTTTGTTGGTACCATTTAGTAGAATGTAGGAGATCACGGGATTTTTTGATTTGATTTTTTTCAATGAAGGAAATTCTGCCATTGTTTTGGGGTTTTTTGGATTAATTTATCAGGCATTTTTTGTGTGGGATCATCTTAAGCATAATATAACATTGTTATCAGCGGTTTTCCACAGGGATGTAGATAATCCTATAGAATTCTCTTAAGAACCTGAAAACAGCTGAATAAGTCCAACCCTGCTACATCCGTGCGTGCGCATATATATATATTGTATATATTTCTACCCATCTACAGATTTTGTTCGTTTTGTGCCTCTGTTCCCATGCGGTGAAAAAGCATTGAGCTCAGCACATCCATTCAGCTCAGCACTTAATGTCCTCCAGCGTTTCTCTATAAGCTAATGAAACATATTTGGTGTGACAGGATGCTAAATAGTTTGTTGTCTCCGGGATGTGTGAAACAACCCAGCTTTGTATCAATCACCCCATTTTATGTACTGCTTTCGATCAAAGCCCTTTTCCTATAGATCAGCGTCTGGAAAAAGTGCACTTGCCACCCTCTCTTCTCGGAGAGGAAGTTGCTGGTCCATGATATACCTCTTCCGAAGTTCATCGGCAGAGGCAGGCTGTGATAAATCACACGGCTATTACTGACAAAATGTTAACATAGTCTGTGGAAATATTTCCACCTTGTCTCTTTGGAAAGTGACTGCTCCCATCCTTCATTCAATTCTGAGAGAGCGCAGTTCCTCCAGAGCTGGAAGTGTGTAATATCGTGTTCTACAAGACGCAGCACAGGACATGCAACAAGAGCCTCAATGAATCTTTATGGATTCCAGGAGAGGCGATTTACATGGGGAGAACTAGTGGAGCCTGCATAAAAGACGCATGTCCTATGTGCACTGCTTATGATGAGCTGAGAAATAAGGCTCAGGAAAGTGTTCTATGTTCTTACAGCTTGTATCCCGAGCTAATATCAATCACCTATCCTAAGAGTCTGTAAAAATCTGTAAAGTATGAAGATCACGTGGAAAATATTTTGCTGAATTATACTGAAGACCATCACACTCATCCTCATAGAAGGTAAATTTGTATCACACCTGAGGCCTAGTTCACATTTCCATGTCCGTTTGACGTCCTTAGAATATCCATCCGTTAAGGATCTTTGTCTGGTCCTTTTGTCCACTTTTTGCCCTCTGTGTCGTCCGTATTCCACGGACACTGCTCAGCTGAAAATGAATCTCCAGAGCATCTTCCACCAGTGGTCCGTGAAAAACACACCAAACAGGGGTGGCATCTGTGTTGTGTCAGTGGTTTTTCACAAACCCATGGACGTGTTTGGTCTGCATCAAGGACCAAAGTAGTGCATGCTCCTGTGATTTTTTGAACTGACCCATGGTCGGTGGAAAACCACTAATGTATGACCAAACACATTAAAGGTCAATGTGTACATGTGCTGTCTGTGGAGAACAAGGACAGCAGCCGTCCTTGATTCACTGAAGTGTGAACGAGGCCTGACTCTATATCTGTGTATGGGTTTATTATGTATGAGCTCACAACGGGTGCTGGCTCTCGTTGTAAAGACGGCATACTTTCCTCCCATGGAGCATTGCCTAAGATAAGCCTCCATGCACCGCTGTGTCTCTTCAGTGAGTGCCAGTACCCAACTAAGCTGAGGTATTTCATTCAGCCAAAGGGTACCATGCTCAGTTCTGATGGGGGGCAAGAAACGTGATGGATGTTGGTATGGCTGAGAAAATCTAATTTACATCATTTTTCCCATGGAGCACTGCCGGAAAATAAGTCTCCCTAAACTGTTGAGTCTCCAGAGCTGCATATAAGGCATCTCACCCAGCCAACCTATACACGGCTCTGCAGGGATAAGGGGCAAACCCCCCGAAACAGTGCTGTCTACAGAAGGGTATCTGGTTTGGCTTGTAAGAGCCAATTGCATAGATTTTCATGCAAATAAATTATACAGTCAAGTAGAGAGTTTATGAAGAACATACAGAGAGTTTATGAAGAACATACATCGGTACAGTTCCATCACCTAGTACAGGCGTGGGTACAACTCACAGACTGGCTACTGGCTGGAGCGAGTGCCCTTTGAAGCTAGGTATTAGCCTGGATTTACAGTCAATAGCCCCATTCAGTAAAATGCGTTTAACTGCGCAGATCAATTCGTCAATACACAACAGAGTCAATCCCATAAGCAACACTTACGTTTTGTGCTTGTAGTATCTTCTGCAAAAATCTTAAGCCAATATATAGGGAAAAGGGTAACATATAGGGAAAAGGGTAACATTTTCTAGCTATACTCCTCAGTGCATTGTGGCATTTTATGTGGAAGGAAAAAAAAAACTGCAAATATCCAGCGGAATTATGTAAAATCCCACTGGACACACATTGCAAAACATAGAGAAGAAAGTGCATCATAGGTCGGACCGTTAGTGAATGGTAATGGAGTGGAACCCTCCTCTCCTGCTGGTGTTCCGCTAAGAGTAGACCCTAAATAGCATGCACAGTATGAGAGCTTCCGGCTGCAGCCAGGGACTCCTCCAGATCACACCGTTTAGATCACCAGGTAAGTAGCTTGCAGGTCAAATCAAATGCTTTTATTATTAAAAAGTTGTTACAGCAACGCGTTTCAGAGCTTTACAGCCCCCTTCATCAGGCAATGAAAATATATGTCATGTTGTCATTGCCTGATGAAGGGGGCGGTACGGCCATGAAACGCGTTGCTGTAACAACTTTTTAATTTTGAAGCCATTTGATTGACCTTGGGGGGGGACATCATTGCTGCAGCCAAACAAAGCCGGGGCATAGACTCATTTATTACTATTGCTGGCTGGGGGGGGGTGATTTTTATATATGTCAGGCTAACCCCTTAAGTACTAGGATACAGCATTATCTATATATATAGGTAATATCTGTCATTGCAATCCTGCATTTGATAATAATGAGATGACTGCTAAAAACTGCAGGATTTTAGGATTTAAAATATCAAAATTCTTTAAAAATATGTTTAACATAAACATTTAAAGAATTGGTTATTTTCTGATCACACGTTCCCTTTCAGCTCGGATCCTGTATTTTATTGTACAGAGAGCCGTGTGAGGTCTCGGACATACCGCAGAGTTCCACGGTCCTGAGTTCTTTTTTGATCCTGGTTTTAAAATCACACTTTTATGGCAAAACCAGTGCCCCAAAAAAACAGCAGTAGAGTGTGACAGAGGCCCAATAAGTCTCGCTTCCATGTATCATATCACCTCTAAAGGCTTTCCTGGAGTAATTCATGGATGTAAATTTAGTCCTTACTGCATGCGGAAGCGGGATCGCTTCTACTGCATAACCGCTTGGATCTTTTACTTTTGGAACGTCTCACAAGTGCTAGAAATCTCCAACTGATGAAACAGCATTCTTTGTCAACATCGTATGTTTTATAATCCAGGTTGATGGAAACTTGAACAGGCTGATTCTGTACAGTAGTTCTGGTAAGGGAATTTGCAGAAGGCGGAGGTATATAGTTACAGTAAACTAACAGTCCAAAAATAGCAGTGAATAATGTCAGGCGCAGTCCACCCCACGCTCTATAAACACAGCACAGTGCCAACGAGGACACCCGGGCAGTAAAGGGTTACCTCTGTAATATCCCATATACTGAGCGGCCATACTTCGCCCTCCATTGCTCGGCCTTTCTCTTTAGGATCAGTAATAAATGCTAGTCACTTGAATTCCACATGATTATGAGATTTGGAACATGAAAACATATGTCCTGGACCTATTTCATCACTGATGTCTCTGCTGTCAGAAACATGTGAATACAGGCAGCCAGGTGGATGTTTCAGTGCGTACTTCCAAGCCATTACCGCCAATTCCACGCTTGGGTGTGGCATTTTATTTGTATAAAGCTCATCAGGAGAAAAACAAGAAACAATTGAGGCTGAAATGTTTCTTAAGGGCTCATTCACACGGCTGGATCTGTTTTTGAGGACCGAAAAATTCCGGATGCACAAAACACGCATACCGACCGCGTGCCTTCTGCATTTAGCAAAACGGAACATCCTTCTCCACGATAGAAATGCCTCTTCTTGTCCGCAAATACAGGCAAGAATAGGACATGTTCTATTTTTTTTGTGGGGCCCACGGAATGGAGATACGGATGCGGACTGCACACAGTGAGATGAAATGAGTGGGTCCGCATCCAATCCGCAAAATTGCGGAATAGATGCGGACAGAAATATACAGTCGTGTGAATGGGCCCGAACACTGATGTGGTTAATGTGGCAGAGACAAAGAAAAGAGGAGTACAATTCCTGCCAGCCCAGACTTGCCAATTTCCAGCTCAGGATTAGGCCTCCTGCACATGACTGTATCCATTTTGCACTCTGAAAATGGAGGTGGTGAGTGTGCATCCTATGCTTTTTTGCAGGCCTCATTCGCAAAATGCCTATTCTTTTTCACAAATGAATAGGACATTTCCAATTTTTGTCTTGCACTACGAACATACGGATGCGGACAGCGCACTTTGTGCTGGCCGCATTTTTTACAGCCCCAAAGAAATTAATGGGTTTGTATTCAATCAAACAAAAATGCCAATCAGATGCGGACTGAAAATACGGTTGTGCGCATAATGCCTTAGACATCCTAAAGAGCCATATGCATCAAGCCGCTGCGGACCCACTGTAAGTGCCCAGGCCACTCTGCTGTCTTCTCCCATAACTCCTCCCCAGCCTGTTGCTTGGCCCGCCCTGTAAGCCCCTTGCGTCATCCAGTGTACTGGCTGAGATCCCGCTGGCGCATGCGCACTGCATGGAACAATGCTGCTGCCCACAATGGTCATCACAGAGCGGCGGGATCTCAGCCAGTACACTGGGGCTGTATACAAAGTCACAGAGGGAAGACTGTCAATCACTGATAGGACCGCCTCCTTGACTTCAAAGCTCAGAAAGAGCAGGGATTTAAATATAAATTACCAGTTCTGCTGAATATGTTCCCATTACAATATATATCAATCTGCTCAGCTCTTCCTGCTCTATAACATGCTGGCTTCCTTATAGGTGTATTCATACAGAGATAGCTGTCAATCACTGATAGGACCGCCTCCTTGACTTCAAAGCCCAGAATGAGCAGGGATTTAGATGAATAAAAGTTAAATTGAATCTTTTCCAATAAAACTATACATCAATCTGCTCAGCTCCTCCTGCTCTATAACATACTGTCTTCAGCTCACACCATGTTCAATGTGACAGATTCCCTTTAACATGGAAACCGATGTCCACTACTGCATGGCATAACTGAAGGCTTATGAGTTTAGTTGTATCTTCACCCAGCAGAAATAAAGGTGTGCCAATACATACCAAGGCAAGCGAGGCCAAAAGGACACACGTCGGTGTAGGAAGTCCTATGGGTACGTTTATTGCTTCCGTGGATCCAGTGCATATGGCAAAAGAACTGCTAATTGAGGCATAACTGATGAAATACCTCTGCCTTTCACTACATTTCAATTTCTCATTGATGTAAGAGGCAAGTATTCCTAACACATTAAACAGGAGCAGCGTATTGCTTTTTAACAGAGTTACAAACATCATGACACCATCTGGCTGCTTCAAACACGGAGGCACCCAATAGAAGGAACATATGTTCCATTAAGTCCAAACGCTTCTTCTGCCGCCTTCAAACATATTGTGGGGAAAACCAGATATTGCCAATAAATCAGAACCAGAAGCCCTGTGGGAATAGCCAAGGCCTTGCTCAAGCAAATTACTCATGTATGAATTGTTCACACAACGCTAATCACCCGCAAAGACTGGGATGCATTCCCCCGAGCCACATAGTGCAGAAAAGTACAATAAGAAAATATGTCTAAAAATCATTCAAAGCTCACGCCAGATTAAGGGCAATGCAGTTATCCAAACAGGCTTTACAGTCCAATATCCTGGCCCACTGTAAACAGACTGGGAATTTTGCTGATGCAGACACCGTCGTCCGATCCGATGTGGGAACTTGGGTGAAAGCAGAAGACGGCTAGGCCCGGGGCCTGGAACAAGACAATAGCCAAGTTCAGCAAGCCAAAATTTCATCAAAGCCCTTTCAGCAGTTTTTGATCTTGCAGACTTAAAGGCCGGAATGTATTTGTTTTATGCAGCCTCAGGTTGCATTTTTTTCCCAGCTACTGTTTGCATTTCACATCACGATATGTTCCCCTTAGGAAAATGAAAAAGAATTTCTCCCTTTCAAAATTACTTATGTGTGATAACACTTTTTTTTGGGTAAGAAACACAAAGAATCTGATCCCTAAGCTATTTCACTCCGCGTTTATATCAATATCTTGGACATTTACAGACGTGTTCTCCACAGTGAGCATGCAGATTCGGTCTCACCGATTAGACCGTGCTAGGGTGGGCTCACACAACATCGTCATTTCTGGAGGTTCTACACCAAAAAAGGTCACCATAGATAAAGCAGAAGAATATGTGAAGGTTTTACAGCATGTTATGGAAAAGTAAATCTGCTGCATGCCCCATCTAAGAATTTCATCGGTTCACTACTGATTTTATCTCAGACCCTGCAGTTTATGAACCCTGATCCTTCATATATATATGAAGGATCATGTGACCTGCAGTCTGACCACTTGACCGATCTAGCATCTGCCATGTCAGCCGGGAGCAAGATTTCCTATGCAAGTCTATGAGACTCACATCACGGCTCTCATAGCCTGGTATATGCAGACTTAGGCCTAATTCACACGTCCGCAATCTTCGTCCACACCCTTTCCGAAAATTTGCGGAACGGGTGCTGACCCATTCATTTTGAATGGGGACGTGATGGATGCGGAGAGCACACCCTGTGCTCTCCGCATCCGCATAGCGTGCCGCCGATCTTCCGGACGGCAGCTCCGCAAAAATATACAGCATGTCCTATTCTTGCCCGCAATTGCGGACAAGTATAGACATCTCTATAGGGCTGGTGGCAAGGTGTGTTGCGGATCCGCAAAACACTACGGACGTGTGAATAAGGCACTTAGCTCATACTGCACCAATCCAGTGGTCAGACTGCAGGATCATGAAGAATAAAGAGGCCGGTGAGGCCTTCACATGTACTACTCTCTCCTTTATCAGTGTTACAAATGGAAAGAAACGGTGGGCTGGAGAGCGATATGCCGTGACATGAGGCCAGTCTAAAGGCGGCCAGTCACACATATATATATATATATATTTCATACAGGAGAGACTTCTCTGTTTTGTGTCTGACTCAAATATGGCCCGTATCTGGCAAATCTTCTTATGCCATCGCGTAATTTCCACCAAAACCTCATATTTTTGGCTACATGCATGTTCAAAAAATGTAACAAGAAGAGATGCATAAAAGACCGAATTATCCAGGTTTATACTCTCTAAGCGGCACTGAGTGTGCCATAAACTGTTCCCTGTTCGTACGTGGGAGTTAAATTAATACAGAGAATGTGACAGTATTCAATTTAACAAGTTAGTATGCTGACATTGCATAACGACTAGAGAGCAAAATCAATGTTATGACAGGCTAGATAAATAGATGGATTGATAATTTTCATATGTATCGTTCTCTGTGGGCTGCGCTGACACCTTACTTTCTGATACAATACAGAGAGACAATTGATGCCAAGGTTTTTTCCGTTTAGGCTACTTTCACACTAGCGTTGTTAGAAGGCAGTTCTGTTCCAAACTGATGCAAACTGATATCCTTTTTTTCCGCATCCGTTAGACGGATAGGTATCATCCGGAATAACGGATCCAGTATTTAAATTTTTTCCAAGATCAAAGGCGAAACCAGGTCCTCCTATATCCTGGCGCATGCGCAGACTGGAAAACCGGATCCGACGACGCAGCAATTTCCAGAACACTTGGTACCAGAGCAATAATACATCTCTATGGAAATAATGCCGGATCTGGCAAGTCCGGTATTGCGCCGGGATTTTGGCTGGAAAAAATACCGCAGCAAGGAACGGAAGACATCCTGATGCTTACTGAACGGATTGCTTTCCATTTAGAATGATGCGTTTTTTTCCAGTATTGAGACCCTTTACCGCAGGTATGCTCAACCTGCGGCCCTCCAGCTGTTGAAAAACTACAACTTCCAGCATGTCTGAACAGCCTACAGCAGGGCATGATGGGTGTTGTAGTTTTACATCAGCTGGAGGGCTGCAGGTTGAGCAACCCTGCTTTACCAGATTTCAATACCGGAAAAGAATAACGCTAGTGTAAAAGTACCCTTATTTGTATATTGTGACCCCTGTTGGAAATGCTTCATGTTTATAAATAATATCTGCAATCCTTTACCCTTTCAGAATAGCATAAATCACGCAGAAGTCTCACATGACAGGATCACACGGATGCTTCATGAGAGAAGATCAAACAGAAGTATCACATGACAGGAAAATGCAGACGTTTCATATGAGATCACTCAGAAGTTTCATATGATGGATCACTCAGAAGTTTCATATGAGATCACTCAGAAGTTTCATATGAGATCACTCAGAAGTTTCATATGATGGATCACTTAGAAGTTTCATATGGCGGATCACTTAGAAAGTTCATATGACGGATCACTCAGAGGTTTCACCTTATAGGATCCCACAGAAGTTTCATATGACGGATCACTCTGAGGTTTCACATTACAGGATCCCACAGAAGCTTCATTTGACAGGATCCCACAGAACTTTCACATAACAGGATCACGCAGAACGTTGACAGTCAGGATCACACAGAAGCTTTATATGACAGGATCATGCAGAACTTTCCCATAACGGGATCAAGCAGAAGTTTTGAATACCATTTTAGGTAGAGTCTCATTTAATGTTAGCCATACTGTACATAAAAAGGAAATGTCCTATGGAGAAAACTTTTTCCCCACTAAGGGCTCGTTCACATCACCGTTTCTCCTTTCCGTTCTCCGGCTCCGTTAAATAGAAGGAGAACGGAAAGGACGGATTCTGGAGATAACTGAGACCTAACTGAGCGTAACGGAGCCTAAAGACCCCATAGACTATAATGGGGTCCGTTCTGTGTCCGCTCAGAACAAGATTTTTGAGCGGAGACGAAAGTACTGCATGCAGGGTACAAAAGTACTGCATGAGAGAGAGCTTTGACACATGAGGCTCTAATAACCACACGAAGGAGATATGCTATCATATGCTGTGCCCTGCATGGGACTATCACTGCCCATTCCCTATCGGTTGAGGAATTGACGCAGTTTCTCCAGTGCCAATGGGGAAAACCAAATTACTAAAAAATGTGAAGAACTGCTCTCAAATATCTTAGAACTGATTGATAATTAAAAAAAATGGCAAAAACAACGTAAAACTGCAAGTTAAAGAGGTCATCTAAGATTTGGAAAAAAAAAAAAGTCTTCTTCTGTTCCTGAAACCGTGCCACTCTTGGACAACTAAATGTCAAACCAGTCCAATCCCGGCCTATAATCCTTTGTCTGCAGAATGATAAATGAGGATAATAACCGTCCTACAGAGCACAATTTTAAAGGGAAGGTGCCCACTTGATTCTTTTACAACATGGCATCCTAAGGTAAAAATATGCAAGACATCCAAGAGTAGAAAAAAGCTACTTAAAACAGGCAGACAGTATTAACAAAGGGACAGACGAGAGGACTCTACACAGGCTACATACAGGAGATGGGCAACTTGCGCTGATTAAAAGATTCCAAGCTCATAATATATTCTTTAGGTTAGCAATCCGCACAGCGACGCCTCAGGGCAGAATCTAAAGCCAACCACTTTCACTTTGATTTGCTGCCTTTCCGCAATGTCAGGAAGCTCGTTCTGTAAAAGACTTTTCCTGCGGAGTGCTTACACGTTCCTGCTACCAATGTGCATATTTTATTACTGACCAGCAATGTCGCAATAAAGAAGATGAAGGAGGAGGATGATAATTGCAAATACTGGAGAGTAGGGTTGAGCTGAAACACCTCATTAGGCCAGGTTCGCACCGCAGAACTTGGCAGCGGCTTCGATGCCTTCCTGTTTGGTCAAATCCAGAAATCAATCCTTGAAGGTACATGCACACGGCAATGTAGATTATTTCGATTTTCCTTGTAGATTTTTGTGTGGTTTTGTTGCATTTGTGCACCAATTCTGCATCTGTTAAGCCTCATTTACATGTCAGTGTTCTACATACGTGTGCTGTACATGTTCTCCACGGAAAGCACACTTACGCATTCCGTGGGTCCATGGCTTTAGCACAGAAGCATACTCTATTTTTCCCGTGTTCACGGATCCATCATGTCCATTATAGACTGTGAAAACCACGGACGCAGCGCGGATGCTATCCGTGCTTCATGGATCATTGGGAAGAGATGCTTTTAAAAAAAAAATTTGCAGCACAGTGCTTGTAAAACATGGATGACACATGGACAGCGAAAAATGGACCACACTCTGATCCTTCACGGACATCTTTATGAAGGCATCACTGACCACCTATTCACGGATTTGAGCGTGGACACCACGCCAATCCGCATTGATCCGAACCCTGTAATGACTTAAAAAAGGGCTTTGGAGACTGCATCGAACTGCATTGTCTGATCAAGGCTTTCAAGCAGTGGCGTTGCGAGGGTGGTGCGGGCTGCACCGGTTGACACCAGCCCCCACCGGCTGCTGGACTAACTAACTTACTTACTACTCCTAGAGTCCTAGTCCTTCTCTCACGTCTTACACGTCGGCCTGCGGGCCCACCCAGCCATCAGGGGGTGTGACAGACTGCCTGTGGTGCCGCGGCTGCACTGCAGAAGTTAATCACCTGGGGCCAGGCTGTGGCTGCTTCACCACTGTCTGGAGAGCTGCTGAGCGCCCGCCCCGCCCCCAGCCTGCCTACATGTGTGCGGCCCTGAGCGGTGGTTGCAGCTCAGGGCAAGGAGGCGTGATGGCACTGGCACCGCGGTGGACGGCAGCAGCTGTCTGGAGGGAGGCGAGGCGGAGCTGCTGTGGCCTGTAAAAGCTGCCTCTCCAGGCAATGGCAGCAGAACAGAAGCTTGCAGTGAGGAGGACCCGACCCCAGCCAGACCCCAGTGGTATGGTAGGTAGAAATGATGGGGGACAAAATGTCTGTGCCATGGAGCCTGGAGGGGAAGAAAAGAAATGTGCCACCCATGGGGTAGGGGGGACGACATGCTGAGGGGACAATGATGAAGGAAGGGACAATGTTAGAGTCTGTGCCATGGGGGGGGGGATTGGGTAACATCATGTGACACCCCCCCCCCCCTTTATAACAGACTCCAAATTTGTCCCTCATCATGTCACCCCCCTTGATGGTACAGACTCCAACATTGTCCCCCATTAGGGAGCATGATGGATGGGGGCTGACGGCTGACATGGGGGGCATGTTGGATGGGGGGCTGACGGCTGACATGGGGGCACGATGGATGGGTGGCTGACATGGGGGCACGATGGATGGGGGGCTGACGGCTGACATGGGGGGCTGACGGCTGACATGGGGGGCTGACGGCTGACATGGGGGCATGATGGATGGGGGCTGACATGGGGGGCCGACGGCTGACATGGGGGCATGATGGATGGGGGCTGACATGGGGGGCTGACAGCTGACATGGGGGGTATGATGGATGGGGGGCTGACATGAGGGCATGATGGATGGGGGCTCACACCATTTTCTACCTCACCGGGTGACACCAGCCCTAGCAACGCCACTGCTTTCAAGTCCGCCGGTACAAACACGCGGAGAGTAGTGACCAGGCTGAGATGCGACATGACTGCTGGCAGCACTATGCACTGAACTGGAAAGGAAAGGGGATTTAGTTTTGCCTTTCTTCAAAGAGTTGTGCCTGGGAGTCGTCCAAGCTGAGGGTGTATTTTTTCTAACTTCACAAAACTACTGGTTTGCAGCTCATCTTTGCTATTCTACCATTCCTTCCAGCGCTCGGAGACTCATGAAAGGTGACACAGCATGTGATTTCTATGGATTTCTCTCTACAATGACCTCTAGCCTTGGGCTAACTGAGGACCACTAATGGGCAGCGCCAACTACTCCACCCCTTTCTGACATACCAGACACGTTACGTAGGCACTAGAGATTACTAGCATAATGAAAGAAAAGCCTGTGGCAGAAGCAACAATAATAACAGAAAACAACCAGAGGAAAACATTAGCAAACAGAAGAGAGAAGAAAAAAGAGGGACTTGATTCAGCAGGAAACCAGTGACACAATGACAGGAAGAAACAGGCTGCAGTCACCGGTCGAGAATCATCGGGAATGTGTGGAGTGTGTCCCTCGCTGCCACACTTACCTTGTGTCAACTGCATGTCACTATCACCAAGGATCAGAATCCACAAACAATATAAATCCAGGAAATATCTGATGATGGTGCATGCGCTGGGAGGTGCCAGGCCAACAATACCACTCTGGGGAATATAGAGACAGCTAAATACTTAGTTATTTCCACATCTTCCATTCACTGTAATTTGGAGCATGAAACTGCATGCATCTCCTCCACCATTCCTAGAATCAGACGTTAAAGGGGTTGTCTCATCTCAGACAATGGGGGCATATCGCTAGGATATGCCCCCATTATCTTATAGGTGCAGGTCCCACCCTTGGGACCAGCACCTATACTAAGAACGGAGAGGGCAAAGTGGTGGCTGGAGGACCACGGGTTTCCCGGGTATGGCCACCACCAAGCACTCTCCCCATATCAGTGAATGAGAGCGCACCACGCATGACCGTCCACCGCTCCCATTCACTTCTATGGGCCAAACAGAAATTTTGTCGACCTCATAGAAAATGAATGGAGGGCGGCTGCGCATGTGCAGTGCGCCTTCCACCACTTTGAGGGGCTGTGTTTTCGATATAGGTGCAGGTCCCACACCATTCATACAATGGGGGCATATCATAGCGATATGTTCCTCATTGTCAGAGATGAGACAACCACTTTAAGGCCTAGTGCATAGTTTGGTGATTCTGTCAGTGATTTCAATCAGTGATTGTGACCCAAAGGCAGGTGCAGGTCAAAAACACAGAACAAGAACAAATCTTTCCATGACATCTTATGTCTGTGAGGGCTACACTTCTGGTTTTTGTTCACAATCTCAGACGGAAATCATTGACCAAAGCACTGAAGTGTGAACTAGACCTAATGGCCCTTTTACATTGCTCAAATAAACAGAAGATTGTCAGGAAGTGTTCCTTCCCGGCAATCACCTGTTCTTCAGTGAAGGAGACTGCTCACTTACATACAGCAATCACCTGTTCTTCAGTGAAGGAGACTGCTCACTTACATACAGCAATCACCTGTTCTTCAGTGAAGGAGACTGCTCACTTACATACAGCAATCACCTGTTCTTCAGTGAAGGAGACTGCTCACTTACATACAGCAATCACCTGTTCTTCAGTGAAGGAGACTGCTCACTTACATACAGCAATCACCTGTTCTTCAGTGAAGGAGACTGCTCGCTTACATACAGCAATCACCTGTTCTTCAGTGAAGGAGACTGCTCGCTTACATACAGCAATCACCTGTTCTTCAGTGAAGGAGACTGCTCGCTTACATACAGCAATCACCTGTTCTTCAGTGAAGGAGACTGCTCGCTTACATACAGCAATCACCTGTTCTTCAGTGAAGGAGACTGCTCGCTTACATACAGCAATCACCTGTTCTTCAGTGAAGGAGACTGCTCACTTACATACAGCAATCACCTGTTCTTCAGTGAAGGAGACTGCTCACTTACATACAGCAATCACCTGTTCTTCAAAGAAGGAGACTGCTCACTCACATACAGCAATCACCTGGTCTTCAGTGAAGGAGACTGCTCACTTACATACAGCAATCACCTGGTCTTCAGTGAAGGAGACTGCTCACTTACATACAGCAATCACCTGTTCTTCAGTGAAGGAGACTGCTCACTTACATACAGCAATCACCTGTTCTTCAGTGAAGGAGACTGCTCACTTACATACAGCAATCTTCTCCACAGTATGGGGAGGAGAATAATTGTTTGCCGGCAGCAGAGGCTGTTTTGACAGCACTACTATCTGCTGCCAGCAAGCGATGATTTAGGTAACCGCATGAAAGATGAGAATACATGTTTTGCTCGTCTATCAGGTAGTCGGCAGCACCTTTACACCGGCAGATTATAGCTAACAAGTGTTCCTATGAACACTTGTTAGCAACGATCTGCCCAATGCTCGGCCAGTGTAAAGGGGCCTTTAGGGAGGTTGCACATGAAAAAAAAGCTGTGCCCAGATGTTATATGCTTGCCAACAGGAAATTAAAAAGAAGCCCTACCGGTATTGCATTTTTGTAGTACCACACATACTTTGTTCTGCACTCCAGAATTCTGCCTTCAAAAAGTTGCAATATAGGACACCTTTTTGTGGTCACTTGCTCAAGATTTTTGTGACTTTTTGCACCACACAGTTAAAAAGTAGACGTGGTTAGAGATGTTAATGAGTTACTCCAGATTTATCAAAAAAGTCCCAAAGCGACTCCAGTAGAGGAGTGGTATAGAAAACTCAAGTAGTATTATTAGACAAAAGTAATAAACATGAGCCAAACCTGACAAACGTTTGATAAATGTGACACAAAGTACGCCAACGCAGATAACTGCAAAACGGACTTCAAATATTCCCCTCATGGTAAATTCTCTCTTTTGAATCTGATTTTTAATTTTTTTTTAAAGGGTTGTCTCATCCCAGAAAACACAAGAAAACTTCTGAATAAAATGCTGCCATGACGAATCCCTATAATTAATAGGTCATTTACGTACCATTGCTCTTTGAATATTTCTGCTTTTCTGCATCCCCTTGCCCCATAAAGCTTACAATCTAATCCCTGTCAACAAGCACAGCGGGATGAAGTGACCGGAGGTCACAAGAAGCAGACACGTGAACCGCCGCTTCTGTAAATATGAGCCGCTGCCTCTCTCTGTCATACGGTAGTCGCGGTGCAGACTGACAACACTGGTTCCCAATTGGTTCAGTGCACACAGCAGGCTGGTTTTGGTAATCTGTACAATTCAATGCCTGAGCCTCCTACACACATAATAAAGAAATATTCTTACTAACTCAGTACCAGCCATGAAGTTGTGTTAACCTATTAATTGCAGGCGTCATGCAGGGGCCTAGTAGTCCAATTGGCGTTCCACATGAGCATTAGTAATACACAGGCCTCGTGCTGTGCCGGCTCCGCTCCGCACGCCTAGTCATATTTAACCTTCCCTCTAAGTAAGCGATGGCAGAGAGGCAAAAGTTCAGAAAGGTTGCCTGTGCATATGTGCCTGTCTCATAACTTTTTACTGCTCATTCTGCTTGATGAATGACTTCAGACGTTCTGTTCTTCTGAACAGTAAAGTTAAGAATGTGTGTTCACGCCTGGGCTTTAATCATCAGGCTCTTGGGAGAAAGAAAGCCCTTCCCGCCTCAGTTACGGCCAGCTTTTCTCTTAAGGTTATGATTTATCAATGGAAATGCCAGACCTGTTCAGATCTGGCCGTAATGTAACCGCAAAGCGGGATTTATAATTACAGGTCTACGCTCCCTCTATTTCATCCCCGCTTGCTGGTAAGAAGTATTTGGAACCAGCAAAAAAAATAAAAAATAATAAATTCTATTGTTTTAACCGACACAAAAACAAGCTCTCCGCTGTATGTCTATGGGACAGGAAGAGAGAAGGGAGACGGCACGTGCGCACCGTCTCCTCATACAGCTGATCGGCGGGGGTGCTGGTTGTTAGACCCGCGCCGATCTGCTATTGATGACCTATCCTGAGGATAGGTCATCAATAGAAAAAGCCTGGACAACCCCTTTAAGGTGTAATTGCTCAAAACAACTACATTTATCATTTCTGAATAGAACAAGGAGTTTTCCAAGTAAAAAAAATGTATATATCAAAAACCTGTTTCTTGTACTACTTCAAGAAGTCTGCACACAGCTTGTGGGCCAATGGTCGAGAACGACAAACGACTTTCCGCAAACGCTATGGACAGGTATACATTTCTAATAAGTATACTATATGTCCAAGACAGATGACATGTATACAATATAACTAAATAGCTACTGACCTCACAGTCTCGCCCCCTCTGTGACATCATTGATTACGGCTCATGTTTTTAGGGAGGGGATTTCAGATCATGACAGCAATGTCTGCAACTTCATCAGAAGAGGCAAAAACAGCAATGGGATGGTTACGTGGCAGCACGTTTCAGAACATAAGTAGCTTACACTTTTTGAAAAGTGGCCAGATGTGAAAAATCTTAATTTGAGACTTTTTTGCAGGACTTCTGTGGTATCTAACCAGTCATTCATCTTCCCATGTATGATTAATCAGGTTTCAAAAAATCACCATTAAACGCTGAAAACATTGCATTTTGAGGCCATTTTAACTTGAGGGAGGTAGAGCCCTAGAGAAATGTATTTATCTGCGATGAATCTGTGATTTTGCAGCTTATTCATGATAAGACACTTACAATAGAGCAGATCTTCTCAATCTTCTTCTACTGGAGCCTCATCAGCCAGAAAATGGTGATGCCTGAGCCTCACTACTGGTGGTAGTCAATGCCAGCATTTTTAAAGATGACATCCAATTATCTGAAAGTCTGTTTCTTGAACCTAATAGAATATTTCAATACTCTATAGTCAGTTATGTTACTAAACCAGGTATTGGTATAAGAAGGGGTTGGTGTAATATGGAATTACTTAAGTCAAAATGACCCTCCCGCTTAGCCTTACCAGCACCTGGAAGGCACCTTGTAGCTCGAGAAGATCAATACTGTCACAGGGGGAAATCTATTGTAAAACAGTTGCGACCTTTTGTCGCAAGTGGCATTTCTGCCCTCGCCACTTTCTGAAATGAAGGTACTGTGTGTGGGGGTAGGGATTGGATGTGGCCAATGGGTCCACCACCGGCCATAGATTTCATTCTGGTGCAAGGACTGCCTAATTTATGACGAGGCCTGTGCCTGATTTATGGTGAAGCCTGTGCCTCATCATAAGCTTGTCGCAGGAGATTTCAAAGACCGGAGTAATCCACCAGCCTCTGATAAATCTCCCCCAAAATGTTGTGTAAAAAGACCTCAAAATGACAGAAACATCAACTGCAGCGCTCATCAGCATTCATTGAATCAATGATAATAAAACTAAGGGTTCTTACACACACAAATGTCTGAAAATGGCTTTGGGCTGTAAAAAGCCAGAATAACCGCATGCGCTTTTTCTGACATCTTTTGCAAATAGTGTGCATGTTTTTAATGCCCTTTTTCCCCTATAGAGGTGATATGAAAAAATGCCATGAGCTAAATGATCCAGAGTTTTTGAAAAGCTGCCACAAAGACAAAAAACTCCACCTAAATGACAAAAACGCCAGTGGCAAAGAAACACTTGTGTGGCCTGCATTTCATATGTACGCTAAAATCTGGAGCTGGCCATACTACTGCAAAAATGCACAAAAACCTCAACAAAAATCTACTGTACGTGTGAAGCCATCCTTAAAATGTGTTATATAGAAGACCTAACCAGAGACAACCCTTGGATCAGTAATGTAAACTTAAGGAGACAACATCATTTCAAACACGATGAGTCAGCTCATTAGACCTTCCATTATTTTCCAACCAGCAAATCAATGATACTTTCTTGATTGGTTCTCTTACGTTTTCTTCCCCACGAGGCATATTTCATCACGTCAGCTCATTGCAATGACAGAATTCTGACACAATGTCCTGCAGTAAAACTCCCAGGACTCACAACAAGCCAATAGCCGGGAGACGAGAGGCAGCATCTCATCAGCACTCGAAAATCCTGTCCTGAGCAAACTGCTACAAATACAGTACTGCACTGACCCATTACAGCACATGGCCCAATAAACGTACATGTATATATAATATTGTGTACATTTACGTATAAATACATCTGCATCTAGTTAAAGAATCTGTCAACAGTGACCTCCCTGTCCAACTGCTTGCATAGACACATAGTTGTGGTTCACCTGATTAAAAAGCTGTTTTCCTTTAGTTGATCCGAGGCTCCATTCTTGAGTTATTATACTTTTTCTTAATATGCAAATTAAGAGTACAAAGAGGGCATCACCATTGCTTTTGTGGCACCCAAGCTCCGCTCCTTTCTGTGCCCAGGCCTGCCCTCGCTGCTTTACCACTGTCTGGCCCTGTCAATCAAAGCAGCCATGAAGGGACTGGCCATAGAAATGAGTTGAGCTTGGGTGCAACAAGAGCAATGGTGACGCCCTCACTGCACCAAAGGCCTAAAAGTGTCATAACTCAGGAACGGAGCCTCGGATCAACAAAAGAAAGACATCATTTCAATCAGGTGAACCACAGATATGTGTCTATGCAAATAGTTGGATGAGGTGGTCACTGGTAACAGACTCAACTAAAGGATGGGTTCACACCAGTTAGTTTTCTGTTCTGATCTGTCAAAAGAACAGAAAAAACATGCTTTATTTTGAGCACCCGTTACGCTCATTTAGCATCCATTTTTGTCAACTCTATCAGAGATCTTTTATTTTAGATGGGAGAAAAATCCCTGTGAGAAGGATCTCTTCTTCCATCGAAAAATAATGGTTGGAAATGAGAAAAATGGATGTAACATGAGCATAACAGATGCACGAGATAAAGGAACTGGAGTTTTTTCTAAATATTTCTGTTCTTCTGACAGATCAGAAGAAGGGAATGGGTGATACTGACCCGGCCTGAAGGGGTTCTTTATTTCTTAATAAATAATGAGGAGGAATAATATAAGCTATTCAGACAAGATGACTGGATATGACTCTTATATTTTCTTATAATTGTTACATTTTCATTTCTAGCCTTGAATAATGACTAATGCCTCATTCACATGTCAGTGTTTGGTCAGTGATTTTCATCAGTGATTGTGAGTAAAAACCAGGATTGCAGCCTCCACAGACATGAGGTATAAGGGAAAGATCTGCACCTGTTCTGTGTAAAGAGCCACACCTGGTTTTGGCTCACAATCACTGACGGAAATCACTGACCGAAAACTGACTGTGTGAATGAGGCTTAAGAGAAATAGATAAAGATTGAGAAATAGATCCAGAAAAAGAAGAATAAAAGGTCTGTGCTAAAGCCAAGAACCACAATTATCCACACATCCACAAGGAAACATGTGGACCAAACACCCACTGAAGTCTATGGGTCCATGGAAACCACTGACAGAACAAAGATGATACCTGAGTTCGGTCAGTGGTTTTCACTGACCATTGTAGGAGAAGCTCTGAAAATCATCAGCGTCCGTGGTATAAATAAAGGGCAAATAACGGACACAAGGACCAACAACAAACCCTTCGCACACATCTTTAGTGTCATCACTAACATGAACATGTGAAAGAGGTCTATCATTAAGTTTTTCTGGATCTGATGACCCTCTAATGTGTTTGGGGGGAGACCCAACTTTCAGCGGAAAGAAAGATCGGGCATGTTGGATTTTAACATGCCTGATCCTTTATTCAGAGGAGTGAAAAGCCTCTGCCAGAGACAACCCATTCTCGTAGAAGACCCTCTAATAGCCAGTTACTATAAACCACTCACATAGCCAGTTAGCTGTCATTTAATGGTTCAAATAGTCTCAAAGGAAAACAATATAAAAAGTTAGGCTACTTTAACACTAGCGGTAGGACGGATCCGACAGGCTGTTCACCTGACGGAACAGCCTGTCGGAACCGTCCTGCTGCTAGTGAACGTGTGCCCCCGGACTACCGCTCCGGCCCCATTGACTATAATAGGGACGGGGTGGAGTTCCGGCGGAGGCACGGCAGTGCACGGCGAGAGGCTGCCGGAATAATACTACGACATGTCCGACATTTATTCCGGCAGCCTCTCGTCGTGCCTCCGCCGAAACTCCACCCCGTCCCTATTATAGTCAGTGGGGCCGGAGCGGTAGTCCGGGGGCACACGTTCACTAGCGGCAGGGCGGTTCCGACAGGCTGTTCCGTCGGACGAACAGCCTGTTGGATCCGTCTGGCCACTAGTGTGAAAGTAGCCTTAGGCACAGACAGTAGATTTCTAAACACAGTGACTACCAGGATGAGACCGGCCCTGATATACTGTACAGAATGCAACGGGTTTACTATTATTCTCCTGTGTCTGTCAAACACATAATGTATGGACCCGAGTTATAAAGCTGATGATCAGGAAAGGTAAGTAATTAACACAACATCAGTCTAATCAAACGCCTGATGTTGAAGTCTCACTTATCTCACCAGCCCAGTGCCAAACACCGCGATTCGCCTCATTTACCTAATGACAAACCAGTGGAGCAGAAAATAAAGATTTGACTGATGTCTGGTTACTTTCTATATTTTAAAGAGAGCTGGGAAGGTACACAGTGTCATCTAAGAAGTGTGACAAAAAGAATCACCTGCCACATCCAACATGGTGTCTGAGGTGCGGCCAGCATGTTATAGAGCAGGAGGAGCTGAGGAGATTGATATAAATATAGTTTGATGGGAAAAGATATTTTATTCATTAAAATATTTTCTTATTCTGGGGCCCTCTATGTGTGTGTATACAAAGAGCCGTCAATCAGGACCACCCACTGGACTCCTAGGCATACAAAGTGCAGGGATTCAGAAGAATGAAATACAAGTTATACCAAATCTTTCCATAAAACTATATAACAATCTGCTCAGCTCATCCAGCTCGATAACATGCTGCCTGCAGACACAACTACATGTACATTGCGGCAAGTTCCCCTTTAGCTTTGCTTCAAGGAGCTGCAAGTGATTAGATTATCACAAATGTTCATTTTGTCATTTTATAAGGTTTCTTCCAGACTGACACTAGTTTCATCCTTCAGCCAGAATTACAAGGGGCAACTGTCGGGCTGATTACGGAAACGCTTGTACAAATGTTCCCAATAACTGGCCCATGTAAAGGTGCCGCAGATCACCTGATGAATGAGCAAAACGCTCATTCATCTGGCGAAATCACTGTTTATGAGGACACCTAAATCATCGAGCAGATGGTGCTGCGTAAACCGGGATCTGCTGCCCAGAAACAATTCATCTGTATGAGGATGAGCATCGATCATCCCTACACAATGGAAGTGACTGCTGCATGTAAGTGCAGATCTTTATCTCCAATGAGGAGCAGGCAGTTATCAGGAAGGAACGGTTAGTTCACGATAATTTCTTGCTCAGTCCGCACCTGTAAGGACTGATTCACACAAATGTGTTAGGTCCGAGAAACATGGTCCATGAGTCAGCCGAATCTAGAGAACGTACCGTGGCTCCTCTGACGCACAATGACTGCACAATAGCGTTTTATGATGCAGTCAGTTCCTATCTGATTGTGGGCCTATTGTACTGTACTCACATCATCCTGTAAGCGCTGCAGCCTTCCCTAGGCACGTGATGTTACGTTCATCACTCACGTGGTCTAGGCGCAGCTCAGCCCAATTTAAGCGAATTTCATTTGACCGGAATTTATTTAATGTGTATGGCCAAGGTTGAGGGGTTCATAGCAATCCACCTGTATGGCACATATTCATTTGAAAGTAATAAAACATGTAATATACAAGAATTCATCTGTAAAGTGTCCCTTTAAACATCTGGTGCCAAGAAATGCTTTGGATTGTCAATTGCCCAAATAAAGCACAGTACAGTATAATCCTAGTCACAAGCCTGCGGTTTTACGAGACCTATTTAGTGAGCATATTGAGGTTACATTTTAAAGGTGTGCTTAGCAGTGCTTTCTGGTGCCTGCGCAGCCTCTAATGTAATGAAATGGCCTTCTATAATGCAGGCTAAGGCACCAGGAGAGTCCTATAAATGCTCAATGCTAATTGACACTGACAGCGATGGAGAAAACGGCAGAATGGCAGGTGTGTAACTGCAGCATTAGTCAGTGCGCTGTGTAAACCAGATTGAGCAGGAGTAAAAGAATATAATGAAGAGCTGCTTAGGGACGACTTTGTGCGCCCTACAGTGTCCTAAAGCGCCCGTGCCGAAATGTAAGCTTGGGATGTGAATGGGATAAACACTTGAAAGGCACATGCAATAGCGTCTATAAAGCAGCTGGCCAGGTGACCAGACATATAGGCGTCTAAAAAGGAGCTGGCCAGGTGACCCGGCATATAGGTGTCTATAAAGCAGCTGGCCAGGTGACCCGGCATATAAGCATCTATAAAGCAGCTGGCAAGGTGACCAGTCATATAGGTGTCTATAAAGGAGCTGGCCAAGTGACCAGGCATATAGGTGTCCAGACATATAGGCATCTATAAAGCAGCTGGCCAGGTGACCAGGCATATAGGAGTCTATAAAGCTGCTGGCCAGGTGACCAGTCATATAGGCGTCTATAAAGCAGCTGGCCAGGTGACCAGGCATATAGGCGTCTATAAAGCAGCTGGCCAGGTGACCAGACATATAGGGGTCTATAAAGCAGCTGGCCAGGTGACCAGGCATATAGGCGTCTAATAAAGCTGCTGGCCAGGTGACCAGGCAGATAGGCATCTATAAAGCTGCTGGCCAGGTGACCAGGCATATAGGCATCTATAAAGCAGCTGGCCAGGTGACCCGGCATATAGGCGTCTATAAAGCAGCTGGCCAGGTGACCAGACATATAGGTGTCTATAAAGCAGCTGGCCAGGTGACCAGGCATATAGGTGTCTATAAAGCAGCTGGCCAGGTGACCAGTCATATAGGGGTCTATAAAGCAGCTGGCCAGGTGACCAGGCATATAGGCATCTATAAAGCAGCTGGCCAGGTGACTAGTCATATAGGCGTCTAATAAAGCAGCTGGCCAGGTGACCAGGCATATAGGTGTCTATAAAGCTGCTGGCCAGGTGACCAGGCATATAGGCATCTATAAAGCAGCTGGCCAGGTGACCCGGCATATAAGCATCTATAAAGCAGCTGGCCAGGTGACCAGGCATTTAGGCATCTATAAAGCAGCTGGCCAGGTGACCCGGCACATAGGCGTCTATAAAGCAGCTGGCCAGGTGACCAGGCATATAGGTGTCTATAAAGCAGCTGGCCAGGTGACCAGGCATATAGGGGTCTATAAAGCAGCTGGCCAGGTGACCAGTCATATAGGTGTCTATAAAGCAGCTGGCCAGGTGACCAGGCATATAGGTGTCTATAAAGCAGCTGGCCAGGTGACCAGGCATATAGGGGTCTATAAAGCAGCTGGCCAGGTGACCCGGCATATAAGCATCTATAAAGCAGCTGGCCAGGTGACCAGACATATAGGTGTCTATAAAGCAGCTGGCCAGGTGACCAGGCATATAGGTGTCTATAAAGCAGCTGGCCAGGTGACCAGACATATAGGAGTCTATAAAGCAGCTGGACAGGTGACCAGGCATATAGGTGTCTATAAAGCAGCTGGACAGGTGACCAGGCATATAGGTGTCTATAAAGCTGCTGGCCAGGTGACCAGACATATAGGTGTCAATAAAGCAGCTGGACAGGTGACCAGACATATAGGCGTCTATAAAGCAGCTGGCCAGGCATTAGCGCAATCCATCAACCAGTCCAAAATGCTGGCATCTATTGGAGCAGCTGTAAATGAGGATTACCCTATGGCACAGAAGGCAGCATCGCAATACTATAATACTGTAACCCTCATAGGACACAGGCGGTTCATACAATCCATTGCACTTTGCAGACAGGGAATAACGTGAAAGCAGGGAAGTCAACGACTTGCCTAAGGTGAGGAGCAGACACATGGACATGGATAGGCAGGGTACAAACACAGTGACATTACCACTGGCGCTATTAGAGGCCAAAGAAGTGGCTATCTTATTACCAATTCAAAAAGCGACATGGCTGAAAGTGACAAGGTGTGGGGAGGCCTATCACATCTAACCGTCTCTTTTGTCAGTCTGGCCCTAGTCAACGACTAGCAGGAGCTTCTGACTCATTATGTAAATTTGGCAAAGTACTTCCGACAGCACCCCAAGCCCCCTCCTTATGTGCAATGTGATTTCCACATGAAAGGGATGAGATGAACAAACACACACAGGCGCTAAAATCACCAGCAAGTCGGGCCTTTTGTAGCTGTCAGCAGGATACCTGGCAGGTGTTTCAGCTGCAGTAGGCGCGGAGACGGCCATGAGACCACACAGGGCTCAGCCTTTATTTCTCCACCACCTCTCATCTCACCTTTTTACTCCAAAGAGAAACTTCTCTGTCACATTCTCAGACACTGTTTTAATTCCTAGGAAAAACAGGTTGACTTTGCGTTTTGTTTCGTACTGAGATGAGTTTGACACCACAATCTTCCAGCATCAGGCTGACAGGAGCCACTTATCAGCATCCATTATCTAAGTCCCTCTCGGCTCCCCGCTTACCTCTCTGCCACCTGCAGCCCTGTCCGCACATAATCACGCCAGCAAACAGCACGCTGCGGCTCACAACTTCAGCGTACCTGTCACCTCATGAACCCGGGGACGGGATACAGATTATTCTTTCCTTATTCAGTCAAAAGCCAGAGCTACAGAAAATCAGAGAAAAACCAAATGTCAACAGAAAATGATCTCTAACCATTAGGCCTCATGCACGTGGCTGTTGTTTCCCGGTGCCCGTATTGCTGCCCGCCAACACCTGACCCCATGGAAGCATTACGGAGTGTTTCTATGGGTTTTCTGTTCGTGCCTCCGCATCGCCAAAAAATAGGACTTGTTCTACCTTTTTGCTTTGCGGACAGATCACAGACCAATTCCAGTTGAAGGGGTCTGCATCCACCTACGCCAGCCACACGGACAGTGCCCGTGCGTTGGGGACCGCAAATTGCGGCAGCACACGTTTGTCTGCATGAGGTGAGAAGGTAAGACAAAGAGGTCATCATCAACATAATAATAATAATCTAATATGTCTGCTGCGCTCTATTGTGCCATTATATGTGTAGGGGAAGTAGATGTGCACTTTTTGCTGACATGTCAGGAGAGGCGACAGGTACAAACAAGGTGCTGCAAAAGTTACACGACAACAAGGAGAACTTACATTGAGGCTGAGCTACCAACAAATTAACCCAATGTGCAACAGGAGATAACCAGAAGTTGCCCTCCAAGGTTTTCCTTTAGGGTACTTTCACACTGCCGATTCTGGGTCTGCTTAGGAGATCCGTTTCAGGGCTCTCACAAGCGGCCCAAAACGGATCAGTTAAGCCCCAATGCATTTTGAATGGATAAGGATCCGTTCAGAATGCATCAGTTTGGCTCCGTTCCGCCTCCATTGCGCTCTGGAGGCGGACACCAAAACGCTGCTTGCTGTTTGGTGTACGCCCGACGATGCGGAGCCAAACGGATCCGTTCTGACCTACAATGTAAGTCAATGGGGACGGATACATTTTCATTGACACAACGGATCCGTTTTGACTTTGTTCATGCAAACGGATGCGTTCTGAACGGATACAAGTGTTTGCATTAGGGTCCAATCACACGTCCGTAAGTGTTTTGCGGATCCGCAAAGCACGGACTCCGGTAATGTGCGATCCGCAATTTTCGGACCGCACATAGCCAGCACTATAATAGAAAATGCCTTTTCTTGTCCGCAATTGCGGACAAGAATAGGACATGTTCTATTTTTTTCAGGAACGGAATTGCGGATCCTGAAAAAACGGATCACGAAAAAAACGGATGCAAATCCCGAAAATGCGGAGCCAAATTACGAACGTGTGAATGGACCCTTATCGGTGCGGATCCGTTTGTGCAGATACAAGACGGATCCGCACCAAACGCAGGTCTGGAAGTAGCCTTAAACGGAATCTGTCACCACGTTTGAGCCCTGTCAGCTAAACATATGCTGACGTTCAGGGTCTCATTAGCATGCCTAATGTGGGCTCATCTATCCGATTAGTAGCGTTATTTTGTCAAAAAACAGGTTTTACTAACCTGTCAATCAAACATATAAGGTGCCCAAGGGGAGGTCCAGCGATGCAGGGTGCACGGCCGCAGTCATCGCTGTATGTGCCCAGCGCCGCCTCCTAATGCTCTGTGCCGCCTCTCCCTCCCCCTCCTCCTGCTGTAAGCGCTGGCTCGTGCGCACAGGGCGTGCGCGCACTTCACTTGAAGAAGCCGATCAAAGAAGTCCACGCGTGCGCACATATCAGCAAAGTGGATTAGATTTTGAAGGGAACCGGTCACCATGAAAATGCAGCGTAATCTGCAGACAGCATGTTATAGAGCAGGAGGAGCTGAGCAGATTGATATATAGGTTTATGAGATAAGATTCAGTAAATTTTGCAATTTATACATTTATATTCCTGCTCATTCTAGGCTTTGAAGTCCATGAGGAGCTATCAGTGATTGACAGCTCTCTCTGTATACACAGTCATAGAGGGAAGGTCCTATCAGTGACTGACAGCTATCTCTGTATACATAGTCATAGAGGGAAGGACCTATCAGTGATTGACAGCTCTCTCTGTATACATAGTCATAGAGGGAAGGACCTATCAGTGATTAACAGCTCTCTCTGTATACACAGTCATAGAGGGAAGGTCCTATCAGTGATTGACAGCTGTCTCTGTATACATAGTCATAGAGGGAAGGTCCTATCAGTGACTGACAGCTCTCTCTGTATACATAGTCATAGAGGGAAGGTCCTATCAGCGACTTACAGCTCTCTCTGTATACATAGTCATAGAGGGAAGGTTCTATCAGTGACTGACAGCTGTCTATGTATACATAGTCAGAGGGAAGGTCCTGTCAGTGACTGACAGCTCTCTCTGTATACACAGTCATAGAGGGAAGGTCCTATCAGTGACTGACAGCTATCTCTGTATACATAGTCATAGAGGGAAGGACCTATCAGTGATTGACAGCTCTCTCTGTATACATAGTCATAGAGGGAAGGTCCTATCAGTGACTGACAGCTCTCTCTGTATACACAGTCATAGAGGGAAGGTCCTATCAGTGACTGACAGCTCTCTCTGTATACACAGTCATAGAGGGAAGGTCCTATCAGTGACTGACAGCTCTCTCTGTATACACAGTCATAGAGGGAAGGTCCTATCAGTGACTGACAGCTCTCTCTGTATACACTAGTCATAGAGGGAAGGTCCTATCAGTGACTGACAGCTATCTCTGTATACACAGTCATAGAGGGAAGGTCCTATCAGTGACTGACAGCTCTCTCTGTATACACAGTCATAGAGGGAAGGTCCTATCAGTGATTGACAGCTCTCTCTGTATACATAGTCATAGAGGGAAGGTCCTATCAGTGATTAACAGCTCTCTCTGTATACACAGTCATAGAGGGAAGGTCCTATCAGTGACTGACAGCTCTCTCTGTATACACAGTCATAGAGGGAAGGTCCTATCAGTGACTGACAGCTCTCTCTGTATACACAGTCATAGAGGGAAGGTCCTATCAGTGATTGACAGCTCTCTCTGTATACATAGTCATAGAGGGAAGGTCCTATCAGTGATTGACAGCTCTCTCTGTATACCTAGTCATAGAGGGAAGGTCCTATCAGTGACTGACAGCTATCTCTGTATACATAGTCATAGAGGGAAGGACCTATCAGTGATTGACAGCTCTCTCTGTATACATAGTCATAGAGGGAAGGTCCTATCAGTGACTGACAGCTGTCTCTGTATACACAGTCATAGAGGGAAGGTCCTATCAGTGACTGACAGCTCTCTCTGTATACACAGTCATAGAGGGAAGGTCCTATCAGTGACTGACAGCTGTCTCTGTATACACAGTCATAGAGGGAAGGTCCTATCAGTGACTGACAGCTCTCTCTGTATACACAGTCATAGAGGGAAGGTCCTATCAGTGACTGACAGCTATCTCTGTATACACAGTCATAGAGGGAATGTCTTATCAGTGATTGACAGCTATCTCTGTATACAGTCATAGAGGAAAGGTCCTGTCAGTGACTGACAGCTCTCTCTGTATACATAGTCATAGAGGGAAGGACCTATCAGTGATTGACAGCTCTCTCTGTATACATAGTCATAGAGGGAAGGTCCTATCAGTGATTAACAGCTCTCTCTGTATACATAGTCACAGAGGGATGGTCCTATCAGTGATGACAGCTATCTCTGTATACATAGTCACAGAGGGAAGGTCCTATCAGTGATGACAGCTATCTCTGTATACACAGTCATAGAGGGAAGGTCCTATCAGTGATGACAGCTATCTCTGTATACACAGTCATAGAGGGAAGGTCCTATCAGTGATGACAGCTATCTCTGTATACACAGTCATAGAGGGAAGGTCCCATCAGTGATTGACAGCTCTCTCTGTATACATAGTCATAGAGGGAAGGTCCTATCAGTGATTGACAGCTCTCTCTGTATACATAGTCACAGAGGGAAGGCTGCCAATCATTGATAGGACCGCCTCCTGGACTTCAAAGCTTAGAATGAGCAGAGATGTAAATGAATGAAATACAAGTTTTACTGAATCTTTTCCATAAAACTATATATCAATCTGCTCAGCTCCTCCTGCTCTATAACATACTTCCTGCAGCTCAGATATCATGTTCAATGTGAGAGCTTCCCTTTAGGAAATCTCATCCACATGCTAAAAAAATTAAAAAATAAATCAATGTAAAATGATCTGCAGTGCAGATTTTAAGCCAATGCATATGGGAAAAAAATCAGCACCAAAATCTGCAATGAATCCGCAGCATAAATTCCTCTACAAGAGGCCTTACTCCAAGAAAGATATTGGGAGGAGATTTATCAAAACTGGTGAAAAAGTAAATAGTCTTAGTTAGAACTTAGATATAGGGCCTAAGTATAGCAGACTGGAGGATGAGTGCGGTGCGGGAAAACCAGGCGTTTGATAGCAAGAGGAACACAGGCGCTAAACAGAACGCCGTTCTGCGGGACTCTGGAGTATAAAGCACCACCAGCAGAATGCAGGAGATGTATCAAAACTGGTGTGAAGTAGAACTGGCTTAGTTACCCATAGCAACCAATCAGATTCCACCTTTCATTTTTAAAGGAAGCCCCCAAAAAAGGTGAAATCTGATTGTTTGCAATGGGCCTTCAAAAATGTAAGGAGGAATTATGCTTTTTCTTTCAGATGCAGAAAAACCTAAAATCTAGAATGACTGAAAACTAATTGAAGCTCCACTCGTTCACGAGGCCCCTGCTTGTCTGGTCTAGCTATGGGCAGAAGTCTGGGCACCTGTTGGGTGGTCTGCTACTCTACAGAACCAAAAGCTAATGAACCATAGTGGTTTGAATGATCATTCTGTTTGGGATGGAGATGTTATATAGCTCCATTAACAGATCTGCAAGTGGAACTTGTGACTTTTACGATGTCATTAAACTGATGTCACGGGCAGATGTCACCCGTGTGATAAAACATGATGGAAGACACCCCCAATCTTCTCTCCTGATAATGAAATGAATAGCTCAGGGTGAGCCCAGCCTTACAGCAGTGACCTGGACTTCTCTCATGCACCGACTGTGTCTGTCTCAGTACGTGACGCTCATGTTGTGCTGCAGCTGCTGGGCCCTAATAATATAATATGGCTGATTGCTGTCTGAATCCTCTTGATGGAAAGATTTGGACTGAGGCCATATATTCGTCAATCCCAGTCTTCTTGTCTTTTCATTAATATCGATTTTTCACTACACGCACTTTACTCTAATTTCCGGTGACTCCCATCAATAATTCACTAGCTTCACATAGCAGATATCACAGCCAAAACGTGTGATTGATCTCCAATAATCTTGTACAGTAACTGTCTATATATTTGTCTTCTGCTCTCTTCTCCCTAGCGCACTCTGCTCAAAACCACAAGATTATTGCAAGCCCAGGAATAAGAAACGGACAGCACATGGATGTCATCTGGGTGCTGTCCACATCCGTAGGTCTGTCCCGCAAATTACAGAACATGTCCTATTCTTGTCTGTTTTTTACTTTTCTTTTTGTCTCTGTACTTTTGACTTTTTTAGACCTGGCGTGAGCGGGGAGAAGTCATAGATTGCGGCGCAAAGGATCTTTGCGCCGCAATCTGCGCCAGAAATATGTCTAATTTAGGCGTATTTCTGTTTGATAAATGACTCCATAAGTATCTACTGGTAATTCACTGACAGCTATGGCTAGGTTTTTGTCCGGCCAAATCTCGACACTGATACTGGAAACAGGCCGGATCGCTGCCAAGTCCCATAGCATTCAATGGGCTCCGGCGGGGTCAGGTAATATCCAGCAATGCTAATGTCTTACAGCAGGCTGATCCTCTGCCGACACAGCCTGCCGTGAGAATTTACTGCTAGTGGGAAACTAGCCTAACAAATATCTTAAAATTAGATATAAAATAAAAGTATATACTGGGCACTCTACGGATATTGGGATGATATTGAATTTATTAAGGTTAAAATATAATGAAACAAAAAAATAAAAGTTCTATTTTCTATTTTTTGTGAACTGTAAGTTTTGAGTGTGGCAGCTGTCCCATTAGGGTGAACATTGATCAATCAGGTTATTATTGGTTACCATTTTTATTGATACCTGCACTTTACTCCGCTGTATTTATTCTATTTTATTTTTTTGTTTCATTATATTTTAACCTTTATAAATTCAATATTATCCCAATATCCGTAGAGTGCCCAGTATATACTTTTATTCTATATCTAGTTTTTTGGAGTAGTCAGGGCGTTACTACTCTACTGTGAGCACCTTATTTGGCTATTGGACTTTCCTGTGCGCCATACCACTTATTATACCAAATATCTTAAAATGGCAATGAATTAAGACACAGAGGGTCAATTATTAAGGTTGTCTGGTGTAAAAAAAAAATAAAAAAATAGTGGCAAAGGGCGTTTTTACGTCAAGCACAAAAGATGGGCAAAATGGAGATGGAGCGGAAGCGTTTCAGGGGACGTGCTGGCAAATTTACAACTTTTTCACCTGGAAACAGGTAAAGTAGACGAAAAACTAGGCGAGCCAGAGGTTGTCGTACTTTTTCAAAGGGCCGCACAAACTGCCATATATGTGGGTCATAAATTAGCTGTATATTATGGCAGCGGAGGGGGGGAAACTAAGACTGGAAAATGTCCCCCGCAGAGTACAACAGAAAGTTGCAGAATAGATCAGATTTCACCCCTCCAACATCATGAAATGTCACACAGTAATAAAATATTCGGTGTGAGGTACACCTGTCTGTAAAAGTACACCAGGGGGATGCCTGAAGGGTAAAGCGACTTTTTTGCAACTTTCTAAAATTTTTGTACATCATAAATGAGACTTAAAGGTGTTCGATTCTGAAACCCTGACCTACCTTTTACTCCATTTCTAAAAGTGGTGAGGCTCACTGAATGTCGCAACTCGCTTAATTTTCCAAATGTTGCAAAACTTGGCAATCACTTGCAACTTTTTTACACTACCAAACTGGCGTAGCAGACTTGATAAATTGTGAAATTATCCCGAGGGCCCTAAAATTGGGCATATTCTGTTTGTCAGACTTGATAAATGTCCCCATAATGTGACTCTATTAGGATATATCTTGAAGATCTGGCTACAACAAGCCAGTCCCTGGTTTTCACTGGGTAATGGGAAACCCCGGTGTTTTGTTTTCTTGTATAGTTTTTCATTTCTCATTCCAGTTATCATAAGTCAATTCGACGACATACGCTATGAATAACCATGGCTGGAGTCCTACAGAGTTATTAGACATAACATTCAATCTGACTTCATTATTTACTGACTTCTGTCATTGAAAGGTCACTCGGAGCTGCTCGGAGAACTTCTACACAGTTCTTCAGCCTACAGACGCACACCATCACTTAACTAGAAACAACTTAGTATAGCAGACTGGAGGATGAGCGCGGGGCGGGAAAACCAGGCGTTTGCTAGCAACAGTAACACAGGAGCTAAATAGAACGCCATTCTGCGGGACACTGGAGTATAAAGCACCACCAGCCGAATGCAGGAGATGTATCAAAACTGGTGTAAAGTAGAACTGGCTTAGTCGCCCATAGCAACCAATCAGATTGCACCTTTTTATTTTCAAAAAAAGTTCTCAAAAATGTAAAATGGAATCTGATTGGTTGCTATGGGCAACTAAGCCAGTTCTACTTTACACCAGTCTGGATAAATCTTCCCAATGAGTGAAAAAATATCCTTAGCCTGTTTCGGCCTTCCCCCTCCACCATCAAGCACCTGTAGGATGTGCTCATGTGTGGATTTACTGCAAGATGGTGCAGTTTTCATATTAAAGGAATTTTACGGGATTATAATACTGATGACCTATCCTCAGTATAGGTCATCAATATAAGATCGGCGGGGTCCAGCACCAGTACAGCCTTCCCTTCGTTGTTTACCTGCTCTCCATCGATATCGAAGCGATGAGTAGGTGTAATTACACCAAAGCCGTCCTAATGACTTCTATGGGACGGCTCGTTCCTATACACTTGAATAGCAAGGACACGTCCCATAGAGGTGAATGGGATGGCTTGTAATTACACATGCTCACCAGTGCTATGTCGAAGGCTAGCAGGTAAACAATGAAGGAAAGGCAGCGCTCGCACATAGAGCAGCCTTCTCTTCAACCAGCTGATCGGCGGGGGTGCCGGTCGTCAGACCCCCCGCTAATCTGATATTGACTACCTATTCTAAGGATATACCAACTAATGGGTGGTTTACTTTGGGACAGAGTTTTATGCCAAAATTGTGGCGCAATTTCAGTGCTAAATATCACATATCAGGCACCGCCCTCATCTGTGACACCACACCCCTTCCCACAAAGCCACACCGCCATTTTCAAGGGAGATTGAAAAAATTGTAGAAACCCTCATTGCACCACTTTTTGGTGCGGGCACGCAAGTAAAAATCTAGGCCAATAACAAACATATTCACAATTTCACCAGAAAAGCCTGTTTCTTTTGGTAAGAAATAACATTCTTCTTTCATTCAGAATGCATATAGTTCCCATTTCATGCTGAATCCCACTCACATAACCAATTAAATTTGTAACTGTACGGTGAGAGCTGCTAATTGCACTCAAGAAAATAAATCAGCATCGAGCGTGATATCCCAAGCAAATTTATAGACTGGAGAAATAATTAATCTTCCTGCATTTTCACACAGGAAGTCGGTTCCAACCTAATTTAAATCACTGTTCACATTTGGAGTGATACCAGAGGGACGCGTGTTCATTTTCAAGCTTAATATTCTACATTTCCCCAAAGCGGAATAAGAGAGGTCGGGCTGAAGATGATCATATTCATGCCTGTCTAGTCATAAACGTGTCTTCAAGCAGGAGTCATGTACCATCAAGAGAAGTCACACTGAGAAGTACATACACATAGCAGAAACCCAATCCCGTACAAGAAAAATCTAGGAAGACATGGGGGCGGATTCAGCAACATACTGGACGTACAGCACTTTTCTGGTGTAAATAGCTTGAAAATATCGCACCGTTTCAGCCGACAGCAGATTCTTTGACAGGTTCAGTGCCATATTGATGAAACTGGCACATGCTTCTGGCGTTAATGGCACAAATTATGGCACACACCATATCTGCACCATAATTTGAAACGTACAGCTTCTTGTGGCGGGAGGTGTAAGCTGCCTGCCAAATTAACTATAACATGCACCAGAAACTGGCGTAACCCATAGCTCACATCTACCCCAGCACCCGGCTGATGCAGATCCGAGTTTCTGGTGCATGTAGTGCCAGAAATGCAACTAATTTATTTAGAGGCACACGGATCGCATGCCTATTTTGCGGATCGCAAAACGGATACTATCGTGTGCAGGAGGCCTGAATCTGACACAGTAATCTTATAATAAGCCAGAAAAAATGTAAAGAGGACCTGGCACCACTCCTGACTATAGATGAGCGAACTTCTGTTTTTGAAAATCGGGTTTACGCTGAATTGCGTTATGGATTCCGTTACCAAGGAACATAATGCAATTTAAGGACGGAATGCATAATGGAATGCCTTTAGATGCATTCCCGTCATAATATAAGTCTATGGAGAGGACTCCTGCATAAGGCCTCTTGCACACGGCCGTTGACCCGCAATACACAGGGCACTGGTCGTGTGCATTCTGCATCACGGATGCGGACCCATTCACTTGCGGTGGGGTTCCGTTCCGTTAAAAAATAGAACTTGATGCGGAACGGACGGAACTATCTTTTTGAGGAACGGACGGATCGCGGGCGACATTCAAGTGAATGGGTCCGTGATCCTCATGCGGCTGCCCCACAGTTAGTGCCCGTGCATTGTGGACCGCAATTTGTGCAAGAGGCCTAACAGAAATCGGACGGATCCATTAAGCCGTGCCACCGTGGTGAGCCAGTAACAGTAGGTTTTTCTAGAAGTAGATGCACCTAATTTATGGCAAAGCCTCGGTGCACTCAAATTAGTAAATCTGTCCCAGAATTTTGTTTAAAAACATGCACTTTTTGTGGCCCTTTTTCATAGTTTTTTCTTGGTCAAAACCACTGAGGACGGATATTACTACATACAGTGGGGCATTTACTAAGACGGCTTTTTATACCAGTCTTAGTTCCCCCCCCTTGCGTTGCCATTAGATTTGTCTAATTTATGAAGAGGCACAAGAAAACTAGATCAGCTCCTGGCTGGTGTAGTTTTTCACCAACATTTACACCTTTTTCCAGGCGTAAACGTTAGTAAACTTGCCCAGCACAGTCCCCAACACACACCCTCTCCATCGGCTGAACACGGCGTGAAACCGGCTGTGCAACTTAATATTGTCACACGGCCAGTGCAACTATTTTTCGACTAAAATATTTACAAGTTTCTTAATAAATCTACTTTGGTTAGTTTTGCCATGATTTTTAGGTGAGGGGTGTTTTTTCAAAATGTTTCTGCCACGTGCAAGAACAAAATAATACCAAACAAAAAGCTCCACCAACACGCATTATTCATGCAGTTTAAAGCGCCAGAAAATAGCTCTGTGAGGAGTAAGGGCACCTTCACACACTTTTTTTTCTGCATTTTAAAACTCACTTAAAGAGCATCACGCTTTTCAAGATTATTTTATCGATCAGCATCTGTTTTTTGTAGCTTTTTTATTGTGCAACATTTTGTACATTCACCTTTTTCTTGCTATTGTTAAAGTCCTACAGAGAATCTATGGAGACAAATGATGGGAAAAATGCAACTGACCTCAAAAACATGAAAACTCAAAATGTGCAGTTACAGTGCCTTGCAAAAGTATTCACCCCCCTTCACTTTTTTTCTGTGTTTTGGTGTCTCACAACCTGGAATTAACATGGATTGTTTAAAGGGGTTCTGCAGTTTGATACAACTGATGATCTATCCTCAGGATAGATCATCAGCATCTGATCGGCCGGGGTCTGACACCCGGGACCCCCGCCGATCAGCTGTTTGAGAAGGCAGCGGCGCTGCAGCAGCGCCGCGGCCTTCTCACTGTTTTCCTCTGCTAGAGCCCCCGCCCAGAGATGTCACGACTTGTATCCAAGTGGCGTAGGCGAAGCTAAGCTCTGTTCACTGAATGGAGCTTAGACGTCACTGGGTGGGGCTCTAGCAGAGGAAAACAGTGAGAAGGCCGCGGCGCTGCTGCAGCGCCGCTGCCTTCTCAAACAGCTGATCGGCGGGGGTCCCGGGTGTCAGACCCCGGCCGATCAGATGCTGATGATCTATCCTGAGGATAGATCATCAGTTGTATCAAACTGCAGAACCCCTTTAAGGATTTGCATCATTTAATTTACAGAACATGCCCACAACTTTGAAGATGTTTGTTTTTTATATTGTGAAGCAAACAACAAATAGGAAAAAAATAACAGAAAAAGTCAACGTGCATAACTATTCACCCCCTAAAGTCAATACTTTGTAGAGCCACCTTTTGCGGCAATCTTAGCTCCAAGATGCTTTAGATAAGTCTCTATGAGCTTGCCACATCTTACCACTGGGATTTTTGCCCATTCCTCCTTGCAAAACTGCTCCAGCTCCTTGCGCGTTGTACGCACGTTCGTGTGATTGACCACTCTGGCGTCAATCACAATACGCGCAACAAAACGCCCCAAAGAAGCTCATGTACTTCTTTGGGCGTAGGGCGTTTTTACAGCGCGTTCGTACGCGCTGTAAAACGCTCAGGTGTGAACCCAGCGTAAACCACCCAAGTGTTGCTTTAGCAGTGTGTTTGGGGTCATTGTCCTGCTGGAAGGTGAACCCCCGTCCTAGCCTCAAATCAAACACAGAGTGGTACAGGTTTTGATCAAGAATATCCCTGCATTTAGCACCATCCATCTTTCCCTCAACCCTGACCAGTCCCGGCTGAAAAACACAGCATGATGCCACCACCATGTTTTACTGTGGGGATTGTGTTCTTTGTGTGATGTGATGTGTTGGGTTTGCGCCAGACATAGCGTTTTCTTTGATGGCCGAAAAGTTCAATTTTAGTCTCATCAGACCGCGGTCCCTTCTTTACTAAGTGCAGAGACCTACAGCGAAAAATGCAGGGAAAAAATTATAAATGTAGTGACTAGGGTTGAGCGAACTTGTGTTTTAAGTTCTGCATCCAAATTTTGTGTTCGGGTTATCGAAGAATCCCGTTATGGACCGCAAAATACTGGAAATGCCATACAGTCGTGTGCAAGAGGCCTTTTTCTGATGAATTCCATATGAATCAGTCTGAAAAAAATAAGATTATGTGCTGTATTACATGAGCATGCTCCTAGAAGCATTAGAAATCCATAATACAGCATCATTGGCCGTATGTGGGGGCCTACCAGCTCTGTTTCCTGTGCTACACTAACGCAGTGTAGTCAGATAGCATTTTTTGGTATGAAATTGTGGCAAAATGCTGCATTTAAAAAAAAAAAAGCATCTGACCCTGTGGTATGTTGCTATAGTTTTGTGGTAATCGCAGAAAAAAAATACACAATTTGACTGTACTGTGTGTGGAAATATCTTATTGCAGAGCAGTGTGAAATCCCGAAGAAATTCATATCAACTGGGATAATGGATAAATCTGGGTGTATTACTGATCCCTCTGCCTCTCTCCAGACCCGCTCTTGCGTGACTGCACTAAAAAGTCAAAAAATATTTTTATTGCAAACCAGTCATACCCTAATGACATCACACGTGCATCTGGTGCGGTGCAGATAATGGTTAACAAGTGCAAATTATACCCAGATTTCCTTTCTGGCATGGTGACATGTCATTTTCTCCCAACTAAAAACCCAATGCTTTTTCTGACAATGAAAATGCGATTTAGCATTTGCCATTAGTGTGGGGCCTAGAGATGTTGTTTTTTGTTCAGTTTTACATGGAACAAAAATGAGATCTAATGGTTCTGTATGTTTACTGAGCCGAGTCAGAGGATTGTGGGCAAACAGGGTTCATTTAATTATGCTTTTGTTGTGTTATGTACGAGCCACCAGCTTTGAATCAGCGAAGATTTAGAATTTTATGCCTGAATAAATATAGTATTAGTTGATTCTGCACATCTTTGAGATTTCCCCCCTCAGGATTAGCTACCCTATAAATTCTTCCTTCAACACATTCTTCAGTAGTCACTTGCTGAATTTAAAGGGTTTGTCCAGGACTTAGAAAAAGAGTGTGCACCATTGTCCAGAAGCGGGGCCACTCATGTCCAAGGATTTTGCCTGGTACTGCAGACAAAATCCGTCATCTAGTACAGATCATGCAAGCCGGTGGGGCCGGGGAAGGGGTGACGTTTAGGGCCTCACCGATCCCTACTGTGACAACTATTTAAAAAGTTGCAGTTGGTAAATCTGGAGTTATTAACTAATTAACATAGCTAATCATGCCCACCTCTCTAATCACTTTTGAAGGCTGAAATGAGTGGTGTAAAAAGGCAAAATGCCTCCCAAAAATGGCGCAAATAAGCCCCCAAAAATCTCAAAGTCCTATTTAGTGACTTTTTGTCGCCAGCTTCTCGTGATGAATTAGCTTCTATGAGTTTTTTTCCGCAGTTATTTTGGCGTACATTGTAAAATGTATGCACACAATGTTCTGAAGCTGATATTAAAACCCTACGTTATTATATGGCAGAAAGATATGGCAAAAAGTTCTGCCTGCAAGAGGGGATAGAATTTCATTAATAAAAATGGTGGTGCTGCCCCAGGTACTTTATGTTCTTCGCAATTCGCCCGTTTGGATTGAAGATAAGTATTTTAGGTTGATAGAAAGGATGATTAATGATTTATTATGGGGGAGGAAGCGGGTGAGACTAAAGTCGCTTTATTTTTCCATGCCCTACAGTGGGGGAGGCCTTAACCTCCCCTATTTTAGGGGATATTTCATGGCCTCTCAACTTTCCTTCTTTAATGACTGGGAAAATAGCCAGCTCTGCAGAAAACTGGTGAAAGACTCAGGCTTCTCAGATCTATTTACAGTATTGGAGTCCGACTATTTACTTAATACACAGATTGGCTATAAACCTTTCTGCAGAATGGCTACAAAGGCATGGTTGGTGATAAAGAGCTGGTTTAAAGTTAAGGCAGCACTAATCTGTACCCCATTATGGCATAACTCAAAGCTTTTGAAATTAGATGATCTAAATTGTTGGCAATATTGGAGGACGAGAAATATTCAATATCTGAATCAGGTGGTTAAAAATGGGCAAGTCCTGTCTCTTATGGAGCTAAAACAGAATTTAAACTTAGGTGAGGTGGCTTGGTATGCATATTTTCAATTGAGGTCAGCACTTCTTAATATTGTCGATAGTTATTCACTTGAGGTAGACACTCCGGAATTTTTGCACAATTTGATTTGTAAGAAAGGTGGTATGAAAGTTAAATTATCACATTGTTATAGGCACTTGATGAAAAGTTTTTTTTTGGAATGTTTTTCTCCAGGACAGAGATCCTGGTCTGCTTTATTGTCAGAGGTGGATTCTCCGGACTGGGAGAATATAGGGGAGAATTTTAGTCAGGTTTCGCACAATTTTAATCACACTGTTGTACAGTTCAATATCATACACAAAATATATGTGACACCTCTATGGCTCCATAAGAGGGGATTTAGAGCCTCCTCTGACTGCCTTCGCTGTGGGGACCCCGGGGCAGATCATATGCATCTGTTCTGGGACTGCCCGATAGTGAGTAAATATTGGAGAACGATTCAAACAACCTTGATTCGGAGACTTAAATAGATATTCCTCTATCTCCTAAGGTATGGATTTTAGGGGACCTATCAGAGGTTAATTGCCAGCCCATGAAGGGCCGTCTGTTGACTAAAGTGATGTTTTTAGCCAGGCTTCTTGTAGCCAGAGAATGGTTTTCCCCCTCTGCTCCAGACTGCAATAACTGGCTATGTTTAGTGGATAAGGTAAAAATCTATGAGAGAATCATGTACAGACAAAGAGGGTCCTATGCGAAATGGGCCAATGTTTGGAGAGATTGGGATGGTTGAGGAATTTTTTTTTTCTTCTTCCCTGCAGGATTGGGGGGTGGGTTGAGGGGGGGTGGGAGGAATGGGGAGGTTCTTTTTGTAATTTTGTTTTATGAATTTTGTATTTTGAGATGATTGAAATAAAAAATACTTATTAAAAAAAAAAAAAAACTACGTTATTTGGGGTTTGGTGTGGGCAGACTGCTGCCTTCAGTCCCACAGACAGGCCATTTTATGACTCTATTGCTTGATTATGTAGAGATGTGTACAGAGCTCCACAGCAGGAGACAGTACAGGGAGACACAGTCACCTGGGAATCCACACAACGAGTGCATGAAATGAATAGGCAATGTTATCCCCTCATAGTACACAGTACAAGTAGAATTTTTTTTTAAGCCAAAAATATTGTCAAATTAGCAAAGGCAATGTCTCCTTTGGGATACATTGCACCAAAAATCTAACAATTAAACCTAAGGAATACTTTACAAATTGGCACAGAATGGAAGTGTAATAATATTCTTTTCTCCTTGCTTCATCAGCTTTTACGAGTTCCCTTGCAGTTATTTTTTCTTTTCTACGTCTGCTTAACATGATTTTTCCTGGGAAATATTAAGAAAAGTATCCCTAAACAACATTACCATATACAGATTTATTGCCACCATCATTTATCCATTTATTTTATTAGCTAGTCTTGCAATTTGATTTTGTTATCAAAATGATTAATCAATCTCTTCCTGTGATGAATCACTTTCCCATGTAGATCCATTACTTTAGATTATCACCGCTTTGTGTTTAACTGAGCTGAAATAAAAAGTGTGACGTTTCGGTGATAGATCAACAATATTTTGTTATTTTTGTCAATGGTGTCAGAGACACATAATCAAGCAGAAGGTGTATTTTCATGTTAGAGTATGGCGACCTTTCATGTAATGTATTACAGTGGTGTTGCAAAGAGACAAGATCCATCCAAGTCGGATATTTTTGCGACCATGCGATATCATTGAAATGCATTGCATGAAAGGTCACTGTAGCCATTCACTTGTGAGTAGCACAACTTTTTAGCAAATCTACACAGTCATATAAAAAAAAACGCTCTAAGGTTTGTTAGGCGCTGTTCATATCTATGCTGTGATTCTGCCATAAACAGAAGCCATGATAAAGTGGTGGTTCTATCAGTCAATGGACAGCAAAAATTCCCAACAGACCATACCAGGGGCGTGGCTATAGGGGAAGCAGCTTCTACGGGACCCCCAGACTCCAAAGGGGCCCGCCCAGAAAGAGGTCTGAAAGATTTTATTGTCAGGGCCCCCCTCAACAGTATTATACAGTGCCATGACAGACAGTACATACGTGAAGGAAACAAATGGAGCGCGGGATGGGGAGGAGCAGCTTTCAAAAATTTGCTGCAGGACCCAGTCAGTTCTAGTTACGCCACCGGAACAAACTAAAATAATAATTACAAACCTCCCTGTAAATCATGATTAATATCTCTGTCAAGTATGGCATTTTAAGAGAGCAAAAAATAAGATATTTTTCCATAGTCTAGAAAATCTGTGAGAAACATATGGCTTTCTTCAAGTACATCTACTAAAATAGATGTGGAGCATATTCCTACACGGTTTCCTAGAAAACTGTCTTCTTGCGATAATACAGCTTCCGCCTAATACACATTGATACAGGGATGCAGTTTACAATCGAATTAATGTAGGATTGGAGGCATTTGGAAATTAATAAACTTGCCCTAAAATGCATCTTATCAGGGTCCTAGTGTCCACCGCTTTCAGAAGTGGCAGACATTTGTGATAAATTAAGTCTACTGATGACAGGTCATCAATATCTGATTGGTTGGGGTCTGACTCCCGCCATCCTCTCTGATCAGCTGTTTGAAGAGACCAGTTATATCACATCCATCGGTCACACGGCCTTTGGCCCGCTCAGACCAATTGAAGTGAATGCGTCTGGGCTGCAATATCATGCATGGTCGCTATACAATGGCACTACGCGTGGTATAGTGTGAAAAAGCGGGTCAGCCAGAAGGGGAGGGCGGATTCCCACCAATTAGGCCTCTTTCACATTTACGTTTTTCACTGACCTTTGCAGTCCGCATTTTCTGCAGACAGCACACATGCCCATTGATTTTATTGTGTTTATTCACATATCAGTATTATTTTACTGACCGTAGGTCAATGAAAAAAAATCACAGAGACATGCACTGCTTTAATCCGTTATGCGGATCAAACACGCCCATTATAAACTATGGGTCAGTGAAAAAACAGGGACACAACATGGATAGCATCCGTGCCGCGTCCGCGTTTTGTCTGTTTTTTACAGACCACTGGTGGGAGATGCACTGGGAATTCATTTTCAACTGAGCAGTCTCCGTGGAATATGGATGACACATGGAGGGCAAAAATGGACACACAGACCAAACATGGATCCTTCAGAGACATCTTCATGGATGAAACACGGACTGATTTTTTTTGCAGATGTCAAACGGACATGGAAATGTGAATGAGTCCTTATGTGGAGTGAAAAGTATCAGTGCAAATTTTTCAATGACTGATACAGATTTTGATAAAGGCAGTGAAGCCTGTTGGTATATTGGCAGTATATCAGAGATAGGACAGATGGATGCATAGGTGAATGGATAGATAGATATGAAATAGATAGCTATGAAATAGATAGATAGATAGATAGATAGATAGATAGATAGATAGATAGATAGATAGATAGATATGAAATATATAGATATGAGATAGATATGAAATTGATAGATATGAAATAGATAGAGATGAGATAGATAGATAGATAGATAGATAGATAGATATATAGATAGGAAATAGATAGATAGATAGATAGATAGATAGATAGATAGATAGATAGATATGAAATAGATAGGCAGACAGACAGATAGCTCAGGCACACACTTTTATTAAAGTCTAGGTGTACCGCTCCCGGCAGCAGCATTTTACAAAAGATACTAAAATGGTTATTGTTCAGCGCCATATATTTCCTCTGACAGATCAAGGTTCTTCATTTAAATGTGCACAGTTGCTGATAAAATTTTAGCTGTGAGGTGCTGAAGACTGTGGAAAATTAAGTTTTACCTATTTCTCTATAAAACATGCAACACGAGGATTTCACTGAAGAAAATACATTTCTCTCACTAAAGAGCAATTATGAAGCTCCACAAAAGAATGTACTGGGGCAGAGTGCAAACTCAGGTAAATATATTTTCTTATTTGTGGAGTATTTTCGTGAGTGTTTTTTGTCAAATTGTTCTTGCTGTGATTTTATGAATTACTGCAAAGAAAAAAAAAGCATTGCAGGTTTAGGGTTCATGCACATGGTGGTTCTGTGCATTGGGGACAGCAATTTGCCATCCCCAATGCACAAGCAACATCCATATGGATTCCGCAGACCCATTTAACTTGAATGGGCCCGTGATCCGTCCGCACGGGCCCATTCAAGTTAAATGTTTTTTTTTTTTTGCGTTTTTTTTTGCGGAGTGGAGGCACGGGGAGAAACCCCACGGAAGTGCTTCCGTGCCTCCTTTCCACACTGGACCTTCCGGATTGCGTACCCGTTCAAGTGCATGGGTCCGCATCTGATAAGCGGTGCAAAAACGGCCTGGTCGTATACTGCAGACCCACTGTTTGAGGCCGCAATACAGGCACAGCCGGCACACGTTCGTGTGCATGAGCCCTTAGGGTAATTCCAAATCCTCAAGGAATCCTAGAAAATTCGGTATATATTATATGTGGATTTGGCAGCGGATTGAGGTGTGCGTTCACTGCAGATTTTCTCCTGCTACTTTGACAAAGCTGCACGTTTTGCAATTTTCCCCAGATTTACGTGGGGAAAATGTCTGCAACATGCAGATGAGATTTGTAAAATATGATGCACTGGGCCTAGTACTGCGATCTGCAGGAAACCTGCCACAGCAGAATTCTTCCTTACTGCTTTTCCAAAAATTGTAGGAAAAATTACAGATGGAAATACACCATTACTGTGCGGCAGGCTAAATTATCATTTGGGTGCCTTTAGCTCCACATTCTACAAACGTAGGAGACAAAGTAGATCTTTTTATTGGCAAATTTTTTTTTTTTTAAATCAACATTATTAGATGTAAAAGTAGAAACCATTCACAGAAGACTATGGATTGATCAATACCAGTGCTTATAATGGACTGTGAATTGACTGTACCATTTGAGGTCTTTATGTTCTGGCTACCTGCAGCCGCCACTAGAGGGAGTTCAAGAGCTTAATGCATACTGGCATACACTAAATTCTATAATAACACATCATGTGCCATTATAGTGGTGGCTGCAGCCAGTATGCTATGTCTTACATCTATGACTATGAAGCAGAGATCCAGGATTCAGGATATAAAAATCACTTGTGCACGCCTTATGTACGTTAGTAAGGCAAGATAAATGCATCCCTGTATGTGTTGCCAGGTTGTCTTTCAGTTTAGGACACCAGCTACATTGTCCACAAGCAATCTTTACATAGCTGTGGGCCAGTTATTTGAAGAGTCAGGTATATAGATAAATACTATTTGAACGCTGTGTTGCATCCACATTTTTGTGGAACCATTGATGTCAGTGGATCTGTGGTCCACATTATGTGGACAAGTATAGGACTGTAATGTCTAACCTCCGGCACTCCAGCTGTGGTAAAACTACAACTCCCAAGATGTACACTTGCTTGGCTCTTCTCAGAACTCCATAGAAATGAATGGAGCATGCTGGGAGTTGTAGTTTCACCACAGCCGGAGTGCTGGAGGTTAGCCATCACTGGTATAGGACATGTTCTGTTTGCTGAATGGACAAAGAATTGTGGGTGGCACAAGGATTATCTGTCTGCTTTCCGCATCCATGTGTCTGTTCAGCACATGGACTGCATCCATATTTTGCGGATCAGATTGTGAACACACAGGTCAGAGACATTTTCGTTTCCTTCTGTGCTTTATCATTCGTCCAACCCTTCAGTGGTTAATAACACTCTTAACATTTTCTCATATTTTCTCTGATTCGCAAGGTATGAAAATAGCCACAAGAAAGAGGCCGAGAAGAAGAGAGGTTGAAATTGCTGAGGTTTCAGGATAAACCACAATATAAGATGGCTTTAGCCACAGCAATGCTCCTTTTTTCCTCAGGCGCAGCGAGTAGAGCAATCTACTATGTGTAATGTCAGAAAGTTATCTGCCACACATTTGCAGCAGCATAGCAATGCTGAACAGAACAAAAAGTATCTGTGGTTAGACTGCCCTGCTTCACATCGGCAATTTCATTCCCAACACATCAGTGCTCACATCTAAAAGCCAGTATATTTTATGGGTAGCTCTGTCTTCCCTGCCTTCATTTTGCTGATGTATGGTGTTAAAAACAGTTTTCAGGCTTCCTTCTGAAAAAAAAAAAAAGAAAATCTAGCGGCTCTGCTTTCTGCTCTATTTTACTCACAGGAAAGAGACAAATAGCTTAACTGTTTCCCCGGAATAACGGTCCAGAAAGCTTCTTCCATGCATGCGAGGCCTCGGACCACATGGGTCTTCTGTCCATTCACAGCTTTTACCGCAGATCATCAGGGGTAGACGGTAAAGGTGGCTTTAGATGGGCCGACTGCGCAGCTGATAGTCGGGAAGAAAGCGTTCCTTCCCGACAGTCGGCTGCTCGCTTTACATGCAGAGATCTCCTGCACTGTATGAACAGGAGGGATGGCCATGAAAATTTCTGGACAGTCCTTAAAAATAGGCGACTTTTTTCTTTTGATTTTTTTGAGACTGGCGGTACTTAAGTAGAATATTTTACTAGTAATTCCCATCATTTTACAGCTCACAGTAAATGCAGGTAATTAGTTCTTACCAGTATATTGAGCTATAGTATTACTTATAGTCTTTATCAGTTGTTAAGGCTTTTCAATTTGTCCGTAAAAACTGTTGGCTGTCTGTAGTTTTGGGATAGGCTGTCCAAGAAAGAAGAAAAAGTCTAGTTGGCAACCCTGGGGATGGCTATAGAGATCCCTCATCAGAATCATGGTTTCTGAGCAGCAGATCGCTGTTTAGACAGCACAGCTTATGCCATGATTGGTGGTGCCTGCGCAAGCGTCAGGATCACCCGATGAGCGAGCGTTTCTATCATTTATAAAGTGATCAGCGATACATTTAGACGGCCAGATCATCAGGAACAACTGTTCGCAGGAAAGGTTGTTCCCAATAATCTAAGTCCACAGGGGGAGCTTTTTCCACAGTGTAATTTCCACTGCAGATTCTGCTGCAATTCAACAGTGAAAATTCTCTTGTAAAAGATCTCTTGCAGATTTTCCTGCAGATTTTCCACAGATTTCATCCTTTGCATTGTAAAAGGAGAAATCCACAGTGGAAATCTGCAGGTTTAAAATCCACACCATGGGTCAATTTATGATGTTCATCAGGTTGATTGGATTTTGTAAAGGGAATCGGTCAGCAGAGAATTCACTGTTAAACCAGGAACAATTAGCTGAATGTAATGATACTTTTCACATAGTGATCGTTGCTTCATTCTTGAGACAAAGTACTTTGACTCTATATGCAAATGAGCAGTTAAGTGCACTGGGGGTGGGCGCCCCGCTTCTCCTAGTTCCTTTGCCAGCCCCTCCCTTTCCTTCTTGTTTGACAGGGCCAAATGCGAGGACTCAGGAACCTAGCCCTGTCAATCAAGAACAGGGAGAGGCTAGCAGAAGAAGCAGGAGAAGCAAGGGTACAAAGAATGACTTGGGGCCGCCCTTGGTGCACCTAACTGCTCATTTGCATATAGAGTAAAAGTACTTCTCTCCAGAATGATACAGCGGATCACTAAGTGAAAGCTATCATTACATTCAGTTTAGCTAGTCCTGCAAGGCATTGTGCCCGGGTTTATCAGTAAATGTCCTGGTGACAGACTCGCTTTAAATCTCATACAGGCTACAGGTCTGCAACATGAAAATCCACGACAGCAAACAGGCAGCATATATGTCCTGTGTAAATGTACGTTCCATACAGTTTGGAGACATATTTGGTGGGTTAGGAGAAGCAATACGACAGATTTACTATAAATGTCATACTGTAGTGTATTAGCATGCGCTCATCTATAGGGCTATGCTTGTTGGGGGAATAGGGAGATGCCTACTTAAAGGAACAGTAAACACAGAAATGCACAAAAAAAAAAAAAAAAAGTCCCATCCCTTCCTCTTTTCATTTTCTCTTTTTCATTGGTCCTACTTTGGCTCATATTACTTTTCAACCTTCTCTCTGTACCCCAGGAGATCAGCCATGTCCCCCTCCTCGTCACAGTCCTGTAAAATGAGAGGATACAGTGGCGGTGATCTCTGCATTTCAGAAGATCAGCAAGTAGTCTATAATTTAATGTGAATTTGATGCACTTGGAATGCATCTTTGGTGTCACTTCATTCTAGAGACCGCTGTCAATGGAAACTTCTAATGTATCTCAATGTCATGCTCATAGTTTTCAAAAACTGGATGCAAACCTGAATTACTTGATGTATCAAGAATCCCGCCAAAGATCTTTTGGTTCTTGCAACAGCTTGCTGTGTCATGATGTACCCCTGCTGGATCAAAAAACATCCCTAAGGCCTCTTTCACACGAGCGTGTCCGGATTAGGTCCGGATGCGTTGCGGATGCATTCAGTGAAAACTGCAATTTTGCAGGCAAAGCCATTCAGTTTTGCCCGCGATTGCGTTCAGTTTTTTCCACGCAGGTGCAATGTGTTTTGATGCGTTTTTCACCCGCGTGATAAAAAACTGAAGGTTTACAAACAACATCTCCTAGCAACCATCAGTGAAAAACGCAGCGCACCCGCACTTGCTTGCGGATGCAATGCGTTTTTCACGCAGCCCCATTCACTTCTATGGGGCCAGAGCTGCGTGAAAAACGCAGACTATAGAACATGCTGCGATTTTCACACAACAAAGAAGAGATGCGTGAAAAACCACGCTCATGTACACAGACCCATTGAAATGAATGGGTCAGGATTCAGTGCAGGTGCTATGTGTTCACGTCACGCATTGCACCCACGCGGAAAACTCGCTCGTGTGAAAGGGGCCTAAGGATGTCAAGGTCCAGAGAAAGCTAGAAACTTTCAAGATTTCAGATGACTTAGGCCTCACGCACACGAACGTATTTTGGGTCCGCGTCCGAGCCGCATATCTTGCGGCTCGGGCACGGACCCATTCATTTTAATGGGGCAGCAAAAAAATGCCGACAGCACTCTGTGTGCTGTCTGTCGTTTGCTCCGTTCCGTGGCCCCGCAACAAAAATATAGCATGTCCTATTCTCAAATTTCTACAATGGGCCGCTTTCCGTTCTGCAAATTACGGAATGCGGAAAAGCTTCCGTGTTTTGCGGATCCACAGATTGCAGACGGCAAAACACCTACGGTCGTGTGCATGAGGCCTTAACGTCCCATCAAAAATATTCTAGTTTTCAAACCGGCACCTAGATCTGAATACTTGTAATTGCATGTAATTTAACATTTTAATCCGCAGGATCAACCTTCTCGGGCATTCTGCCCGTTTTAATAGGGCTGATCCTGCTGAGATGCTCTTTAATTTTTATACATCTTTACAAATATCCATTATAGTGTTAAAGGATAGGCCAAAACCTTATAAGTAACTAATGGGTGGCAAAATGTCTGCCATATTGTTTGCACATGACAGACACATTGTACATTTTCAGCATGTTAAACTTATCTATTCAAATTGGAATAGTAAAATGTTTCCTTCTCACATTATACCCTCTTTCTATTTGGGAAAAAAAAATGATCCGCTAACGGCAATTAAATCCCACACCGTTAAAAAGATATATATCTAAGCAAACAGAAAAGGGAATGGAAAGGCACTTAGCAGTGTGCATCTTCTGCATCTTTTATCATGCAAATGAAGATGAAGGATGGAGATTTTCATACCCCATTTCATCTGTAAACCACATCAATCCTGCGGTACTGATCTGCTCTCGACCACCGCTATTTTGCCAGCATGTGTCGATAAGCTGAATAGCTTCACTAATTGATACCAAAAAGTTTGCTCTTCGTAAATGTATCTTTTACAATCAATTTAACACCAGAAACAACTCAATAAATCAACTTGTTCATATTCTTCAAACTTCCTTGCAACTTCAAACACTCCAGGGAGATTGATGACACTGTGTAAATGGTCCATGGAGGTCACTGTAATGTGATAACACTGAGGACATGATTGGGTAACACATAATACTGACGATATCTGACTCCTCATGTAGTAACATTCTCTCTTCTCGACTCTTGATTTGAAAGAGGTCCCACCACTTACATATATGGTATGGTATGGTATGGTATGGTATATGACATGATATGCGATAAATACACGATTTAATGGAAAAGGTGAGCCTCACCTAAACTAAGGGGGAGCTGACGCTACTCCACTACTAATCAAGTATTTATAGCAATTGACTAAGAACATTTGCAGGGTGGGATGACTCAAGGATTCTCATTGCATGTTAGTGGTCACAAAAGATCAGGATCATAGGTTTCCTTAAAGACGATCTTTCACCACTCCTGACCTGCCTGTTTTAATAGCTTCATGCATTCCCCACGTACTAACAATTCTGGAGCATCTATTCTTATATGATGTGCCATTCCTTTATTATTTCTACTAGAGGTTACGAATGAATTGCTAGCAGTCTGCAGTAAGGGTACAGAGGGGTGGTAACCAATTGGGGGTGTGTACCTGCACAGACTCACTCTATCCAATCAGTGCTGCCATTTTCAGGCTGTGCAGGGACACACCCCTAACTGGTTGCCTCCCCTCTGTACCCTTACTGCAGACTGCTAGCAATTCATTCATAACTTCTAGTAGAAGTAATAAAGGAATGGCACAACATAGAGCCATAAGACTAGATGCTTCATAATTCATATTACATGGGGAATGCATGAAGCTATTAAAACAGGCAGGTCAGGAGTGGTGAGAGGTCCTCTTTAAGAAATTAATAGGCAAGTATACATGTTCTCTACACTTAAGGGAAGTCTGTTACCTCCAAGAATTCAGACTAAGCATACTGCCATGAAAATCCAGGCCATGCACCATGAGCGGGGTCACGCCATTCAGTGCACCATCACTGTGCCAGCAACACCGCCCAGAACCTCCCCTTCTTGTTTGATTGGCATCCCTGAGATTTTAAAGCCAGTAGCAATGACGCAGGGGAATCAATGGACACCAAATCGTCCACTGAAAACCTTTTTTGCTTATAAATAAAAAGCATTTTTAATATATATAATAATAGGATTAGAGGATGTTTCGGGTCAACTATCAAACATGGTGGTATGCAGGCCTTGGAGGTGAAAGTTCCCCTTTAAAGGGAGCATGTCACCACAAGATGCAATGCAATCTGAAGGCAGCATGTTAATAGTACAGGAGGAGCCGAGCAGATTGATCTACAGTTTTGTGGGAAAAGCTTCAGTAAAGTAATTTTATATATTTAAATGTCTGCTCTTTCTGAGCTCCTGATGGTCCATTGGGTTATGCATTCCCTGTGTAAGAACTAGTCCACACTTCAGTGGGTCATTGTTTAGTTGGTGATTGCCGTCAGTGATGCACATGACAAGTAGTGCGGCGTGCTTAGTTCTTCTGGAAGCACAAAGCTCAATAGTGGCACAAGACATTTCTCTTCTCTGATATCCTTCGTAGACACATTCAAAGAGAATGTGTCACCAAAACATACCAAATATCCGTTTTTTTCCAATATGTTTTCTCCTTGCAGATTTTTTTTATTCTATTTACTTAACATGATTATGGGGGCGGCCATCTTGAGCTGTTCTCAGTAGCATTTAGAGAATTGCTTTATGGCAGCTACATGGTCAATAGACAAGAGGGAACCTCACTTGACTTCTATGGGAGAGTTTTCTAGGCATGATCTGTGCAAAGGTCTGGAGGGAGCAGCTAAGCTTTCACCATCACCTTTTGTGAATGGAGAATTCTGTCTTCTCTATACACAGAGCTGATATGTGCCATTCTAAACCTGCCTGTAATGATAAGGAGATAACTGCAGTACAGTGATCTGTACAGAGAAGTGGCGCTTATGATAAGGCTTAGTGGCCAGTGAGAAAACTGCAGGATTTTATGGTTTTTGTTTAAGTATAGCTATTGACATGCAAAATTAAAAAATAACATCACCAAAAATGTAAATTTAAAATATGTTTAAACAATAGGTCATCCGATGACACATTCCCTTTAAAAGAGGTCACCCTTAGCAATATTTAGGGGGCTCGTCCACTCCGCTTTGCTTACTTTAGAGGGTGAAAAAGTAGTGAAAAATGTGTTCAGTTATTCCATTTCTGAAGCAGGTTAATGAATGCACAATATAGTATACTTCACCATATGTCTATTGGCATATGAGAACATATTACATCTGCTGTATCTACTCTACAAATACCAACAAGACAGCACCACAAGAATCACAAGAGTATGTGGGCACTAAATTCTTGTAAAGACGTGACAAAGAACATTACCATTCATTGTGATCCAGAGCCAAGAAATCATGTTTTGTGATTGTGGAAATGGAAATAAAATTCAGCCTTTTCAGAAATGTCTCAAAGTGACTTAATCTGAAGACTACTTCTGTGACATTAGCTTCTGACCACCGCTCTAGTCTGCAGCTTAACCGCTATGAACGTGATTCACTGAGACCCAGAACAAATTATATCAAGCATTCTGGTTACAGTCTCACTAAAGGATTCATTTGGGTATTTTGCCGTCAAGTCTCAATGGCCTGAAATTAAATTACAGAAAAAAATCTTCTGTTAATTCATTACAAAACAACTGAACATGGGTTAGGCTACTTTCACACTAGCTTTTTTGGCTTTTAATTTCTGAGATCCATTCAGGGCTCTCACAAGCGGTCCAAAACGGATCGGTTTTGCTCTAATGCATTCTGAATGGAAAAGGATCCGCTCAGAATGCATCAGTTTGCCTCCGTTCGGTCACCATTCGCTCTGGAGGCGGACATCAAAAAGCTGCATGCAGCGTTTTTCTGTCCGCCATGTGGTGCGGAGCAAGATGGATCCGTCCGGGCACACAACGCAAGTCAATGGGGACGGATCCGCTTTCTCTGACACAACAGAAAATGGATCTGTCGCCCATTGACTTTCAATGGTGTTCAAGATGCATCCGTCATGGCTATAGAAGACAGAAGACATAATAAACTGGATCCGTTTATGGCGGATGCATGCGATTGTATTATTGTAACGGAAGCTTTTTTGCAGATCCATGACAGATCCGCAAAAAACGCTAATGAGAAAGTAGCCTTAGAATTATCTTTATTTACCACTAAAATGTATGTGATTGAGAATAGGGGCCCTGTACCCCAAAATGAATGAACTGCCTGCGATTCGATTCATTGTCTATGAGACTGATGGAAATGGTACATTTCTGGCAGTCCCATAAAGAATAAATGTCACATTCTCTACCAGCCGCTCTATTCATTTCGAGGTACGGGGCCTGTGCTTGGTGTGGGTCCCGGACAGCATGTAAGTGAAAGAGGTTATGGGAAAGTTAAAGTACCAATGTTTGATCATTCAGCCTTGTGACAATATTTAGTTGAATGAAATCTCATTTTTTAGCGTTCCTTTGCCTTGGTTGATAAGGTACTTGAACATTGTGCAAAATAAATATAATTATAAAAGGATTTCTGTTATTGTATTTTGGTTATAAAACGTTACTCTCTATCTGCAAGATAAAAGATAACTATTAGATTGGTGGGGGGTCTAATGGCTGGGACCCACATAAATCACAGGCCCCATACCTTGAAATGGATGAAGCGGCTGGAAGAGCATGCATCCTCCTACCACATTCTTTATGGCTGCATACTCACACATTCAATTCCACATGGGCAGAGAAGGAGGAGCCATACATCTCTTCCTCTATGCTAACAAATATATAGGAACATATATAGCTAAAAATACAATTTAGAAAAATGAAAAAAGGTGACCATGTGTCTCTACTGGAACATTGCCGGCTAGTGAAGTCCTGTGATCACAGCAGCATTGGCACTGATTCAAGCAGACAATCTCTCTCTGCAGTAGGAGATAGGAGAGATGTAACATGCCAGGCAATAACAATTCCCTGTCAATGAATCATAAAGACAGAGAGACTGATTCAAGCACAAATAATGGATGATTAATGAAAGGCTTGATACTAAACTACTACTTGCATTAGTATTTTTAGAGGGTTGACGGCTGGAATACCTAGTCTAGTCCCAGAGTATCTAGGATGAGGGAAATCAAAGCAGTGGAAAGGGATGGAAAAAGAGATAAATGGAACAGAAACTAGACTCAAAATACAATGTCTTAGACTCAGATCCGACCAATTAACATGGTCATTTATTTCTCTGGTAAAACACCTGTATTGGCTGTCTAGTAGCTCCTCTTTACAGTGCTTAGCAGTATTACATCTCCTATACTGCTCTCTGTCTGGGCCAACTTACATTGGGCATCCCAGAACCAATTAATATTGTAACCTGAGAGACCACTGTATATTCGCTGTCCACATCAGTCCTATCATATTGAATGAAGCAGTGGACCAAAATATGCCGCACCGCTCCATTCAGACAGCCGAGTCAGGAACTCCCTGCTCCTGTCCATAACTGCTAAACTCTTTTTGTGGGTTAACCACTTTAAAGTCTATTTCAATATCATACATAGACTTGTATAACCATTTACATTTTTACTCCCATGAATAGATTATGTCCCCCCAAAGTAGGACACAACAAACTTTGTGTCCTGTGTGAGGAAAACCCCTTTAAGCTTTGCATTATACCTGACATTTATCTAGAATCATCTGATAATATGACAATCATTCTTTGCCTGAGTCAATTATATTTAGATCAGGCTAAACACATTTCATCATAATATTGTTTACTGTCTTTCCTAAACATAATGTGAAAGATTAAAGGGGTTCGCCACCATATCAGTACTTTACACAACATTGTTGAAGGCAGAGTAAAAAAAGAGATTCCAAATATACTTTATTTAAAAAATATGTCTGGTAATCTTTTTATATTAAGCCATGCCCCCTGAGCCCCGCTCTGCCTTGCAGCCAGTTCGCCCATGGCTGCAGGCGACATGGAGAAAGCTCGTCCATGCCTGTAGTGTAACTGCAAATGCGCTGCTTTTCCTAATCTGCCTAAGAGCAGCGCATGTCTAGTCTGCCCCTGCCACTGGCGCACTCCGCTGCTTAATTCTGTCTGAGTTCGGAGTGGGGAGCCTAGTAAGAGTGCGTCTGATCTCCTGGCCATATTTCACAAACATCAGAGCAATGGGAGTGAACGTCATCTCTGTATACACTGATGCCGTGCGCTCCAGGGCACCAGCACTGAAAGGGTGTACAGCAGTAAAATAACCTGCACTTCATCCAGCCGCAGACAATACCTCCCCCCTTCACAGGTAGCAGGCAAAAAGAGCTCCCTGTAGGGTGGAGGGGGATGCAGCCCTAATTAGAGCCCCAGTAAAGTACATTTTTCAGTAATAAAATGGAATATATATGTATATATATACACATAAATGTGTGTAATCACACATATATATATATATATATATATATATTACGCACACATATATTAGAAATCGCCACATCCGTAATAACCTGCTGTATAAAAATATAACATGAATGACCCCCTCAGGTAAGAAAAAAAAAAAAAAAAAAGGTTTCAAAAAAGCCATTTTTTTGTCACCTTACATCACAAAAAATGTAATCAAAAAGTCATATGAACCCCAAAATAGTACCAATAAAACCATCATCTCATCCTGCAAAAAATGAGCCCCTACATAAGACAATCGCCCAAATAAAAAAAATGTCTTTCAGAAAAAGGATACACTAAAACGACTTTTTTTTCAAAACTGCTTTCATTGTGGAAAACATTTTTTTTTTTTTTTTAAAGTAGACATATTGGGAATCGCTGCATTTGTAACGAACTGCTCTATAAAAAAATATTACATGGTCTAGCCCCTCAGGTGAATGTGTAAAACAAGAAAATAAAAACTGTGTCAAAACAACCAATTTGGTTCATTCAAAAGAGTAATATTGAATGATCCAAAAATCATATGTACCCAAAAATGGTACCAATGAAAACATCAACTCTTCCAGCAAAAAATGAGCCCGTGCACCAGATGATTGGCAGAAAAAAAAAAAAAAGAAGAAAAAGTATAGCTTTCAGAAAATGGTGACACAAAAAAAAAAAAAACACAATTTGTTTTGTTTGGCCAGGGATGTCATTTGATCACTCCTCTGAAGATGCTTGCTGTGATGCATGCTGGGATTTTTACTTTCACTTTGAAGCTGCTCCACTCACACAGCCTCTCATCAATGGGAGCATGCTATGCTGAACACAGTAGGAAAATTATATGTACACAGTATATCTCTCATGACACAAATACCTCGTGGCTTTAGTTATTATCTGGGATTTTTTTTATGCGTATGGTGGCCAACCCCTTTAAGTAAAGCTCCACTTGTGATTAACATAGGCTATAAAAGTAGTAAAAATAAATATATAAGAAGAAGAGATCTGTCTACAGCAGCTTGTTTGCAGTTTCCACTTTCCAATAGTTGAGTTTTCCTTACATTGCAGAAAGTAAAAAGCAATTGAGTAAGTGAAAGCAGCAGATAAAAAAATATATTATAAAAAGACTAGATAGTATGTATACTATCTATATAGCCGCTAGACGATAATCAGGCTATAGCGGATGTAGTGGTTCACAGGTAACCGGTTTAGTTCAAAGGGAAAGAGTATTTCATCACTACAAACTTGTGCCTTGTTTTAATTTTTTATACTTTAAATGCAAATATTATTTATACGCAAAATTCAAGTGAAGTACTGAAAATGCATTCTCTGGTCAGTCCTCTTCCTATAGCACCATGAAACTCACATGGAAATGTGGATGGAGGCAAACACAAATTTAATTTTTCACCGTAGAACATCATAGCCCTGAGGCTTAGTGTCTCTCAAGAAAAAGATGCATATTTTATGTATTTCCATTGAATGGTACTTGGTTTCTACCAAACTTTACATCTACAGAAACAAGTTATATACGGCTGTAATGCCTGAAACACAATTTACAGAAAATTCTAATTCTTAAAGGAAATGAGGAGTTCAAGATGGTAAAAGCAGTAATAGAAAAACTGCTTCCATTCCCTCCTTCTTTCTATCCAAAGGCTTGTTTTCTAGCCTGTAGATATTGTTGACCTATCTTCTGTATAGGTCATCAATATCAGGTCATTGGGCGGTCTCATATCTGTCACCCCCATCGATCATCTATTTTTGGCAGACATCGGAAAGAAAACCGTGGGCAGAGGCAGAAGGCTCCATCCACTGTCTTGTGGCCGTTCTGGCATACTGTATCTTAGCTCCCATTCCAGTAAAGGAAAGCCAAGCTGCACTACACTGTGCAAAGACCCGACACAATGGATGGGGCCTTCGGTTTTCAGCTCCATCCACTGTCCTGTTACCAGCTGATCGATGCGAGTGCCAGGTGTCAGACCCCCACCAATCTGATACTGATGACCTATACTGAGGATAGGTCATTAATGCCTACAGACCGGAAATGGAAAACTTTTTTAAATTAAGGTGTGTACTAAACTTACTGGGTAAACAGAGATGTTCAGACTTAAAGGGTTTGTCCAGACCCTCAAACATTTTGACCAAGAGCTCAGAATGGTCTAAAGTGACAAATATAATATTAATCCTTACCACTCCCACTTCCTGGGTCCTGTGCCATCTCTGTATCTTGGCATCCAATTACGAGATTTCTACATGGTCAGATGACTAACCTCTGAAGCAGTGGCTCATCCACTGCAGCCAATAACTGGTCATGTTAAAACGTCATTATTGGAGTCCAAGAAACTCTCGAGGAGAATAGAGTGGCAGCAGCCGAGTGGCAGAAGATCGGTTATTTTAAACAATCTTCAGCATTTGGCACACATTTTAATGGGCTGGACAACCCTTACAACCCCTCTCTCCCCATAAACTTGCAGAATTGGGTATGCCAAGCACGCATGTATTCTCAATAGGCAGAGGTATTGACTCTCCTTAAAGAGTGCAGCTGTGTATGGAGACTTATTGGCAATGCAATGCTATTTTCCCTTGTCACGTTTCAAGGCTTGTTAAAAAGTCAGACTTTTGACTCATAGGGGACCACTTCCAAAATGTCGAAGTAGCGGGATGGTTCTCCTTCTTTGGGAGACTTATTATATTCCCATGGAACATGGCGAATAAGTTTTCATACACAACTGTGCTAGATTTCCCTATAGGCACAGTTGAAACAAGTGGCAAGAGTGCACATTTATGTTAAAGGGTGGAGTCCAAGGCATCAGATTATCTGTGCCTACAGCTTCCTGAGTAGTGTTGAGCGAACTTTGTGTTTCAAGTTCGGCGTACAAGGTTCGGGTTATCTAAGAATTCCGTTATGGATTCCGCTACCATGGACCATAACTTAGCGGAATCCATAACGGAATTCTTAGATAACCCGAACCCGAAACTTGTATGCCGAACTTCAAACACAAAGTTCGCTCATCCCTACTCCTGTGATGCAAATCCAATAGGCCATCACTCTACATTCGGACTTATGCTATCTAGCCATGTGGCTTCCTCTTGTTTAGGCTGTAGTGAACTTGAATAGTGATGTTGTCTGCAGGAAATATGTAAACTATATAAACCTATACCGCGTAAGGTGTGGGTAATATACATATGACACTGAAAGGCATAGAACTAATCAGTATACTACTATATATTAGCCAGGACAGTGATACATTTGTTTTGACAGTCTGATATTTGCCAGTGATACTTAGTGCCAAAGGGTATGAGCGAGGTCAGCAAGGTGTGAATGGCGTTGGCTGAGATTGAGCGAACGCAGCTGATATGTTTTCATTAGGAAAGCATTTTCTTTCATGTGACTCCGCTGCATCCTCCCTCTTGTTAGCTCCAAGCGTGGTCTCTGATTATAAATAATTTATGAGCATTGCTTTCCTATCCTAGTTTCCATGTTGAAAACGTCAGGTGCTTTAGTCTTAGCCAGGGCAGATTAATACCCAGGAAACAGCTGATAATGAAGAATGGATCATAATTTGTAAGGTAACAATAGCAATAATGCATAGCCTGAGGCCATTGTTTGTAGTTATTCAGCATGCATTTAGTCTTCTCCTCTCATTCTGACATATTCAGAGACCAGCTGCAGGGCAATATTCAACCTGTCATAGAGAAAGTGTAAGAAGGCAGAAGTCTTACAAGCATGAGAGATATCATGAACATTACGAATACACACATTATAAACCAATAATAACATTGGGTTATTGTTTAGCCTTCAAGAGACATACCAGCAAGCCCATGTATATGGCGACCAGTGACTGGGTAGGTTGGTTTTCCGCCTACACAATAAGCAGTGCTTTAGGGTACGGCCACACGGTCCGGTTTCTTCATGCCATTTTGACAGCCAAAACCAGGAGTGAATTCAAAAAAGAGAAGTCGTATCTGCCCTTTATACTTATGCATGTCACAAAAAAGATTCAAGATACAAACACACCCCTCAAAAATACTGATCGGTAAAGCAGAAAATGAAACAAGCATGATTACATTGGAAATGGACTAAGAGTATGGCCCCACGGTCAGGTTTTGATCAATTGTTTGGCCTACAGATAAGGCTCTTTTGCCAGGCACAGCATCTGGTGTAGCTTCCTGGCTCTTCTTGCAGGCTGTAACCAGCAAAGCTTCTTGCTGCCTGTAGGGGACAAACGAACGCCTGTAGGGCCAGCCCGTGCACCCTTATCATGCCCAGCCAATGGGTCAGTCAAGGGTACTTAAGACAGCTTGCCTTACAGGATGGTGTCTATGTAATAGGTTCTAGTCCGCTAGTGTACTGCAAAAGTGTGCTGTTCTACATTCAACTGCCTCTGTACCAACTTCCATCTGTTTCCGAAAATTGACCTTTTACTGGCTGACCTGACCACTGCCTGATCTCTGTTCTAACCCCGAGCTGTCGCCCTGATCTTGGACTGTTCATTAGATTGCACAAACTCTGCTTTCCCTGACCACTGTTTTACCGGATGCCTCAGTGCTCCGCACTGGCTTCTTTTGACCCCCGTGAGTCAGTTGAATAGAGACTACTCCAAGAGGTATCGGCATGGTAGTCCTGTGCTGTGAGGTTCATATCTTTGTATAGGGGTTAAAGGGTGAATACCAGGGGGGATAGCTCCCTTAGGAGCAGCCCAATTCCAAATCTGTTCAAGTAGCATAGCGGAACTATAGCCACTTTATAACAGAATCTTTTAAGCAAGCAGAAAAATGTTCAACCAGGGAATGCACTGCCAACGAGCTGCAAAACTGAATTGGGGACAAACGATCGTAAAGGCTATTCTTTGTCTCCATGCAGGTTTCATCGTTTATGGAGTATTTATACAGACGATTAGGTGACCACTCTATGAGGAATTCTAGATTACCAGTTTTGGGAGCAAGTGCCACCAAGCATTTGTAGGATACAGGTAAATAAGGTTTTGATAGGTGGGAAAAGTCTAATTCATTAAAATTAAGATTTTTTTTTTTCTAGTTTTTGTCTAGTTTTACTTTAGCATTTATATTGAAGTCTCATTATTTTCTATGAAGCATCACAGAATACATTTTGTCCAAGGTGCTGTATAATTTGAAAGCAAAAGCTTGTTCATCAAGGACTTGCCTCACAGAAGCTCTTCCGAGCTGGGTTTCTCTGAAGTTACTGCTCAAAGTTATCCTAATACCTCTTTTCAGCAAAAAGATGAACATAAAGTTTACTTAGCTATGTCTTGATCGATCTGTAGAGCCTGGAAGTCAGTCTGAATCCTTAATTCATGTTGTGTTCGATAAACACCATCCTTTCATCTACAGACAGAGAATCCCATAAATGACCACTGTTCTCTCTTTAATCCTACATGCTTCATTGACTTTTACAGTGCCTGGCAGGCCATGTTATTTCTGATTACCAGATACTGCCAACAAAGCCAAATTAAAAAAAAGTATTTTTACTACAATTTCTATGCTTGGTTTATGCATTACTCTCTTTGGTCATTTTTATAGCTTCTAACATTTCTAGTCAATGTTGGAGTTGCCCAGTTTTGTACTGGTAAAATGCCTCATACATCAGACAATAGTTGCCTTGGAACTATTAGAACATTATTATTAATGCATGTTTTCGATATTGATCAATGCTGTATTATATAGGTGGTTACACATAATTATTATTTTTTTTTTTTATACAGGCAGCAGTTTTTGATGTAGTTTTTTGAGCCAAGGCCAGAAATGGATACAGCAGGAAAAAATGTATAAGTCCATCCTTTATTTTTTCCATTCCTTTTGAATCCACTATATGTATATAGTATAGCATATATGTAGTATAGTATATATATGCCATATATAATATATATTTGTTTTTTACTCTACACAAATAATTATTTTATTTTCTTGTGGGACATATAGGGATAATTCTTGTAAACTGGAGTTGATATTTTTTGTTTTGTAGGTTTGTATTTAGTAACACAGAAAAGGGTGGAGAGGGAACACTTTTCCTCATTATTTTCTTATTCAAAGTTGTTGGTTCACGTAAATTGTATTTTCCGTCACTGTCTGGGTGGTACTGGGTCTGTCCTGAACCTGCTGATATACAGCAGTAAAATGTACTATCAGAGTTCGCAAAACAGCAGGAACTGAATCATTAGCCCATTAATTTAACAAGAGACTTAACAAGTCCCCACGAAATGCAGTGCAATCTGCAGACACCATGTTATAGAGCAGGAGGAGCTGAGCAGATTGTTATATAGTTTTGGGAAAAGATTCTGTAAAACGTATAACTTATACAATAAAACCTCCACTTTTTCTGAACTTAGTGGGGTTATCCCAAGATTAATGTAAAACATTAACGTCAGATACCATATAAAACATGACATAATAACCAACCTTCTACTTCTCATGGATCCAGAGCTCTCCCCATTCATTGCTCTGCTAGATTTATTTCAAGCTGGCACCTCAGGGGCGAGTCCTTTCTCAGGGGATTATCCTATCACAGCTTCTAACAGAAGATAGGGCTGGTAATGAACTGAGCTTGTGCGTCCACCTCAGCAAGGTGGACAGGAGAAGAGAGGAAAAGACCAAACAGCAGGTACAGGTGGCGCTATACAGATCCATTCTATTAAATAACTTGTTGGCTATACTACATTCTTAACTGCATGCAGTTACAAAAGTTATTCAGATCCAGGTTCTGGTTTGAAAGATTTAGAATAATTTTTGTGGGACAACCCTTTCAGGCCACAGTTTTCTATATATACACACAGCTATCAGTCACTGATAACAAATCCCCTATGTACAACTAAAGTCAGAGACAGTAGAGTATTAAATATATAAAATATATGTTTTACTGAATCTTTTCCCACCAAAGTATATATGAATCTTCTCAGCTCCTCCTGCTCTATAACATGCTGCCTGGATATTGCAATGCATTGTGGGGTCACAGGTTCTCTTTAACCAAGAGCAGAAATATACAATATGGACATTTATTTACAGTGGGTGGTTGTGAAGTGGACCAGGTTATTTCTATGGATGGTAGAACAAAATTGACAGCAAGGCACCTTGTGTGTGGTTTTCTGCAGCTGTACGAAGGATTGGAAAGATGGATATCCAACAGATCAGCCTATGTGACGATCGGCTGGAGATGCTGGGAAAAGTCAGTTGTCCCCATAGCATTTGATGGTCGATAGATGTCGACAGAATTCTGCAATCTGTTTAGATAAGATCATATTATGCTTACCAATAGGTACGAGGAATGTCCTTGTGAACTCTGGAAGGGTCATCAACTTGGTGTGCACCCTTTTCCTTTGGTGGTAGTGCACAGAACTTGAACACTTATTGCCAGGTGACCCGACCGCTTACAGCTGATCGTTGAGGGTCCGAGCAGGGGGACAATCTTTGATCTGATTGTTGTCAAGGGACCATTCTAACAATAAGTGACTGTCTAAGGCTACTTTCACACTAGCGTTATTAATGGATCCGGCAGAGTTCAGCAAAAGCGCTTCCGTTACTGATAATACAACCATCTGCATCAGTTATGAACGGAGTCGGTTGTATTACCTTTAACATTGCCAAGACGGATCCGTCATGAACTCCACTGAAAGTCAACGGAGAACGGATCAGTTTTCTTTTGTGTCAGATTGTGTCAGAGCGAACAGATCGGTACCCATTGACTTGCATTGGGGGAGATGACGGTTCCATCTTGCTCCGCATCCCAGGACTGAAAGCAAACTACAATATGTTGCAGTTTGCTTTCCGGTCTGGGTCTTGACAATGAATGGGGAAAAAACTGAAGCGTTTTTTTCCAGTATTGAGCGCCTATGACGGATCTCAATACCGGAAAACTTAAACACTTGTGTATAAGTAGCCTAAAGTAGAGAACCCTTTAACTCCTATTGTCCTGTTTTTGGCTACTGTACACAAATAAGATCATGAAACAAGCAGTAGCTTCACTTTCTAAACTGCTCTATAAAACAAAAGAACGTGACTTCTTCCAGACCGCAGCACATTTGCACACATCACTCTGCATTATTAACTAACTGGCTGTTTAGAAAATCACTAACATCTTTATGATACTGTACTAAGGTAGTGTAAAAGAAAGATTGGTGGAAAGCTTTTTTCTCCCCTTTTACTTAACAAGACATAAGGTAAGACTGTGCCTGCATATAAGTGGCTCCAGGAGCCTAAGAACAGATGTGTAATTGTCAACATATTGAACAGACCAGTAATATTTTACCCATTCAGAAGATATGACCTTATCCAAAGCCTATTTTTTATCCATTAAATATCAATGCTGTGAAAGTGGTAAGAGTTTTAATGAGCTACAACTGCCAACAACAGATGTAGGGTTTTAATTTGCCTCCGTCTTTGAAGTTTATTAATGCAGAAAGCCGAGTGTGACGTATTCTTATTCAATTCCTCATTTATTTCCATTTACCACCGAAGTTTGCTGTGAAAGCTTTAACAAGCGCCTAACCTTTGTAGCCATCTCGCAACATGGCCATTACACATCCCTGGTGGCCAAATTAAAGGAACCACAAGCATGAAGTCAACTCTCCCTGCTTATCACTTGCACCACGCAGTAAAGTTGATTGAGCGTTTTGCAGGCAGTAAAGCACTCAGAAAATATGAGCATCAGGTCAAAAGTTAAGCCAAGGTTTACCATGCTGAGAAAATGGTCAATTACACACTTACGAATAACCAAGAAAATTGCACATCCAACCTAAGGACGGCATTAAATAGGTCCCTTAATTTCAGGCTCCAAGCATTGTGCACTTTGTAAAGAAAGATCCTTGTTTTCATCTTTAAATGGCATCAGCCCATGTAGCTGGGGAATATTGAAGAGGCATTGGAGTGAACACGATTAGCCGAGTAAAGCGTCCAGCCCTATTTCAAACCGCTGGTTCATTATTCGCAGGGACTGTTCAACATGCAATTAGTTTCTTTGGAATATTTAATTACTCCAGACACGAAACCTCAAGCTCTGAATAAGAAAGGCCCTTTATTTTAGTACGAATTACAAGCTTGAGACACATGCTTCCTTTACAAACAAGGGGAAATAATAAAAAGGTTACATATTGACACTTCACAGCAGAAACAGCTTCAGGTCAGAATCAATGGAAACTCTGTAGATGAAGGAACTTTTTTTTTAAGGGGGTTGTCTCGTTTGGACAATGATCAGCTATTACCAGCGGTAGCAGTTGATGGCCCTTATATCCATGCATAATGAAACCTTACACAGAACACAGATACACCAGGTTCCCCAGAATGTTGCCTCTTGTTATAGCTCTCCACTCTGGATAGAAGGGGCATTACATGGGCTTTCCGAGATTTCTTCTGGATAGGTCATGGATCGGTGGAGGTCTGACACCCAGAACTCCGCCGATCAACTATTTGAGAAGGCAGCAATGCTAGCAGTAGCACCGCGACTTTCTCTCAGCTCACCAAGTACCGTGCTGTACATTGTACTGGAGAAGTGTCTGGTACTGCAGCTCAGCCTCATTCACGTCAAATGGAGCCGAGCTGCGCCTAGGCCATGTGACTGATATACGTGACGTCACATGGCCTAGGCAAAGCTGTAGCGCTACTGCGAGCGCCGCTGCCTTCTCAAACAGCTGATCAGTGGTCCAACTGACACACGGCAGGAAATCAGCTACTTCTCTATTCATTCTTATGAGACTGACAGCGAGGCTCCCATAGGAATACATAAAGAGACTGTCTCCCTGTGTCAGCTGGAAAGTCAGAGTCTTGGTCACATTACACAGATGAGGATCAGAAGGGAGGTTTTAAGGGTATTTTCACACTAGCGGCATAGCCATCTGGCAAGCTGTTCTGGCGGGTGAACAGCCTGCCGGATCCACCATGCTGCAAGTACCCGTGCACTGCCGTGCTGCCGCTCTATAACTGGGTGGGGGGCGGAGCTACAACGCAGCTCGTCTGTGCACGGCAAAGATCGCCGACTTTTGGACCTGTAGTACTTTTAGTCCGGCGATCTCCGGCCGTGCAGTGCCGTAGCTCCGCCCCCGGCCCCATTATAGTCAATAGGGACGGAGCGGCAGCACGGCAGTGCACGGGTACTTGCAGCATGGCGGATTCGGCAGGCTGTTCACCCGCCGGAACAGCCTGCCGGCTAGCTATGCAGCTAGTGCGAAAGTACCCTATCTCACAAATACAGTCACTGGTAAAAAATTACCTTCACTACAATTTACATCTATTGTTTACTTAAAGAAGCACTCACACAAATGTTTTTTTATTCTCTGATTAGTTAGAAAGGTAAACAAGTCAGACAGTAAAAAAAATGTGGGAGTGGTTTTTAAAGGGGTTATCCCATGACTATCTGCTGCAGCTAAGGAGGCGTGTCTCAGCTCTACCTATCACAGCTCAGGAGGCAGTTGAAGGATGAAACTGAGCATGTGCGGCCATCTCAGTGAGCAGGTCAAAGAAATAAGAAAAAGAACAGACCGCAGGTGGCGCTATACAGATACATTTTATTGAATAATTCTGTGACTATGCTAAATGATTAATTACATGAAATTACAAAATATTCAGATCCAGGTGCTGGTTTGAAACCTGTGGAAAAATTTTTGTGGGACGAACCCTTTAAGTAAATAGCAAGAAACTTTTGACTTTTTCAATGACTTCCAATGGCTTTTGTGTTGTGATATCATAGTGAGACGTGACATCACACTCAAATATAGTACTGCGACATCTGTAACTACTTACTGAAAAATGTCAGGAGAGCTCCTATCTAAAATCCTATACTGTAGATCTAGATCTCTGTAAGCAGCAATTAGTCTGCTCACCTTTAGGCCTCATGCACACAAACGTTTTATTTTTTTTGTTTACATTCCGTTTTTTGCACTCATTTCAATGGGTCCGCAAAAAAAAACGGAAGGTACTCCATATGCCTTCCGTTTCCGTATTTCCGGTCCGATCAAAGACAGAACATGTCCTATTATTGTCCGCATAACGGACAAGGATAGTACTGTTCTATCAGGTGCCAGCTGTTCTATTCCGCACAGACGTCATCTGTATCTTTTGTGGACCGCAAAATACTGAAAAAGCCATACAGTCCTGTGCAAGAGGCCTTAGTTTGTATTTTTATTATATTTTCATCTTATGGCTGTTTACAGTCTTATATAAATGCTTGTAGGGCAAGGGAGAGCCTTATTATACTTGTTGTTGTTCACAGCATGCGCACTGGCTGAGTTATGCTTAGTGCTATTTTATATTATTGTACTTTGGCCCTCATGTAAAAAAACAAACAAAAAAAAAAATAAATTTAACTATATATCTATTAAACAGTGCAGATATCCTGTAAAATAAAGCTGTCGATACAAGGTCTCATATGATTAAATGACCATTCAATGCTTTTGGACACAGTTGCTAGTGCCACAAAGCTGGGGGAATTTATTATGCCCAGCACTCCAGAAATCTGGCTTCAAAATGTGGCAAAACAAGGCATTTAAACGTTTTGGGCTTTCTTTCAAAATAAAAAACTGTGGCTTTTTGCGCTTTAACAACACTTACTCTGGTTTTGAAGGGCTCATGCACACAAACATTTTTTGTCCACATCCGATCCACATTTTTTGGGGTTGGATACGAACCCATTCACTTCACTGGGGTCGCAAAAGACGTGGACAGCTGTATGTTCGTTCCCCAGCCCCGCAAAAAAATAGAACATGTTCTATTCTTCTTTATTTTACGGACAAGGTTAGGACAGTTCTATAGAGGGCAGGAGGTATCCGTGTTGTGTGGATCCGCAATTTGTGGAATGCTTAGGCTGACTTCACTTCAGTTTTTTGGTCAGTTATTTCCATCAGTTATTGTGAGCCAGAAACAGTAGTGAAGCCTACTCAGAGATAAGGTATAATGGAAAGATTTGTACCTGTTTTGTGTTTCTGACCCACACTTGGTTTTGGCTCACAATAACTGACGGAAATCAGTGACCAAATACCTGAAGTATGAACTCAGCCTAATGGGGTGGTATAAAAACCAGAGTAGCATTTCTAGACAAAAAGTGTTTAAGTGTAGGGTTGAGCGAACTTGTATTTTAAGTTCGGCGTCCAAAGTTCAGGTTCAGGTTATCTTAGAATCCCGTTATGGATTCGCTACCACGGACCATAACGGAATTTGGAATCAAAGTTCGCGCAACCGTCCTTCACTGCTCTATTTCCTTCTTCTCCTCCACACAGAGCATAGGAGCTCCGCCCCTCATGTCACATGATCAATATACCGGGCCCTTTACCACCTCTTATCCAATCCTACACTGATCACATGACGGTGACGTCACCCCAGGTCCTTAGTGTTGTCCAAGATTCGGGTTCATCGAAGAATCCCCTTATGGATTCAAAATTCCATTATGGTCCATGGTAGCGGAATCTATAACGGGATTCCTTCGATAACCCCAACCAGGACTTTGGACGCCGAACTTAAAATACAAGTTCGCTCAACCCTATTTAAGTGGTTATCCAGGACACCATACTTGTGATTGCACTTGCTCACCACTGCAATTGCTGCAGCGAGGAGGTAAACAGAGCAGAGAAGGCAGCTCTCGTTTAAGCATTGCCTTTTCTTCAAAAAACTGATCAGTGGGATGCCGGGAGTTGAACCCCTGCCGATCTGATATTGATGACCTATCCTTAGGATAGGTCATCAATAGTAAAAAGCAGACAACCCTTTTAAGTTCAAAGATGTTCACTGATGATCTATCTGATCAGTGAGGTTCTGACTCCCGGCAATCCCACTGATCAGCTATTTGAAGAGGCTGTGCCAGTGTGCACTATGGCCTCTTCCTAGGCCTGTGACATCACGTTCATTGGTCACATGGACTAGGTGCAGCTTCGTTCCATTCAAGTGAATGTGATTGGGCTACAATACCAAGCACAGCCAGTATTCAGTGGACGGCGGTGAGCTTGGAAAGCAACGAGGAGGCCGCTGCGTTCACTGGGGCAGCTGACTGGTGAGAGTGCCAGGGGTCAGGACCCCTCCATGACATACTGATGACCTATCCCAGTATTAAACACTCAAAAAATCACAAAGTGTGATGTCTGATAACTATGGAGCAAAGTACGCCGACTCAAGAAAAACTGACTTTAAGTAATACCCTATCATATTAGAGTTCAAGGTTATGACATAAGTTTGCTTTCCTGGTCCATATACAATGCCATTTGAAGACAATCAGATCCAACTCAATGGAATGTGCTGGCAAATATGCTGTAAATACAGTACATGAAGATTCATAGACCATTACCACATAGCAGACAGCTGAAAATCACATCTCAAATGTGGAAGAATGAGATCCACGGGGACATTTTCTCTTACAAATCGTTGTCATGGTAAATTGGAGACATTAAATATGCAAGCATTTATAAATATAGCGATTATGGATAAAAGAATATGATTTTCCAAATAAAAATTATAGAAATATTTAGGTTTTTCATTTCACGATTTGAAGTGAAAGCTGCAGAACATTTGCGTAAAGCAAAAGATAAAAGAAATACAAATGTAAGAACAACATTTCTATATAATTGCCACACAAAATGGCACAACGAGAAGGTAAGAAAAAACATGCTGCACATTAACATGTCATTACTGACATGCGAGCCTCAGCAAAAAAGGAGCGAAAGCCATATGTACATCGTAATACATTTCATTTTTTTTTTTAAACAAATTGGCAACATTATCTTCTATTTCCTCATGTTCAAGACAAATGTCATTTCCCACGATTCAGTAAAATATTGACGGTAGCAAGCTGTGACAATCCGACATGCAAATAAGTGGGAAAACGGAGAACATTTGGAAATATGTTTTAGGGTAAATGCACACGTTTAGGATTATCGTCCGTAGAATTTCCCTAGAAATACACAGGGAAATCCATGCTGACAATGTGCATCAATTGGTGCGGATTTTCCTCTCCCCGATGAAGTGAATGGAGCAAATTCAGTCAGAAAAAACGAAATATATTGACACGTTGCAGATCTTAAAATCCGCATCGCAGGCCTAAATCCGCACGGAAAAAAATCTGCATTGTGTACATGAGAATTTCAAATTCTCATAGAATACAATGTACACGAACTACGGTGTAGATTTTCCCTTGAAAAAACCCCACACAATCCTGATTGTGTGCATTTAGCCCTAGGGTGCTTTCACACACACTGCATTTGACACATTTTAAGTGGCTTTTTAGCAAAAAATAAAATAAAATTTAGACCTTGTGATACCTTAAATACTGTAGTACAATACTGTAGTTTACGTACACAGTGAGGCACTAAAAAAACGAATAAGAACCCGCGCCATATAGAGTAGTATAGTAAGGACGGTGATACATCTATTACAGGCATTATTGACACGCCCCTTGAGAAAGCGGAGCGAAACGTACGTCGGGGTGGGCTCTCCTCTCTGCAATAGAAACCCGTGTTCTCCTCTGCAAGTGTCCCTCAGGTATACATTTATGGAACATATATGCCTCCTTGTTGCAGTGTTTGTGTGGTTTGTCCACTATATTAGCTTAAGTGGGGCCTTGTTCTGTTATACAATTGTTGTATTGGGGATGTGTCTGTCTATGTCAGCATTTTTGTAGAAAGGTTTTTTACCTTATATAGGAGAACTATCGGTGTTTTTCTGTCTGTGGGAGGGGAGCCACATATCTTGGCCACTATCTGTATTGCTGCCATATATAATTATTTTTATCGTGTATGCTGTTGGTCTTTTATCAACTAATAAAGTTTGTTAAATTGTAATGCGTGTCCCTTCTTGGTTATTTGGTGAACATTAGTATAGTCACGCATCGTATTATGAGTGTGTAGCGTTGGCATTTCTATCTATTACAGGCAGACAAACTTATAGGTAAAAGCTCAACTTCTGTTGTTGTGGATAGTGTTGAGCGAACTCGTGCTTTCAAGTTCGGAGTACAAGGTTCAGGATATCTAAGAATTCCGTTAAAGATCTTCTTCGAAGTTCTTCGATAACCCAAACCTTGTACTTGAAAACACAAGTTTGCTCATTCCTAGTTGTGGATGGTAATACGAATCTCAGTAGCTTAAATGGTTGCAGGACCTGACCTGAGTAATTTTATCTTCAACTTTGGGAGCAGAAAAAGAAGGGTTGCTGCCCAACCAGGGACGATCTGGATAATTCATTATTAAATCCACATATAACACGTTTTGAGGATAAAACTCCACTTCTTTGGATATAAATGGACATTTATGGAAGAAGTGGAGTTTCATCCCCGAAATATGTGGATTTAATAGTAAATTATCCAGATCACCCATGGTTGGCACAGGAAACCTTATTTTTCTGTTTCTAAAAGGTTCAGCTCATGTCTCCCTAGATACACAGTGGTCATGTTTTTGTTGTTTTGTGTAGCATTTTTGAGGTCAATGTTGATTTCTTTAAAATTTTTCTGGCATTTTTCTACAGACTCAGTATTTTTAATATCATTTCAAAAACACCTTGAAAATAGCTTGGCAAAACATACTTTAAAACGCTTCATATTGTAGATGTCTTTTTAAACACTGTCTCAAGAGTCTGTACCATCTTTAAACATTATCCCCTATCTATGATGTAGGGGACAACTATCTGATCATTTGTTGAGGGGTCCCTTCATGCACAATTTTACAATTGTAATAATAAAAGTATTTTAAAAAATGTCCTGTATTTTTCTTAGTAGGTATAAAGTGTTTTCTATGCTCATAAAAAATCTAGAAAAGTATTACGAATGTGAACTTGCTGTGCGCACTGCTCTTTTGATATTACCTTGCTATGGGTGGGATTATGTAAATCTTTCGAGGTTCTTTTCAGAGCTTCTGTCATACCTGCCAGAAAAAAACAGAGCACCATGCTGCTCTTATTTTTCCAGTAATATGACTGACCCCATGGCAGAAACCTGGGAACCCCACTATAAGCGATCCATCTGGCTCTGTTGAAGTTTGTCATAATGTTTGACATTTCAAAAAATCATTCCTAATGCAGATGTGGCTTCGGCATAAACAATTATAGTTCCTATGGTTTCTCTTCCCTTTCAAAAACATTGAGAGTCTTATACTAAAGACTAGTGTTTCACACACCAATCTTAGTAAAATTCCTGCTGTAGAAAGATCTGAACAATTTATTAGGAGGAGCAAGCCTCTTAATCAATTAGTGGCATTTTCTGCTGTCTGTATGTTAGAACTGAAATCTATTCCAGCCCGAAGCTGTTCTGCTACTCATTGACACTACATCTGCTGCCCAGCATGTAAAACACAATACATCCAGAGACACGGAGGGATAGCCGTGAAGATGGCATGTCATTCTGTAACCACATGTTCAGAGTACAGAGCAACACACAAGTATGAAAAATACCATGACTGTATGACTGCAGGTGAAACTGGGCATTTTAGGTACAGATAGCACATTCTTAAAAGTCAGAAAACCCCTTTAAATTATAATTTTTATGGTATATATGGTAACTTTGAAGATACTGTAGGTAAACATGGATGGGCGTACAGCCAGATTGATCGCGCTAAAAAACATAAGACTTTCTAAAACACCCCGTGACATAATACCTATTAAAACGTCATCACAAGTGAACTTCAAAGGAAAAGAGGAAGCAAGAGACATAGGAATACAACTGCTCCAATAAAAAGATTCTTATCAAGTGGAGGAAATGCTTTAACGTGTTTTGTATATGTTCAAGGGAAAGCCGAGAATCAGTTTGCTCTAGGAATTGCAAGTAATGTTTGCACAGGGTATTAAACGGCCTGTAAATTATTCTTTTTTTATGAGTTACACTTTCCACCTATCTAGTGTTTTGCAGTAAATCCCCCTTGCACTTAAAAGTGGATGCCTAACATATGCAATGTGAACGGATGGCTGTGGCTGAGCCTCTGAGATTGTTTATGTGCATACGAATGATATCACTTCTTTTTACTACATTCACACCACCTGACCTTAATTTGCATAGACTTTCTTTTCTGTTGCTGAAAGACCCTGGATTTCAGCAAGTAAGAAAAAAAAAAAAAGAAGCAAAATGAATATATATATAAATGTACTGCCGTCCTTGACTTCTCAAGCGATGCTGAACGAATGAGACAAGGAGATATGAGATATGTATGGTTCTGCTTATGGATTCTCAGCAGGTTCTTTAATAATCAGATGCATGAGATATGCGCTCATATGTGCTCTCCAGAAAACCCATAATAAAACAGATTGTTCAGTGAGGAAATAGCAGTCCATGCATTAACTATGGCTCTGGGATAATGCATACCTCTCCCTTTAGTAGGGGGCATCAGTACAAAATTGCTTCCTTTCTCAAGACATGAATCAAATCTAGCCTTGATTCTTACCATTTACAGCAATGGTGTCTGAGGGATGAAGAGAAAAACGGTCTGAGGGATGGGGTGGAATCTACATGTGAGCCTCATAGATATTGAAAATATTCTACTACAATTTCTAGCAAAAATATAGAGCTCCAACATATTCCAGCATGCTGTACACACAATGGGGGACATTTATCAAAACTGGTGTACAGTAAAACTGGTTTAGTTGCCCATAGCAACCAATTGGAATCCACCTTTCATTTTCCAAAGAGGTTCTGAAAAATGAAAGGGGGGATCTCATTGGTAGATATGGGCAACTAAGCCAACTATCCTTTACACCAGTTTTGATAAATCTCCCCCAGTGTATTCACTGTTGGCATTAGGGCTCAAGGTCTAATAGGCCTTGTGTAGCCATTAAACTCAAGTGAACTTCATGTATCTAACTTGCCTCTGAGAAATATGAATAACTGACTAAAGGGACACATCAGCATCAACAGTTCATATTATGGATCCTCAATGAGCCACCAACATCGTGCACCACTACCATTCTACACTGTCTGGTTCAGTACCCCCTTATTTTATCTGTGGTAATCACTGTTAATATGTCAGGCATCTGGATCTGTAAGGATTAGAACTATCAACCAACTATTCTAACTGAGGTCAAGTCATGACCACCGCTATCTCCAATTTTGAAAAAGTCCCCAATATAATAATAAAACCATCTGATAAAGGGGGAAATACGATGGTCATGAATAGAGTTGAGAGAACTTGTATTTTAAGTTCGGCGTACAAAGTTCGGGTTATCGAAGAATCCCGTTATGGATTCCGCTACCAAGGACTATAATGGTATTTGGAATTCAAAAGGGGATTCTTCAATGAACCCGAACCTTGGACAACACTAAGGACCTGGGGTGAAATTACAGTCATGTGATCAGTGCAGGGGGCGTGGCTCAGTACTGGATTGGATAAAAGGTGGTAAAGGGCCTGGTATAATGATCATGTGACATGAGGGGCGGAGCTCCTGTGCTCTGTGTGGAGGAGGAGAAGAAGGAAGTAAAGCAGTGAAGGACGGTTGCGCGAATTTGAATTCCAAATTCCGTTATGGTCCGTGGTAGCGAATCCATAACGGGATTCTAAGATAACCCGAACTTTGGACGCCGAACTTAAAATACAAGTTCGCTCAACTCTAGTCATGAATTGTTCTCAGTATAAGGAAATGTGCGAATCCCTGCTTAGGGATAGGGACACATATGAGATACTAACCAAAGATCCAACAGATACTTGCAGCTCCCGTTTGTAAGTAATTTTGGATGATGCCAAACAGCTCCAACTTATCACACTGGATGAATCAAATTTTTTGTCTATTTCTGCAGATGTCTTTTTATTGCCTTCCTAAATTACACAAAGGGCTTACGCCTTTAAAAGGGGTCGGGAATCTTTGCCATTATATAGGCATCTACATCAATTGCGCATTAGCCGCTTTTGTTTCAGCGTTACCATCATATACTCGTGACACAACTGATTTGTTAAAACGAATAGAGGGAGTTCAGATTCATGGATTATTTGATCCAAAGGAGGATTGCCCAGTGGATATTCTATCATAAAACTAATATCCCAAGCGGTTTAAATGAGCAGATAAATTTTAGCTCTTTTATTTGAATGAGGGACAGTATATTGGGTGTCTGTTGCCCCTACACATTTTTACCTATTTTTGGGTCCAACTCCCAGAACATTTCCATCTATAGCTTTGTCTCTGTACACAAGATTAATTGCTATCTGACCCAAGCTATAATAAATTATCATTTTATTATCTTGTTCTTATAAACTCATCAATGTAACTGATTATGTTTAATAAATGTGGTGTATTTTGAGAATAGTATCCATAGGTATAGCCCCATTACAATGCCAGCCTTGTACACTGATTGGTAATGGTCTCACAAGTTTCCAAAAATTCCCTTTTCCCCTCTTGTTTGGTGTGGGTTATTTTTTAATCATTTTTTTTTTTAACCATGGATGCTTTCATCAGGGTCATCTCTTAGCAGCCGGGAAGCTTTCCCTTTGTGCTGGCGTCCGGGTTGCTTAGCACTCTCCTCTTTTACTGAATATCCTCCTCACGTGATCCCTCTGGGTGTCACGTGATCCGAACATATGACCGAAATGTGGGTCTCTATAAGACGCCGTACTAGATTACACATGGCGCTGCCAGGCAATTCTCCTGTCTACATGGGGGTACGCACATCCTGTACCACGGACAGATCTGCCATTTTTGAAGTGTGCGCCACATTAGCTTAGTATCTGGGCCTCTCCTCTATAATTTTGGACTCAATCCCCTTCTTTGTGTTATATTTGCCTGACCATTTTTGTTATGTTTATTTATTTTTTCATGACTTTGGGGGGTAAATTACCCCTATTTTTGGAGTCTCCCCTAGTTATATAACGAAACGTGGCACGTCAGTAATTCCTTTTTGAGGGTTTCTATAGGGATACTGCCCGGGCATAGGGTCGGGTATCTGGACGGGGTCACCCCTTTCGGGGCTAGTGCTCTGTATAGATAAGCAGGGTATTCCTACCCCCTTCCCTGCACTTAGGGCAAATTCAGGGACAGTTTCCCGACGCCTATTCTATACAATAGGTTCGACACTGAGATCCGCCAACATCTGGAACCATTATTCTGCATTTTGAAACCACCTTGCACCACAGGATTGATAAGATCGTTCCGATTTTCCTATCATTGATAAACGGTGGATCTTCAGGATTGATATACTGGTATTCTAACTTTATTGCTTATTTGTGATGGTCTAATAATGGTGCAGCTGTCATTTTAGTATTCATTATTCTGATTAAAGGTTACGTTTTAATTCCGTTCCCCTTGCCAGGTGTCCCTGTCTTCTAATATGTAAGGTACCATCAGTGTTGCCAACCTCCTCCTCCTTCTCTTCAATTTTTTCTGGACAACTGAACCAAATCAGAGATGGACCATATTTTTACAGACATACACTCCACCATACACAAAAAAATTACAAAATTAAGCTGTGCATTAGCATGTGTAAAAATAACAAAAAACACATTTCGCAGCTATATCTAGACAGCCCCGGAGACATCCTCAGAATGCAGCAGTAGTCAGGACTCAATCAAGACCCAGGAGATGAGCTCCAGCCCGGGCAGCCTCACACACCTGCCATTACTCCACCCTCGGTGAGAGATCCTTCCTGGTTGTTTGGACTGAGATTCTCAGTTCTAGTGCATGTGCAGTGCAAACTTCAGGCAGTTGGGAGAAAATCAGTGGGGGATTTTTGCCATCTGCTATGGACGGCATTAGAATAAACACCCAGTTTGTGGGGTGTATTTCGAAGATCAATCTGTCCATAAACTTATGGCCAATTGACAAACTGTGCACCATAAAGGCCTACTTTCACATGGATGTAATAAGGCAGCATTTTATTTTCCATATTTTAATGACAACTTGTAGTCCATCAAAGCTCTACAAAGCTGAACTTAGATCACCTCAGAATCATGGTGACCTAAGTTAACGGGAGTTTTGCTGTCGTAATACAGACCCGTAATATAAAGTATGTATTAGGGTACGTTCACACAAATAGGGCACAACTTCACTGCAACATTTGTCGCGCGACATTTTTTATAATGGGAGTCTATGGTGTCGCATTGCGATATGCTGCGACTGTGATGCGACAGTCGCAGAAAAATCCATCTTGAATGGAATGCGACACCATAGACTCCCATTATAAAAATTGTCTAGCGACAAATGTCGTCGTGTGAACGTACCCTTACACCAACAGATTATCTGACGGATTTTCTGACCAATCATTGGTTAGATGGCCAATTACACACACATATTTTTTGTTATAAACACCAACTATTGGTCTGATTGGACAGATATTGGTCAGCTAATCTGTTGGTGTAGTACAGGCCTAACACTCAGCCCTAATATATCCCTAAGACCCAGCCTAATCACTTCCATGCAAAACTGCCCTTAGGGAGAGAGAGACAGTAGGTCTGACCATGCTAAATTACTGACGGCCCTAGGCAGAGGCTGGGAGGAGCAGGCCAGCTCTTGTGGAGCTTTTATTATTAGTAGTGTGAACATAAACTTCTATACATCAGGGCACTGATCCTGTAAATGCACGAGGCGGTACTCTGCTGGGCACTATTCTTCGCAGTCAGTTGCTGCCATAGCCCCCCATCTCTACATGACGACTGTAGAGGGGACCGCTTGTGGAGCAGCTCAGAGAGCGGAGCAGGCTTCACAATGACACCCTCGCTCCCGGTACACCTGCAGGAGCAGAACCTGGCAAGGTAAAGGTTTACTGTAAGGCCTCATTCAGACACGCAATCTAAAATGCACCTGTTTTCTGACCGCTAAAAACGGAGGATTTTCCATCCATGTTAAATCAGTTCCGTCTCCGACTGTATTCCATTTGTCCATTTTTTCCGCCCATATAGTATCAGTATGTAGTACCATTCAGCGTTTTCTAACAACTCTCTGTGAAAAACCGTGTCTGTGCGCTGTAGGTTTTTTTTCACAGAGCAGCTGACTGGACAGGTTAAGTCCTGCGCAAAAATTGTACCAAAACATAATGTGACTTTCTCTTCCAATGGTCTGTGAAGAAAACTGGAAAAGTGAAATTGCCACCGACTATAACGTGCCATTGTTAGTCCACTGCGCGATAGATATGGCGAGGCATCGCGATTCCTGATATAAATGGAAACCACAATACAAGTGTGAACAGAGCTATCAGTCTATGCCAGTACAGATCATTTGCAACAGAACAGGACTTTTTATTTGTTACCAGGGAAACATCCAATAGAAGAGTCCATGGGAGAGATAAGACAATATGCACATTCCGAAGTGAAATTCTATGATTGAGCAATGTACAATAACAATTCTAAACCAAGGTTATATTACAATAACCACGTAACCAAACAAAAGACTATTTATGGAGAGACAAAAGCCACTTACAGCTATTCTCTAAATCTTGACAGAACCAGAAAACACTATATAATACTTAAATAGAGTTTCCCATCTCAGACAATGGGGACATTTCGTTAGAATCCGCATTAATCTCATAGACGCAGCCGGTAAAGTAAATAAGGGCGCACCGCGCATGCACGGCTGCCCTCCATTTATATCTACAGGACCTGCAAAAATAGCTGAGTGATTGCGCCCCCATTCATTTCTCCGGGGATTTTGAAAACAGCAGAGCGCACCACTCAGCTATATTCAGCAGGCCAACAGGAACGCTTGGTAGTGTCTGGACTGGCACTGCTGGCCACCACTTTGCCAGCTTCATTTTTGGCTGCGTTTACAAGATGGATGCAAGTCCGCACCTATCAGACAATAGGAGCATATCCTAGCGATAAGCCCCCATTGTCTGAGATGGGAATACCCCTTTAATATAACTTTATATACGCACATCGAAATACAAAGAGAAAAAAACTGCTTTTCACCTTTTCTGTTTCTCCTTCAAGAATTGATTTCATGTTCAGAGTGCCTTGATAATGGTAATGAATAATGAGCAATGGAAAAAACATTGGACTATTCAATAAATGGGAGGGGTCCATTTTGCTTCTTTGGCGAATATAAAGCTGAAACACATATAGGTATTTTCTGTACTTTTGCGTTTTTAGCGGTGTTTTTTTGCACCTGTTTGGTGTGGTTTTTGCAGTAAAAATGCCAGCTCCGCCTGTTAGCTGAAAGTCTCTGGGAAATATGAATACAAGTTGAAAATTGGGTGACAAAAACCCTCCATCCCACCAAAACGCTTGTAAAAATGCAAGAATTTCATAGTGTCTTTTACAAGCCAAAAATACGGCAAGAAATAAGGTGTGGCCGCTCATAGCTCGCGTTCCCAGCTGGCAGATGTTTTGCAAATTTTTCTACACTGAAAGGTCTCATGCACATGGCCGCCGGGATGAATCCAGACCCATTCAAGTTGAATGGATCTGCATTCGTCCATTCCACAAAAAGATAGGACATGTTCTATCTTCTTGCGGTACGGAACTACAGAACGGAACCCCACAGAAGCACTCCGTAGTGCTTCCATAGTGTTCTGTTCCGTGATTCCGTTCTGCATCTCCGGATTTCACTTCAATGGGTCCGCATCCGTGATGTAGAATGACAACAGAACGGTGCCCGTGTATTGCGGGTCCGCAATACGGGAACGGGACACCGACGGTCATGTGAAAGAGGCCAAAACCTGTGGCAAAGTAGAGAACAATACAAGTGAATAGGGTTTTACAAAACCCCATTCACATGCTGCAGGAAAAAATCCATGCAGATGTGCAGGCATGCTGGACATACAGGAAACGGAACCAGATATAGCTTAGACGCACTGAACAGTAAAACAGGACACAACTAGCTCTGACAACATCCGCTGACTCTATGACCCTAAGAACTCGCGTGTCCATACATTTACAACTTGTAACGTGTTCATGGACCTGGTGTCACCATTAGGCCCCACGCACACGACCGCATCCGTTTTGTGGTCAGCAAATTGCAGATCCACAAAATATGGACGTGGTCCTGCATTTTTTGCTGACCTATTGGGGGGTCAATTGTGAAGAAACCTGAAGAGTCGTACAAATAGTTCCAAGTCACTTTTTTGACTGGCCGTAAAACAATATTTAGTCGCATAGCCGGTTTTACACTGTGCTCGGAAGTTGGGTGGGACGGGGCGCTGGAACGGGTGTAAATGTTGGCATACTGACTGCCGTAGGTTCGCTTTTCCACCTATGTATGTCCGTGCTGCAAAAAGATAGACTGTAACCGCAAAATGTGGACCATGGACCCACTGAAAACAGTGGGTCTGCAAATAAAATGTGGATGGTGCACTGACCGGATCCGTATTCTGAAGATCCGCAATTTGCTGACTGCAAAACAGATATGCTTGTGTGCATGAGGCCTAAGGGTACTTTCACACGACTACGGAACTCAATGCCACGCTTAGTACCCTAAGCTGAAGACATCTGCTATTCATGTAAGCTATGCACACAGTACAACCAGTAACTTGTCTCCCACTACTCATTTTCACTTATAGCTGCTGAGTAAATAGATGACAGAGTATGAGCGGCACAGTGTCCGTGCCTGACAGGCTAACAATCACTTCATAGTCCATCCATCAAAGCTTTTTTTTTTGCAAATCAAACCTAATTATTTTCACATTAGACATTGCACAAGGCTCGATCGGTTTAAGAGATGCATGAAAAGGTTTTGAGTGAATGGGAAAAATGACGTGTATTACCTCAGATGTGACATGCCAATCGCTCAGAACTTTTATCGCTCCACTTACAGCCTCTCCAGGGGCAATCAGCAACTCACGTTCTTTGCACTGAGGGAGCACATAATGCATCAAGTTCTTGAACTTACGTAACTCAGTTTTACAAATCAGTTACCCTGTTACAGGTAGTCATATAAGTTTATGGGTTAATGGTACTATTCTACATAGAAAAATGCTGCTACCGATGTAGCAGAGTAAACAGTCACAGTCCTAATGTGTTACAAATACAATGGATCAGAAGATATCCCTATGGCCTATCTATTATACCAACTAAGTGCTGTGGCTAAATAAAGGGGACCTCTAAATCAATAATAAGTACACGCTCCGTATTATGGAATAACCAAAAACAAACAAAGAAACTGGAGCCCAAAAAGTACATAAAAAGCACTAGTTTAATAAAAATGATACTGATGTAACAATACAGATACCATTAAAAATAAGGGATGGAGGTGACAGAAAAAAAGCACCATCCCGGTAAATCACCAGCCACAATTAATACTATACAGATCTAAACATTACAGCTGAATACAAATACTCTCAATAGGGAGAACAAATAATACAGATGGAGCCATCCTGGTCAGTTCATTGCCTACAACTTGGGTGAGTCACATCTGTATTACCGTATTTTTCGCCATATAAGACGAACCGGCTGATAAGACGCACCTAGGTTTTTAGGGAGGAAAATAAGAAAAAAAATATTTTTGGTGGGTCTGGAAGTAATGGTGGTTTGTGGATGGCACTGTTAATGGGGTGATCTGTGGATGTCACTGTTAATGGGGTGATCTGTGGATGGCACTGTTAATGGAGGGATCTGTGGATGGCATTGTTAATGGGGGGATCTTTAGATGGCACTGTTAATGGGGGCCCCTGTGGATGGCACTGTTAATGAGGGCCCATCTGTGGATGGCACTGTTAATGGGGGGGGATCTGTGGATGGCACTGTTAATGGGGGCCCATCTGTGGATGGCACTGTTAATGGGGGGGGATCTGTGGATGGCACTGTTACAAATGTGTCATCCACAGACCCCCCCATCCCATAACAATGCCATCCACAGACACCCCCCCCCTGCAGCTCCAATGCTGTACCATAAAAATATAAAATATCTCCAAGTACAAATAAACTTATTAAAGATCACCCTTATTATAATGTACTGTAACACAGACCCCAATACCTCCTTTACAATACGGGCAGGCCGGCCGGCCGGGCGAGCGTGATTCTCCGATGGCACATGCCTGCGCCTGCTTCATTCATAAAGCAGGCGCAGGCATGTGACGTCAGAGAGTCACGCTTCCTCCCGCCCGCCCGGCCTGCCCGTATTGTAAAGGAGGTATTGGGGTCTGTGTTACAGTACATTAATAAGGGTGATCTTTAATAAGTTTATTTGCACTTGGAGATATTTTATAATTTTATAGTACAACACTGTGAGCGGCGGGGCCGGACCGTCCCCGCTGCAATTGCCGGCCCCCAGCTCCTCCTCCCAGTCCCTCCCCGCTCGTGCGTACATCGCAGCCTGCGATGTAAAAAAAAAAAGTCAGCATTCGCCGCATAAGACGCAGGGACATTTTCCCCCCATTTTGGGGGGAAAAAAGTGCGTCTTATACGGCGAAAAATACGGTATTTGTTCTCCCTATTCAGGGGGTTTTGGGGGTCATTCAGTGGTGTTATATATGCCATATACTCAGCCATATTCTCTACTTACTTAGCTCGACAACTTTACTGACTCACCTTATATACATCTTTTATTGAGAGTATTTGTATTCAGCTGTAATGTTTAGATCTGTATAGTATTAATTGTGGCTGGTGATTTTCCCGGGATGGTGCTTTTTTCTGTCACCTCCATTCCTTGTTTTTAATGGTATATTAATTTCCAATAAACTAGTGCGTCATAATGTGTTAAGTAGATGGGATAGCTCACCATTTGCATAGACTTGAATAACGCCTTATCCACACGTCAGAGATTTCCATCAGTGATTTTGAGCCAAAACCCGGTGCGGCTCTAAACACAGATCAGGTGCAGATCTTTCCTTTATACCTTATGTCTGTGGAGGCTCCACTCCTGGTTTTGGCTCACAATCGCTGATAGAAATCCCGAGAACAAAAGGATCAGGCATGTTGAAATTCAACAGCCCGTCCTTATCTCCCCAGACAAGCTGTGAGGTCCTCATACACATTAGAAGGTCACCCATTCCTGCCAAAATCAGCGGGTGAAGCCGATATACTTGCATGTCTAATGTATACGGTCAGCTTACGAGTTTTTGTCACGTGGGTTTTCGGAAAGAGGACGACTAGTACAACGTATGCATGTCACATAAAAGATTCAAGATACAAAAGCACCCCTCGCCAACAATTCTGATCGGTAAAGCAGAAAATGAGATAAGCACGATTATATTGGAACTGGAGTAAGGGTACGGCCACATGGTCAGGTTTCCCGATGCAATTTTGGAAACCAAAACCAGGAGTGAATTAAAAAAAGAGTCGGATCCGTTCTTTATACTTTCTCTCCCTTTACGATCTACTCCAAATTTTCCAGAACTGCATCAGGAAACTTGACTGTGTGGCTGCTGAATCATTTCTGGGTTTTCTTTTAAATCCTGAGAGGTTACAAGGGCTTGAAAGCAACAAAAACATTGAAATCTGCACCAATAATCCACTGCGCATGTCAATCTCCTTGAGGATCTGTTAAGCAGTGTATGGAAAGTAAGGTCGGGTTCACATCACCGGCAATTTGCGGATCCGCAAAACACTTACGGACGTGTGAATGGAGCCAAAGTGAAGGGGGTTTTACATATAAAAAGTCTGCAGTGGATGCCAGGCATGCTTTGGGTTTTCAAATTTGCAGCATGCTGCTCTCTTTCCAAGAAAAAAAAACTAAGCTGAGCCTTTAATGCCACCAGATGTAAAGTAGATGTCCTATAAATTATGTCTCAACAGGCCTTAAGACATAACTGAAAATGACAGGCACGCGAGAAATAGTGCCCCCCACCACTGGCAGAAATGCTGCAAGAAAAAGACAGATAAAACTGCTGTAGAAGGTTAATATATTACAAAGCTGCAGGTGTCATAATGTAGAATTGAGCTTTATCTAGCTTTATCTAAACCTTTAAGCAGTTACATACAAAATTAGGAAACTTTCAAAGTGCTAGAATGTGCAAATTAGCTCCTTGGTTCAATGAGAGCAGCACCACTGCAGCTAAAGCTCTGCTCGTCTTCTCTGCTAAAGCCCCCCCCCCTTCCCCCGCTGTGAGTGGCATGGCCAGGCAGTGTAAACAGTATCCTACCTGGTGCTGAACCCCTGCGATTGTCGCACGTACAGTACAGGCCTGAATCTTCTTGGGCAGAAGGAAACTGTACTGAGCATGCGGCAACGATGTTCGCTTTTTCTGGTTGCAGAGCGTCGTCGTCGGAGCATTCACAGTAGCGATTCCTTCCTCCCAGCTTCAGGCCTGTACTGCGCATGTGCTGATCACAAGGGCGAACACACAGGCCCTATCACTCACAGCAGAGGGGAGCTGGCCAGGATGGGAAAGTGAGAAGTGAGTGGAGCTTTAGGTGCAATAAGGTCCAATGGCAACACTCTTGTTGCACCAAGGGCTCATTTCCTTAAAATAAAACCGCAAATGTCTAGAGAATGGGGCCACCGATAAAGATGGAGCAAAGTGCGGTGGATTCAGCTGCCATGTGCACATCTACAACGTCATTTGGATTTTTATGCAGGTGTGTGGAGACAAATGGAAATAAAATAAAACTGCAAGCTTTTAAACATACAGCAGGGGAAATATTTTTTTTTTGAAGGAGGGTGAGGTAAAACATCGACTGATACAAAAGAAGAACCCATTCAATCAGTAATTTCTGCATGTCGTGTAGTGCTTTATTCAGGACGCCTCTGCCTCTCATGTGTGGTAGGCATCTGTACGCTCACCATTTTATTATTTGGAAATTAATAGGCATCTCCAGCAGCTGCTGCCATTATTGTCTGTAAAGATCTAGGTTCCAGGGAGAGAGAAAAAAGAAAATGAGATTTATAGATATCCACTACTTGTACACAATGTAACCCATCACCGCTCACACAGGATACACTGTTCTCTTCAAATCCGTATGCTTTATTTTAGAGATAAAAGCAGCCGCCATCATCTCGTCTAATGTGCCAGGTGTAGTTGGTACTCCAAAACAATGTCTCCTGGCAACAATCCTTGGCCCGCAGCCAATCAGTGGCAGCGCCGATAACCTGGGATACCAGTGCATAAAACACAAACTAACCGTATACATCTGATACTAGAGCTGAAGAGCAATACATCACATAACGGGTGCAACATGGACATAGACAGTTACCCATAGCAACATATGGGCTGCATGGCTTACATTCCACCAGTAAAATAACAAATCTAGATGGTTTCTGCATGACTGGCTTTGACCTCCCCCACAGCTACGACTCGGTACAACTAGTTGCAGGTCTTGCCCTTGGAGATCTAGGTCTGTACTGCTACAGAGAACACATCGGGTCCTGTCCATCTCCTTCATGAAGTAGGAGAGCTCCTGCACACAACAGCAATGCTGCTCTCCACAGCAACCAATCAGGTTCCACCTTTCATGTTTGCAAGCTCCACTGGAAAATGAAAGGATCAATCTGATTGGTTTCTATCGGTTTTCCTCTGCACCAGTTTTGATAAATCTCCCACTAAAAACTGATGCAAAGAGAAGCCAGAGTAGTTACCCATGGCTCCTATGGGCGATCCCTCCACTTTCCTTTGCACCAGTACAAATTCTCTTACATTCCCCTGCCAGACAGAACAGGTCAATTATACACAGGGAAAGTGGTTTACAGCAGGGGAATGCGATCTCCAGCAATCACGCTGTTGTTAAACTACAACTCCCAGCATGTTCCCAGAAGTTCCACAGAAGTGAACGGAGCATGCTGGGAATTGTAGTTTCACAACAGCTGGAGTGCCAAAAGCTGCTGACCCTCGATTTACAGTATGATGAAATATTATGTCCCCGACAAACCGCATGATAAATCACTTGCCAGGCATCAGCGCATGGGACCACCTAGGGTGACCATACAAGCTGAATGCTGAAGAAAGCTTCTGTCAGGTGACCCCTACTGTACTTTAATGCCAAGGTAGGAACTGGCAGAAATATAGTGGCGGTTGTCATAGTTGCAGTTTTTATGTGAAAGACAGGTGCCTGTTTAAGGGTACGTCCACACTTGCAAGAAAAAACTTGGATTTAACCTCAGACTTCGAGGGGAAGTACTGCCACTGCGAACTTCATCCTGCAACGCTGAATGGGTGAAAATCCAGAGAACTCACATTCCGCAGAATTAGAAGTCCACACAGAAGGTCAATTTCTATGCTGATTTTTTTTTTTCATGGCATATGGATAAGATTAATTAAAATCTCTTAGTTTAATGGTAAATCTGCTACGTGTGAATGTAACCTAAATTGTAAACACCCTTCAGGTGCCTAAGGACAATTTAACAAAAGAGCAGAGAGAAGAGCACGAGCAGAGCCAGAACTTCGTACAGGGGAGAACCTGCACACAAGGAGACCCCCAATCTGCATTCACTGTCATGGATGGGGCCAATAAAGAGACCTTGAATGTACACCCTCATCATCCGGCAGACAGACAAGTGATCGTCAGCGGAAGACGTCTGGCTGTCATAAAGAAAATGAACTGACATTAAAAGCACAATGGAAGACATTTACTGTAATCATCGAAACTAAATGCTTTAATTTTATTTGTCTGGAAATCTTAGTTAAGGTTCCGTCTCCCCGCTCCCTCGTTCCAGCGCTCAGTCACAGATAACACACAGCAATGTTATTAAGAGAGGATGCCGGAACGCAGGCAATCATTTTCCCGTGCAGTATTATTCTGGGGAAGCATGACATTTATTTGGTTCCTCAAAGGAAAATTTCTGTCCAAAGAAAGCATATGTTTTAATGCAGGAACAATACTCCAATTAATTATTTATGATGCTCCCCCTGTACTCACTTCTTCCATGGTAACTGTTTTCACTTCGGGAGAAATAAAGCCTCCATTGTTTCCTGAAAGCCTTTGGCAAATCTATAACATCTACTCACATCACGATACGCACATTTGTGCAGCTGTTCTGGAACTACAAATCCCAGCACACACTGCTAGCGACTCTCCTTACTGTACCGTGGAGGGTGGTACAACACCACCTGAATAAGAGCATGCTGGGATGTGTAGTTCTACAGCAATGGCCTGGGAAGACAATGGATGCAAAGTATAAGGCTCGTTTCCCACAAGCGAGTGTCAGTGACATAATGCTGCCAGCGTTATACAATACATTCCAGATCTCTAAGGGTTACATAGCATCATAAATCAATATAATGCTATGTGACCCCAGTGGTGCTGGGAGGTCAGGACGGGAGCTGCACTGTGAGTCCGGAGCGTGACACTCTCTCATGTGAAACCAGCCTGATATATAAGGGATGAAAGGAGAAGGTAGTGAAAATCATAGTAATAGCATATGAGTAATAGATGCTAGCTGACTATATATGCTCATAGTCCCTTGGTGGTAACCAATGACAGGCCAATAGAATTCAATCTGGTTATTCAGATTTCACCACATACAGGCCCAGACCTGCGCCAAAAATTGTGCTTTGGAAAGAGAGCGGTACGCTCTCAAAACACATTTGTTTTTCATCTCCTTATGCACTAAGCCAGGCATCCTCAAACTGCGGCCCTCCAGCTGTTGCAAAACTACAGCTCCCAGCATGCCCGAACAGCCTACAGGTATCAGTCTACAGCAGGGCATTGTGGGAGTTGTAGTTTTACAACAGCTGGAGGGCCGCAGTTTGAGGATGCCTGCACTAAGCCTTCATAGGTTTTTGTTTCCCAAATAAACCAGTTTTTATGGCAGCGCTCTTATTTCCGTCTCCATTTTTAGTCTCGCGCATCTAGGGTTTCTACATTTTTCCCGACATGCTCAACAAAGGGGTGAGGCTTACCGAAAAGAGTGGGGGCTTCGCAAGAAATGGGAGGGCATAAGAAGAACCATTTTGCACAGATACTGCGCCAGATTTATCATCCCACCTGTGCCACCGTGATAACTCTGGGGCAGGTCTACACAGCTTGTCTAAGCTTATGCCATGTTTAGGATTAGTAGATTTACAGTCCCACAAAAAACTTGTCAGTCAGAAAAAGTCTTCTGGATAAAGGTTTGGCAGTGACTTCTACTATAAACAGGATTTCCACCCCAAAACATAAAAATGGTTGTTTATCAGTAAATCAAACATTAGACCCACAACCAAGGTTTAAACTACTTAAGTGGATTTTTACAAAATGACCTTCTGAATTTTTTGGTGGATTTTTACCAATGGAAGCGTCAACGTACCCAAGATCAAACAAAATGAGTAACACAAAGTGCCCAAAGCCTTATGGACAAGGTGGCGTCTCAGCATTACCTGAGGTTTTGTCAAATTAATGTTGACGGCAAGCTAACCATGATTAACCCAAGCTTGGGATACAGATATGGAAATGTATTACTTGAGGGAAAAGTCTTAAAATTGTCCACTCTGTCAGTGTTCACAGGTTATCACATTTTTACTTGACATGCTCTAAGGCTGTCACATATCCCCAGCGTGCTCAGCAACAAATGGGAACTTAACTAGGGCTAAGAGCAAATAAATTGTCACTGTCTAAATGGTTTCAAGCTGTCGTCCCAGGCCCTTGACAAGAATTTGAATTCATTGTTCATGGGCCATCAATGTGTCTATGACAGCTGGTCATATAGTTAAATGACTTTTAGAAGGGAAGTTTCTATTTATTTGTGCAGTGAGAAACATTTGAATGTCGGTATTGTTCTTGTTGCTGCGGTTATAAAAAATATTTCTACGGCGTTTTTACAGGTAATTCCCTTTCATCTTGGCTTTACAGGCAGAGGAGCACAATCAGAAACACTAGACACTGACACACATTACATAAGGTGTGTTACTGGGAACAGTGGGTTTAATGTGGTTTGACTGAATGGGCCTCTAGCACTGCAACGTTGCTCTGTCACCCACTATTTTGCTAGTATGTATAAGCCCTTTACCTAGCTGCTAATGCTGCTAAATATGCCTCTCGCTACTCTCATTGTTAGGGCGCATTCACATGACCGCGCAGTGTTTTGCGCTCCGCAAATTGCGGATCTGCAAAACACGGATGCCGTCCGTGTGCGTTCCGCAATTTGTGGATAGAACGGGCGGCCCATTATAGAAATGCGATTGCGGACAAGAATAGGACCTGCTCTGTATTTTTTGCGGGGCCCCGGAACAGAACAACGGATGCAGACAGCACACTGTGTACTTTAATAAAGGAAGGAACCGGCACTCCTTTGTACTGCAATTATATCAGGTGTTTATTCGCCACTCATAGGAGAAGTGACGCGCGTTTCGGCACATGCAAGTGCCTTTCTCAAACAATGTGAGCAGCTGCTCGCATTGTTTGTTAAAGGCACTTGCATGTGCCGAAATGCGCGTCCTTCTCCTATGAGTGGCGAATAAACCTGATATAATTGCAGTACAAAAGAGTGATGGTTCCTTCCTTTATTCAAGCATCCGGAGTGACGTCCGCTAACCGCGCACCCACACCTTCACGCAGTGCCGTCCGACCATCTGTAACCAGCACACAGTGTGCTGTCCGCATCTTTTGCTGACCCATTGAAATGAATGGGTCCGCATCCGTTCTGCCAAATTGCAGAAGGGATGCAGACTTATTCATGCGGTCGTGTAAATGAGCCCTTAGAGATAGTAGCAGGGAGTTTGTACACCATTGTGTGGAAAGGGGTAAACCATTCAAGGAGAGCTGACCATTCAAGTTGACTGAAGGAGCCCCTATCATTGGAACAACGCTGTCACCAAACACTGCATGGTGTCTATTAAAGGGGTTGTCTCACTTCAGCAAATAGCATTTATTATATAGAGGAAGTTGATACAAACTGTACTGTGATTGTCCATATTGCTTCCTTTGCTGGCTTGATTCATTTGTCCCATCACAGTATACACTGCTCGTTTCCATAGTTACAATCACTCTGGAATTTAGAAGCGGTGGCCGCAACGAAGACACGCCTGTTGAGGCCAGTGACTGGCTGCAGCAGCATCCAGAGTATACAGTCACGTCATTGCATGCAGCGAAGATGATGATGTCATTTCTGAAGTGACAGGGAGGATTGGAGTGGCAGTGCTGGAAGCGACGGTGGGTGCAATAGGCAAGTCTATGTTCTTTTATTATTTTTGAAACATTCCTGGTTGCAGGGAAGATGTTGTTATAAAACTCATTAATATATCTAATTGGGCACAAGAATTAGGCTGAGAGAGACGCCTTCAGACACATTTTGCAACTGATGTGTAAATACTGTATAGCCGTATAAAAACCTAAAGGGGAAGGCTATTTAGAATCTCACAGCTCCTCTGCCATTGTTAAGAATATTGCCATATAATTCTCAATTATAACTCGGTCATTCTGATTTTTAAATAATAGAAGCTGGAGGTGGTCACTCCCCATATTCAGAGTTACGCAGTATGCTTTTGTTTTGTCCCCATCTGCAGTAAGAAGCCCCGGGCCACTATTCATCATGACCAAATCAATAGCTGTATTCACACTGGTAAATATATCTTCAAGTCACCCTTGGTTGGTGTGATCTTATGCAAAGAAAGGACTCAACAGTGTATATAAAATCCTTACGTCTGTATGGAAATCCATTAGAGTCCATGCTCGCCTGCTTCTCACGCTGATTTACTCTTCCGATGCAAGGACTTTGTACATACGCTATGTAGAAGGTGTGTGAATAAAGCCATTAAATTGGTTGCGATTAGCCGGGTGGGGGAGCTTGGCGCTGTGTTCTGAATCGTATTTTGTGAAATGATTTACTGAGAACCCCCTATTCGTCATGGTCATAAAAAATGCACATAGGAGCCCCAGAACAACGCTGAACAGCTTATACTATTACAATAAAGGAAATAAAAGAATGTGATACTTAAGGGTAATTAAGATTTATGATTTACCTAAGCTGCTTGTGCCATTAGAACTGATATGAAGAACATAACTTCATCTATAATTAAGAAGCAATAACTGTACTTCATGTACGCAGAGCGCAAAAACACAAATAGGAAAAATTGTACTGGATAAGAAGGACTGTACTTAAAGGGGTATTCCCATCTCAGACAATGGGGGCATATCCTAGCTTATTGTCTGATAGGTGACGGACAGCCCCACAGAAATGAATGGAGGGCAGCTGCACATGCGCAGTGCGTCCTCTTTCACTTTGTCAGCTCAGTTTACGAGATAGGTGCGGGTCCTAGAGGTGGGACCCGCACCTATCGGTCATATCCCAGTGATATGCCCCCATTTTCTGAGATGGGAATACCCCTTTAAATCCTGCACGATGGTATACTCTGGGCAGACCATACAATGGATGATGGCATGGTTATGCTGTGTATTAGGGGCCGACCGATTATCGGTATGGCAGATATTATCGGCCGATATTCCGGATTTTGTAAAGTATCAGCATGTAAACTGCTGATACCGCCGATATTGCATCCACTACGAAAAGCGCACCTGTCAGGGTCAGAGACGCGTCACCGCCGTGCCTTTGCGCTGCCAGTGCCAAGCAAGGATCGCAGGAGTACAGCAGAAGGGGGTGTGGGCCTGCCTGGAACGCCCCTGAACAGGACTATGTATGTAGGCTACGCTGTGGACGTTGCTGCAGTGCTCAGTGCTCTGGCTGGTGGGGGAAGTGTGCGTGCGGTGCCTGCAGGCCTACAAGAGCGCCTTGCCTTCCTCCTGCTGCAGGGATCGCAATTTAAGTCAAGGCTGAGCCGTACCCACCATTCACTCACGCAGTCAGTACACTGCGATATGGTAATTACTCCGTGTTAAACTCCTATTCTACAAGTGTGCACACCCGACCTTATTGTATCATACTATCACACATATACAGCCGTGTCATGTACCTACCTAGTCCTACTACATCATACACACATTAGTATGCCATTTAAATGTGTGTGTGATGTAGTATGAGGGTATATAACACACACTGACTGTATATGTATAATAGTATTAGTAAGTATGAGCCCCTGAGCGGTATAATGCATTGCATTTTGCAAGTAATGTAATATGAGTCAGGGTAACACAAGTCACACACAGTATACGGATGTATGATGTAGTGTGAGCGAGTTATATATTATATAACACACTGTATGTAATATTATGAGGTATATAATATATAAGGAAGGAGTGTATGATGTAGTATGAGGGTTAACACATTGCATATGTGAGGTATACTAAGTAAATTATACCTCACATACGCAGTGTGTGTTAACCCACTACATCATACACTCCTTTTTCAGCAGATTTGTGTAGAAATTTTTTTTTTTCTCAAAAATGAAAATGCTCTGAATATCAGCTAGCGGCCTGAAAGTTCACTTAATATCGGTATCGGCACTAAAAAATCAATATCGGTCGATCCCTACTGTGTATGTTTTCCTATACCATACATTGCATAATTAGAAGAACCACATATTACGATGCCAAAAAAGTGCCATACATCGACCTAATAACACAAAATAATTCTTGCATTACCAATGGAAGGAGGAGGAGGCGGGATGTGTGTCGCTAAGATTCCCCATTTTAAACACCTTGGAGCGGACATCCATTTATCATCACCATTGTCTTACATGCTAATTAAGTCAGAGCAGGCATGATAACCAGGGGTTGAATGGATGTCAGCTCCCGGGTGTTATGAATGGGGAATCCTACCTACACACATCTCCCCCTTCTTCCACTGGTCCCCCACATGCTGATTACTCTCTCGTATAATGCACAGTGTGAACAGTGCATGTATATGCCATGTGTAAGATCAGTGTGATCAAAAAGCGTTGGCTGTAATTATTTCCTTAATTTTGTGGAGATGGAATTTTTCATTTTTTTACAATAAAGTGGAATAATTTTACTCTTTTGCTGGACATCATCTTTCTTCATTTTGTAGGTAGCAGCACCCTAATCACCATTGAGTAACCAGCCTAGGTACTCTGTAAAAGCTTCTGATATGTAATGAATTTTACATGGGGATACGGCCTAATTTGATGACTAGGACTATCATGGAAACATGCTATGTGGTAGCTACCGGCGTGCTAAAAATTTGCAACTTTGAAAAGTAAAGACCCAATTACACTAGCCGAGGAGAGCCTGAACAAGTTCATACTATGGCTTGCGCCTGGTCACTGCCCCGTGTTAACATGTCCACCGGTCAACCGTCAAGCACGCGGTTTTTTGATCACATCTTTTATGTGGACATAAAATTATTCTTGCACATGCCCTTACTGACGACAAAGATACAGTGAAGAACAATCAGACGCAATGAAAACATATAAAGATTGTGAATGGAAGAAAAGGAGCGTTGATTAATGCTCGTCATGGGCAGATTATTATGATTTAAAAAATGGAATTTTCATCAGAAAATTCTTCAAAAATACACTTGTCATAGTAATAAAACTGCTTGAGGACTTTCATAGAACTCGAAAACGGTAGGTTACATTAACCCTTAGTTGTTCAGCAGTGCCTCCTATAAAGGATTGCAGCTCATTTCATTAAGTCTCAGAATATTTTAGGGCCATTAATAAATAGGTCTCATATCTTACATTTCGGGGGAGACTGGAAAATAAACAGAACATGTCAGTTATTTCACCGGCAGCAAAATGACTTCATCTGTACGTAACTCGGTGCGATTCTTGCCGATTATCTGATGGCTTCTCAAAGCACCTTAGAAATCAGACCTCTGCCAATAAAGTGGCTTTGTTAAAAGTTGCCTGCTGCAAAAAATGACATTTTCGCTGTGTGCTGAAGGTAATCAGGCCGACATCAAGAGGCTCGGCTCTTTCGTTGGCTTGTAAAGGCTCTCACATGTATTTTTAATACAGAATCAATTTAAGAGAAGGTCCGAGAACATTTCTGAAGATTGCATGTAGGAACTCCCCCTACATTTTGAAAAGTCTTCGCCTGAGGCTATTGTCTACATCAGTGCAACTCATTCTAGTTTCTTAGGAAGGAATGACAGGATGTCTCTACAATAAAGGTTTAAACCAACATCTCATCTTGGAGCCATACCATACATGAAATTGGCAAGGGAGAAGCCATTGGAGAGAAACAATAGAAGAGAATATGAAAAATGTCACTTCTATGAAGCTTTTTTTTTTTTTTTAGGTTCAGATTCAAACCATGCAAACAATAATTAACTCATGCGATAAAGAAACCAAAAGCAGAAAAAAATATCAATGTAAAGTCCCTTAAATAATTTTCTAAAATACTCGATCTACTAGAGTTCCCTATTTCATGCCTTTTTACCATGTGTCATAGTCATGAATCATTCTGCAATCAATAAAGTGTATATTTTCCTGCATTATATGAAGAGAATGAGGCGCACAGTATCGTGAAGGTCATCCCAAATATCTCCAACACTGAAAATTAGGCATGTAAGGGTATCGTGTATTCCAGGAATTATGAAAGTCATTAAAACCATAGCTAACTAGAGGTCAGAATGTCACTAGGCTAATAATATTCTCTCCACATCAAATTATTAGCTGAGAACCACATGCAGAGATTAGCTAGAGGTAATGTATAAAACTAAGCTCTCTGTATCAAATCTTGCCAGTCTCCTTATTCCAAATGACATGTCAAAATGCATTACTGTACATCTTAAAGGGGTTGTTCAGCCGCTGAAAAGGATTTAAAACTGGCTTAAACAATAAAATATGGGACAAACACCTTCCCGATCCTGGACACTCTCATTCCAGAATTTCCTAGGTGTCCCACTTACTCTTTCCTGGTTCCTCACGACTGGAAATACCTGCTCGGCCACAACAGTGACCCACCTCAGCGAGTGACTGGCGGAGCAGGCATTTCCTGGAAGTGGAGACCAGCGGGGAACTAGAAAGCGGCATAACGTGAGCAATAATTTGAGTTTCTCTTATTTTACTGTTTTAAATAGATCTGAGCCAGTTTTTTTTAAACATCTTTCTCTGGCCAGATAAGCCCTTTAAAGGTATACTGTCATATGTTTTTTGCCCGCCAAACAGCCACCAGTACCTGATCTATTGATGCTGTCTCTAATGGTCCTTTTCTTCATTGTTACCTCATTCATCTAAAAAAAACTACATAATATGTATGTAAATTAACTGATTCAAGTCAAACGGGTGAAGAGCCTCATAAATCAAGCTTGCTACGCCCCTAATCCAGCAGTGGAAACATCAGTGCAAGACTGTAGAAAGTCTCAAACTTGCGCTGTTATGCGCCATGACTCTTCAACTCTGGCCCATGTTCTGTACACCTCTGAAGCCAGTACAAGTTTACAAGGCTGTAGCACAGAGTAGAGGTGAAGAGTCACAGCACACAAGGGCGACAGACCCTGCTACGAGTAAATGGGCCCATTTAGTGCCACTGGTTTCCATTGCTGGATCTGGAACATCACTGTGGCTTCTGTTATAAGCAACACAACTCGGATGCGAACAGAGCCTAAAGGTGGATTTACATGTACCAATAATCATTCTTGTGAACGCTGGTTCCCGATAATCTGGCCAATGTAAATGTGCCACCAATCACCTGATGAACGAGTGAAACCCTCGTTCATTGGGTGATCCTGTCGTTCGTGCAGGCACCAACAATCATCGTTCCTGGGCAGCAGATTGTGCTGTTTCAACAGCCTCTGCTGGCCAGAAACCATGATTCTGTATAGCGATCCCTCATCCTCATACTGTGGAGGAGATCGCTGCATGTAAACTGAGTGAGCAGCCGACTGTCCTTCCCGACAATCGGCTGTTCCATCGGCCTCTGTAAACCTGCCTTCACTATTCCAGTAGTAAACATGAACAGTTTGGCACTGTTATAAACCAAAGCTTAAACTACATGTGTGAAACAATCCTAAAAGCAGACATTTCTCCAATTAACTAGACATGAAACATTTTGAGCGCAGGCCCAGACATATGAACATTTGCTTTCACTTTCCAATAACTGCTGGAGACATAGCATGGTGGATGAAGTTATGTAGGCGTCATTACTGAAATCCTATGATGTGCCTTTTTATCTGCAATAATATTCTCCATTGAAACCTTCATAAAGGACTTCAGTAACAATATGACATGATTTCACTCATCACTGTACAGATAAGGAACATATCTGCAGAGAGTTTTCTCCTTCTGAAACAGTTTACTATGATGTACAAGTCTAAAGACTTCGTAACCTTAAGACAATTAGAAGCCCACTTTTTTTTTTTTTACAATATTCCACCAATTTTCCCAAAATGAGTTCAAGTCAGGAACCCTATTGGATAAGCAGGACATGACATGGTCACGCCCCAGGTGGCGGCCATGCTATAGATTCTGCACTGAAACTCTGCAACAAATGTAGAGCACAATACGCTGGAGGGATTCAATTGCATCTATTGTATTGTAGATGCTTTAGGTCTCACTGCAGAAAGGAACTGCAGCGCCTGATCATGCCAAAAAGAAACTAGACCTTCACAAATCAACCCTCTACTTTGTACCAACATATATTTGGTAGGTACAAGAAGTAGGGTACATATGGAATGGACAATGGCTGCAGGCTCAGACTACAAAAGGTTTGTTTGTAGTCTGTTACCACGGTGACACTTCTCTACATGGATACAAAATAATAAGAAACGTTTGATCAAGACTATCTGCAAAGTTGCTTCATTCTTCATTTTAGATGCACTGGGCTAGTAGAAATGGCTACAAATATGCAAGCAACCTTAAAAGGGAGTCTGTGTACCACCGAATCAGTGTAGCTCTGCTATGGTGATCTCCAATTATAGCTTTATGTCCCTCTCCCTCTTCTGGTGGTCCCTAAAAACAGGCTTTTGATTATGCTAATGAAGAATCAAAGAGCCCAAGAAGCTTTACTTATCCTTAAAGGAGCCAGCTGCGCCCATTGGAACGAAGCCCGGCTTCTTCCCACCAAGTGCTCACGTTTATATATACATAAAATGTTGACGACGTAGCTTTGCATTAATAAAGAGGACACATAGGGGGTAACAGAGTTGCTCAGAAAGTGATGGCGCCATACTGTACAAGTTAATTATTATACCGGTAAAGTGACAACGGTCCTTTGAATAACAGAACTTGTGAAGCTATCTCGTCACGACTTACCCACATCTCTTCATAGTACTCCTCCCCTACAGACAGTAGAGGTGCCCTGAAGGTCTTTTCATCCAACTTAATGTACAAGTAATATGTAATGGGCTGTAATTTAAGCATTAAAACACTTTCTTCCATTGCTATTTGACTTCAATTTCACAGAACCGGTAAATAGGTAATATTCATCCTTAGCCAATAATCAACACACCTACGAGAAATTATTCAGTTATTCCACATGTAATGACTTAAGGTTAGAGTTTTCTTAATTATGCATTAAATATATTCCACCAAGTGAGTAATGTTCGCGTGTGTTTATGATGAAAACAGATCGAGCTGGAGGTAATGAGAGCCATAAAAATGCCAATTACATTTCTTCCTTTGCAGCTTGTTCAGTGATCTCTGCAATGACTCAATGCATATAATGACGAACCAAACAATTTACTACATAACCTTAATTGTTAATGCCAATGGGCAGGAGTTCCCGCTTTCCCTACTCCGCTTTAATGGAGTCAATTACCGTGTGGACTAATTTCATAAAGTACAGAAATCATTCTGAAGAATTAAACTATGGAGATGCCAATCGGAGGAAAAACTTGCCAAAACATTAGGAGAAGGATCTCTAGAGTGGATCACAGTCTATTCAGTGTCATCTGAAAAATCTTTCACTACTGGTAATGTCCTTAGATTATTATTTAAAGGGGTGGTACATAATCTCTTACAAAGCTGGAACCAGCCTTGTACCTCACATGGATCCAAAGCTTCCCCCATTCATTGCTCCACTAGATTCCTTACAGGTTGGCAGCTCAGGGGGGGTTTCCTTTTTGTAGAGGATGTTGTTTCTCAGGAGACGTTTCCTTTCTCCTGAAGTTGTCTCCTTGTATCTGTCACAGCTTTTAACAGTAGATACAGCTGGTGGCAGTTAAAGAATAGAATTGAGCACGTGTGACCACCTCACTTGGTGGACGTGCCCATTACTATTTAGATTAAATACCAGTGGATGCCAACTGCAGATATTTTGTAACAGAAAGTAACCTGTTTTTCATGCTGAAATTTTTAAATAACATTTAATGGTGGCACAACCCCTTTAAATGAAAAACTGACATGGAATAAGGCTGGCCATTCACTTTAATCCTGGCCAACCATCTAATGTCTCTGGGTGCCTCCTGACTCTTCTCTGACGGCAGATGTTGAGGGAAAGAAGGGTCGGGCATGCTGAATTTCAACATTATTGATCCTGTTGTTCTCAGGCGAGATAATCTCCCACCAGAGGAGTCTGGCTATGGCTGAGCATGCATGTGTATAGGAGGAAGAGCTGAGAGCCAATCAGTTATTTGGCAGACAGCCATCAGAAGTGAATGGACATCTTTAGACTCTGTTCACATTAGCATCATGGTTTCCATTGTTAAGCTATGATACTTTGGGTCCAATGTGAATCATATCCTATCGCACCCAATTGGCTTATAACAGGTTGGTGTTTCCACTTTTATATGGCAAGAACAGAGTTGCAGACTGCGGGTCAAAGAGCAACTCCAGAAGGGATAGAACCTCTCGCCTGCTCCCTCTCCAGCACTGCATTAGTTAAAGACTCGCTCTCAATAGATCAATGGAATATGTTGGCACTATATAAGCAACAAGAAATAACTGATCTCAATGAGACAAGTGTCTGCATATAATGCCCCCTACTCGAGTACACAACACCTACACAGTAAAGTTTCCCCACCTTATCCCATAAATCACGTGGGTGCTGTGTGGGTCCCATATAGTGTTGAGCGAACTTGGTTTTTTAAGTTCTCTCTCCAAAGTTCGGGTTCGGGTTATCGAAGAATCCCGTTATGGATTCCAAATTCCGTTATGGTCCTTGGTACCGGAATCCATAACGGGATTCTTCGATAACCCAAACCCGAACTTTGGACGCAGAACTTAAAACACACAGTCCCATATGATGGCTTGGCATGGTCTGTGGATACTGGTATCTGTAGCTCCTCAACAGTGACACCGCTTGCACACCTTTGTCCTAGATAACAGATTTGTCACAGAGAAAGGTGTAGTAAGTAATGAGGATGATAATAGGGAGGTTTTGCCTTTTTTCTTTAAATTATGTTCAAAGGATTCAATCAGTTGGCGGCAGACTTTGATGTCCTGAAAGCACTTTCCAACAGCTATTCCTGTGACCTAGAACACATTACACGGAGCAATATCTTCTCATCCTAGTTTGTGCAACATTTTACTTTTTAAACAAGCAGGTCTTTCAGATGCTTCCCCACAGCTACTAAGTTATTCATTACAAGGCTTCATTTCATTGTTGCATGTAGGGGATCTACATAACTCATGCTTTTTACGGCCATGAATATTTCATATCATCTTATATTGAAGTCTAATTCTCTGCTAAGTATTCATTGTGATCATATTAGATGCCGCTCTGGGAACACAGGCTGTTTCCTTAAAATTTCTGAATATGCTTGCAAGATCGTTTCGATTCTCGACAGATGTAGCCTAATCTTTTATGTCTAAGTGTGCTGACATTTTATGTGGTTTGCTCCAGGTAAACTGAAATGGGCCTCACAAGTCCTGTTAATGACTTCTGCCCCATGGATACACATCCTCTTCTACAGATACCCAATAAAGCATCTCACTACTGTCTGTAAACGCTACGGAATATTTCAGCGCTACACAAATAAGTAAAATAAATAAGGGTACTTTTACACTTGCGGCAAACCTTTCCGGCATTGAGTTCCGTCGTCAGGGCTCAATACCGGAAAAGAACTTATCATTTTTATCCCAATGCATTCTGAATGTATAAGTGCCGGATCCGAAATACCTGAAGGGCGGATCCGTCCTTCTGGTAGGCGCGTGCGCAGACCCTTAAAACTGAAAAGATAATACAAGACGGATCCGTCTATCCGCATGACAAGCGGAGAGACGGATCCGTTCTTGCAATGCATTGTGAGACGGATCCGCATCCAGATCCGTCTCCAAATGCTTTCGGTTACGGCAGAGTGTTCCGGTGAGTGTTCCGGCAAGTGTGAAAGTACCCTTAAACACACATTCATATAAATGCTCGTTCCTGATAATCATCCCGTGTAAAAGCGCTGATGATCACCCAATTAACGAAAACATTGCTGAAGTAGACACCGAAATCATTTGCTGCCCAGAAACAATGATTCTTTATGGAGACGAGCATTAGCAGGGGCACTCTATACTGTGAAGGTGATTGCTGCATGTAAATGCAGCTCTAACTTCCTCTGACGAGCAGGCACTTATCAGGAAAGAACAGCACACTTCCGTGTACGTGGGTCTGGAAGAAAAAGACTGATGGCACAGGTAACACAAAGTACAGTATATTAGTGTATTTTCATTTTTTTATGATCAGTGTTCAGTCAACATTGATTAGAACTAGAAGCAGCCCTATAAACATATTTCATATACAGTGTAGTTGAGATCATTCAAAAATGAAGGTGAAATCTTAGGCAGGGTTGTGTTCCAGCATAGGGGGAGCGCTGCATCCAGCATGTGCCAACAGCTGATGCTGACAGATCCCATTGACTATAATGGGGTCCTCTGTGAATACCAGCATCTTGCCCAAAAAAATACTGTTGCACGCAGCAGTATTTCGTCCTTTTTTTGCCGTAATCTCCTCTGCAGAAGTGAACATAGTCTAAAATGTGTAATTACTGACCTGTAAATGAACATTCTCACCCATTTATTGCCGGTAGGCATTTGCCAGTTTTCCTCTTCACTGACTTTCCAGCACTTTTGATTTATTTGTCTTATCTCTCGGTGATTATAATTTGTGCTTTATCAGAAAAATTAGCTACTCATTATTCAGTGTCAAAATTTATTTACTTGGGAGTAAACACAAGGGGTTAGATTTATCATGAGCAAAATTTTTAAAGATAGATTTGCAAATTTATAAAAAGTCAAACCTTTAACCCCTTCCTGACATGTGACGCAATAGTATGTCATGTGTCGGGTCTTTAAAGATGGCACCTGCTTCGGAGTCCAATATCACAGCACACAGCCGGGTCTAATATCCACGATCAGCGGTAATACCGATCGCAGATATTTAACCACTTACATTTGACCACGGCATCTGAGAGGCCAAGAACCCAAAAGAGTGTGACGGGCTGAGATCTGAGTAGGCATTGACGTAATAGTTCAGAACCTGTATATTAGTTGTATATTACAATTCAGGCCTGCAGGTAGCAGCACTGAATTTTAATATACCAATCTTTCTATATGGTAAATGGATAAAATTCCATTACTTTATACAAATTGCAATCTAATGGCTGCATGTTGGGGTCCACTTGAGGGCCTAAAAAAAGTTAAAAAAAAAAAAAAGTTTCAAAAAATATAAAACAATATAAAAATTCAAATCACATATTCCAAAAATCAAAATAAACAATCAAAAAAATAAATCTTAAGAATCACCCGTCCAAAAAAGCCCATATTCTTTAAATACTTAAAAAAAAAATTCCATACGGTGAATGGCATAAAGGAAAAAAAATAATATAGCGATTTGCACTTTTATTCATCACTTCGCCTCCCCCCCAAAAATTTAATAAAAAGTCCTCTCCATATCTGGTATGTGATTCTTGTATTTGAATTATTAATCTATATTCTGTGACTACCAGAAGTGAACCATAAGGGTACTTTCACACTTGCGACAAAAGTCATATACACCTCAAAATGGTATCAATAAAAACTACAGATCGTCTCACAAAAAAAGATCTACCACACAACTCCGTAAATATGACCATAAAATAGTTATGGGGGTCTGAATATGGCAATGAAAAGAAAAAATTTCAGTATTAAAGGGGTCGTGCCATGAAAAATATTCTACAGTTTTCAAACCAGCACATGGATCTGAATACTTTTGTAATTGCATGTAATTAAAATGTAGTATAGCCACTGAGCTATTCAATAAAATGTATCTGTAGAGCACAACCGTTTTTTTTTTTCTTATTTCTTTGACCTGCTCACTGAGATGGCCGCACATGCTCAGTTTCATCCTACAACTGTTTCCTGAGCTGTGATAGGGAGAGCTGAGACACGCCCCCTTAGCTGCAGTAGAAAAGACACGCCCCTTGAGTTGTCAGCTTGATATAAATATAGCAGAGTAATGATTGTGGAGATCTCTGGATCCATGGGAGGTACAGGGCTGGTTCTAGCTTTGTTAGAAAGAGTTTGTCATTTACTATATGATGTCTGGTTTTCAATTTTTAACATTAGTCATGGGATAACCCTTTAAAGCACAAGAAAACTATACATATGAGGTATCGCCGTAATCGTACTGACCCGGAGAATGAAGAGTCAGTTTTAACACATAGTGAACGCCGTAAAAATAAAACCCATAAAACTGTGGTTGCATTTTTTTTTCCAGCTTCCTACTACATCCTATGCCAAATAAAATGGCGGTAATAGAAAGTACAAATCAACAAGTCCTCATACAGCTATGTGAATTGAAAAATAAAAAAAACTATGGCTCCAAGAAGGCAGGGGGGAAAAAAATAAAAACGCAAAAACACTCTGCCAGGAGGGGGTTAACCTAACACTTCTGTCTTTCCACCCCTTTACTGGAGTAAGACTGCAACAATTTTTGCGGCTTTTTAAAAAGTCGCAGTTGATAAATCTGGCCTTAAGGGATTGTCCGAGATTTTGATGGCCTATCCTCAGGTCAGGTCATCAGTAGATCGGTGGGGGTCCAACTCCCACCAATCAGCTGTTTGAAGAGGCTTCACGTCATTTTGAGATCCCATGTATGTGAAATGCATAAAACAGTGGTAACATTTGTGCAGCACTGGGTGTCATTTCATTCTCATTTACACCAGACATGTGGCTTTTGGTTTAGCTATTATTAAGCCAAATAATACACAACCGTAACCTATTATTAACGTTAATAACATGGAAGGTCGAATTTTAGGAAACATCAGACATATCATAACCATTGCTGGAATTCGGAGAGGTCTCCATAACCACATGTTTTAAAATCTCACCCTCAATATAGAGAGAATAATAATTTACGGTGAAACCTCTTTGAGATGATCACCCAAAATTGCATTGAAATGTGGTCTTCTAAGGTGGTCTTCTTCTCGAAGAAGATGGAGAGTATGCATAACATAAGGAAAATACTTGGTCTGGAAAAGGAGGTGGTCGTCTCAAAGAGGTGTTTTTTTATGTAGAGGTTTCACTGTATCCACTAGCTGTCAAACTTTACGAGAACAGAAAAAGTGAAGTCCATTTGGAAGCCTAATGAGTACCTTGGAGGACTTGAAACTTGGATAACATTGGTAAGATAATTTGGCAAACTGCTTTTCATGACACTAGGTGGTCTCCTGTCTACAGAGTAATTTTCGTTCCGGACTACATTTCTTATAGACTTATCAACCCAGCTAATTCACACCAGACAAGCTTTATTACCTTTAACAACAGGCAAAGACAATCACTCACTTGCACAATATATATTCATTTAACTGAAAATTACCATTGTGTGCTAACCTATATCATTGTTAAATGGTTTCAAGTTCAGTGCTGAAGAGTGACTAAACCAGCTTTCAGCTATGAAATCTAAATTATTTTTGCAGGTAAAGGAACCTTTTAATGGACCAACATGGGGATTCATTAGTGTCTTGGCTATACACGTGCTTTTCTGACAACCCTCTTGTTCATTTTGATGTACAAAGAACTCTCCTGTGGGTCAGTTAAGGAAAATTCAGTTCAATAAGCATTTCCCTAAAGCTTCAACGTGAGGTACTACCAGGTAGTCGACCGATGAAGGATATTAGGAATTAAGCAAATAAAAAGCAAGATGAAAAATGATTTGTTTATATTCCAATGATTACCCCTAGACCTGAAAGCATACATTGCATTATGTTTTATTCACATTGGTCAATTATCTTGATTATCTTGTTTTCTGAGAAATTGTGATGATAATTGGCCAGTGTGAATGCAGCAAAATATAAGACTGATGGCTATGACAAAGCCCACCAGCGAGAGCAGTCGCCAAGCAACATCTCTCTCCTCACAAGGTGGATCTTCCCCCGCTGGTTAGAAGGTTTGTTGAGGGTAGAAGGTCCAGCAGAAAGGATTTTTCAAACCACCACCCGTTTCTTGGAGGTTTGCAGAGTCTTGTTACTGTAATAATAGACTGGGTCTGAAACCATTATTGTGCTTTTTTTTAGGAAGCAGAAAGCCATACTACAATGATGTGAAGATCTTAAAATACTAATGCAACCATTCGTTCATCATGTAGACAACCTGGCGGGCAAGGCATGTAGAGATTTAAAGGGTCTTCCCAAACTTAAGCCTATTCTTAGGATAGGTCACCAATAGAGATGAGTGAAGTGAGCTTCGGATGCCACTTGGCTCATCACTAGTCACCAATATCAAACTGGTGGGGATCCAGTCTACAGGACCTCAGGCAGTCAGCTGTTTTAAGGGTCTGCATCGCTCAGTGAGAGCGGTGTCCTCGCGGTCATTGGTCATTTGCCCTTTGTAAAGCTCGGACTCATTTACGGACACAGCAGCTATACAATGTACCTGGTATTTAATGAAAAGGCTGCACTACTGACCTGAGCGCCACCAACAGCTGATTGGCGGAGGTCCCAAGAGTCTGGACCTGCCCCTGATTGATATTGATGAGTTATCCTAAGAATAGGTCGCCCATGCTTACAAGGTTATTCTCATCAGTACATTTATTGCACATTGATATGAGCAACAGACCATCTTTTTGTATTGGATTGATGTCAGATAGGAGTGGGTCTCAAAGGTGGGACCCGTATCTATCTCAAGGAGTGGGTCACAGTGTAGATTAATGCCATTTATGCGTAGCTTTCGCTGTTCACTGCTAGAAAAATAGCTGAGCACTATCTTGGCTATTTTCAGAAGCCCCAACAGTGAATGGAGTGGCGGCCATGCACGCATGACATCCTCTCTATTCACTTCTATGGGACTTCCGAAAAAAACTTAGTGTGCCCGCTACGCTAAAGTACCACAACAGTGAATGGATGGATGCCACGCATGCTCGGGGTGCTCTTCATTCATATAGGAATCCCGTCTTGAGATACAAGTGGATCCTAGAAGTTCCACATACGTCCAGATGGTATACCCCTTTAAATTTCCACTTTAGTAGGACATAGACAGGACATAACAATAACGCCCCTTTCACACGAATGAGTTTTCCGCGCGGGTGCAATGCGTGACGTGAACGCATAGCACCCGCACTGAATCCTGACCCATTCATTTCAATGGGTCTGTGTACATGGCTTCTTCGTTGCGTGAAAATCGCAGCATGTTCTATATTCTGCGTTTTTCACGCAGCTCTGGCCCCATAGAAGTGAATGGGGCTGCGTGAAAAACGCATTGCATCCGAAAGCAAGTGCGGGTGTGATGGGTTTTTCACTGATGGTTGCTAGGAGATATTGTTTGTAAACCTTCAGTTTTTTATCACGAGCGTGAAAAACGCATTACAACACATTGCACCTGCGCGGAACAAACTGAACGCAATTATAGGCAAAACTGAATGGTGATTGGACCATGTGATGAGCGCAGTGACGTAATCACGGGTCCTTTAGTCGGCAGCTAATGATTGAAGAAGAGATCGCAACTACGCGATCAAGTGGATAAGGTGATTTAATGTTTTAATTTTTAACCCCTTAATCCACATTTTATTAAGCATTCTGTAGTGAGAATGCTATTATTTTCCCTTATAACTATGCTATAAGGGAAAATAATAAAATCTACAGAATACTCAACCCAAACCCGAACTTTAGTGAAGAAGTCTGGGTTCGGGTCTGGGTACCAAACATGGCGATTTTTCCCATGCGCGTGCAAAACACATTAAAACGCTTTGCACTCGCGCGGAAAAATCGCACATTTTCCCGCAACACACCCACATCTTATCCGGGCGTCAAACTTGATGCCCGTGTGAAATAGGCCTAATAGTTTGTGAAAACATCAACAAAGAAAGATCCTTTGACACCTAAAAAGCGCTTCCCATTGCTGGAGTATGTTTTCTACCCTCTCCCGTACCACTCCCCCTCTTCATCTTTTTACTAGGCCGCCCTCTGAAACAACAAACCATACAGCAGTGCCCGGCCCAGGAGCAGAGAGCAGGAACATGTTGCTTTTGGCAGGGCTACTGTTCTTCTGTCCACTTTTCAGAACTCTGAGCAGAACACATGAGGACTGAGTGAAAGAAAAGGGCTGTAAGCTGTAACCCTGCCAACAAAATATAAAGACACAAACCCAGATGCAGGAATCTAAGGCATTTCCTTTGCTATGCGACTGTCCTTTTTAGAAGGTCAAATGAACATAATGAAAAAAAAATGGATATTTTTAAGGGATTGTTGGATATTGCTTGGCTTCTGGAAGAACTAACATTGCCAATGCCAAACATATTTAACTAGTGCTTAATTTTTATTCATCCCTCACTTCAGCCAACTATTCTCTGTGAATAGCCTGAATCATTTCATTTAGAAGTTATCTTCCAGTCAAACAATTTTTCCTGAAATGAATGATACTCTTTAAGCAGGGAAGAACTTTTAATAACTGCGTAGAGAACAAAGAAAATTCTTAATGTTTAGGATTTTTCCCCCATCACATTCGAATCTCTCTGACCAGATTGCTCACATTCCATTCCCTCTATAAATCTCCAATATGATCAGCCTCCAAGCTCGTGCACATCATCTACGTGAATATACTGTAAATGCGGTGAGCTGCGGTCTTCAGTGTGTTGTGGAAGGCAACCGGACATGAACAAGGACTGAGCCGGATACCCAATAATACATATGCATTCTGCATACTGCCTCAGTGGCCCTTGGGACGGGGGCTACAACAGCAGCTATGTTGTGGTTTCATGTAGCCCAATAAAAAAAAAGCAAGACTGCAGTGGGCGTGTGAACTGCCAAGTGTACCTGTTACTTCAGTTAATTTTTCACAATAAGGGATCGTATCTGCCCATGAGGAATGATACCATATCTGGCCATTATATTACTACTATGCTGCATTTTTCCCCTGTTCTGGCCGCATCTGCAATTCTTAGTTTTCCCTGAGGTAGCGGGTGGAGACTTGCTGCTGTGATGTCTCCCATACACAGCACACACAGAAAGGAGGAGATCCTGCCCCGCTATCTCTCTGTCACAGAAGCAGCATGGAGGACATTATATAGCAGTATTACCATGACATCAGCACTGGGGTGACAAACAAAACTTGCATGCAGCAGCATCTCAATGTGTTTGTGCCTCTGTCTCCCTCCAGCAGTTAAACGCTCCTCCTCCCCTTTACATCGATTTTATGGGCAGCACATAACTTGGTCAGTGAGCTTATAGTCTGTCTCATCTCTCAGGACAGAGGGTTATTGATTAGTTTAGAAAATGTGTGTTGGGGAGCGGGGGTCATTAGAAATTGCTTATATGTGGATAAAGGGGCATTTTTCACCAATAAGATATATTTTAAAGTTTCATGTTTTTGCTTGTACACAGTAGTATAGATGTATGCAAATTTTGTTGAAAGAGCAGGCCCCATTTATTACAGCGTTGTCTGTGTTGTGCTGGTAGAGTAGAAAAAATTAGGTGCTATCCTTTCCACAATAAATGGGCTTTTGTCTGTATAATAAATCGTTAGGAAACATCCTTATTTCATTTCGTTACCAGCTACTGCCAAGTGTTTTTTTTTATTTAGATGAATTGTGAGCTACGTTTTCATTAAAACCTTTGCTTCATTTGGCTTCTGCAGCTTCTATGTTTTACAATACATAGAAGCTGCAGAATTCTGTTCTGTGATAAATCTGTCAGAATGGCTGCCTCACTGTTCCGTCTCCAGCTCTTCTCCTGGATGATGTTCCATGTTGATTTATAACCATATCAAAGTTAAAGACCCTAAATATTTGTTTGCTTCCAGTGCTAAATACAAAGTCTGATGTTATGGCAGAAAAAAGACAGAAGACAGAGTAACTGCAAAATAGACACAATGCCCAAAAGGCCTGTTGGCTGTACATAAAGGGTCAAAGTTGCTGACTTTGCACTAAAGCTTTGAAGGGGATTTCTGGAAATCAGTCAAGCTAGTGCAAAAGAATCTCGCTAATTCACATCTCTCATACTTTTCTCCTTTCCACACCCGGAGAAAATATTTGGAATTTTGTTTCAGTAGCACAACTTCCCTTGGGTGCGGTGGTTTATTGTAAATGCCAGAAAAACTGCAGGAAAAGAGAGAAAGATAAATCCAAAAACTACTAAGAATGAACTCTTGAAATAAAAAAATGCCATAATTCTTTCCACTAATCCATCCCAGATGTCTCCTCTCAAAATACTTGTGTTCCATTTATGGAACGTCATCCTCTACTGCTTCCAGGTCATGGCACCAAGGCATCAACAGATTGCAAAACCACAAGAGAGAATGTTCCTAAGACATACCATTGTATAAAGGACCATAAACATTTGGTACTGTTATATACACAAAGTAATCACATACATGTACTTAATTTAATGTAGCTGTCTTCAACATGCATGCAATGAAGATTACAAACATCCAGGCATTTCCAGGCTGCTGTCCACAAAGTTCTTGTGATGATGTCAGGGAGGCAGGAGACTGGCTACAGACAGGACATTTTCATCACCTTTCTAAAAGAGTAAAGCTGGCCATACACATAGACCCTAGAACGGCAGGATCAGCGACACACTAATGTGTGTGGGGAGCGCCCGACTCTCCTCCAACAGATGATGTCGGGGGACACAATTAGGCAAAATGAATATTCAGATCTTTTTGTTCTCCTAGGAGATAAGCCGCCCCCAGAAGTGCCTGGCAGCTGCTTTTTCCGCTCCCCTCATAGAGTACACAGACGTGTTCAGTCGAGCTGTATCTGTACCTCCCTGAGGACAAATGGATCGAATGCGCTGAAATTCAACAACCCAATCCTTATCTTCTTCAGCTTCTGTCATTGTAGGAAAGTCAGGAGTCGGACACCAGCAAATACATTAGGTATCCTGAGGACCTGACATGTTTGTTTAGTAGTTGATTGTATTCCCCGTGTAGTAACAATTCTGGAGCATCTCTTCCTATAACTCTATGAGATTATGAATGGATTGCCAGCAGTCTTCAATAAAGGTCCAACTGGCACCAGATTGCGAGGGGGGGGGGGGGGGGCACCCTGCACAGTCTGTCATCAGCAGCACTGATTGCAGGGACACACCTCCGACTGGTAACATCCATCTGAACCATTAATGCAGACTGCTGGCAACTTATTCATAAACCTCTAGCAGGATGAAAATCTCTATCTAAGTTTATTGGGGTTGTCTAATCATGTCTATATCGTGAACGGAGCCCCGCAGGAGAAAGAGGGCGCACTGCGCATGCGCAGCTGCCCTCCATTCATTTTCTATGGGGCCGTTGAAAATAGCCGATTTCCGTCAGCCCCATAGAAATGAATGGGAGCGGGGGGCTGCACATGCACGGTACGCTCCAGTCCACGTCTATGGGGAGTCGACTTGGGGGTGGCCGGACCGGAGTCCTCCAGCCACCACCTTGCGTGGCTCCGTTCTCGATATAAGTGCAGGTCCCAGCGTTGGGACCCCGCACCTATAAGACAATGGGGGCATATCCTAGTGATATGCCCCCGTTGTGTAAGACCTTGTTCACACAGTCAGTGTTTGGTCAGGGATTCCATCTGTGATTGTGTAGCAAAACAGAGATAAGGTATAATGGGAAGATTTGCTCCTTTTTTGTGTTTTGGCTCACAATCACTGATGAAAATCACTGAACAAACACTAATGTGTGAATAAGGCTTAAGAGTGAACACGGCAGCACAGTGCTGACTGCATTAAAAAGTTGTTGATCAATATGGTTGTGGAGTAATAAAATTTTCTTTAATTTTCCTATGTAATAAAATATTAAAGGGGTTGTGTCATTTCAGCAAGTGGCATTTATCATGTAGAGGAAGTTAATACAAGCCACTTACTGATGTATTGTTATTATCCATATTGCTTCCTTTGCTGGCTGGATTCATATTGCTCGTTTCCATGGTTATGACCACCCTGAAATCCATTTTGCGGACCCCACATGGCCGACACTATGATAGAAATGCGGACCAAATTTGCGGGTGTGTGAACTGACCCTAAATCAGCTGTTTGAAGGGGCAGTAGCACTCGAATAATCTCTGTGGCCCCTTCATACTATACAAAGCACAGGTCCATACAGTGTATAGCAGATGTTCTTGGTACTGTAGCTCAAGCCCATTCCCTTGAATGGGACTGAGCTGGACAAAGGCCATGAGACTGAAGGAAAGGACATCACAGGAATAGGTCATCAATATTTAAATCCCGAAAAACCCCATTAATCCGTCAGTATGTGATGAGTATGGAGTGGTGCGGCCTCAAACCAGAAGTACAGAAGTAAAATATGAATAAAGTTTTAATGCCCCTTATGATCCATCCCCAATTTATGGAAACTCTGGGCATCAAAAGTAATATTACGGATTTTGCTCTATTCGATTATTTTCAAATATTTATTACCAACAAGCTTTTCCAATCTGAAGCAATTTTTTCACAGAAATCTGCATCCTGTTATGCAAGGGTCTGGGCTCCTAAAAATCTCCGCAAATTTAGTATTCAAGCACTCATTTTAAACATAGACATTGTAAAAAAAACAAAAAAAACAAACAGTCCACTGGTGTTTACCGGGCAGCAAGATCTACCCATACAACCCCAGTTTTTGGTTCGTTAATGTCAAACGGTTGATTCAAGGCATTAATGTGGTTCCTGCATTTCAATAACTATTTAGGAAGTCTTCCAAGAAGTCATCTAGGGCATGATCACCTTCAGAAATTGAGGCCATTTATCACAGCATTAAAATACAGACTTCTAAGATCCTACACTCCTGATGTGAACTTGAGTGTTGAGAAATCTCTTGTAAATTTTGAAGGGCGACTGTCATTTAGACAGTATGTTCCTTCAAAGAGAGCCAGGTATGGCGTTAAAGTATACAAAGTGAGAGTAGCACAGGTCAGCTTCAATGTTTATGAGGGTAACGACCGTGACATAAGTCCCCCAGGATGCCCAGAAATACTTGGTGCCAGTGGAAAAATTGTCTGGGATATAATACACATGGGCAACTTTTACTCCAGTGTAGCTCAATTTAACAGCCCCTATGCTGCTATAACAGGGTCCTGTGGGAAACCAAAAAGGACTGGCACCACTTCTCTCAATGCGTCTGTACACGATGACACCACGGTCAACGCCAGAGAGAGAGGTGGTACTGCAGACAGACAGAAGCCGGTATAACAGGTTCATGGGGGGGGGACCTCTCTGATGAGGCTCTACAACCTTATTTGAAAAAAAGGAAAACTAGTGCCTGGTACAAGACAGAGGCAATATACAAATTCTTATGTCATTTATAAAAAGGCTCAGAGAACAATTACATTTTTAGAATTCTTTAAAAAAAAATGTTGAACACCTTTTATTTGCAGGAGAAGGAGCAGGACTCCATACGTCAAAAGACATCAAGAGACCCACAGAGCATCACTCTATGCAAAGAGGCAGGGGTGGACCGCCAACTTAAAGTGGCCCTGGAAAAATAACTAAAAGTGGCCTATCCAAACCGACAGAAGTCGGGAGCAACACAAGCAGGCAGCTCAGCCACAGCATATGCAATACAGGCCACAGGAGGGGTGAACGGCGAGGCAGGAAGCCATGAGGCTCCTGAGTCCGCCGCAGTAATGAACGATATAACTATCCTGATAATGGTAATTCAGGAGGGTATTGTGGTAATGTTGAGATTGTTACATACTAAGGAGGGCTCGGGGGGCAGAGGAAAGCCATCTCTGCCTGCCAGCGTTTAAGAATAAAACCTGGGTAAAATCAGGGAGTGTTATAAAGCGAATACTAGTGAGCGCTTCCATTATGTAGGCGCTCACTAGTATACATTAGGTGCCAGGAGTGGGGAAGAAGCGCAGCAAGTGCTTCCGGCACTCACCCTCCTTGGTCTTCTTTGATGTGGCCGGCGCACTATGACCAGACTCTGCACACTGTCAGGTGACAGTGCAGCGCAGACTGATCTGAGGTCTGATAGGAGTTAATAATAAAGGGCTGATCTGAGGTCTGATAGGGGGTAATAATAAAGGGCTGACTTGAGGTCTGATGGGGTTCTGACATGGAGGGTTGATATGGGGGTCTGATATGATGTCCTGATATGGGGGTCTGCTATGATGTCCTGATATGGGGGTCTGATCTGATGATCTGATATGAGGTCTGATGTAAAAAAAAATCTTATTATGTGGGGTGCGTCTTATCATCTGGTGAGTTTTATAAAGCAAAAAATACGGTATTTTTAAAAATGTGACACATAAAACTGGAGAAAAACACATTATTTCCATATTTCTTTTCCTTCTTGTAAATTTTTGAAAAAACAAACAAAAAACAATTAGATAAGAATGCCCACAATACATAACCACTAAATGAATGGCACGTTTCCCCTTTAAAGGGGTTTTCAGACATTCTTATACTGATTGGTGGGGTCCGACACCCAGAATCCCCACCGATCAGCTTTTCGAGAAGACAGTGGCTGGCAGTAGCGTCATGGCCTACTCTCTGCTATTTCTCGGCCAAGTGACGACACGTTCATCGGACATGTGACCTAGGAGCAGCTCAGCCACATACAAGTGAATGGGACTGCGTGCAATACCAAGCACAGCTGCTATACAATGTACAACGCTGTGCTTGGTAAACGAGGACAAGGCAGCGGCGCTCACAGGAGCACTGCTGCCTTCTCAAAACAGCTGATCAGCGGGGTGTAAGGGGTGCTGGACCCCACTGATCAGATACTGATGACCTATCCTGAAGATAAGTCATCAGTAGTAAAATACTGGAAAACCCTTTTAATGCCCAGAATACATTGTTGCTATGTCCCTAATTGGATGCTATGGTCAGTTTTCAAGGTTTACATGAAAACTGTACAATTGTGAAATGGATTATAATCTGCACAGAGTGTCCTGCAGCAAAGTTACACTGTTTAACATGGAAAATTAAAATGGCCACTGCTGCTTGTTCACCATACGGCTATAATGTGATTTTATTCCCCAAGAGTTTGTATCTCACATCCCGACACATGTTTATCGCAGATAGCGGGCAGCAGGCAGCGTCACGCACACACTATGACTTATGCATGATTTTCTTCGGATTAAGCTTACTTCCACCAGGTCTGGAGCCCAGGGAGATGAGAGAAGAGAGAAGACCGTGCATGATGAAGGCGATCACTGCCAGAATCTGGAGGAATACATTTCAATGTAAAGTGGCAGAATTGTTCTTTACAGGAAGAAAAAAAGGGGGTGTTACTAAAGGAAAACGTTACAAAAAGTTGCTTTCGGAGAAGAGTTGACTATTTTATAACTTTGAGTACAAGTTATCTTTTTCAGTTTCATTCTTAATAACTGCACTTGAATATATTTGAGAATCATTACACAAAGGGAAAAAAAATGTCAAAAAAATGGAAACGGTATCTTGTCAAAAAGTGGATCAAATCAGTAAAAGACCTTTTACCGCAGTTTACACAACTATAAAGTCTTGTATGACAAGAGGACAGCATTTCCCATTTTGTAAAAGTGGTGGTTGGGCATAAATCTGCCATGCACACTAGATAGCTGTTCACATTAGCACGGCCAAATATGCACATGACCATATTTTTATTCCGCTTTTTTCGTGTTGTCCTATGCTTGTCCATTTCTTGGACAAGGAAAGATCATTTCTACAGAAGGGAGAAAGAAAATGGCGGCATGCACGCAGCTGGTATCCGTGTTTTATGGACCACAAAACACATAAGGTTGTGTAGGTGAGGTCTAAATGTCTTCTCAGTGGGTAGAGAAAAGAGATCTGGCAGGACTGGTCAACCATGTAAGGTATGTGGGGACATCCTGACTTTTATCAAAGTGATCCTTCTTTCACCTAAGGCAGGTGTCGGGGGAAAGAAGAATCTGGCTGTCAGATTACAATTAAAGTCAGGACACCCCCATTTACATTTAGATGGATGAACAGTCCTGCCGAAATTGTCCTGCAGGTTCGGCTGCCTTAATCTAATGTGCAAGGCCATGTTAAGGGAGATGTCCAGCTTTACTAAGTGATGTCCAATACTCAAGACAGACCATTACTAGCTGATTGGTGGGGGTCCTACACCACGCTCCCCCGTCAATCAGCTGTTTGGGTGTAGCTCCAGGGCCAGAAGTCGTGACAGCTCTGTCAACCATGTGGTGGAGGGAGCTCATTACTACAGCTCTGCACCCATTGAAATCAACAGGAGCAGCAGTGCAGCCACGAGCTATGTCCACTACACAGATGACCAAGCTGTGTAGGTCCAGCGCCGGCTACACCCAAACTGCTGATTAGTGGTGCAGGACCTCCACCAATTAGCTAGTGATGGCCTATCCTGAGGATAGTAAAACCTAAAAGATACTTTGGCTAAAATTGCTATATACATAACTTTTTGTTCTAACTCTTTTCAAATATATCAGGATGTTGCATCAGAAATGTTGATTCTAGGAACTGAAATCTGTAGTTTGGGACAAATCCGATTATATTTTGGTAAGGTGTCTGGACATATGCGGGTCAGAAGAATGCCAAAAACTATTTTTTGCACATGTGTGGCTAATAAAGTTTACTGAAGATTTTCCCAGTAATGTGAACGTGCACCACAGATGCCGAGTATAACCTATATCACTTTAATCAGATGGGCAATTCTCACTACAAAGCAGATATATCAGGCGGTTAGTTGAAAAGTATAAAATCTCCAAGTGTATGGGCAGCTTTACCGGAGCAGGAGGACTTAGCATAAATCTGCTCCTACTGGGAACTAGCGATCACATTACTATTCAAGGCCAACTATCGACTGTTTTCTTCCATGAATTATTTAAATCCACTTATTCGGGAATGATTGGGAGTTAATCATAATGTGTGCAAATAGGACAGCCCCGCCACCTGCTCACCTTTACAGTGAAGGTCTACTTACCACATATATTATATATTCTTATGCACATTGTTCTCCTGCTTTCATCCAGTGCTTGTGAAAAGGACAACACGAAGAAGTGGCATCAAGCAGTATAATGTATGGAAGTTATTTTGCAAATAATTAGAATACAGATTTAATGGAAGCTGGTCAATTTTGGCTTGTTGGGACAGCTAAGAGCTACTGCATTGTCCTGGTTAAACTAAAACAGAAACCGCCCCTTGCAGAGGTGGAATCTACCAGTCAGTGGACACAATTAACCAGAAAAAACAAGCCAAAGCATTCACTTCTGTTCTGGAACTTGGGCTGAGGGAACCTGAGGCTTGTAGAAACTGCGGTCAATGCTACGGTGAAACCATATCTCGGATGGTCCAGAGTAATGGAGAAGTATAGGCAGAGCAAGTACCCTGGTCAGCGGTGCCCCATGTGGACTAAGTGCAGAACGTTTCTGTGATGTCAGGGATTTTTCTATTTTGGTCTACTAGGGCAGCACAGTACCTTAAGGTTCCATTCACACGACCGCCGTGTTGTAGAATGGATTAACATCTCAAAACACAGGGACTCGGCTACTCCTCTTACCAAATCTGCATATGTTCTTAATAGAAATAAGGCAGTTGATCATGGACAGACACGTCTGGCAGTGGCTTATTTCCTGGAGAACAAAAAGATCCAACATGCCTTACCCTCTCCATCAGAGAAAGTCAGGAGGCCTCATACACATTAGATGGTCACGCCGACATCATTCGGTTTGGCCATGACACAGAACATCTGTTTTTGGCTAGTTTTAGTGGTCTCTAAATTTTTACTGTTGAAAGTTTTGCAGCTCCAATATTTTATAGGTCAGTGAGGGCAATAATGAAAGTGATGTGTTTTTCCTGTCTGTAAATTCTCTTTGTTACCTATACCTCTCTCTATATATTATTAACTGGAATGGTGTCCGATTAGGAAAGAAGGTGGTAAGGAAAATCTGGGCCTGTGTTTTTCACAAGTTGCAGTTTAAGGATTTCCAAAGAGGGATCGTTTTTGTCAATTACTGCATATTTGAGATATCCTCGATAGATGAGCACTTGGGGGTACTTAGGACTTTAACTGAGAAACACTGTTTTAGTAAGAAGGCTGAAAATGATTATAAGGTCCAAAAATAATCCACTTGTACTGTTGGGTTGGAGCAGCCAAATTTATTTCTGTTTAGCCACCTACACTTTTTGAGCAGTCCTGTTCTGGCCAAAATTAGCTTTTTTCTGGCCAGTTTCAGGCTAGAATAACATCTGCGGCATTATTCCTTTTCCTGTTCAAGTCTAGGAAGAGAGAAAGAAAAAAGGGAAGCATCGGATCCATGATACAGCAGACACCAATGGAACCCACTGACTATAATGGGGTCTGTTGGGTTCCAGTTACGGCCGCCTTTATTCCGCAGCATACGGCAGCATTGGGTCCTGTATTTTTGCTGGAATGTGAACTAGCCCAAGATGACAACTTTCATCAAACTGTAGCTGATAAAGGTTTATTGGATAATTCCCAGCGATTAGATAAAATAACTGAGAAGCAAGAAAAGAGCCGCCTGGGAGAAAGAGGTCCTACCATCAAAGAGATTTGAAGTCTAATAGCAATCTGTCTTGTCCTTGGTGTAAATGGCTGTTAATCTAGGATAAAATAAGGACTGTGCTGTTATCAAAATGACTTGCTCAGCAATACCAATGTCACACAATCTGCAAGATACAAATGTCCCCCTCCAGCCTCCGTCACAACAAATAATGTCCATCGATCAACCTGTTCCCCCTAGCAGACATTTTCCAATTTTCTCATGGAGAAGGTGGCGATGTGATACCTAGCCTGAAGATTGCGCTTCCTAGGACAGTATGGATTTTCTTACACTCCTGACCTAATCTGATAAAAAGAGAGAGTGGGACATTACACCTGGCAGTCTATTCGAGAATTGTTTGATATGCTACTGTCTTCTGAGTGAGATTACATTCAGAGATTATCACTAAACGCACATGTCAGCGGCATTTTGATAGCAATCCCATAAAGCCTACCGAACACCAGACTAAAACAAAGGGACACGAGGAAATGTAATTCTCCTCGAGTCTAGTGAATTTTGTTCTTATCTCCTTGTCATATCTCCCTGTCGCCCGGCACAATTCACTGTATCTGTCTATGGTACATAAGACATCTCTTCCGATCCCGCCATATACCTGCGCGCTCATCTGGGTTGTGAATGTAGAAGAAAGCCGCTACCAGACACCACTGGCAATGGCTATCTCCCTCACAACAACAGGATCGTCCCCATACACAATCATTATTTGCCGGCAGCAGATCGCGATCAGATTTTTTTTAACCTGCTTAAAGACTGCGTTTGCTCGTTCATCAGGTAATCGGTGGCAGTATTACACAGGGAGATTATCCGCGAGCGTTCTTACGAACACTTGTTAGTGATGTTCTTCATGACTTTCGCTAGGCCTAATACAGCCCCCTAAATCCTAGAGAACCCCTTTAAGCCTGACAGCATCCACCTTAACAAACTTTGGAGGTAAAAGCAGAAAATAAGCCTGGTAAAATGGCACAGGACGTACAGCTCTATGACATACAGCACTGATGCTGGAAGCTGTCAGGCCTCCAACAAAGTCCTTGCATATGCTCCACTTAATGTCGCTGCCTGCTCATCTGTTAACAAGAGAGGTTAAGCAGAATGTGTAAATCTACCACCATGCTGTGTGAGTGGTTTCTTTTCTGCTTCCAAATGACGTAACTTCATATCCAGCAGGTATAATTTGCTTAATTTATGTTTTTCAGACCAGAATTGGCAAACTACATAAAATTCCAGAGCTATATTTGTGTATACTTTGTAGAAAAAGAAAAAAAAAGAAAAAGAAAAAAAGCTTATGGCAGAAAATACTTTTACTGCAAATACTTTGAAACCTCTCATTTATTTTTCCCTTATTATTCGTCCAATTTAAAACAAATAAATTAAATAAAAATTTAAAGGGTCTGTTTGAGATTTTCATATTCGTGACCTATCCTCAGGCTAGGTCATCAATATCACATTGGCGGGGCTCCGATCAGCTGTATGGGGTGGCCGAAGCGCTCCTCACAGCGCCGTACATTATGTAGAGTCGGTGCTTGGTATTGCAGCTTAGTCCTATTCACATGAATGGGACTCAGCTGCACCTAGGCCACGTGGCAGCAGCGCCGCAGCCTTATCAAACAGCTAGTCAGTGGGGGTCCCTGGTGGACTTCCGTCGAGTGATCTATCCTGAGAATTAATTATTAATATCAGAATCTTGGAAAACCCCTTCAATCAAAAAATAATTTTATAACTTTTTAACTGCAATTCATCCTCCCTACCAACAGTCTCAATCTCTGTTGAGCCAAATTGGTAGTCTTAGGTACATATAGGGTTAATTTAGAGCAATTGGGGTAGCTGTCCTGTTTGTAGGAAGTGACGTTTCATTTCCCTGTGCCGTTAAAGGAAGAGATTTTACTAAGGCGCTGATGTACCCCACTGACTAGAGTAGGGTCTGTCGTGTTTCCGCTATGGTGTCTGACAGTTTACCGGTAAAAAAAAAGTGCAAAGGATTGGGAAATCCATCAGCCTGACCCCACCTTCTCTCACATCTGCAATGATAGGGAAGCGGCGGCGGTGGGGGTGGGGTGGGGGGCGGGGGGGGGTCAGTAGGCCCAGACACACAGAAAATGGTCTCCGCTACCGCTGCAGTCATCAGGTTTGGCCTGCATTATTCTTAGCAGGTCTGATACTGAGTTAATTAGAGCGTCTAATCTAGGGAGAATCTCTACGTCTATCTGCACCTACCGCTTCTGCTGATGTACAAATCAGCTCTTTATCCGTTATGATCAGGGTGGGTGGATTTCATAAACTCCTTATCAAAATTGAATTCAGCTCAGGGATTTAAAGCAGCCGCACAGGTAAGCCAAGGATAAACTGACAAAGTAGTATTGCAGGAATTATTTATGTGCGTGCACTTTTCTTTCACTACCCGGACTCCATGAAAAAATGCGTCCAAAATGGAGTAGCAAAGTTCTAAATCAGAGGGAGATTGTTTCCGAAATCTAGTAATAAGTAAGACGCCCTTCTGTTCTCCTATGGGAAGGAGCCATCCTCTTACCCCCCTAAGGTAGGCATTGCTTTATTACTGGTGTGCAGCACGGTCCCACCAAAACAAAGGCAGGCAAAGAAGAAAAGCCCAATGAAAGAAAGAAAACAATATCAGGCTATTCCCAAGGATTTTACCACAGCACACAGCAATAACAATCAAAAGCACAGGTAGAAAGTGAGTCATAAAGAGACCGAGGTCTTAGCTGGGGAAGAATGAAGCCCAGATGACACATGAAACCTGTCATTCTTATTGCAGTATCAGGTCTGATGTCGCTTTTATCCATCCGTCATCTAAATAATGATTTATTTCTAAGAAACACCGTTCTTGGTGGTACAGTACATGGAAATATTCCTACTTTGATTTAAATGAGCAAAGATTCTTGTAAGTGAATGCTTCTAGTGGAAAAAAAATCTCTGTCCTCCATTGTCCTTCACAGGGGGATCAGTACCTGGGTCCTTATACGCTGGACACAATGGGGCAGATTTACTAAAACACCTCGCACACTGATAGATTTGGGACACGTGGTGGTCTCTTTTTCCTTCCATAAAGGGATTTTAATATTGATGACCTATCCCAATGAAGGGAAGGCTGTGCTTGCATGGAGCGCAGCCTACTCTTCAACCAGCTGATTGGCAGGGGTTCTGGGTGTCGGACCCCCGCCGATCTGATTTTGATGACCTATCCTGAGGATAGGTTGTCAATATTAAAATCCCAGTAAAACCCCTTTAAGCCACCTCTTGGGTAGTATACATGACCGGTAGTTTGAGCCAAAAAGCTGGGGCACGCCCGTAATAAATCGGAGGCGTATTACAACTCCACAGTCGCACCCCTTTATTAGATGCTTCTGAACAGTGTCTAACAAGCTACAAACAATAAAGGTGTCTGAATTCATTTCTGCCAAAATTAGCGCCCGACCAACGCTAGACTTCGGAAACAGCAATGGGAAATCTGCTCCGATATCTGGGACATCACAGAAACACACACACTTTTTTTCCAATCTGTTTTTATTTTCCAATTGCAGATTTATTTATTCTATTTCCTGAACATTTTTATGGGGGCGGCCATCTTGCCTCAGCTTTACATAAGCCACCATACGCCATAGACACAACGGACAGGAGGAGACATCACTGATTTCTAAGGGAGTAGATATGCTGTGGTATCACCTATGGTGAATTCTGTGTTATCTGTGTATATATATATATATATATATATATATATATATATATATATAACATTTGTCATTCTAATCCAGACTTTAAGGATAAGCAGATAACTGCAGTCATCTGTACAGACCAAGAAGTGGCGCCTATTATTAGGCTTTGTGTGAAGACTGCAGGATTGCATGCATTTTTTTTAGTATGGATATTGACATGGAAAATTAAAAACATCACCGTAAATTATTTAAAAATGTGTGCAACATAAAACAGGATTTAAACATTAGGTCATTTTCTCATGACATATTCCCTTTAAAAATGTAAAGATTATCATCTCCACTGACAAGCCAACTACTTTTAATGGTGTAGGAACACAAAGACTTTCAAATAATAATAATAATTTGAAATAATAATTGTTTTCTCCTTTTTCCTCATAAAAATACCTATAGGTAATACCTCATAACTATACCTTTAGGTTCAGAAGGTCTACCTAATAACCACACAGAGACAGACCAAAGTAGAGATACAAAATAAAACTGGCCTTGGTAAGTGACATCCACCCAAAGTCATCCTTGCATCATTCTAAAATTTCTCATGAACCTATTAAAGGGGTCGTCCCACGAAAAATATTCTGCAGGTCAAACCAGCACCTAGATCTGAATACTTTTGCAATTGCAGGTAAATAAAAATTTAGTATAGCCACTGAGTTATTCCAAAAAAAATGTATCTGTATAGCGCCACCTGCAGTTTTTTTTTTTTTTTCTGTGTCCACCTCGCTAAGGTGGACGCACATGCTCGGTTCCGTCCTTCAGCTGCCCCCGAGCTGTGATAGGGAGAGAGCTACAGCGTTAAGGACGGACCCCCTGAGCTCTCAGCCTGAAATAAATCTAGCAGAGCAATTGGAATAATGAATGGGGAGCTCTGGGTCCATGGGAGGTACAGGGCTGGTTTTAGCTTTGTCAGAAAGAGATTGTCATGTACTATATGATGTCTGATTTTCTTTTTTTTTACATTAATCATGGGATAACCCCTTTAAAAGGTCAGATATGTTTAGGGTTTCTGCATGTCAGGAGACACATGGAAACAGCTTAAACAGGCTTTTATCCATTATTAGACACTGCAGGGTAATAATAGGAGTAATAATACTAATAATAATTGCTCTTCAGAAAACCACAATAGATGAACAGAACTTCAGATATGACGTTTAACGCACATGAGAATAAACCAACACTGTATACGTCGGTACCTCATGGATTTAAACTACATCAATGTATTGACCATCTTTCATGGGCCATTCTGATGTGACCAGATTATCCGTTTGCCTACAATCACACAGCTCTAATGGCTGGTTACAACCACAGGCAACTACAGCTGTTGTGATCTGATTTCAGCAACATCTTTTTGGTCATAATATACTGGCCACTAAGTGTATGCTCACATGAAGTGACATCGATACCTTGTAAAGCAGTAAAGTGCTAAGTAGGTCCATCCAAGCATGCTGAAAGCATTTCCGAAAGTACCAATATCTCACACAGATCAGGTAGCATTGTGTTACAGGCCCCTTTAGCCAAAAACTTTCCAAATGTAATGGAGACAAATATCTACAATAAAGCTCTATAGACTTTAGCAGCCAGGCAGAAAGACAATCTAAGAACCAATTTGACTTTATTACTGGACTGACAAGAAGTACTCACGAGCCAATGGCAAGTTTCTAAAGCAAGAAGACTATGTGGCTCCTGGGATTTGTCCACCTCTGCTTTACAATGAAAAAGACCATCGACAATACAACGACACTATCCCACAGGAGCTTGCATTTTATCATACTGACCACACAGTACAGGATCTGATGAAACCATTCTGCTAGATGAGAATGGACGGGTGTATTTGGAAGGTGCTATCTCGTGACTTACCTTCAATTCTTTTCAGGGCAGCCTGACATGACCCCTGGTTGGGGAATTCGAAAGGACTGTTACAGGTCCGAATAGTGTCGCATTCACATTTTCCATTGATGATGTTGCACCCTGTTACAAAGTTTTCATTGCAAGGTTCAAATCCATAGAGCTGGCCATCATCCCAATTCTCATCTAGAACATAAAGAAATAGATTTTATTTCCACAATGCTGGATTAGGTCCATGAATACTGTAATATGTATAGATTCATCCTCCCATATTCTATATGAAGATGTGTAGCCATAGCGCCTATTGTCAGGACATAAGCAAAACTCTTCTTACACCTTTCATGATAGGACCAAAGCCCAGATATACAGATATACAACTATATATCAATCTCAGCTCCTCCTGCTCTATAACATGCTGGTTCACTTTAAACAGCAATTCTCGATTAAAATATGACGTAATTGCTCCTATTAGAAGGTGGATTAATCTGTAGATATAGGAGGACAACTGAGGGAATTTCAAATTCCCTAAAGTTGACCTGAGTATGGGCAGAACGATGGCTCAGCGGTTAGCACTGTTGCTTTGCAGCGCTGGGGTCCTAGGTTAAAATCTGACCAAAGACATCTGCCTGGAGTTTGTATGTTCTTTCTGCGTGGGTCTCCTTCAGGTACTCATGTTTCCTCCCACACTCCAAAAATATGGAGAACTACAGCAAGCAAATGTCTGTAAAGTGCTATGGAATAAGTAAATAACTATTCAACAGAAAGTTAATTTGCATCCTTCAAAGCCTAGGTACTCTACTTGTGGTATACGTGGTGTAAAGGACCTGTGGTAACATGTTGGACACATGAACAGACAGGTCCTGCGCCCAGGTGGTAGTTAAAGGGAATCTGTCACCAGGTTTGAGCCCTGTCAGCTAAACATATGCTGACGTTCAGGGTCTCATTAGCATGCCTAATATGGGCTCATCTAAACAAATGGTAGCGTAATTTTGTCAAAAAACAGGTTTAACTAACCTGTCAATCACACATATAAGGAGCCCAAGGGGAGGTCCAGCGATGCAGGGTGCCCGGCCGCAGACATCGCTGTATGTGGCAAGCGCCGCCTCCTAATGCTCCGTGCCGCCTCTCCCTCCCCCTCCTCCTGCTGTAAGCGCTGGCTCGTACGCACACGGCGCGTGCGCACTTCACTTGAAGAAGCCGATCCAAGAAGTCCGCGCGTGCGCACAGGCATGCACCGTGCGGACTTCTTGGATCGGCTTCTTCAAGTGAAGTGCGCACGCGCCGTGTGCGTCTGAGCCAGCGCCACAGCAGGAGGAGGGAGGAAGGCGACGGAGCATAGAGGCGGCGCTGGCCACATAGCGATGTCTGCGACCGAGCATCAGCTGGACTCCTGGCCTTGATCTGTGATTGACAGGTTAGTCAAACCTGTTTTTGACAAGATACGCACCATTTGTTTAGATGAGCCCATATTAGGCATGCTAATGAGACCCTGAACGTCAGCATATGTTTAGCTGACAGGGCTCAAACCTGGTGACAGATTCCCTTTAAGAGGGAGTCTGAAGACTACAAATGAACTGCAGAAGAGCTCACGCTCAGTCTCTGTCCTTTGTTGAGGGGGTGCTCATGCTAGCTAGGGTAGTGTGCATAGAGGGAAAGTGTTACGGTCAGTCTAGCGCCCTGGAGTAGGGGGACATTTTGTGAAATTTGTGGACATTTGCCCGTTTCCCCTGTGCAAAGTTAAAAACTTCTTACTTTTTTACACTGAAAAGGGTTAACTTACACTTTTAAATACGGTCTAACTGCATTTTATATGTATGTTGTTAATTTGCACTGTATTTGCGAAGTTCTGTGGAAAGGGCTAATAAATACTGAGAGACTTTTGGGACTTTGAATGAGAAGCTGGTAATTTTCCACTGCTGCCATAGGGTTTAAAGAAGAGCATGTTTTCGAGGGAAAAAGCCAGACTTGTTTACCACCAAAACCAGATGGACTGACCTTTTGAATGTCTGGTTTTAGCTCTGTTGTTTTGTCTGGAAACTTGTTTTTATCTGAAAAAACTGCTGTGTCATTGAGTATTATTGAAGCTGTAATGTAAGTCTATGCCAAATTGGAGAGGAAACTTTGTGATTGTTTGTGCCAAATTCCTCCACTCCACTCCTCCCACTAGAAGGTTCCAGTCTAGCTAGAAATGGTTTATAAGGTGAGCAGTCAAAGCCCCTAGTGTTCTGCAGTTAGGGACCAGTGCTCGGAGGGGAGACTCATACCAGCCTGCATGAGTGACCAGAAGAAGACGCTGAGATGGGGACGCTGAGCCACAGACCATGGGTCACCAGCCCTGTGACCAAGGAGCCACCCGGACTACTGAGCGACAGACCATGTACCTCCAGCCTTCTGAGAGAGGGACAGCTAGTTCCTCAGCATCAAACCCTTCTTCTGCTATGTAGACTGGAGAGGCCAACTCTATTCCTTGTCTATATTATTTTGCACCTGAACTCCTAAAGTAAAAAAGCACACTGGTTTACTACAGACCCTGAATCTCTGGACTTATTTCCCATTGGGGTGCACCACACCTTAAATTCCTTCCAGGGAGCAGCAACACGTGGTGACACCTTGACGGTGTCCGGGGGACACAGCGTAACGTTGTGGCCACCCCAAACCCGGCTACTGCATCAGTGGAGATGGATGGTTTTGGGTATAATGCTAATGGTGCTACCATTGTGGAAAAGCTGGGAAGGGAGTGAACGTAGCTGTCATTAAGAGAAGGGGTGGTTAGGGGGACCAGCATCTGTCAGGTAAGAAAGAAGCAATAATGCTGTCAGAGGGGAAGGCTGACAATGCTGCTGCATTGTAGTATTTGTTGCTTCTGGGAAGGCATTTTGTGCTGCACTGTCTTGTCTAGGCTGCTAGAGTGTGCTACCAGTGCTGCATAGTGGTATCTGGTTGGCATTGCTGGGGATAATATGGTCACTGCATTGTGGCATTTGACTCTGAGCATTGCTCGCTGGTGAGACTCTGGCATCACCATGAATTGACTAGTGAGGTCTGAGTAGAAGAAGTTTGAGAAATCCTGCTCTAGGATGGTACTCATAACGTGCTGATACAAGAATTCTAATAGAGAGTACACTGCAAGATAAGAGCCTAGGGCAGACATCCTCAAACTGCGACCCTCCAGCTGTTGCAAAACTACAACTCCCAGCATTCCCAAACAGCCTACAGGTATCATCCTACAGCAGGGCATTGTGGGAGTTGTAGTTTTACAACAACTGGAGGGCCGCAGTTTGAGGATGCCTGGCCTAGGGGGTACTTTGATGTAATCTGAGTAGAGAGTTCTTGGCTTAAGGCCCTATTACACGGGCCAATAGAGCAGACGATTGTCGGGAAGGAAGTGTTCCCTCCTGTCAATTGCCTGCAGCGATCTCCTCCTCAGTATAGGAACGAGTGATCACTAATACATCGCTCATCCCTATACTGTCTCATTGTTTGCTGGCAGCAGAGCGCCTATTAAAAGGCGCAATCTGCCGCTGACAAATCAGGTTTTTTTAACATGTTAAAAGATCCCGATAAACGAGCATTTGCTCGTTCATCGGCGGCAATATTACACTGCCAGATGGTCGCTAACGAGCCTTCATATGACCACTCGTTAGCAATCATCTTAAAAATAATCTGCCCATGTAATAGGGCCTTCAGTAATACTGAGAAACACTGCTTTAAGGTCCTATTCACACAAGCCAGCACATGGACTGAACACAGAGACATTACAGTCAATGGCCAAGTCATGTCTGAGTATCCGGTTCTTGTGGTAGACCAAAAATGGACAGCACACAGACGTCATCCGTGTGTGGTCCGTTTTTCAGGAACAGTCAATAGAAAAGATAGCACTTTTTTGACACCAGTGAAAACAAAAGGATGACATAGTGATGCCATATAAACAGAAGAACAGACAAACAGAATGCAGTCGCCATTTTTGGCGGACAGAACATGTCAAAGTTTTTAACGCTCATTCGACCCACACAGTTCGCTGCTGACCCAGTATTATTTGTGCTCACAACAGTATAGTACCATCATACCTGCTTGATCAAAAGCAGCACATGGGTAAGGAGCTGTAAAAATTATTTTTAACCTTAATGCAAATATACATATGGACCGTGTCACTAGACCATTCATTTAAAATCATCAGAATAGATGAAATCATCCTGATTTTAATAGGAGGGCACGCAAACTTCAAAATATGGTTCCATATTTCATAGATTCTGGACCAAAAAGAATAAGGGAGCATTCACACAACCGTATCTATTTTGTGGTCCGCAAATCGTGGATCCGTAAAATATTAATGCAGTTCTAGGCATCCTGCAATTTTTGGGGGCCCCACTGAAAAAATGCCTATCCTTGTCCGCAAAATGGACAAAAATAGGACACGTTCTCTAATTTGTGACTCAGCCGAACAAATGCAGACAGCACGCATTTTTTCACATCCCATAGAAGTGAACGGGTCTGCAAGCGATCAGCAAAAAAAGCAGATTGGACGTGGAGCATAAATTTGGTCGTGTGAATGCACCCTTAATCATATAAGTTAAAAAATACATGACATAAAACAGGGAAAAAGTCCGCCCCTCTCCAAACGTGGTCTGTGGTCTCTCAGCTCATTCATGTGACATAGACGATTTCCTGAAACACACCACTGCTTAAAAGGGCCCACTGTCTCGTGTACGCCTCGGTAGTAAATTCCCTGTTTATGAGGTCCACATTGGTCTGAATGTGACACTTGTCAGACGTGTTACTAGTAAAAGCCTGAGACAGCAAAAATAAGCTGAAAACTTCGCCAAAGCTACAAATTCATCCCAATAAAAACAATGCTAGAAATCGAGACCTCAACACGAGAAAATAACAGGAAACTCACTACATAAACAAGTGACTACATGTCACATACAAGTGGAGTCTGAATAAAATATATGCGTCCCAAGCAAATGGCACCATCAAGAAGCAAACCCTTACTAATATAGAGATTTTATGTAGGGAAGAGAAATATGCCTAAATTAAGCGGATTTCTGGCGCAAATTGCAGCGCAAACTTCGACTTCTCCCCGCTCATGCCAGGTCTAAAAAAAAGTTAATGCGGTGTGGGTGGGGAAGGGGGTGGACCGGCAGATTTGTCTCATGTACATGCCTGTTTTAGGTGTAGAAAATGGTCTAAATGTAAGACAGCTTGGAAGGTCTTACATTCAGAAGTGGTGGTGGATACACTGAAGCTAAGGAGAGGCTGGCGCCTCTACATAACTCTGGCGGATCCACTGCCAGAGCAGGGGCTTATTAAGACCAAAGTCTAAAATGCTGGTCTTCATAAATGTGCCCCATAGTGCTTACATGGTGTACACTTATGTGCTGATTTCAGTTTCCAGGAATCTACCACCTGTTGCTTATGTTACGCCATTATAAACTATTACGAAAACCTGTCACCATGTTAGGTTCTGTTCACACTACTATTAGAGCATCTATTGCTACGTCTCCAGCAGGACTGTGCAGTCAGTAAGCCAAACTTTTCTATTTTTCTGGACTCTATAAATGGTTTCTGCATACTAAATAGGAATCAGGGACTACTATATCTCCTTATGAAGAGCGCCTTAATGGCGTGAGGAGTCTTATAGGTCACTCACCCAGTTAAGCCAGTACTCTCTGCTCTGCACTGATGAGGGGCGATGACCCCGAAACAGCAGATGAGATGCTGGCTTATTTATTATCCAAGTCATGTCTCAAGGCCAGTTCAAAAGGTCAAACATTGACTTATAGAATAGCTGCCTCACATCTGGTAGCATTAGAGGCAGAGTTTGCTTAGAGCTCATTTACATCCCTTTCTTCCCAGAATTCCAGAGAAGTGTTGTCTGAACTATAAGACTCTTCACACCGGTAAGGTGCTCTTCATAAAGAAGTATAGTATTCCCCGAATCCTGACCCAGGCCTCTCACCGAGTTAAACCAGCACGTTCTGCTCTGCACTGATGAGGGGCAATCACCCTGAAACAGCTGTCTGCAGATGAGGTTCTGGCTTAATTATTATCCAAGTCATGTCTTAAGGCTTGTTCAAAAGGTTGAAGATTGACTTGTAGGATAGCTTCCATTCATCTCGTGATGTTAGAGGCAGAGCTTGCTAAGCGCTCATTTGCATACCCTCTTTCTAATAATTAGGAATAAGCAGTTTACATCAGAACATCCAGAGGTTATTTTCATAAATAACGGCCTATCTAGATTACTAGTTTTCAAAATGTCTAAATTCCTCCATTTCTACTCCATCCAAAACGGATTGCAGTGCTTTTCTTTTGGTCAAAATGAAGGAACCCCAATGGAACCTGATGAACCCCATTATTTATCAAAGAGGCCTGTCGGCACTGGTGGCATGTCGTATGATGTACCCAGGAGAGTGTTGGGGTTCTGTTATCACAGGAAGCCACAACGGTAGTTTGAAAAAATCCTTACAAACTCAAAGGCCCGTAGTACTGTTACTTTAGCAGGCTGGTGGAAACTTTACTGGAGCATGGAGGTCCAGTGTAGTCACCTGCTGGTCCACAAAATATAATGATACCAATCAGGGGTGCTAAGCACCCTAATGTTTTCTTGGAATTCCCATTTAACCAGATATGTTGTTAGGAGGTTCCTTAGTGGTTAAAGAAAAGTGTACAATAGAATTTTGGTATAGGTACAGTATAGGTGCCGGTTTTGTAAGGTCTGATTCATCCATACAGGAATCTACTAGAAGCTGGTAGAAGAGTTCAGCAATGTCCATAAATCCTAGCACTGTACATTCATAGGTCTGATCTTCAGGAAAACCACATGATGACTTGGCCCACTGACAATCTTTTCCTTTGAAATTTGCTCATACTGGTCTTCTTTATTCCACTTCTACAACAACCTGTTTACGCGCCAGGCAGTACAACTCCTGTTTTCTTCTCTGCTTATTTAGTAAAGCTTCTCTTTAGGCTGCTGTTCAGTTGCGTGACTTGCTCGTATGAATGCTTAGCACCTTGATAACCACCATTACCCAGAGCACACATTCCAAATCAAGATCCCTGTGTCAAATTCCTGTCTTTCCACATGACTGGAATGTGAAAAAAAAAATCCCAACTAACCAGTACTGGCACTGGTCCAGACTCTCTTCCTGAAGCGATAGAAGTAAGAGGCCAAGCACAGGCTTTTGCTTCCTCCACCAGACCTACGTCAGTCTCAAGGCTTCTCATAATCTCCTACGTATCTCCTAAGTACTATGTACAGAACAGATCTCTCAGCCATTTATCAGGATTACTTGCTAGTTGAGGAGCTAAATCATTCATGTGACTAGTTTATTGTATAATATACAGGAAGTCATTTATACAACCTTAAAATAATAATCATGATCTACAGTAATTCATATGACGCCACAATGTTCTGGAAGTAAACATATGACATAACATAATAAAAAATGCACTCCTATTCGATGATGAAACCAAAAGACACTGTACTGATGGCTTTTAGGGCTATGATTTTTGATGTTGAAGACTTTTCAAGAATTTAAACATATTACTTATACGACCATATAGACATATCAAAGGTTTCGATCAGTGGAGGTTCGAGTGTTGACAACCCCACGGATGGCTAGAACGAGGAGAGAGAAGCGCTCGTATATAATTCTCTTTCCTAGCTGCAGGAGAAAGTCTATGGGCCATATTCATCATTACACTTCCATCTTACTCCACTTTTACACATGCCCAAAGTCACTTTAGGATAGTCAGATTTATTAATGGTCCTTTAATACTGTGATAGATGGGGTTGACGGTAGCAGTTTATCCTTCAGTAAGCGGCTTTACAAAAGTTGCACGTCTTTACAAAAAATTTTCATGTTCTATTAAAAAGCCACATACGATAAGCATGGAGTGAAATTGCTCATTTTTTTGCGACTTTTTAAATGGTTGCAATAGTAAATATGTCTAGAGATTCATTTACATAAGACAACACACCCACTTTCACAAAACTGGAGAGCTTAGTGCACAGCTTGGAAAAGTCGCAAAAAAAAGCGCAATTTTACCGATTGCGCATTTTCTTGCGACTTTTTCACTCCAATAAAGTGACATGAAATGATAAATCTGGCCCTATGGGTCCGTCTCAATTCTCTGCTCTCCAATGAGGAGGAAGAGCGTGATATGAGACAGCTTCTCTCGTCTCATTCTAGCAATCAGTGGGGGTTTCGGCACTCCCCCCACCAATCAAAACTTTTGATATGTTTCTATGACATATCAAAAGTTGTTTTTTTTTCTCAGTGGGGGAGATTTATCAAACTGGTGTAAAGTAGAACTGGCTTAGTTGCCCTTAGCAACCAATCAGATTCCACCTTTCATTTTCCAAAGGCGCTGCGAAAAATGAAAGGTGGAATCTGATTGGTTGCTAAGGGCTACTAAGCCAGTTCTACTTTACACCAGTTTGAAAAATCTCCCCCGTGACTCACACAAACAATTGCTTTTCAGACAGAAGGATGCACAGCTACCTGGGTCCAGCTTCTCTAACCCCCCCCCCATGATTACCTTTACCTAGTAGTGACACATGACTCAACTGAACGGCAAACAGATAGCCACTCAGTAGTTCTCTATTTTGGCTCCCAGAGGAGAGCCTCAAACAAGGAACCCGTTCTATGATGTTAAAGGGATTTTCCGAGATTTTAGAACTGATGACCTAGCCTTAGGCTAAGTCATCAGTATGTGATCTGTGGGGGTTTGACACCCGGGACCCCGCTGATCAGATGCCGGGGGCTTCTCACAGTTGTTCCTAGGCCTGTGACGACATGTTCATTGGTCACGTGGCCTTGGTGCAGTTCAGCCCCATTCAAGTGAATGGGGCTGAGCATGATACCAAGCACAGCCACCAGGATTGGCAAGGGTCTTGGGTATCGGACCCCCACCGATCAGATACTGATTATCCTATCCTGAGGATAGGTCATCTGTTCTAAAGTCTTGGAAACCCCATTTTAATATATATATATATATATATATATATATATATACACACACACACACACACACAGTATACATAACATCTTAAAATGCCTCTACCTTGAAAAACAATTGAAAATAGCCATCCAAACAGGGGTCAGCAAAGGCACTCTCATGGGTCAGTGACTACGTAGTGCTACACACAGTGACTTCCAATGCGATGTGTACTGTGACACCTTTCTATCATAGCCGACACTCACTATTTCAAGACACAAAAACGAAACAAAAACTGTGTATGTAGACTTCACAATATTCTGCAGTCTGCAAAGCAACATCCTCTATAGACATAAAAAATGTTGTGAAAAATGCCAAAGAAAGTGCCATGAAAAATGCAGCAAAAAGCTGTGTGTGAGTGAATCCAGACTAAGGCCTCATGCACATGGCTGTTGTTGGCCATTTGTTCGCTGCATCGCGGATGCGGACCCATTTACTTGAATGGGTCCGCAATCCGGAAGGTGGGGTGTGGAATGGAGGCACGAAACCACTACTTCCGTGGGATTTCTGTCCGTGCCTTTTTGGCAGTGCAGACCGTCGGAAGTGGATTGCGGACCCCATTCAAGTAAATGGGTCCGCGTCCTCAGACGGTGGCCACATGGTCGCTGCCTGTGCATTGCGGACCGCAATTTGCGCTCCACAGCACGGGCAAGGCTGGCACACGGTCATGTGCATGAGGCCTCACATTGTGTGGGGAGAGAACATTAACCTGTTCCTAATTATTTGACAGCCATAGCAAATAACTGAGTAATAAACTAAAGATTTTTCAAAAATTCACAATATAAATTTTGTTAATCTTTAGAAGAAATATACTAACCAATGTTAATGTCACAGAAGCGATCATTGAACGAATCTCTCCAATACCATGCTATAAATTCATAGAGAAGAGTCTAATCCTCCAAGCCACCCCTTCCCTCCCCCGCCTCTCCTATGCACATCAAGAAAGACAACTGTCAATCACTGTCCGCAGGCAGGACGCTGCTCTCAGTGAGAACGGACAGCTTCACTTTAAGGTCCTTATGGAGGTACGCACAATCCTCTTGCCCCCCTGTATGAAGTATGGGGCCTCTGTATGATGTTGTATTCTGGATACAATACTTTGAGGGGAGAATAGTTCCATTGTACACCAGCTCGGAGCCATAATACAGCAGTGTACACGAGGTCTAAGTGGTTAATAATGAGTGCAAACAAAATATATATTGGCCGACTGCAAACCCTTCACTGATTACCAGAAGCACCTTGATAGTCCGACTCAGAGTTTAATCTCACTTTGCCATCACCACAACTATCATCAATTCAGAACATGAAATAAAACAATTCTCATCCCGAGGCAGCATTTTTTGAAGTAGTTGTCAGACTGGTTTACAGTATGTACACTGTGAACCATAAAGAAGCGAGCTATAAGCTGCTTACTCAGTGATATCAAAGCCAGCTAAACGGCCCAGAAGGCGGCACACCGCTCTGCTCTTCCTGGATGCGTTGAGAGCGATGGTTGTCAGCGCCTCCCCGGTTGACATTTTGACACATCAGGTCTTATTATTAGGATTAGTGCAGACATTAGACAGAGGAGTTGTCTATAGCAACCAATCAGATCACAGCTTTCATTTACAGAAATGCAAAAGGAAAATGACAGAATGGCTATAGGTGACCAAGCACATTCAGGCACAGAAGGATACATGTCACACTGTGTCCCTTATTTTCAAGAGAGATTAGGTTACTTCCACACATGCGGTAAATGAATGCTTTACAGGTACAATATACCCTACAGGCAGAGTATACCCACTGGTAGTGCTCTACAGGTACAGAACAACCTCTGATAGAGCTCTACAGGTAGAGAATACCCTCTGATAGTGCTCTACGGGTAGAGAATACCCTCTGATAGAGCTCTACAGGTACAGAACAACCTCTGATAGAGCTCTACAGGTACAGAACAACCTCTGATAGTGTTCTACAGTTAGAGAATACCCTCTGATAGTGCTCTACAGGTAGAGAATACCCTCTGATAGTGTTCTACAGGTACAGAACAAGCTCTGATAGAGCTCTACAGGTAGAGAATACCCTCTGATAGTGTTCTACAGGTACAGAACAAGCTCTGATAGAGCTCTACAGGTAGAGAATACCATCTGATAGTGCTCTACAGGTACAGAACAACCTCTGATAGTGCTCTACAGGCAGAGTATACACACTGATAGTGCTCTACAGGTACAGAACAACCTCTGATAGAGCTCTACAGGTACAGAACAACCTCTGATAGAGCTCTACAGGTACAGAACACCCTCTGATAGTGCTCTACAGGTACAGAACAACCTCTGATAGTGTTCTACAGGTAGAGAATACCCTCTGATAGTGCTCTACAGGTAGAGTATACCCTCTGATCATGCTCTTCAGGTACAATATACCCTACAGGCAGAGTATACCCTCTGATAGTGCTCTACAGGTAGAGAATACCCTCTGATAGTGCTCTACAGGTAGAGAATACCCTCTGATAGTGCTCTACAGGTAGAGAATACCCTCTGATAGTGCTCTACAGGTAGAGAATACCCTCTGATAGTGCTCTACAGGTAGAGAATACCCTCTGATAGTGCTCTACAGGTAGAGAATACCCTCTGATAGTGCTCTACAGATAGAGAATACCCTCTGATAGTGCTCTACAGGCAGAGTATACCCTCTGATAGTGCTCTACAGGCAGAGTATACACTCTGATCATGCTCTTCAGGTACAATATACCCTACAGGCAGAGTATACCCTCTGATAGTGCTCTACAGGTACAGAACAACCTCTGATAGTGCTCTACAGGTACAGAACACCCTCTGATAGTGCTCTACAGGTACAGAACAACCTCTGATAGTGCTCTACAGGTACAGAATACCCTCTGATAGAGCTCTACAGGTAGAGAATACCCTCTGATAGTGCTCTACAGGTAGAGAATACCCTCTGATAGTGCTCTACGGGTAGAGAATACCCTCTGAGAGTGCTCTACAGGTAGAGAATACCCTCTGATAGAGCTCTACAGGTAGAGAATACCCTCTGATAGTGCTCTACAGGTAGAGTATACCCTCTGATAGTGATCTACAGGTACAGAACACCCTCTTATAGTGCTCTACAGGTAGAGAATAACCTCTGATAGTGCTCTACAGGTAGAGAATACCCTCTGATAGTGCTCTACAGGTACAATATACCCTACAGGCAGAGTATACCCTCTGATAGTGCTCTACAGGTACAGAACACCCTCTTATAGTGCTCTACAGGTACATAACACCCTCTGATAGAGCTCTACAGGTACAGAACACATTCTGATAGTGCTCTACAGGTAGAGAATACCCTCCAATAGTGCTCTACAGGTAGAGAATACCCTCTGATAGTGATCTACAGGTACAGAACACCCTCTGATAGAGCTCTACAGGTGAAGAATACAATCTGATAGCACTCTACAGGTAGAGAACGCCCTCTTATAGTGCTCTACAGGAACAGAACACCCTCTTATAGTGTTCTAAAGGAACAGAACACCCTCTGATAGAGCTCAACAGGTAGAGAATACCCTCTGATAGTGCTCTACAGGTAGAGAATACACCTCTGATAGAGCTCTACAGGTAGAGAATACCCTCTGATAGTGCTCTACAGGTAGAGAATACCCTCTGATAGTGCTCTACAGGTACAGAACCCCCTCTTATAGTGCTTTACAGGTAGAGAATACCCTCTGATAGAGCTCAACAGGTAGAGAATACCCTCTGATAGTGCTCTACAGGTAGAGAATACCCTCTGATAGTGCTCTACAGGTAGAGAATACCCTCTGATAGAGCTCTACAGGTACAGAACCCCCTCTTATAGTGCTTTACAGGTAGAGAATACCCTCTGATAGAGCTCTACCGGTACAGAACACCCACTGATAGTGCTCTACAGGTACAGAACACCCTCTGATAGAGCTCTACAGGTACAGAACGCCCTCTGATAGTGCTCTACAGGTACAGAACAACCTCTGATAGAGCTCAACAGGTAGAGAATACCCTCTGATAGTGCTCTACAGGTACAATATACCCTACAGGCAGAGTATACCCTCTGATAGTGATGTACAGGTACAGAACACCCTCTTATAGTGCTCTATGGGTAGAGAATACCCTCTGATAGAGCTCTACCGGTACAGAACACCCACTGCTAGTGCTCTACAGGTACAGAACACCCACTGATAGTGCTCTACAGGTACAGAACACCCTCTGATAGAGCTCTACAGGTACAGAACACCCTCTGATAGAGCTCTACAGGTACAGAACACCCTCTGATAGAGCTCTACAGGTACAGAACACCCTCTGATAGAGCTATACAGGTACAGAACACCCTCTGATAGTGCTCTACAGGTACAGAACACATTCTGATAGTGCTCTACAGGTAGAGAATACCCTCCAATAGTGCTCTACAGGTAGAGAATACCGTCTGATAGTGATCTACAGGTACAGAACACCCTCTGATAGAGCTCTACAGGTGAAGAATACAATCTGATAGCGTTTTACAGGTAGAGAACGCCCTCTTATAGTGCTCTACAGGAACAGAACACCCTCTTATAGTGTTCTAAAGCAACAGAACACCCTCTGATAGTGCTCTACAGGTAGAGAATACCCTCTGATAGTGCTCTTACAGGTAGAGAATACCCTACAGGCAGAGTATACCCTCTGATAGTGATCTACAGGTACAGAACACCCTCTTATAGTGCTTTACAGGTAAAGAATACCCTCTGATAGAGCTCTACCGGTACAGAACACTGACTGATAGTGCTCTACAGGTACAGAACACCCACTGATAGTGCTCTACAGGTACAGAACACCCTCTGATAGAGCTCTACAGGTACAGAACACCCTCTGATAGAGCTCTACAGGTACAGAACACCCTCTGATAGAGCTCTACAGGTACAGAACACCCTCTGATAGAGCTCTACAGGTACAGAACACCCTCTGATAGAGCTCTACAGGTACAGAACACCCTCTGATAGAGCTCTACAGGTACAGAACACCCTCTGATAGAGCTCTACAGGTACAGAACACCCTCTGATAGTGCTCTGCAGGTACAGAACACCCTCTGATAGTGCTCTACAGGTAGAGAATACCCTCTGATAGTGCTCTACAGGTAGAGAGTACCCTCTGATAGTGCTCTACAGGTACAGAAACCCTCTGATAGTGCTCTACAGGTACAGAAACCCTCTGATAGTGCTCTACAGGTACAGAAACCCTCTGATAGTGCTCTACAGGTAGAGAAACCCTCTGATAGTGCTCTGCAGGTACAGAAACCCTCTGATAGTGCTCTATAGGTAGAGAATACCCTCTGATAGTGCTCTACAGGAACAATATACCCTACAGGCAGAGTATACCCTCTGATAGTGATCTACAGGTACAGAACACCCTCTGATACTACACCACAGACATGAACATTGGAAGTGGAACCACTACTAACCCGAAACCAATGAACACGACCATCAGATATCCAGAAAAGCCTATTCTTTGCCCAGCAACCTCAATTTGAGTGGCGTGACTACATACAAGTGCACAGTCCTACAGAATATTCTAAAGAGGAAACCGGTTTATAAAATGAACACTAAGTGACGGCTCCATCATATGATTATAATCCTGTGATTCTATGGACGCTAGATGCATTTCATCAATGCCTTCCAGCATTATTGATCACTGCCTAAATTCATTCACAAAAGAAACACATACAAATCATAGTGTTCTTTCGGATTGTGTCTAGAATTCAGTATGGCAAAGAAAGTTTAACAAATGGGAATTGAGAGCCGGCTTCTCTCCTTGTGGCTTCCCTATTAAAACTTGGTTACGCTGTTCGCTAAAGAAATATTTAGGGAGAAAAGCATCAGATCCTCCAGCTGTTTATAAAGCAGCCTCACGGTTTTAAGAAAGCGCCTGCAGCCAGATAACACTGCGTTTGAGGTGCATCGCTCATACCCAGTGCTACCTTACAGCAAGTCAGAAAGCTCCAGTCTTTTATTGTCTTCCTCTGTACTGAAAGAACCTTGTTAGGTTTGCACTAGCTTCAAAGGGATTAAAAGAGCATGTTTGAGTCTCATTCCTCCTAAATCGAGGCATACTTTCCCTAGGGAAATTTTTATTGTGACGGAGACTAAAAATACAAGGCTGGATCAACGTGTCTACAGGAATCACAGTCAAATGGTCAACGCGATACAAAAAAAAACATGAAAAGGTTTATATTGCCGAGTGGTTTATATTATCACATCCCCGCTGTATGATTTCCCATGCAAACAGGAAAATTGCTTATCTGTTTCGCACGGTGTGCACATTTCGCTCTGGTTAGACAGGCTGACAGACATGTAAATGATGCCCTATTTTTATGCACCTTACAGATGCTGCTCGACTTAGTCCCATTGTAAAGAACAGGAAAGAGAAACATTCCCCCTCAGGGACTAAATAACGCAGAGCTTCCCTTTGTTATTTTCACTCCTGCCAGTCACCGTTATGTCGGGTGATCCACACTAACCTGAATTTCATAGTCAAGTCTTTAGCTATTCTCTGCATTCTGTTTAATGAAGCACCTAAGGGATTAAATATGTTATGCAGAGACATCTTCAGAACAGAAGAAAACCTGGTACTGTTTTCTCCACGCTCAGAGAAATACATTTTCTGCTGGGAAACGGGATTCTTCAACCCTATAATGATCCTCTTAAAGGGCATCTGCAGCAGACTTGTTCTTGGTGGCTGAAGGAATCTGTGTCGGTCTCATGTTCATATGTGCCCGCATTGCTGAGAAAAATGATGTTTTTATATATGCAAATGAGCCTCGAGGAGCAACGGGGGCGTTGCCGTTACACCTAGAGGGTCAGCTCTCTCTGCGACTGCTGCTCCCTCAGCACTTTGATTGGCAGGGTTAGGCAGTATGAACCTCATTATATCTGCCTAGCCCTGTCAATAAAAAATAGAGAGGGTGCGGCAGTGCTAATTTGCTGACAGATGCCCTTGGGCAAAAATATTTGTGACTTAAAGGGGTTGTGTCACTTCAGCAAATGGCATTTATTATGCAAAGGAAGCTTCCTTTGCTGGCTGATTCATTTTTCCATCACATTATACACTGCTCGTTTCCATGGTTACGACCACCTTGCTGTCCATCAGCGGTGGTCGCGCTTCCACACTATAGAGTCTCTCCCCATTAAAAACACACACACATTGGGCTGAACGAGTATATATATATATATATATATATATATATTTAGAGGAGTCGGGATCATACGGCTTACAGCTATTGGAAGTGTAAGCCTAGCTTTAGCGAACTGCAGTCTCTGGACTGCCACTGACAACATAATAATAGCACTCTGATGAATGGGGCCACGCAAGAATAACACACAAGTCAAAGACAATAAAGTGGCACTTGTCAGGTGTACCCACAAACATTATATATGACTGGCGTAGTACTACAAGCCCATAATAGAATAGGACAATAGGGGCACTAACACTGAATAACGGAGAGGCTGAGAGCAATAAGGCACACAGCTACTAATGACAAGTAATGTCGTCAGATTCATCTCACTTGCAATTCATACAAGTTTTAATCCATTTGTTTTTGGAAATAAACGTCTAATTTTAAGATTACAGAATTAAAGGTTAAGTTTTAAAGAGAACGTGGGTGTGTGAAGAAAGGGTTATTATTTGCCTTAGGTAACCTGTGAAATGATATAAATGATTATCACACCGCACATTGTGGATCCATATAGCTAATCGGGTGGAGTTATGGTGGCAAATTGACATTTACAAGGCAAAAAAATCTTGCCCCCCGGACACATGCACGCCTGGCCAAGCCCAGCATGCATGTGTATGAAATGAGCGTTCCAATTTGTATGGTCACATTAACATTGCGGTATTGACCATTTTCCTAATGTGATTTCATCTAATTCATCGCTTTCTTTTTCTGTATATCTCCTTGTTCACTGTTGTCTGCTGATTCAGTTGATTTTTATCTCCTGGAACAGCACGAGACTGAGAGAAAATGAAATAAGCAGCTTTCTAATGTACAGACGGAAGCACCGACACAGGGGCCCTTGTATACACTCCCCGGCCGGAAGCACCGACAGAGGGGCCCTTGTATACACTCCCCGGCATTAGAGTACCTATGGATGGTCATCCATTGGCAGAGGACTCATGGTAAATGAATCAAATCCCGTGCTGAGCCACGCCCCCTGCACTGATCACATGACGGTGACGTCACCCCAGGTCCTTCGGCTTTTCAAAAGTTCGGGTTCGTGGAAGCCGCCCCTTATGGATTCCATATGCCGGGATAGTCCGCAGTAGTGGAATCCATAACGGGATGCGCGACTTACCACAACCCGAACGCCGAACTATTTTTTAAAGTTCGCTCATCTCTAATTACTAGCTAACCTTCGGCACTCCACCTGTGGTAAAACTACGACTCCCAAGATGCACACTTGCTTGGCTGTTCTCAGAACTCCATAGAAATAAATAGAGCATGCTGGGAGTCGTAGTTTCTCCACAGCTGAAGTTCCGGAGGTTAGCCATCACTGTACTAACAGGTTACCAGTTGGGAGTGTGTCCTTGCACAAGACTATCCAATGTGTGCTTCCAGCGTCATACTGGGCAGGAACACCCAGATGGACCTGCAAACTTTTGGCAATTCATTCATAAACTTCTAGTTGGAACAACAGAGGAATGACATTCCATAGAGCAAAGATGCCCAGCCTGCGGCCCTTGTAAAACTACAACTTTCACCATGCCCTGCTGTAGGCTGTCTGGGCATGCTGGGAGTTGTAGTTTTGCAACAGCTGGAGGGCCGCAGGTTAGGAAGAATAGACGTCCCAGACTTGTTATTACATGGGGAACGCAAGTAGTTACTAAAACAGACATGTCACATATTATCAAGGCTGGTGTGAATGAAGATCAAGAACAGCACGTTTTCATCTTCCGCTATGGTTGGGCACAATAACGCCGCTGGACCATGGAGGGGTTACTCGGACGGAGATGACCAGATCCTCACTGCAGGAATTTTCAAGCCTCTCATCATTCATTAGTGGTTTGAAAAGTCATCCCAGGAAAAGGGACCTTGAGTCACTGCCTGCTCAGACCTTTCCAAAATCTAGCAAGCTTCTTAAAGTAAGCAGTCACATCCTCTCAGATATCAAACCTCACATATTCACATATTAGTAATGAAGTAGAAGATCCGGCCTTTATTCTTCTGACCTGCTGCTCTCAAGTCTACACGAGGCCTAGTGAGAGGTGAAAACAAGTTATTCCTAGCTCTGTTTTTTTGAGTACTGCTCAGATACCCCAAGAAAGGCTTGAACTTAATAACAGCGTACATCTGATTACCCATATTACAATATACATTTATCTGGTACATGCCAGAAACCTGCATATTCAAGTGAAACAGACATCCCAGCCAATAAACAGAGTAATCCATTGAATGGTGGCAGAGCATTTCCTTTAAGACTTAAAGGGAATGTGCCATCAGAAAATGGCCTAATGTTTAAATCACGGCTTTATATTTAAAGAATTTTCAGATGATATTTTTCAGTTTCCATGTAAATCCTGCAGTTTTCACACTGGCCACTAAGGCTAACAATTGGTGTCACTTCTTGGTCTGTACAGATCCCTGTACTGCAGTTATCTGCTTATCAGTACACAGAAGTGCTGTGATCACAGCCAGGATTAGAATGAGACATAAGACCAGATCTACTCTTCACAATAGACGATTGTCAAACCTTATCTATTCTCTCCTTGTACAATCACCTCTGCGCAGGTCACAGAGCGTGCCTAGAAACCCTCCTGTCCATTGTGTCTATGGCCCATGGGGCTGCCGTAAAGCAATTCTCTAAATGCTGTTAAGAACAGCTCAGAGAGTAAGATGGCCGCCCCCATAATCATGTTCAGGAAACAGAAGAAATAAATCTGACATCAGAAAATAAAAAGATTAAATAAAAGGAGATGTCTTACTATCTGGCAGAAAAAAATGAAAAAGCCTCAATAAACATAGCTAAAACCTCTACAAGAAAGAAAAAGTATACATTTGTGATTCTAAATGCTGACCTTGTGAAAGACAAAGCATCACATAGATGTATCGTTAATGATCAGAAAAAGGAATTGATTTAATAATCTATGATGTCATTCTAATTAACTCTGGCATAGATCATAGCGGCAGTGGTCCCATCATGCGTCTAAGCCGGCTGCTCACTGTCATCGGGTCTCTTGCCCTTGACTGTCACACAAGATGAGTGCTTTTTAGAACTTTCAGCCCTTGGCCCAGCAGATGCTGCATTACAAGACAAATTGCCCAATATTACCAAGTTTTTTCAGGATGTGTCCACAGTCATTCATATTACGCTACTGTATGACTCAACTGTATCAGCTTTTTGAGGGCGCATAATTGAATCTCTATCCATCTGGGATGAAAAAGACAGAAGTCGGTGATCTAGTAGGCCGAATGGAAGGATTCAGAAAAACTCTGTCCACAACCTAGAAACCAATCATTTGCTACATGATAAATAGAATACTGAATCTTCACTGATCAATTACTGTGACATCAAAATGCAAGATGAGTTACGGTTTAACTCTGATTCCCACTTCCTTTGCAGAAATATAGGCTGCAGGAAACCACTGAACACGGCATCTGAGGCGTTAAATGTCCACGCTCGGCGTTATTGCCGATCGCAGACATTAGCTTTGATGTCTGATGGGTGAAACAGCAGAAACAAGGGGGCTATGGCGCCCGAGTGGCCACAATCTTCAAAATGCGGCCATCCGCCATACAGATGTCATGAAGGGGTCAACCTTTGTAACAACTTGGGGGTCATTTAGCTCTCTGGGTTCGCTGTCTTTTCAGTTTTGATGGTTGCAAGGCCTCAAGAAGACACTCCAATACAGTAGATGTGAATGCAAAATGGCTGCAACCAGCTTTGTTATTTCTTGTCCCAGCAAGACAGTGTACTTTCCAAAGCAATCAGTGTACATTTCCAGCACAGGACAAAAACACATGCTAGACCGCCTGGCCACTACCTATACAGGAGTTCTCCTCAACTTCCAGGACCTGAGTCTACCACCCAATTCCCCAAAACAAGTCACAGTTCAAGCCATACTTCTGGTGCTGAAGCTGCCACGGGCTTTGGCACGGCTAGGAAGCTGTCTTATATTTAGAACTGGCGGAGGATCCACCAAAGTTATGAAGAGGCCGGCGCCAGCTTAGGGCTTTACTAAGACCAGCGTCTAAAATGCCCGTCTTAATAAATGTGCCCCACAATCTCCATCCACACATTATCTCTCCCCACAGCCATCCAAATATACCCAATCCCTCTCAATTTCACTTTCCCCCCCCCTCCCCATTATCCAACCAATACTTTTCCAAAATCCACACTAACCTATGGGGTTAGCCTGCTTATAACCTAGCATACTGTGATATTGTCTTTTATTACATTTTATTAAATATATGTTCTTTATGGCATTTTGTTCCTACATTTAGGGATTTAATAAATGTCTTTTAGGGTTGGGTCTCCAAAAACAAACTATTGAGATAACCCCTTCTCACATGGGTCATTAGTGTCACCCTACAGAACCTCAGCTTGGTTTATAGCGCTCAGCGGCGTGTTTTTACCACCTGCACTTCAAGAAAGCTGGTCATTAGTAAAATGTCTCACTTCTGCTGTTGGCCAGAGAACTGAAATCCACAGAAATTTGTATCAGGGCATCCTGCCATCATTACATCATCCACTGCCCAAAGAAGTGAGAGTTAGCAAACGCCATACTAGCGCGGGTCTTTAACTCACTAAGTGGCCCCATGTGGTCAACAAATGTCTGCCAGTTTGCAGGCAACACCTAAATAAGCAGCTCCAGCTATATATTCCAATATACTGTGGACTGAATATGGGAACAAGCTGTTCTAATGGTTTACGTTTTTCTGCATAATAAGAAATCAAAGCAAGAGATCATAATGATTTGATAATTTGTAATTAATATGTTTTGAACAAGGCTCTTAATCCACAAAGGAAACCTGCCACCAAGATAAAACAATATGAATACCGCAATTACAACCGCCTTGTTTCCCATCATGTGCTGAAAGCAAGGTAGCTCGCTTCAAATCTGACCAGTGCTCGCTCTCCTTTTTTCTGGGTCCCTCAGGATGTTTTCATGAGATATGCCGCCCCAGTTGCTGTTTGACAGATTTCTCTCTATTCACATTGATGGGGAGATAGTTGTTAATCTGCGGCTGGAGGCGGTGGGAACTCGTATCCGATGAACACCATATAGCACTGGCAGCGAGCTGCAACAATTAGGGTACGCCACGTGGTCAGGTTTTTTTAATGCAGTTTTGGAAGCCAAAATCAGGAGTGCATCATAAAAAGGAGAGATACAGTAGCATGCAAAAGTTTGGGCACCCCCAATCAAAGTGACTACTACTGTGAACAGTTAAGCAAGTTGAAGATTAAATGATCTTCAAAAAGTTAAAGATTACATGTTACCTTTGTATTTAAAGCAACAACAATTTTTTTTTTTTCATTTTACATGTTCAAAATAACAAAAAAGGTCTTCCTTGCAAAAATCTTCCAATTCTGTGACATTGGTGACTGCTCCTTTGAGGTCTGTCCACAGATTTTCAATGATGTTCACATCAGGAGACTGTGAGGACCATTGTAAAACTTACAGGAAGACTTTTGCAAGGAAGAATGGATGAAAATCCCTAAACAAGAATTGAAAGGCTCTTGGCTTGTTTACAAGCTGTGATACTTACCAAAGGGGTGCTACCAGGTACTAACCATGCAGAGTGCCCAAAGTTTTGCTTCAGGCTCTTTCCCTTTTTTGTTATTTTGAAAATGTAAAAGAGGAAAATAAAAATAGTTTTTGCTTAAAATACAAAGGGAATGTGTCATATTTAAAGAGGACCTTTCACCTAAAAAAAATATATCCAAAAGTTATATTACCTTATAGGGGTCAAACCCCTGATGTCTTCACCATTTTTCTTTTTTTAAAACGACCCCCCAATCGCCCGCCTTGCTCCCCGATATCTTCTGCGCCTCATATGCAAATGAGGCGCTTTAGTTATAGTAGGCGTTATCTCCAAAGTTATGGTGGGCGTGTCCGGCGTTCTCCTCACTCCTGGCTGCGAGCGCATCCAATAGCAGCGCCGGCTCTTAGCCAGGGAGAAGAGCTCAAGCTCTCGCGAGACAGGCTTGCCGAGTCCCGGAACCCGCGCCATCTTGGATTCCCCAGCGCATTAGAGGAGCGTAGCGAGTGTACCAAGATGGCGCGGGTTCCGGGACTCGGCAAGCTCAAGTTCTCGCGAGTACTTGAGCTCCTTCTCCCTGGCTAAGAGCCGAGCGCTGCTATTGGATGCGCTCGCAGCCAGGGAGTGAGGAGGACCGCCCGGACACGCCCACCATAACTTTGGAGATAACGCCTACTATAACCAAGACGCCTCATTTGCATATGAGGCGCAGAAGATATCGGGGAGCAAGGCGGGCGAATGGGGGGTCGTTTTAAAAAAAGAAAAATGGTGAAGACATCAGGGGTTTGACCCCTATAAGGTGATATAACTTTTGGATATATTTTTTTTAGGTGAAAGGTCCTCTTTAACTGTGTGCCTTTTGGGGAGTTCACAGTAACAGTAATTTTGACCAGGGGTGCCCAAACTTTTGCATGCCACTTTATGACAACCTCTATTTTCATCCACTCTTGGTTTTACCTTCTAAAACTGTATCAAACAGCCTACATGTGTGCCTGCATTAGTTTAGCCATAATACACAACATGATTAGAGAAAAAATACAGTGGGGCAATGAATGTGCCTGGCACTACTGTATGCTACCTTAGCAGAGGGGCAGCATATACATGCAGACAGGTTCCCTTCAGTAACCTTTTTGAATGCCTTTAAGATGGAGCTTACCTTCCAGACACTGCTGCTTGCATCCATATTCCTTTTTCCCCTCAGCATGAGAATGAAACTTTGGGTGAATTCACAGGTGGCAGATCTTTTTGCAGCAATTTCCGCTACTGTCCCACTTATCTAAATGGGGCTTGCAGAAATCCATATGGTTGGCACCAAAACAACCACCCCTTTCACATCAATGGAACTGATCATTTTTGCAGTAAATTGCTGTGTGTGACTTCACCCGTAGTGTGAAGCTTTAACATGAATACCCTTTTAACTCATTCTAGATCTCTCCGTTTAGAGGGAGAGGGGGACATTAGCTTTATACCCAGAGCGGTGTAAGTGCTATAACGTTCTTAGAGGTCAATTGAGCATTCACTGGACATGTCTATATCGGAAACTCTTGCATAGGAAATCCTTTGCGACTCTAAACAAAGTACGTATCCCATGGGTTGGAATGAGAGTAAACATTCATAAAAAAGGATGGTCTATTCTTAAAGTATCATCGTTGTTCCTGTTATATTGTTGAACTGTAACATGTACATGGCATAACCATCTGCAGCGTCTTACTATAAGGTTTTATGTGCTTTTGTAGGTTCATGCTGCTGTAAGCGCAAGACTGTGTGATGCATTTACATATAAAAGTCCAGTATGGAGTAAACAGGCTGTAACCTCCAGCCCACTAGATGGGGCTGTTTACCCTCTCCTCATTAGGCAGGAAGAGTTAGGTTTAACTTAGTTCAGTCTAGCACTGACTAGTCTAGAGAAAGAAGCTTGCTTAGCTGTAATCTGCTCTGGACTGAACCTGCCACAGTCAAGCACCAGACTGCAAAATGGAGGACAGCTCCAATGTTATTACAAAAGAGTATGCCAGATGCCAAGAGGATGTGAGGTGAAGTCTGTGGAGAACTGCTGTCTGATCAAGACCTCTAGCCTCCATAGCCCTGTGTCAAGAAGTTTTAGGTCCTACGGTGCCTAGACACATCTGGGGTGCAGACTGATCACCTGCATGAATTTACACATCCCGTAGAGGACAATTGTGGAGCAGTTGTACTGTGAGTACGACGTCCTGTACAAAACACTTGCAGCAATGTGTCTAACTTTAGTGGCCACCCTGTGATTACATTGTCTCGCCTAACCTTCTAAATACTGCAGCCCCTTATTCCTGGATACTTTAAAAACACCAGTCAGCTAGTAAAGTGCAGTGTGAGCATAATCGTTCTAAAGAGGCTCCTACTGCAGCCATGTAACCTGTGACACCGGTCACAAATTGCACTTGTGTTAGAAATGCATGTCCATGCATGCTGAGAAATGTGTTTAATACATTTGAACCTTAATCTTCAGTAAAACAACTGTTTTCTGATAACCTGGCCTGCTTATTTCCTGCACTGCCACACTGCACTGACATGCATAAGTGCACCGAGCGACCCTGCATTGCACCTCAAGTCCACCAACATCAAGGGCACCTTAACTGTCATTGGGCAGAAGAGCCCCAAAACCAGAGTCTGCCTTGAAGGGAGTAAAAGGTGCACCCGTCCCATCTCTGCCCAACCCAGAGAGCATCAGAACTGCAAGTACTACTACTCCCATCTAGCCACACTCACACGCACATCCCTGCAGTGTGCTACACATCCACCCTGTAAGAATGTTAGGAGTCAGTTGTCACTAACTGGTGGTGTAAGAAAGTTGTAACATAAAAAAGGTACCACACAACAAAATACCACTACCCCACAACTAGTCATTTATTACATTCATCCACATCACCATATTCTTCAGTGCAGTACACAGCCCTCACATCAATCCCTGTCTACAATGGGGTTCACAATCTAAATTTCAGATTCAAAGGGTTTTCCCGGGAGTTTTATACTGATGATCCATCCTCTGATCAGTATGAGTCCAACACCCGGGAGCCCCGCCGATCAGCTGTTTTGGGAAGGCACCAGCGCTCCTGCAGATTAACAAGCTCCCACTGTATAGCAACTGTGCCTAGGCCACGTGACACATGAACGTGTCACTCCCAGGAGCGCCGGTGCCTTCTCAAAGAGCTGATCGGCGGGGGTCCCAGGTGTCAGACCCCCACCGATCAGACACTGATGACCTATCTTGAAGACAGGTCATTAGTATTAAAGTCTCGGAAAACCCCTTCAACCTCTCAGTATGTTTCTTGGAGTCCGAGTGAAAATGGTACCTGAAGGTATGCCGGCAAACACAGGCATCATGCAGATGTTGTCCTTGGTCAGATTTGAACCCAGTGCTGCAAGGCAAAAATACTAAACACTGATCCACCAGTTGTCATCAGACTCAACCTCTTACAGAATGCAGCTCTTGGGGCGATCAGCTAATCGCCCTGCGGCCTGCTTCTGGACCCTCGGCAAACAGCTGACTTTGTCAGGGAGCTGCTGACAGTTGGACATTCCCTTGCAGTGGAGGTTGCAGGAGATGCGGTATTACATGGTGGCCTTATCAGTGACTCGTGAGCAGCTTGTACAGAGCAGATGTCCGTTCTGACTCATAAAGGGGGGTCCAGAGTGGGAGACCTCCAAAAAACATTCAAAATAAAGACTGCATTCTATGCAGTGATGTACGACATACTCATGAGACAACACCGCAAGGTAAATCTTGAGATTTCCGAAAAGCGGAGCACTGTATGCATGTAAGCCTTTCAGCTAATCCTGCCTGCACAGTATAGGGACTGCATTATGCCAAGCTTTTTCCAGTGTGTGTGTGGCAGGAACATACGCGTTCCCCACTGATCATATAACTGGGAGAAACAAAGGCCCTTGCTCTGCACCTTTACGGAAAGAGGCCTGTCTAACAATAACAGCGGGGAAACACAGGCCCTGCTTTTACCAGCTCAATGAGCATTTAAGTGCCTCATATTTCATGGCGAAAGGTTACTGGGCGGTACATTAAAAAAAATCTAATGCAATGGCATTAATCACTTTTATATCCTTCTGCCAGAGCATGAAGTGCACTACAGTTCCATAGAGGTACAGCTAATCCATGTCTCTGTGTGCTTACAGACTAAGCAGACATACGTAGGACGGTGTTACAGAGGTAACGAGCACACGGCTTACATACTGAGCATATACGTTAGGCAAAATATTCATCATCCATATGGAGTGAAGCCGATAATCCCAGAAAACCGCTGTGCTCTTATACACTGATCATAGAGCGAAGGATGTCTAGGACAGCACTTACATGGGGAATCTGCTCTCCTTATACACAGATCCACGGTTCTCTGCAGAATGTAATTACGTGGCAATGATTAGCCACACCGCCAGGAGCAGAGGGCAATACCTCATTTATACCATAGATAATTGCGCTATTCTATTCCAACAATAAAAAGCAGCAATCGCATTCATCTAATCAAATCCGGCCTCATTATCATGTGGTGGAGCGCTCATCGCAGAGATTCGTTTCCAGCTGCCATTTCTATTCACGTGTACGTGACGCTGACACCGGGGGATCCCTCCTGGTGCACTTCTCCTGGTTACCGGTCTTGTTAGCACAACATCTGGAGAGATTTTCGGGAAACCGGTGCCTTCGGTCTCACATAATTGCTAGTCTTTCCCCGTACTGCATCCGAGACCTGGAGCATTTTGTTGTACAGCTGCATGCTGATCTGACAGTTCAAAAGCCTTACCTGCACACATGGGTATATGGCTGAGCTTCCATTAGCTCGCTGCTTCTAAAACCCTTCCTGCTTGTCCTATAAAATATGGCCCTTTGGGACCACAGTGATACAGAGTTATATGGGGTGATTTGTCAAGGCTGATGCGGTGCTCGTGGCATCTTGAAGTACCGGGTGGATTCTTCAAATCCTATTTATAAAACTACAACTACTAACGTACATCAAATGGACCTTGCAGATTTCTCCAGGCCTCTCGATGGATATTTATGCAGCAAATATATTTCATCAACCCTGCCAATGTACGCTATGATCCGGCATTACCACGCCAATTGACAAGATGGCTGCCACCAATCACCTGGTTGCACACAGGCTCCACACCATGACAGCAATGTGTTCAGCACGCAGATTGTAAGCGCTCGCGGGCAGCACGCAGTCTGTTAATAAGTTCATGCCTATCGTACCTGTGTTATTATATTATGTAGGTATACCCCTTTTAGGCCTCATGCACACGACCATATTTTGGATCTGTGTCCCATCCACATTTTTTTGCAGATTACCCACAGGCCACAAAAAAACGGACATGCGTTTCTTATCCGCATCCGTTCTACAAATAATAGAGAGCGTCCAATTCCTATCCTTAATGGTCATTTCTAGTAAAAGGAATGAGTAAAATGCGGATTGCACATGGAAGATGACGTATCTGTGGGTCCGCAATATGAACACAGTTGGGTCTACAATGTACAGTGCCATGGAAATAATGGTCCTCTCAAATACATAATAATAATACCCTTTTGCATAGTGATGCGTCAGTATCTCTCCCAGTACAGTGTGTCTATCGTATGCCTGGTTCACACCGATGAATCTGATGCATGATAAAAGCAATGCACGGCTGGAGATTCGGGTAAAAGCGGAGCCGAGCAGTTCAGAACCTCTTTTCTAAGTGCATTCCATATTTGTTGGGAAAAGTGGTCCAGGGGCCTTATAAATATGGTTTCTTTTCATGTTTCTTTCCAAAGTCATTTTTTATATGCTGAAGGGGTTTTCCAGGACTTTGATACTGATGACAAATTACAAAAGGCCATCCATATCAGATGGGTGTTGGTCTGACTTCTAGCACCCAAACGACCCCTTCATCGGTTAGCAGACACCGCTCTGAACATTGTGCAGCAGCTATGCCTGTTACCCCAGCTTAGGCTACTTTCACACCAGCGTTTTTGATGGATCCGTCATAGATCAGCAAAAAACGCTTCCGTTACTGATAATACAACCACCTGCATCCGTTATGAATGGATCCGGTTGTATTATCTTTAAAATAGCCAAGATGGATCCGTCATGAACACCACTGAAAGTCTATTGTGTCAGAGAAAACTGATCTGTCCCTATTGACTTACATTGTGTGTTGGGACGGATCCGTCTTTCTCCGCACCACATCGCAGTCAGAAAAACACTGCTTGCAGCGTTATTCTGTCCGCGATGGGGACGCAACCAAACGGAACAGAATGCATTTAGTACACTCCGTTTTGTCCCCATTGATAATGAATAGGGACAAAACGGAAGCATTTTACTCCACCATTGAGAACCTATGACAGATCTTAATAGCGAAAAGGGAAAGCGCTAGTGTGAAAGTAGCCTTAGTCCTATTCACTTACATGGAACTGAGCAGCAGAGGGATGCAGTACTAGGCACAGCCATAACAAAATGTACAGCGCTGTGTCAGGTAAGTAATGAAGGAGATGTAGTACTTGCACATAGCGGGGCTGATGGGAGTTAAGCAGGATTTACACAGGACGATCCTGCAGCTGATTGTCTGGAGGGAAGCATTCCTTCTCGACAGTCGGCTGCTCGCTCAGTGTAGCAGACCGCTGTATTTACATGCAGAGATCTCCTTCACTGTATGAGGGTGAGGGATGCCATCCCTCGTCCTCATACAGAATCATGGTCTCTGAGCAGCAGATCACTATTTAGAACACACGTTCTGCTGCCAAGAAGCCATGATTGGTGGTGTCTGCATGAATGACAGGATCACCTGTTTGTTCATCGGGCGGTCAACGGCACACTTAGACCGCCAGATGATCGGGAATGATCGTTTGCAAGAGCCATCGTTCCCGATAATATGGACGATTATTGGTGCGTCTAAATCCACCTCTAGATTCCAACTAATCTGATGGCCTATCCTAAGGAGAAAGACAAAAAAAACAATGCAACAGCACTCTGCAAGCACAAATAAAGTACAATAATGCCATAATTATAGAAAATATTCTGGTGCCAATGCTACAGTCATTGTATAAATTTGAGATTATTGGCAAATACATTTTGTACAAAATTATTTGTGCCTGTCCGCCAGCATCAAGGCGATCTCTATAGGACAGGAACCTAACACTAAATGCTACCTGTTATGTGCCATACTGGCCAACATAAAATACAGGGAATGCATGTTCCACATGCATGCTGGGTCCACTCCTTTTACCGCTTTTGGTGCCATAATGGCCTCCATTAAATCCAAGGAATGCAGGTCCAACATGCATGCCGAGCCCACTCTCTACCTGCGCATTGGGATCTGCTGACTGACCCCCTTTTTCTTTGCTATTCTAAGGAGAAGCCATCCATATCAAAGATCCGGAAAACCCCTTTAACACCAGAAAAGAGGTGTAAATACATTAGTAAATTTGCCCCACTGAGTCCTATGTTTTACACAAATGCCATGAGTTGCGATGACATGGGTTGTTGTAATGCTATAGCTTATATACTGTTGAGGATGGAAACTGCATACTAATAAAGTTTGAGATGAGGTTGCTGATTGTTCAAGTGTAGTAAAACAAAGAAATCCCCTTCTGCCCAATATTTATCCTAAAGGGGTTGTCCGAGTTACTTAACGAGGTGCCCTTTGCCAGTAATTACCTTATAAAAACTTCCCATACTTTCCCCTGTGCCCCTCTCCGTCCCGCTTCTCCTCCCTCTGTTTGTATAAAAAGCTGCAGCTGTGGCATGCAGGTACAAGGCACATGACCGCTGCAGCCAATCACTGCCGTATACTGCTGAGGAAAGTGATTTGCAGCAGCCGTCACATGCCATATACCTACACGTTACCTCTGCGGTCTTGTATACAGAACGAAAGCTGTGGGGCAGAGAATGGCACAGGAGAAAGAGGAGAGTATAGGATGCCTACTTATTTTAAGGTATTTACTGGCATGGGGCCCCTTTTTAGGAATCCTGGACAAGCCCTTTAAGGTCAGTATGTAGTAACTAGCATGGGGAGGCTGAGTTAAGGACTTCTCCTGCAATCATATGTCCAGGGTACAGTGCACAATGTCAAGCGCAGTTGGAGAGACGTTAAATTATTACTCTGTATGGGACTAAAGTAGGAGTATACGAAGTATTCAAGCAACGAATGCTACATGACAAAACCGCATGTTCGCTTGCTCAGCCGCACAATGGATGAAGACAGGCATCATAGTTCTAGTAAAAAAATAAAATAAATGATATATACAGTATATATACAGATTTATAGGATTATGTATTTTTGGGAGGAGAGGAACTGGGGCGTCCCATATTAAGGCACATTCACATGGACCAGCAAGGCATAATGATTCTCAAAGGTAAATAATATTGCCGAACATCTCCCATTAGCTAAACTGTAACGGAAGGCAGAATGTAACATACATTAATCTCGGTTTAGAGGCAAATGGCATTGCTTATTCCTAAGCACATATGTCTGTATGATAGTTCTACCATATGAAATGATTCTCGGGCCCCTGCGGAGAGCACAACGAGCGCCTGCTCCAGCTCCCTGGATGTGCTTTGCAGTAAGATAATCGCCTGACTTTAAGACTAATAGATTTTTGTTTTTCTATTACTTGCAATTTGTGCTCATATGGGGAAATTGCAATGAGCTCTGCCGAGAATGAAGTCTACAAAATCAGTCCTAGCTAATCTAGTTCCTGAAAATTAGACTGTCCCCATACATAATTTATTATGGTTGCTATGGTGTTGATTCAGCTCCAAATTAGGTTTCTGGCTGGCTCCTGAAGTGTCCACCTGGGCCAACCTTTCTATATGTGATTGTTGATGTAAAAAACACAGCTCAATGCATCTTTACTTTCTCGCGCGCCGGGCCGGGCGGTGAAGAAGGCAGCCAAAATGGCCGTACTATTTCATTTTTCTGTAAGGAAAGGTAGATGACGGCAACATTTATTTCGGGGGCAGAGAAGAAAGCTGATTGACTGCGAACCGAAGATAAGAAGGTGTTATTATGTGTGGACTCCCATGAGGGTCTTATTTTACGTGATTCTCCGCGTTTCATGCCTCTTCCTTTCTAGGAGACAGTTTTGTGTGTTACTTTGGCTGCAGTTTCTTTCATACACTCCTTCTCCATATTTGAGTCCAGGAAAACCCCTTTAAAGTTACCTCATCATAAGTAAAAGGGGTTCGCCCAAGATCAACATTCATCCCCTAACCACTGGACCCAACTGCTGAGACCCACACTGGTCACAAGAAGGGGGGTTCTTAAGTCCTCCGATGTGGACGGAGCAGTAGAGACCATGCGTGAACCCCACTTCATTCATTTCTAGGGAACTGTGCAGTACAGTACGGTGCTCAGCCATCACCGACAGAAGTGAATGGAGCAGAGGTCATGCTATCTTACCCTACGTTCGGCACATATGCCAGGAAAGCTTTAATGACCACCAGAGTGTGCTTTTGGGTTTTATACATCTATATACCTTAGTGGAAATTTATCACCCCCCTATGCCAGTTTTCTGGCATAAAAAAAAGTTGTAAACCCCGAGTTTATGCCTAATCTAGGTGCAAGTGGCGTTTTGACACCGTCCTTGGCACTTTCTGAAAAGAGGGGTGGCATGTGGGCAGAATATTATCATTATTTAAGACAGTTTTCTGGCAGTTTAGCCTAACTAACTGATCACAGCAGATCCAACCACTGGGACCCCACTAATCCTGCAAACTGGGGTGCCATGTCCCTATTCTGATTGAGCGGCATGCTGAGCCTACACCTTGTTGCTCCAATCATACTCTATGGGACTGCCAAAGATAGCAGAGTACGGCGCTTGGCTATTGAATGATAGAATCCTTGTCCTACCACTCCATCAGGATGGGGATATAAGACCCCCAGCAATTAGCTAGTTATCCCCTATCCTGTGGATGGGGGGATAGCTTTAATGCTTGGCACAACCACTTTTATTCATAAGGATTCTTTATCCACAAAATCTATCAAAAACCTTTATAGGACAACTAAAACAACGGACTACTTGTCAGTGACCTCCCTGAGGTCTTCTTCCATTATCTAACTCTAGAAACTATGGATGACGGCTAATACTGTGGAAAGAGAGGACTGTACAATGACATATGCCTAAGGTTCAGATAAGGTATAGATCTTCTAGGCCACATGCTATATCGGGAACACTAGGTAGATGTTAAAGGGAACCTGTCCACACCTTTATGCTGCCCATACTAACGGCAGAATAGAGTAGAGACCGGTGAGTTGATTTTAGCTATCTGTCATTTGGAAGTTAAAAGTAAGTGGTTGCCGAGAACCAACATCACAATCATTGCAGACTAGGCCTGGAAAAGAGTCCCGGCCACCTGAGAAGAGTCCTGGTTATTCATGAATTCCCGCCCACCTGCTGATGACTGACAGTCTTCTACCTAGCTTTCTCTCTAGGAGAGAACTGCCAATCATCAGCAGATGGGCGGGAGAGCAGGAGATTATAAAAACCAGGACTCTTCTCAGGGAGATGCAACTCTTTTCCGGGCCCAGGCTGCAATGATTATGATGCTGGTTCTCGGTAACCACTTACTTTTATCTGATGTGTGACACACCGCTGAAATCAGCATTTTTGTCACTATTTTATGCTGCCCTCAGTGAGGTCAGCATAACGTTGATGACAGGTTCCCTTTAATAACTGGTCTACAGACAGTAAGGAGCCTTAGAACTAGCTTTCAGGGTTAACTTTCCAGAGATTTAGCCTGTAACCTCTTAACAGCACTGGACACGTCTAATCTAATGGAGTCAGGGAGCTTCATGAAGTGCGATGCAGCTAGTTGGGGAAACCTTGGCTCAGCTCTTTTTAATGACTTGGAGTCAGGTGGCGAGCGCAGCCAACGCTGACCGCAGTATTGATTTCTACAATGTCTTCAATCAGCGAACAATGCTTTACCACTCACTGTAATGCAAAGCAAAGCCGGGATGACCACCTGCCTCAGGCTTACCAGAGACAAGTCCTTTCTTCTTTTATCTTCTATCCCAATCAATGTTCATTAGTAGGTAAAACACATTAAACAAACGTAAAAAAAAAAAAAAAAAAAAAAACAATCACAAAACCATGTCAATTCTGCAAATATTAACATTTTACAATTCAACCACATTATGTAAAGCCAGTCTAAGAAGAGTGAAACACGTACAACCGCTGTCCACCAGGCGTCACGATTTAAATGGGCCGTCCAGGATTGCTGTGATGACTTACCTCATGTACACGTTTTTTTTCAATTTGGACTCTCCTGATCTATTTTCACCATGTAAACCAGTCCCTCTGGTTGGTTTCCATCCTGTATCCAACCAAACCCATGATGCACTTCTCCTTTCTCTGCCACAGCTCCAGCACCGCCCCTAACAGCGCTCAGCTAGTGTATAGCTCCTCCCACCCAGCTATCTACATAGACACTCCCCTATCACTGACATGTCCATGACATCACCGGAAATAAGAGCTGCATGGACATGGTCATGTGACCACAGCCCAGACTGGAAGATAAGAGCAATAACGGTAAAAGAAACACATTATAAAAAGACAGTTAGTTTAAACGATGTTGATGTAGACTGGAACATCCCTTTAAGTCCAAAATTTACCATTCAGTATGTTCATAAATTGACTGCAGCAGTGTATACCAGTATACAGATGTAGTGAGCTAAACCTGACTCTGCTAACACATGGCACAGCGTTATCTCGGTTATCTCGTGACAATAGCCATTGAAATCCTACATGGGAATATGATCAGATTATTTCTTCCCGGGAATCTGCTGATCGCTGGCGAAGGAGACCAGTGCCTCGTTGTTTCCCAGCACCATCTGCCACTGGGAAACCATGATCATTTCTGCTGCACAAAAGATCCAATTACCTGACGAGGGTTTTGCTCGTCCATCGGGTAATTGGCAGCGCACTTACACCACAAGGTCATAGTTACTAGTAACACTGGTTAGTGATGATCTGTTCGGCCAGTGTGAAGGGCCCTTTAGTTATCTTTTTCTTGCCATTCTTTACGAGTTAACCATCAAGTTCAGATCGGCTGCGTCTGTATCTTGCTCCATTCAATGTCTATAGAAAGAGAAGCTCTTTGGAGCTATTCTTTTCTCGGTCAGGAACAAACATCTGCCACACAAGCACAAGGGCCCCACAGCGTGTAACTTCAGGTACAATGGCCGCTGTACAGGGGCCCCAAGGTGTGTAACATCAGGGTAATGGCTGGTATAGAGGGGCCACAGAGTGTGTAACATCAGAGTAATGGCTAGTATAGAGGGGCCACAGAGTGTGTAACATCAGGGTAATGGCTGGTATAGAGGGGCCACAGTGTGTGTAACATCAGGGTAATGGCTGGTATAGAGGGGCCACAGTGTGTAACATCAGAGTAGTGGCTGGTCTAGAGGGGCCACAGTGTGTAACATCAGTGTAATAGCTACTATAGAGGGGCCACAGAGTGTGTAACATCAGAGTAATAGCTGGTCTAGAGGGGCCACAGAGTGTGTAACATCAGTGTAATAGCTGGTCTAGAGGGGCCACAGAGTGTGTAACATCAGTGTAATAGCTGGTATAGAGGGGCCACAGTGTGTAACATCAGGGTAATGGCTGGTATAGAGGGGCCACAGAGCGTGTAACATCAGGGTAATGGCTGGTATAGAGGGGCCAGAGAGTGTGTAACATCAGTGTAATAGCTGGTCTAGAGGGGCCACAGAGTGTGTAACATCAGTGTAACAGCTGGTCTAGAGGGGCCACAGTATGTAACATCAGAGTAATGGCTGGTATAGAGGGGCCACAGAGTGTGTAACATCAGCGTAAGGCTGGTATAGAGGGGCCACAGTGTGTAACATCAGGGTAATGGCTGGTATAGAGGGGCCACAGAGTGTGTAACATCAGTGTAATAGCTGGTCTAGAGGGGCCACAGAGTGTGTAACATCAGTGTAACAGCTGGTCTAGAGGGGCCACAGTATGTAACATCAGAGTAATGGCTGGTATAGAGGGGCCACAGAGTGTGTAACATCAGCGTAAGGCTGGTATAGAGGGGCCACAGTGTGTAACATCAGGGTAAGGCTGGTATAGAGGGTCCACAGAGTGTGTAACATCAGGGTAAGGCTGGTATAGAGGGCCACAGAGTGTGTAACATCAGGGTAAGGCTGGTATAGAGGGGCCACAGAGTGTGTAACATCAGGGTAAGGCCTCATGCACACGACTGTTGTTGTGGTCCGCTTCCGACCCATTCACTTCAAAGGGGCCGCAAAAGATGCGGACAGCACTCCGTATCCTGTCCGCGTCCTTTGCTCCGTTCCGTGCCCCCACAAAAAAAAATAGAGCATGTCCTATTCTTGTCCGTTTTGCGGACAAGAATAGGCATTTCTACAATGGTCCGCGTTCGGTTCGGTAAATTGCGGAACGGAACGCAGAGCAGCTTCTGTGTTTTGCGGATCCGCGGTTTGCGGACCACAAAACACCAACAGTCGTGTGCATGAGGCCTAAGGCCGGTATAGAGGGGCCCCAAGGTGTGTAACTTCAGGGTAATGTGACTCATTAACCCCAATGTTGCTGTTATGTGAGATAAATCATGGGGTCACATATTATTGTGAGGCACATGCGTTATTACTTTAGTACCTCCATTAATAGTAAAAGTGACCCCATCAAGTACCTCCTCATATAATGGGCAACATGGGGTTAATGTCATGAGCTTACTTAGTATTAATTAGAGGCACATGGAGGTTCAAAATTATTAACATGTACCTCACATTAATAGAAAGTAACTTCGTCATGTATCGCCTCACATAACATTATTTACTATTAGGCCTCTTGCACACGACCGTATGTATTTTGCGGTATTTTGCGTTCCGTTTTTCACGGATCCGTTGTTTCGTTTCCATTGTGTTTCCATTCCGTAGTTAAATTTGTAATAATTACTGTAATGTACGGTAATGTTTGTAAACAGTAAACACATAGGCAAGGTGGGCACGGATCCGCAAAAAACGCATGACATACGGATGTGTTCCGTATGCATTCCGTATTTTTTGCGGACCCATTGACTTGAATGGAGCGACGGAACGTTTTTTGTGGGCAATAATAGGACAAGTTCTATCTTTTAGCGGAATGGATATACGGAAATACGGAATGCATACGGAGTACATTCAGTTTTTTTTTGCGAAACCATTGAAATGAATAGTTCCATTCCACAGGGGCCGCAAACGGAAAACACAAAAACGGAATGGAAAAAAAACATTTGTGTGCAAGAGGCCCTAATATGAGGCACATGGGGCTCCAGACTGAAAAAAGAGGGCCTTAGCACGCCCTTATGTATTTTCTGGTCCGCAGAACGCGGATCTGCAAAATATAAAATGACGTCCATGTGACGTCTGCATTGCAACCGTGTTTTTTTGTTTAGTTTTTTTGGCGCATTTGCAGCCAAGAATAGGATGTGTTTTGGCTTTTGCGGAATAGACATAAGGATGCGGAGAACACATAGATGGCCACCTCATGCATTAACCCAATGTTGTTCATTATGTGAGGGGTACATGATGGGGTTACTATCAATGTGAGGTACATGGCTTTATTAATGTAGACTTGCATGTGCCTCACGTTAAGGCCTATTGCACACAACCGTATGGCTTTTTCAGTATTTTGCGGTCAGCAAAAAACGGATCCGCAAAAAATACGGATGATGTCAGTGTGCATTCCGTTAATTGAAGAACTGAATAGCTGGCCCCTGATAGAACAGTCCTATCCTTGTCCGTTATGTGGACAATAATAGGACATGTTTTATCTTTGAACAGAAATACGGAAACGGAATGCATACGGAGGACATTTCGAGTTTTTTTTTGCGGACCCATTGAAATGAATGGTTCGGTATACGGAACACAAGAAAACGGCCCGTAAGCTGATAAAATAAACGTTCGTGTGCATGAGGCCTAATAGTAAGTGACCCCATCAAGTACCTCCTCACAGAATAGGCAATCCCTACTTTGTCACCAAAAAAAAAGATTAAAATACACACAACAGGATACTCGCACATTAACCCCATGTTGCCCCCATTTTATTTTTACTTTTTTCTGTGTGGTATCAAATTGGTAGTGAGTATTGTGAGACTTTTCTTGGCTTCTACTCTCCCCTAGCAAATCACGTCTCCGCACTGTCAAGGCTCTTTAGGTGACATCGCCACTAGTGTATTTAATAAACCCAATTACTGGATAAACCAGAGTGCATAAAGGGAAATGCATTACCTAGAAATTCTATCAGGGAAGAAGCCTAATAAGATGAGAGTCCCAATACCTTTAGACAAGTTGCACAAGAAGCAATTACCCACGCATTTTCTGGAAATGACTCCAGACTAAGAAAAAGTGTGTCACACCGAAGCAGAAAACACTCCGTGTAACACAGGCCGGGGCGCTTCATTGGCAAGACTGCTACTTCCGCAAAATGCAGACATCGTCTGTGGGAGTTATTTATAGGATGATGGCCGCCGGAGCACGGAAAGATAAAGCTCCGCGACTGCAGCAACCGTATTACACCACTTGACAGTTTACCTCATTTAGGTGTCAGTACAATGCACAAAGAAAGAAAAGCATACAACATAGCAAGGGGAGTAAAACGGTACGCGATCCAAGGTAAGAAACGCCTCATTATTCCAAGACAAGTAACAGTCTATTACAGCTTCGCTCACACACTTTAGTTTACGCTTCTTTTATGTATTGAGCCGTTGGAGGCATATTTTGCTCTGCATAGCTTTCATGAATAGTGAGAAATAGCATAACTAACCAGCTACGAGAAACATCATGCGAGGCAGATGGGGTCATCAAGTTTTTAGCTGGCTCATTAAGGGTCCATTCACACGTCCGCAATTCTGTTCCGCATTTTGTGGAACGGAAGTGCGGACCCATTCATTTGAATGGGGACAGACGATTGGGTTTTTTTATGCCATGAACCGTGTAGTCTGCAGCCATTCCTGAACACTACACCCAATGGGCCTCATTATTAGTATTCCATTTAAAAACGCAAACAGAGGCCATGTGAACAAAGTCATGTTGACCTCATGTTGGGGACGGAATATAATAAGGTAACCAAAGTACAGGGCCCGTAAATGAGGTAACTAAGGGATACTCTCAATAATAACCAAACAAATGGCGGAACTCAAATTAGAACATTACAACCAAAGAAAACGAATATAAATGTGTTATTAAAGGCGTTTTCCGAGAGTTTGTTTCTATATCCTCTGATCTGAGCTGCGTCTGGGCCATGTGATCAATGAACACGACCTAGGCCCAGGTGGAGAAGGTCGCATCGCTAATGCCTCCTCCAACAGCTGATCGGCAGCAGGGTCCTGGATGTCGGACCCCCACCAATCAGATAGTGATGACCTATCCTGAGGATGGGTCATCAGTATTGAAGCCTTGGAAAACCCATTTTAGGGCTCATGCAATGCACGGGATGTTCTAGGTTTATTTTCTTTGAGGTGCGGAAGCACGGACCAAAATCCCACGGAAGCATTCAGCATTGCGGGCTGCGATACGGGCATGCGCCGCACATTTTCGTGTGCATGAGCCTTAATACACATAAATAATAAGAAAAAACTACCTAACTATAGTGGTGTGTTCTGTACATTTTAAAGTGCGTACGTTTTCTGTCTGGGCCAGGAGTCCTCGTATTCATGAGGGTCCCCCAGACTGACTCTGTGCATAGGGAGAAAGCTGCCAATTAGGGGCAAGTGGGCAGAAGAGTCGGCACCTCATGAATATGAGGGACTTCAGAGCGCGTTTCTGGCTCACAGACGCTGCACCTGATAAACTGGGAATGAGTGAAAATTGCTGCAAATTGAGAAAAAAGTGACCCCCCCCTATAAACAGCTGATATTTCCTTAAAAAAAAGGTCACAACTGTTGGATATTTATGGTATATGTAACTTGAGATCATTTTCTGGACACACTGATGTAGTTTTACTTATTTAGTCACAAAGAGAAGTGAATTGATTACTCTTCTCCTTCCTCTAGGGCAGGCAATCACTGCCATTTAGTTTTCTGAATTAAAAAAGAAAAACTAATTCAATGGGTACAAGACAGACCTAAGAAAGATGTCTCAGAGTCAATTACAGGTAGGCGCATATTGTAATTCCGTGTTCCTCCGTGACACTCTTACTGGCAGCTCCTGAATGTCTCAGTGGGGAGAGAAAGAAACGCATTTTACATCAGTTTTCCCAGAGAAAGGTTACGCTGCTTTTCTTGGTTACATTTTTAAACAAAGAAAGAAAAAAAAAATGCTGAAATATTTGCCACATAGATCAAAGGATTTTTTGAATAATTTCTTGAGGTGATCCATATTCCGTAGCCGCTTTCTGTTGAGTTGCCCTCCGGGGGTAATCTAGGCCGCCCAGTGAAAGAGTACATTTTGCTACGTTTACAAGTCCATCAGTTTGGGGTTTTGCCTCGGTTCGTGGATAAAACCACAGAACTGCAATCTGTAAATATACCCTAAGGGCTTATGCACAGGACCGGAGCCTGTTTTGTGGTCCGCAAAACACGGATAGCGGCCAGGAGCGTTCTGCATTTTTGCAGAACGGAAAGTCTGGCCATAATAGAACAGTCCTATCCTTGTCCGTACTGCAGACAAGAATAAGACATGTTCTATATTTCTGCAGATGGCATGGGAGCGACATACGGGTGCGGGCAGCACATGGTGTGTTGTCCGCATCTTCTACGGCCCCATTGAAGTGAATGGGTCAGCATCCGACCCATATGCGGACACGCAATACGCTCGTGTGCATGAGCCCTAACGGTTAGTGCACACACAGGGGAAATGCTGTGGATTTTCTGCAAGAATCTGCCCACACAATGAGTGTGTGTGGCTACCTTGACGGCATGTTCACACTGATAAAATCGGACAGATTTAGCCGCAGAAAACAGAAAGTTAACAGTTTCCCCGTTGACTTTAATGCAAAAAACTCAAAATGTGCACAACTTGTATAACTTGTAGAGGATTTTTTTTTTCAGTAGCGGATATGAAAAACACTTGAGAAGTGACATGTTACTTCTCGTAAGCAGATTTGATTGTGGATTCCTTGGAAGTCCTCACTTAAAACTCTTCTTGTAAAAGCTCCTCTAAAACCACCACCAAATTACCTACCTGTTTTCAGCTACTGATTCTGCTCCTCGTTTCTCTACCCTGCATTTTAGCCATGTGAACTAACCCTTAGGCCTCTTTCATACGGGCGTGCCGGATTTGCTCCGGGTGCAATGCGGCGCACACAGTTTCAGTCAGTTTTGTCTGTGATTGCGTTGCATTCTTCAGGTTTTTTAAGTTCATTCTTGGTTTGGTGTTGTGCAGATTTTATTATTTTCCCTTATAACATGGTTATAAAGGAAAATAATAGCATTCTTAATACAGAATGCTTACTAAAATATTGATTGAGGGGTTAAAAAAAAAAAAAAATTAACTCACCTCATCCACTTGATCGCGCAGCCGGCCTCGTCTTCTTTCAGGCCCTGCCAAAGGACCTTTGATAACGTCATTGCGCTCACCACTTGCAGGTCCTTTGGCAGGTCCTGAAAGAAGAAAGAAGACGAGGCCGGCTGTGCAAACAAGTGGTGGAGGTGAGGTAATTTTTTTTAATTTGTAACCCCTCAATCAACATTTTAGTAAGCATTCTGTATTAAGAATGCTATTATTTTTCTTTACAACCATGTCATAAGGGAAAATAATACAGTGAATAGACTTTAATGGGGTCCGGGGTTGCTCATCCCCATCATCTCTTAGCAACCATGCGTGAAAATCGCACCGCATCTGCACTTGCTTGTGGATGCTTGTGATTTTTACACAGCCCCATTCATTTCTATGGGGCCTGCGTTGCGTAAAAAACGCAGAATATAGAACATGCTGCTATTTTCACGCAACGCGCAAGTGATGCGTGAAAATCACCGCTCATGGGGCGGGTCCAAGCCAATGTGTGCACCTTTGATCCTCCTGATTCCTCTGCCACCCCCTCTCGTTCTTGATTGACAGGAACATACGAGATGACTATGAAGTAACCCGTTTCTATCAACGAGGAGAGGGAGGAGATGGCAGAACAAGCAGGAGGAGCAAGGGTGCACAGAGTGATTTGGGCCCGCCCTCAGTGCACTTATCTGCTCATTTGCTCTCCAGAATGAAGCAGCAGATAACTAAGTAAAAAGATATCATTACATTCAGCTGAGCTACTCCTACAAGGCATTGATTTCATCTCCCGGACAATTAAATTACATCTACCATTGACCAAGCTAATTGTATACTATATATATCACTAGGGTATGTCATCCCATTCTGAATGGAACTGGACCAACTGCCGGGACCCTCAACAATCCTGAGAAACAATGGTGCTGATTTAGCTGGTCCCATTCCCAGTTTTTCTTGCGTAGTGTCACTCCTGACCACCTGCTGTGCGGAGAACTGCAGCACAGCTCCATTCAAGCGAACCGTGAGCTGAGGAGCATTCCAGGAGACAATACGGTACTTCTGAAACCAGCACATGAATCTGAATATCTTTGTACCTGCATGCATTGAAAACTTTAGTACAGCCCCTGAGCTGTTCAATAAAATGTATCTATGTAGTGCCACCTGTGTTTGTGCTTTTACTTATTTCTTGTCCACCTCGCTGAGGTGGTCGCACACGCTCAGTTTAAATTGTCACCTACCGTAACTTCTGTCAGTAGGTGTGTCAGTTACAGGGAAAGAGCTACAGCAAAAAGGACACTCTGCCTGGAAAAGGACACACCCCTAAGGTGCCAGCCTGAAATAAATCTAGCAGAACAATTAAGACCAATGAATGAGAAGATCTCTGGATCCACGTGAGGAACAAGGATGCCTTTAGCTTTGTTAGAAAGACTGTCATGTGCACTTATATGATGTCTCATTTTCATTTTTTACATCAGTCCTGTCATAACCCCTTTAAACAATTTTCCGTCGGATGCTCTATTATGCCTCCTTAGGGTACTTTCACACTAGCGTTTTGGATTCCGTTTGTGAGATCCGTTTCAGGGCTCTCACAAACGGTCCAAAACTGATCAGTTCAGCCCCAACGCATTCTGAATGGATAAGGATCCGTTCAGAATGCATCAGTTCGTCTCCGTTCCGCTTCTATTCTGTTTTGGAGGCGGACACCAAAACGCAGCTTGCAGCATTTTGGTGTCCGTCTGAAGAGGCGGAGCCTAACGGATCCGTTTTTAATTACAATGTAAGTCAATGGGGACGGATCCGTTTTCAGTGACACAATATGGTGCATTTGAAAACGGATCCGTTCCCCATTGACTTTCAATGTAATTAAAAACGGATCCGTTTTGGACTTTGTCATTTTTCTTTTAACTAATGCAAACGGATCCGTTCTGAACGGATACAAACGTTTGCATTATAGGTGCGGATCCGTCTGTGCAAATAAACAGACAGATCCACACCTACGCAAGTGTGAAAGTTCCCTTACAAGTTGGAAGTTGTACTGAGCCATAATGTGTTCATGTGCACAAGGCTCAGTCCCTCATACGACGGTCATCTCGGCCAACATCTGACTTGGATCAATACTAACTATGGAGATTGTTTAGCTGCTGTCCCGAGTCAACTTCTCTAACTCATTGATGCCTTAGGGCTCTTTCACACTGGCGTTTTTGTTTTCCGGCATAGAGATCCGTCGTCGGGTCTCTATGCCGGAAAAATCCTGATCAGTTTTATCCCAATGCATTCTGAATGGAGAGAAATCCGTTCAGGATGCATCAGGATGTCTTCAGTTCAGGACTGGAACGTTGTTTGGCCGGAGAAAATACCGCAGCATGCTGCGCTTTTTGCTCCGGCTAAAAATCCTGAACACTTGCTGCAAGGCTGGATCCGGAATTAATGCCCATTGAAAGGCATTAATCCGGATCCGACGTTTAGCTTTTTCTCAATGGTTACCATGGCAGCCAGGACGCTAAAGTCCAGGCTGCCATGGTAAAGTGTAGTGGGGAGCGGTATACTTACAGTCCGTGCGGCTCCCGGGGCGCTCCAGAGTGACGTCAGGGCGCCCCACACGCATGGATCAAGTGATCGCATGGATCACGTGATCCATGCACATGGGGTGCTCTGACGTCATTCTGGAGCACCCCGGGAGCTGCATGGACTGTAAGTATACCGCTCCACCGCTCCTACTATGGCAACCAGGACTTTAATCGCGTCCTGGCTGCCATAGTAACCTCAAAGCATTTCGAAGACTGATCAGGATCCTGATCAGTCTTCTAATGCTTTCAGGCGACTTGCGTTCTGACGGATCCGGCGGGACGGAAGTGCCTGCCGGATCCTCAGAACGCAAGTGTGAAAGAGACCTTAACAAGGCGGTATTTATTTTGCAGTTATAAATCCCATCTAAGACCTACTGTCGGTAAGACTCTCTGTCTTCTGTTCATGCACTTTTTATCTCCGAAGCCTTTACAGGGAGTTCATATTTACAGAGTAAAACATCTTTTTCACATGAGATTTACTGTGTGTAATTATTACGGAGGAGCTGAACAGTCTCTATAGGTAAACAATGTTCTGCAAGGCAACAGCGAAGGACGCGGTCCTTGTATTCAGATAGCTATGAATCATAATTTATGCTGCAAGATCTTGCTGTTCATAAATTATTAATAGAATTACAACCACAGAGCCAAATGCTGCAGATACAACCAAACTCAGCATATTGAGGATGATAACCAAACTACTTATTAGGAAAGGTACACAAGCCCACTAACATGATGATTTAACTTCCCTTCCCCATGCTCTCTCCCAACGGATAATACCGCTGTCTGATTTATTTGTAAGATGCCAGCGAGGAGGGGGAGCCGCTCTCATAAGACATTATTAAGAAGAGAGATATGATTAGCCTCCGGTACTGCAAGGAAAAAAAATGAAAATAATTCATGCATTATAAAAGATGAAAGCCAAAAAAATGTATTCTCTCTAACACGACGGCTATGGGCTACATTGACTAAAGAATGAGGTCTTATTACACATGTACGCTATTTATTACTACTTTTTAAACTATGCTAAAAACTGTAAACTTTCAGTATGGTTTCCAGCACCAAACTTACAGGAACATTCCCGTCTCCGTACAGCATTCAAATGTATGGGCTTCACAGAGGTGAAATTTGTTAAAGGGAACATGTCATGTGTTTATCACCCCTTGAACAAACTAGCCCTTATTATAATTACTAATTTTAATAGTATATTCCTCCCCCCTTTTTCACATTAGTAATATTGTACCTTTGCATTCCTCGTTATTCATTTTTCCGCCAATTATTAAAATGAATGAATGACGTCACAAATCATGCCCCGTTTTTCATCATCTTATTATCTACAGCTTGTTTTTTAACTTTTCTTGTGGCTCCGATGTCTTGTTTCAAATCCCGCGCATGCGCGCAGTAACGCCACTCTCCCGGCCTTCTTTCTTATACAACAGGCATGCGCAAGTTGTTTTCCTTCCAGAAGCTTCAAGTTGTTGTTTCATCAAGCCAAATAACTCCCGTTTCTACTGGTTTACCGGAAGTGAGGATAGGTCGTGCCAAAATATACCCGACGCATGCGCAGTTTACTTTATGATGTTTGAATGGGCGTCACTACACTAGTCAGACAGCGCGCATGCGCAGGATTTTGAGCGTCTGAACAAGTGAATAGGGGAGTGGCTACACTGCTGAATAACACGCTGGACTCAAATCAAAGTTATGCATCACACTGGACTCAAATCAGCGCATTAGCATGCGGCATGTATATTATGAGGCTAACCGGTAGTCACACCACTAAGTGAATAAAGCCAAGGTACTTTTTAATAGTTAATAATTGTATATAATGAGTTATATTATAATCAAATACCCACATGACAGGTTTCCTTTACTCCTGAACTCTCGTGAGACTTCGGTGTAGACTGGTACCTTGGTACCGAAGCCAACTTCAGATTGCAGTTTTAAAATGATTTTGAAGTTGAAGAATCGAATGCCGAAGTTATTCAACAAAGTCTTACAAGACTTCGGACATGACGAATTTCAGCTCCGCAAAGCCCATACTTTGAATGCCGTACGGAGTCGGGTCTCCATACAGAATCCAAATGAAGTTATAAGAGAAGAGACTTCGGATCTCTGTCCGAAGCATGCTTCACTCAACACTAATCATCAGTATCCAATCTGCGGGGGTCGAACACCCGGGACCCCCGCCGATCAGATGTTAGAAGAGTCCTTGAGCACTGCAGCCTCTTCCTAGGCCAGTGGCATCGCTGTACCTCAGTCACATGGCCTAGTTGCAGCTCACCCCCATTCTAGTCAGGGGGCTGAACTGTAGTACCAAGCACAACCACTATATGGTGTATGGTGCTGTCCTTGGTAAGCTGTCGGGAGCCTCACTGAGAGCAGCGGCTCCCTGAAACAGCTGATCGGCGGGCGTACCCCACCAATGTGATAATGATGACCTATCCTGAGAGTCATCATTATCTTTTCCAGGATAATCCCTTTAAATAACTTATAAATTCTATGAACAAGAAATATGTTGAAATAATCTATGATGTGGCTGCTATTATAAAAAGAATCCTAGAATGATAGCTCATGGGTGCATACTGTATCTATACCGAGGAGATCTTCTCTGAAGCCACTCCACGGGTATGTCATTAGGAGTGTTTAAGCAAGGCTGGGTCCTCGAGGGACACTTGTGTACTAGAATCCGGCAGTGACTACTCATTATACGCCTGGCAGTCATAGGCTGGGCACTACCACTTTCCAGTCAGCCCGCTGAACACATGTTGAGTTGGTAGGAAGAACGTATTAGAAAAGTTCAGTAAACGCGGGTCAGTGTAAAGAGGACTTCAGTATCGCAGAGATTATCTCCTGATTTAAGGTGTCAGCGCTGTGCATAAACACAAATGTTTTCCTCCGCCCCTCGGAAAATACAGCGACTGGAAGAAAGATGCTGTTAAATAAAAAGATAATTAAAAGGTGAGAGAACATATGGAAATAAGTTTTATTCCTACTGCATTAATAGCTTATTCAATTTTAATGAGGTCTTTAAAGCTGTGAAACATCATTTGAGATGATGCCGATGTTCGCTGCAGCGGTCATTAAAGCCGCTATCTAGAGCGCAGGAAGGATTCTGAACGAGGAGTTTACCGTAAACTTTTAACCCTTTTAGGGAACAGTTTTTCAATGACACAAGCCATAAATTCATATTAGTGTAGGAAAGCATTTGTATGCATTAACAAGATTTTCCTACCTTCACTGTTTATGGCTTATCCCGAGGATCAACCCAACCCGGGTTAACCTATTTCATGTCCCTGCTTTCTCCGTAAACTTTAAGGAGTGGAACTCCACAGACTTTAATTAGGAGGGCCGCACCACTGCCCCATTGAAGTGTATGCGGGTCATCAGTATCAAAATCTCTGAAAACCTCTTTAATGTGAATTTTTTTTCTTAAACTGGGAGGGTCAGTCTAAGTTTCTTCATTACGTTCAGATGTCTAGAAGTAAAGGGGGCATTTGTCCGTTTGCTTTAGACAGAAAGAAACTAATCATAAGACTCCAATATGGAACACCGCACGTGTACAGCAAGGTCCACCCTCTTGACGAGAGTACTTAGTACTAATAGGTACATCACAGTAGGTACTGGAAGCTTGTTTCCGTACTTTTCTAACATTTGCCATGTTTCTGCATATCTTAGCCACTTCTATTAATCAGTACACAGAGGCTAAGAAGAATGGAGAGCGCATGGTAAGCTGGCATTGTACAGCTGCCATACATGATGGATGAGGAGGCAAATGCATTATTGTCCACATAAAGGTAGCCAGGGTGCTAATGCGTACACCCGCCGTCCAGGCAAGGCTTCTAGTAGGCCGGATTTGTATGGCTGGCCTTTACTCTACATTCACTGACCACCGGCTTAACCCTTTCATGCCTCCATTATTCTGCTATTACTTAAACATGACTTAAAGGTAACTTATGAGTAATGTAAAGCACACACAACAGTATTCAGTTCACACTTTGCCTGCACATTATAGACACTATGAATCCTGATACTCTGTATTGCAGTATAATACATGAGAAATCATTGGCCTATGTAGGGTGGCTTCCCACAGTGCAGATGTATGTGCAGAAACGCGCATGAAATCCACCCAAAAAATGCACATAAATCAGCACTATTTATTGTGTGTTTGGTGTGTTTTCTTTGCGGTTTTAATGCATTTTTTGGTACGGTACGAAAACTCATTCTGAAAAACGTCCGGATCCCATTATAGCGGTATGGGGTATGGCGGTGAACTCCATTATCTGGTAAACCCCGGCAGGCTGTTCTCTGTCGGAATGGCCTGCCAGATCAGTTACACGGAGGTGTGAACCTACCCTAAATGGTACTTTCAGATGCCAATTACAAGAGCTCCAAATTTATTCTACATTTCAAATCCAGGAAACAAAAGAGCTTTATTTCCTGACTAGCTGAATGTACGGTTTAGGATTATCGTGATTTCTGTGTTTTAATCACTGCTTGCATTTTGCAGAACGGAACGTCCTGCCATCTATGCAACAGTCCTATCCTTGTCCAGAAAACCTTTCAGACGGGCATTGCGGATTGGGGCCGGATAGGATGCGGGTGGGTGGCGGGGAAATCGTGCAGTTTTGACTGCGATTGCATTGCGTGGTTCAGTTTTTTCCACGTGAGAAACAACTGAATGTGTTACCCGGACCAGAGTTTGGGTTAGTTGTAGTGTAGATTTTATTATTTTCCCTTATACATGGTTATAAGTGAAAATAATAGCATTCTTTAATACAGAATGCTTAGTAGGTCAATTGAGGGTTAAACAAAAAAATTTAATATTAACTCCTCCTCCAATTGATTGCGTAGCTGCCGGTCTCCTGTTCTTTCTTCAGGACCTGTGGTGACGTCACTGCGCTCATCACATCGTCCATCACCATGGTGATGGACAATGTGATGTGACGTCACCACAGATCCTTTAGCCGGCAGCTCATGATTAAAGAAGAAAGAAGAAATCGGCAACTACGCGATCAAGTGGATGAGGTGAGTTAATTTTTTTTTTTTTTTAACCCCTCAGTCCAGGGAAATTAAAAACATTCTCAATACAGAATGCTTAGTAAAATCTAAGCATTCTGTATTGAGAATGTTTTTAATTTCCCTTATAACCATGTTATAAGGGAAAATAATAAAAATCGGGTCCCCATTCTGATCGTCTCATAGCAACCATGCGTGAAAATCGCACCGCATCCGCACTTGCTTGCGATTTTTACGCAGCCCCATTTATTTCTATGAAAAACGCAGAATATAGAGCATTCTGCGATATTTACGCAACCCACAAGTGATGCAGGAAAATCACCGCTTATCTGCACAGCCCCACTGAAGTGAATGGGTCCGGATTCAGTGCAGGTGCAATGCGTCAACATCACGCATTGCACCCGCGCGGAATACTCGCCCGTGTGAAAGGGGCCTAAAGGAAATGTTCTATTTGTTTGTGGATGCCACAGAATGGACAAAAAATGCGGACCAGATGCAGGCAAAAAAAAAACGGTCATGTGCATGAGCCCTAAGGCATCGGGAATACCCTTTAAGGCTGGTACACACATTATTAACCAGAGAGTGCCTTATACAGGACCACGTGCTGTAAGTGCGAGCTCCGCCATACACATGTACATATAACACAAGCACTGAAATTGTAGCGCCCAGGAGTGGAATGTAAGGTGTCTCTCAAGAACTTTGCACTCTTTTGAGACTTTTTTTTTTTTTTTAAGAACATGAATTGTAGTGAATGTTCACGGTGTAGGGAAGGCTTCAATGAAGTCTTTCAGGGACGCACAAGAATAACAAATGATGGTTAAAAAGAGAGAAAAACCAACATGAAGTGTAATGCGAGGCATCTATTGAAAACTGAATGGAGCAGACATAACAGCAAACACAATTCCTCTGACACATGACTTGTAAGCACTAGTATGTTGCTTCTTGAAGGCTGGGTTCACACATGGTCATACTGTAAGTAAGGGCACCACTGCCCCTCCTGTAAGCACCAGACCGGTATGCTTGCAATTCAAGGATAACGCCGGTACAGGCACATTTAAAGGTATTAGTAAGCATGAGGCTTCCCCTGCACGACACCGACGGTGCCCGAAACATCCAAAAACAAAGCTTCATATTCGGAGGTCACAACCAGAGGCAGGCAGCGAGTAAGAAGCTTCCTTTTTGGTAAGGAGGCTGCTGACTGGCCAATCTCGGCACCCTACAGGTTCATGAGACCGCGGTGGAGGGGGGTGCCATGTCATCTCTTCCTGTGAAGTGGCAGGAAATGCAGCCTCCTGTAGAGTCGGGCAGTGGACACTAGTGGATTATGTCTCAATGCATTCTGAATGGAGAGAAATCTGTTCAGGATGCATCAGGACGTCTTCAGTTCAGTCACTGAACGGCGTTTTGGCCGGAGATAATACCGCAGCATACTGCGGTATTATCTCCGTCCAAAATTCCGGAACACATGCTGGATCCGGCATTAATTTCCATTGTAATGCATTCGTGCCGGACCCGGCATTAAAAATACCGCAATGACGGATCCGGCATGCGCAGACATTTAAAAATGTGAAAAAAATAAATACCGGATCCGTTTTTTTTTCCTGAAAAATGCCTGATCAGTCAGAAAAAGTGACATGCCTTTGCATACAGTTTGCCTGACCAGGCAGGCAGTTCAGGCAACGGAACTGCCTGCCGGAATCAAACAACGCAAGTGTGAAGGTACCCCGAGTGTCTCTGATGCCCTTTGCTGAGACAACTAATCACATTTCAGAGCGGAGAATTAGCGCGGCAGAGCCATTTTGCATAATTCATCTTAGCATTGCTTGCTTATTGCATCAAACAGCTTTTTCCTCCTTTCTTTCTTTTGGCCTCTGACATGACTCCATGGAAAGAGAAACGACTCCTCTCGGTCCTAGATTAATTCAATGATATCTTGTATGCCTAGTTTTTGAGTAATGCTCTTTTAAATGGCAGTTCTCATTACCTTTCTGACTTATGCATTGATAAGTAAAATATATTGAATCTAGCGTTCTGCTGCAGTAAGGGATTGTGTATGAAATACTAAAGCTTGGGAGTTTTTTTATTTCTTTCTTTTTTTTGTTTTTGTTAAATCTCAGGCTTATCTATTAGATGCTAGAGATATGAGTGAGAAATGGCTCCAATAAAACTGCTGAAATCTCTCACCGCAGTACTAGGAAATATGTTCTGTGCTGAAAATTAGACAAAAAACGTCAGGATGCTTAAGGATCTACAAACCCGGTGAAGGAGAAAAAAATGCGCGTCAGTCGAAATGAAAAATTATTCTTTGTTCGCTGCATAAACTGCATTATATTCTTAATCAATAATTATGCAGGATGCCTGCAAGATTACATTAATTATAATTGTAGTCTGGATGATGTACTGAAATAGAAGACGGCACAAGATCAACATTCATTATGCAGGAAGACAGAACAAAATTGCCAATAAAATAACCTCTAGAAAAATTTTGGCTGGGTTAAAAACAGCAGAAATATGTGTGCATTGATTTTCAAATAATGTTAAATGTCATATTGCTTCAAATCAGTTGCAATTTACTAATAATTGGCTGCAGTTAATAGCGCTGAATCAGTTCCACCAATGCACAGGGCACAGTTGTATCTCCTCCTTTGTAAGTGAAATAATCCAATTCAGGTAATCAATGCCTTGTACTAAAAGATCTGGCTTTCTTATCTTCCACTCGCTAGCGCCTGTGTTACCATATCATTTCCTTTTTCACAAAACTGATAAGAATACACGCCTTAGATCCTCTGAAGAGAACTTGTCACCGTCCATTTTTTCCTCTTAAAGGAGATGTGTCATCTGCCAGTTAAAACCAGATGTTTTTAACTGGCAGACTGGGCTCACGATTAGGGATGAGCGAATCGACTTCGGATGAAACATCCCAAGTCGATTCGCATAATACTTCGTTTCAATACTGTACGGAGCAGCATTAGAATGTATTGGCTCTAATGAGCCGAAGTTATACCTTGGAACCGAACCCGAGTTCGGGAAATGGTTTTATGAAGTTATGCGAAGTCTCGCAAAGTAATAACTTCGGCTCATAGGAGCCAATACATTCTAATCCTGTAGGGAGCGCTTACTCCGTACAGTATTGGAACAAAGTTTTACGCGAATAGACTTCGGATGTTTCATCCCAAGTCGATTCGCTCATCCCTACTCACAATCATTGAAGGAAATCACTGACCAAACATTGAACTAGGTCTAATAGGTATTAAAGGAAATCTGTTACCATTACCATTGGACTATTATCTAGATTGCCATTTTTTTATTTTCCTACTGTCCTCGTTTATCCGATGCTGAAATACACTGTCGGGACTGCTATGCATGCGCACAGGAGTCCTCGCCATTATGTAAGAGCAGAGCACAGCAGTCCAAACTGTGTATTTCAAAGCAGCTTTAATTGCAGACAACAGAGGAATGGGAGGCAATAAGAAAGTAAAAAATAGCAATTCGGACTCCTTGTGTAGTACTGCTGATGGCAGCACAGAATTGTGGATTCCCTCTAATATCGCCCCCCCCCCTTGTTATACCACCCATCTTGTTCTAGAAGCAGGGGCGTAACTACCATAGAAAAAGACCATGCGACCGCTATGGGCCCCAGGGTAAGAGGGGGCCCAGTCTTGTTTGGGATCTTCTCCTGTTCTACTGGAGGTGAAAACCTGGTCAAGACTCTTCCCTCTAAAGGAACAAGTTTTATCAAATGAGGCAGTGGAAAAAATGGCCCAAGGGTGATTGAAAAGGGTCTAGGCAGAAACCATTCTGCCCTGTGCAGGGGGCCTGGTTTGATTCTTGCTATGGGGCCCTTACTTCTCTAAGTACGCCACTGTCTAGAAGACAACTACCAGGATCAGACAGGTTGTTATAGGAATATCTACACTTTTGGCTTGGACCAGATTTTTATAAACAGGCCCGGGCACCTGTCTAGCTAAGCATGATATTTATAATGGACAAAATAAATCACATGAACCTAAACCTCCAGGCTTATTCTGCTCTCCCTACTGATAACACACGACTCTGGGCTGAGCCAAGTGTGAATGTGTATGGGAGGTTTGGCCAGCAGCTATCTTATATGTATGGCCATCTTAAAGCTTACCTGTAGAAGAAGAAGCTGCCATACATGTATACATGAATGATAGCACTAGATCAGACCATTATATGACTTGTAAGTGCATTTGTAGCTCTTTTCTCTATTGCGTTCTACATCTCTAATTCCCAGTTGTCTCTGAGCTGGTGGGCAGACGCTAGTTACTTTCCAGACAATACACAGAGGCAGCAGATTCCACCTCCTAATACACTCAGACTTCCCCATGAGCACCATGTAGGACATTGTATAGACATACTGAACAGTATAGATGTGAATAAAGCACTTGGATGAGATATAACACTTCTTTTAGGTGCTAAATCATTCCTGTGATATGTTGGTCTCTCTGCTTCTCTCTGTAACTCCTCCTTCCTCCTTTCACCACACCTCTCTATAGACTTCTATAGGATGATGCAATCTCATCCACAAGTGAGCCGGCAGCCCAACTTCCAAGACAGATTTCTCACAAATTTCAGAGAGAATGTTAGCTTAGAAGAGGGGGGGATGATAACTCTACAACTTTAATAAGATATATTACAACATTTCTTATATTTGCCTCCACTATTGATTTAAGCAAAGTTGTGTGAAAGTACAGTGACCATTTACACACACTTACCATTAATAGCTATATCTCTCTAAAATTGGCTGCACCTACTGTCTGTAGAGATGGGAATGGATAAAACATATGTACATGCAGTATATAAGATAGTGGTTGAATTGCATAGTGCAGCGTTACCTAGGGGTGAAGATAATGTGACAAAATGTATGAAATATGTCTTTCACTTTATGTAGTTATGCTTCGGACTGGGCTGCAAACCTTAAGTTATTGAACTGTATGAATATGTGTTTAACAGGCATTTCCCATAGGCCCACGCCTCTGTCACAACTTGGTTAGTTTGCCATTAATCAGTGGTGCTTATACAGGAGCAGAAAGCCTATGAAAGTTTAAAAAAAAACAAGGCTCACAAGATAAATGAGTAGAAAATGTCAGGTTCTAGCGACTATTCGATGATAATTGTCTTTTTTTTGTCAACTAATGGACGCAATTGAGTTCCCACTTTTGTTCAAATGCATCTGCCACCAAGGGACGGCTTGCACAGCGTTAGCCGGACTGAACAATGAAAAGTGTTCCTTTTATGATGCTGCCATTCTGAAAAGATGGAGAAAGAACAACTTTCCAGTTCAGACTTCAATCAGACGGTCAAAGAAATGAAGTAACCTTCGATTTTTCCCTTACAACTAACACAAAGAACAAAAATAACCATATTTGACCCCCACATCTTTGTACTGTCACCCACGACACACATATTACCGTAACCTGTGTTTGATGTGCACCTGAAGTCAGGCAGTGATAACACCGGCTAGAAATGGATGTATATTATCATATAAAAACAGCAGTTAGCAGTAGCACAATATGGCCTCTTTCACAGGAGCGACACGGATTGTGTCAGGATGGGGTCAGGGAAAAAACGGAAGCTTTTGCACACAAGTTCTATCAGTTTTGTCTACGATTGCGTTCAGTGTGTGCATTTTTTCCATCCGGATTGTATGTGTTTTTCATGCACATGAAGAAAAACTGAAGAATAACAATCTACATCTCCAGCAACCATCCATGAAAAACATATAGCATCCAGAAGCCTTCCGATTTCACGCCGAGCTTTGAGAAAAGCGCACAATATAGAACATGCTGTGATTTTTCCTGAAAGCAAAGATGATGCATAAAAAACGACACTCATGTGCACACGCCCACTGAAATAAACACGTCAGGATCTGGATGCCAGAATCCGCATTTGCGGAGCGTGCCGCCGATCTTCCGGCCGGCGGCTTCGCAATAATATAGAGCATGTCCTATTCTTGCCCGTAATTGCGGACAAGTATAGGCATCTCTAGGGCTGGTTGCAAGGTGTGTTGCGGATCCGCAACACACTACGTACGTGTGAATTAGGCCTAAATCCTTTCCAAAATACAAAACGTAACAATGTACACGGGATAGTAGTCCGTGGTGCGCTGGGAAAAACACAAAAATAATTCAGTAAATGACCAACACAGAATGGGAAAACATAAAGCCCATGCACATCAGCAAGACAGGCAAGAGACAAATATGGCAAAAAAAAATCACCATTTTCACGGAACACTGAAAAGTGATAGAAAGAGGGATATATAGATAAATATGAATGAGAATATATATATATATATATATATATATATATATATATGATAAAGATGGGTAGAGGTCATTAAAAAGATAGTGCTATGTATCTTGGGAAGGGGGGCGACTACCTGTAATACCTGTAACAAGTGCAGGGCTGGCTCATAACAAAAAACATGGTATTCACTTAGTCACTTTATTTTCTCAGAAAATGGCCAAATGTATTAGCAGAGCCGACTGCAGCAAGCACAGGATGTAGCAAGGATGTAGCTAAAACAGAATTAGATTGCTGCATCCTTGGACATCTTATCTGGGCGTCTCTTATCTGGGCGTCTCTTATCTGGGCGTCTCTTATCTGGGCACATTCAGATAGGTGGTGAAATGATGAACATTCTTTCGTTATCTAATAGGGCTTGTTCTGGGGATTAGAGGAGATCTACATTGCTCGGCTTCATTAGATGGTACACGACACCTACTGTATGGTCACGGACAAGCAAAATTGTGCAGAATAACGCTGGTCCCTACCCATCCTGATTAAAGTTTTCTAGCTTCTGTTGAACACGTATAATACTAGGGTCAGGACCAATATCAATACGACCGTATTTTTGGCCGGCATCCGATTGACATTTTATTGCAGATCCAATGCGGACCCATTCATTTCACTGGGGCCGCAAAAAAATGCAGACAGCACACCGTTCCATTCCACCGTCCTGTAAAAAAGATAGAACATGTCTCATCTCCGTTAACCTAGAGCAGGACATGTGGAACAGGAAAAGGCGAAACGCACACGGCCAGTGTCCGTGTTTTGCAGATTCGCCATTTGCAGACCGCAAAAAGGATACGGTCGTGTACATGAGGCCTAAGGCTCACAGACATGTGCTCTATGAATCTTTCAAGTACAGTAATAATGCATTTGAGGTTTGCACATATCTCAGGGCCTGCAGGCTGCCGTAGTTTTGTGTTGGTTTACTTCTGTCCCAGAGCATTTCTTTATTAGGATTACATTCCCATTTCAGGGTTCTACACGCACAGCACAAAGATCCTGCGGGTCAGTGGAAAAACTGTGGAGACATGCAATACTTTAGTCTGTGACGTGGGCCAAACATGACCATAGAAGTCTAAAGGTCTGTGAAAAACCACTGACAGGACACAAATGGAATCCATGTTCTGTCAGTGGTTTTCACTGACCATTGCTCTGGGAACCAATTTTCAGCCATGTGGGGTACACGGAATACAGATGACACACGGACAGACCCTTCACAGATGATACACTGGCCGTCCTGTCACAGATGTCACTATGGACACAGAAATATGAACGAGGCCTCAGACTGCTTTTACACAGTCAATGTCTGATCCATTATCATTAGAGTGGGGCGAAGCGAGCTTTGGATGCTTAATCTGAAGTCGCTTCGTTCAAATCTTCGGAATAATACTGTACGGAGATTCGTCTTACAGTATAAGAATGTATGGGCTCCGATGAGCTGGTGTAAGTTATTCACGAAGTCGCGCATGACTTTCTTTGACTTTTCCATAGCGACTCATTGTTTGCCCACAGCAGATCATGATTACATAGCACAATCTGCTGCTCCCGGCAAACGCCAATTTTTATGTCCGCGCAAATGATCGTTTATCGTTCATTCGTCTCCGCACAGTATTATAATGTATGGGCTCCCATGAGCCAAAGTAAGTTATTCACAAAGTCACGGGCGACTTTGTTGAATAACTTCAGTAATTGATTTTTAAAGTGGAAAACTTAAAAACTTGAAACCGAACTCGGCTTCGTTTCCGACTAGTGCCTCAGAACCGAAGCCAAGTTTGGTTTCAAGTTTTAAAGTGGTTTTCCACTTAAAAAATCAATTGCCGAAGTTATTCAACAAAGTCAGCCTTTTATGTGTTTGCTTGTCCGTAACCATACAGTAGGTGTCGTGTACCATCTAATGAAGCCGAGCAATGTAGATCTCCTCTAATCCCCAGAACAAGCCCTATTAGATAACGAAAGAATGTTCATCATTTCACTGCCTATCTGAATGTGCCCAGATAAGAGACGCCCAGATAACATGTCCAAGGATGCAGCAATCTAATTCCGTTTTAGGCTTGTTTGACACTGGCGGCACGGACCTCCGGCAGGATGTTCTGTCGGGTGAACAGCCTGTCGGATCCGTCCTGCCGCTAGTGAATGTGCGCCCCTGGACTACCTCTCCGGCCCCATTGACTATAATGGGGGCGGGGCAGAGTTCCGGCAGGGGCACAACAGCGCACGCCAAGAGGCTGCCAGAACAAAACTACGACATGTAGGACGGATCCGACAGGCTGTTCACCCGACAGAACAGCCTGCAGGAGGTCCATGCCACTCGTGTGAAACTAGCTTAAGCTACATCCTTAATAACTTACTTCGGCCCATCGGGGCCCATACAGTCTAATACTGTACGGAAACAAATCAACGATAAACTATCATTTGTGCGGACATAAAAATTGCCGTTTGCCGGGAGCAACAGACTGCGCTATGTAATAACGATCGAGTCATTATGGGAAAGAGCGATGGCATTACCGAACACTCCTTCCCATACAGTGGAGGAGATCGCTGCATGTAAATACAGCGGTCACCTACACCAGCGATCCCGTGTAAAGGGACCTTTAGAAAGGTAAATCAATGACTGTGAGAGAGGCCTGATGGCTCACCTGCAGCCAAGTCCAGATCCCTGTATAGTGACCACTGGGGACTGCCAGGATAATGCTCCTAGGTTTAGCCCAAAGTCAAATCTGTTGGTTGGTGCTGTGGTCCAAGTTTGTGTGGGTCACTGTGACTGACGTGGCAGTTTCTCCCTTGCCTGGTCTAGCTTTATCCCAACTAACATTAATACGGTTTTATTTATTTAAAAAATAGTCAGCAGCCAAAAGAGCCAAAGACTTGATGCTTCGTCACCTACAATTTTTAGATTTGTAATTACACTTTTCAACTTCAACACAATCTCCGAAAAAGTATCAGTCCGGGTGCAGGAGCTTCAATAAAATCCAAGCTGAGCTGACATGACAAACCACATTAATTTCTGACGGCAAATTCCATGAGACATAACCGGGATATTTTTCATTATATATTGGAGATGTTTTATTACCAGATGATATATGAATAGCTTATGTCTCATGGCTAGGTTTATTAATACCAGTGAAAATACTCGGTATTGTAAAACTCATAACATCAAAGTGTAACCCCTTGCTGGCCAATTGTGCAGCTGTAGGAATGGTGACAGCAGGGCTCCCCTTAGAGAAGGCAGGGTTTTACAGTCCCTGCCTTTCCCATCACTCTGCTCAATGAGCACTATGTACAGAGATCAGGAAACAGTAATGCAGCTTGCTGTTGCAGGCCCAGCGGTCATGTGATCACCAGGGGCAGATAGTCTGCGGGAGCTGCTGGGTGTTACCAGACCCAGATCAGATCTGCACTCAGGCTGGACAGTGACATACAGCTTCTCTGAGTCAGCCTCATCACCTACAGGAGAAATTAGCAATTAAAACATTTTTTTTCTTTAAATGTCCACCAAAGGTCTTGTATGACCTCGTGGGGAATGGGAGGTTGTGCGCAAAGTGTAAAATAATTAAAAAAATAAATACATTTTTAAAAAAACGCCACCACATGCCGCAATGCAGCTTCTAGCCTTGCCCTCAGCCACCATAACCTACACATTGAAAGGGTACATCTGAAAAATTATATATATTGTAAATGCACGTTGTGCTACTAACAAAAAAAAAAAAATCAACATTTTTTTTCTTTAAAATAAAGCCTCGTTTATGACCGATCTTGGCTCTCAAAGACGCATGTACTACAAACACTGAAAATGCAGCTGTCAGGAAGGGGGTAAATGGTCCAGTCCTGAACTGGTGTTAGTAATACAGAGCAGGGGTGAGCGAATCGGACTTCGGATGAAACAGTGTATATGATAAGTAGATGCTAGCACACAGCTCTGCCCGCAGCCTGATCTCTAGCCTTGTCAATCAAGGCTAGAGCCCGATACCAAGCACAGCCGCTATACAATGTATCTGCGGCGAGAAGGCTGCAGTGCTCACAAACAGCTGATCGGCAGGGGTTCCAGTTGTCGGACCCCCACCAATCAAATACTGATGACCTATCCTTGAGTATAAAAATCCCTTTTAAATCTGCACTTCGATATTCAGGTACTGCCATCTCTGGCAAGGAACACACAAGGCAGGCAGCACGTCTGAACTCCCATAGAGGTAGCAGAAAATGAGGCCCGAGAAGCCTTCACTTTATGGGTGGAAGGGTGTTTCCTCTAGGGTGTTATAGATGCAGCCAGATGCATTTACAGTCTGTTCAATGTGATTTTGCCACGGTGTTTGAGAATCAGAGGTTCAAACAGCAAGGCTCATTGGAGGCAAGTAATACACTAGACTGAACACATCAATACCTTAAGCTGCATGCAGAGATAAAAGTGTGCGAGAATTACTATTTCATGCTGTGGTAGAGTAGTCAAGTTCTAAAACGCAAAAAATAAAAATAAATTACAATGGCGTAAATGTCTTCAGATTTCAATATGGTCAGTAAAATAATTATGGAGCAATAGAGTTCTGGTCAAAAATGGGAAGATCCAGAGTATGCTGAAGGAAGCTAAAATTCGAGGGTCATAGCATCTGCCTCCGGCGATATCTGTGCCCACCAGCAGTCTGACACTCCTGGTATATACTGTTTCTTTTCATTAAAGGGGTACTCCGGTGTTAGGGGATAACTATTAGATCGGGAGGTCCTTCCGCTGGACCCCATATCCTGGGGAGCCCCCCTGAAATGGACGAAGCGGATGGTCGGAAAAGCATGCAGCCGGACCTTTCATTTCTATGGGAGCAACAGGACCCCCACTGATCCTGCGGAAAAGGAATAACTCGTTAGAACCAAAATGCCCCGTAAGTGAAAATCTCCAAAGGCAGAGTGACAATATATTCCCGGGAAGTCCGCGCTGCTTTTGTGCGATTTGAATGGCGATGCAATGCAGAGCATAGAGACGTCTATAGGGCCGGGCCCTACCGTACCCTTCATACACCCCCGCTATCCCACTGCTTTTTCTGCAGGTTCCTATAAATGCAACAAAAGAAAGTGTCGTCTGTTTCATCAGACTTCATACTGACGGTACTTCTAGTTGAGAAGATTCCAGTAATATGACGCTATACTGAGCACCACAGGGCGGCACATGATGCTGCAGTAACTGCGTACAGCCTCCTTGTGCTCATGTAGATTCCAGCCACTGGAGTCTAAGGGCTCATGCACACGGCCGTATGCATTTTGCGGTTTGCAAAAAATACGGATGACAGCTGGCCCCTAATAGAACAATCCTATCCTTGTCTGTAATGCGGACAATAATAGGACTTGTGTTCTATTTTTTTGCGGAACGGAAATACGGAAACGGAGTGCACATGGAGTAACTAAACCGTTTTTTTTTGCTGACCCATTGAATTAAATGGTTTCCTCATACGGTTTGCAAAAAAACAAAACAAAAGAAAATACTTTTGTGTGCATGAGCCCTAATCCAAGTATTAAAATGAAACAAAGCAAAATACATGTTCCCTTTCTCGGTCTGAATATGCAGCTTTTTTTTGGTAGGAGTGAGGAGTGGGCACCATGCGTGAAATTGTGCTACCTGCTCAATTATGTGCATATAATGACCGACCGAGTATAACATTTTCTTCTTGATGAAAGTGGACCGAATAATATCTCTGTGCATTGGTAACAGGTGCCTAAGAGCTCGCCATTACACACGCCTTTCCAATTTTAGAAGCCTGAATCATCGGAGAGCTGTAAATCAGCAGCAAAAAGTAATCGTTCTGATTGCGAGGACTACAGCTCTGCTGCATTAGACCATATACAAATGGCAGTACCACGACTGCTAATTTTCACCGCAGGTACCAAACCCCCTCTGATGGCTAATGCTGTAAAGCTGTACAGCTCACAGGTTTCTATACTTATGTATTAGCTGCCGTTTAATTAACCACTGCATGGTAAAAAGACGCCATTCTTTACAAAGCTGCTATATGATTTTCAACTGGTTTAATACGGCAATTATTCAGTACGATATATAAACCCTCTACACAGTCTTAAAGGGGATTTTAATATTTATCACCTTTCCTCAGGATAGGTCATCGATATCAGATCGGACACCCAGCACCACTACCAGTCAGATGGTAGAAGAGAAGGCCGTGCCAGCGCTGCCTCGCCATCGACGTCACATTGGTGTAATGACAAGAAGCCGTCCCATCCACTTCAATGGGACGGCTCACTTGAAGTGAATGGGACGGCTTCCTGTAATTACATCGATGGCGAGCAGGAAAACCATGAAGGGAAGGCTGCGCTTGTACGTGTCAGATCCCTACCGATCGGATATTGATGACCTATCCTGAGGATAGGTCATCAATATTAAAATCCCAGAAATCCCCTTTAAGAATAACCGAATATAGAAACATGGTGCATGTGAACAATCCAATAGAGGGCGTAATGTAGACCGGCATCAGATGTATCTCAGGGGCTCAGGCCGGATGACAAATCTGGACAGGGGACAGACGCTTTTCCCCAGCTCACAGAATTTTACATTAGAAATGTGGTGAAAAACATTGCATCTTAGGCCCCGCCCCTTCCCCAGAAAGCCCTGCCCCTTCCCTGACTAGTCACATATAATTTCTAGATGCACCAAAGTGCGCCACATTTAGGCCAAAATGTAAACGCTCTAATAATCGTCAGCCATTATTATGTCCATGCATTTATTTAATATATAGAATATCCAGAAAGAGCTGTCTCCATGAGAAAGAACTCTTTCTGCCCATTATATCTCTTGTACATCGCATTTCCCCAATATCCTTCTGCATTATATCTCTTGTACATCGCATTTCCCCAATATCCTTCTGCATTATATCTCTTGTACATCGCATTTTCCCAGCATTTCCCCCTCTGCAGCCTTTTCCTGAGCTCAGCTTCACAGTGAATGGAGACTAGCTGCTATGATGTCTCCCATGCACAGCACAGAGAACAGATCGGGCTCGCAGGGAGCTTTCACATGCACATGTTTTGGGGTCCGTCAGAACGCAAGTCGCCTGAAGCATTAGAAGACTGATCAGGATCCTGATCAGTCTTCGAAATGCTTTCAGGTTACTATGGCAGCCAGGACGCTATTAAAGTCCTGGTTGCCACAGTAGTAGTGGGGAGCGGGGGAGCAGTATACTTACAGTCCGTGCGGCTCCCGGGGCGCTCCAGAATGACGTCAGATCCATGCGATCACGTGATCCACGCGTGTAAAGCGCCCTGACGTCACACTGGAGCGCCCCGGGAACCGCACAGATGGTAAGTATACTGCTCCCCCGCTCCCCACTACATTTTACCATGGCAACCAGGACTTTAGCGTCCTGGCTGCCATGGTAACCATTGAGAAAAAGCTAAACGTCGGATCCTGCGATGCACCGAAACGACGTTTAGCTTAAGGCCGGATCCGGATTAATGGCTTTCAATGGGCATTAATTCCGGATCCGGCCTTGCGGCAAGTGTTCCGGATTTTTGGACGGAACAAAAAGCGCAGCATGCTGCGGTATTTGCTGCGTCTAAAAAATGTTCCGGTCCTGAACTGAAGACATCCTGATGCATCCTGAACGGATTTCTCTCCATTCAGAATGCATGGGGATGATCCTGATCAGGATTTTTCCGGCATAGAGCGCCGAGGACGGAACTCTATGCCGGAAAACAAAAACGCCAGTGTGAAAGGACCATGTGCCTGCTGCCAAAACAACCAATTCAGATGAATGGAGCTGACTTTCCATCCCAGAAATTTCTGCAACAAAATCTGCAGCGTGTGAACATTAGGCAGCAGTAATGGGCAGGACTGATGCGAGACAGAAAACGTACTACAAGCAGACGCCAGGTTTGCCTGGGTCTGTGCATCTGTGGCCGCTCACCACTTCTTACCTTCTCCATAGGCTTATATGTGCAGTGGATTTCTCCGTCCTGCGTGAACGGATTTTACCAATCAAGGCTACTTTCACACTAGTGTTTTTTGCGGATCCGTCATGGATCTGCAAAAACGCTTCCGTTACAATAATACAACCGCATGCATCCGTTTTCTTTAGAGCCAGATTGTGTCAGAGAAAACTGATCCATCCCCATTGACTTACATTGTGTGCCAGGACGTATCCGTTTGGCTCCGCTTCGTCAGGCGGACAGCAAAACGCTGCAGGCAGCATTTTGGTGTCCCCCTCCAGAGTGGAATGGAGACTGATCGGAGGCAAACTGATGCATTCTGAGCGGATCCTTTTCCATTCAGAATGCGTGAGGGCAAAACGGATTCATTTTGGACCGCGATTGAGAGCCCTGAACGGAGCTCACGAACGGAAAGCCAAAACACTAGCCTGAAAGTAGCCTAACTGAGCATGGGTGATGTAGGAGACAGGGGGAGGAGTTGAGAAGTGTGGTAAGAGGAGAAGGAAGTAAAGCCATTCCTTTATTATTTCAGCTAGAAATTATAGCAGTTTGCAATGACGGCCCAGATAGGTGTTGCCAGTAGGGGGCGTGTCCTTGCACAGTCTGCCACTGGCAGCACTGATTGATTAGTGTCAGACTGGGCAGGGAAACACCCACAACTGCTAGTAACGCATTCATAACTTCTAAAAAGAATAATACAGGACTAGCACAACACAGAGGCATAAGAATAGATGCTACGGGTTATGTCAGGGAGGTTATAGGCCATCTTAAAGTCCATATATACAGTGAATACAATGAAAATTCATTCTCACAAAACCTGAGAGACACCATAAACGATATGAATGGTGTGACCATCTTTCACCCTAAGACAGGCATGTCCAAACTGCGGCCCTCCAGCTGTTGCAAAACTACAGCTCCCAGCAAGCCCTAATAGCTGTAGGCTATCCAGGCATGCTGGGAGTTGTAGTTTTGCAACAGCTGGAGGGCCGCAGTTTGGACATGCCTGCGGCCTAAGGCAAGACACAACCCAGATTATGTCAAGCTCCCATCACCGTATCTGACTGTCATGCTTATTAACCATGCCTGAGGCCAAGCTTTTTGGAGATGGTTTGTGGCTTTCTGGACAGTAGCTGCCGTTCCTTTGGGAATCATTTTGCTGGCTGCTCATGCCAATAAAGACTTATAGCTGCTCCAAGTCCTGGACATGAGGACTGGTTAAACAGAGTACCAGAGCCCTCTGATCCCTAAGAGACAGACTTCAATAGCTTTGTTATTATTTCTTAAGGAACTTTCTTTCACTGAGGCATAAGGATCTTGTAGAGTAGACAGTCTCTTCAGTATACAGTGACGAGATGTGAAGAAAGGTACCGCAGCCCCTTATGTTTCAGGGGGCAGATGCTTTTTTACAGGCGGAAAATGGATGTTGGCTTTTGTGTAGCTACAAGTTCAAAGAAACCAATCAATGAAACTAAAAAGAAACCGTAATTGTGCCGCTATAAGGAGTACTCGATGTGCCGCAAAAAGCCTTCCAATGACTGCAGCATTGTGAAGCTACTATACAGTATATGGAAGCATAATGAACGGGAATGGGGTAGAGCGCTGTGTAGACAGAGATTAAAGTCTGAAACGCATCGGCTGTATACGCTTCCCCCGGAATGACTTCATATATGGATCATTATGGCCCTATTTCCAGAGCTCCCATAGAGATCAATGGAGCACCAGTACATGCCCGACCATTTATTTTGAGGTGCTCCAAGGGATCTAGAGAACCCATTCTCAGGATGGTGGGGATCTTACTGGTAGGAGCCCAACCAATCTAATAGTAATCCCCTATCCAGTGCCTAGGGGATAATTTTTAAAAACGGGAACACCCTTTTAGCATTTCGGTTTTACTGGTGCCAACCATCCCGTGCACACACCAGGGGAGATGACCATTCCTGTCTATTACACTTCCTGTCTAGTCCACTATCCCACCCATTCTACCCCATGTGCCAGTTTTGTTCCTCCGCCTGCCCCCTCTATCTTGCGACCTCCCCTTGTCTAATGCACAGCTTGAAGGAGCATTACAGGTTACGGAGCACAACCTTGCTGAGACCATGCATGATCAGAAGGAAATGGTGGAGCCGGCCCTGAGGACATCACGGATGGTCACTACCATACATACCCTGTACAAAATATCCTCAATTCTGCTGAAACTGCCCAACACCACCAGGTGCAAAAGAAGGCTGAAAGTAGCCAAATTTAAAATTAATTTTGAAAAGACATTTTGAAACGTTTGTCAATATTGCAGTCTCTTTACAGTCCCACAAGAGACACGTGACCACTGAAGAAGATCAGGTGGACCATGGCGGGAAGAAAGAAAACCAATCCCGGACCGGAATATGGAGATGCTGGGCCCAGAGAGGAGGACCGGAGTGGTGGGGAGCTGCCGGCATCTGTTAGAAATGATGTATTCCAGGACAACCCCTTTAAGGCCTAGGCTATGTAGGACGTCTGATTCATTCTAACGCAACTATAGCGTAACTACAAGAGCAATAAAATGTGACGTTCTTGGGACCTGCAGCTGTCACTTTATAGTAAAAATCCATCAGTGAAGCTACAAAAAGTCTCCATACGGCTGTGGCCAAAGGGTAGGTCCACACAGGACGTAAAATACAATGGAAAAGTTCACTGCAGATTTAGCCACGGATCCACAGTAAAAACCGCAGCAAACCCAGAAATGGCTGCGGACTTCACCCTCCCTGTTGTAAAGGGTGTAATCCACGGTGGAAATCCGCAGCAGAGATTACCATGCGGCAGATTTCAATCCACGCCACAGGTCAGTTTACACCGGATGTTTGGCTGCAGTGGTCACATGCCGTGTACCGTAACTTCACCGCAGCAGCACGAGGACTGGCGGGACAGAGAATGGCGCTAGAGACAGAAGTAAGGGTGGTCTAATTTTTTGTTTTAGACCTGAAATTTTTTAATGATTTAGGACAAGGCCTGACTTCCCATGTTAGGAAGCATTCACACGACTGTATGTATTTGGCGGTCCGCAAAACGCAGCGCCACAAAAAATACGGATGACATCCATGTCGCATGGTAAACAGACAGGGATAGGACAGGTTCTATTTTTTCTGTAGGGCTGCGGAACGGACATACTGACGCGGATGGGTGTGCTGTCCACAGTTATTGTGGCCCCATTGAAATAAATGGGTCTGCGTCCAATCCAATCGGCCGCGCGAATGGGTCCCTAAACAGAGGCTCCAGATATGTTTAACCCTTTCCTCCTCCTCATTGAATACGACTGTCAATTGTGCTCAGTCTTAGTAACATGAGGTTGTTGAAAATGAAATTCTACAAGCCGGTCAAGTAGAGAGGGCTGAACGCAGAGGAGGCAATTTGCAGGGAGGCTGCTGCTCGCGGTGACCTTAGGCTCTTTGTTGCGGAGCAGTAAATGATATTCAGCACGTATCTTGTTCTGTCCACAAGGAAGTGCGATGGACTTAAATCTGACAGGAGAGTAGGGATAAAGGCAGCGAAAATCAGCATTAAACATCTGCCGGTGACTTACAGGAGCCTCAGGAGACCTTTTCCTACTAAAATACAAGACACGAAGGCCTTGAAATGGAATCACTTTAGATAGATGGTATCAAAGCAATTCCTGCTTCCTTTCTTCAGGAAGAGCTAATCTTTGCAGTCTGTGCATGGAGCGCGGTATGTGCCATTAAACTAAGATCCATCCCCATCCGAAATCTGGCAGCGCTATTCTTCCAGGGTGTTAGGTCTTGTATCATCAGCAGAGCCATTTCTTTATAATTTTATAAACCAGGCAATGAATGTGGATGTCACCCGGCTGAGCGATAGGCTGTTGGCAGTGTGAGTCAGGGCCAGGCTTACGTGCAGAGCTATGCAGTACGGAGCACGCAGCGTTACCTTTCGCTCCATTATTTCCACCCATCACGTCAACAGGGGGGGCATTCAAAGTTTTTATTCGGATTTTGGGAGAAGCCAGCTCGGTAACAGGCTCCTCAGAACTGGGACAGACCTGCTCGGCAAACACGGACGCTAGCAGAGGCGGCATCCGATCGATTTCTATTCCCTGGGCGCAAACAGCAGATGAGCACTGAACGGAAAGTGGCAAGGATGGCTATTCAATTGGGAAATAGATGAGAAGGGACCTGTAATGAGGCCGATGGGGGAAGCGTGCGCTTCTGTGCGGCCGTGGACTGGCTTCTGATCCTGCCTGGCATCATCCAGACTAGAGGTCACCCACAATTACTATCACAGGAGGTCCTCCCAGCACCAGGGCTTCTTAATCCACTCAATTAGCCGGACTGCGTCTCATTTTAGAAGTCCTTAGGTGCTGGTCAGGGTGCGGAAAACGCCACATCATAAATAGCTCCTTGTGTATCCCTATGTGTCTAAGGGGGCGTTCACACCTATTCATTTCAATAGGGGGCAGAGCTGAAGCTAGCCTTAAAGCCACAGCCACTCCGAGAAGGGACATGTCCTTTGTACCACCGCTCCGCGATCTGCCACGTAAATGAATAGGAGGCAGAAAGGACACGGCTGGCAGCAGGATTTCTGAAAAATGTTGGCGCAACTGTCCGCTCAAAAATGACGTGAAAAGAAAAACTGTGTGAACGGCTCCGATGGGTACATTGCCGCTGATCTCTCCCCTGTATTGGAAAGAGAGAAATCGGCACAAAAATACACACAACTGACATGCTGCGAATCTCAAAACTGGCACGGGGAATCAATTTCCACATGGTAGATAAAAGCAAAGCGGGCAGCACGGTGGCTCAGCGGTTGGCGCTGGGGTCCTGGGTTCAAATCCGACCAAGGACAACATCTGCCTGGAATTTGTGGGGGTCTCCTCCGGGTACTCCGGTTTCCTCCCACACTCCAAAGACATAACGATAGGGACATTAGATCGCGGGCCCCGTGGGGATGAAGAATACAGCAGCGCTATATAAGACTACCTGAGATTTCTCTAATAGCATACACTGTATTACGTATGTCTATGGGGAGACATACTGGGGCGACATACTGACAGGGACCCTGTGGGGATGAAGAATACAGCAGCGCTATATAAGAGTACCTGAGATTTCTCTAATATCATACACTGCGCTGTATTACGTATGTCCATGGGGTGACATACTGACATACTGGGGTGACATACTGACATATTGACATACCGGGGTGACATACTCACATACTGGGGTGACATACTCACATACGGGGTGACATACTGACATACTCACATACCGGAGTGACATACTGACATACTGACATACCGGGGTGACATACTGACATACTCGGGTAACATACCGGGGTGACATACTGACATACTGGGGTGACATACTGACATACTGGGGTGACATACTGATAGGGACCTTAGATCGCGGGCCCCGTGGGGATGAAGAATACAGCAGCGCTATCTAAGAGTACCTGAGATTTCTCTAATAGCATACGCTGTATTACGTACGTCCATGAGGTAACATACTGGGGCAACATACTGGGGCGACATATAGGGACCTTAGATAGTGGGCCCGTGGGGGTGAAGAATACAGCAGCGCTATATAAGAGTACCTGAGATTTCTCTAATATCATACACTGCGCTGTATTACGTATGTCCATGGGGTGACATACTGACATACTGGGGTAACATACCGGGTGACATACTGACATACTCACATACCGGGGTGACATACTCACATACCGGGGTGACATACTGACATACTCACATACCGGAGTGACATACTGACATACTCACATACCGGAGTGACATACTGACATACTGACATACCGGGGTGACATACTGACATACTCACATACCGGGGTGACATACTGACATACTGGGGTGACATACTGACATACTGGGGTGACATAGTGGGGTGACATACTGACATACTGGGGTGACATACTGACATACCGGGGTGACATACTGATAGGGACCTTAGATCGCGGGCCCCGTGGGGATGAAGAATACAGCAGCGCTATCTAAGAGTACCTGAGATTTCTCTAATAGCATACGCTGTATTACGTATGTCCATGGGGTGACATACTGACATACTGGGGTAACATACGGGGTGACATACTGACATACTGGGGTGACATACTCACATACCGGGGCGACATACTGATAGGGACCTTAGATCGCACCGTGGGATGAAGATACAGCAGCGCTATCTAAGAGTACCTGAGATTCTCATAGCATACGCTGTACGTACGTCCATGAGGTAACATACTGGGGCGACTATAGGGACCTTAGATATGGGCTCTGGGGTGAAGATACAGCAGTGCTATGAGTACCTGAGATTCTATATCATACACTGCGCTGATACATGTCCATGGGGTGACATACTGACATACTGGGGTAACATACCGGTGACATGGTGACATACTGACATACTCACATACCGGGGTGACATACTGACATACCAGGGTGACATACTGACATACGAGTGACATACTGACATGACATACCGTGACATACTGACATACCGGGGTGACATACTGCTGACATACTGATACATGCCTGGGATGACATACTGAGCATACTGAGGCTGACATACTGAGTACATACTGGGGCGACATATAGGGACCTTAGATAGTGGGCCCCGTGGGGGTGAAGAATACAGCAGCGCTATATAAGAGTACCTGAGATTTCTCTAATATCATACACTGCGCTGTATTACGTATGTCCATGGGGTGACATACTGACATACTGGGGTAACATACCGGGGTGACATACTGACATACTCACATACCGGGGTGACATACTGGGGTGACATACTCACATACCGGGGTGACATACTGACATACTGGGGTAACATACTGGGGTGACATACTGACATACTCACATACCGGGGTGACATACTGACATACTCACATACCGGGGTGACATACTGACATACTCACATACCGGGGTGACATACTGACATACTGGGGTGACATACTGATATACTGGGGTGACATACTGATATACTGGGGTGACATAGTGGGGTAACATACTGACATACTGGGGTGACATACTGACATACCGGGGTGACATACTGACAGGGACCTTAGATTGTGGGCCCCGTGGGGGTGAAGAATACAGCAGCGCTATATAAGAGTACCTGAGATTTCTCTAATAGCATACAATGCGCTGTATTACGTATGTCCATGGGGTGACATACTGACATACCGGGGTGACATACTGACATACTGGGGTGACATACTGGGGTAACATACTGACATACTAACATACTGGGGTAACATACTGACATACTCACATACTGGGGTGATATACTAACATACCGGGGTGACATACTGACATACTCACATACTGGGGTGACATACTGATATACCGGGCTGACATACTGGGGTGACATACTGACATACTGACATACTGGGGTGACATACTGGGGTGACATACTCACATACCGGGGTGACATACTCACATACCGGGGTGACATACTCACATACTAACATACTGGGGAGACATACTGACATACCGGGGTGACATACTGGGGTGACATACTGACAGGGACCTTAGATTGTGGGCCCCGTGGGGGTGAAGAATACAGCAGCGCTATATAAGAGTACCTGAGATTTCTCTAATAGCATACACTGTATTACGTATGTCCATGGGGTGACATACTGACATACTGGGGTGACATACTGGGGTGACATACTGGGCTGACATACTGGGGTGACATACTGGGGTGACATACTGGGGTGACATACTGGGGTGACATAATGACATACCGGGGTGACATACTGATGTGACATACTGGGGTGACATACTGACAGGGACCTTAGATTGTGGGCCCCGTGGGGCTGAAGAATACAGCAGCGCTATCTAAGAGTACCTGAGATTCCTCTAATAGCAGACGCTGTATTACATATGTCCATGGGGTGACATACTGACATACTGGGGTAACATACCGGGGTGACATACTGACATACTGGGGTGACATACCGATAGGGACCTTAGATTGTGGGGCCCGAGGGGATGAAGAATACAGCAGCGCTATCTAAGTGTACCTGAGATTCCTCTAATGGCAGACGCTGTATTACGTATGTCCACGGGGTGGATTTTGATGTGGTCAGTATAGTGCATGTACTGCCGCAGAAATTACCACAGCGGTGGTATCTGTCCGGACTGCGCAAAGAATGGGAGGAGGACACCGCGCAGCTACCGGTGGAAGTTTGGTGCGGAATTTGCGCCAAAATGTCGTTGGCAATTTCTGCCATGTGAATGGATCCCCCCTTTTTTTTTGTTCTGCTAAGGAAAACATAAAGGGGGAGATTTATCACCACTGGTGTAAAGGAGAACTGGCTTAGATGCCCATAGCAACCAATCAGATTCCACCTTTCATTTTTCAGATCTTCTTTGGAAAATGAAAGCATCCATCTGATTGGTTACTACGGACTACTAAGCCAGCTCTACTTTACACCAGTTTTGATAAATCTCTCCCAGGGTGTTGCGACCCCTTTGCGGAGCCCAATTTCTCCACAGATTTCAATGGGAAATGATAATCCACATGAACCTAAAAACACGTACAGGCGGATTGCAGTGCACATTTTCTGATGTCATGGCGACCAGCACACATACGTGAATATCCCTACCTACTACACGTGCGTATATCCATGTAAGTATACAGGTAACCCCCTATAGTCTCTGCTCCCACACGCATCCCCCACCCAGCGCCTACTAATACCAGCACAACATGGCACATACCACTGATTACTTTATTTGCCATGTGTTGCCTCAGGTTTTACCAGCAACTGCTGGGAGGTCACATAGTGATGGTGGCCCCCAAAGAGCTAAAAGACAAACTCAACTCTGCTGCATGTGCCCCTTTCACTCCAGACACCACCGGCCAGTCAGGTAGATGCCATCATCCCAGCCTGGCACAGCCTCTCCACCAGCTATCCGGCCCAGCATGTTCCGTGCGCTAATGACACCTCCGCCATCACAGTGAGAACCCGCAGCCAGGGACCCCCAAGGGGCGACCCCCAGGCCACCGAGGGAGGAGGTCTCATTAGGGAAAGTTCAGCAGCCTGCCAGGAAAGGGTTAATCGCCAGCTCTCACCTTCACATACCCCCACCTCGTACTCGGTGATGGAGTCGCCATTGAGCGGGGGGCGGATGACACAGCGCAGCCCCCTGTCGCAGGCTCCGTGCAGCCCGTAGACTCCCCCGCAGCTCTCGTTCTTCTGCCGGGCGCACATGAAGCAGCAGCCGCAGATGCCCAAAACGATACTCCCAGGGCAGTTCTTGGGCTCCTCGCACTTGGATTCATCGCAGGGTAAACAGACCAATGCCCGGCTGGAGGCAGGCAGCAGCGACAAAGCCGCCAGCACCAGGTGCCACAGACGCAGCGACTTCCCGCCGGCCAGGTGCATCCTTCCTCCTTGTCGCACGCAATGCCACCCGACTGTCAGACGCGGTGAAGGAGCGAGTAGTATCCCAAGAAGGCGGCTCGGAAATCACCTGCGGAAAGTTTCCTCACACACACGCGCGAAGCCGCGGATCAGACCGGGGAGCCCGCTGTGCGCCACATATTCCTGTCAGCTCAGTGACGCGACCGCAGCCGCCCCCGCTAACATGTACAGGAGAGAACTTTCCTCAGAGTTGTCACTTCCACGGAAACTTCTCCACGTCCCTCACAGAAAACTTCCCCCGGTTCCAATGTGCACAAATCCACCTTCCAGCAAGGCGCCTTTCTGACCCCCTCACAGGCAGAGGCTGCTCGTCCGTCACACAGCGGAGCTCCGGGCGCCCCTGTCAGTTCAGCGCCGGCCGCCTGTCATGCTCCTCTCGTCCTCTATCTCTCACACAGTCGTTACTTTTCTCCCCTCTCTTGTTTATCGCTCTCTCGTAGAGAACGCAGCCCGAGCTGCTCACGCTTCCTCCTCCCTCATGGCGGCGTCACAATGCAGACAACTCCCCCGGTCGCGTTCCTTGCTCTCATTGGAAAGTGCGCCATTGTGCTGGACCGCCCCGAGATTCCTCATATGGACGGGCTGAGGTGTGAGCGCGGTGCTGCTCACTGCGGGATGTGCGGCCGCATCCACACTTGTCCTGTCAGGACGCTATGTCACTGCGTCATTTGTGGTACCTCGCGGCGCTTACCTGCCGCCTCGCGGAACACCATTCGGGGGCTGTCCACACTTAACTGCGGCCGTTTTATGGCGCTGACACTTGTCATTTGTGTCCGTAGTCACCAAGTAAAAGGACTAAAACTCTGCCGCTGTCCCGGACATGACAGTGGGGATGGACATGTTCACAGCCTGGGGTCCTGCAGGGCGCCTGGGTGGGTTTAGGCAGGGGCTACATGGCCATATAAAAGTCCTGCAACATCCATCTATAGCTAGAGCTACACGGTGACATAAAGGGTACAAGTACTCAGGGACATGTGTCACCCGACATATAGGGTACAAGTACACAACTAAATGTGTCACCCGACATATAGGGTACAAGTACACAGCGACATGTGTCACCCGACATATAGGGTACAAGTACACAGCGACAAGTGTCACCTGACATATAGGGCACAAGTACTCAGCGACATGTGTCACCCAACATATAGGGTACAAGTATACAGCGACATGTTTCACCTGACATATAGGGTACAAGTACACAACGACATGTGTCACCCGACATATAGGGTGCAAGTACTCAGTGACATGTGTCATCTGACATATAGGGTACAAGTACTCAGCGACATGTGTCACCCAACATATAGGGTACAAGTATACAGCGACATGTTTCACCTGACATATAGGGTACAAGTACACAACGACATGTGTCACCCGACATATAGGGTGCAAGTACTCAGTGACATGTGTCATCTGACATATAGGGTACAAGTACACCGCGACATGTGTTACCCGACAAATAGGGTACAAGTACACAGCGACATGTGTCATCTGACATATAGGGTACAAGTACTCAGCAACATGTGTCATCTGACATATAGGGTACAAGTACACAGCGACAAGTGTCACCCGACATATAGGGTGCAAGTACTCAGTGACATGTGTCATCTGACATATAGGGTACAAGTACACCGCGACATGTGTTACCCGACAAATAGGGTACAAGTACACAGCGACATGTGTCATCTGACATATAGGGTACAAGTACTCAGCAACATGTGTCACCCGACATATAGGGTACAAGTACACCGCGACATGTGTTACCCGACAAATAGGGTACAAGTACACAGCGACATGTGTCACCCGACATATAGGGTACAAGTACAAAGCGACATAAGTCACCCGACATATAGGGCACAAGTACACCGCGACATGTCACCCAACATATAGTGTACAAGTACACAACGACATGTGTCACCTGACATATAGGGTACAAGTACACAGCGACATGTAGTACCAATGTCACGCAACATATTTTATAATGCTCGACTATAGTGTCGCACCACGATACAATAGTCGCACAAAAATCCATCTTCATGGAGGTTTTTGTGACTGTCATATCACCGTCACAGCATGTCGCAGTGCGACACCATAGATTAGCATTATAAAGTATGTCACGCGAGAAATGTCGTCGTGTAGCCCCAGCCTAATGCTTGTCAGTGGTGTCACAACTCCTCTTGCTACGCAAAAGTTACAAAAATCCAGACCGGACGGATTCCATTGACTTTAATGTAAGTCGCGTGTGCGTCTAACTGTAGCCTAAGGGCTCATGCACACGGCGGTATGTTTTTTGGGGTTTGCAAAAAGTACGGATGATGTCCATGTGCATTCCGTATTTTGTGAAATGGAACAGCTGGCCCCTAATAGAACAGTCCTATCCTTGTCTGTAATGCAGAAAATAATAGTACATGTTCTATTTCTTTTTGCGGAAGGGACATACGGAAACGGAACACGCTTTCTTATTTTTATTTTTGCGGACTCATTAGAATGAATAGTTCCGCATACAGTCCGCAAAAAATACAGGCACGGAAAGAAAATACATTTGTGTGCATGAGCCCTAAGGGAACAACCGCATGGCACTGTCTTGTCACGGCTGCGCTGAGCTCGAGTACGGTGGGGCTGCGAGGGCAGCAGCTGGCCCTCGTAAAGTAATGAAGAGCGCACTGTTTAGTCAGCCCGCTTTGTTAATGGCTGCTCGGTACGACCGTTCACATTGCAGAGCGACTAAACAGTGCAGTCTTCATTAGTTTAACAAGAGCCATCTGTGGCCTGTACGACATGACCGCACCATGTGGTCGTACCCTTAAAGGGAACCTGTCACATTGAACTTGATGCTTGAGCTGCAGGCAGCATGTTATAGTGCAGGAGGAGCTGAGAAGATTGATGTATAGTTTTATGGGAAAAGATTCAGCCTAAGGGCTCATGCACACGGCCGTGGTTTGGTTCCGCATCTGAGACGCATTTTTTGCGTCTCCGGTGCGGACCCATTCACTTCAATGGGGCCGCAAAAGATGCAGACAGCACTCCGTTGCTCTCTTCTGTAGCCCCGCAAAAATTATAAGTCACATCTAGAGTTGAGCGAACTTCTGTTTTAAGTTCGGCGCCCAAAGGTCGGGATATCCAAGCATCCCGTTATGGATTCCGCTACCACGGACCATAACAGCATTTGGAATCCGGGGTGAAGGACGTCCGTGGTAGCGGAATCCATAAGGGGATGCTTGGATATCCCGAACCTGAACTTTGGACGCCGAACCTAAAACAGAAGTTCACTCAACTCTAGTCACGTCCTATTCTTGGGTATTTCTATAATTCTATAAAGGGCCGTCCGTTCCGCAAATTGCGGGAGGCACATGGGCGGCATCCGTGTTTTGCGGATACGCTATTTGCGGACCGCAAAACACAGCACGTTCGTGTGAACAAGCCCTAACTTGTATTTCATTAATTTAAATTCCTGCTCATTTTGGGTTCTGAAGTCCAGGAGGCGGTCCTATCAGTGACAGACAGCTATCTCTGTATGCACAGTCATAGAGGGAAGGCTGTCAGTCACTGATAGGACCGCCTCCTGGACTTCAAAACCCAGAATGAGCAGAGATATAAAGAATTAAATATAAGTTATACTGAATCTTCTCCCATACAATCGTATGTCAATCTGCTCAGCTCCTTTTGCTCTATAATATGCCACACGCAGATTGCACTGCATTTCATGGTGACAGGTTCCCTTTAAAGGGGTATTCCATTTACATTAAGGATAACTATTAGGTTAGTAGGGGTCCTACTGCTGGGACCCCCAGCAATGACACGAACGGTGGCCCCGTGCAGTGGGATAACTTAAACTACCCTTTTAAATTCCAACAACAATCCTGCTCTGAGCTATTGCATAGGGGGTGCGGAGGTAACAGCCGTGCCTCTGTTTGGTGTTTGGGAGATCCCTTTGGCACATAAGAAGATACCAGTACTGTACACGTCACACGATAGGTGGGGTCTTGTGCACATGCCAGAACTGCCGTATCTGGGTTATGCCTGGTTTTCGGCATGTATACTGACATTGTGCCAGATAAATAACGCTGCATACAATGGTTTTGCGTCTGGCAGATTACCAGTATTCATGCCAGAAACCCAGTGCACCCCATTATTGTGAACTGGATCTGCCTGGCATCGGCAATGTCCGACATATACCGGATACGGCGATTTCAGTGTTCTACTCCCATGCTGATTCTTACAGATTCAGCACTGGAGGCCACCAGTCTCAAGCCTCTGTTCTCCAACATGTGCATTAACAAATTTGGTACTGCTAAATCTCCGCATGCTGCCCATACTGTTCACACCTTATGATTCTGAAGCGATCAGAAAGGAAACAGGACACCTTGACAGAAACCCAATAAAGTTCCATCTGGCGCCATCGGAAATCAATAGCAGTAGATGTGAACGGAGCCTTATCCATAAGGGTCCATTCACACGTCCGTGTGTGTTTTGCGGATCCGCAAAACACGGACAATGCCGGCACTCTCATAGAAAATGCCTTTTCTTGTCCGCAATTGCGGACAAGAATAGGACATGTTCTATTTTTTTCGGGAACGCGATTGCGGACCCGGAAGTGCGGATCCGCAATTGCGGACCTGGCCGGGACATCGTCTGTCCCCATTGAAACTAATGGGTCCGCAATTCCGTTCCGCAAAATGCGGAACAGAATTGCGGACGTGTGAATGGACCTTAACACTTTCTAAAGGCAGCTGAAGAATATGAGCTATCTGAGTGATTGCTATGTGCCAGTAGTTTCTCTGAATCGAGGATGGCTGATATTACTTACATCCTACTTACCAATTCTAGCCAGACATGGCAGGAGATTGCACCAACCAAGTGAGAAATTCTTTGCTCTTAGATTCCTAGATCCTAAGCACCAGCAGTAGAGCAGAGCTCCGCTCCTTCCATCATGTGTTGCAACAAGGGTTGCTGACAGTTTTTACCCTGGGAACACACCTGAGCGTTTTTCAGCGCGTTCAAACGCGCTGAAAAACGCTCACCATGTGAAAAGCCATGCATCCCTATGGGCATGGTTCACATTTGGGCGTTTTACAGCGCGTTTGAACGCGCTGTAAAACACCCAACGCCCAAACAAGTACATGAGCTTCTTTGGGGCGTTTTAACGCGCCTATGGACAATGTTGCCATAGGGGAGAATCACTGAATCGCGCGTATGACGCGCGTTTCTTAGTTACAAAAACGCGCATCCAAAAACATCATACGCGCGATTCAGAAACGCCTAGGTGTGTTCCCAGCCTTAAAGGGAGTGTGTCACAATGTCTTGTTGGACTAGCTCAGCTGAATGTAATGATACCTTTCAATCTGGAGAAAAAGCACTTTTCATCCATATGCAAATGAGCACTTAAGGGCACTGAGGCCCAAGCCACTCTGTGCACCCTTGCTCCTACTACTTCCTCTGTCAGACGCTCCCATTTCTTCAGGACCAGGTTCCTGCATATTCATTTTACTTGGCTGTGTCAATCAAAAAGGGGGCAGAGGAAACAGGAAGAGCAAGGGTGCACAGAGTGGTTCGGGTCCGCCCTCAATGCACTTAACTGCTCATTTGCATTTCAATCAAATTATTTTTTTTTTCTCCAGAATGAAGCCACATTGATTTCCTTGTGACTGGCTTCCTTTATAGGACATGGAGTAGTGGTATTCCTACAAGCAGTAAGGGTGGGTTCCCATGTGTCTGGCCATCTGTTGCAGTTTCACTCCGGGGTAGTACAGAAATGTCAGAGGGAAACGGATGCCAAAATACCTATGGTTGTCTATGGGATTGTTTCTGGCATCCAGAGCGTCGGTTTCAGCACCGGGCAGTAAGGCCCCTTTCACACGGGTGAGTTTTCCGCGTGGCTGCAATGCGTGATGTGAATGCATTGCACCCGCACTGAATCCGGACCCATTCATTTCTATGGGGCTGTGCACATGAGCGGTGATTTTCACGCATCACTTCTGCGTTGCGTGAAAATCGCAGCATGCTCTATATTGTGCCTTTTTCACGCAACGCAGGCCCCATAGAAGTGAATGGGGCTGCAGGAAAATCGCAAGCATCCGCAATCAAGTGCGGATGCAGTGCGATTTTCCCGCAAGGTTGCTAAGAGACGGGACCCGATCTTTATTATTTTCCCTTATAACATGGTTATAAGGGGAAATAATAGCATTCTCACTACAGAATGCTTAGTAAAATGTGCATTAAGGGGTTAAAAATAAAAACCTTGCAGGTTTTTTCTGTGTGGTGCTTTCAGTCTTTAGATGGTGGGGTGCACACAGGCATTAGTCGTGGCCAGACACATCTGATGTATGTGCTCGCACCCTATAAGATACTGGTAGTAAGTACTGAAACGTGTGTGTGTTGGGGGGTAGTTTTTAATCAATTAAATCTCATATCTATGTCAAAGGCAATTCCTTTACTCCTCAGCATCAGTATCCATGAAGGCTACGTCCTTCTATGTGTTAGGTGCCATCTTGCGCCATCTTGGCGCCTGCGTACGACCACAACCTCTGCCCCCCTAGGTTTGCTTCAAACTTTACAGATTTTTTGGGGGAAATTTCTGCAACAAAAAAAAATCCTTTCCAAATGTATTTGTGCATGGATTTCTGTAAGCCCCATTCAGAACTTGTGACTATATCCTGATGCGGAGCAATCAACATTAACAATATTACCTAATTTTCCTGGTAGTCATTTACATCTTTATGTACATTCAGTGCATTTACCAACAATGAAATCCTTTGTTATCTTAGATATATTGGCCAATTATTCTTCTAATCACTCCGCTTACACTGTATAAGCCACTGAGCAGGCGGCAATAATCGCACAGAAGGCGACTCTTCACTTCTTAACATTTATCTGCTTTGACTGCAGCATAAAGGTGATAGACAGGTCTGAGAACATTCCCAGGATCGATTTGGTTAAGAAATTGCTCTAACTGGAAAGAGTAAAAAGTCAGCTTTTACTTGCTGTTCCCCCGTCGCCTTTTTATTCTAGAGAGTTGTGCTGCTGCCTCCAACAGGCCGACTCTGGAAGTGAAGAGTTGTACATTGATTTACTCGAGGTGCACTGGGCATTGATTTGTTAGTTCTGCTATGATATATTGAAGCAAAGCTAGAGATATACCAATTTACGGCAGGAAATGCTTTACAACGTGGAAGGAAATAAATCTATGTCTGGGAAGAGTACCACAGACTACTTCCTAATATTTAACAATCATCTGCTGCTCTGGTTGCAAAGAAACACGTATTTTGAGAGGAGCTTTCAGCTATATTTTGTAGGTTTGCAAGAAGTGGGGCTAAAATGAACAAGGGGTCTCAAAGGCAGAATATCTCCCCTTACATTAGGATTTCAAAACCCAGATGCACATAACGTGACAATAAATCCAACATTTTTGTACAGAGCCGTAATGAACCTGCCATAGACATACATGTGGCCTATACCGTTCTTCCTGTAGGACAGTGCTACATACCCCTTATGTACAGAGGTATCCTCCCCTACAGGCCCTGCTTCTGGAGGAGCCTACATGGCGCATAGGCAACGCCATGGGCGTAGCTATAGGGGGTGCAGAGGTAGCAGTCGCTACCGAGCCCAGGAGCATGAGGGGGCCCAAAGAACCTTGTGCCGCATAAGAAGACACACAAAGCACTGAGGGAAGGGGGCCCAAGCTGAACTCTTGCACCAGGGCCCATGAACCGTTAGCTACGCCCCTGGGCAACGCAGCTCTGTGCTAAGGAGCAGACCCTTTGTACTTGCATACAGCTATGCTATGTGTATGATCAGCTCATAGGCATAACTATAGCCATAGCACTTCCTATGGGGCCAGAGGCTGAGGGGGCCCAATAAGGTGCAAGAACATTGTACCCTTTTTTGCGGGTATAACAATATTGCTATCACGAGGGGTTTCTGATATATTGTGCTATTATATACACCTACAGTATTATTTTGCTACTTATGCTGCTGTTTTCCTTTTCTTACACTAGACGGTGGGGGGCTCCATCTACTTTTGCTATGGGGCCCTATGAATTATAGTTACACCCCTGGATGAGCCCTTACAATAAATGGTATAAAAATGAATGTCCTAGCACACAAGTGATCTGTCCCAGGACATATTCAAACAGTGACTGATGGACCCAGTTGACTTATAATAGGATCCAATGGAATTCCTTCCAGATTTCCGTGCCTTGAATTTGTCACAGCAATATGGCTTCAAATTCTGAAGGTTTTGTGTTTTCCACATAACAGCGTAAACATAATTAGTCACAAAGGTAAAGTCTACGTCGTTTCATTGACTTGCTTTATCGCTGTGGTTGAGGGAAGCAGATGAATGTTGGCTTTGAGAACACATAAATGCTGGACCGAGCCTTCATGTGTATGGTGGGGGCAGGGGGATCAGAAGTAATTGCTGTCTGACAAACAGCTAACTACATTGTATAGCTACTTTTAGGCCTCTTGCACACGGGCGTCATGTTTGACGCCCGGATAAGATGCGGGTGCGTTGCGGGAATCGCCGCGATTTTTCCGCGCGTGTGCTAACGTTTGTAGTGCGTTGAGCACGCGCGTGAAAAAATCCGCATGCTTGGTACCCAGACCCGAAGTCAGACTTCATCACTGAAGTCTGGTTTCGGGATGAGTATTCTGTATGTGTAATTATTTTCCTTTATAACATAGTTATAAGGGAAAATAATCGCATTCTAATTACAGAATGCAATGTTCCCCGGGCTTGAAAGGGTTAAAAATAATAAAGAGTTAACTTACCTTCTCCCATTATGCAGCAGAGCCCCAGAACGTCGTCTCTCTTGATAGTTTGGCTGCTTGAGGACCTGTGGTGACGTCACAGGGTCACATGGTCCAATCATAGAAGCATTTGAGTGGACCATGTGACCCATGTGATCCTGTGACATCACGGCAGGTCCTTCATCGAACAACAGATGTTCGATGAAGGACCTGCCGTGATGTCACAGAGATCACATGGGTCACATGGTCCACTCAAATGCTTCTATGATTGGACCATGTGACCCTGTGACGTCACCACAGGTCCTCAAGCAGCCAAACTATCAAGAGACGACGTTCTGGGGCTCTGCGTGCATATGGGAGAAGGTGAGTTAACTCTTTATTATTTTAACCCTTTCAAGCCCGGGAACATTGCATTCTGTAATTAGAATGCGATTATTTTCCTTATAACTATGTTATAAAGGAAAATAATAACGATCGGGTCCCCATCCCGATCGTATCCTAGCAACCATGCGGGAAAATCGCAACGCATCCGCACATGATTGCGGATGCTTGCGATTTTCCCGCATCCCCATTCACTTCTATGGGGCCTGCGTTGCGTGAAAATCGCAGAATATAGAACATGCTGCGATTTTCACGCAACGCAAAAGTGATGCGTGAAAATCACCGCTCATGTGCACAGCCCCATAGAACTGAATGGGTCAGGATTCAGTGCGGGTGCAATGCGTCCTCCTCACGCATTGCACCCGCGCGGAAAACTCGCCCGTGTGAAAGGGGCCTTAGCGTTCTGCCACAGTGTTTTCCCTTTCTTAGCATTTTTGTGGCCTGTAAAAACACCAATAAAGTTCATGCATTTTTAAAAGGGATTTTTTGTGTTGGCACTTTTCAATCTCACAGCATTTTTGTAGGGAATATTAAAATTTCCTATTGACTTTGTTAAACAAAATTTTCTGCAACTAAAAATCTGTTTCCTTCACCTGAATAGATTGTTTGCTTTCCGTATACGGGCCGTTTTTTATTCTGCCCGTATACGGAAACATTAATTTCAATGTGTTCGCAAAAAAAACGGAATGTACTCCATATGCATTCCGTTTCCGTATTTCCGTTTTTCCGTTCCGCAACATTTTGAGTCAGGTCCTATTATTGTCTGCAAATCACGTTCAGTGGCTCCATTCAAGTCATTGGGTCTGTATAAAAAACGGAATGCATACGGAACACATGTCCGTATGTCATCCGTTTTTTGCAGATCCATGCTATGCTATGACCAGCCCATTTTGCACAGGTGTTTGCAATGATTACAAAGTTCCTGTTTTTGCGGAAAAACGGAACAGAATAGAAACGGAAACACAACGGATCAAAAAAAAATGGAACAACGGATCAGTGAAAAATGGACTGCAAAACCATACGGTCGTGTGAACAAGCCCTTATGAATTGAAAGAATTGATTTTCATTTGCAGAGTCACAGAAAATTTTCTGCGACAAAGTCTGCCATGTATGAAGGCACCCTAAGGCCTCTTTCACACGGGCGTCATGTTTGACACCCGGATAAGAGGCGGGTGCGTTGCGGGAATATGCGCGATTTTCCCACGCGGGTGCACACAATCGCCATGTTTGGTACCCAGACCCGAAGCCGGACTTCATCACTGAAGTCTGGTTTCGTGTCTTTTAGAGAATTGATTATTTTCTCTTATAACATGGTTATAAGGGGAAATAATTAGAGATGAGCGAACTTTAAAAAAAAGTCCGGTGTTTGGCGTTCGGGTTGTGGTAAGTCGTGCATCCCGTTATGGATTCCAATCCAGTGCTGAGCCACGCCCCCTGCACTGATCACATGACAGTGATGTCACCCCAGGTCCTTCGGCTGTTCAACAGTTCGGGTTGGTGGCAGCCGCCCCTTATGGATTCCATATGCTGCTATAGTGGAATCCATAACGGAATGCGTGACTTACCACAACCCGAAACGACGAACACCGGACTTTTTTTCGCTCATCTCTAGAAATAATAGCATTCTTAATAAAGAATGCATAGTAAAATGAAGAGGAAGGGGTTAAAAATAATAAAAGTTAACTTACCTTAGCCACTTGATCGCATAGTTGCGATCTGTCCTCTATTTCCCAGCATCAGCTAAGATCTAAAGGACCTGTGATGACGTCACATCACATGGTCCAATCACATGGTCCATCTTACCATGGTGATGGACCATGTGATTGGACCATGTGATGTGACGTCATCACACATCCTTTAGTTCTTAGCTGATGCTGGGAAAGAGAGGAGAGATCGCAACTACGAGATCAAGTGGCTTAGGCAAGTTAACTTTTATTATTTTTAACCCCTTCCACTTTCTTTACTATGCATTCTTTATTAAGAATGCTATTATTTCCCCTTATAACCCCTTATATATAAGGGGTTATATTCCCCTTATAAAATGGCGCCTGACATTACAGTTTACAGTTCAGAAGACAGAGAAGAAGGCATTTTTGGATACTTTGTTAACTTAAAAAAAAAACAGTGCAGTGTTTGTATACCGTTTGAGGCCAATTTTTTCATGATTGCATTTTACTCATTCTGGGCTAAAAATCATTTTTTCAATTGGTCTTTATTAGGGATGAGCGAAGCGAGCTTCGAATTCTAGATTCGAAGTCGCTTTTCTGAAAACGTTATATTAATGCTGAATGGAGATCCGTCTCTGTACAGCAACAAAATATATGGCCTCCGACGAGGTGAAGTGAGTTATTCCCGAAGTCGTATGAGACTTCGGTGAATAACTTCGGTATTTGATTTTTAAACTGAAAAAACATTTTATAACTTGGATCTGAACTCGTCTTCGTTTCCGAGTCACTTCCAAGAAGGTTATAGCAAAGCAACTTCGGATCTAGGATCCGAAGTTCGCTTCGCTCATCCCTAGTCTTTATTAAAAATATTGAGCTGTTCTGTCACAAAGGGTTAACTGTCTAGTTGTCTACCTGTGTGACTGGTACTTTTTACTTTCACTTTGTTCTGGTCATCTAATATTCCTTATCTCTAATTTACTAAGATTTCAAACAATTATTTAAGCCACATTCTTATCAGTAAGATAAGAACTGAGCTATAATGAGTGTTTATAAAGTCAGAGATTAGGATCCCATTGGGTGACCTGGCTGACAAAGCAGAGAGAAAATTCAGATCCCTATATTAGAGAATCTCAGCCCTGTATAGAAAAAAAAGGGCTCCATATTTGTAATAAAGACCAATTTAAAAAAATATATTTTTAGCTCAAAATGTAATAATAAAAAAATGCCCCACAGGTTTGAATAGCCTTTAAAAAGCTGCTTGTTATCACCGGCTACCATCCGTTTACCCATAGCCATATATATTGATTTCCCCTTAATGACCACTGATACGTGTTTTTATGTTGGTCATTTTTTCTAGGCTGCAGCCTTTTTATGGCAGCCTGGAATAAACACTGCAGGAGAACGGGGGCTTGGCTATCACATAAGATCCGGACTTCTGCTCTAATGGCCCAAACCAGCAAGGGGGCTGATCCGGGCTGTTTAACCCTTTAGATGCCGTTGCCATCGATACCACACAAATAAGATCATGGGGTGCTAATGTCTTTTCATAGCAGCTTGGACTTTATGAAGGCCTAAGCCTGCCCAGGGTATATTCTTAGCGGGCTATGCCTCTTTGGCCCAAACTGCTGGTGACTGTCAGTATGGTACTGATGGCATAATACATGTGTACTGCATTAGCAATACAAATGTATTCTAAAAGAAAGATCACCTAGTAAATTCCTCTTGTGGGACTAGTAGGACTAGACAAGATTTATTAAAAAAAAAATTCCAAGTTAAAAAAATACATCTTTTTTTCCATTGGAAAAAAAAAGCTTTTCAATGGAAAAATAAAATTCCTTCTACATATTTGGTATCTTTGCATCCGAAATTACCTGCAATTTTCGGCAATTTTTGAAACTCCCATAGCAGTGAATGGAGATTACGCTGCACATACGCAGTGTGCTCTCCTTCACTTCAGGGACCCCATTTTGGAGATAGGAGCAGATTCCATCTATTTATTTTTTCAAATCACTTTTATAGCACTGAAATATTCAGCAGCTTTACAGACATTGGCCCTTATTTATTATGCATTCATTCGAGGGTTCGGGCTTTAAAAAGTTGCAAATAGGAGACTTTTTGAGATCACTTGCACAAAAACTTTGCGACTTTTTGCATTTGCCCCAGTTCTGAAATATAGGAGGGAAAGTACGTGTGGTCAGCTATGTTAATGAGTTTCACTGCAGATTTATCATTGAGACTTTTTTTTTAAATAGTTGCAAAAAGGTTGCACTCCAGTAGGAGGGTGGAGTAGGAAAACTGGAGTAGGCTTTCTAGACAAAAGTATTACCCTAAGTTCACACTTGCGCGTTTTACAGCGCGTTCGAACGCGCTGTAAAACGCTCAACACATGCAAACCAATGCTTCCCTATGGGACTGGTTCACATTTTAGCGTTTTACAGCGCGTTCGAACGCGCTGTAAAACGCCCTACGCATAAACAAGTACTTGAGCTTTTTTTGGGGCGTTTGTCGCGGGTATTGTGATTGACGCCACAGTAGTCAATCACAAGAACGCGCATATGACGCGCGTTTGCTATTTGCAAAAACGCGCTGTAATATGCGCGACAAAAACGCGCGTTTTACGCGCGTTTCAAGAACACTCAGGTCTGAACCCAGGGTTAGGCTACGTTCACACGACGACATTTGTCGCGCGACAATAAGTCACGTGACAAATAGGGCACAACTTCACTGCAACATTTGTCGCGCGACATTTTGTCGCACTATTGTCGCGCGACAATTTTTATAATGGGAGTCTATGGTGTCGCATTGCGACATGCGACATGCTGCTACGCGACAGTCGCAGAAAAACCCATTTTCAATGGATTTTTTGCGACTGTCGCGTCGCAGTCGCAGCATGTTGCATGTCGCAATGCGACACCATAGACTCACATTATAAAAATTGTAGTGCGACAATAGTGCGACTTTTTGTCGCGTGACAAATGTCGTCGTGTGAACGTAGCCTTATGCCTCTTTCACACAAGCGTGACGGATTATGTCCGAAAGCGTTCAGGATGCGTTCAGTAAAACTCGCACTATTTTGCAAGCAAGTTCAGTCAGTTTTGTCTGCGATTGCGTTCAATTGTTCAGTTTTTTCCTTGCGGGTGCAATGCGTTTTGATGCATTTTTCCCGAGCATGATAAAAAACTGATGGTTTACAAACAACATCTCTTAGCAACCATCAGTGAAAACGCATTGCACCCGCACTTGCTTTCGGATACAATGCCTTTTTCATGCAGCCCCATTCACTTCTCTGGGGCCAGGGCTTGATGAAAAATGCTGAATATAGAACATGCTATGATTTTCACGCAACGCAGAAGTGATGCGTGAAACACAACGCTCATGTACACAGACCCATTGAAATAAATGGGTCAGGATTCAGTGCGGGTGCTATTCGTTCAAGTTCCCGTGCCCCCGCATGGAAAACTCGCTCGTGTGAAAGTGGCCTTAGGTTTAAAGATAAGACAAATTTATCAAACAACATGCAATATTTTATAAATGTGGCATATTGTATATCAATGCAGATTCAAGCAAAATTGATTTCAAATGTTACCCTATTGATAAATCCCCCCCTTCCCCCCCCCCTTGTCCTTGGTCGCATTCAAGCCTTTGAAACCAGTGCTGCAAGATACCAGTGCTAATCACTGACCACAGTGATTCCTGCTATATCCTAGTGATATGCCACCAATGTATGACATCAGACAACCCCTTTAAATCTGACTAAGGGTCCATTCACACGTCCGTGTGTGTTTTGCGGATCCGCAAAACACGGACATCGGCGATGTGCGTTCCGCAATTTGCGGACCGCACATCGCCGGCACTCTCATAGAAAATGCCTTTTCTTGTCCGCAATTGCGGACAAGAATAGGACATGTTCTATTTTTTTCGGGAACGCAATTGCGGACCCGGAAGTGCGGATCCGCAATTGCGGACCCGGCCGGGACATCGTCTGTCCCCATTGAAACTAATGGGTCCGCAATTCCGTTCCGCAAAATGCGGAATGGAATTGCGGACGTGTGAATGGACCCTAAATCTATTCTGAAACACATTTTGGGAAATTCATCTCTAGTAGCAAATCTTCCTTGTCTTTTGCAATAATTGCTGAAAAAAAACAAAAGCATAACAAAACCGGCTTCTGTAAATAGACCCTTCTGGCGTCGACCTAATGAACAACAATGTGTGCAATAAACCAAAACTACATTTGATTAAATATTTCTCCTTCATGGCATTAATAAAAAAAACTTTAAAAAGAAACAGTGGTGTTAAAGGGGTATTCTCATTTGAGAAAATGGGGGCATATCGCTAGGACATGTTCCCATTGTCTGATAGATGCGGGTTCCAACGGTGGGACCAGCTCCTATATCGAGAACAGAGCAGGGAAGGCTGTGGCTTGAGGATCTCCGGGTTTCTCCTTGTCAGACCACAACCAAGAGCTCTCCCCATAGAAGTGAATGGGAGCGCACTGCGCTTGCAGGCCACTGCTCCCATTCATTTCTGTGGGGCCGATGGAAATAGCACTCCGCTATTTTCGGCAGCCCCATAGAAATGAATGGAGGGCAGCCGCGCATGCGCGGTGCAGCCTCCTTCACTTTGCCGGCTGCGTTTACAAGATAGGTGCCGGTCCCAGAGGTGGGACCCGCACCTATCAGACAATGGGGAGATATCCTACTATTATGCCCCATTATCTGAGATGGTAATACCCCTTTAAGCAGGACATCTAATGAGATGTTAGTGTTAATTTCCCCTACAACATGACAGCTAGAGTGTCCCGTACAATCATGACAGCTAGAATATGGTTGGTTGCTGTGGGTAATATTACTTCCCAGTGCAACATTTTTCATAAATATCACCAGCTGTATGTTCAGCAAATCACCAATTTAATTTAGTAGGAAAGTGTCCTTGAAGCCTTGATGTGGATGTAGCTGTAAATAATTTAACATTGGAAGAATATACTAAGGTAATTCAGATTACCTGCTTCTCCTTCATAGCCACCCATAATAGCTAAAGTAGGTCACATCTGGATGACACAATTGCTGGGTACACATCTGCATATCTTTAATATGTCAGTGTAGCATTTTTATTTTCTCCTAATTAATCATTTTATGCTAAAGAAGCACACATTTATGTCACTGTTTATACCTGTTATTTTAATTATCTTGCTCAATCTCCTTTGTAGCCTTTACAAGAAGTCATTATTTGTTTATTATCAAACATTTGCAGGCAAATTATACTTGCAGACACTGAAGATGTCAGGAGGTTGTTTTCTGTGCGATGCTAAATATGTTATAGAGTCTGTGACTTTAACCATCAGCCTGGATTGTAACATGTGTTCAGAAACGAGTGTTATGCTAAACAGACGAGCGTGCCCTTTCTCTAGCTACTTTATCTAATTATGCCACAACTGCAGCAGAGAAGAAATGGTCTTATTATTTATTATTAAAGCAACATTCATTCCATGGTGCTGTACGTATGATAAAAGGCATACATACATAATAAAAAATAAGTACAATAAGGCCCCATTCACACGTCCGCAAGTGTTTTGCGGATCCACGGATCCGCAAAACACGGACATCGGCGATGTGCGGTCCGCAATTTGCGGACCGCACATTGCCGGAACTATATAGAAAATGCCTTTTCTTGTCCGCAATTGCGGACAAGAATAGGACATGTTCTATTTTTTTCGGGAACGTGATTGCGGACCCGGAAGTGCGGATCCGCAATTGTGGACCTGGGCGGGACATCGTCTGTCCCCATAGGAATAAATGGGTTCGCAATTCCGTTCCGCAAAATGCAGAACAGAATTGCGGACGTGTGAATGAACACAAGGTACAAACTGGTACAGAAGGAGAGAGGACGCTGACCGCAAGGGCTTACAATCTACATGGTATGGGAGAAGGATAAAGTAAGTGAGGGTAAAGTTGGTCATGGCAGTATAGTGGCAGCAGGGTTACTGTAGGTTGTAGTCTTGTCTGAAGAGGTGGGTTTTCAGGTTTCTTTTGAAGGTCTTCCACGGTAGGTGAGCATCTGCTTTGTTGCGGTAGAGCGTTCCAGAGTGGGGAGGCTGCAAGTGAGAAATCTTTATAGGCGAATGTCAGTAGCAATGGAAATCCAGTTTCAGAACTGTCTAATGATGGGTTTACACAGGCCAAGGAACAGCTGATTATGGGAAGGAAGCATTCCTTCACAACAGTCGGCTGCTCATTCAGTGGTGGTGAAGCACAGAATTTACATGCAGCAGTCACCTCCACAGTATGCGAACAAGCAATCGCTATTGTGAACCCTTGTCCTCTTACAGCTGCTGGGCAGCGGACTGCTGTATAGACAACACGATCTGCTGCCCAGAAACTATATTTTACTTGCCTGTACGAACAGCAGTTTCACTCAATGAACAAGCGTTTTCCCTCGTTGATCAGGTGATCGGCTGCACCTTTAGATGGGCACATGGGAACAACTATCGGACTGTGCAAATTCACCATAAGGCTGCTTTCACACAGTCATTGTTTGCTTAGGGTCCTACTCCTTTTAAATGGACCGATGATCAGGCAGATTATTAGGGATGATGCTCATTCCCAATAATCTGCCTATGTGAAAGGTGCCGGCTAAAGTTAAGCGAACTTGTATTTTAAGTTCGGCGTCCAAAGTTCGGGTTTGAGTTATCTTAGAATCCCGTTATGGATTCGCTTCCACGGACCATAACGGAATTTGGAATCCAAATTCACGCAACCGTCCTTCACTGCTCTACTTCCTTCTTCTCCTCCACACAGAGCACAGGAGCTCCGCCCCTCATGTCACATGATCATTATACCAGGCCCTTTACCACCTCTTATCCAATCCAGTACTGAGCCACACCCCCTGCACTGATCACATGATGGTGACATCACCCCAGGTCCTTAGTGTTGTCCAAGGTTCGGGTTCATCGAAGAATCCCCTTATGGATTCAAAATTCCATTATGGTCCGTGGTAGAGGAATCCATAATGGGATTCTTCGATAACCCGAACCCGAACTTTAGATGCCGAACTTAAAATACAGGTTCGCTCAACTCTAGTGCCGGCAATCATACCAAGTGCTGTATTAAATAGAGCCTATTTAACCTGTTAGTGACTATCCATACACCTTTTTATGGTGGTCACTAATGTCCATAGAACCGGTCAGAGACCCTACAGGGAAATTTCCAGGTGGGCTGATGCCCAGGGGGCCACCTGAGCCCTCCTCATGGCCGCTGTCCAGGTACATAATAATCTGATGCTCTCAGTAGTAATTCATGTAAGAGCATCAGGTACTAATGCCCCTGGCCAGCATCCACAGGAGTCATCCTGTATTCAACTGTATCACCATCAGTTTGTACCCACCTACAACATGGAGCCAGGTTTTTTTCCAGTTCTCAGTCCGCACCTGCTAATGGGCCTTTGGCTAGGCTGTCACCTTTTTACGGTGGCCTATTTTAAGCTCTGCACAGGTCTCCCATGCAGTGGAGAGTGGGTGGTTGGTTCTTACATCAGAGCCGTGCTTGGTTCTCATATGAGAGCCAGGCTCCTGCTCTAATGACAAGGCTTCTAAGTGGTTTAGAGGGAGGGAGTTCCCTCTATCTTCTATCGAAACTCCATGAATGAGATTGCTGGGTGCTTATGTCATTCCCTCGCAGCCTGGGACTTGCCTGCAGTCTACCTGTATCAAGATGCGCCTCTCTAGTGCAGCCTGATGATGACTGCCAATATAGCACTGACAGTATGATACTCTGTACTGCATAAGGGCGAGTTCACATCAGCTTTACGAATTCCGTTATTGTTTTCTGTTATAACATGGTTAAAACAGAAAATAACGGAATTTGTAAGACGGAATTCAAAATGGAAACTTTTAGAGGAATTCCGTTTTAATCTGTCATAACAGAGATCTATGGGCAAGCAGAACTGATCCGTCTGGTTTCTGTTATCCAGGACGGAAAAGAAAATCCTGTCGACAGTTAAGTTATAGCTCTTGGAATTCCACGTTGAAAAAAAACCTCTTGGTTACTAAGGCCCAAATCAGGCTGGTCACTAAGGGATTAAATAAAAGAGCAGTCATGTAGAACATGGTTATAGCAAGTCCATCAGAAGATAAGACTTATCTGTCCTTGCTAGTAAACAGGAGTTCCAAACATGAGACTGATGGATCACATCTGTATACATTTAAGAGGATGGGATCATGGGTTACAAACTGTTATGCTTAGGGCTCTTTCACACTTGCGTTCTGAGGATCCGGCGGGCACTTCCATCCCGCCGGATCTGTCAGAACGCAAGTGGACTGACAGCATTTGAAGACTGATCATTTTCCTGATCAGTCTTCAACATGCTTTCACTGTTACCATGGCAGCCAGGACGCTACTGAAGTCCTGGCTGCCATGGTATCAGCAGCAGTGTACTTACCTGCGCTGCGACGCCGGGCGCTCCTTATGATGTCACAGGTCCAGGCGGCGCATAGATCAATGCGCCGCCCGACCTGTGATGTCATAATGGAGCGCCCGGCGGCCACAGCGCAGGTAAGTACACTGCTGCGTTGTACTTACCATGGCAGCCAGGACTCCAGTAGCGTCCTGGCTGCCATGGTAACCGATCGGAGCCCCAGCTTACCCTGGGGCGCCGATCGGAACAGCTGCTGCGCATGCGCAGCGCTAAACGTCGGATCCGGCGATGCGCCGAATCGACATTTAGCTTAATGCCGGATCCGGAATAATGCTCTTCAATGGGCATTAATTCCGGATCCGGCATTGCGGCATGTCTTCCGGCTTTTTGGACGGAGACAAATCCGCAGCATGCTGTGCTTTTGTCAACGTCCAAAAAACGTTAACATTCTGAACGGAAGACATCCTGATGCATCCTGAACGGATTTCTTTCCATTCAGGATGCATTGGGATTATCCTGATCAGTTTCTTTCCGTCCTAGAGCCCCGAGGACGGAACTCTAGGACGGAAAGAAACAACGCTAGTGGGAAAGAGGCCTTACCAGATAGGGAGGCCCCCACAGATGCAAACACTTTATTTTTTCACCGTTCCGCCGATGCGTCCCCCACTGTTTTTGGAGCCTAATATGTTAATTTAGACCATTGGTACAGGGAAGAGGAGACATTTTGATTTTCTCAATGGGCGTCTCCTTCCCCTGGGCTGTAGCGCGGTACAGTCGCATCTGAGAGCATCACAGCTAAAACAGCTCACCTTCTCCCTGGCTGTGACGCTCTTCGCTACGTGTAGTGCCCCTTGAGAAACACGGCTGTCTCTTGCTCCCTGTACCGATACTCTAAATAAACTTATCAGGCGCCAAAAACAGCAAGGGACACAACAGTGGAAAGGAAGGGTATTTAAAAACAGAAAAAAGTGCAAGCATCAGTAGGGGCCACCCTTTCTGGTAAGCATACCAGATTGTAACCCATAATCTCATGAAATGTCCTCTTTAAAACAGATATACAAGCAAATCTCTCAGGAAGCCTATAACTTCAGTTTCTCAAAAAAGGGAAAAGTGTGTGTAAAAATCACTTTTGAATAGCTTTTTTACTGTAAGAACCGTAAATCTGTGGAGTAGTCTACTGTACCCAGGAGTGGGATTCAAATTTTTAACAACAGGTTCTCTACCCAATGGCAGACATGCGGCGTCATGACATATTTACATATACATAAATAATACATATTTTACACACATACACATAAATACACATATATATACTACACACACATACCGCCCAACTTTTAAAAAGCCTAAGGAGCTAAACCATCAGAAGCACACCGCAACACATTTTTTTAAATGTTAGGCCACACCTCTAACTCTACCCGATGTCTATCTGTACATGTCCCAATCCTGCCTAGTCTCCATTGTGCCCTCCACACAGTAGTTATGCCAGATCCGGGATGGTTGGGAGGTATGCATACATAAACAGATTATATAGACACTACACTTACATATATCATGAATACAGTACACTCACATCAATACATCACATATACAATATACATCCACATACAATACACCATACAGTATATAAATTATTCATAGGCTACAATTACAACCTACACCATATATGTTTTATACACATTTTGTACCTAGCACTAAAGACATATTTGCATACACATTATATTCAGTGCTATCAAACATACAGGAGAATACAGCGCCACATACTTCTTTCATCCAGTGAATGCTCCCACCTTCTCTTTCTTCATCTTCTCCTTTCAGACAAGACTGCCTTGATGGTTTTTCACCCATCTCTTGTGTCAGCAGTATGACAAAAATACATCTTAGGTTCCTACTTTTCCAATTCTGTGTCCGCTGTGCTCCCCAATACTATACTACAGAAACTGTACACCTAAAAATACTAGTACCACGCAGATAGTGCCCCTAATACTGTGCACACTGTACTCCCCAATACTCTCCAGTAGAAACAGAGTTACCCCCTGATAATACTAGTACCACACAGATAGTGCCCTTCAATAATTATTGCCACACCTTGCACTAAAATAACTACGCCCAGCAAATATTGTCCCTGACACCAATAGTGTAAACATTACGTCCCCCAATTACTACTGGGGGACTATGGGGAACATGATTACTATTGTGGGCACTATGGGAGCATTATTACTTCTAGGCCACAGTGGGGATATTATTACTACAAAGTGCACTCTGGCAGAGAATTATTACTATTTGTGGGACTTTGGGGAGTACTATTACTGTGGGGGGCACACTGGCACACTTAAAATGAGCACGAGTACAAGGAATGTTACTTATTATATGCACCAGTACAAGAAATGCCCCCTAATAATGTGTACTAGTACAAAAATGCCCCTGTTCTGTGTGCCAGTACAAACAAATTCCCCCTCTTAGTGCCCCCAGTTGAGCTAATGTCTCCATAGTGCCCCCATAATATGTGCAAGTAATATACCTCTATATAATGCCCCAGTAAATGCCCACATAGTGCTCCTCTTCTCTACCCCATAATGTGCCAGTATACAATGCCCCTATATAGTGCCCCAAGTAGATGCCCCATAGTGCTCCAACCCCATAGTGCCCCCATAATGTGCCAGTATAAGATGCCCCCATAGTATCCCCCATAATGCAGCAGTATAAATGCCCCTTCTTGGCCCCCCGAGTAGAGGCCCCCAGTAAGCGCCAGTATAAATGCTCCTTCTTAGTGCCCCTAGTAGATGCCCCCATAATGTGTCAGTATAAATGTCCCTTCTTAGTGCCCTCAGTAGATGCCCCCCATAGTGTCCCCCAGAATTTGCCAGTATAAGATACCCCTTCGTAGTGCCCCCAGTAGATGCCCCCATAGTGCTTTTTACTTCTGCCCTCCCCTGTAGTGCCCCCCATTATGTCCCAGTATACGATTCCCCTAGACAGTGGCCCCATAGTGCTCCTCTCTCCCTAGAGTTCGACACTGTGCCACAGAAAAAAATAAAAACACACAAATATTTCCACTTCCTGAGGATGGTGATACAGATGAATGTAGGGAAATGAGCGCTTCCACAATGGAAACTTATCTCCTGCTGCCCTCTCGCCACCACCAGAGCACTGGATAGAGACTTAGCCGGTAACACGGTTTTCCATTCCGGCTGTAATTTAAACAACCGGCTCTGGAGAATCCTATGCCTGACTGTACCTCAGGACGTGGTCATAAAAGGAACAGTAAACAGTTTTAAAAAGGACAGATAAATTCTTTAAAGTAAATGACATTAACGCTTATGAAAATGTATAGAAATCTAGGTCTCATTTCCCTTTTTCTAAAATTCACACCCCCACCTATCCCCTGGTTAAACTTGCTAAACTTATATCTTTTAAAAATGTATTCAGTATTCACACTAGAAAATATATGTATGTAGAAGAGCTCTAGAGCAGGATCAGTAACACATGTCAGATTAGCAAAAATTGGCCTGGCCAGGAAGGTGAAAAATAGCTCTGTCTTCAAGGGGTTAAATTGGTACATTACTAAATTAATTAATGCTTAGTATTATGCTTTGTATGTATTCCCAAACGCTGTCTATAGGTGGCACTGTTTAATTATGCCCTGACTCAGCAGAGTGATCTAGCTTTCCCCTCTGCGAGAGGAGCTTTCTAGTTGGTGTTGCATCATCTTTTTCAGTTTAGCTCTTTCTGCCATTCAGAGCAGATGCTAAATAGTTTTTGGCATTGCTAGTGAAAGAAGCAGATGCCTATGAGCCTGTGTGAGGCTGGAGGCAAGGAAAGAGACTATGGGGGTCATTTACTATCCAGAAATACGCCTTTATTAGGTGCATTTCTGGCGCAGATTGCAGCACAAAGTTTATTTGCTCCGCAATCTGCGACTTTTCCACGTTCATGCCAGGTCAAAAAAAGTGGAAGGGGCATGACTAATGAAGGGGAATGGTCACTCGTCTCATTCATAATTTTATACGTCTGTTTTAGGCATAGAAATGGTCTAAATGTAAGCCAGCAAGGAAACTGATTAGTTAGACTGGCACTGGATGCGCTGAAGTTATGTAGAGACTGGTTCCTCTTCAAAACTTTGGCGGATCCACTCCCAGCTATAGGGGTTTTTAAATGACCCCCTACCTTTCATACTTCTATAATGGGTTAGCTGAATGTTTGTCGGATTGAGAGTCTTGCAAGCTGGTGATCATCTTTGAAAGGTTGCACACTGTTTAGAAGGAGCTCAGGGACTACTACCCCTATTAGTAACATTGTTGCTGTTTGCCTATATACAGCTATTGCGAAGAGACTGCACTGTGACTTGCCTTGGAACTTTGCCTTGATATTGTTGGATGTACTACAGCTCCCATACTGCATTTTCGTAAAGAGAGAATTGTTTATTTTTTACACCTAGCCTGGTTGCTGACTCCAGCACCATATGCCGACCACAGCATTTACATCTCCTGCCTTGCACCCATACAACACTTATCACAACAAGAGCACCCCAACAACCATCAAGCAGGAGCCCCAACATTATGGTGTACCCTGAGGAAATAAAGGATGTGCCGTCCTATCACTGCCCTGGCCCTAAGGAGTATTGGTGTATATTGGTGTGAAGATCGCCAGAGCCACTACCACTCCCATCCTCCTCTCTTCTGGGGCTTGCAGCACATGTGTTTTTTTGGCTTGTAATGACATACACTTCTTTTATACACACAATGTAAAAGTTTTTTTTTTTTTTTTGCAATTTGTAAGTACAATAAAAATGTGAAAAACATTATAGAACAATGGCTGGGATTAAATCTAGCAGACATATTGTCTAGTCCTCGAGCAGGAGTAAAAATTCTATGTAAACTATTTAAAAATATTTTAAAAATGTAAAAAAAATAATAATAAAATTAATATAAAGAAAAAGTACACATTGGTTTTTCTGCATCCATAAAGACCTGAATTATAACATCATTGTTATTTAAATTGTTTTTATTTCATCCCGCCTCCCATAAAAAAACGGAATAAAAAGTAATCAAAAATGTATATTTGTAAATGAAATGTAAACTCATCCCACAAAAAAACAAACCCTCATACAGCTCTGTCAATGGAAAAATAATAAAGGTATAGCTCTAAAAACGCAGCATGTTCTATATTCTGCGTTTTTGACGCAGCTCTAGCCCCATAGAAGGGAATGGGGCTTCAGTGAAAAACGCATTGCATCCAGAAGCAAGTGCGGATGCAATGCGTTTTTCACTGATGGTTGCTAAGAGATGTTGTTTGTAAACCTTCCGTTTTTTATCACACACATGAAAAACGCATTGCACCCACGTGGAAAAAACTCAACAACTGAACACAATCACAGACAAAACTGACTGAACTTGCTTGCAAAATGGTGCGAGTTTCCCTGAAAACACCCTGAACGCATCCTGAGCCAATCCGTCATGCTCGTGTGAAAGAGGCCACTTCCTTGGGTCAACCCCTCATTGAGACATTGTGGTCTATGTTGACCATTACTTATGAAAGATGTCCTCACTGCATGAGTCAGAGGCCTGTCCAAACGGCAATTCTAATCCTGAATAGGACCGTTGTCCAATTTCAAAAGTCCAGCTTCCCGCCTGCAGTGTGCCAAGATACTTTTTTTCATCTGGTCCACTTCAGAAGGAGTTAAGGTGAGCTATGCGGTGACTGATGATTTGCAACTCCAGCCCTTCACCTCTATAGAGGTCCTTTACAAACTTTAGCCTCAAAGTAGATCTTACGCCTATGGAAGAAATTCATACACACCTTTCCCTTCTGCTATGGACACTTCTTTTTTTTTTTTTTTCTTTTTTTATGAAAGGCTTCAGCATACACACAACCTGCTCATATCACTAAATGGGAGATGGCGCTGGGGGCGGGCAGTTGTCACTCTGTTGAGACAGATCGGCAAAAGACATTCCTCCTGACCCACATGCTACCATTTGTTGTACAGGCACAGAAGAAGTACTTTAAAATGCTGACAGGATGGTACAGATGCCCAGATGCCATTCATGCCATATACAGTCGTGGCCAAAAGTTTTGAGAATGACACAAATATTAGTTTTCACGAAGTCTGCTGCTAAACTGCTTTTAGATCTTTGTTTCTGTTGTTTCTGTGATGTAGTGAAATATAATTACACGCACTTCATACGTTTCAAAGGCTTTTATTGACAATTACATGACATTTTTTCAAGGAGTCAGTATTTGCAGTGTTGGCCCTTCTTTTTCAGGACCTCTGCAATTCGACTGGGCATGCTCTCAATCAACTTCTGGGCCAATTCCTGATTAATAGCAACCCATTCTTTCATAATCCCTTCTTGGAGTTTGTCAAAATTAGTGGGTTTTTGTTTGTCCACCCGCCTCTTGAGGATTAACCACAAGTTCTCAATGGGATTAAGATCTGGGGAGTTTCCAGGCCATGGACCCAAAATGTCAACGCTTTGGTCCCCGAGCCACTTAGTTATCACTTTTGCCTTATGCTCCATCGTGCTGGAAAATACATTGTTCTTCACCAAACTGTTGTTGGATTGTTGGAAGAAGTTTCTGTTGGAGGGTGTTTTGGTACCATTCTTTATTCATGGCTGTGTTTTTGGGCAAAATTGTTAGTGAGCCCACTCCCTTGGATGAGAAGTAACCCCACACATGAATGGTCTCAGGATGCTGTACTGTTGGCATGACAGAGGACTGATGGTAGCGCTCACCTTTTCTTCTCCAGAAAAGCCTTTTTCCAGATGCCCCAAACAATCGGACAGAGGCTTCATCGGAGAATATGACTTTGCCCCAGTCCTCAGCAGTCCATTCACCATACTTTCTGCAGAAGATCAATCTGTCCCTGATTTTTTTTTTGGAGATAAGTGGCTTCTTTGCTGCCCTTCTTGACACCAGGCCATCTTTCAAAAGTCTTCGCCTCACTGTGCGTGCAGATGCGCTCACACCTGCCTGCCGCCATTCCTGAGCAAGCTCTGCACTGATGGCACTCCGATCCTGCAGCTGAATCCTCTTTAGGAGGCGATCCTGGCGCTTGCTGGACTTTCTTGGACGCCCTGAAGCCTTCTTAAGAAGAATTGAACCTCTTTCCTTGAAGTTCTTGATGATCCTATAAATTGTTGATTGAGGTGCAATCTTAGTAGCCACAATATCCTTGCCTGTGAAGCCATTTTTATGCAACGCAATAAGGGCTGCACGTGTTTCTTTGCAGGTCACCATGGTTAACAATGGAAGAACAATGATTTCAAGCATCACCCTCCTTTTAACATGTCAAGTCTGCTACTTTAACCCAATCAGCCTGACATAATGATCTCCAGCCTTGTGCTCGTCAACATTCTCACCTGAGTTAACAAGACGATTACTGAAATGATCTCAGCAGGTCCTTTAATGACAGTAATGAAATGCAGTGGAAAGGGTTTTTGCGATTGAGTTAATTTTCATGGCAAAGAAGGACTATGCAATTCATCTGATCACTCTTCATAACAATCTGGAGTATATGCTAATTGCTATTATAAAAACTTAAGCAGCAACTTTTCCAATTTCTAATATTTATGTAATTCTCAAAACTTTTGGCCACGACTTTACACAGTGGTATCAGATGTTTTTGGTGTTGGGGACAGAGACAGGGAATATGATAACATCTGTTGAACTTGCTCCGTTTGATTAATAACTCAAATGAGGGTAGGCAGATTTCCCCATGCCCTCAAGCAGCCTGGCTGTCCCTCCATGGCCTCTATGTATATGTTTAGGCACACGTTAATTGCAACATGCACTGTTATTACACCCCTTTTGGAAGTCAACACAGGGACAACAGTCCATGAGTGGGTGGTAGAAATGGACTTTCTGATGAGAATAGAATCTTTTATGGCTGACATACTCTTTAAGGTTATGTCCACCTACCAAGAATAGGTTTATATCAGACATGACCACAGACTTGCAGTTTGGGTTGCAGCACAACTTGCACGTTTGGTGTGACTGCAACATGCAGATTGCAATAGATCCAGCAATGTTAGATTTCTTTTTGCGATTCGAGTATCGCAGTTGCAGCATGTGAGTCACACTGTCTCCTAATTCATTCCTATGGCAGATACGTTACACTGAGATCTTTGGTCGCGCCACAGCTGTCGTGGCCAAAATCGCATGTAAATGTACCCTAAAATGACCCCCCTTTATCCCCTTCTCCCATTCCTCTTCTCTTTTGAATGGGGTTGAGCTGCAATACCAAGCACAGCCGCAGTACAATGTGTGTGTATTCGACCCTTACCGATCAGATACCGATTACCTATCCATCTGTTAAAATATCTCAGAAAACCCCTTTAAGACCAACAAACTATTGTGACAGATCCACTCTCTTATAAGATATACAAACATATTGTGCCATTTATCTAACAGGAGCTATTAAAGACAGTTTTGAGTCCCTTGCACTAGCGTAACTATAGGGGTCGCAGCGGTCACAGGATGCCTGTTTATTAAACTCTGCAGAGGCAAGACGTGGCTAAAAGAAATCATCATGACGGTCTAGTCTGAAAGGAGCTGATGAGGAAAGAGAATCTCGACATCAGAGCAGGCATCACTGGATGTAAGAGGTACATATGTGGCGCTGTATGACCCTGTATGTTCTGTAGCGCTGTATGTAATGTTTTCCAAGTATGTTTTTAAAGGGGTTGTCCGCTTTTTTTTCATATGGGCACTGCCTTCTCTGCTCTGTTTACCTGGTCACCACTGCATTTGCAGCGGTGAGCAGGTGAACAGAGCAGAGAAAGCAGCTTTCATATGAGCGCTGCCGTCTCTTAAAACAGTTGATCAGCGGGGGTGCTGGGAGAACCCCGTCGTTCTGATGTTCATGACCTACCTTGAGGATAGGTCATCAGTAGTAAAAAGAGGACAACCCCTTTAACAGTAGAATTGGAGTGAATGGGGTAGGTTGAGAATTTGGCATGGGGGGGGGGACACATTGTATTTGTGATGGGAGCTTTACCTTCACCTCTCGCCCCTGTCAGCAGTATGTGACAGGTTGCTGTGTTCTGCCTTTATAAATGCAGCCCATCAATCACTGCTGACAGACAGTATGAGATATTAACATCAGAGGATTAAGTGAGTAAGAATCACACATTGGAGGATAGCGATATGAAATGATCATATGAAGGTGTAACACAGCAGCAATACTGAACTGTCACACCAGAGGACCAACAGCTGGTTTGTATCATGAGGTTCTGCAGCAGCTGAGGTGTGCATTGTGAGGTTCTGCAGCAGCTGAGTTGTGCATTATGAGGTTCTTCAGCAGTCAAAGAAACATCACCTAAAAGATTAAATCCTTTAGTATTTTGTGTCTGCACCTTGTAAAACGTTTTAAAATTCATTTTATCAGCAAGTAAAGTAATTTTATTTCTACAAAGGGGGTGCCATTTGTCTAATCTGCCTGGGCACCAAAAAAACCTTGTCCCGTCCCTGTACCTCTGCCAGCATGCATCGCACTGTGATCTGACTGACCAGCCTGGACTTGACCCGATCCAGCAGCATCACCAGTCCAGACTCAAGTCTCGGCTGTGAAGATCTTTCCCAGGCCTTGACTATTGTTCTGCCACAGTGATAGCTATAGCAACACAAACAGTAAGTCAGCATTGGGTGGTGGTGGTGTTGGGGGGGATGGTATGGCACACTATATAATAAGCAGTAGTAGGCACCATCCATGGGGGAAGGACAAGGTTGACAAGTTGACAATAAATATCTGAAAGCTCTGGCAAGTGGAAAAAAATCTGAAAGGAGCAGAGACAGGAACATGCCTTTGTGCTGCAAGGGATGGCAGTAGAAGTTGTGGCAGAGAAATCTTCAGGATAAGGCTACATGCACACGACCGTTGGTGTTTTGCGGTCCGCAAACAGCGGATCTGCAAAACACGGAAGCTGCTCCACGTTCCGTTCCGCAACGGAGCAGCGGATGCGGACAGCACACGGAGTGCTGTCCGCATCTTTTGCAGCCCCATTGAAGTGAATGGGTCCGCGCCCGAGCCGCAAAATATGCGGCTCGGACGCGAACCACAACAACGGCCGTGTGCATGAGGCCTAAGTCATCAGTAGGATAGGTCATAAATATCAGATAAGTGATGATCCAACTCCAGCACCCGCACTGATCAGCTGTTTGGAGAGGCTGTATTGCAACTCAATCCCTTTCACTTTAATAGGGCTAAGTTGCAGGAAGACCATGTGACTAATAGATGTGACACCTCAGGCCATAGAGGAGGCTGCAACGCTTGCCAATAGCTGATTGGCAGAGGTGCCAGATGTCAGACCCCACTGATCATATATCAATATTTAACTCCTGGAAAACACCTTTATAGCAAATCTGTCAGCTTAAAGGGGTTTTCCTATTACAAATACTGATTCCCTATCCCACTAGACACATAGGTCTGATTGGCTAAGAGCTGAGGCCTCCTATTCAGTCTGCAAGATCTATCAGTCACATGGCCTTTGTTTTAAATGAATGGGATTGATTTGCAATACCAAACACAGCAGCTATACAATGTATGTCATTAAGCTTAGGATCAATCTTAAGCTTAGGATCAATCTGTCCCTGATGTTTTTTTTGGAGAGAAGTGGCTTATTTGCTGCCCTTCTTGACACCAGGCCATCTTCCAAAAGTCTTCGCCTCACTGTGCGTGCAGATACGCTCACACCTGCCTGCTGCCATTCCTGAGCAAGCTCTGCACTGGTGACACTCCGATCCTGCAGCTGAATCCTCTTTAGGAGGCGATCCTGACGCTTGCTGGACTTTCTTGGACGCCCTGAAGCCTTCTTAACAAGAATTGAACCTCTTTCCTTGAAGTTCTTGATGATCCTATAAATTGTTGATTGAGGTGCAATTGAGGCAGTGGGTGGGATTGAGGGAGTGCTGGGAATCAGGTCCCCACCAGTCTAGTAACATAACATAGTATATAAAACCGAAAAAAGACATTTGTCCATCCAGTTCGGCCAGTTTTCTACAAGTTGATCCAGAGGAAGGCAAAAAAACCCTGTGAGGCAAAAGCCAATTTCCCCCACTTAAGGGGAAAAAAATTCCTTCCCGACTCCAATCAGGCAATCAGAATAACTCCCTCGATATGATATTATTAATCCTGACGATAGGTCATCAATATTTAATTCATAGAAAACACCTTTATTATACTGCCCTGTGTAAGGGCTTAGACAGGGCAAAGTCACAGCTGTGCAGTGAGCACTGTAGGGAAATAGAGGTAGGAGCACAGGGTTGAGAAGTGGCTGCCTAGCTCCCACATCCTGAAACCATGCTAGGCCTACATAACAGCACATTCTTAGGACCAAGACCAGGGATCCACCTCTTAGTGCGCCAAGCATAGACATCCATAATTGACAGAACTGAGTGAAGGACTCTGTGCTGAGAAGAAACAATTACACTGTCTTTATTGCTCTGTGAATACTGTGCAGGATCCAGGAACGGACTGAGAACTTAAAGTGGCCCTAGAAAAAAACTACAAGTGGGGGCCCAAACTGACAGAAGGTGCAGCACAAAACAATGTCGCCCTTTGCCACAGTATTCAACTGTATGACCGACTTGAGGATGGTGATACGGTTAAATTCCAAAGGACACCTGTGGCTGTTGGTCACGTGCATAAATACCTGGTGCTCCTACATTAATTAATGCTTAGAGCATCAGATCATTAATATGTACCCGGCCAGCAGCTGTGAGGAGGGCTCAGTCGGCCCACTGAGTGTTAGTCCAGCAAGAAATTTCCCTGTAGGGTCTATGGCCAGTCCGCCCCTGGCAGCATCACACCACAAGTAGGAAGCACTATGGGACAGCTTCTAACATCCCCATCCTTATTGTTGCCAACCAGAGGAAACTCTTGCTGGAAGGTCAACACCCAGAGGCACTGGGTGCAACTCTACCAAATGGTAGAAAAAGCTATATTTTTTTTAAAGAGACAATACAATTATTACAGTGTTCTTCCCAAAACAGCAACACACCTGTTTGCAGTGTGCATGTGGTAATAGGGGGATCATATAAAAATGCTAAAAATATGCAAAAAGGAAGAGACCCCACAAAAACACAACGATTTGTGGAAATACTGATATGAACACAGATACAAGACCGTACAATAACCAGGAATGATAAACTGAACGGTCTTATCTAACCCTGCTGTAAACGTTTTTCTATGGTCTGGAAGATTTTAGAGTCTGGGTTTCTTCCTCTTGATGGTCTGGCTTGACTGAGGAGAAACTGCTCCTGATAAACCCTAAGATGATAAAGAGTAAAAACAACTGTCAAACCCTACCTATCTACATGGAACACCCGACCCAAAAGGGGCTAGTCCGTCTGGAACCTGCCCCTATTCTCAACCAATGCCATATTTAGTCCCTGAGGCTTGCTCCCGTTCTGTCTCTTGTCACTGGACTTATCAGGGGAAATGAACCCAAGGATAAAATAGCTAATCATAGAATCTAGCGCAGGTCATGTGACTGCAACAGTGACCTGGGACTGGCTGCAACAATGACTGGCTGCAATGACTGTCTGCAACAGTGATGTGTCACCCAGTGCATCACATGACCCAGTGACATGATGCATGGGAGACACATGCAGAGCAGTGATGGAGCCGGAACCCAGTGGCAAGTATCAGGTAAGTATGATTAGCATCGTAGGAAGTCTGTAGAAAATATCCTCAGGGGTGAGCAAACCTTTTAAAGGAAATCTGTCATCAAGTTTATGCTGACCTCACTGGGGGCAGCATAAATTAGTGATAGAAATGCTGATTTCAACAGCGTGTCACTCATGAGCTAAAAGTAAGTGGTTGCCGAGAACCAGCATCATAATCATTGCAGCACATGCCTTGAAAAGTCAAATCTACCTGAGAAGAGTCCTGGTTATTCATAATCTCCTGTTCTCCCTGCCTATATGCTGATTGGCAGTTCTCTCCTAGAGAGAAAACTAGGTAGAAGCCTGTCAATCTTCAGTAAGTAGGGAGAGCAGGAATTCATGAATAACCATGACTCTTCTCAGGTGGCCGTGACTCTTCCAGGCCCAGTCTGCAATGATTGTGATATTGGTTCTCGGCAACCACTTACTTTTAACTTATAAATGACAGAGCGCTGAAATCAACTCACCTGTCTCTACTTTATTCAGCCATTAGTATGGGCAGCATAAAGATAATGACAGGTTCCCTTTAAACATTTATAAATGTATAAATGTAATTAGTAAATAACTTCTTTATTGCTAACGAAAAGATATGTACAAGTTATATACACTCTTCGTTCCATACATAATTGTTGTTTGAGGGATCAAAAATATACTGTATTTTATCAAGCACTAATTATTGAAACCCTTCTTGTAGTAGAACACTATATACAGTAAATTATTTCCTACAAGGCCAGTTTTAGCTACAAAAAGGGTCGATTTATTAAACTGTCTTTCTTGCCCATAGTAGCCAATCACATGCAATGTTCATTTCATATTCTGCCCTTGAAAAATGAAAGCTGTGCTGTGATTGTTTGCTATGGGCAGTTTTTCTTTTAGATACGTTTCATAAAGCCCCTCATAGTTGAATATTATTTAACTTTTAGCTTTTCAAAATTGTGCCGCCTAAATTCTTCAGTTCATGTATCGCTTTGTTTATCTTGTCTCATTGGTTTCGTACATGACAGGCCTTACTACTGCTCTGTAATGCAAATCTGAAGTTCTATAGATTGCTGTACAAGGTTATTTGTACAATTCCATGCTTTCTGTTCTTGATCTTTCTGTCTCATGGTAATTTATCAGCTGAGGTGAAGATCAATTGCAAATGTCATAGATTTTTTTTCTCCCATAGATGACAATCAACCTTTCCCTGGATCAATATTTTTTCTGTCTTAATCATGCTAGTATATCCCCCAATTGCTTTTCTTTGTAATGGTGCCCCTTATCTCTTTATAAGCTTACTTAATTTACAAGAGCTACCTTAAACAGTGCACTGCAGATTGCCAAAGCTCGTTGTGTTATCTATATTTGCTGTCTGGCCAATATACATTGAATTGATTACTTGCAGCAAAGACACCGCATAGGCAAAGGCATACATAAAAACATGGTGTTATTAGGGTAGAAGGATGCTGTTCATCTGCAACCACAGAACTTTAAAGCACACCAGAGTTTTCAAAAAAGTTTGCATAATGGCTGTGCTTTTTTGTACAATCATAACTGTGAAGGAACAATTTTGGTTGAGTTTCCCTGTTTTTTTTTTACAGCCATATTATTCCTTTTTTCAGCTGCACAGCTAGATGCATTTCATTTAGAAGAGGGGTAGTCTCCGTTCTATAGAAGTCTGCCAGCACTGTACTGCTGTGACGTCCTTTCCCTTGCTTCTTACTATGTTTCCTTTCCTCTACAGAGTTCACAGAACAGATAAAGAGGAGGAAATTTCCCTTACAGAAAGGCAAGACAATCATGATCTCAGCTAGCTCTGAGATGCCCCAGTTTCCTCTCAGTCTTCTTCTGTATCTCTGTCACCAGCGACAAACCTTGCCTGATAACAGACATTGGACTGGAACTAAGGTGAAAATTAGACCCCTAGTGGCCATGAACTTACAACTTTTTTTCAGGTGGATGCAGGCAGATTTTTTAAATGAAGTGATTTAGAAATTTGCTATTTACACCATTCTCTATTAAATGAAAGGATATTGTGTTAAAGTACAGTTATTGTTTAAGGTTAGGTTCACATCACCATTGCTTTTCCAGTTTTCAGATCCAGTATAGGAACAGAAAAAATGGAAGGATCCAGTGCCCAATGGATCCCATTGATTAAAATAGGATCTGTAGGATTTCCATTATGATTTTTTCAATTCTGCATGCAGCAGTATGCTGTACAGTTTTGTTGCATAAATCTGCAATTGAGGCTCCTGCCAAAATGTGGACCTAGCCTCATACTGCAGTACAAGCTCTGAATTCATCTCATGCCTGGGATAAAAAATACTCTTCACTCCTTTAAAACTTGGGTTGGCTTCTGTCAGTCTGTCTGTACCTCTTTATAACTTTGGCGGATCCTCCGCCAGCTATGGGGCTTTATTAAGACCGGTGTCTAAAATGCAGCTCTTAATAAATGTACCGCATAGTTTCTAAGAATGAAAAAAGACTTGCATCCATCCAGTTCAGCCTATTATCCTGAAAAGTGGACCCAGAGGAAGGCAAAAAAACCCATGATGCAGAAGCTAGTTTTTCTATATTTTAGGGTAAAAAATTCCTTCTCAATTCCAATCAGTCAATTAGAATAACTGTAATATTATTTTACTCAAAAAATATATTGGAGAAAATAAGTATTTGATACACTGAAGTTTTGCAAGTTTTCCCACCTACAAAGAATGGAGAGGTCTGTAATTTTTATTGTAGGTACCAGGGCTCGAGTCGTGTGGGAACTGGTGGGAACGGCGTTCCTGCACTTTTTCATAGCAGGGACGCCGTTCCCTTTCAGGGCAAAAGGACCAGGAAGCGGTGAAGGCTTTGTACTCACCACTTCCTGGTTCTCGGCTGTCGGCTGTCAGGGCTGCGCACATGCATGAGGCCAGGCTCGGACTGGCCCACAGGGGTACAGGGGAATCCCCCGGTGGGCCCTTGAACAAGGTGGGCCCCTAGTCCCCCACCCCCTGCACAAGTGGCGCATAACACATTAGATTTACTGCACTACATACATATATTCAATGTACAGCTCCTCCGCCAGCCTATGTCCATATAAAAACTTGTTAGATTATTTATTATATTTTAATGTATCCTTACGGTGGGCCCCCAAAATAAATTTTACTGGTGGGCCCTAGGCAGCCCAGTCCGACACTGCATGAGGCGCTCTGTGACCTCACGCTGTGCACAACCTTCCCAGCACAGCCGACAGCAGGAAGAGAGCAGCGGCGGCGTCCAGGAGCAGGAGAGGGTAAGTGTTTTTTTTAATATATATATTTTATGGGCTGGTGAGAGGCACTGACTGGGGGCTGGTGTGAGGCACTGGGTCCTAATGGAGAGGCACTGGGGGCTAATAGAGAGGCACCTGGGGCTGATGGAGGGGGCACTGGGGGCTGGTGAGAGGCACTGGGGCCTGAATGAGAGGCACTAGGGGCTGATGGAGGGGGCACTGGGGGCTGGTGAGAGGCACTGGGGGCATATGGAGGGGGCACTGGGGGCTGGTGAGAGGCACTGGGGGCTGCTGGAGAGGCACTGGGGTCTGGTGAAGTGGCACTGGGGGCTGGTGGAGAGGCACTGGGGGCTGCTATGAGGCTACTGGGGGCTGCTATGAGGGTACTGGGGGCTGATATATAGCTACTGGGGGCTGCTATAAGGCATGGGGCTCTTATCTGAGGTCTGATTGGGAGTCATTCATATTGGGGTCTGAGCTGAGGTGTGATCTGAGGTCTTATTGGGGTCTTATTAACATTGGGGATATTATTGGGGCTGTTAGCTGAGGTCTGATTAACATTGGAGGCTGATTGGTGGTCTGACCTGAGGTGTAATGAAAAATATTTTTTTCTTATTGTCCCCCTCTAAAACCTATGTGCATAGGGCGAAAAAAACGGTACTTGATTGCTCCTCCTCCTGACCTCCCCTGCCCTTTGCGTATGCCGCGCGCCGTGACGTCACACAGAGGCACTTTGGTGAGTTCCCACACTTTTTCCCCCCAGGACTTGACCCCCGGTCAGGGCCGGTGCAAGGATTATTGCCGCCCTAGGCAAAAGAAAAGATTGCCGCCCCCCCCCCATGTGACATCACAATGCCCCACCCGTATGATCTGCCATATTAAAGGGGTTCTGCAGTTTATTTAAACTGATCGGCAGGGGTCCGACACCGGCAATCAGCTGTTTGATAAGGCAGCGGCGCTGGCAGTAGCGCCTCAGCCTTCTCGCAGTGACGTCGCGATTAGCATCATTGGCCTGGGCGGGGCTAAGCTTCATTCAAGTGAACAGAGCTTAACCCCGCCAAGGCCAGTGATACTAGTCGTGATGTCACTGCGCCTGCGGTAAACAGCGAGAAGGCTGAGGCGCTACTGCTAGCGCCGCTGCCTTCTCAAACAGCTGATCGGCCGGGGTCCCGGGTGTCGAACCCCTGCCGATCAGTTTAAATAAACTGCAGAACCCCTTTAACTAACGCCAGTTCTCTCTCTCCCCCCTCTTGTCATTCTCTTTCCCTCCTTGTCATTCCCTCCCCCCCCTTGTCATTCTCTTTCCCCCTTGTCATTCTCTCCCCCTCTTGTCATTCTCTCCCCCCTCTTGTCATTCTTCACCCCCCTTGTCATTCTCTCCCCCCTCTTGTCATTCTTTCCCCCCACTTGTCATTCTCTCCCCCTCTTGTCATTCTTCACCCCCCCTCTTGTCATTCTTTCCCCCCTCTTGTCATTCTCTCCCCCCTCTTGTCATTCTTCACCCCCTCTTGTCATTCTTTCCCCCCTCTTGTCATTCTCTCCCCCCTCTTGTCATTCTTCACCCCCCCATGTCATTCTCTTTCCCCCCTACCTCTGGTGTAGCGCGGCCGAGCTCTGTATGGTCCACGGGTACAGAAGCTTTTGTTTCCTGTACCCGAGGGGACTGACAGGAAGTGCACACTGTGTGCGCACTTCCTGCCAGTCCGGCCGGGTACAGGAGACAGATGCTCCCTGTACCCGCGGACCATACAGGGCTCGGACACGCTACAATGGAGTGACAGGAGGGAGCGCTGAGGGCTTTCCTCCTGTCAGCTCCTCTCCTCTTGGTGCGCCCGGGCGGTGCGCCCTCATGGACGCGCCAGCCTGAGCAGTGCTGCAGCCGCCAGAGGCTCAATATAGAGCGCTCGCGCGGCTGCAGCATGAGGCGGGGCCGGCGCTCTACGCGGCGGCCTAGTCCGCTTATAGGACATGCCGGCCCTGCCCCTGTAGGTACACGTCAACTGTGAGAGACAGAATCTAAAAAAAAAAATACAGAAAATACAGTAAACTAATAAAACAAGCATGAAATATGTAAATGCTTATTACTACAAAGGAACCTTATACCATGGACTATATACAATGTATTATGGACTAAGTTAATTATGTAGAACACGCCTCTGTTGCTCCCCTCCCCTTCCTGCCCCCTGGCCAGCCTGCCAAAAGTGTTTTTAAATTTTCTTTGTGTATGTCACTTTGTTATTGTCCTGATGAAGGGGACGCTCTGTCCCAGAAACGCCTCGACCTTTTATTATATTTTTTTTAAAATAAAGAAGAACATTTAAAGAACAATGCTTCTCCATCCATATAGCTGGCAGCACCGACCAGTGGGTTCTATTCTTTTCTTCACATTATCTACACACATAGATTAATATAATACTGGTAGAAATAATGCTCTATACAACTGTGCCACTTACTGTGCCCCTAAGTATATTACTAGAAATTTTGACCTTAAATATACTACTGGGACACACTTTGACCCCTAAATATCATACTGCCACACACTGCGAACCCCAGGTATAAAACTGCCACACACTTTGACCCCTACATATAATACTTCCACACACTGTGACTCCTGAAAAAACAGTGCCATTCATTATGTTCAATACACTAAACGGTCAGAAGACCAGAACAAGATCCCTTTAGAGGTCTCTAACTATTAATGTGTTATAGTAAAATTATATCTTTATTATAGCTTAATTAATTTTAATTAAGCTATAATAAAGATATCATTTTACTATAACACATTAATAGTTAGAGACCCCTACATGGATCTTGTTCTGGTCTTCTGACCGTTTAGTGTATTGATTAAAACATCCTGAGGGTCCCTATGAGGGCATTCAACAAGACTTGATGCATTATGTTCCCTACATATAATAGTGCCACACACAGTGCCCTATAAGAATAATAGTGCTACTCACAATGTTCCATTAATGTAGTGTCACACACTCTGCCCCATGAATATAATGCCACACACTGTGCTCCCTGAAATCAATGCTGCACATGTATCCTCCTGAAAATATTTGTGCCACACATAATGGCCCTAAAATTATTTTTACCATACAGTTCCCCTGAAAATATTAGTGCCACCCATAGTGCCCCCTGTACATACTGGTGCCACATATAATACCTTTTAAATAGTACAATAGACATTGCACCCTGAAAATGACAGTGCTGCCCATAGTGTGCACTGCCACATACTGTACCCTTGAAAATATGTTTGCCACCTATAATACCTTCCTAAAGAAGAGTGCAGCCCATAGTGGCCCTATACTGTAGACATTTATGACACTGATTGTGCCCCTGAAAATATGTCTGTTGCATATATTGTCTCCTAAAAGAATTTACTCTTACAGCCTTGGGCAGACTGGGAACATAAAGTGGCCCTGAAAAAAAGTGGTCCTATGTTGTAGATGGGTCCAAGTTGCCAAAAGGCGGGAGAACACAAGTAGTCAGGGACAACAGAAGTAGGCAGGGCCTGCAATACTGTAGTGCAGCAGAAAATACCACCCCAGCAGCACAAAATACAGCCTCCTTAACCACATTATTCAGCTGTATTACTGTCCTGAGGATGGTGATACATTTAAATTTAGGAGGGCACCTGCGGCTCCGTTCTCTCTCCCACTGCTGCACCGCCTGCTCTTTGATTGACAGGGCCAATCAGTGAAAATGTTATCACACCTGGCCCTGTCAATTAAAATGCAGAGGGCACAGCAATTGCAGAGAAATTAGAACCTCTAGAGGTTGCTTCTAGAGGCTTATAGCCAGTTTCATGGGTACAAATCTGCTGACAGATGCCTTTTAAATCAGTACAAATGAATTATATTACATCTAGAAAGGCAGGGTGTAACACCTGTAGGTAGGGACAGACACGGACAGTGACCCCTTACCAACAACCCAGCCTGCTTTCCCTACCTACTTGCAGCACAAGTGCTACTTACCTGCACAGAGACAGACAAATACCAATAGACAAAACAACACAAAAATAAGGTCGCACATAAATGGGTCAGAACCAGACAGAATATGTAGTACCAAATGAGAGACAGAGAATAGTCAGAAGACAAGCCGAGATCACAACCAGACAGACAAACGAGAGACAGAGAGTGGTCAGAAGACAAGCCAGTGTTAGAGGAATGAGCCATTCAATAAGCACAGGAACCAGGAGCACAGCTAGTAGTTAGAGACTATCACTGGCACTGGTATATGGCCAGGAAGGGTTTAAATAGAACACCAAGTTCCAGGATCAGATAGGTCATGACTCAGCACTCCATTAGTCAGAAACACTAGCACACAGGAATAGAGCAGCTGAGCAATGACCAACTGCTAATCTCCTCCAGCACACGCCCGCTGCAGGGAGAAACAGACCATTGCATCCTGTTGCTAAGGATGCTGCCGCATAACCTGGGGGCATGGCTTAGCAGCGCGTCTCTCCCAGCGCAGCCGCTCCAAAGCCAGAGATTGCACCGCTGGAGCCGGACAGGTGAGTTTGTGACACTAGGCTTGATAGAAACGTAGTGATTCTCCCATAGGCAGCAATTGTAAATCATTGAAATTTATAGGAGAACTGAGCCTCTAGGGGGACAAAAAAGTGCAAGAGAAAAGTAAAAAAAAAAAAAAAGTTTTTTAAAATCTAAAGAATAATATCGAAAAATTCAAATCACCCCTTATCCCATTTTAAAAATAAAAATAAGCAATACAAAATAAAGATCATTAGTCTTGCTGTACTACTTAATATATAGAACTGTTTATCCCATGCGGTGAACGGCGTAATAAAAAAACTAATAAATAGTAAATAGTAGAAAGCAAGAAACTAGTAGTGGGCTTTGTGGGCTTAATAAATTTGTGTAAAAGTCCAAAACAATTAAGTGAATAAAAATCAAAATTTTTTTTTTTTTGCAATAAAATATGCCCATAATATTTATGGTGAAATAAAAAATAAAGCAATACATATTGTAACGACCCATACTATAAAATTAAAGAGTTACAGTGGGCACATAAAAAACATAAACAAAAAATGCAGGAATTGCTGTTTTTGATCATCCTTCCTAAAAAAGGAAAAGTTATACAGGTGAAACTCGAAAAATTAGAATATCGTGCAAAAGTTCATTTATTTCAGTAATGCAACTTAAAAGGAGTTGCATTAATTAACCACTTGAAGACCACAGGTTTATACCCCCCTAGTGACCAGGCCCTTTTTTACAAATCCGCACTACACTACTTTCACCGTTTATTGCTCCGTCATGCAACTTACCACCCAAATGAATTTTACCTCCTTTTCTTCTCACTAATAGAGCTTTCATTTGGTGGTATTTCATTGTTGCTGACATTTTTACTTTTTTTGCTATTAATAAAAATTTAACGACATTTTTGCAAAAAAATGACATTTTTCACTTTCTGTTGTAATTTTTTTTTTTTAAAACTACATTTCTATATAAATTTTTCTCTAAATGTATTGTTCTACATGTCTTTGATAAAAAAAAGTCCAATAAGTGTATATTTATTGGTTTGGGTAAAAGTTATAGCGTTTACAAACTATGGTGCAAAAAGTGAATTTCGGCATTTTGAAGCAGCTCTGACTTTCTGAGCACCTGTCATGTTTCTTCAGGAGCTAGAATGTCAGGAAAGTATAAATACCCCCAAATGACACCATTTTAGAAAGAAGACACCCCAAAGTATTCGCAGGGGGGGCATGGTGAGTTCATGTATCATTTCATTTTTTTTCACAAGTTAGCGGAAAATGACACTTTCTGAGGAAAAAAAAATAATAATAAAGTTTCCATTTCTGCTAACTTCTGGCAAAAAAAATAAAAATCTCATACGGGCTCATTATGCCCCTCAGTGAATACCTTGGGGTGTCTACTTTCCGAAATGGGGTCATTTGTGGGGTGTTTGTACTGTTCTGGCATTTTGGGCGGGGCTAAATTGTGAGCAGCCATGTAAAAGCTAAAGGTACTCATTGGTTTTACACTGGGTTCAGACCTGAGCGTTTCTAAGACGCGCGTTTTACGCGCGTTTTAGTCGCGCGTTTTTATGCGCGTTTTTGGCAATAGTAAACGCGCGTTTTACGCGCGTTCGTGACTCTGGAGACTTTTTTTAATTGGTCTGGAGACCAATTAAAAAAGGGCATCTCTACACTTAACGAGCGTTAAACGCGCGTTAAACGCGCGTTAAACGCGCGTTCCCATTGAAGTCTATGGGAGGAAAAGCACGACAAACGCCCAAAAACGCTCCTGAACGAGCTTATGCATCGGGCGTTTACAGCTGCTTTTACGCGCTGTAAAGCGCGCAAGTGTGAACCACTCCCATAGGGATGCATTGGTTTTCATGTGTTGAGCGCTTTACAGCGCGTTTGAACGCGCTGTAAAACGCTCAGGTGTGAACTCAGGTTAGGGCCCTTTGCGGATCCAGGCTGCAAAAAGTGGCACTCATGTAGTATCGCCGTACTCAGGAGAAGTAGGGCAATGTGTTTAGGGTGTATTTTACATATACCCATGTTGGGTGAGAGAAATATCTCTGTAAACTGACAACTTTGTATAAAAAATTTAAAAATTGTCGTTTACAGAGATATTTCTCACTCCAGCAGGGGTATATATAAAATACACCCCAAAACACATTGCCCCACTTCTCCTGAGTACGGCGATACCACTTGTGTGACACTTTTTGCAGCCTGAGTGCGCAAAGGGCCCTAATTCCAATGAGTACCTTTAGGATTTCACAGGGCATTTTTACGCATTTGGATTCCAGACTTCTTCTCACGCTTTAGGGGCCCCTAAAATGCCAGGGCAGTATAAATACCCACAAGTGACCCCATTTTAGAAAGAAGACACCCCAAGGTATTCCGTGATGGGTATGGTGAGTTCATGTAAAATTTTATTTTTGTCACAAGTTAGTGGAATATGAGACTTTGTAAAAACAAAATTAAAAAAATATATATCAATTTCCGCTAACTTGTGCCAAAAAATAAAAATTCTGTGAACTCGCCATGCCCCTCAGCGAATACCTTGGGGTGTCTTCTTTCCAAAATGGGGTCACATGTGGGGTATTTATACTCACCTGGCATTTTAGGGAACCTAAAGCGTGAGAATCAAAATGCGTAAAATGGCCTGTGAAATCCTAAAGGTACTCATTGGTTTTAGGGCCCTTTGCGCATCCTGGCTGCAAAAAGTGTCACTCATGTGGTATCGTCGTACTCAGGAGAAGTAGGGCGATGTGTTTGGGGTGTATTTTACATATACCATACTGGGTGAGAGAAATATCTCTGTAAATTGCCAACTTTGAATAAAAAATTTTAAAAAGTTGTCAGTTTACAGAGATATTTCTCTCACCCAGCATGGGTATATGTAAAAATACACCCCAAAACACATTGCCCTACTTCTCCTGAGTTCGGCGATACCACATGTGTGACACTTTTTGCAGCCAAGATGCGCAAAGGGGCCCTAAATCCAATGAGTACCTTTAGGATTTCACAGGGCATTTTTACGTATTTGGATTCTCACACTTTAGCACCCCTAAAATGCCAGGGCAGTATAAATACCCCACATGTGACCCCATTGTGGAAAGAAGACACCCCAAGGTAATCCGTGAGGGGCATGGCGAGTTCACATAAAAAAAAAATTTTTGACACAAGTTAGCGGAAATTGATATATATATATATATTTTTTTTTTACAAAGTCTCATATTCCACTAACTTGTGACAAAAATAAAATTTTACATGAACTCGCCATACCCCTCACGGAATACCTTGGGGTGTCTTCTTTCTAAAATGGGGTCACATGTGAGGTGTTTGTACTGCTCTGGCATTTGAGGGGTCTCCGCAATCATTACACGTATGGCCAGCATTAGGAGTTTCTGCGATTCTCCATATATTGAGCATACGGGTAATGAGATTTTTTCCGTTCAGCCGCTGCGCTGAAAAAAAAAAAATGAACGGCACAGATTTCTTCATTCGCATCGGTCAATGTGGATGAAAAATCTCTGCCAAAATCAGTGACTGCGGTGCGGTGGGCGCTAGCTACCTAACAAGTAGCTAGCTAACTGGTGGTGATAGGGGACCCTTATGCCCCATTCACACGTCCGAAATTCTGTTTGCGGAACGGAATTGCGGACCCATTCATTTCTATGGGGACAGACTTTGTCCCGCTCGGATCCGAATTACGGATCCGCGCTCCGGGTCTGCACTTCCGTTCGCAAAAATATAGAACATGTCCTATTCTTGTCCGCAATTGCGGACAAGAAAAAGCATTTTCTATATAGTTCTGTGCGGATCTGCAAAATGCGGAAAGCGCATTGCCGGTGTCCGTATTTTGCGGATCCGCCGATCCATGGATCCGCAGATCCATGGATCCGCAAACACATACGGACGTCTGAATGAGCCTGTAGGGGGTGATTAGTGACAGGGGGGTGACAGGGGGTGATCAGGGGGGTGACATGGGTGATCAGGGGTTAATCAGTGATGGGGGTGGGGGGTGTGTGTGTAGTGATTGGTGCACTTTTCCTATTTTCCTCTGGTGGTCCCAAACAAAGGGACCACCAGACGAGCAGACATTAGGCATATCAGACGCTGTTTAAAAAACAGCGTCTGATATGCGATTTAAATGCGGTTTTTTCCGCATCTACAGCCTGCCAGCGCATGATCAGCGCTGGCAGGCTGTAGTTTCAGTTGTCCCGGCTCCGATCACATGAACGCGTGCGCACGACGCGCGCGCGTTCATGTGAAATCTCAGGTCTCACGAGATGACGCCGATAGGCGTGACTGAGACCTGAGAGAGCCGCCGCGCTGACGCCCATCGGCGTTAGCGTGGCGGCAAGAGGTTAAACTTAAAATTAGAATATTGTGAAAAGGTTCAATATTCTGGGCTCAAAGTGTCACACTCTAGTCAGCTGAATAATCCATACCCCCTGAGCAAAGGGTACCTGAGATTGTGACTTTGGGGTTTTCATAAGCTGTAAACTATAATCATCCAAATTATAACAAATAAAAGCTTAAAATATCTCGCTTTGCATGTAATGAGTCTATCTTATATATTAGTTTCACCTTTTTAGGGCTCTTTCACACTTGCGTTTTTGTTTTCCGGCATAGAGATCCGTCGTCGGGTCTCTATGCCGGAAAAATCCTGATCAGGAATATCCTAATGCATTCTGAATGGAGAGAAATCCATTCAGGATGCATCAGGATGTCTTCAGTTAAGGACCGGAACGTTTTTTGGCCGGAGAAAATACCGCAGCATGCTGCGCTTTTTGCTCCGGCCAAAAATCCTGAACACTTGCTGCAAGGCCGGATCCAGAATTAATGCCCATTGAAAGGCATTAATCCGGATCCGGCCTTAAGCTAAACGTCGTTTCGGCGCATCGCCGGATCCGACATTTACCTTTTTCTCAATGGTTACCATGGCAGCCAGGACGCTAAAGTCCCGGCTGCCATGGTAAAGTGTAGTGGTGGAGCGGGGGAGCAGTATAATTACCGTCCGTGCGGCTCCTGGGGCACTCCAGAGTGACGTCAGGCGCCCCACGCGCATGGATCACGTGATCCATGCGCATGGGGCGCTCTGACATCATTCTGGAGTGCCCCGGGAGCCGCACGGACTGTAAGTATTCTGCTCCCCCGCTCCCCACTACTACTATGGCAACCAGGACTTTAATAGCGTCCTGGCTGCCATGGTAACCTCAAAGCATTTTGAAGACTGATCAGGATCCTGATCAGTCTTCTAATGCTTTCAGGCGACTTGCATTCTGACAGATCCGGCGGGACGGAAGTGCCTGCCGAAACCTCAGAACGCAAGTGTGAAAGAGCCCTAAGTTGCATTACAGAAATAAATGAACTTTGCACTATATTCTAACTTTTTAAGTTTCACCTGTCTATACCGCTAAATAAAAAAGATATAGCTCTCAGAAAATTTTAGCAAGAAAAAAAAGGATAGCATAGTAGCGGTGATCCTATAGAAATGAATCACAAGAAATCCATGTCCATGTCCCTGGTAGGGCCTAATAGCATTCTTTACATTGCCGACCTAAAAGCTATTGTTAGAACTCCAGCTGTCTTAGCCACTCAATAGATCCCAGCAGTCATGTTGCAGAGGGAAGCCCTTTCTATCTATTAAACTCCTTAGATGCCATAGTCTCATCTAAGGGGGTTAAATGATCTAGATCAGTGCTAGCTCCTATCCTGGTAGTTTCCTTGAAAGTATGGCTCTATATTGCAGCTGGGTCCCTTTGGAGATGGCTAGGACACAACTCCTGCACCATCACTGTGACACACATTTATACCATGGTGCAGGAACAAGCTGCTTACCATGTGTCTTAATGTGAATTCGACAATTTGAGATTAAATAGGCTTAAGCAGGCTAAGTGATACAAATATTTACTAATGGTGATTAAATATAAGGTAAAACAGACAGATCACATACAGAATAAATAAAAATTAATAACCTGGCCTGCTCAATATAATATAGGGGGAACTCCTGTCACCATGTCATAGCACATGGTCAACAACTCATGGTGATACGAGAGAGAGATAGTGACTTAGAACATCCTACCTGGAGGATGTTCTCAGTAGAGTTCTAATTATTTTTCTTTGTGTACGTTTATATCTTTCAGCCCATCCTCCTAAGGATGTCCAGTATTAAGTATGTATGTCCCATGAGTTAACCACTCTGGAATGTGGCCTTCACAGCACAATGGGGGGTTTGTATATGTTATCTAACTATCCCTAACTCACTACATTACAAAGAATATAGAAGGTGATAATAATTAAAGGGGACATAACCAATAAGTACTTAATTAAGTATGTGAAATACCCTTACAACACACCAATATAAATGTACATAATGGTGCCGGACGTTGTTAAACCACTACGAATGTTTGTAAACCTTTTTTTGGAAAACATCATTCCTGTATGTCACCAACATACCTGTCCGGTCTCCAATGCTGCGGTCTGGTGCTCAGGCATGACCATGCCCTCTAATGATGCAAACGCATCCATATTATTGGAGTGCTCGCTTACCTCCTCCTCACAGGGCACTCACGCTTGGTGAGATAGGCAGTCTGTGTTGGTGGATATTTAGGGATTATATGTATTAGGTGTGTGGGGTGCCTATGGTGTGGATGCTGGTGTTCTGGACAATGTGGTGCCGAGTCCCTGGACCTATCAGGTTCTGATCCAGGGACCCTTGCCAGTTATAGTTTTCTCTTGCTGTGCTCCTGTTACTTCTGTGCAGGTTTGGATAGTTGGCATTCAGTTTTTATTCACAATTTGTTTAGTGTCCCAACTTTTTTGGAATCCGGTTTGTAGTTGCACATCCATGTCATTTTTATTGTCCTCACCCATAAACAGAAAAATAAAGAAGAGAAAAAAATTATAGTCAGAAGTTGTATAAAACTATGGCATATTGTCATAAACTTACCTGTCCGAGCTCTAGTGGCATTGTCCTCAGCTTTGCCACGGCCACACCGGGAGAGACGAGCTGGTGAGCCAGTCCCCCTTGTGACAGCTGATCTATTCCTGAGTGCTAGTGTTTCTGACAAATCAGGTATTGATCCTGGGACTCTATGCTCAATTTAAACCCCTTCCTGGCCATACATCAGTGCCAGTGATAGTCATGTTTGGGGTCACTAGCTAGGTTCCTGGTTCTTGTTTCTGTGCTGATTTGGATTGCTCGTGTTTTTGACCTCAGCTTTTCCTTTGAACACTCTCTGTCTCTTGGAATGTGCATCCCATCTGGTTCTGACTGCAGCTATTCTTTTGACCACTCTCTGTCTCTCGTTTTTGTGCTGCGTTGTCCTCCTGTTTCTGACCCTGTCTTTGTGCCGTTTGTCTCTGCACGTTAGTAGCATAAGGACTGTCGACCATTTGCGGTCTTGCTACCTAGGGCTTGCACTGCAAGAAAGTAGGAAAAGCGGGCTGGGTTCTAGGTTAGGGTTCACTGTCCATATCTGTCCCTACCTACAACCCTTACACATATACTGTACATATAGCAATGGCTAAAATAGCATTTGGATCATCTCATATAGAATTCATCCACATTTCTATGGGTTCCATAGTTAAAATCATGTGAATACTATAATTTTGACCTTTTAAGGATATTGTGGTAAAACATATGCTATGGTGGTTCACTAAAGGAGAACAAAATAAATAATCATGCCTCTTATACTCTGATTAAAAGTGGTTTTGATTATTCTGTGACCACCCGAAAAGATTTACCATTATTTCCAAATTGTTGATTGCGCTGTGTCCAGTCACAGTGTCCCATTGAGTTGAACTGTTCTTTCCCATTTTTATAAAGATTAATTATAAAGCCCCCTCTTTGAAACATGGGGTCAGTAGTAAATCAAGCTAACGATCAGAAACCTTTGAGCAAACGGACGTGTACCCATGTGGTATGCAATCACACTGTGGGAGGAAGTGGCTATTAGACTTAATTACTACTGTAATCTAAATTTTAATTATATTGCCTTGTGCAATAAATGAATACTTTATGCAATGCCATTTAACTTATGACTCTTGTCTATCTGCTGGAATGTGACAAAAAATGCCTCTGCATGTTTAAAAATAAATTGGTATTGGAGATAAATAAATGGTCCATATACGGGGTGGATGCTGTATTAGGGTGTAGAGGTTGTATAATGGAACCATTATCATGTGTTATGTGCATGAAGTTCAGTAGTATTACCTAAGAACAATTTATTTAACCTGACTTAAATTCAGGACTGTAAGACGAGATGAGAAGATTCATACTTACCTGCTAAATGCCACTCTGGTCATCTGCACTGGCTTGTGCATGTCTATATTCTGGTCTGACATGGTGACATGCTCCGCTGCAGCAAGTAACTGGTATGATATACTCATACAGTGCTGGACATAAACAGTCCAGGGACCAGAACATAGACATGCAGGAGCCAGAGTACTGGAGCAGTGGGAGCAGGTAAGTATGAATCTTCTCTTTATGGAGCCGGGCTTTGGGCATTGGATAAAAAGTCATTATTCCCTTCCCAGAGAACTCCTTTAAGTCCCCCTAGGGAACTTTAACTTGCAATTTTCTGATCGCTTCTCCCAAAGACTGCAATGATTTACAATTGCAGTCTATAGGAGAATTACTACGTTCCTATGAAGACCTGACAAAATGACACTTTCCCTTTAGTTGTTTATTTTGGTGCCTACCATGCTGATGTCACAATGTGATGACATCATAAAGCAATTAATGGTTAAGTGATCGCACATGTCTTTATTTATCAATCTTTACTATGGCAGAGCACAGTATAATTAATATTTTTTGTCTTCTTTTTGTATTTGTGGACTTCATACATGGTCACGAAACATCTGGTAATCTTATCATTAATTATTCAAATTTAACATTGCCCTTTTCTCCAGTTATTATATCATGTACAGTTCATGATCATGCAGTTAAGCCATATTTTTATCAAACTGGGAAGAATTTAGCTATAATGAGTGTTTACAAGCTGTTATGAGTTCAGGGATCAGGGCTACACATCGATCCATCAGAGCAGCTTCCTGATGGATTCAGTGTAAAACAGAAAGCAAGATAGTCTGCAAATACACTGATAGTGAAGGCTGTAGAACAAAAACATTTTAATAAGTAAAATGAAATGATTAAACAAATTGCCTGAATGTATTTATATCCTTTAAAGGAAACTTATATGATCATCTTCCATACACAATAAAAATCCTGACCAAAATCATGAATAAGTTAATTTGTGTCATGCAGGAGAAAGAGTGGGTTCTTTTGAAAAAACCACATGGTAAGTTCTTTCTGGGGTAGTTATTTCTGTGACAGTTATAGTGCACTGATTCCAGTGCTATAGAGCTGACTGTAATGTCATTTAGATGGCTCAGAATCATTCCAATTTCAGGTAATATTTCAGGGAACGATCCCTGATACAGTTCACACTCAGGTGTATATTGACTGGAATAAATGTATTATGCTCTAATAAAGTGTGACTTCCTGTAGACATCAGTCAGGTGCAGTGGACTGGTAGAGTACAAGTCATAGAACCCATACAATCAATTGTGTAAATACCAGTATATTTCAGAGGATTCCCATTGCTTGTTTTGCTTCCGTGGCCTTGAAAAATTGTTTGTATCATTATGTTTTTAGGTCCAAGAATCAAGGAAGCCGATATAATTTACAGTAAAGGTAAATTTGTCTTCTACAAGAACATTCCTAGCATTAATATGATTAATATAATCAGGAGCGTAACTAGAAATGACTGGATCCCATAGCAAATTTTGAACAGCCCCTCCCTCCCCCAGCAACTTCCCCACAACCCCAGCAGGCACCCATTGTATAAAGCATGGGATTACCTCGTGTCCAGACCCATGGTAATGATCATACTTACTTGATCCACACTGCTAGGTTCCGACTCCACCGCCAGCTTTTCAGGTCCTGGTCTCCCTACATCAACATCCATTTTAATGTGGGGGACATGACCGCTGAAGCCAATGCCTGGCCACAGTACTCCTAACATTTCTAGGATGTTATTATCTGGCACAGTAGACATTACAGGGAGAGAAATAGGAGGAGAGAGCTACAACTTCCAACATATCCAGACTATTATTATATGGCATCAGTGGTCAGTGCAGGGAGAAGGATATAAGGAGAGAACTACAACTCACAGCATGTCCAGACTGTTATTATGCTGCTTTAGTTGACATCAAATGGAGAGGTATATGATAGGAGAGAACTGCAACTCCCATCTTGACCAGACTGTTATTATAGGGCATCAGTCGACGTTATAGTGAGAGGAGAGGACTTCAACTCCCAGCATGACCTGTTATTAATGGCTGACAGAGGCCATTACAGTAAGTGAGTATAAGGAAAGAACTACAACTCCTAGTTTTTGACAACTTATAGAGGAAGAGAAACCACTAACCTCTTCTCTTCACGCGGCACAGGTGCTCTGCCCCCTTACATTGTGACATTACGCAGGTCTTCCTCCACGTCTACTTTGCACTGCTGAGCTCTGTCTCTTCCTATCTTCCTGCACTGGTCACATGATCATGATAACACCCAGGTCCTTCACCACCACTTATCTATTTCCAGTTTTGAGCTATGTTACCAATGAAAGTGTGACTCTCCACTGTGCCATTGCCACTGTAAGGTATACATGCCTCTGCTGGTTTGGGCCCCGTCGCAACCACTATGGCCGAAATAGCAGTAATCATAAAAACAATGGGGAAAATTAAAGGCTATGTACACCTTCGGAGGCAATTTTTTTTGCATGTTACTCATTTTTGGCTAAAAAAATAATCATTTTTTCAATTGGCCTTTATTAAAAATATTGAGCTTTTCTGTCACAAAAGGTTAACTGTTTTTCTAGTTGTGTGGCTAGTACTTTCACTTATGTCATCTAATAAACCTTATCTCTAAACTACTGAGGGGTCATAAACACTTATTTAAGCCACATTCTTATCAGTAAGATAAGAACTGAGCTATAATGAGTGTTTATAAGGGCAGAGGGCAGAGATAAGGAGACCGGCTACTCCTTGTCTGACAGAAGTCAGAAAATCCAAAGGGTGCTACTAGAGCACTGTACAGAAAAATGGGTGACATATTTTTAATAAAGACCAATTTTAAAAATTATTTTTATCTCAAAATGAGTACAACGCAAAAAAAAAAAAAATTTGCCTCCAAAGGTATACATAGTCTGCACTTCCGTTCACGCTTTAGGGCCTCTAAAATGCCAGGGCAGTATAAATACCCCACAAGTGACCCCATTTTGGAAAGAAGACACCTCAAGGTATTCCATGAGGGGCATGTCGAGTTCACAGAATTTTTCTGTTAGCAGAAATTGATATTTTTTTATTTCTTTTATTTTTTTTTACAAAGTCTTATATTCCACTAACTTGTGACAAAAAATAAAATTTTACATGAACTCACCATACCCCTCACGGAATACCTTGGGGTGTCTTCTTTCTAAAATGGGGTCACTTGTGGGGTATTTATACTGCCCTGGTATTTTAGGGGTCTCTAAAGCGTGAGAAGAAGTCTGGAATCTAAATGCGTAAAAATGCCCAGTGAAATCCTAAAGGTACTCATTGGAATTTGGGTCCCTTTGCGCACCCAGGCTGCAAAAAAGTGTCACAGATGTGGTATCGCCGTACTCAGGAGAAGTAGGGCAATGTGTTTTATGGGTGTATTTTTACATATACCCATGCTGGGTGAGAGAAATATCTCTGTAAATGACAACTTTTTAATTTTTTTTATACACTCATTGAGTGTTCTATACAGACGAAAGAAGAAGGCAGAAGCGGTAATGACCTGTTTCTATCTTGTCTTCTGTCACTAAGAGCTGGGGACCCAACCTGATCCTGCTAGACAGCAGAAGCAGGAGGTTTAATCTGAAACTCTACATGTACAGCTCCCCAGATTAAAGCCCAACAGCAAGCACTGTACGCTGTACTGCTGCTGTCCAGTGTCATTTTTACCTTTTTTCTCTTTTTACTCAGATTATCTGGAGCACTCATATCTTTCCTTTCTGTGGTCAGCAGCTTGTCTCACCTACATCTAACAGAATGCATTGCAATCAGCTCATTTTAATCTCTTCCTCCCTTGCATAGAAAATAGTCCTTCACATATAGTCCCAAAGAAGCAGTGTGTGATTCCCCTACAATTTCCTTCACTATCTACAGACCCATATAGCTATATATTTTCATACCTCCCATCCGTTCTTCATCCGGTGGGACAGTCTCTGATTTCAGTGGCTGTCCTACGGTCCTGGGGACAGCAGAGATATGTCATTAGGGATGAATGGTCATCCACTCATTGCTTCACTATTCAGCACAGTGCCAGCACTCCCCATCAGGCACAATGCTGTCACTAGTGTTGAGCGAAGCGAGCTTTGGATGCTTCATCCAAAGTAATTTCCCTCAAAACTTCGGAATAATGCTGTACGGAGATTCATCCCCGTACAGTATTAGAGTGTATGGGCTCCGATGAGCCAAAGTTAGCTATTCACGAAGTCGTGCTTGACTTATTAGGCCCCATTCACACGTTCGTGGTGTGTTGCGGATCCGCAAATTGCGCATCCACAACACACCCGGCCAGCACTCCCCCATAGAAATACCTATTCTTGTCCGCAAGCTGCGGACAAGAATAGGACATGTTCTATCTTTTGCGGAGCCGTGGCCCGGAAGTTCATGGCTGCGCTCCGCAAATGCTGAAGCGGAGAGCACATAGTGTGCTCTCCGCTTCACGTCTGGCCCCATTGAGAATGAATGGGTCCACACCCGTTCCGCAGAATTATGGACCCATTTGCGGACATGTGAATGGGGCCTTAGTTGAATAACTTCGGTAGTTGATTTTTAAAGTGGAAACCCATTTTAAAACTTGAACCCGAACTCGGCTTCGATTCCTAGGTACTAGTTACGAACTAACGAAGTAGTAATAAATGACTGAAAGGTGTTTTGGCCAGTTTACCTGCTTCAGTATGAGAACGCCACACTGGCACTGAAGGGGGGTGGGAGAGCAGGGAGGCTACTGAACATGTTAGTTCATCTCTGAATGCAGAAGGTGGGCCAAAATGTCTACCACAGGAGAAACAGCAGGGGGCTCTAAGAGAAAAGACTCCAAAGAGAAAAATGTAATATTAATATACATTGCAATACTACTTCATTTGAAATGACCTATTCATTGCATAGTAGTACTTTTCGTGGTATAGCGTCTTTACTAAATTTGAATGTGCTCATTTTTGTCACTCAGAAGAAACTGACATTGAAAAAGAGCTGAACATCTTAAAAAAGCTGATGGCTAGATCTAGAAAGATGCACAGTAAGTTCTTTCTCATGTACTTCATTAAACATATGCATGCAGCATAGCACTTTGCAAGCTTGAATTACAGAGTTGCATATTAGGAAAAAACATGTGTTAGCTGCCCACAATTTGCTTTATGTCTATAACTCTCAAATATCCCATTTGTCAAGGAACTCAAAAAACAACTAGAAGGACAGCATCTTCTATTTTCACATACAGATGTATTTCTGATAAGACCTGTCAATATTTTTGGTAATAATAATGAATTAATGGTTTATGTACATAGTTTATTGCTTGTTTTAGTGAAATAAAATTAAAATACATAATCCAGGGTGGCATAATATTCACTAGATCTAAAGGGTTAGTATAGCCTATATTGATGAGCGAGGTAACATTTGCTACCCCAGCTTGCCAGAGTGAGTACACAAATGATTGGATGGGGTGACCCACCTAGATGAAATAATCCAGGGGGGCATAATATTCACTACATCCATAAAGTTTACATTTTGTAATGGTGGGTTTGGATAGAACAAGCAAGGCTTTTGAGGAGTTAGTATAGCCCACATAGATGAGAGAGACAACATTTGCTGCCCCAGTTTGCCAGAGTGGGCACATCGATGATTGGATGGCGTGATTCACCTGAAGGGAATTTGGGTAGTGGCCAGAAAAAGATTCCCATTCCCACCATAGTAAAAGAAGGAATAGAGGCAGCACTCCAAATATTTTACTGCCTCTATCCCTTGTTTTGGATTTTCCTTCTTTAGCAGTGCGTTGGTCCAATTCCCTTTAGGGGCGTGCATCTGCATATCTTGAGCACTAGTAGTGCTGTCTACTTTGTATTCCCACCATTTTGAGAACTGTTTAGTAGTAGTGGCTGACAGGAAATCTGATCAGGTGCAGTCTTGGTGCAATGCTTTGGAAGGGCACTGGAGCACAGAAGAAGAGCGGATTGTGCCAAATCAGAGTTGTATCACTGGTTATGAATAGTGAAAGATTATTTGACTGTGTTATTCCATCTCTACTCATTCACATTGGAAGTACGGTACCCTGGGTTTGTGAAAGGCAGAGACCTGTGAGTTAAGGTTTAAGTAAAAAGTTCAAATCTAGTTTTTGTTTTCGTTTTGGTCCTTTCCCGTCACTCAGAGTATTTCTGCTCTGAACTTTACATGAAGAAACAACATTTTGACCTACACAGTGGTTGGTTCTTGCACAAACACTGTGAGGTTCAAAACATTGATTGTCTGTATGCCTATCTGGGAATCAATTTGTATATATAGCTATCATGGGGTTTTTCCATTAGGTATAAGAGGCATGTGTTTATGTCTGGTCCTTTAGGACCTAGTTGTCAAGGTCAGGGCTGGATTATAGTTTATGCAGTGGGAGTTCCTTCACTTTACCTACTTTACCTGCCTTCCATGTCAGAAAAAGTGGAACAGATTAGTCATAAATATGGTGTGCATTCTGATCAGCATTTCTCAATGTATTTACACCAGATAGCTGGCATAAATATATTGATACATTTGTATATAGCTCTATGTCTCCTGATTCCCCCCACATAATACATGATATAACTGTCTGTCTGCAGCCACCACTAGTGGGAGCTCAGTGTATAGGAATTTATACAATTACCAGAGATATTAAGAGAAGCTATAAATAATCTTTTTTCAGTAGTGGATTCACTACTGATTATGCCTATATAATGACAATTCTTGCAGTGTTTCCTTTTCTTAATGTGTACCTATACTTTCAGATAATTTTTTAGAATAAGCTCCTATAAACTTATAGGACTTTTACTGCCGTTTTTAGCAGTTTTTCCCTTGCATGTTGCATCTCTAAATCTCAGTTGACTCTGAGCTGGTGGTGGGGATTGGCTGCTCCCTATAGACTACACATAGGGACTGGAGATTCTTCTTCCTAAGTCTTTTTTACTCACTTAGAATCACCCATAAGCACTGTATAGGACACCATAGAGAAGTGCTGAGCAGTATAGATGTGAATTAAACAATTGCTGAATCTGCTGAATTATGTCTGTGCTGCCTGGTCTCTCTGTACTTTCTCTTTTTACTCCCTCACCTCCTCCATCACCTTTATGAGATAATGTAATTTGATCCATCAGTGAGCAGGCAGTCTGTCCTGGTTTTGATATGATGGATTTCTCACAAATTTCAGAGAGAAAGTTAGTTTAAAAAAGGAGGAGGGGAGAAAGAAACCAACCCACAACTAAAGAACAAACCATTTTTATATTTTAAAAAAGATAATAAAAAATGTCTTATATTCACCTGTACTATTGGTTTATGCAAAGTTGTGTGAAAGTACAGTGACCATTTACACCTTATTGGCATCATAAAAATGACAATATTATTTTTCAGATAAGATCAACACAGCACAACATCTTAGTGAAACGATAGACCCAACTTACCGTGCAGGTAAAGTCCAGTATATTAGATTACTGCATTAAGCAGATTCGGCAGGCTGTTTCGGCCAGGAACAGCCTGCCAGATCCGTCACTGCCATGGGCCGAATCTCAGCCGGTCCCTATTACAGTGAATGGGACTGGACAGAATTCTGGCTGCGCATGGTAGTGATGGATCTGGAACAGCCTGCCAGATCTGTTTAAACATAGATGTTAAACAGTCTTTATACATACTACTTTTATTATCTGTGTACACACTTGTACTGACTGTAGAACAATGACACTCACAGCTAAAAGAAAAAATTATGTGCATCAGAATAATGCATAAATCACTTCTTACTTCCAGAATTATTAGCAGCACCACCAGAGGTGGAGGAGGATTCCTATCCCTGGATGCTGGATACAGCAACTGGAAGTAAGCTCTTACATTACCCCATAACTATCAGACAATCCCAAAAGAAAATGCAAAAAACTGATGGAAGCCAACAACAGGAGACAAAATGGCACAGAACCTTCCAGGTGTTGCTACCAATTTGTTCTAGCAACAATTAAATCCCCTTTCTTCAGTAATTGGTGGCACATCCTGGCAATGTGCATCAATGATAATCCTTGTAATGTAGTTTTTAAGTAATGTCTCCCTGTCTTATATATTTTTTCTCTTTTATTAATTATGTATATTCTCTAATATCTCATCAGTCTCAACAGGAACAACAGTAGTACCAGTGGATGAACCACCAACATTGTATTCAACTGCAACATCAGCCCAACAATCAGATCTTCTACCGACTAGCAGGGCTGTAGAGAACAACCTAGGAAACACTGTCATCATCAGCTGTGCTATGGGAGTTTCATCTTTGCTAATTGCAGTACTGTAACCAGTGGTGATAGATAAGCTACAGAAAGTCCACAAATACTGTATGTATTTTTTCACCCATTTTCTACACCACTTAAAAAATTATATTTCATTTTACTTTTTCTGATTTTCAGATTCCTGAAAGGAGAAAGAATCATCTGATCATCTGTTAGTTCTTAAATGGTTATCTCCATCTTCCAATTACATTTTTTTCCACTGAAATAATACCTAGGGTGTCCCTTATTGAAATATTCCATGAAATGTCTTCATTATTTGCTACTGCTGCTCTGCTTCATTGGCTCAAACACAAATGTGGGTGGTATAAAGCCCTCCGCTGACATTATAATCTGCAAACACACTTCTAAGGGTGCTCTCACACGCTGTGGATTTTTTTTTGCAGAAAATTCCACAGCTGAAAATCAGTTTAATTCATTTGAATGAAAAGCTCATGGATTTCTGCTAGAGATAAGTGAATTTCTCGAAAATATTTGATTCCATCCGAATTTATTTGTGGTGAATCACTTTAAAAAACTGCTATTTCCTGGCTGTAGAGAGCCTGTATAGTGGTGTAGAACACTGTGCCTTGCAGTAACACGCATAGGGAGTCTGCTGTGGTAGTGAAAAAATACTGTGAGTCAGTATGACACGCCCATGACAGGCGTCACTCTTAGAATCACAGCACACTTCACTTATTTGGGCAGTTATGGGGCCAAAACTGACCAAATAACTTAAGTGTGAACTGGTCGATGTTAGTGTTAAGAAGAAGCGCACTCCTTTTACACTGTTGTCAGCCTGTTCTATTAAACGCTTATACAAGTAGAGCCCCCTGACAAAGTGTAGAGATGTCAACAGTAAGTTTGTGTTGACGTCACTGATTATGTTGCCCATCCTCTGATCCGTCAAAACAATAACCCCTAAAAACGGATCCTGTCTGTTGAGCATTCACCTTCACTTGGTCAGCATTCTGTCAGTAATCCATCAGTATTGCTAAAACAAAAACAAAAAACAGGAGTGGATCCAAAACAGAGATGAAACATGAATAGAATATTTGCATGTCTTCTGTGTTTTGTACTCACTCCTGTTTCTGGCTACCAAATCATAAGCCAATTCTGATGGGATCATACAGGCCTTATGTCACGACCGCTATCCCAGCAGCGGTCGTGTCGCACCAGACGGAGGGGAAGGGGGACCCTTATCTACGGATGGGAAATAGAGCGGCCACCCCTGACAAACCCTAAGCTGGCACCTGTCTGCCCTGATACCCTAGACGGGGTGTGAACCCGTGCGGCGAGCAGGATGCCTAAACCCTGAGTCACCCTAAGAAGACTAGACTGGGGAAAGGCAGATGGGAGCACTAGTCACCATCACTCATGTCTAGAAAAACAACAGGGGAAGACAGCAACAAACAAACAATCTCCAGCAGAGATAGACTTATCCAGTCACGAGCAGAGAAGATGATCCCAATAACGACAGTCCACGCCAGAAGAGCTCCACAGCAATACCGTCAAACGATCTCCTTCAAAGGTCAGAATAGCACTGGAAGTAAGGACTATATCTGGCAATGACTGCAAGTGAAACTGAAACTAATATAGTAGCTGGGAGTGGTCTGACTGCACTCACCTGAGAAGAATGCCTACAAACTCCCAGTCAGGACAAAAAGGTTCACAAGGCAAAACCCGGATGACATACCCTGAACCACGGAGCAAACTCACAAGCTATTGCTAGTAGCAAGTCGCTGCGACCTTCTCCTCCCAGACCTGTCTGGATCAGTCACAGTCGTGACAGTACCCCCCTTTCTACGAGGGGCCACCGGACCCTCAAGACCAGGCCTCTCTGGATGGGACCTATGAAAAGCCCGAATGAGTCTGTCCGCCTTTATCTCTGATGCTGGCACCCACATTCTCTCTTCGGAACCATAACCTCTCCAGTGCACCAGGTACTGAAGAGAGCGGTGAACATATCGCAAATCAACAATCTTTTCTACCTGAAACTCAAGACTGCCATCAACAACCACCGGTGGAGGCGGTAGTGGCAAAGGTTCAGGAGGTTCTACATATCTCTTAAGCAGAGATCTGTGGAAGACATTATGGATCCTTAGAGTCTGAGGTAGCTCCAGACGAAAAGCCACCGGGTTAATGATCTTAATTATCCTATAAGGACCAATAAATCTCGGACCTAATTTCCATGAGGGAACCTTCAACTTGATATTTCTGGTAGACAACCACACCAAGTCATTCACCCCATGACTTCAGAGCGCTTCTTATCAGCCATACGTTTGTATCTACCACCAATTCTCTTGAAACTTTCTTGCACACTCTGCCACACTGATGAAAGTGAAGACGCAAATCGTTCCTCCTCGGGAATCCCAGACGGCCCCCCCTCACTAAACGTACAAATAAATAAGATGACCATTCCTCCTGATTTTCGGAAACAAAGCATCTCAAATATGTCTCTAGGTTTTGATTGGTACGTTCAGTCTGACCGTTGGACTGTGGATGGAAAGATGAAGAAAACCACAGATGAACCCCTAAACGAGAACAAAAAGCTTTCCAAAATTTAGAAACAAATTGGGTACCACGATCTGAAACAATATCGGAAGGAACCCCGTGAAGCTTCACGATGTGGTCAATAAAAACCTGAGCCAGTGTGTTAGCATTAGGCAATGCGGTAAGAGCAATAAAGTGCACCATTTTACTGAATCTGTCAACAACTACAAGAATAACAGTCTTCCCCGCTGATACTGGTAGATCAGTAATGAAATCCATTGATAGGTGCGTCCAAGGCCTGTTTGGGATGGCCAGAGGTAAAAGACGCCCTGCCGGACGAGTATGATCCACCTTAGAACGAGCACAGGTAGCACATGCAGACACAAAATTCAACACCTCCTGGCGCCACTTAGGCCACCAGAACCGACGAGACACTAATTCAGAGGTTGCCTTACTACCTGGGTGTCCTGCCAGTGCGGAGTTATGGTGTTCTTTTAGTATCTCCAGGCGTAAATTTTCTGGCACAAACAGTTTACCCGAGGGGCAGGAGGCCGGGGCGTCCCCCTGAGCTTCCAACACCCTCCCCTCTAAACCTGAGTGTACTGAAGAGACCACCACCCCCTTTTGCAAAATAGGCTCTGGAACATCATCATCACCCCCTCCAGGAAAACTTCGAGACAATGCATCCGCCTTAGTATTTTTTGCCCCCGGGCGATAGGTTATTACAAAATTAAACCTAGTAAAAAATAACGACCACCGAGCCTGTCTAGGGGTGAGACGTTTAGCAGACTCCAGATATACTAAGTTTTCACTGTGACGGGATGAACCGCCCCCTCCAAAAAATTACGCCACTCATCTAAGGCCAACTTAATAGCCAAAAGTTCCCTGTTGCCAATGTCATAGTTCCTTTCTGCAGTAGACAATTTCTTCGAAAAGAAAGCACACGGACGCCATTCACCAGGGGACGGGCCCTGAGATAGTACCGCTCCCACCCCCACCTCTGATGCGTCAACCTCTACAATAAAAGGAAGAGAGACATCTGGCTGTACGAGAATAGGGGCCGAGGTGAATCTCTCCTTGAGAGATGTAAAGGCAGTTTTGGCTGCATGTGACCATTTGGAAAAATCGGATCCCTTTTGGGTCATGTCCGTCAGTGGTTTGACCACCAAGGAATAGTTCTTTATAAACTTTCTATAAAAATTGGCAAACCCCAGGAAGCGTTGCAATGCCTTCAGGTTCTCAGGCAGATCCCAGTCCATAATTGCCCGGACTTTCTCTGGATCCATGCGGAAACCTGAATCTGACAACACATACCCCAGAAATGGCAGTTCTTTTACGGCGAACACACATTTCTCTAATTTAGCAAACAATTTGTTGGCCCTTAATATCTGCAGCACTTGTCTCACATGGATCTTATGTGTATCCAGATCCGGAGAATAGACCAGGATGTCATCAAGATATATCACAACAAATCTCCTGATAGGGTGACTAAAAATATCGTTGACAAAATGTTGGAACACCGCAGGCGCATTAGTAAGACCAAATGGCATGACCAGATTTTCATAATGCCCTTCCGGAGTATTAAAGCCGTCTTCCACTCATCCCCTCTTTGATGCGAACCAGGTTATAGGCTCCTCTGAGATCCATTTTGGAGAACCATTTAGCACCAGCAACCTGATTAAAGAGGTCGGGAATGAGAGGAAGAGGATAGGGATCTCGGATAGTTATCCGGTTTAATTTCCGGAAGTCCAGGCAAGGACGCAGGCCCCCATCTTTCTTTTTAACGAAAAAGAACCCTGCAGCCACGGGTGAAGAAGAGGGTCTGATGTGTCCCTTAGCCAAACTCTCCGAAATATAATCTTTCATAGCCTTCCTCTCCAGGCCGGAAAGATTGTATAACCGGGTTTTAGGTAGTTTTGCCCCAGGTAACAGATTAATCTGGCAATCATATGGACGATGAGGTGGTAACCCCTGACAACCCTTCTCAGAGAACACATCCATAAAATCCGACAGAAAGGCAGGTAAAGATGTTACACTGTTACAGTGTTGAGCACCTACTACTCAAGCAGTTGTCCTTACAATGTTCACTCCACTAGACAATCTCCCCGGCCTGCCAATCCACCACTGGATTGTGAGTCACCAGCCAGGGAAGCCCCAATACCATAGGAGCCGGAAGACCGTCCATGACATAACAAGAGATAATCTCCTTATGGAGGTCCCCTACCTGCAGATGGATATTATGGATGATCTGAGTTAACTCTCTCTGAGTAAGAGGGGAGGAGTCAATGGCAAAAACAGGAATAGTTCTGCGTACCGGTTCCGGAGTAAAACCCAGAGCCTGAGCAAATCGTGAATCCACCAAGTTGACCCCCGCCCCACTGTCCAAAAAGACGGAACAGATCTCAGTCTTAATGCCCGCCACAACGGTAGCGGACAACAAAAACTGAGACATGCGTATGGAGGAAACGAATACGCCCAGACTGTTATCCTCCGCACAGTCTGGGGACTCTAGTTTTCCAGCGGCTCCTTTGTTTGTGATCTCTTGGGTTCTGAGGGACATACCTTTACAAAATGACCCCTCCCCCCACAACGAAAACAAACCTCTGACCCATGGCGGACCTTAGGAGGATTCACCCGTCTAGTGGCGCCCCCTATTTGCATTGGTTCGACTGGATCATAACAATCCGATCCCTGCCCTACAGAGGCCTCTGTAGAATTTAATAGTCTCTCCCTGAGTCGTCTGTCGATTCTTATGGACAGAGACATAGCAGCCTCAAGAGACCCAGGGACCTCGTATACCGCCAGCGCGTCTTTTAATTTTTCAGACAACCCCTGGCAGAACTGACTCCTAAGGGCCGAGTCGTTCCATAATGTATCAGTAGCCCACCTACGGAATTCGGAACAATATAGTTCAGCTGACCGGTTCTCTTGCCGAAGTCTACGTAGCTTAAACTCAGCCAGTGAGACCCTGTCCGGGTCATCATATACGAGACCCAAGGCTTCAAAAAACTCCTCCACTGATCGTAAGGCCGGAGAGTCTGATGGTAATGAGAAAGCCCAAGCCTGCGGATCTCCTTGCAGGAGAGAAATTACAATGCCCACCCGTTGTTCCTCACCGCCGGAGGATCTAGGGCGTAACCTGAAGAACAATTTACAAGCTTCTCTGAAGGTTACAAATTGGTCTCTTCCTTCTGAGAACCTATCAGGTAAAGCCACTTTTGGCTCAGGAGTACCTCGGTTTCCCGTAGCAACGGTGGAACCCAAGGATTGCTGCTGCTGCAGCACTGTTGCTTTTAATCCTGCCACTTCAAGGGATAACCCCTGTAATTGTTTCGCCAAAACCGTAACCGGATCCATAGTGGAACAGAAAAATACAAAGCAAAACAGCAGGCAAAAAAGAAAAAAAAAGAAATGTCATTTTTTTTTTTTAAAGGCCAGATATACTGTCACGACCGCTATCCCAGCAGCGGTCGTGTCGCACCAGACGGAGGGGAAGGGGGACCCTTATCTACGGATGGGAAATAGAGCGGCCACCCCTGACAAACCCTAAGCTGGCACCTGTCTGCCCTGATACCCTAGACGGGGTGTGAACCCGTGCGGCGAGCAGGATGCCTAAACCCTGAGTCACCCTAAGAAGACTAGACTGGGGAAAGGCAGATGGGAGCACTAGTCACCATCACTTATGTCTAGGAAAACAACAGGGCAAGACAGCAACAAACAAACAATCTCCAGCAGAGATAGACTTATCCAGTCACGAGCAGAGAAGATGATCCCAATAACGACAGTCCACGCCAGAAGAGCTCCACAGCAATACCGTCAAACGATCTCCTTCAAAGGTCAGAATAGCACTGGAAGTAAGGACTATATCTGGCAATGACTGCAAGTGAAACTGAAACTAATATAGTAGCTGGGAGTGGTCTGACTGCACTCACCTGAGAAGAATGCCTACAAACTCCCAGTCAGGACAAAAAGGTTCACAAGGCAAAACCCGGATGACATACCCTGAACCACGGAGCAAACTCACAAGCTATTGCGAGTAGCAAGTCGCTGCGACCTTCTCCTCCCAGACCTGTCTGGATCAGTCACAGTTGTGACACCTTACAGCTGCTACATAGACAGGATCCATTGTGCGTCTCATTTTTTCTTCCTTCTGACAGATCAGAAGAAGGGTAAAAAAAATGATGTCAACCAGGCCAAAAAGATAAAATACTGGCCTAGTCAGGAAGTGGGGAGGGTGGGAACAGCATGAGAAGTCCACAGAGTGACCCAATGACATAGTGGTGAGGTGGAAGCAGCATGAGGAGACCAGAGAGTGGTGAAGTGGCAGCAGCATGAGGAGACCACAGAGTTGGCCAGTGTCAAAATGGTGATGTGAAAGCAGCATGAAGAGACCACACAGTGGTCATGTGGCAACAGCATGAGTAGACCACAGAGTGGTCATGTGGCAGCAGCATGAGGATACCACAAAGTGGTGAAGTGGCAGCAGCATGAGGAGACCACAGAGTGGCCCAGTGACATAGTAGTGATGTGGCAGCAGCTTGAGGAGATGACAGAGTGGCCCAGTGACATAGTGGGGATGTTGCAGCAGCATGAGGAGACCACAGAGTGGTGAAGTGTCAGCAGCAAGAGGAGACCACAGAGTGGTGAGGTGGGATCAACCACCAAAGGATCGACCACGCTACATGCCCCCCCTGTCATTTATTAACCCCTTGTTAACCCCTGATCACCCCATATAGACTCCCTGATCAGCCCCCTGTCACTGATCACTCTCCTGTAAGGCTCCATTCACATGTCCATATGTGTTTTGCGGATCCACGGATCCGCAAAACACGGACACCGGCAATGTGCTTTCCGCATTTTGCAGATCCGCACATTGCAAGAACTATATAGAAAATGCCTTTTCTTGTCCGCAATTGCGGACAAGAATAGGACATGTTCTATATATTTGCGGAACGGAAGTGCAATTCCGGATCCGAGCGGGACAAAGTCTGTCCCCATAGAAATGAATGGGTCCGCAATTCCGTTCCGCAAACAGAATTGCGGACGTGTGAATGGGGCCTAAGGGTCCCTTATCACCGCCAGTTAGTTAGCTACTTGTTAGGTAGTTAGCGCCCAGCCCACCGCACCGCAGTCACTGATTTTGGCAGAGATTTTTTCATCCACGATGATCGATGCGAACGAAAAAATCAGTGCCGTTCATTTTTTTTCTTTTTTCAGCCCAGAGGCTGAACGGAAAAAAAATCTCATTACCCGTATGCTCAATATAAGGAGAATAGCAGAAACTCCTAATGCTGGCCATACGTGTAATGATTGCGGAGACCCTCAAATGCCAGGGCAGTACAAACACCTCACATGTGACCCCATTTTAGAAAGAAGACGCCCCAAGGTATTCCGTGAGGGGTATGGTGAGTCCATGCAAAATTTTATTTTTTGACACAAGTTAGTGGAATATGAGACTTTGTAAAAAAAAAAAAAATATATCAATTTCCGCTAACTTGTGCCAAATTTTTTTTTTTCTGTGAACTCCCCATGCCCCTCCCGGAATACCTTGGGGTGTCTTCTTTCCAAAATAGGGTCACATGTGGGGTATTTATACTGCCCTAGCATTTTGGGGGTCCTGTGTTGTCTCTGCATTGCGGGGGGAGCACTGCCATCTCTCTTTTCAGTGCAGAGTGTGATCATACTGTCCACCTCTCCTCTCCACTGCCTCACACAGTATATACTGTCCACCCCAACTGTCCACTTCCTGATACAGTATATACTGTCCACCTCACCTCTCTTCTGCCTTATACAGTATATACTGTCCACCCGACCTCTCCACTTCCTGATATAGAATATACTGTCCACCTCACCTCTCCACTGCCTCATACAGTATATACTGTCCACCTCTCCTTTTAAAAAAGGTTAGAGCTGTACGATAGGTTAAATAAAATAGTGTGTTCTATAAGCACCACATTATTTTCTGTCCGCCGCTACAAAACAATCTGTAAGTGCTCCTCCCGATACCAGGTTCTGGATACACCACTGTGAAGGATGGCTTGTTTCACCTGCATGGAAGCCCCTTTGACCGCATGTTTACTTCTCAGCAAAATCTTAAAAATGCAAGCACCACACCTCAAATCAACTCCAGGCCTTTTATGTGCCTAATTGAGAATGAAATAATGAAGGATTTGCCCACACCTGGCCATGAAACAGTCTTTCAGTCAATTACTTTTGGCCCCTTTAAAAACGGGGTGCCACATGTAAAGGAGCTGAAACTCCTAAACCCTTCATCCAATTTTAATGTGGATACCCTCAAATGGAATCTAAAAGTCTAGACTTTATGTCCATGTCCATTATATAACTATAACATGTTTTATTAAACAGGTAAAAAAAAAAATTGTGTCTGTGTCCAAATATGTATGGACCTAACTGTATGTTACAGAGCTTACTTGTGTAAGGGCAGTGACAATGATGGTAGTGGTACTCCCTGAGTCTCACTCCAAAATCACTTTACAGTCTTTACAAGTAACCACAGATGAGCAATTCTGTTCCCATTAAGGCCTCATGCACACGGCCGTTCCGTGCATTGAGGACCGCAATTTGTGGTCCACAATGCACGGGCAACATCCATGCGGCGGCCGGGCCGGATCGAGACCCATTCAACTTAAATGGGTCCGTGATCCGTCCACACCGTAAAAAAATAGAACATGTTCTATTTTTTGTGCTGCGGGCACTCCGTAGTGCTTCCATGGGGTTCCGTGTCTCCGTTCCGCACCGCATCTCCCGGATTGCGTACTATTCAAATGAATAGGTCCGCATCCATGATGCGGGGGATGCACACGGCTGGTGCACTTGTATTGCTGACCCGCTGTATGCGGGCCGCAATACGACAACAGCCGTGTGTATGAGGCCTAACTCTTTCTCTCATTACCGGGCTGAGTGGTCCAGATCTTAGATCTGGATGGCAAGTCCTTCTTGAAGTGTGGTGGGTGCCAGATACATTTTTACCCTATACACAAGCAGAAAAATGTTGATGCCATAAGCAAGTGATACCTTACTGTTTGAATCCAGTGCATGCCTTGGTGGCTTTGGACCTTTTATGGCTGTCTGTTTGCTTTCCCTCAGGGGTATCCTCTTGGTTAAGTAACTCTCTGGCACCTTTTCGGTCTCATGAGCGGAGTCTCCTGAATGAGGCGACCCACTTTGCAGGAGCTAGCATATGTAGGTTTTATCTGTTGCTCTGCACAGCTAAGACGCTCCAACTAATTAACAATGTAGTAGACCAAGTCAACCTAACCAGGTCTGCCTGTGTTGTTTGTTATCCATATGTCGTCATTAGGGCTCAGGGCCGGGCCGACACAGAGGCTGAGGAGGCTCCAGCCTCAGGGCGCTCAAGCCTCAGGGCGCAGGCTCAGGCCACTCTCACCAAGTCCCTGCTGCTGCCGTGTAGCTGTATTAGCGGCAGAGCATCCATTTCTGCGCTCTGCTGCTGTAACAGCCGGTCCTGCGCCCCCTAGTGGTGTTCTTCCTCCCTCCCTCAGTCTAGTGCAGTGTGCTGCAGCTCCGTACCTTCCCCAGCCCCTGACTTCCTGCCTGTGTGTGCACCAGAGATTCACAACCCCCTCCCCCAGCACAGAGAGAAGAGCAGCGTCGGGACAGAGAAGGAGGAGGAGGAGGAATACTCTGCATCCTGCCTCTCCCTCCAAGTCACCAGAGACTGTATGTGCAGAAAATGTAAGGGGTTAAAGGGAATGGAATGGCAGTAATGTAATGTGCATATTGTGTGTTTTTATGTATGCGTGTCATATGTATGTCTGTATATATGTATGTATGTGTGTCATATGTATGTCAGTATGTGTGTGTGTGTCATATGTATGTCAGTATATATGTGTGTGTCATATGTATGTCAGTATATATGTGTGTGTCATATGTATGTCAGTATGTATGTGTGTCATATGTATGTCAGTATATATGTGTGTGTCATATGTATGTCAGTATGTATGTGTGTGTCATATGTATGTCTGTATATATGTGTGCGTCATATGTATATATGTGTGTCATTTGTATGTCATATGTATGTCAGTATATATGTGTGTGTCATATGTATGTCAGTATATATGTGTCTGTGTCATATGTATGTCAGTATATATGTGTGTGTCATATGTATGTCTGTATATATGTGTGTGTCATATGTATGTTAGTATATATGTGTGTGTCATATGTATGTCAGTATATATGTGTGTGTCATATGTATGTCAGTATATATGTGTCTGTGTCATATGTATGTCAGTATATATGTGTGTGTCATATGTATGTCAGTATATATGTGTGTGTCATATGTATGTCAGTATATATGTGTCTGTGTCATATGTATGTCTGTATATATGTGTGTGTCATATGTATGTCAGTATATATGTGTGTGTCATATGTATGTCAGTATGTATGTGTGTGTCATATGTATGTCTGTATATATGTGTGTGTCATATGTATGTTAGTATATAGGTGTGTGTCATATGTATGTCAGTATATATGTGTGTGTCATATGTATGTCAGTATATATGTGTCTGTGTCATATGTATGTCAGTATATATGTGTGTGTCATATGTATGTCAGTATATATGTGTGTGTCATATGTATGTCAGTATATATGTGTCTGTGTCATATGTATGTCTGTATATATGTGTGTGTCATATGTATGTCAGTATATATGTGTGTGTCATATGTATGTCAGTATATATGTGTGTGTCATATGTATGTCTGTATATATGTGTGTGTCATATGTATGTTAGTATATAGGTGTGTGTCATATGTATGTCAGTATATATGTGTGTGTCATATGTATGTCAGTATATATGTGTCTGTGTCATATGTATGTCAGTATATATGTGTGTGTCATATGTATGTCAGTATATATGTGTGTGTCATATGTATGTCAGTATATATGTGTCTGTGTCATATGTATGTCTGTATATATGTGTGTGTCATATGTATGTCAGTATATATGTGTGTGTCATATGTATGTCAGTATATATGTGTGTGTCATATGTATGTCTGTATATATGTGTGTGTCATATGTATGTTAGTATATATGTGTGTGTCATATGTATGTCAGTATATATGTGTGTGTCATATGTATGTCAGTATATATGTGTCTGTGTCATATGTATGTCAGTATATATGTGTGTGTCATATGTATGTCAGTATATATGTGTGTGTCATATGTATGTCAGTATATATGTGTCTGTGTCATATGTATGTCTGTATATATGTGTGTGTCATATGTATGTCAGTATATATGTGTGTGTCATATGTATGTCAGTATATATGTGTGTGTCATATGTATGTCTGTATGTATGTGTGTGTCATATGTATGTCAGTATATATGTGTGTGTCATTTGTATGTCAGTATATATGTGTGTGTCATATGTATGTCAGTATGCATGTGTGTGTCATATGTATGTCTGTATATATGTGTGCGTCATATGTATATATGTGTGTCATTTGTATGTCAGTATATATGTGTGTGTCATTTGTATGTCAGTATATATGTGTGTGTCATATATATGTCAGTATATATGTGTGTGTCATATGTATGTCAGTATAGATTATCTAACCCAGTCCCCCTTCCCCCATCAGCCCTTGTCCTACCCCCATCTACCCCACCAGACATTTAGATGTTATTTATTCCTGCTATTCTAATGCTCTGATAAGTAGATGGCTCAAGTCAAGCCCTCACCCCCCCAGCCATTTAGATATGTATGTTATCAATCATCCCCCACCCCCGCCTTCCTTGTAATTTGCTGGCCCCCAATATCCATTGTGAGTCACAATCCATAACAGTGCCATCCACAGATCCCCCCATAACAATGCGTCATCCAGAGATCCCCCATAACAGTGTGTCATCCACAGATCCCCATAACAGTGTGTCATCCACAGATCCCCCATAGCACTGTCATCCACAGATCTCCCATAACATTGTCATCCACAGATCCCCCATAAGTGTCAGCCACGGATCCCCCATAACATTGTGCAATCCACAGATCCCTCCATAACAGTGCAATCCACAGACCCCCCATAACATTGTGCTATCCACAGATCCTCCATAACAGTGTCATCCATAGATCCCCCCATAACACTGTCATCCATAGAACCCCCATAACACTGTCATCCATAGATCTCCCATAACAGTGTCGTCCACAGATCCCCCATAAGTGTGTCATCCACAGATCCCCATAGCATTTTCATCCACAGATCCTTCATAACAGTGTCATCCACAGATCCCCCATAACAGTGTCATCCACAGATTACCCCATAACAGTGTCATCCATAGATCCCCCCATAACAGTTTCATCCATAGATCCGCCCCATAACAGTGTCAACCATAGATCCCCCCCATAACAATGTCATCCACAGATCCTCCATAACAGTGCGTCATTAATTGATACATTAAACTGTGCATATTTATGTGTGATTACAACAGTATTTAGTAAAGACTCCACAAGTTGGGGGGGGGGGGGCGCACTTGGGCAGCTCAGCCTCTGTTGGTGGTCCCAGCCCTGTTAGGGCTCATTCACATGAACTTATGGGTTCCGTTTCCTTATTGCGGACCGCATATGCGATTCGCAATAAACAGACACAGTTCCATGTGTATTCCCCATTCACTTCAATGGGTCCGCAAATCAGGAGATGCGGACCAGTATGAAACAGAAACACGGAGCGGAACCCTACGGAAGCACTACGGAGTGCTTCTTTGGGGTTGCGTTCGGTACCTCCTGTTCTGTCCTCCTTATGTGTGAATGCACATAGCTCAACAGACAGCTAACCCTTATCCCGGCAATGAATTGACAATGGAGTATCGTCCAACTTTATCTTTATTGCAAGGATGTAAATGCGCGCGTGCGGTGAAACTGGGAAACAGAAAAACAATGCACTTACTAAAGGGGTCTGACATATAGCAATGCACATATAAACACAGATACAGATCTAACCATAAGCATGTTATCTTATCTGCATAACAGGCATAGTCCCTAGGTGCTAACTGAAGCTGCTATACAGGAGCAGGAGAAAAGACATGCAAATACAATATACAAAGAGATGCAGACACGCAGTAATGGGGCATACCAGCGATGCTACCGTGGCTTAGATGTGGAGGATGACTCCAGAGGCTTCCAGACCATGTGCTACCTCTGGCATACATAAATTAACAAATAAGCTTGCTGTTGACATGACACCTCTGTACCGCAAAAAGATAGAACACTTTTCTATCTTTTTGCAGAACAGAGGGATGCGGACCCATTCAAGTTGAATTGGTCTGGATCTGTCCTGGAGGCCTCACGAACGTTCTCTGTGCATTGGGGACCACAAATTGCGGTCCCAATGCACGGAACGGAACACATATGTTTGTGTGAATGAGCCCTTATGGTGTAATTTATCAAACTGGTGTAAAGTAGAACTGGCTTACCCGTAGCAACTGATCAGATTCCACCTTTCATTTTCCAAAGGAGCTGTCAAAAATGAAAGGTGTAATCTAATTGGTTACTATGGGCAACTAAGCCATTTCTACTTTACACCAGTTTGATAAATGACCCCAATAGTGTTTGAAGAAACAAGCGCTTTAACAAGAAATCACAACATTAATAAACATCAATATTAAGTTAACCCTTTGCAGTAGTCCTATGGGGCATTGCACTGCCAACATATAGATCTCAAATAGAAGTAATGTTCATTTGTAAGCTCAGTCGAAGTTTAATGCAATAATGGCAGAAACACTTTGATTGCAAATCTGTAAATTTTATTGGTTTGTGGGACATTTCAGCTAAAAACAGGACTCAAGTATGCTATTGCAGACAACCCGTTACTTAACAGGTGCTTTATTTTAAGAAGGTTACAATATGAACATAGGAATGTTATATGGCTCTGCCAATATAGTGTCATGTCTACATAATCACAAAACAACCCTGTCTGTCTAAATATAGATAGTGACAAGGAAAATGTAAAATAACATCACCAAAAACTATTTAAAAACATATTAGACATAAAAATGTGATTTAAACAATAGGTAATTTTCTGATGACACATTTCCTTTAGAGCTCATTCACATGACCGTATGAATGGGTCCGCATCTGTTCCGCAATTTTGCGGAACGCCTGCGGACCCATTCATTTCAATAGGGCTGCAAAAGATGTGGAGAGCAAAAAAAAAAAGTGCATTGTAAAAAAAAGTGGATTTGATCCCGTGCTGAGCCACGCCCCCTGCATTGATCACATGACGGTGACATCACCCCAGGTCCTTCGGCTGTTCAACAGTTCGGGTTCGTGGAAGCTGCCCCTTATGAATTCCATATGCCGGGATAGTCCGCGGTAGTGGAATCCATAACGGGATGCGGCGATTACCACAACCCGAACGCCGAACTTTTTTTTAAAGTTCGCTCATCTCTACTTATGACCTTTTCAGGTGATCATTATGCTTTCCTTCCTAAATTTATTATCACGTTAATCTGTCATGGGACAGCAGATTGCCACTATGAATGAAAACTCTGTGTCTGTATTTTTCTCATCCACGGTTTGTGAAGCCTCAAAAAGTGGCCATGGTGTGGATAAAGTGTGGCCATACTAATTAAATTGTTCTTTCACTACAAATGGGTGCAGTTTTTGCATGTAAAACAGAATATATGGCCTTACCTGCCAAGCTACGGCCACTACATGCAGCCTTACTATAACACTATAATAGATATTTACCATTCAAAAGGACACTTCCATCAATTTTTTTAAATCACGGATTAACAATCTATTTGTGAATATTCTATGTCATTTTATTAAAAAAAACTGGTGGATCATTTTGGATATCATTTTTTGAAGTCACTCTATGTATTGTACTTCCTGTCCTGGCTCATTTACTTCTTCTTAGGCATTCACTCTTCACTCCCCTGTAGTAACTCAATTAGAGCATCACAATCGCCTGCTCACTAGCAGAGGAGACCACTGCTATTACATGCAGCGATTTCTTCCTCGGTATAGGGATTCGTAATACCATCACTCTTCCTTATACTGAATCATTGTTTGCCGGCAGCAGATTTTGATTAGACACCACGATATGCCACCTGCAAACAATAATTTTGAAACCTGTCAAAAGATTTGGTTTGCCTGATGAACTAGCGGTTGCTTGTTAGCGATCATTAGGCAGAATTTTTTTTATCTAGGCCTGTCAAGAGAATAGAGCTATTATATTGTCAGGAGTAGGAGTAACACATTTGGTCCATTCTGTAGAGTTATTAAGATAGTCCTTATATTAGGCTTGAGGGAAGCCAACATCTCTGTCTGCTGCTCAGTCCATTTATGAGTAGGTATCAGGGGCGTAACTACCATAGCGGCAGACCACGTAACTGCTATGGGGCCCAGGGCAAGAGGGGGCCTTGCCTAAGTTGGGATTATCTCTTCTTCTACTGGTGGTGAAAACTTGGAGGCAGTGTAAAAATGGCCCTAGGGTCATTGAAAAGGGTTAAGAAACCCTCCTGTCCTGTGTGGGGGGCCTGCTTTGATCCACTCCCTCTGTCACCACTTACATGCGGTGGTCATCATTGTATGTGGCATGTAAAGGGTTAACCAGCCTGCTGGTCCAGGCTGTTAAAACAGGAGCACAGCTCATGTGAGAGCCAAACTCCTGCTCTGCATTGCAACCTCCTCTTTTAAAATGTGAATTCAAAAGATTTGAGAATGAATAAACTTACACAGGCTAAGTGAATAAATATATTTACTAAGTGTGATTAAATATAGAATTAACAGATAAATCACATACATAATAGTAAAAAGTAAATAATCATCACTTTATCGGGTAGGACTCGAGTCACCATGTTGTAGCACATGGACAACACCCCAGGGTGTACAAGAGATAGGGCAAACCAATACTTACATCCTAGCTAGAATGAAGTCTTCAATGGAGTTCCCACTAATTGTCAGTGCAAACCACAGTTATTCCCATCAGCCCTCCTCCAGTGTGCAACATGTCTCTGAGATCACTCAGGAATATGGTCTTATCAGCCCAATGGGGCATGGGTGCTCACAATCTATAACCCAATACATTACAAGGAAGACTTTATTACACAGAATATTAAAGGTAATGTAAAACATACAGAATAAAAGGGGACAGAACCAACCAAATTTCTTCAAAATACCCATACAATACACCACCGTTAAAAGGTGTATGGGTGGTCACTAAGGGGTTAAATCAGTCCCTTTTTAAGATAATTTACTTCCTCCATAATACACAAAACAAATGATAGCATGTTGTGAGTTGATGATAACGATCATAACTAGAATTTTGTTGTTTTGTAGTGTCACATGGTTTGCATTTAAGTAACATATTTCTGATTCTTCTCTGTATGTTCAGATACTGTGCAGTTCATTCCCTTCATTTTCATGAGTTGGTAAATTACATCAGCATGGTCTATGTTACACACTTACCATACATTAGTATAAAAGAATTCACAGTTATTTTGCAGTAGTCTTACCGACCTTGACAGAACTGTAAAAAAATACTTTTTTAATATAACAATGCTCAGTCAGAACAAAAGATAAAAAGTGAAAGCTGTCAAGGTTTTCTTTTGAATGCTATACAAAGTACAATACATAGGAGTACCAAAATGGATCATGCAGAGACCTTTGAGAGGACGTTAACAAGGAATAAATGCCAAAAAAATAGAATAAAAATATATTTTTTTGTATTCGTGTATGAAAGGGGTGTTTTAAGAAAATGGAAATTCTCTGCAAGCTGCAATTTAGAATATGTGTAAATAAAATATAGTTAGTCCCCACTTGTGCTCATGAAATGTGAACTCCTGATGAAAATTTTAAAAAGGCATGAATTGCCTTTGATTGGCAATATGAACAATTCACAACTGTAGCTAAATCAAATTTTCTTTTTTATACAAATTTGAAACATTTGTAACTTTATATTTGTATTGTACATATGGCTGGCTTTAGAGGTGTACAACTGACAGATCACCTGTCAGTACTAGAGGTGTGTACCACTGGCTGGGGCGGAACTACTGTGGAAGCAGTGTTAGCGACTGCTATGGGGCCCTACATACAGTATATAAGTCGTAAAAGTGCTCTGCTATGTGGTGGAAGATGCAGTTTCCTACTCTTATACCTCCTCTTGTAATGTCCTTTGATTTCACATACTAACAGCCTGGAGATTTTTGCATAAAATGAAAAGTATGTCTTACTTCAAATTAGAGGTGTCTAGGATTTTGTGCTTGGTCTTTCATTTTCAGCTATAATACGACTGGCAGCATGGCCAAGCCTAGGGATTTGTGGCTTACTGATATTTCTGATCTATTGCAGACAGAGAAGACAGGGAAGGCTTCTTTCATAGCCAGCTGTCTTACAGCCAGACACAGGATTAAATGGAGCTGGAAAAGACGTACCTCATATTTCAAAAAAATTTTTTATTGTAGTATGAGACAAAATGAAATTATGAGTAAGAAATTGCTGGCATTTTTTCTTTTTTTAAATTTTGTTTATTTTCTTTGTGAAGTATTCCTTTAAGCAGCCTGTGAGTTAAACATTTCTAGGCTATGCAGGTTATCATATTTGCATCACAGACCATGCTGAGATCTATTAAAATAATATATACTTCATCACTCGAAGAAACAGATCTCATACATGTGACCAGAGAGAACACATACCGGTACATCATAGGGCCCCATAGCAAAATTTCCAACTTAAAAGTAAAGTAGTTTTCTGAGATTAAGATTTTGATGACCTATCTTTAGAATATGTCATCAGTATCAGATTGGTGGGGGTCCAACACCCTGCACCCCACCAATGGAGCCTTAAAAAGACAGCTCCGTACATTGTCTAGTGGCTGTCCCAAGTGAGGCTACTTTCACACTAGCGTTTTTACTGGATCCGGCAGGTTTCAGCAAAAACGGTTCCATTACTGATAGTACAACTGTCTGCATCTGTTATGAATGGATCCGGTTGTAATATCTTTAACATTGCCAAGAAGGATCCGTCATGAACTCCATTGAAAGTCAATAGAGGACGGATCCATTTTTTATTGTGGCAGATTGTGTCATAGAAAATGTCACCATCCCCATTGACTTGCTCCGCATCCCAGGATGTAAAGCAAACTACAACATGTTACGGTTTGCTCTCCGGTCTGGGAATGCAATGAAACGGAACGAAATGCATTTTGGAGCATTCCGTTCTGTTCAGTTCAGTTTTGTCCCGATTGACAATGAATGGGGACAAAACTGAAGAGTTTTTTTCCGGTATTGAGCCCCTATGACGGATCTCAATACCGGAAAACTAAAACGCTAGTGTGAAAGTAGCCTTACTGCAGCTCAACCCCCATTCCCTGGAATGGAAGCTGAACAGAAGTTAAAAAACATCACTAAAATGCATTGTGTGTCATATTTTCCTATAAGCTAACACCGGGTCCCCATACTGACATGCACAAATGCTGAAGAAATCCTTATTGTGATGAAGATTGTTAATGTTCTGTGTGACACAGTTGTACATGTCAGAAAAAGTATGGTGTTCAGGCCAAACATTTTATTTTTCAGTGTATTTATGCCACAAAACTGATATAAAATGATTATTCTCCTCCGGTGTCATTCAGATTTGTTGCTTTCCTTACAATTGCAATTGGTAAAACTTTGGATGCTTGCAGTCACCACTAGGGGGAACTAAGTGCATATTAATTTAAACAGTGAACTCCCCCAAGTGGCAGCTGCAGAGAAACTATTTGACAGTGTCAGGACGCAATGTTAACTACATTGAACCTGACATAATATTGGTTATGTGATCAGGGCCGGCGCGTCCTACCGGCGAACTAGGCAGCCACCTAGGGCGCCCCTTGGGAAGGGGCGCCTCCAGGAGCGCCGGCCCCCCTCATGCTGCAGCCATCCGAGCACTCTATATAGAGCCTCAGACGGCTGCAGCACTGCCCGGGCTGGCGCGTCCATGAGGGCACACCGCCCGGGCACAGCAAGAGGAGAGGGTCTGACAGGAGGGAAGTGCTCAGCGCTTCCTCCTGTCACTCCCTCATTGTAGCGTGGCCAAGCCCTGTATGGTCCACAGGTACAGAGAGCATCTGTCTCCTGTACCTGGCTGGACTGACAGGAAGTGCGCACACAGTGTGCACTTCCTGTCAGTCCGCCCGGGTACATGAAACAAAAGCTCCTGTACCCGCGGACCATACAGAGCTTGGCCACGCTACACTAGAGGTAGGGGCGGGAGTGAGTGGGGGGGGGAAGAGAGTGGCAAGGGAGAGAGGGGGGTTAGAGAGTGACATGGGAGGGGGAAAAAGAGAGTGACAAGAGAGGGAGGGTGGAGAAAGAGAGTGACAAGGGAGGGTGGCGGGGGGGGGGGGAAGAGAGTGACAAGGGAGGGTGGTGGGGGGGGGGAAGAGAGTGGCAAGGGAGGGAGGGGGGTTAGAAAGTGACATGAGAGGGAGTGGGAAAAAGAGAGTGACAAGAGAGGGAGGGTGGAGAAAGAGAGTGACAAGCGATGGAGGGGGGAGAGATTGACATCCATTACACACACACACAAACACACAATGCAACCCTTGCACACAAAGACAATGCCCCCCTCGCACAAATACACAGAAACACACAATGCATCCATTGCAAACAATACATCCCTTACACACACACAATCACACAATGCACCCCTTACACACACTCAATTTACCCCTTACAGACACACACACTGCTTCCCTTAGGCCCCTTTCACAAGGGCTAGTTTTCCACGCGGGTGCAATGCGTGAGGAGGACGCATTGCACCCGCACTGAATTTGGACCCATTCATTTCTATGGGGCTGTGCACATGAGAGGTGATTTACACACATCACTTCTGCGTTGCGTGAAAATCGCTGCATGCTCTATATTGTGTGTTTTTCACGCAACGCAGGCCCCATAGAAGTGAATGGGGCTGCGGGAAAATCGCAAGCATCCGCAAGCAAGTGCGGATGCATTGCGATTTTCCCGCATGGTTGCTTAGCAACAGGACCCAATCTCTATTATTTTCCCTTATAACATGGTTATAAGGAGAAATAATAGCATTCTTAATAAAGAATGCTTAGTAAAATGAAGTGGAAGGGGTTAAAAATAATAAAAGTTAACTTTCCTTAGCCACTTGATCGCGTAGTTGCGATCTGTCCTCTCTTTCCATGCATCAGCTAAGAACTAAAGGACCTGTGATGACATCACATCACATGGTCCAATCACATGGTCTATCTTACCATGGTGATGGACCATGTGATTGGACCATGTGATGTGACGTCATCACAGGTCCTTTAGTTCTTAGCTGATGCTGGGAAAGAGAGGAGAGATTGCAACTACGCGATCAAGTGGCTAAGGTAAGTTAACTTTTATTATTTTTAACCCCTTCCACTTCATTTTACTAAGCATTCTTTATTAAGAATGCTATTATTTCCCCTTATAACCATGTTATAAGGGAAAATAATCAATTCTCCAGAAGACCCGAAACCGGACTTCAGTAATGAAGTCCGGCTTTGGGTCTCGGTACCAAACATGGCGATTTTTCTCACGCGCGCAAACGTTTGCACCCGCGCAGGAAAATCGCACATATTCCCGCAACGCACCCGCCTCTTATTCGGGCGTCAAACATGATGCCCGTGTGAAAGAGGCCTTACACACACAAAAACACATGCTGAAACACAATGCACCCCTTACACACACTCAATGCACCCCTTACAGACACACACACTGCATCCCTTACATACACAGAAACACACCTTGCAGCCCTTACACATACAAACACAGATTCACACAATGCATTCCTTACACACATTCAGAAACACACAATACATCCCTTATACACAAACACACACTGCTTTCTATCCCTTACATAAAAACACACTGCAATCCGCTACACACATACACTGCACCACCTACACAAACTGGTATCCCTATACACTACATTCCATAAGCACACACATTAGATTCTCTACAACAACACATAACACATCCCCTACATACTCCACCCCCTGTGAACAAACTCGTGGGTGGAACATGTTGGTGGACTTATGGGTGGGCTTTATGGGCATACTCACCGTCAGGCCCTGGGGCCCAAACCTTGAGCTGTGTAAAGGGCCCCAAAAAATGGAGCTGCTTCCCGTTCTCCCAGAACATTGATTTTTGTGACCACAGTTGCAAACAGCCTCCAGAGAGCCTGTTCTACACCAGACCAGTGGAGCCGGACTGCAGCAAGAGCCCATCATCATCCTCATCTGGGTGTAAGTAGGCCATCTAGTATATTATTCGTGGCACTAGTCTCTAATTTACCTCACATTAAAGAGACACTATAGTCCCCAGAACCACTAATGTAGTGGCTCTGGTCTTTATAGCCTGTCCCTGCAGGCTTTTTAATGTAAAAATGCACTGTGTGCAGCACTGGCGTTAGTTAATATGACGGATCATATGGGTGGGGCCTTGTGATGTCACATGGAGAGGGGCAAACTTTTCTTTTGCCTAGGGCAGCAAAAATCCTTGCACCGGCCCTGATGTGATGTTGACTCCTTGTATACCAATATCACACATCAGAATGGTCTACACGATGTTGCTTACTTTTTACAGGTAACCAATATTGAGGGTCAGTTGGCCCAGTTTCTGCTTACATTACTTTGTAAGCAGTTTACAAATTTTGCTTAAATAACGGTGGCTCACTGTAGATGGATTATGGAAAAGGTGCTACAAGTCCACATAGAAGGATACCTACCCTCAGGGTATAAAATGATCTGAAAATTAAGCTTCTGATTGGGCGAGCACTCAACACTTGGTACAAATATCAAGTGAATTTTTATTATCCATAAACCAAAAGTAATCCAATAAAATATCAAATAAAATAAAATATACCTAATCAATATACAAGTCTTCAATACTCTTTAAAACATAAGTTCAATAAAGAAAACATTCAAAGTTTGTTTTTCTCTGTTTACATACTGTAAAATTCATAGCATGCTGAGGGATTCACAGATTTATCTGTAAAAATTGGTAACTCCTCATGTAGGACCACCAGTTCATAGATCAATCCTGCTGCAGCAAGGATGGTCTACAAATACATAGTGTCCACCTGAAGAAATCCAATTCTTATTGCAAATAAGTGAATAGTGTTGCCCTATTTTTTGTATCACTCTTACTATTTGATCTCCTAAAGTCTCCTTTACTGTTACACAGCTGTGTGGGGATAATAGCGATCCCAATATATACTTTGTTAATAATGGTAAATCCAAGAGCTACATTGATAATGTGCTTTGTAGTATAATGCCATGTAGGAGTTCTCAGTGAGTGTCCTGTGTTTGTTGCGCTATTATAGAGGATAAATAATGCTCAAGAGAAATCCAGGAGCTGCACTGATAGTGTGTCCCGTAATCCTTTAGTCACAGTGCCGTACAGACATTATCTTAGGTTTTGGATTCACAGTAATTAATATGCAGAGTAGTAGTCCCTCTGTTTACCTCTCGTTCCGCGTTCTGTCTCCTTCCGTGGCTTACCGAGGGGCGAGCCGTGCGGGACAAAGCCGACGTCTCACGTCGCATTCTTCAAACCGATGACGTGGAAGTCCCGTTCTCTCGCAAGAGTTGGAGCATATTGTGTATAATCTGGATCGCGTGTAGAGAGGCAATTTAATCACTTGTTTACCGTCTTTGGCAAACTGGGTTAGAATGCAGGAGAACTTTGTAGCATGGCCATGCTATGTGTATAGGAGGTTATCTGACAGGTGCGCGATCCAGCCCAGACGCGTTTTGGGATACTTCTCTATCCCTTCCTCAGTGGTATCACTGCACCTGCCCACCTCCATCTTTTATATCCTCAGGGTCAGAACCAGTTCACAGACACTGGGTCCTAGATCAGCCCATGTTCCTTCTGCGTTTTCATAACGGTTCCTTCTACGTTATAATAGCGGTTTTTAGATATGGGCACTGTTTGTATATTATCCTCCAAATTCAAATGAATAGATCTAATGTCCTTTTTCTTATTTAATAGGAAGAATATCTATGAAGTAAGATGTTATAAAACCAACAGTGTACATAATCATATAATAATAATAATACTTAACACAAAAATAATATAAATAATGTCAAGTGTATATGATAAATTCATAGGTACATATAAGAATGTAATATATCTAAAACATTTTGTTGATACAAAACCCTTAAAAATGTATAAAATGTAAAAAATATATAATCATGTGGGATATAGAGTACTTCACAGGGATTTAATTTTGCCTTCATAATCCATATTTTTATCTAGTATTCTTATGTTTCTAGTTTATATTTCATGAAAAAATATGATATTTCATGAGAGAAAAAAAAATTTCTTTGAAAAAAGTTTTTGCAATTTTTTTTTTGAAAAAAGTTTTTTTGAAAAAATCCCTTTGTGAGAGATAAAAGGATGGATGGAAGTTAATTGTAGCATATACAATTATGCTACAATGAACTTCCATCCATCCATCCTTTTATCTCTCACAAAGGGATTTTTTCAAAAACTTTTTTCAAAGAAATTTTTTTAATTTTTTTTCTCTCATGAAATATCATCTTTTTCATGAAATACTAACTTTTTCATGAAATATAAACTAGAAACATAAGAATACTAGATAAAAATATGGATTACGAAGGCAAAATTAAATCCCTGTGAAGTACTCTATGCCCCACATGATTATATATTTTTTACATTTTATACATTTTTAAGGGTTTTGTATCAACATTTTTTTTTAGATATATTACATTCTTATATGTACCTATGAATTTATCATATACACTTGACGTTATTTATATTATTTTTGTGTTAAGTATTATTATTATTATTATATGATTATGTACACTGTTGGTTTTATAACATCTTACTTCGTATACATTCTTCCTATCAAATAAGAAAAAGGACATTAGATTTATTCATTTGAATTTGGAGGATAATATACAAACAGTGCCCATATCTAAAAACCGCTATTATAACGTAGAAGGAACCGTTATGAAAACGCAGAAGGAACAGGGGCTGATCTAGGACCCAGTTTCTGTGAACTGGTTCTGACCCTGAGGATATAAAAGATGGAGGTGGGCAGGTGCACTGATACCACTGAGGAAGGGATAGAGAAGTATCCCAAAATGCGCCTGTTCTGGATCGCGCACCTGTCAGATAACCTCCTATACACATAGCATGGCCATGCTACAAATTTCTCCTGCATTCTAACCCAGTTTGCCAAAGACGGAAAACAAGTGATTAAATTGCCTCTCTACACGCGATCCAGGTAATACACAATACGCTCCAACTCTCGCGAGAGAACGGGACTTCCACGTTATCGGTTTGAGGAGTGGGACGCGAGACGCCGGCTTTGTCCCGCACGGCTCGCCCCTCGGTAAGCCACGGAAGGAGACAGAACGCGGAACGAGAGGTAAACAGAGGGACTACTACTCTGCATATTAATTACTGTGAATCCAAAACCTAAGATAATGTCTGTACGGCACTGTAACTAAAGGATTACGGGACACACTATCAGTGCAGCTCCTGGATTTCTCTTGAGCATTATTTATCCTCTATAATAGCGCAACAAACACAGAACACTCACTGAGAACTCCTACATGACATTATACTACAGAGCACATTATTATGTAGCTCTTGGATTTACCATTATTAACAAAGTATATATTGGGATCGCTATTATCCCCACACAGCTGTGTAACAGTAAAGGAGACTTTAGGAGATCAAATAGTAAGAGTGATACAAAAAATAGGGCAACACTATTCACTTATTTGCAATAAGAATTGGATTTCTTCAGGTGGACACTATGTATTTGTAGACCATCCTTGCTGCAGCAGGATTGATCTATGAACTGGTGGTCCTACATGAGGAGTTACCAATTTTTACAGATAAATCTGTGAATCCCTCAGCATGCTATGAATTTTACGGTATGTAAACAGAGAAAAACAAACCTTGAATGTTTTCTTTATTGAACTTATGTTTTAAAGAGTATTGAAGAATTGTATGTTGATTAGGTATATTTTATTTTATTTGATATTTTATTGGATTACTTTTGGTTTATGGATAATAAAAATTCACTTGATATTTGTACCAAGTGTTGAGTGCTCGCCCAATCAGAAGCTTTATTTTGTAAGCAGTAGTGTTGAGCGAACAGTTCGCGCATCGTTCGGGTTCGTACCGAATTTTGGGGTGTCCGGGACCCGGACCCGAACCCGGACATTTTCAAAAAAGTTCGGGTTCGGGTTCGGTGTTCGTCGATTTCTTACCGCTTTCTGAAGGGCTGCACAGCAGCCAATCAGCTAGCGCCTTACTTCTGCTCCTAAGAGCCATCACAGCCATGCCTACTAATGGCATGGCTGTGATTGGCCAAGTGCAGCATGTGACCCAGCCTCTATTTAAGCTGGAGTCACGTAGCGCCGCACGTCACACTGCTCTGACTAGTGTAGGGAGAGGATGCAGCTTCTGTGAGGGCGAGATAGGCAGGGAAAAGTCAGCAACAGCACCTAATGAACGGATCGATCTGCAGCTGAGAATCAGTGAACTTCTGCTATTTACTTGATTGCTGGTTTTTTGGCTGCACAGAGCGTTTTCTGTCACTTATTTTCTGGGTTGATCGGCGGCCATTTTGTGACTTGTGGTGCTCCAGAACAAGCTGCCACACATCCATCAATGCTTCAATACTATTTTTTTTTGCTATATCCTCCATCAGGGGCTTGGCTGTGCTAATTGTCACCCCTAGAAACTCAGGATAGCAATTTCTATATTTTATTAAGGGTTAAATACAATTGCCCAAATACCAATCCCCTAAATCTGGTGTTCCAGCTTTGGCTAGACAAGCATAATACTGTCTGCTGTCTGGCAAAGGATAGATTATTTTCTGGGGTGAAATTCAATTGGCAAAATAGCAAAACCATACATCAGTGGTTTCAGCAGTGGCTGGCAAAATATAATAGTGTCCGCCAAAACAGATATTTTGGTTTGGGGTTAAATTCAATTGCCAAAATAGCAACACCCTAAATCTGGTGTCACAGCTGAGCCTGGCAAACTATATTAGTATCCGCAAAAACATATATTTTGTTCTGGGGTGAAATTCACTTGCCAAAATAGCAATCCTCTAAATCTGGTGTCACAGCTGAGCCTGGCAAACTATATTAGTATCCGCAAAAACATATATTTTCTTCTGGGGTGAAATTCACTTGCCAAAATAGCAACACCCTAAATCTGGTGTCACAGCTGAGCCTGGCAAACTATATTAGTATCCGCAAAAACATATATTTTGTTCTGGGGTGAAATTCACTTGCCAAAATAGCAATCCTCTAAATCTGGTGTCACAGCTGAGCCTGGCAAACTATATTAGTATCCGCAAAAACATATATTTTCTTCTGGGGTGAAATTCACTTGCCAAAATAGCAATCACCCTAAATCTGGTGTCACAGCTGAGCCTGGCAAACTATATTATTATCCGCAAAACATATATTTTGTTCTGGGGTGAAATTCACTTGCCAAAATAGCAATCCTCTAAATCTGGTGTCACAGCTGAGCCTGGCAAACTATATTAGTATCCGCAAAAACATATATTTTCTTCTGGGGTGAAATTCACTTGCCAAAATAGCAACACCCTAAATCTGGTGTCACAGCTGAGCCTGGCAAACTATATTAGTATCCGTAAAAACATATATTTTCTTCTGGGGTGAAATTCACTTGCCAAAATAGCAATCCACTAAATCTGGTGTCACAGCTGAGCCTGGCAAACTATATTATTATCCGCAAAAACATATATTTTGTTCTGGGGTGAAATTCACTTGCCAAAATAGCAATCCTCTAAATCTGGTGTCACAGCTGAGCCTGGCAAACTATATTAGTATCCGCAAAAACATATATTTTCTTCTGGGGTGAAATTCACTTGCCAAAATAGCAACACCCTAAATCTGGTGTCACAGCTGAGCCTGGCAAACTATATTAGTATCCGTAAAAACATATATTTTCTTCTGGGGTGAAATTCACTTGCCAAAATAGCAATCCACTAAATCTGGTGTCACAGCTGAGCCTGGCAAACTATATTAGTATCCGCAAAAACATATATTTTGTTCTGGGGTGAAATTCACTTGCCAAAATAGCAATCCACTAAATCTGGTGTCACAGCTGAGCCTGGCAAACTATATTATTATCCGCAAAAACATATATTTTGTTCTGGGGTGAAATTCACTTGCCAAAATAGCAATCCACTAAATCTGGTGTCACAGCTGAGCCTGGCAAACTATATTATTATCCGCAAAAACATATATTTTGTTCTGGGGTGAAATTCACTTGCCAAAATAGCAATCCTCTAAATCTGGTGTCACAGCTGAGCCTGGCAAACTATATTAGTATCCGCAAAAACATATATTTTCTTCTGGGGTGAAATTCACTTGCCAAAATAGCAACACCCTAAATCTGGTGTCACAGCTGAGCCTGGCAAACTATATTAGTATCCGCAAAAACATATATTTTGTTCTGGGGTGAAATTCACTTGCCAAAATAGCAATCCTCTAAATCTGGTGTCACAGCTGAGCCTGGCAAACTATATTAGTATCCGCAAAAACATATATTTTCTTCTGGGGTGAAATTCACTTGCCAAAATAGCAATCCACTAAATCTGGTGTCACAGCTGAGCCTGGCAAACTATATTATTATCCGCAAAAACATATATTTTGTTCTGGGGTGAAATTCACTTGCCAAAATAGCAATCCTCTAAATCTGGTGTCACAGCTGTTGCAGGCCCATTGTAAATCTGTCCATAAAAGGATACCTTTCATCCAGGGCCTAAATACTTGCCCTAAAAGAGATATTCCCCTAAATCAGTGGTTACTGCTGTGCCTGGATTAGTGTAATAAGCTACATAAACAAATAGGCAGATAGTGGTAGGTGCCTGTAAAAAAGGCCTGAATTTGAAATCAATACATTGGGCCAAATATTTTTTTCCTTATTGTGGTGCTTGGTGAACGGTAACAATGAGGAAAACATCTAGTAAGGGACGCGGACGCGGTCGTGGTGGTGTTAGTGTACCCTCTGGTGCTGGGAGAGGACGTGGCCATTCTGCCACAGCCACACATCCTAGTGAACCAACTACCTCAGGTTCCAGTACCCGCCAGAATTTACAGCGATATTTGGTGGGGCCCAATGCCGTTCTAAGGATGGTAAGGCCTGAGCAGGTACAGGCGCTAGTCAATTGGGTGGCCGACAGTGGATCCAGCATGTTCACAACATTATCTCCCACCAAGTCTTCTGCAGAAAGCGCACAGGTGGCACCTGAAAACCAAGCCCATCAGTCTGTCACATCACCCCCATGCATATCAGGGAAACTGTCTGAGCCTCAAGTTATGCAGCAGTCTCTTATGCTGTTTGAAGACTCTGCTGGCAGGGTTTCCCAAGGGAATCCACCTAGCCCTTCCCCTGTGGTGGAAGACATAGAATGCACTGATGCACAACCTCTGATGTTTACTGATGATGAGGACATGGGAATACCACCTCATCGGAGTCCGCACGTCTCTGATGATGACGAAACACAGGTGCCAACTGCTGCGTCTTTCTGCAGTGTGCAGACCGAACAGGAGGACAGGGAGGAAGACTGTGTGGAAGACGATGCAGGGGACGATGAGGTCCTAGACCCCACATGGAATGAAGGTCGTGCCACTGACTTTCATAGTTCAGAGGAAGAGGCAGTGGTGAGACCGAGCCAACAGCGTAGCAAAAGAGGGAGCAGGGGGCAAAGCAGAACAGCCGCCGCCAAGAGAGTTCGCCTGATACAGGCCACCGCCACCAGGGACCGAGCACCCCAAAGGCAGCTTCAAGGAGTTCCCTGGCATGGCACTTCTTTAAACAATGTGCTGACGACAAGACCCGAGTGGTTTGCACGCTGTGCCATCAGATCCTGAAGCGAGGCATTAACGTTCTGAACCTTAGCACAACCTGCATGACCAGGCATCTACATGCAAAGCATGAACTGCAGTGGAGTAAACACCTTAAAAGCAAGGAACTCACTCAGGCTCCCCTGCTCCCTCTTCTGCTGCTGCCTCGGCCTCTTCCTCCGCCTCGGGAGGAATGTTGGCACCTGCCGCCCACCAAACAGAGGATGTGCCAGCGACACCACCACCTGCGCCACCAAGCATCTCCACCATGTCACACGGCAGCGCTCAGCTCTCCATCTCACAAACCTTGGAGAGAAAGCGTAAATTCCCACCTAGCCACCCTCGAGCCTCTGGGCCTGAATGCCAGCATTTCTAAACTACTGGCCTTTGAAATGCTGTCATTCAGGCTGGTGGACACAGACAGCTTCAAACAGCTGATGTCCATGGCTGTCCCACAGTATGTTGTCCCCAGCCGCCACTACTTCTCCAAGACAGCCGTGCCTTCCCTGCACATGCAAGTGTCCGATAAAATCAAGTGTGCACTGCGCAACGCCATTTGTGGCAAGGTCCACCTAACCACAGATACGTGGACCAGTAAGCACGGCCAGGGACGCTATATCTCCCTAACTGCACACTGGGTAAATGTAGTGGCGGCTGGGCCCCAGGCGGAGAGTTCCTTGGCGCACGTCCTTCCGCCGCCAAGGATCACAGGGCATCATTGTTTGCCTCCTGTAGCCTCCTCCTCCTACTCGGCTTCCTCCTCCTCTGCTTCCACCAGCTCATCCAGTCAGCCACACACCTTCACCACCAACTTCAGCACAGCCCGGGTAAACGTCAGCAGGCCATTCTGAAACTCATATGTTTGGGGGACAGGCCCCACACCGCGCAGGAGTTGTGGCGGGGTATTGAACAACAGACCGACCAGTGGTTGCTGCCGGTGGGCCTCAAGCCCGGCCTGGTGGTGTGCGATAATGGGCGAAATCTCGTCGCAGCTCTGGGACTAGCCGGTTTGACGCACATCCCTTGCCTGGCGCATGTGCTGAATTTGGTGGTGCAGAAGTTCATTCACAACTACCCCAACATGTCAGAGCTGCTGCATAAAGTGAGGGCCGTCTGTGCGCGATTCCGGCGTTCACATCCTGCCGCTGCTCGCCTGTCTGCGCTACAGCGTAACTCGGCCTTCCCGCTCACCGCCTCATATGCGACGTGCCCACCAGGTGGAACTCCACCTTGCACATGCTGGAGAGACTGTGCGAGCAGCAGCAGGCCATAGTGGAGTTTCAGCTGCAGCACGCACGCGTCAGTCGCACTGCGGAACAGCACCACTTCACCACCAATGATTGGGCCTCCATGCGAGACCTGTGTGCCCTGTTGCGCTGTTTCGAGTACTCCACCAACATGGCCAGTGGCGATGACACCGTTATCAGCGTTACAATACCACTTCTATGTCTCCTTGAGAAAACGCTTAGGGCGATGATGGAAGAGGAGGTGGCCCAGGAGGAGGAGGAGGAGGAGGAGGAGGATGAGGGGTCATTTTTAGCACTTTCAGGCCAGTCTGTTAGAAGTGGCTCAGAGGGAGGTTTTTTGCAACAGCAGAGGCCAGGTACAAATGTGGCCAGCCAGGGCCCACTACTGGAGGACGAGGAGGATGAGGAGGAGGTGGAGGAGGATGAGGATGAAGCAGGTTCACAGCGGGTGGCACCCGACACAGCTCAGGCCCATCACTGGTGCGTGGCTGGGGGATACGGAGGACGATGACGATACGCCTCCCACAGAGGACAGCTTGTCCTTACCTCTGGGGAGCCTGGCACACATGAGCGACTACATGCTGCAGTGCCTGCGCAACGACAGCAGAGTTGCCCACATTTTAACGTGTGCGGACTACTGGGTTGCCACCCTGCTGGATCCCCGATACAAAGACAATGTGCCCACCTTACTTCCTGCACTGGAGCGTGATAGGAAGATGCGCGAGTTCAAGCGCACGCTGGTAGAGGCGCTCCTGAGAGCATTCCCAAATGTCACAGGGGAACAGGTGGAAGCCCAAGGCGAAGGCAGAAGAGGAGCAAGAGGTCGCCAACGCAGCAGTGTCACGGCCAGCTCTTCTGAGGGCAGGGTTAGCATGGCAGAAATGTGGAAAAGTTTTGTCTCCACGCCACAGCTAACTGCACAACCACCTGATACGGAACGTGTTAGCAGGAGGCAGCATTTCACTAACATGGTTGAACAGTACGCCTGCACACCCCTCCACGTACTGACTGATGGTTCGGCCCCATTCAACTTCTGGGTCTCCAAATTGTCCACGTGGCCAGAGTTAGCATTTTATGCCTTGGAGGTGCTAGCCTGCCCGGCGGCCAGCGCTTTGTCTGAACGTGTATTCAGCACGGCAGGGGGCGCCATTACTGACAAACGCAGCCGCCTGTCCACAGCCAACGTGGACAAGCTGACGCTCATAAAAATGAACCAGGCATGGATCCCACAGGACCTGTGCCTCCCTTGTGCAGAATAGACATTTCCTCCCCATCAACCATGTATTCTTGTACTCTGGGGCACTTCTTTATTGAATCCTCATTTTTTTACTTTACCATGATCTTGCGGTGCAACCCAAAGTTGAATGAACCTCTCCTCTGTCTGGGTGCTGGTCCAAAATACATGAGAGTGACATTCTCCGTTGGTGGTTGATATGACGCATGATTCCTTGCTGTGGGACCTCTCTCCTCTGTCTGGGTGCTGGTCCAAAATACATGAGAGTGACATTCTCCGTTGGTGGTTGATATGACGCATGATTCCTTGCTGTGGGACCTCTCTCCTCTGTCTGTGTGCTGGGCCTAAATAAATGAGAGTGACATTCTCCGGTGGTGGGTGATATGACGCATGATTCCATGCTGTGGGACCTGTATCCTCTGTCTGGGTGCTGGTCCAAAATACATGAGAGTGGCCTTCTCCGGTGGTGGGTGATATGACGCATGATTCCATGCTGTGGGACCTGTATCCTCTGTCTGGGTGCTGGTCCAAAATACATGAGAGTGGCCTTCTCCGGTGGTGGGTGATATGACGCATGATTCCATGCTGTGGGACCTGTATCCTCTGTCTGGGTGCAGGGGTCCAGAGTCTCTCAAAGTGGCCTTCTCTGTGGTGGGTGATGTGAAGCTGATGTTTGTGCCATCTGACATGGTTGCCGGGGTCCCATTAAATGGTGTCCTACTCCTGTGGTGGGTGATCTAAATGCCTGATTCTCTGCTGTGAAAACCCTCTCCTCCGCCTGGGTGCAGGGGTCAAAGTCTCTCAAAGTGGCCTTCTCTTGTGCTGGGTGATGTGAAGCTGATATTTGTGCCATCTGACATGGTTGCCGGGGTCCCATTAAATGGTGTCCTACTCCTGTGGTGGGTGATCTAAATACATGATTCTCTGCTGTGAAAACCTCTCTCCTCCGTCTGGGTGCAGGGGTCAAAGTCTCTCAAAGTGGCCTTCTCTTGTGCTGGGTGATGTGAAGCTGATGTTTGTGCCATCTGACATGGTTGCCGGGGTCCCATTAAATGGTGTCCTACTCCTGTGGTGGGTGATCTAAATGCCTGATTCTCTGCTGTGAAAACCCTCTCCTCCGCCTGGGTGCAGGGGTCAAAGTCTCTCAAAGTGGCCTTCTCTTGTGCTGGGTGATGTGAAGCTGATGTTTGTGCCATCTGACATGGTTGCCGGGGTCCCATTAAATGGTGTCCTACTCCTGTGGTGGGTGATCTAAATGCCTGATTCTCTGCTGTGAAAACCCCTCTCCTCTGTCTGGGTGCTGGTCCCAAATAAATGAGAGTGGCCTTCTCCGGTGGTGGTTGATATGACGCATGATTCCTTGATGTGGGACCTGTATCCTCTGTCTGGGTGCTGGTCCAAAATAAATGAGAGTGGCCTTCTCCGGTGGGGGTTGATATGACGCCTTATTCCTTGCTGTGGGACCTCTCTCCTCTGTCTGGGTGCTGGTCCAAAATACATGAGAGTGGCCTTCTCCGGTGGTGGTTGATATGACGCATGATTCCTTGATGTGGGACCTGTATCCTCTGTCTGGGTGCTGGTCCAAAATAAATGAGAGTGGCCTTCTCCGGTGGTGGTTGATATGACTCATGATTCCTTGATGTGGGACCTCTCCTCTGTCTGGGTGCTGGTCCAAAATACATGAGAGTGGCCTTCTCCGGTGGTGGTTGATATGACGCATGATTCCTTGCTGTGGGACCTGTATCCTCTGTCTGGGTGCTGGTCCAAAATACATGAGAGTGGCCTTCTCCGGTGGTGGTTGATATGACGCATGATTCCTTGCTGTGGGACCTGTATCCTCTGTCTGGGTGCTGGTCCAAAATACATGAGAGTGGCCTTCTCCGGTGGTGGTTGATATGACGCATGATTCCTTGATGTGGGACCTGTATCCTCTGTCTGGGTGCTGGTCCAAAATAAATGAGAGTGGCCTTCTCCGGTGGTGGTTGATATGACTCATGATTCCTTGATGTGGGACCTTCTCCTCTGTCTGGGTGCTGGTCCAAAATACATGAGAGTGGCCTTCTCCGGTGGTGGGTGATATGACGCATGATTCCATGCTGTGGGACCTGTATCCTCTGTCTGGGTGCTGGTCCAAAATACATGAGAGTGGCCTTCTCCGGTGGTGGGTGATATGACGCATGATTCCATGCTGTGGGACCTGTATCCTCTGTCTGGGTGCTGGTCCAAAATACATGAGAGTGGCCTTCTCCGGTGGTGGGTGATATGACGCATGATTCCATGCTGTGGGACCTGTATCCTCTGTCTGGGTGCTGGTCCAAAATACATGAGAGTGGCCTTCTCCGGTGGTGGGTGATATGACGCATGATTCCTTGCTGTGGGACCTCTCTCCTCTGTCTGTGTGCTGGGCCTAAATAAATGAGAGTGACATTCTCCGGTGGTGGGTGATATGACGCATGATTCCATGCTGTGGGACCTGTATCCTCTGTCTGGGTGCTGGTCCAAAATACATGAGAGTGGCCTTCTCCGGTGGTGGGTGATATGACGCATGATTCCATGCTGTGGGACCTGTATCCTCTGTCTGGGTGCTGGTCCAAAATACATGAGAGTGGCCTTCTCCGGTGGTGGGTGATATGACGCATGATTCCATGCTGTGGGACCTGTATCCTCTGTCTGGGTGCTGGTCCAAAATACATGAGAGTGGCCTTCTCCGGTGGTGGGTGATATGACGCATGATTCCATGCTGTGGGACCTGTATCCTCTGTCTGGGTGCTGGTCCAAAATACATGAGAGTGACATTCTCCGGTGCAGGGTGATATGACGCATGATTCCTTGCTGTGGGACCTGTATCCTCTGTCTGGGTGCTGGTCCAAAATACATGAGAGTGACATTCTCCGGTGCAGGGTGATATGACGCATGATTCCTTGCTGTGGGACCTCTCTTCAATTGATATTGGTTAATTTTTATTTATTTTATTTAATTTTAATTCATTTCCCTATCCACATTTGTTTGCAGGGGATTTTTCTACACTTTGCTGCCTTTGGCAGCCCTCTAGCCCTTTCCTGGACTATTTTACAGCCTTTTTTGTGCCTAAAAGTTCGGGTCCCCATTGACTTCAATGGGGTTCGGGTTCGGGATAAAGTTCGGATCGAGTTCGAATCCCGAACCCGAACATTTCCGGGAAGTTCGGCCGAACTTCTCGAACCCGAACATCCAGGTGTTCGCTCATCTCTAGTAAGCAGTAATTGTATTTCTTCACCATTTAATGTCCTTCTTCCTTCAGCTCCAGGCCACACTACGGAGGGCGACTTGTGTGCCTTTATATGCTAATTTTGACCTGGGGCTGTACGAGAGGGATCTATTCCTGTCAGATCATGATGTCTCTATAAACCATGTTATTTTTCTTGCACAGTACAGTACATTGCTATTTTCATAATCTGGCAGGGATCTCTGAAACAGTTGTCTCGGATTATAGCTGGAATCACAAAAATAAACGTGGCCTAAATGGGTGGGACTGCTCCAGACCCCAAACACTGTGGCGTGTTTCTAACTGGGGGGGGCAGTTCCTCCGCATGTGGTTCGCAGCGAACGGCTATCCCCAGCAAAAATTGCATACAATGGAGGATACCGGCGCGAACCACAAGCACCACACAAACATCCTACACAAAATAAAACATGTGCGGATGAAAATATATAAACACATAACTCACAGAAAAAAGATGCACCACATGGATAAGCAACTGACAACACTGGCTAATCCCTTACTCTGGTGTTAAAAGCTGAGAGATTCGCCAATATTTCCAATCAGGAACATATCGGAGCCCCTTTAGGCACCACTACACGGTATCTCAGCATGACATTTGGTCCTGCCACTAGACTACCTATGGTGTGTGAACAAGGTCTGAACAGGCATTAAGCAGCCTACAGCCCCATCCCACTCACCTGCATTGCAGGACCAACAATGCAATGGGGATCAAATGAGGCCGCAAGCTACACCTACAACAGACCATGTGACACCGGCTTCCAGGTGCAACAGAATGTTTACCAGCCATATGCAATGGCACATTCAATACATATAAAACAAGAATCACAAAAATAAACGTGGCCTAAATGGGTGGGACTGCTCCAGACCCCAAACACTGTGGCGTGTTTCTAACTGGGGGGGCAGTTCCTCCGCATGTGGTTCGCAGCGAACGGCTATCCCCAGCAAAAATTGCATACAATGGAGGATACCGGCGCGAACCACAAGCACCACACAAACATCCTACACAAAATAAAACATGTGCGGATGAAAATATATAAACACATAACTCACAGAAAAAGATGCACCACATGGATAAGCAACTGACAACACTGGCTAATCCCTTACTCTGGTGTTAAAAGCTGAGAGATTCGCCAATATTTCCAATCAGGAACATATCGGAGCCCCTTTAGGCACCACTACACGGTATCTCAGCATGACATGGGGTCCTGCCACTAGACTACCTATGGTGTGTGAACAAGGTCTGAACAGGTATTAAGTAGCCTACAGCCCCATCCCACTCACCTGCACTGCAGGACCAACAATGCAATGGGGAACAAATGAGGCCGCAAGCTACACCCACAACAGACCATGTGACACCGGCTTCCAGGTGCAACAGAATGTTTACCAGCCATATGCAATGGCACATTCAATACATATAAAACAAGAATCACAAAAAAAAACGTGGCCTAAATGGGTGGGACTGCTCCAGACCCCAAACACTGTGGAGTGTTTCTAACTGGGGGGGCAGTTCCTCCGCATGTGGTTCGCAGCGAACGGCTATCGCCAGCAAAAATTGCATACAATGGAGGATACCGGCGCGAACCACAAGCACCACACAAACATCCTACACAAAATAAAACATGTGCGGATGAAAATATATAAACACATAACTCACAGAAAAAAGATGCACCACATGGATAAGCAACTGACAACACTGGCTAATCCCTCACTCTGGTGTTAAAAGCTGAGAGATTCGCCAATATTTCCAATCAGGAACATATCGGAGCCCCTTTAGGCACCACTACACGGTATCTCAGCATGACATGGGGTCCTGCCACTAGACTACCTATGGTGTGTGAAACAGGTCTGAACAGGTATTAAGCAGCCTACAGCCCCATCCCACTCACCTGCATTGCAGGACCAACAATGCAATGGGGAACAACCGTGTTACCGGTTGCCAGACCTTCCTTTAGTAGTTTTTTTTTTTTTTTACTAAGATTGGCATGTGAAACCCTAGTCTTTAGTAAATAACCTCCATTGTCTGCATCTACAAACCTTTGCTACAGCCAGACAAAGTATTGGAACCACGGTGCTGGTAGCACCGGGCATGAAATAGGTGAGTGTATGTTATATTATTATTTTATCACAAATGCTGACATTAAAGATGACATCATCAGGAGTTTATTTTAATCCCTTGATGGCAGCTGCTGTTCATGTATGGTGGAAATCATGTATGGTGGCAGAAAGAGCACCATAGCGCCTAGGAGCCTGCTGTTACACACAGCAGACACCCAGGGCTAATGTATGCAATCAACAGTGACGCTCGAAAGAGCAGTTGGTTGTCTCTGAAAGCCTTGGTTTCTCTGAAGGAACCAGGACCTTTTGAGCTGTACTTCCTATGGTGCACTACAGGTGGCAGGGCTCCATAAGAACATCAAAAAATTGCCAGTAATTGCATTAGCAATTTAATGCAATGTTTTGTAGAAGCAATCTAATGAATGCTTCTTACATTCGCCTAGGGTATATAAAAAATAAAAAAAAATCCCCCCCTTTCCTCATAATTAAAATAAATTAACAATAAAAAAATCATAGGCATAAACATATCCCAAAATGCCCAAACTATTAAAATATAAAGGTATTTACCATATATGGTGAACTCCTTAATGGTCGATTTGTCATGGGGGTCAGAATATGCAGATGAAAATGTTGTTTTTCAAAAGTTTTTATTTATTTTCTTTTTTTTCAATATTAAAACTGAAAAATTATATATAAATGTGATATTGTTGTACTTTTACTGACCCAGAGGGCACAGGAGAGTTTTACTTCATAGGACATGCTGTAAAATCAAAATCCATAAAACTATTTCAGATTCCCACTACATCATATGCAGTATTATATGGTGCCATTAGAAAGTACAACTTAGGCCTCGTTCACACTTGCGTTGTTAGGATCCGGCGTGCACTTCCGTCGCCGGAAGTGCCCGCCGGATCCATAACAATGCAAGTGAACTGAAATCCTTTGAAGACTGATCAGTCTTCAAAATGCTTTCAGTGTTACTATGGCAGCCAGGACTCTATTAAAGTCCCGGTTGCCATAGTAGTAGTGGGGAGCGGAGGAGCAGTATACTTACCGCCCGTGCGGCTCCAGGGGCGCTCCAGAATGACGTCAGAGCGCCCCATGCGCATGGATCATGTAATCCATACGATCACGTGATCCATGCGCGTGGGGCGCCCTGACGTTACTCTGGAGGGCCCCGGGAGCCGCACGGGTGGTAAGTATACTGCTCCCCCGCTCCCCACTACACTTTACAATAGCAACCAGGACTTTAGCGTCCTGGCTGCCATGGTAACAATTGAGAAAAAGCTAAACGTCGGATCTGGCGATGCGCCAAAATGACGTTTAGCTTAAGGCCGGATCCGGATTAATGCCTTTCAATGGGCATTAATTCCGGATCCGGCCTTGCGGCAAGTGTTCAGGATTTTTGGCCGGAGCAAAAAGCGCAGCATGCTGCGGTATTTTCTCCGCCCAAAAAACGTTCCGTGATGAACTGAAGACATCCTGATGCATCCTGAATGGATTTCTTTCCATTGAGAATGCATTGGGATAATCCTGATCAGGATTTTTCTGGCATAGAGCCCCGACGACGGATCTCTATGCCGGAAAAGAAATACGCAAGTGTGAAAGAGCCCTTAGAAACATAGTGACATAGTTTATAAGGTTAAAAAAAGAAATCTGTTCATCCAGTACAGCCTGTTATCCTGCAAGTTGATCCAGAGGAAGGCAAACTTAACCTGCAAAAAAAGCAAGCCCTCATATGTCGATGCGAATGAAAAAATAAAAATGTTATGGCTCCAGAAAGGCAGGGAGTAAAAACAGAAAACAGGGAAAGTCACTCAGTCTTCTAAGGGTTAAACATTCATTTAAGGTTTAAGCCATATTCTTATCACTTTGATAAGAATTTTGCTATAATAAGTGTTTAGGAGCTGTCAGGAATGCAGTGATAAGGGCTATACATAGCCATCAGAACAGCAACATGATGGCTCAGTGTAAAACTGAAACTAAGACACTCTGCAGCAAGACTTATATTTTTAGAACAAAAATAGCTGAAAAATGTTAATAAAGACAAATTGAAACAATTATTTAATTATTTGTAGTTGAAAATGAATAAAATGCAATCATGACAAAAAAAAAATTGACACTGAAGGTATTCATAGTATTTAAATTTGTTGTGTGCAAAAGATTTGTAGTGGTGTGGCCATGTCATAAAGGATGTTTCAATCTACATTCAAAGCACATGCAGCTATAAACCTCTATTGGTTTATACAATGAAGGCAGTTAAATAAAGTGGAGTACAGTATATGCATATTACTATTATAGACATGGGGGGAGATTTATGAAAACTGTTATAATGCAAAACTGGCATAGTTGCCCATAGCAACCAATCAGAATCCACCTTTTATTTTTCTGAGCTCCCTTGAAAAATGAAAGGTGGAGTCTGACTGGTTGCTTTCAACAATTAAGACAGTTCTACTTTGCAGCAGTTTTAGTAAATCTCCCCCCATGATTTTAACATTTTCTGGAATACACTTAATGTATTGTAATAATGAAATAGAAATGTTAAAAAAAAATTCTAAAAAAGAATACATCTAATCAGTGCTTACCTTGTGTACAATGGTGGTTATGAGCTAACTTCTTTTGGCACCCCAAAATAACATGACATATAAAGCTCAAATAATAAGGTAAAACTAACTGTATGAAATGGTGTATAACTATCAACACTAATGATGGCACTTGAATATTGTTACATATATACTAGGAAAAAAACAGTACCATACATTGCTAGAAAAAAAAAAACCTTATATGAGTGGTATAAGTAATAGTGCCATACTGTACCATGCTACTTTATACTATAGAAATAATATACACCACAGTACCCAAGGTCAAAATAAATCCCCCTATATATAGTGTCACCATACTGCCATACAGCTGATATTAAAATTACTGGTGATCTAGGAGCAAATTATAATTCCTTGTTGTTCATGTGGCTTTGATGGGTAATATTCCTTATGGTTTAGGTGGTTAGAGGTTATCATCATATGTAGATCAGGCGGTTTTAGGGCTAACTATTCCTTGTGGTCTAGAATTTTTCAGGGATTGATATCCCCAGTGGTCTAGGATGCTGTAGGTATGGCTATAGTAAAGGGGTTGTTGACCTCTGGGGGCCTCTCAGACAGACCCCCTTGAGTGACAGGGCTTGCGGAGGGAATCATACAGTACTTACCTCATCTCTACCACTGAGTTATGGCTCCTTAACTCCCGCAAAACTGCTGCAGCTCTCAGGTCCCCTACATGTCAGTATCTTGTTTGACACGGGTCAGGTGGCCACTCAGGTCAATGACTGCCTGCAATGGTAACATGTGTCCTATGCGTCACATTACCCAGTGACATGGGGCAAAAGAGACACATCACTACCTGAGGTCTTTAAAAAAAACAAAAAAACAACAGCATATGGATAAATTTTGGGCCACACTCTGGAAATTTCTATGCCTGCTTTATTAAGGGTCTTTACCAAAAATATCGCACACAGTTACGAGAATAGCACAACTAGTGTCTCAACCAGTGAGCTAAACATGTGAAAAAGTCACTTGAAAAATACACAAATTCTGTTGGATAAGAGCGGTCTGTCCCCTTTGAAGATATGCCCAGCCATAAGCTCTACAGGGTAGTGTGTTCTGTAGGTTCTAGTTGGGGTCTAGTGGTTCAAATATGACGCTAACAGCTAATGTGGTGCATTCTATGTGATCACAAAGTAAACGTACACCTAGACTGGCCCATTACCAAATAGCCTTTTATATATTTGGGGTGTATAAATAAGAAACGTGTCGACTATGTAATCAAACTAAAAATATTTAGCAAATCATGTCCTGCATTGACTCAGGAAGGGCTTCCTTTTCCCTGACTTTACAGTGTGCAGTCCACTCCAACATTGCTTCCTAGTAGAAAGTTGTGAACTTACACTTGACCTAATGTATTCTGAATCATTAATAAGTAACAGGGAAACAATAATACATAAGAATGACTAAAGATAGTTAAATTAATTCAATTCAGTTTTTTTTTCTATGAAATATAGTAAGTTGCAAATATTTGCTCTCATCTGGTTTAAAGGGAGTCTGTTGCCAGAAAATTCTCTGGTAATGTCTTTTAGGGCTTGCTCAATAGAATGTTAAGGGACATCTGTCATTTGTACCTATGAAACTGGCTGACCTGTGGCATGTGCGCTTGGCAGCTAAAGGCATCTGTGTTGGTTCCATGTCCATGCCCTATTGCTCCTGGAGGCTCATTTATATATATTAAACCATCATTTTTCTCAGCAATGTGGCCACATATGAACATTGGACCTACACAGATGTCTTCAGCTGACAAGTGCACATGTAACAGGTCAGCCAGTTTCATAGGTACAAATCTGCTGACAGGTGCCCTTTAAATACCTCTCACTTAGCGATGCATGTTTTATTCTCGAGAATTGTAATCCTTATGCAAATGAACTGTTAAGTGCACTGAGGGTGAGTGCAAGCCACTTATGCCCCTCCTGCTTCCTTGGCCAGCCGCCCTCTCTTTCTTGATTGACAGGGCCTGGTGAGATGACTGTGTGGGAACCTGGCACTATAAATCAAGAAGTAAAGGTGGGGGAATCTGATAGAGAAAGCAGGAGGAGCAAAGATACACAGCAGAGTGAGCTGAGCCTTCCCATGATGCTCTTAACTGCTCATTTGCATAAGGATTACAATTTTAACATTAAATTTAAATTAAAAAGGTACTTTCTCTCTAGAATGAAGCAATAGATTGCTACAGTAAGTGAAAGATATGATTACATTCGGTTGAGATAGCCATGCAAGGTGTTGTGCCTGATTAAACAGTGAATTTCCTGATGATAGATTCCATTTAATGGTATGTGCATTAGAACTGAACTGCAAGTAGACAATATACAGTGATGCTGATTTTTCAGAACCTGTAGGCAGACCATTTCATTTGGAATGTACAAACCTTCCCTCATATCTTGCATGTTTATTTTATTATTTCTGAGCAAATTGTATCTACAGTATAAAGCAGGAGATTGGCAGATAGAATTGTCAGGCGTACAGTATTATGTATCTATGGAGATATATTGATCGGACCTTTACTGTGCTTTGTTATAGCAGCGCAGACATTAGAATACATAAAGAGATCATTTTAGGATAAAGAACAACAATAAACATGATTATTCTGTGATTATGTGCAAGTCAATATGGCTTTATTGTTAAGCAAACACATAACCTACTTTTGCTTACAAGTATGTGCAGTGCCCTTGTACTCTTAAGGGAGTAAAGTAGGTAAAAAAAACAGACCCTGCAACACAGTTTAAAAATGTATTAAGAAACGACCATAGCATGCGTTTCAGAGGTGGGCCACATCCTTCCTCAGATACAAACAAGACATGGCATGAAGGCAATTTATACACAATTCCAGAAGGTAAGTGCTAAAACTAGAAATAGAGCATCAGAAAAAATACTCAATAGCACCCTTTCAATAGCTTTGTTTAAGCCCCCAGGGTAGGCATAACCTTTAAATCATTACTGTCTTTTAAAGATTCAGTTCATTTTAAGAGGGTTGGCGAGGCCGCCCACTACTATACGTCTTAATAAGTTTGAGTTAGATTTGATAAATAAGAAAGTCCCAAAACATTTCAGGAGATTGCAAGGATTATGCTAAGAATCAAGTGAGAAAATGCCCTAAAAAAGTAGAAAATGAAAATGAACCCTCCACCTCAGTAATTAATGTAAGTGGTATCCAGAACAATGACAACAAAAATACCCTACATTATAAGAACACTTTTAATAACCCAATTCATTCTGGTGGGGGTAGAAAACCTTTTTTGCTACCACGGACCTTCTAAATTGACCCCAGTCACCCAATGACCCACGGTGCCAAGTTTTGATATTCTTGTTTAAATACTGTGAGAATGGTAGCTTCAGTCCAACATTGTATCAGCTATTCCCACAAATACTGACATGGTTAAATGATCAATGAAACAGAAGAAAACGTGCTATTGCAATTGATGTAGGTCTTGATAAAAAAGGTCATAGAATGATCCGCATTTTGAAAAGTTTTTGTTACCAGCACGAAATTGCAAGTTTTAAATGGATGATAACCGCATTTTGTAAAGCCCTTATATTTTATCCAGGTGTGTTGTTTATTTTTATAGTCGTGGGATATAAACAAAGAGGGAGAAAGGGAACTTGCAAGAGTAGGTGCTTTCCTGGATACAATCCTGCAGCGGTTTTTAGAGTATTGTACAGTACATCGTCATCATATAATATAGGTAGACAATTCCTGACGATGTCCTGTATTTTACCGAACTGTCGGCTGTGGGTCAGTACTAAGGTGGGTATCCTCTTCCTATCTTCATTAACCGGTATCTCTCGCTCAATATTTGTGTTTTTGTTTTTATTTTTGTCTAATTTTTTGTTATTTTGGTAATCATTTGAATTTGCATTGTTAATTGGGGGTCCTTTAGAGGTAACTAATAACTTTTGTCTCGATTTACCTGATGCTATGTTAATAGTTCTTTGTAACATTCATTGGGAGTACCCTCTTCTGGCCAACATGGCCTGAATGGCCTGACACTCTTTTTTGAAAGCTACTTCTGTGCTACAATTTTTTTGTGCACATAGGAATTCTCCCACCGGTATGGCTTTAATTGTATGTATTGGATGATGGCTATTTGCACGTAAGATCGAATTGCCAGCCGTTTCTTTTCGATAGGATTCTGTGAATACTATTTTATTAGGGAGGCCAGTAAGTTTTAGATCCAAAAAATAAATATGTTTGGCATCCACCATGTATGTAAATTGTAGATTATAGGGGTTATCATTTAGATATTGTTTGAAGTATGGCATACACATCCCCGCTCCAGATGAAGAGCAGGTCATCAATGTATCTGCCACTCCACACCAAACTAGACAAAAAAAGATTGTCCAGATTGAAAATATACCGTTCCTCCCAATATGCCGTTGTCAGGTTGGCCAAGGAGAGTGAGAATTTCCCCCCCATTGACACACCGCGAATTTGCAAATAAAACTACATATCAAACATGAAATAATTATGCATAAGGATATGAAATTCCAAAGCCAGTAGTGCTACCCTGTGGGGGATAGAGGGATATAGGGACACTACGTCTGTGGTGATCCATGTATATTCTGGTTACGACACTATGGTGAACATAGATTTTAATACGTCGGCAGTGTCTCTAATATACCCCGGTATCCTTTTCACCATGGGCTGTAATAGGCTGTCTAGCCAATTACCTAGTCACTCTGTAAGTGAGCCTATGCCAGCAACGATGGCCCGCAAGTAGAGATGTCCCGAACTATTCGCCGGCGAACAGTTCCCGGCGAACATCGCATGTTCTTTGACACTGTACCTCACAATCAACAGACACATTCCAGCCAATCAGCATACCCTCCCTCTCAGACCCTCCCACCTCCTATCAAAAAGCAAGGACAGCATCCATCTTAGATTCATTCTGAAGCTGCAGTGTTAGTTAGAGCAGGGAGAGTGCTGCTGCTGCTGAATTAATAGGGAAAGTTTTAGCTAGGCCAGTGTTCTGTGTCTACTCCAGTCCTCAAAGACTAATTGGCCTCTTTCACACGAGCGTGTCCGGATTAGGCCCCATTCACACATCCGTGTCTGCGGATCCGCAACACACCATGCCGGCACTCCCCATAGAGATGCCTATTCTTGTCCCCAGGCTGGGGACAAGAATAGGACATGCTCTACCTTTTGCGGAGCCCCTGCAAATGTGGAAACAGAGAGCACATAGTGTGCTCTCAGCATCCCGTCCGGCCCCATTCACAATGAATGGGTCCGCATCCATTCCACAGAATTCCGGAATGGATGCGGACAAAAATCGCGGATGCGTGTATGGGGCCTTAGGTCCGGATGCGTTGCGGATGCGTTCAGTGAAAACTGTGTGATTTCACAGGCAAAGCCATTCAGTTTTGCCTGCGATTGCATTCAGTTGTTCAGTTTTTTCCGCGTGGGTGCAATGTGTTTTGATGCGTTTTTTACGTGCATGATAAAAAACTGAAGGTTTACAAACAACATCTCCTAGCATCCATCAGTGAAAAATGCAACGATTTGCACGCAACGCACAAGTGATGCGTGAAAAAAAACACTCATGTACACAGACCCATTGAAATGAATGGGTCAGGATTCAGTGCGGATGCTATGCGTTCAGGTCACGCATTGCACCCGCGCGGAAAACTCGCTCGTGTGAAAGGGGACATCTGCTGTAAGGACAGCCCTTTTTAGGGCTGGTACATCAGTCTGCTTCTATTTTTTTAATATATATATATATATATATATATATATATATTGCAGTTGCCTGCCCATGTGTGAGAGGCCGCAGGCCCACAGACTGTACTGTGTGCACACCACTCATATAGGGTGGCACAGTACCTTGCAGATAAAAAAGTAATTTCATTTTTACCCTTTAATATAATTACAGTTGCCTGCCAGTGTGTGTCAGGCCCACAGACCTGACCTGTACTGTGCCCACTGCCCACCACTCATATAGGGTGTCACAGTACATTGCACGGCTCATGCGCAGTGACCTAAAATTCAAACGAAGCGGACCAAGCATGGGTCTTTTTCCATCTAACGGGTCCAAAAATCTATTCACTACATCGGCCCTGGCCCTGATAAGGGACAAAACAGAGATTAAACTGATAGGAATAGTACATAGTTAACACTAGTTGCATTGGTGGCAAATTTCATTGCAAGTGCCCAAAATTAGAAGGAAGCGGACAGAGCAAGCTTTTTTCTCTATCTCCCAATGCAAGGATTCAATTCAATACACGTCCCCTGATAGGGGACTTAACAACGATTCAAATGGTAAGAATAATAGTTCACACTATTTGTATTGGTGGCACAGTACATTGCACGGCACACACGCAGTGCCCCAAATTGGAAGTAAGAGGACCGACCAATCATCTTTTTCCAACTCCCGGTTCCTAAAATCTATTTGATACACGTCCCCTGATAGTGGACGTAACAGGGATTAAACTGATAGGAATAGTACTACTTAACACACCACTCATATAGGGTGGCACAGTACATTACACGGCGCACGCGTAGTACCCCAAATTGGAAGGAAGAGGACCGACCAATCATATTTTTACATCTCCTGGTTCCTAAAATCTATTCCATACACTGGCCCCTGATAGGGGACAAAACAGAGATTAAACTGGTAAGAACAGATTTTTTTAATTTAAAAAAGAGGAAAGCCTCTGCGGAGCTGGGTATTTTTTGGCCGTGTTACTGAACGCTCATGCACAATGGCTGTAGGCTCATGCGTCCTTTTGCGGAGGTGACAAACCTGGTCAGTCAAACCCAAGGCAACATCATCGACCTCATCCCATATGCTTTTTTTCTGGAGCGTGCCCCGCGAAGAGTGCTGGATCAGGCCGTAGATGAGCATGAAGAGGAAGAGTTGTGGTCACCATCACCACCAGAAGCAGCCTTGTCGTCGATTGCTGGACCTGCGGCAACGCAGAGAGAGGAGTCTGAAGAAGAGGAGTCAGAGGAGGAAGGTGGCTTTAAAGGTGGAAGACCAAGCACAGCAGGCGAACCAGGGGGCTTTTTGTCACCTTTCGGAGACCCTTGGTGTTGTACGTGGCTGGGTGGAGGAAGAGACCTTCAATGACGTCAGTGAGGACAAGGAACGGGACATGGCTAGCTTGGTATCCAACCTTGTGCAAATGGGGAGTATGCGGTTGTGCAAATGGACTGTTTGCGGTTGTTTGCGGTGTGTTAAACGGGGAGTTTGGTCTGTCAGAGTTTGGTCTGTCACTGTAAAGCGGCCGTAAACTTTACACTACCTGATCGATACAACATCATACCTGATCGTATACACACACTGGATGTTTTAAAGCACGTTATTCCAAACAATTTAGAAATGTTAGCTGATTTATACCCTTTATGGATTAAAACCTGACTCTGCGTCAACTACGTAATTTTCCATGGGAGTTTTGCTATGGATCCCCCTCTGACATGCCACAGTCCAGGTGTTAGTCCCCTTGAAACAACTTTTCCATCACTATTGTGACCAGAAAGAGTCCCTGTGGGTTTTAAAAATCGCCTGCTTATTGTAGTCTATGGCGGTTTGACCGTTCGCTAACATTTGCGGAAGTTCAGGTTCGCCATTCGCGAAGGGAAAATTTTATGTTCGCGACATATCTACCCGCAAGGGGGGAGGATCCAAATGTTTATGTATCTTGGGCAGTGCGTGCATGATTGGAGTAACAGGTGTTTCCACACACAGAAACCTATATTGATTATCATCAAAGAAACCCATCTCCATTCCTTTATGTACAAGGTTATTATATTCAGATGTGAAACCAGCTAATGGATCCCTGTCTAGTTTTCTGTATGTGGAAAAATCAGACAGCATTTCCAACATTTGTTTCTGATAAACGCACTTGTCCAAGACCACAACGGATCCCCCCTTGTCAGCCATCTTAATAATGACCTGATCTAAAGCCTCCAATTCAGTTAAAGCTTTTTTTGGAGAATGACTAAGGTTACTACCACATTTGCTTGACTGTTCTCGAGTATATAAACTATTCAATTCCTTCTTCATGACATCTTGAAACATATCCATACTAGGAGTACGTGATACTAGTGGATAAAAATGTGGGTTAGGGGGTCATAAAATCCCCCTTTACATCCATAGTATTTTTTACACCCGACTCCTGTTGAAGTTTGGAAAGGTAAAATAGAGACATTTGTTCTTTAAATAGCATACCTTTATATATATTATATTCACATCCGTCTCCTTTGCCTTAACCAAATCCTCAAGAGGATCTAGGATATCATGGAAATGTCTGGTTACCGTAAGATTCCTGATAAATGTATTAATATCTAATATGGTAGTAAACAGATCAAAATTGACCCAGGGTGCAACATTCAAACCGAAAGACAAAACCTGATTGCGATCTTCAGTCAACTGTACACTGGACAAATTTAACACATCTAGTCCAGTATTGAGGGACTCATTCACATTTTCTTCTTCTGTAAGTGAGTGGACATCTGATGAGCTTTTCCTGTGCTTGCGTCCTGCACGTTTCCTTCATTTTTTGCAATCCCTTCATTAAAAGATTTTTCTTTATTTTTGCTCTTATTTTTGTTCTTATAATATGAAGGTCTAGCCTTATCTCCCATGTATTCGCTTGCAGGAGATGCTTCCTCACATAAGGGGCCTTGGGTAATTTCACTATAGTCTATAATGTCCAATTCAGACGAGAAACTGACTCTGGACATTTTTTGTTGCGTTTTCTTTCCTTTTTTTACCTTGACCCTTCAAGATTGATTTAGGAGTGGAACACAGGTTTTCTCCTCTCCCCATTCATAGACCTGGTCTTTCGCATGAAGGTCCTGTTGGAATTTACTATGTTTTGTTTCCACGATTTTGTCCTCTAATTCTTTAATAGAAGACATGATTTTTTTTGTCATTGCTCCCCCAGGGTTGGAGACCATAGAAAAGCTATACTATTAAGAGAAGCGTTCTGGATTTTCAGATTGAACACTAGTGCCGACAGGTTTGAATCAGAGAAAGGAGCTAATGTACGGCTACCAGTGACCTGTACCCACTATGTGTTGGTCCGTAGTGTAGGTACATATAGCTCTTTTGCCTTTTTGCAAGTTTGAAAAAGTGTTTTTAAGAAGTATGGCTGATGTTTGTATCTGTTCATATTGTGCGGTTTTTGGAAGAATTTTTCTTTAAATTTTCTTCTCTTTTTTTTTTTTTTTACTAATGAATTAAGTGGATTTATCTGATTCCATGTCCCGACCATATGATACAGAGGGGTATCAAGGTAGCCCAAGTAGCAATTTATATGTATTCAGCCATCTATGTGTGTTTTTTTAAATTTCACATTGTATCAGATAACAGGTGGATTTCCTTTGGAGGGTAAATGTGGTTCTGTTTTCCCACCCCCCATTTCCTGGGGGTGGGGACACAGAGCCTTAAATTTCCATGCTTCAACAGAAATCATTGTTACGACTAAGGACATTGTTGCTTGAAACACGTCAATTATCGCTTGCTGTACGGATGGATATTTGTTATATGAATAAAGAGGATGTTCTTATAGAAAATAGCACAGTGCCGGCCCCGTTTTTTTTCTGTTTCATTTTTCATACTAAGGACTTGCTTGTGGAGACCAAGCACATGGGGCGGATGCTACTAAAGGTAAGCTGGATTTGTAACTTTTTTGGACTGTTAAAGATCTACTGAAAAAGCATACCAAGGTCTAGTGGAACAAAGTATCTAAAGAATAATAATAATCCCACGTGGCCTCTGTTTGCAGATTTTCCCTCCCTTTGACATAGGATGTAGATTTCAGGTGATCCCAGGCTCTTATACATTTTTGGATGCCTAACACAGCAGAACCTTAAAAGTCATTTAGTGTCACACCTTCAGTGAAGACAAAACACGAGACTGCTACCTGGCTTTGGGGGGCCGGAACTGGACTCCTTCTTCTGTTTCTGACATTTAAATACTGTATTTTCATGCAGCTGCCACCAAATGGCAGTCAATTTTCTTGCAGTCAATGGTTATTTTATTAATTCCTATGCATTGAGCTTCCCCTGGTGTTGGCAGCAAGCAGCCAGTTTTGAAATATACAGTATTATGTGATGCAAAGCACAAATTTTGAGCTGTATAGAGGAGATTAGAGGAGATTTATCAATTCATGCCAATTGTCTGGTGTAAATACATTGAGAAATTTTACCACTGAGATGAGTGTCCTACTTTTGAATAACCTATTCCACTTTTTTGGACTTTTTTAATGCTATTTTTTAATTAAAATTTCTATCTACCTAATTACAATATGAAGGACAAGTTAAAAGGTGAATAGGATAAACATGCTGGAAAATATAATTAAATATATCTTATTAATATCAGAGGACAAAGTTAAATGCTCATGCCAGCTTTTTACATCTTAAAATACCTGTTTCTGCACAAGTTTTTAGCTCTACTACATTCTCTCAGCTTGAAAAATAGGTCTTGATATCCTTGATATACATTCAAGTAAATGCTTCCTGAGTGAAACTGCACCTCTATAGGAGATCTTGCTGGTTTCTGTATTACTAAATCTAACTTTCTTTATCGAGGCTTACTGGAAAAAATTACCTATTACAAACAGCTCTGGCTGATTCACAAGATGATGATTTCTTTATGCATTTTTCTATATTGATCTGTAACTAGACAATTTACAGTTCACTCTTAACCTCAAACTGTGCCTGTGAATAAAAGATATTTTTTTTTTAAAACTGTAGATTTGCTAGACTGTAATAAAAAGTTATGATCATTGAAGAATAATGTCTTTCAATTAAAAGTTTCATCCAACATCACATAAGATTTCTTCCTAATTCAGTTTTTTTCTGAGAAAAGAAGCTTATTGTATGCACGTATCCTGAGATGTTTTGCAAGCACAGGATTTCAAGATACTTATTAAATATTCAGTGATGATCTTTCTGTGCCATCAAAACATAACATTTTAAATTTAATTTAACTCCTCTGAAAACAGAGGCCCACTGCTATGGAAATTATATAAAACATAGTTTTGGAATGTGTTTAACGCTCCAGAACAACTTGAAGTATTTAAGCTAGACAAGAAATGTAAAAATACCAGTAACTAGGGCTGGACTTACCTAAAGACTAGGGATAATCGAATTTTTTAAAAATTTGATTCGCCGGTTTGCCGAATTTTTTGGGAAAAATTTGTTTCGACCCAAATTTGTTCGCAGCAAATTTAGTAAAAAAATTCCTGGCTGCAGAGAGCCTTTATAGTGGTGTAGAACACTGTGCCTTGCAGTAACACGCATAGGGAGTGTGCTTTGGAAGTAAAATAATACTGTGTGTCCGTATGATATGCAGATGACAGGCGTCGCTCTTATAATCACTGGACACTTCATTTATTTGGGCAGTCAAGGGGCCAAAACTGACCAAATAACTCAAGTATGAACTCAGCCTTACAGGTCAATGTTCGCTCCAAGAAGAAGCGCACTCCTTTTACACTGTCATCAGCTGATTCCACATAGATGTCTACAGAAGCTGTTCTATTAAACGCTTATACAAGTAGAGCCCCCCCTGAAAGAGTGGAGAGGGTGTCAGCATTAAGTTTGTGTAGACGTCACTGATTATTTTGCCCTTCCTCTGATCCTTCAGAACAATCACAACCAAAAAACTAATCCTGTCTATTGAGCATCTGCCTTCACTCGATAAGCATTTGGTCAGTAATCCATCAGTATTGCTAATGCCAAAAAAAACAGGAGTGGATCCAAAACAGAGATGACACTTGAATGGAATATTTGCATGTCTTCTTTGTTTTGTACCCACTTCAGCTTTTGGCTACCAAATCACAAGCAAATTCTGATGGGACTTTACAGGCCTTACAGCTGCTACATAGACATGATCCATTGTTTGTCTAATTTTTCCTTCCTTCTGACAGATCAGAAGAAGGGTCAAATAAATGATGATGTCAGCCAGGTCGAAAGGCACCGTAGAACGCAAATTAGGCCCTAATTTTTTTCACCTTTTACACAACACAAAAAGCTTTTCAACAGATAAGTGCAACGATGAACGGTGAATATATTTTTATTTCGCCACTAATACACGGCAAACTGGGCTTCAGAATATATCACTGCACTGCAGAACGGCAATTAGGCCCTAATTTTTTTCTACTTTTACACAAAAGGCATTAAAACAGATAAGTGCAACGATGAACGATGAATGTATTTTTATTTCGCCACTAATACACAGCAAACAGGGCTTTAAAACCTATAACTGAACCGCACAAAGGCAAATAAGACGTACTGTAGAAATATTTCCTTGTAATTAACCCTATTAATGGCTGTATCAAACAGCACTTGCACCCTAATGACAAGAATGGTTTGCTGGAATGACAGAGCTGTATAATGGCAATTTGGATCCCAAGTCAGTGCACCGAGGTGTAATAGGATTGTTCCTTTTAGCCAGTTTGTAACCTCCCCTACTGAACCCCATTCTACATAAATGCTCTGGAATAATTCCTCCCTATCCTTTCCCTGCACTTATAAATCGTTTTTTCACTACAATCAAATCTGTCCTATCACTGTCCCTAGCGCCTGCAGACACTTCTCTCCCTGCACTAAGTACGCTGGTGAATGGCAGAATCTAAGATGAGTGTCGCTATTTATAGGGCTATGACATTACAGGGCTGATTGGCTGCATGCATGTCACTATGGGTGATCCCGCCTTCCCAGAGTTATCTGTAATGCCCTGTTTTCCTGCACTACTTTATGGTTACATGACACTTTTCACTGTGTTGGTTCCATATCCAGATGATATCACGTCTAAATCTGAGGTGTGGCAAGGCTTGTAAGACTCTGCTTTGTTGGCACAACATCATCAATGACCTTGCCTCTGAGGGTGATGTTCTGCTCACTCTCCTGGATCTGTCCCTGTAGACGTAATTTTCCCGCATGGTTGCTAAGAGACGATTGGTATGGGGACCCAATCTTTATTATTTTCCCTTATAACATGGTTATAAGGGAAAATAATAGCATTCTTTTATACAGAATGCTTAGTAAAAGGACAATTGAGGGTTAAAAAAATGATCCATGACCATGGTGATGGACCATGTGATGAGCTCAGTGACATCACCACAGGTCCTTTACCCACAGCTGAAGAGAGAACAGGAGACCGGCACCTATGCGATCAATTGGAGGAGGTGAGTTACTTTTATTTTTAACCCTCAATTGTCCTTTTACTAAGCATTCTGTATAAAAGAGTGCTATTATTTTCCAATATAACCATGTTATAAGGGAAAATAATAAAATCAAAATAACACCTAACCCAAATCCGAACTTCAGTGATGAAGTGCGGGTTCAGGTCTGAGTACCAAACATGCCGATCTTTCAGTTACAGTTCAGTTCAGTTTGCACTCGCGCAAAAAAATTGCGCGTTTTCCCGACAAGCACCCGCATCTTACCCGGGCCTCAAACTTGATGCCCATGTGAAAGAGGTCTAAATCACAAAAGAGCCTAGCATAGGAAGAGGGAGAAACTGACAATGGAAGCAGGAGGAGCACAGAGTAGCTTGAGCCTGCCCTTGGCGAACTGCTTATTTGAATATGGACTAAGTGTTCTTTTTTTCATGTATGAAATAACAGATCTTTAAATGGAAGGTATCATTACAATTCAGGCAGGCTAGCCCTACATGGGGTTGTGTCAGGTTTAACAATTTCCTGCTCATGGACTCCCTTTAACCCTTTCAGGACCCTGCCATATTTCACCTTCCTGCCCAGGCCGTTTTTTGGAAATTTGACATGTGTCACTTTATGTGCTAATATCTTGGAAACACTTTTACTTATCCAAGCGATTCTGAGACTGTTTTCTCGTGACACGTTGTACTTCATGATAGTGGTACATTTCAGTCAATATAATTTATTTTCAAAAAAATCCCAAATTTGCAAAAAAAATTGAAAAATTCGCAACTTTCCAAATTTCAATTTCTCTGCTTTTAAGGCCCCATGCACACGACCGTTGTTTGTTTCCGCGTCCGTTCCGTTTTTTTTCACGGATGGGATGCTTCCCCATTCATTTCAATGGGTCCGTCAAAAAATGCGGGTGGTCAACCGTTTTTGTTCCGCATCCGTGATCCGTGTTTTCATTCCGTCAAAAAAATAGTGCATGTCCTATTTTTTTCACGTTTGCGGACAAGGATAGGCATTTTTACAATGGATATGCCATAAAAATCGGATCCGTCAAAAAAAACGGTCCGTCATCCGTTTTTTTTGACGGACGCAAAATTTCAAGGAGAAGCGGACACGGAGGCAGGCAACGGTCGTGTGCATGTAGCCTAAAACAGATAGTGATACCTCATATAATTGTTATTACTTTACAGTTTCCATATGTTTACTTTATGTTTGGACCATTTTGTGAATGCCGTTTTATTTTTGGGGGACGTTAGAATGCTTAGAAATTTAGAAGCAAATCTTACAATTTTTCAGAAAATTTCCCAAAACCCACTTTTGGTTCTGCCATGCCCTGTCACCAGTTTTTTTTTTTTATGCTGTTCACCTGAGGGGTTAAGTCATGTGATATTTTTATACAGCAGGTTGTTACGAATGTGGATATACCTAATATGTATACTTTTTTTTATTTAAGTTTTACACAAATAAAGCATTTTTGAACAAAAAAAATTTAATGTTTTAGTGTCTCCATATTCTGAGAGCCATATTTATTTTTTATTTTTTGGGCAATTGTCTTGGGTAGGGTCTCATTTTTGGTGGGATAAGATGACGGTTTGATTGGTACTATTTTGGGGTGCGTATGACTTTTTGATCGCTTGGTATTACACTTTTTGTGATGTAAGGTGATAAAAATGGCTTTTTAGAAACAGCTTTTATTTTTATTTTTTCAGTGTTCACTTAAGGGGTTAGGTCATGTAATATTTTTAAACAAATTTAATACTAACAGCGGGCACTCGTATATGGACTGAACAACTGGGAAGTGATTCCTAATAAAAGTGCTTTAATAATCCCATATTGTACAAATACGCCAATAAAAACACATAAAAAACTCCAGAAGAATAGAATGCTCCCTAGATAAAAATTCATACAATGTCACCATTAAAGGCAGACCATGGGTTTTGTATCCTATTGTTATTTTTAGGCAGAAACAAACTGCTAACACATGGTGTGTCTCAATAGTTCAGTAACAATACAATAGCATAAATATCATTTCTCCATCATGGAGATCGCACAGCAGATGTTTATATAGGCAGATCGTCTTTTAACTTATGACAATAAATGACAATAGAAATCCAGACCGATCCTTTCTTTTAAATTATGAATCACTGAAATGTCTCTGATCTCATGCACCCGATGTTATACGGTGCCGGCTCAATTGCAAATGTCTCTGATGTTATGCATCCAATATCTAGGTGCCAACTTAATCGCATATATTCCGCACCTAAAATAAAACTGTGGACCACATACGAACTTTCTCCGTCAAAGATAGATTTCCATCCGTTTGTTTCAATATATTGACAATAATGTTTCCCACATAATGTGGGCTTACCTCCGCTGTTTATATCAAATTGCAGTATATGCCGGATACCTGTAACTCCCAGTATTTTATCGCCGGCGTCCCGGCGTTCCACATGTGCTCGGTATACTCGCGGCAAGCCAATCTCGTACGGAGGTCTCGCGTGAATTCTCGTGGGCTGTGGCTTTGCCTACCCGTAATTTCGTACGAAAAATCTGTTGGTCCTCTTCACAGTGCACTGTATCTTTGCGATGCCGAAGTTTGGGGTAACACTCCTTCCAGCCAGACGCGTTTCGGGGAACGCTTTCCCCTTCCTCAGTGGCATTACCCCGTATGATCGACACCGCCTCTTTTATAATCCAATCTGGAAAGGTTCAAGTTCCGGATTGGGTCTTAATGGACCTGGAGTACCATACTTTTTTATTCAGCAGGAAAATCAACCTTGCGATTTTTATGCGATTTTTAGGCATTTATTTATTCGTGAGAATAATGTCGAGTGATATTCTTGAAAATTTTCTTCTCGATATTTCAATTGGATTCATTTTGTATAATCCATGTGCATTTTTTATATATCAATCAATAGTTACCTCTCTCTCAACATTCATTTCTCAAGTATCTAAATATATACATATGTAGCAGATGTTAAAGGGAATCTGTCACCAGGTTTGAGCCCTGTCAGCTAAACATATGCTGACGTTCAGGGTCTCATTAGCATGCCTAATATGGGCTCATCTAAACAAATGGTAGCGTTATTTTGTCAAAAAACAGGTTTAACTAACCTGTCAATCACACATATAAGGAGCCCAAGGGGAGGTCCAGCGATGCAGGGTGCCCGGCCGCAGACATCGCTGTATGTGGCCAGCACCGCCTCCTAATGCTCCGTGCCGCCTCTCCCTCCCCCTCCTCCTGCTGTAAGCGCTGGCTCGTACGCACACGGCGCGTGCGCACTTCACTTCAAGAAGCCGATCCAAGAAGTCCGCGCGTGCGCACAGGCATGCACCCGTGCGGACTTCTTGGATCGATCGGCTTCAGTTGTTTCAGAATGCCGGATCTGGCACTAATGCAAGTCAATGGGAATTAGTGCCGGATCCAGCATTCCGGCGACTGATCAGGCATTTTGGACGGACATAATACCGCAGCATGCTGCGGTATTATGTCCGGCCAAAACGCCTGACAGTGAGTGAACGGAAGGCGCACTGATGCAAACTGAACGGATTTCTATCCCTTCAGATTGCATGGGAATATGCCTGATCAGTTCTTTTCCGGCATAGAGCCCTTTTGACGGAACTCTATGCCGGAAAAGAATAACGCAAGTGTGAAAGTACCCTAAGCAGCAGGCAGTGAAGTGCCATGAGAGCCAGGCTACGCAGGTGGCAGTCAGGGTGCTGGTGAAGGATGACCAGAGACAATACTGCCCAGAGGATGCCATCTCTGCTCATCTCAACTATACCAGGCCTACCACCAGTATTACCCTTCATATACCGCCTGGTCACCCTTACCAGATGAGCAGGTGGTGTATGAAGGGGTAATACTGGTAGGCCTGGTATATGGACACCAGTACTGTCTCTGGCCATCCTTCACCAGCAGATTCCTGACTGCCACCTGCTTGCCCTGGCTCTCAGTGTCACAGTGTGAATAAGTCACCCCACACCTAATACTCAGGGAGTGATTCAGTCACACTGTGACACTGAGAGCCAGGGCAAGCAGGTGGCAGTCAGGGTGCTGGTGAAGGATGGCCAGAGACAGTACTGCCCAAAGGATGTCACCTCTGGTGTCCATATTCCAGGCCTACCACCAGTATTACCAGTGGCGGATTAACATAGGGGCGTTCGGGTCGGCAGCCCCGGGCCCGGCATCACTGGGGGGCCCAATGCCGACCCGAGCGCCCACATACTGCGGCGGGGCACGGGAGCGTATAGTTCCCTGCCCCGCCGCCTAACACCGCCATAGGCTTCAGGCCTAGTAGGCCTGAGGCCTATGTGGTGGTATAAGCCCGGCGTGCGCGATGACATCATCGCGCGGCGCGCGTTATGACATCATCGTGCGCCTGTATAGTGGCGCACGCACGCTCTGATGTACGCGCGCCTGCCACACCATTCAGCATACAGGTAAGTATTAGCTTTTTATTTTTGTGTGTGTGTGTGCTAACTTGGGGGGGAGATATTAAGGGACAGTGGGGCATGTTTCCATGGGGGCACATTAGTTAATGGATGACAGTTGTGGGGGCAAAATAATGGATGGCAGTTGTGGGGGCAAAATAATGGATGGCAGTTGTGGGGGCAAATTAATGAATGGCAGTTGTGGGGGCAAAATAATGGATGGCAGTTGTGGGGGCAAATTAATGAATGGCAGTTGTGGGGGAAAATTAATGGATGGCAGTTGTGGGGGCAAATTAATTAATGGATGGCAGTGTGGGGGAAAATTAATTAATGGATGGCAGTTGTGGGGGCAAAATAATGGATGACAGTTGTGGGGGAAAATTAATGGATGGCAGTTGTGGGGAAAATTAATGAATGGCAGTTGTGGGGGAAAACTAATTAATGGATGGCAGTGTGGGGGAAAATTAATTAATGGATGGCAGTTGTGGGGGCAAATTAATAGATGGCAGTTGTGGGGAAAATTAATGGATGGCAGTGTGGGGGCAAATTAATGAATGGCAGTTGTGGGGGCAAACTAATTAATGGATGGCAGTGTGGGGAAAATTAATGGATGGCAGTGTGGGGAAAATTAATGGATGACCGTGTGGGGGCAAATTAATGGATGACCGTGTGGGGGCAAATTAATGAATGACAGTGTGGGGGCAAATTAATGGATGACAGTGTGGGGGCAAATTAATGGATGACAGTGTGGGGGCAAATTAATGGATGACAGTGTGGGGGCAAATTAATGGATGACAGTGTGGGGGCAAATTAATGGATGACAGTGTGGGGGCAAATTAATGGATGACAGTGTGGGGGCAAATTAATTAATAGATGACAGTGTGGGGGCAAATTAATTAATAGATGGCAGTGTGGGGGCAAATTAATTAATGGATGACAGTGTGGGGGCAAATTAATTAATAGATGGCAGTGTGGGGGAAATTACTATATGGGGACAGTGTGGGGAAATTACTATATGGGGACAGTGTGGGGAAATTACTGTATGGGGGCAGTGTGAAGGGAAAATACTATATGGGGGTAGTGTGGGGTATTGGGGGACACTATACAGGTATTGTTACCTGGAGCACAATATAGGATGTTAGTATTACTGAGGGCACTCTATGGGACATTATAACTGCTGTAGACACTATAGGGATCTTGGGGTCATTTATCAAACTGTTGTAGTAGAACTGGCTTAGTTGTCCATAGAAACAGGTTCCACCTTTCATTTTTGACAGCCCCTCTGGAAAATGAAAGGTGGAATCTGATTGGTTGCTATGTGCAACTAAGCCAGTTCTAATTTACACCAGTTTGATAAATGACCCCAATTATGAGAAATCTAACGTGTCTGTGTAACAAACTCTGTAGGGACGAGATGCGGCGGGAGGAATTAGTCATGGCGGTCTGGGTCAAACGGAGGAGAAGAGGAAAGAGAAGAGCTACATGACAGGAGAAGTCCCTGGATGTAAGAGGTATGTGGTGCTGTATCCTCACTGCTGTGACCTGCGTCTCATCTTCTCCTCCAAGTCTTTATCATAATCATATGTATTTTAAATTTGGCACCTCAAATTTAAATTTTTCACCTGCAGTCCTATGTAACAGCCCAGATAACAGTGATAACTTTCTGTGTGCAGATAATGTACATGTTCCCTGCAGTTCTAGGTAACACCCCACATAACACAATAATTCACTGTGTTATGTGGGGTGTTACATAGGACTGCAGGAAACATCTATGACATCTGTACTCAGAGAGTTATGAGATGGTGGGGGTCTGACTCCTGGCACCCCCGCCAATCAGCTGTTAGAGGAGACCGCGATGTTCCAGTGAGCGCCGCAGCCTCTTTGCTCCTTACAAAGCACGGCGCTGTCCATGTGATAGCACTGTGCTTGGTATTGCAGCTCAGACCCAATCACTCAGATAGGACAGAGCTGCAGATAGGCCATGTGAACGATGAATGTGATGTCATATGGCCGAGGAAGAGACTGTGACGCTTACAAAGCACCGCAGCCTCTTTATACAGAAAAAAAACCTGAAACCTAAAATGGAGTGGGGGGGGGGGGGGGGCCCAAGTTGGGTAGACAGCCCCGGGCCTATCATGCACTTAATCCGCCCCTGAGTATTACCCTTAATATACCACCTGCCCACCTCACACCTAACACTCTGGGAGCTGTCACACTGACTGACTGACTCACATTCAGACTGCCTGCTGTGGAGTCCTGAAGCGACACACTGCAGCAGCCTTCTTCTTCTTCTTGCCCCAGCTCCACTGTGTCTTTCCCGTCTGGAAGGTGGGCGGAGCTTTGCACTGCTGTGGGCGGAGCTTCGCGCTGCTGTGGGCGGAGCTTCGCGCTGCTGTGGGCGGAGCTTCGTACTGCCGTGGTGATTGATCAGGGGCGCTTGTTCTGATGATGCTGCTCCTCACTCTGTGGCGCTGCTCTCAGTTAGCAACTTCATCGATTTTTTTTTTGTGCAAACGGCTGCCAGCGCCCCCTGCAGTCTGGCGCCCGGGGCAACGGCCCCCCTGGCCCCCCCCACACTACGCCCCTGCCTGTAAGTAAAAGTCATTGATTTGACTGTTCTTTAGCTTAGAATGTTGTGCCAGACAACATTATAACAGAAATCTTTGACAGAACAGAAATCTCTATATAGAACCCCATCATTCTAGATATCAGTAGTAGTCTGAAATCACAGACTTTTGTAAGGGATGGTAAACATGTTTTGCCTTTCAAGTTAAATATACTACTGTACTTATTTTTTTTCTTTCTCACATGAAGAGACTGTTTGGTTCTGTCATGCACTGTCACCAGTGTCGGACTGTGGTACTTTGGGCCCACCAGTGTAACTGATTCTGGGGGCCCACCTTAGGGCTCCTGCACACCAACTTATTTTTTTTCCATGTCAGTACCGTTCACTTCACTTCAATGGCGCCGCGTAAAAAGTGTGCATTCCGTTTCTGTATGGCTGTTGGCATTTCAAATAAGAATATGACTGTTCTATTAGAGGCAAGCTGTTCTGTTCCGCATAATGTGGAATGCCCACACCCGGTATCCATGTTTTGCGGAACTGCAATTTGCAGACTGCAAAACATCCAACGGTCGTGTTCATAAGCACTTACAGTGATAACAGAAATATTAAAGATGAAGTATTATGGCAGACATTCACAGCAAAATGCACATGTGGCAGAATTTCCACATATATGGATATCCTGCACTTAAGTCAGTCAGAAACAAGATACATGCAGCGCACACCAATCACTCATTGGACACATGTGGCAGGCACACAAGAAACTTATACATGGCTCACATGTCACTGACGCATATGTCACATACTGCACATACACATCTTATACATAGCACATATGTAGCACACACCAATCACACATGGGAAACACGCAATGCACACACCAAGACATTTATGCCTAACCCTATTAAGTGTAGCACACGTACAGGGGTTAAGGGGGTTGTCTCACTTCAGCAATTGGCATTTATCATGAAAAGAACGTTAATACAAGGCAATTATTAATGTATTGTGATTGTCCATATTAACTCTTTTCCATCTCATTATACACAGCACGTATACATGGTTTTGACCACTCTGCAATCCAGCAGCGGTGGCCGTGCTTGCACACTATAGGTAAAGATGTTGGCCTATGCGCACTTCCAGCCTTTCCCTATAGTGTGCAAGCACGACAACCACTGCTGGATTACACGGTGATAATAACCACTGATATGTGCTGTGTATAATGTGATGGAAAGTAGGCAATATGGACAATTACAATACATTAGTAAGTGCTTTGTATTAACTGCATGATAAATGCCATTTACTGAAGTAAGGCAAACCCTTTAACCCCTTTGAGCATAAATGTCTGACATGAAATTTACCAAATCTTAACCTCCTCATATTGTACATAATCTACATTATAATTAAAAGGGCTGTCCTACCATAATTAACTATTGCCTATCTAGAGGATAGGTAATAAATATCAGATTGCTGGGGTCTGGCTGCTGGAACACCCACTGATCATGAAAAAAAGGGGTCCTGATATATTCAATTACATTATCACCAATCTATGTACAGAAGGGTCTTAAGACCACATTCCCTTGATCATGGGTGTCCCAGCAGTCAGACCCCCATCAGTCAGACACTTATCACCTGTCGTGTCATAGCTGTTGAACCTTTTCACATTCCCTATCCTTTCATTGGGTGAAAAAAAAGAAAGAAAAAAAAATCTGGCCCAAAATATGTTTCAAACTAAAATAGAAATGCTTGTCTGTTAAAGGACCTGTGTCCACTTTTCTAGTTATCATCTATCCACAGGATCAGAGATACAGTAACTAAGTGATCCATGGGGGTCTGAACGCTGAAGCCCCCACTGATCCCCCTTCTTGATTGAGTGGCAGATCGAGCATATGCCCTGCCCCTCCATCCATTCTTTATGGGATCGCTGGAGATGAGTACAGCACTGGCTATTTCCAGTGGTCCCAAAGAGAATAACTGGAGAAGCAGGGCATATGTTTGGCCTGCCACACCATCAAAAAGGGGGAACAGGACCCGTTCCTGGGATCAGTGGGGATCGCAGAATCGGACCCCACTAATCATATAGTTATGCCCTATGGTGTGGAGAGGATAACTTGAAAACCTGTACATCCCCTTTAAATACTCCACCACTCCACCACCAGTATCTCTTTACATGGCAGCAGTGATGCTTGTAAATAAGGAATATCATCACTACCGCCATGTAAACCATACGTGTCAATACTGGAGAAAGTGACGCACTTTGCAGAATTTTTCAGCCATAAGTCCAAGTCCCTTTGCAGGTTATAACATTTAACAAAGCCCAAGCAAAGGTCCTAGAGGAGCAACGTGAGCAAAGGGCACAAACAGAGGGTCATAACTGAAACTGAGACATTAGAGTCACCTGAGGCAGGGTAATAGTGGGGATCCTGGAGCAGGGGTAACTGGAGAGGAGGCAATATTTGCAGTGCATTTAAAGTGGGGGCATCTTGAGCTGGGGCATTTATGAGGGTGCAACTAAAGCAGAGGCATTAGGGTCGCCTGAGGCAGGGTAATAGTGGTGATCCTGGAGCAGAGGTATTAGGGGGGCCACTGAAGAAAAGGCAGTATTAGGGGTGCATTCAGAGTGGGGGCATTGGGGGGCACTGAGTCTACTATAAACAAATCCCCTATTTTCCCCTTACAGTCTCTTACAGCTCACTACTGTCACACACCTGAGAAATCAGCCCAGCAACGCAGAGGAGTCCTTCTCTCCAGCAAACACAGTTTTCTGACAGCAGGGAGGGCAGGAGGATGGCCAGACATGTTCTCTCCTCCTTCACTACCAGCAGCCCAGGAAGCTTAGAAGATACTGCGGGGCCTCCTGTACAATTTACACCAGTAGGAGGCTGCATCACTGTGTGATACTGCCACCTAGTGACCACAATAATTATCTCTCCTGAGAAACAAGAGAAATAATTACTCCTCTGTCTTATCTCCGGGCGCAGGAGACTGGGGGCCTACCAATGAATCCCCCGCCTCCCCGATGGGCCAGTCCGAGCCTGCCTGTCACAGTAGCTGACAGAGAGAATTATTCATTTTTCAGCTGCCAGCTAACATAAGGTGGTGTCACATCATCATATGCACAGTAAGACCCAAAGCTGCGACGTCAGAGCAGAAAGGAGCTAATAAAAAGATTTGTTTCGGCACCAAGAAGCTCAGTGTGGACGGTCCGCATATACAGTGAAATTGACTTGTAATTGGCCTAAGAGATTATTTAGGCTTGAGGCCTATTCATTAGGGATTTGACAGTGTACTGTAGGCCATTGTTGGCTTGTATGCTGGGAAAGTGTCCATTTACTGAGAGCCTGGAATGGCTTGTCAATTGCAGAGGCGGTAGGCTGAAGGAGTGTTTGACATGGGGCCTGCGAAAAGCTGCACAGTGGGTCACCAGTGCATCTTTGTTAGACTCATGAGTGAGAGCTGTCATCCCAACATCACCAAGTGAGGCCTAGAGAGTCATTGAGCAGATGGGGAGTTGACCTGGAAAAACCTTGCCACCTTAAAGTACTGGGTTAAAATAGCTTGCCCTTGGAAATGGGCAGCTTGCAGAACTCTTTGCAGGATGTCACTAAAATAACATGGTTAAGCACATTTGTGAGCTTGGGAAATGGACAGTTTTGAGGAGTCTGCATGGACTATGAGAGATGTCATTTTGAACCAACGTGTGTTGGGTAGTGCTAGACTCAAAATGGGGGATGCTACAGCAGAGTTTAGAAGGGGTTATGTGAGATATCAACCTGGGAGGGCTGGTGAATGGTGTGTAGTGGCAGGTTTTATGCTCTGAGGCCTGTAGCATTTCTTCTTGCTTGTTTAAATTTTTGAGCATAGTGGACAGAATTTGAAAGTGAAAGGTGGGATCTGTTAAGAAAGGGCTCCTAAGCGGGAACAATAGTATCTCTATTAAAATGTGTGCACTGCAAATTGAGTTTGAATTAGGGCTCTTTCACAGTAGCTTTTTTGTTTTCCGGCATAGAGATCCGTCGTCGGGTCTCTATGCCGGAAAAATCCTGATCAGGATTATCCCAATGCATTCTGAATGGAGAGAAATCCGTTCAGGATGCATCAGGATGTCTTCAGTTCAGGACTGGAACGTTGTTTGGCCGGAGAAAATACCGCAGCGTGCTGTGCTTTTTGCTCCAGCCAAAAATCCTGAACACTTGCCGCAAGGCCGGATCCGGAATTAATGCCCATTGAAAGGCATTAATCCGGATCTGGCCATAAGCTAAATGTCGTTTCGGCGCATCGCCGGATCAGTTGTTTAGCTTTTTCTTAATGGTTACCATGGCAGCCAAAGTCCTGGTTGCCATGGTAAAGTGTAGTGGGGAGCGGGGGAGCAGTATACTTACCATCCGTGTGGCTCCCGGGGCGCTCCAGAGTGACGTCAGGGCGCCCTACACGCATGAATCACGTGATCGCATGGATCACGTGATCCATGCGCATGGGGCGCTCTGACCTCATTCTGGAGCGCCCCAGGAGCCGCACAGACGATAAGTATACCGCTCCCCTGCTCCCCACTACTACTATGGCAACCAGGACTTTAATAGTGTCCTGGCTGCCATAGTAACGCTGAAAGCATACTGAAGACTGATCCGTCTTCAAATGCTTTCAGGTCACTTGCGTTGTTATTGATCCGGCGGGCACTTCCGGCAAATGGAGTACACGACGGATCCGGACAACGCAAGTGTGAAAGAGGCCTAACTGATTGATTACAGTAAGTGCTGAGAAGCTGTGTGAAGTCAACAATGTATGCAGGTTTGTGTGAAGGCAACACTAGATACTTAAGATCCTCATGAAGTCAATAGTGTTGTAGCAGTTAAATTCTAAAGTCTATTCAAATGTGTTCTAGAATTTGAAAGTCATAGGGGGAGATTTATAAGGACCAATGCTTTCTGCGCCAGTCTTGATATCCCCTGTGCTGATAGAGGTTGCACTTAATTTATGACAAGGATTGTGCACACCTGTGTCTAAACAAAAATCTACGACAGCTCAGTGCTGCCATAAATTTCTGCCTTCATTTCCACAGGAAATCGTGTGTAAATTAAAATAAATTTGTCAGGGCCGACTATCCACTTCCCCTTTCCACTTTTGCCAGGCCCCCTTTTGTGAAAGAGGAGAGAGTGGTGTAAAAGCGATAGATGCAACTATTCTCTTTTTATAAGTTGCAGTTAAAAAGCTGTATGCTAAAACATATTCTAATCACACAATGAAGCCATTTTAAGCTTCTGTATTCTCTCATGACATTTTATTCTATCATTATGTAGTATAGTGACAATGTTGCTCTTTGTTACATCATAGTAACATAGTATATAAGACTGAAAAAAGACATTTGTCCATCCAGTTCGGCCTGTTTCCTACAAGTTGATCCATGGGAAGGCAAAAAAACCCTGTGAAGCAGAAGCCAATTTTCCCCACTTAAGGGGAAAAAAAATCCTTCCCGACTCCAATCAGGCATTTAGAATAACTCCCTGGATCAACGACCCCTCTCTAGTAGCTGTAGCTTGTAATATTATTACACTCCAGAAATAAATCCAGTCCCCTCTTGAATTCCTTTATTGTACTCACCATCACCACCTCCTCAGGCAGAGAGTTCCATAGTCTCACTGCTCTTACCGTAAAGAATCCTCTTCTATGTTTGTGTACAAACCTTCTTTCCTCCAGACGCAGAGGATGTCCCCTCGTCACAGTCACAGTCCTGGGGATAAATGGATAATGGGAGTGATCTCTGTGCTGACCCCGGATATATTTATACTTAGTTATTAGATCTCCCCTCAGTCGTCTTTTTTCTAAAGTGAATAACCCTAATTTTGATAATCTTTCAGGGTACTGTAGTTGCCCCATTCCAGTTATTACTTTAGTTGCCCTCCTCTGAACCCTCTCCAGCTCTGCTATGTCTGCCTTGTTCACAGGAGCCCAGAACTGTACACAGTACTCCATGTGTGGTCTGACTACTGATTTGTAAAGTGGTAGGACTATGTTCTCATCACAGGCATCTATGCCCCTTTTGATGCAACCCATTATCTTATTGGCCTTGGCAGTAGCTGCCTGACACTGGTTTAATTTGCTGTTTATTAAAATTCCTAGATCCTTTTCCATGTCAGTGTTACTGAGTGTTTTACCATTTAATATGTACAGGTGACTTGCATTATTCCTTCCCATGTGCATAACTTTACATTTGTCAGTGTTAAACCTCATCTGCCATTTCTCTGCCCAAGCCTCCAATCTATCCAGATCCTTTTGTAGCTGAAAACTGTCCCCTTCAGTGTTAATTACTTTACACAGTTTAGTGCAATCTGCAAAAATAGATATTTTACTGTGCAGGCCTTCTACAAGATCACATCTGTCACATTAACACATTTAAATATATTTTACATCAGAATGTCAAAGCAAATTCTTTCTTTTTAAAGTTGCAGATTCTGATAAATGTAACCTTTAAACAATATAGGTCTTTATCTAATCAACATCACATCTGAAAGTATGTCAAGTTAGAAAAGTCTTCAGGAAAATCTCTAGGACAGATTTATGTTCCAGCACAGCACTGTCATGAATGGAAATGATGTTGTATGATTCATGGCAAACGTCTCTAATGCTAACATACAGAGACCACAGGAACAATGTGTAAGTGTGGTGGCTTGATGGGTGAAGCAGTTGTTACTCATGTTTCTGCAGCTCCCTGGGCCGGTGTTCAGTGACGGGAAGGATAGCACCAAATTCCTTCGGGGCACACTCTGGTGTTGAGTTGAGGCGCTTGGTGTTATGGTTTTAGGTGAAGGAAGGCAGGGTTCCTGAGGTTCGTGATGCCAGCACCCTTGGGTGCAAATGAGGTGTAGAAATGAATAGGAGTCAGTTCTTATAAACAACTGGAACATTTACTGAGAATCAATTGCCATGAGGTAGATGTGGCTCAACACTGTGGGCAGTGATTGGCTGAGCAGCAGCCGAAACCATTTTTGGCATCCCGAGTGCAAGATCAGAAAGGTGAGAGAAGTCAGAACTAGAGCAGCAGCCAAATATCCAACCCCATTTTTATTTTAAATTATGCTGCCACAATACATTTTAACTACATTAGAGTGAAATTGTAGTAGAGGTCTAAAAATTATATTTAAAGGTATTTTCACATCTTAACCACTTCAGCCCCCCTAGCTTAAACACCCTTAATGACCAGGCCACTTTTTACAATTCTACACTACACTACTTTCACCGTTTATTGCTCCGTCATTCAACTTACCACCCAAATGAATTTTACCTCCTTTTCTTCTCACTAATAGAGCTTTCATTTGGCGGTATTTCATTGCTGCTGACATTTTAACTTTTTTTGCTATTAATCAAAAATGACCGACATTTTTGCAAAAAAATGACATTTTTCACTTTCTGTTGTAAATTTAAAAAAACTACATTTCTCTATACATTTTTTGCAAAATTTATTGTTCTACATGTCTTTGATAAAAAAAAAAATCCAATAAGTGTATATTTATTGGTTTGGGTAAAAGTTATAGCGTTTACAAACTATGGTGCAAAAAAGTGAATTTCGGCATTTTGAAGCAGCTCTGACTTTCTGAGCACCTGTCATGTTTCTTCAGGTGCTAGAATGCCAGGATAGTATAAATACCCCCCAAATGACACCATTTTAGAAAGAAGACACCCCAAAGTATTCGCGGAGGGGCATGGTGAGTTCATGTATATCTTCATTTTTTTTCACAAGTTAGTGGAAAATGACACTTTCTGAGGAAAAAAATTAAAATAATAAAGTTTCCATTTCTGCTAACTTCTGGCAAAAAAAAAAAAAATCTCCCATGGACTCACTATGCCCCTCAGTGAATACCTTGGGGTGTCTACTTTCCGAAATGGGGTCATTTGTGGGGTGTGTTTACTGTTCTAGCATTTTGGGCGGGGCAAAATTGTGAGCAGCCATGTAAAAGCTAAAGGTACTCGTTGAAATTTGGGCCCCTTTGCGCACCCAGGCTGCAAAAAAGTGTCACTCATGTGGTATCGCCGTACTCAGGAGAAGTAGGGCAATGTGTTTTGGGGTGTATTTTTACATATACCCATGTTGGGTGGGAGAAATATCTCTGTAAACTTACAACTTTGTATAAAAAAATTTAAAAAGTTGTCGTTTACAGAGATATTTCTCACACCCAGCATGGTTATATGTAAAAATACACCCCAAAACTCATTGCCGTACTTCTGCTGAGTACAGCGATACCACATGTGTGACACTTTTTTGCAGCCAAGATGCGCAAAGGGGCCCAAATTCCAATGAGTACCTTTAGGATTTCACAGGACATTTTTTACGCATTTGGATTCCAAACTGCTTCTGACGTTTAGGGGCCCCTAATATGCCAGGGCAGTATAAATACCCCACAAGTGACCCCATTTTAGAAAAAGACACCCAAGGTATTCCGTGAGGGGTATGGTGAGTTCATGTAAAATTTTATTTTTTGTCACAAGTTAGTGAAATATGAGACTTTGTAAAAAACAAAAACAAAAAAATATATATATCAATTTCCGCTAACTTGTGCCAAAAAAAACAAATTTCTGTGAACTCGAGTCGCCATGCCCCTCAGGGAATACCTTGGGGTGTCTTCTTTCCAAAATGGGGTCACATGTGGGGTATTTATACTGCCCTGGCATTTTCCGCAAAAATGTCCGCATCTATTCCGCAATTTTGCGGAATAGATGCGGACCCATTCAGTGTGAATGGGGTTGGCGGTGATGCAGAGAGCACACTATGTGCTTGCCGCATCAGCATTTGCGGAGCTGCGGCTGCAAACTTCCGGGTTTCGGCCCCCAAACATCTGGCCGCAGCTCCGGAAAAGATAGAGCATGTCCTATTCTTGTCCGCAATTGCATTTTCTATATAGTTCTGGCAATGTGCGGATCAGCAAAATGCGGAAAGCACATTGCCGGTGTCCGTGTTTTGCGGATCCGCGGATCCAAGCAAACGGGACCACCAAAGGAACGAACAGCAAGCATATCAGACGCTGTTAACAAAACAGCGTCTGATATGCCATTTTTTAAAACTTCTACAGCCTGCCAGCGCATGATCAGCGCTGGCAGGCTGTAGTTAAAGTTCTCCCTGACGCGATCCTGTGAACGCGCGCACGCGCATGCGTGCATTCACAGGAAATCGCGCGTCTCGCGAGATGACGCGCCCGCGAGTCATGGAGCAACAAACCGACCGCCGCCAGGACGCAATCCTGCGTTCGGCGGTCGGAAAGCGGTTAAAAAGTGATGGCAGATCATGAGGACATAAGATAACTATTTGACTCAATGGCTTGTAGTGTCCAACCTCTACTTTTTCAGTTTTGAGAATGAAGAGGCCCCACTAGTCGCTTAGCTCTGCATCCTCTTCACTGATTTTCCCCGCTTAGTGGCACCCTGGTGTGCTATGCTTTTGTATGCTTTTTTCCAACATATATGTTAAATGGAAGGAGAAAACATGATGTTAACCCACCTTTAATATTAAAAATGTTTTAAGAATGTTTGGTGACGTTATTTTTCTTTCCCATGTTTATATATAATAAAACAAATCCTAAAATCCTGCACTTTTTGCAAAGTCCACTAAGCCTAGTTATAGGCCAACAATTCCTGTTCTGTGGAAATCCCTTTTCAGCAGTCATCTTACTAGCACCATATTACAATGATAAACATCAACTATATATAGATAACACAGGATCCACCATTCGCAATAAGTGATGGTCACAGCTTATCTACCCACTCCCTGCACATTGACCTCTGCACAGATGACAGTATATCTAGAAACACTCCCATAGAAGTCATTATACATATCATGTCCATTGTGCCCTGGGTCAATGTGACTGCTGTAAAACATATCTGTAAATGGCTACCCTCATAATCATGTACAGAAAATAAACTTAAAAATTATACAGTCAGACAATAAAAACAGATTAGAAAAATATGTTTCACTCCCTAATTTTAAAGAGGCTGTCCAGGATTTCAAAAACATGGCTACTTTCTTTCAAAAATGGCACCACCCCAATGGCACAGCTCTTCCCCATTGACTCCAATGAAACCGAGATGTAATATCAGACATAATCCATGAACAGGGACATTGCTGGATTGCTTTGGAAAAAAGCATCCATGTTTTTCTAATCCTGGACAACCCCTTTAATTAGTAAAAGAAATCTAGGTGATATATTCCTTTAAACAGTCCAGGAACTATTTATATATTTTGTATTATTCAAGCCACAAAACTGGGAAAACAAATTATCTGCTGTTTCTAGATATATTTCTAAGCAAACTAAAAGTAAAGAGGACTAGTGGGGTGCACTTTTTCGTCCTGATTTAGTTCCGTGCATTGAGGATGGGAATTTTTGGTCCCCAATGCATGGGCACTATCCGTGCGGCTGCTGCAATGGATCCAGACCCATTCAAATTGAATGGGTCCGTGATCCGTCCACACCACAAAAAGATAGAACAAGTTCTATTTTTTTGCGGTGGGGAGACACAGAGAGAAACCTACAGGTTACCACTGTATGGTTCCATGCTTCCGTACCGCACCACACCTACCGGATTGAGGACGCATTCAAGCGGGCCGCAATACGGGCCATGGCTGACAACGGCCGTGTGCATGAGGCCTAACACAGGTCAGTAAAAAACACAATGAAAATGCTTCATTCTACAGGCTCTGTGCACATTGCTCTGCTTTGTGTATGAGCCCTTAAAGAAATCTTCTGGGGCTAAAATATTGATAAACTATCCTTAGAATAGGTTATTAACATTAGATTAGTAGTGGTCTGACTCCTGGCTCCCCCACTGATCAGTTGTTGATGTTCATTGACCATGTGGCCTATGTGCCTCTCAATCACATTCAAGTGAATGGGCTTGGGCTGCAATACCAAGTACAGCCACTATACAATGTAGGACGCTGTACTTGCTATGCTGTGAGGGGACCATGGCACTGATCCAAGTGCCGCAACCCTTTCAGACAGAACTACCACTGATCTTATATTAACAACCTATCTGGGTGATAAGTCATCAATATTGTACTCCTAGAAAACCCCCTTTAAAGGGGTTGTGTCACTTCAGCAAATGACATTTATCATGTAGAGAAAGTTAGTACAAGGCAATGTATTCCATGGTTATGACCACTCTGCAATCCATCAGTGGTGGCCGTGCTTGCACACTATAGGAAAATGGGCTGGTGCTTTTTTCTATAGTGTGCAAGCATGGCCACCGCTGATGGATTTTAGGGTGGTCATAGAAACAAACATTATATAATGTGATGGAAAAATTAATCCAACCCGCAAAGGAAAGAATACGGATAATAACAATACATTAGTAAGTGCCTTGTATAAACTGCCTCTACCTAATAAATGCTATTTGCTGAAGTGACACAACCCCTTTAAGGTTAAAACTAGAGATGAGCGAATCAAAGCTGACGAAGCGGAATTCAATCAGAATTTTTAGGAAAAATTCAATTTCCTTGCGCTTCGTGGTAATGAATCCCAATTTCTCCTAAAATGGCTGCTACACGTGTGAGGACATGGGGCAAGGAACTCTGGGAAGGCGGGCTCACCGATACTTACATGCATACAGCCAATCAGCAGCCAGCCCTGTAATGTCACAGTCTATAAATACGGCGGCCATCTTAGATTCTGTCATTCACCAGCGTGCTTAGTGAAGGGAGAGATTTGTCTGCAGACACTAAGGACAGTGATAGGAAAGACTTGATTGTGGTGAAAAAACACGATTTACAAATGCAGGGAAAGGATAGTGAGGAATCATTCCACCAGCATTTGTGTTGAACAGGGTTCAGTCAGGGAGGTGACAGTCTGGGTAATAGGAACAATCCGATTAACTTTGCTCCACTGACTGGGGATCCAAATTGCCATTATACAGCTCTGTAATTCCAGTAAACCTGTCTTATTAGGGTGCAAGTGCTGTTTGATACAGGCATTAAAGGATAACTGTCACATTTAGACCCTAATTTCAGTTTTCATATATGTAGTTACTAATATGATAATATTCATGAATCAATAACTATTAGACTTACTTAACCCTTATTTAATAAGATTTAGCCCTTAGCAACCAGTCTGCATAAAACTGCAATTTCACTATTCTGTTAAAATGGCCGCCCTCAGCCCTGAGGCTAATCCATAGGACGCCTGCAGTGAAGTTAGTGAAGACCAGCACTGTATAGGGGGGTCTTGCAGTTAAATTTCCAGGTCTGGCTGAAGCCTGTAGTCTTCCTACAAGCTCTCCTCTTATCAGATAAGGCTTTCAATTATACACTGAGCAGAGGGCAGATCTCCCTGAGCTCTATATTCTCCAGCACTGCTAAGAGAGTGTCTGCCAAGCACAGGCATGTGGAGAAGTTCACACACACAGCCCAGCACTGTTATCTCCTGTTAGGAAGAACCAGGCTTTTTATACATTCCCTTACAATGTTGACTCACTATCAGTTCCCAGTGCACGCAGCGTGCTCCGTCCTCATCTGGTAGACGAAGGAGCATAGCAACCTGATTTTATCTCAGGTAACAATAGCCAATACTGGGGACTTTTAGGTGGCTTTTAGGGGTTATTTATTAAACAATCAGAAATTAAAACAGGGACAACAAGGTGATATTAATCACTAAAATCCAATAGTAAAAAAAAAAAAAATTTGACAGTTAACAGGGTTTATTACAAGGAAATATTTCTATATCTTATTTGCCCTTGTTTGGTGCAGTTATATGTTCTAAAGCAGTGGTGCCCAACCATTTTTCATCTGAGGGCCACGCTAGACTTGGTATAAATTCCGCGGGCCGGAACCAGGTAGCTTCGCCAGAAAGAAATGCAATAGCTGTGAGTGGGCACATGTGAGCATTACTACTGTGAAGGAACAAATATCCGGGCATTTTTTCTGTGAAGAGGGCACATATCTGGTCATTATTACAGCGAGAGGGCACATGTGAGCATTACTACTGTGAAGAGGGCACATATCTGGCATAACTACTGTGAGGGGGCATGTGTGAGCATTACCACTGGAAGAGGGCACATATCTGGCATAACTACTGTGAAGAGGGCGCATATCTGGCATAACTACTGTGAAGGGGCATGAGTGAGCATAACTACTGTGAAGAGGGCACATATCTGGCAGAACTACTGTGAAGAGGGCACATATCTGGGCATAACTACTGTGAGGGGGCACATATCTGGGCACAACTACTGTGAGGGGGCACATATCAGGGCATAACTACCGTGAGGAGGGCACATATCAGGGCATAACTACTGTGAAGAGGGCACATATCTGGCAGAACTACTGTAAAGAGGGCACATATCTGGGCATAACTTCTGTGAGGGGGCACGTGTGAGCATTACTCCTGTGAAGAGGGCACATATAAGGGCATAACTACTGTGAGGGGCACATATCTGGGCATAACTACTGTGAGGGGGCACATATCAGGGCATAACTACTGTGAGGAGGGCACATATCAGGGCATAACTACTGTGAGGAGGGCACATATCAGGGCATAACTACTGTGAAGAGGGCACATATCTGGCATAACTACTGTGAGGGGGCACAAGTGAGCATTACTACTGTGAAGAGGGCACATATCTGGCAGAACTACTGTGAAGAGGGCACATATCTGGGCATAACTACTGTGGGGGGGGCACATATCTGGGCATAACTACTGTGAAGAGGGCACATATCTGGCATAACTACTGTAAGAGGGCACGTGTGAGCATTACTCCTGTGAAGAGGGCACATATAAGGGCATAACTACTGTGAAGGGGCATATATCTGGCATAACTACTGTGAGTGGGCACAAGTGAACATTACTACTGTGAAGAGGGCACATATCATGCAGAACTACTGTGAAGAGTGCACATATCTGGGAATAACTACTGTGAGGGGCACATATCTGGGCATAACTACTGTGAAGAGGGCACATATCAGGGCATGACTACTGTGAAGAGGGCACATATCAGGGCATGACTACTGTGAAGAGGGTACATATCAGGGCATAACTACTATGAGGGGGCACGTGTGAGCATTACGGCTGTGAAAGGGGCATATATTTGGGCATTATTACTGTGAGGGGGCACGTGTGAACCTTACAGCTGTGAAGAGGGCTTATATCTGGCATAACTACTGTGAAGAGGGGACATATCAGGGCATAACTACTGTGAGGGAGCACGTGTGAGCATTATGGCTGTGAAGAGGGCATATATCTGGGCATTATTGCTGTGAGGGGCCACATGTGAGCATTACAGCTGTGAAGAGGGCACATATCTGGACATTATTACTGTGTGGGGGAACGGACTGTGAAGAGGGCAAATATCTGGACATTATTACTATGAGGGGGAACGGGCTGTGAAGAGGGTAAATATCTTGGCATTATTACCGTGATTGGGCATGTGATTTGTACAGGTGTGTAATGTATGTGGTGCAGTATGTGAAGATCACACACTGCCCTACATACTTTACACACATGTATACATCACATACTGCGCTGTCACCTTCTGCCAGGTCTACCTTGATGTCTGGTCTTTAGGCTTTAGTCAGATCCTCCACCACCATGCTTGCGCAGTGTGCCCGACACCACCAGGAATTGCAGTAGTGTGAACAAAAACGTTGTGGCACACAGAGTGTTTTTTCCGCGACTGGAAGTAGGGTTCCCACCCCTATGTAGCAACATAATAGGAAAAACTCCAGCCCTACTTGCGGTTTAATAGGTTAATTTTATTTGCAAGGCAGCACTTTCATATAGAGTGACGTTTCGGCCAATTCTGGCCTTCATCAGACTCAAGCTGCGCTGAATGTCGGAAGAAGTGTGGAGGTTGAAGGCAGTGGAGGTTGAGGCCTTCGTTACCCCACAGCAGGCACTGTCCTGCACATCCACTGCCTTCAACCTCCACACTTCTTCCGACATTCAGCGCAGCTTGAGTCTGATGAAGGCCAGAATTGGCCAAAACGTCACTCTATATGAAAGTGCTGCCTTGCAAATAAAATGAACCTATTAAACCGCAAGTAGGACTGGAGTTTTTCCTATTATGTTACCACCAGGAACTGGCCCCTCCTCCCCTCATCTCCAGCCGGCTTCTCCCACTGCAGGGCGTTCTATCGCTCCAGCGCCCGCCCAATCTTACTAATAGCAAAGTTCCTTGCTGTCTGGAGCTTTGCTATTGGTTATTGCAGGCACAGCGTCCTGCGCTGATAAAGTCCCGTTACTGCGCGGGCCGCATGATACGGCTTTGCGGGCCGCATTTGGCCCGCGGGCCGTAGATTGGGCATCACTATTCCAAAGCGTTTTTAGTGGTGAAGTGCGAAAATTACAGCCCTTTATGTCATGTATTAACGGCAATAGTAAAATATTTTTGCTGCTCAGCAGTGCAGTTATCTGTTTTAAAGTCTTTTTTTCTGTATATTAGTGGAAAAAGAAAAAAAAATATTTGCCGGTCAGCATTGCAGTTATCTGTTTTAAAACCCTTTCTTACGTGTATTAGTGGAAAAATTAAAACATTGTTTTGCAGCTCTGCGGTGCAGTTATCTGTTTTAAAGACTTTTTTTCCGTGTATTAGTGGAAAAAGAAAAAATATATTCGCCGTTCAGCATTGTATATATCTGTTGAAAAGCCTGTTGAAAAAAATTTGGGCCTAATTGACGTTCTGCGGTGCAGTGATATGTTCTGAAGCCCTGCTTGCAGTGTATTAGTGGTGAAATAAAAATATATTCACCATCCATCTACCTCTCTGTTGAAAAACCTGTTGTGTAAAAGTTGAACAAAATGTGGGCCTAATTGATGTTCTGCGGTGCTGTGATATATTGTAAAGCCCAGTTTGCCGTGTATTAGTGGCAAAATCCTTAAGGACCCATAACGTACCGGTACGTTATATCTTTAAAACAACAGCGCGGCGCGGCGGGGGTTAGTAGGTACAGGTTGTCCGCTGAAATCATTTAGCTGGCATCCTGTCACATCCTGACCCCCCATATCAGCGATCGCAGCAAACCGCAGGTCAATTCAGACCTGCCGTTTGCTGCGTTTCCGGTCCATTCGGGTCTCCGGTGACCCGATGAACCGGGAAAGAACGCTGATCGGTGGTGTTATAACACACAACCAATCACCGTTCTTGCATTGGGGAGGGTGGTGGCGGCGCTGGCTTGTGATTGGTGCGGGGAGAGAGGCGGGAGATTCAAACTCCCGGCGCTCCTCTCTCCCCTCCTCTTCCTGCTGCTGCTGTGCTGTGAACATCGTGCAGCAAAACTTCCAGCACCAGCTCCAGCGACCCCCATAACCCTCCTTTATCCATCAGGTAGGTTAGGGTCAGGTAGGGAGAGGTACCATTAGGAAGGGATAGAGTTAGAGGGAGAGTTAGTTAGGGTTAGGGAAAAAAAACTTAAAACACACATAACAGATTCAGCACTTTCTGTGGTGGTTGGGGTCCACAGCACTTGATCGTGCTGCATATGGGTCTAGTGCAAAAACCGAGTGTCAGGCAATACTGGAGTGGGGACGTCCTCTACCAGACCCCACTGTACAGTATGGCCATGACACGTCCCAGATTTGAGGCCATCCGGAAATGCCTCCATTATGCAGATAATGCAGCATGTCCCCCCCAAGGTGATCCTGCCTATAACCGTCTGTATAAGATACGGCCGGTCATCGATCACTTTGGGGCCAAATTTGTTCAGGTCTACGTACCTGGAAGGGAGGTCGTGGTTGATAAGTTTCTCGTTGCTTTCAAGGGGAGACTCAGTTTACGCCAATACATTCCCACTAAGCGGGCGAGGTATGGCGTGAAAATGTACAAAATTTGTGAGAGTACCTCAGGGTACACTTACAAATTCCGTGTGTACGAGGGGCGAGATTCCCATATTGAATCCCCAGAATGTCCCCCCACTCTGGGTGTTAGCGGGAAACTCGCATGGGACCTTATGTACCCACTGCTAGATAAGGGTTACCACTTGTACGTGGATAACTTTTATACTAGCATTCCCTTGTTCAGGTCCCTTGCCGTCAGATCCACGTCCGCTTGTGGGACCGTGCGGAAAAATCATTGCGGCCTCCCTACCTGCCCCTTCCAGATACCTATCCCCAGGGGTGAGACCCGTGCCCTTACCAGTGACAACCTGTTGCTGGTCAGATATAAGTACAAGAGGGATGTCCTTATGCTGACCACAATTCACGGCAACGGCACCACTCCCATCTCTGTGCGAGGTACCACGGCAACGGTCCTCAAGCCCGATTGTATCGTCGACTATAATCGGTATATAGGAGGAGTTGAACTATCTGATCAAGTCCCCAAACCATATAATGCCATGCGGAAAACCCGGGTATGGTACAAAAAAGTTGCGGTCTACTTGGTACAGGTTGCCTTGTACACCGCTTTTGTACTATCCCGAAGCGCTGGCAGCACAGGGACATTCCTCCAATTCTATGAGGCAGTCCTCAAGGACCTGATCTTTTCAGACCGGGAAAGAGCAGGTCGGAGTACCTTGGGAATTGGAGGTGCCTGGATCGCCCCTGGCCAACACTTTCCAGGTGTGGTCCCCCATACTGAAAAGAAGGGACGAACCCAAAAAAGATGCAGAGTGTGTTACAATAGGGGGATACGGAAGGACACCACCACTCAATGTGACACGTGCCCTGATCATCCGGGCCTCTGCGTTATTGGTTGCTTCAGGGAGTACCACCCTTCCATGGAGTATTATATTTTTATAATCCCCAACAGTCACCTAGAGAACATAAAAAAATATAGCTCTCAGACTTTGGAGACACGGAAACAATTTCCCCCCCCAAAAATATTAGTTTTAGTGCAGGCATCCTCAAACTGCGGCCCTCCAGATGTAGTAACAATACAACTCCCAGCATGCCCAGACAACCTACAGCTATCAGCAGGGCATGGTGGGAATTGTAGTTTTACAACATCTGGAGGGCCGCAGTTTGAGGATGCCTGTTTAGTGTCTCCAAAGTCTGAGAGCCATACATATTGTGCATCGCCACGTACGTAAAAATCTTCTCTAAAAAATACTATATAAACTTGCCCCTCGATAAACGCCATTTTTATTGTCACCTTGGATCCCAAAAAGTGTAATAAAAAGCCATTAAAAAGCACCCCCAAATAGTGCCAATAAACACCCCCAAATAGTGCCAATAAAACCGCCATCTCATCCTGCAAAAAATGAGCCCCTACATTAGACAGTCACCCTACCAAAAAAAAAACTGTAGCTCCCAGGCTATGGAGATACTAAAATTATTTACTTTTTGTTCCTCAAATGATAATATAGTGTATAATCTAAACAAATTATATAAAGTAGACATATTAGATATCGCCGCATCCGTAAGAATCTGCCCTATAAAAATAACATTTGACCCAACCCCTCGGATAAACAGCGTTAAAAAAATAAAATAAAAACCGTGTAAAAACACCCATTTTTTTGCAAATTTTCCATTTGAATCCATTTTTTCCGGTAATAAAGCAAGGGTTAACAGCCTAACAAAACTAAAAATTTATTGCCCTGATTCTGTAGTTTGCAGAAACACCCCATATGTGGTCGTACATGGCTATATAGCCACACAGCAGGGCATAGAACGAAGGGAATGCCATATGGTTTCTGGTTTCTGGCAGATTTTGATGAACTGGTTTATTTACACCATGTCCCATTAGAAGCCCCCCTGATGTAGCCTATACTAGAAACTCCAAAAAAGTGACCTCATCTAAGAAACTACACCCCTCAAAGTATTAAAAAATGACTTTACAAACTTTGTTAACCCTTTAGGTGTTCCACAAAACTTAATGGCAAATGTAGAAACAATTTTAGAATTTAAATTTTTTGTTAGCTTGCGTCAAAAAAGTGTAATATAGAGGCACCAAAAATCATATTTACCCTAAAATATTCCCAAAACAACAACCACCTTATCCTGTAGTTTCCTAGATGGGGTCACCTTTATGGAGTTTCTACTCAAGGGGTGCAGTAGGGGGCTTGAAAGGGTACATGGTGTAAATAAACCAGTCCAGCAAAATCTGTCTTCCAAAAATCATATGGCGTTCCCCTTCTTCTATGTCCTGCCGTTTAGCCAAATAGTAGTTTATGACCTCATATGGGGTGTTCCTGGAAGCTACAGAATCAGGGCAACCCATATTGAGTTTTGTTTGGCTGTTAACCCATTTTTCCCAGTAATAAAGTAAGGGTTAAAATGGAAAATTTACCCAAAATTGTTTCTCCATCTGCCGGTAACTCTTGTGGAACACCTAAAGGGTTAACAAAGTTTGTAAACCCAGTTTTGAATACCTTGAGGGGTGTACTTTCTTAGATGGAGTCACTTTTTTGGAATTTCTCTTCTAGGGGTGCAACGGGGGGCTTGAAATGGGACATGGTATAAACAAAAACAGTCCCGCAAAATCTGCCTATCAAAACCCATATGGTGTTCCCCTCCTTCTGCACCCTGCCGTTTGGCCAAACAGTAGTTTAGGAACACATATGGGGTGTTTCTACAAAGTACAGAATCAGGGCAACCCATATTGAGTTTTGTTTAGCAGTTAACCCTTGCTTTGTTCCTGGAAAAAATGGATTATGTTGGAAAATTTTCCCAAAAAATCAAATTCTTAAATTTTATGTCCATTTGCCATAAACTGTTGTGGAAGACCTAAACAGTTAATGACGTTTGCAAAGTCAGTTTTAAATACCTTGAGGGGTGTCGTTTCTAAAATGGGGTCATTTTTGGGTGGTTTCTATTATGTAAGACTCACAAAGTGACTTCAGACCTGAACTGGTCCATAAAAAGTGGGATTTGTAAAATTTCAGAAAAATTTCAAAATTTGCTTCTAAACTTCTAAGCTATGTAACATCCCCAAAAAATAAAATGGCATTCCCAAAATGATTGAAACATGAAGTAGACATATGGGGAATGTAAAGTCATCACAATTTTTGGGGGTATTATTATGTATTACAGAAGTAGAGAAACTTTTGGTAAATTTGGTATTTTTTTATGCTAATTTTTTTTCTTTTTTGACCCAATTTTAGCAGTTTCATGAAGTACAATATGTGACAAAAAACAGAATGGCCTGGGTAAGTAAAGGCGTTTTAAAGTTATTCACACATAAAGTGACACTGGTCAGATTTTCAAAAAATTGACAAGTCCTTAAGGTGAAATAAGGCCGAGTCATTAAGGGTTTAAGCAACACTTTATAAAGTTTAGAAATTTTAACCTTCTGTTTTGTCCCATTTTCCCTATAAATGAATAGACGAAGCGGAAACTCTGTGGCTTCCTCATGCTGCTGCCACTGCCCCAATCTTTTGTTGTCATGCCACTCTGTGGCCTCCTCATGCTGCTGCCACCTCCACAATCCCTCATCATCGTGCCACTCTTTGGCCTCCTGATGCTGCCGCCACCTCCGCAATCTGTCATCGTCGTGCCAGTCTGTGGCCTCCTCATGCTGCTGCCACCTCCACAATCTGTCATTGTGCCACTCTGTGGCCTCCTTATGCTCCCTCCACCTCCAGAATCTGTCATTGGGCCACTCTGTGGTCTTTTCATGCTGCTTCAAACTCACCACTATGTCATAGGGCCACTCTGTGGCCTCCTAATGCTGCTGCCACCTCCAGACTTTTTCATTGTGCCACTCTGTGATCTTCTGATGCTGCTGCCACCGCCACAATCTTTCGTTGTCGTGCCACTCTGTGGCCTCCTCATGCTGCTGCCACCTCCACAATCCTTCATCATCGTGCCACTCTTTGGCCACCTGATGCTGCCGCCACCTCCGCAATCTCTCATCGTCGTGCCAGTCTGTGGCCTCCTCATGCTGCTGTCACCTCCACAATCTGTCATTGTGCCACTCTGTGGCCTCCTCATGCTCCCTCCACCTCCAGACTCTGTCATTGTGCCACTCTGTGGCCTTCTCATGCTGCTTCCACCTCACCACTATGTCATAGGACCACTCTGTGGACTTTATGCTGTTTCCACCCTCCCCACTTCATGACTGGGCAACTATTTTGCCTTTTTGGCTTGGCTGACATCATCTTTTATTTGACCCTTCTTCTGATCTGTCAGAAGGAAGGAAAAATGAGACGCACAACGGATCCTCTCTGTGTAGCACCTGTAAGGCTGGTATGGTCCAATCAAAATTGACTTGTGATTTGGTAGCCAAAAGCAGGAGTGGGTACAATACACAGAAGATATGCAAATATTCCATTCATTTGTCATCTCTGTTTTGGATCCACTCCTTTTTTTTTGGCATTAGCAATTACTGACCAAATGCTGACTAAGTGAAGGAAAATGCTTAACAGACAGGATACGTTTCTTGGTAGTTATTGTTCTGACGGATCAGAGGAAGGGCAAAATAATCAGTGACGTCAACATACACTTACTGCTGACACCCTCTCCACTCTGTTGGGGGGGGGCTCTACTTTTATAAGCATTTAATAGAACAGGTTCTGTTTACATCTATGTGGAATCAGCTGACGACTGTGTAAAAAGAGTGCACTTCTTATTGGCGCTAACATCGACCTGTTGAGTTCATACTTGAGTTATTTGGCACTGTGAATGCCCAAATAAGTGAAGTGTGCAGTGATTCTAAGAGCGGTGCCGGTCATCTGCATGTCATATGGACTCACGGTATTAATTTACTACCAAAGCAGACTCCCTATGCGTGTTACTACAAGGCACAGTGTTCTACACGATTATAAAGGCTCTCAGCAGCCAGGAAATAGACATTTTTTAACGTAATTCGCAGCGAATATATTCGGATCAAACCAAATTTTTCCCGAACAATTCGGCAAACCAGTAAATCAAATTTTTGAAAAATTAACTCATCTCTAGTTAAAAGGTTGTCAATGTAGGCAAGTATCCACAGGCTCCACTTGCTTAAAAGATAGTCTGCATGGACAGATTTTTTTAACCATTGGCACAAAGTTGCATTATACTGCAACACATTTTATTCTCCTCGAAAATGTCAGACATTTGTGAAACAGTCCAGGTTTTCAGATATGATATTTAGTAGCATTATATTTTCACTAGTTTGAAATATACTAGAGCCATAAATCAATATATAAAAGACAAGTTTAATCAGGATGACTTTTAGAGCAACTCTGACAACCACACTGCCTTCATCCTAAAACAACATACACGAATCCTTTAAAAAGGGCTAAAAGGTAAATGTTCTTTTAGAGGTTTAGCATTTGCCGTAAAAGTAATGTTTACTATAAAATAGGCATTAAACTATGTGTAAGCATCAGTGTATTGCCAACCATGCCTTTCAGATATGGGAGAATATATTTATTGAAGAATCTTATAAATATAATATGACCGTCAATACTATGCTGTAGACATAATTAAAATCATTAATCTGCTTATGCCATTTTCTCCTCACACAGAGTGGAAAGAACTGTAGTAATGAAATAGATAAACAAGAGTAAAAGCTTACATTGATCCCTACACCTGAAACACAATCTCCAAATAGTCTATTTGGATCCCTCTATGCTTTAGGGCCCAGGTGTGACTGCTTACTTTGCACTCCTTATATCTACAGATGTAGCAAATTTTACTTTGGCTTTTTCAGTGGCTTTTCTTATGTTAAGGGAGCATTCACACAAACATGGTTTGGTTCCGTATCCAAGCCGCATTTTTAACATTTTGCAGACAAGAATAGGCATTTTTATAATGGACCACCTGTTCTATTCGCAAATTGCGGAAAGCATACAGACGGCATCTGTGTTTTGCGGATACTCAATTTGTAGACCGCAAAACATGGCACGTTCGTTTGCATGAGTCCTAAAGAGTATGTCCATATATGAAACATAGCTTCAACGGTCTCATGCCATTTATGGGCATATTACTGCTGCAGCCAGAAACTTGATGTCATTGCGGCAGTGGCAGGGAGGATCGGTTCACTAGCCCTGGAACAGAGGGTGTTTAATGAGTATAAGGGCTCATGCACACAGCCATTGATAGGCTGTTCCATGCATTGGGGACTGCATGGGCAACATCCGTGCGGATTCAGCAGACTTTTCCAAACCCATTCACTACTTTTTTGCAGCGCGGAGGCACAGACAGAAAGCCCACTGAAGCACTCCATGGTGCTGGTTCCGTGCCTCCATTCTGCACCAGACCTTCTGGATTTCTGACCCATGCAAGTGATTGGGTCCGCAATCTGTGATGCGGGGTGCACACAGCATGCGGGGTGCACACAGTGTTCTTAAAGTAATTTTAAAATTTTATGCAAAGGTGTATTTAATGAGCATTTAATAAGTATACCTATGCTTCCTATTGCCTAGAACAGTGGCATTTAACTGTCCGGACCCCTGCACTTCCCACATTCAAATGTCAGAGCTGCCATAGATTTCAATCATTAGTTCTGGCGTAATAATAATTAATTACTTGTTGTCGATGGCCCCACCCTCACCACACCCTCTTTCTGTAGACTTGGTGAGGGCGGTATAAAATGCCATGTATTTATGCTGAGACAGTCGTTATATCAAAAGCATAGTGTTGAGGATGTGCGATCCAGATTCATTCTCCAGTATATATATCCACAAGGAATATCTTAAATCCTGGTGTGAAATACAATCTCTAAATAATTACATTAAAAATAATATTGTTCCAAAGGGGTTACGTATTTATATTCATCCAGCTACGAGGGTGTCCACTCCTGAATTTGTCAATAAGTGGAAAGCCATAGCCACAGAGAGTTCCATACAATTTATGAAATTATTGGTAGAAGAGGAGCAACAGAAGATTCACCTCTCTGTGAAACGGATTGAGTAACTAACACAAAGTAGATTTGACTTTTAAGGATCATACGGAATTTAGCAAACTTGAGTCAGAATTAGAAAGAAACATTGGCAGATATAAATCTATTCTGGTTGATCATAAACATAGACAATTTGTCAAAGATCTCGGTGAATTTAGAGATAAGACAGCTTACATTAATCCCCAACAGATGAATATAGGGTCCAATATTGAAACCTCTATATCTGAGGCAGGTAGCCTAGACTGCAACACCTCTAAATCACAATATACTAGGGGTGGAAGAGGCGGTTATAGAGGACGTGGTCATTTAAGAGGGGGTAGGTACCATAAGGGAGATAGGAAAAGGAACAACAATATCTTTCCTACATCCAACTAATAGGGAGACTAGAATCAATGACATGACAGAGAAATTCTTGGCGAGAGTATATCCAGAACCCCTGTTAAAACAAGAACGTGATAAATTAAACAGTGTAACCCCCAAATCAGCGCAAGAACAACAACAAAAAAAAGACACAAATTCCCTTCATAGTGAAGTATCACCCCTGGGTCAATAAATTTAGAAGTGTTATCAATAAACATTTGGACATTATGAGGAAGGCATACCCAACAATACAAGAATTTCAAAATCTACCTATGGCATGCTACGCAAGGTCTAAAAATATCAGAGACACCATAATTAAGGCTGATATAGGGAGCAATAAAACCTTATCACGACAAATGACAATTTACACTCCTAAAAGGGGCACATTACCTTGCTGCAATGTATTCATTGTTCCAGCATTATAAGGGGGGAATATTTCACTCACCCACATACAGGGAAAAATTTGCTATCAATGGCTTTTTTACCTGTATCAGCAACTTTGTCATATACATTCTGAAATGCCCATGCGGGCTATTACATGTTGGAGAGACATCAACCCGTATGAAAGACAGGTTCTGTAAACATAAGTCAACGATATAGAAAAAGAATCTGTTATTACCAATTCGTTTCTATTTTGATAAATGTCACCATAACATTTCTCAATTACGTTTCCAAATTATAGAACAAGTGTTACCACCACGGATCCAGATGTTTAAAAAACAGGTTACAGACTTACAGACCACAGGTTACAGACTTTCGCGAATATGAGCTTACTTGCTTTTTATGACGAATTTTCTTTTTCCCCTTCTTTATGGATTTATTTTTTGTATAATGAGATTTTATAATAATTTTTTTTCCTTTTTTTTTCTTTTTTTTACAGAAAATGTGATGAATATGAAAACTGCCCTTTCAGGTCTTTATGATCAAGTGTTATATCACTAATAATTAATTATTATCTCGTGTTTCTAGATTACAGTCAACTATTTTGACCCATTTTCCATACATAGTATCTTGTCCCTATTAATATTGTCATTACCGTCATGCAATTTTGTGTATTCTTACCTGTAATTGTTTGCCCGCATGTTTGTTTCCTTTGTTTATATGTTGCCTTGACTACCTGACGTCACAGCTTGTGACGCCAGATATGGCAGGCTATTTAAATTTTGTTAATTGTACATTTACCTGTTTGACAAAGACTTGATGGTCAAGTAGAAACGAGTCACTTATTTTGCTCTATGTGGCAATAAAAAGATAATTCTGTATCTACTCCTACGAGTGCCAGTCTTCCTCCTCTGTATACTGACGGGATGCTGACCCTGGACACGTGCACCGCATATTAGCAGAATGGAGTGCCGGCTGTTTCACTCTGTGAATGCCTCAAACTTGTCATCACCGTCTACTTTTTTAGGGCAAAGTCTACAACTGAACTCTTACACCCTACGATAACGGACACAAATCTAACGCAAATAAATAAAAATTTGGGCTATGACCCCTCATTGATTTTGAACCTATCAGGTACTACACTAACAGACTCTGAACTAAAAATGATATCTAAAGGACTATCATTTGTCCCTACTACTAGGTTTAATGTTTTTGACTGGATTAAAGATTTACATCTATTCATTAGACAAATCAGTTGGCATAAAATGTTTACACAAACAAACTGTAAAAAATGTTTAGAATTGGGAATAAAATCAGAGGATTTTCAGGGTGTAGAGGATCTTGCCCAGTTAATCAAAGAAAATAGAGAGAGGGGAAAGGGACCATTTACCACTCTGAGGAATAAAAATAGCAAGATGACACCTAAAGGGTCAGATCATCACATTGATCCATTTCTAAACTCAGTAATTAGGATGGAACATTTGGATCAATGTGTTGATTCCCCCTATCATTCTAAAAATAATTCTACCAGTGAGATGGCAGGTCTCTAACATCTCAGTGAGAAAAAGTAGTTCATTATTAAATCATCAGATAAGGGGGGGGGGGGGGACGGACATCGTGACATTAAACTGTAAACAGTACAAACGGATATGATTAACATTCTTTTCAGATACAAAAAGTTAAGAAATATTGGTGCGAGATCCTACCACTCAGTTTCAACTGTAACTGTCGATTCAACTAAAGGAGGCAGTAGACAATCATTGGATAGATCGGAATGAGTATGAATTTCTATTCCCCCAACATCCAAAAATTGCTACCTTTTATAGACTTCCTAAAGTCCATAAGGGGTTACATCCCCTAAAAGGGAGTCCAATTGTCTCGGGGTTTGGAAATCTGATTCAAAATGCTGGTATCTACATCGATAGAATTCTACGTCCCTTTGTTCTATCCCTTACTTCGTACATACGTGATACGAAGTATCTGCTCAATAAGCTTGAAGGTATAGTGTCTGAGGCTGAGATGTGGCTGGCCTCGATTGATGTTGAGGCCTTCTACTCATCCATTCCAATGGGACTGAGGGCTACCAAGTTTTCCTTGACACCAAAAACAATCACTATTAGGGCCATAATAGTTTTGTTCTTCGTTTGCTAGAATTTATCTTGTCTCATATCTATTTTGTATTCGACTCTAAGAACTACCACCAGCTCAGGGGCACCACTATGGGGAGTCCTTGTGCCCCAACTTATGCTAACTTGCTCCTGGGCTGGTGGGAGGATACAATAGCTTTTTCTGACCAATATGCCAACTGGGTCTCACATATTTTATTGGGGGTAAGTTATATTGACAATATTTTGATAATGTGGTCAGGTGAGAAACGAGAATTTTAGTTATTTGCCGAGGCACTTAATCAGAACAAAATTGGGTTATTTTTTACCCATGAAAAATAGAAAGAATATATTGCTTTTCTAGATATCTGGCTATGGAAAAAAGATAATATGATTCAGACATCCCTACATTGTAAAGATACCTCCACTAACAGTTTGCAATTGGGGAGTTTTAATCCTATTCAATTAAAGAAGGGAATCCCAAAGGGACAGTTCCTCAGAATACAGAGGAACTGTACAAGGGATGAGGATTTTGAGAAAGAGGATACCATTCTGTGTCAGAGATTTCGAGGAAAAGGATACCCGAGAAAAGGGTTAAATCAGCATGGGAATTTTCACGGAAATGTGATAGAACTAAGTTATTAAACCCTAAAAGCAGACAACAAGAGGATAAAACTATATTTATTACTGGAAATTTTGATTCCTTGGCACAGGACGTGAGAAATGTACTTGGTAAATATTGGTCACTCCTGAAAACCGATCCAGATATTTCTGGATTTATTCCAGATTTTCCAGCAATTACATATAGACGTGGTCGCAATTTAAGAGATACCTTGGTTCACAGCCACTTTGAGACTGATAAAAAAGGGACATGGCTGACCAATAGACAGACTGGTACCTTTTGTTGTCACCACTGTAAAGCTTGTCAATTTATCGATAGAGGGTCTTAATTTTCAGATTCTGGTGGACACGAAGTACCCGCTCTTTTGCTAACTGCAATACTGAGGGTGTAATACATCTATGTAAATGCACGTGCAATTTGATGTATGTAGGTAAAACGTGCTGTGCATTTAAGAGACAGATTGTGGAACATGTGGGGGATTTGAGAAACAAACGTGATAAACCTATCTCCAGACATGTGACTTTGTAACATAATGGTGATGTCAGAGTTCTGACGATCAGAACAGGCATTAGAGGTGGAGATCGTGACACCATTTTGAAACAGAAAGAAGCTAGATGGAATGATAGGTTGAACACCATTACCCCTTGTGGTCTTAATGAATATATTGATTTTGTGTGCTTTATTTAAACAATTACGTGTTCGGACTGGCCCGTCTGTTGTTATTATTTGTATCTATCGGTGAGTTAGGGTGCTATTTATAATTTTAATTTTGCACCTAATATTCATCTTATAATATGAGGGATAGTAACCTCCCTCTCATTTTACCTCCCGATCCCCCGTCCGCTAAGCTAATATAAATTGACAATGATGTATGGCAAAATACTATTTTTTAATAGTCCAATAATCTTCTTGTAGTAGCAGGGTGTAGTGGCTGCTCATCTGTACAATTATTTTTAAGCCCAATAGTTTCTCTGTCCTTTTTTCTGTATTATCAGTAAAAGCTGCGATTTACTTCCTGTATTTGCATTCCACCATGCATTCCACCGCTGACTTCCGGTCACGTGATTTCCAGTTTTTGGCGTGCGGGTATTTAGAGCGACGCTGATTGCATGCTGACATGGACAGTGGACAGAGACCACACTTTCCATCAAGATTGACACCACTGCAGCACCAATGCTCCTGTGCTGACCCAGACTGATCCCTTATCGTACCCTCTCCAGGCTTCGCATCTCATTTAGGATTTTGGGAAGTATAATTTCTGTCATAGCAATTGTTATGTTTATTGGCCTATCCTGCTGTTATTTCAATCTTATTGAAGGCCATACTTTGATTATCAGTATTTAAATGGTGTGTGGTAGAATTTTAAACGGGTCCCAGTAGTAGCAGCACTGTGGACATTTGGTATGTGATGCAGATGCATTATATTTGGTACCAAATATGTGGGAATTGTCTTTCTTTATGGTCATGAGATTTACCATTATTATTTGGGCATTACTACAAGAATATAATCTGATTGGCACACATATTATTGCCTCCATCCCTGTATCGTTTGTTTTTTTGGAGTTTTTTTGTTATATGTGGTCCCCTGATGAACTGACCTCAGAGAACAGTTCAGAGAAAGGAGTTTGGACAAAGTTTGCATTCCTGGGAGATATGGTATGTGCTGCTTCTTTTTCCACTTGTGATCAAAACCTGGACGCCACTGGTTTATTTGGGAGCATATATGTATTATGTGCGATTATTTTTGTTGTAACTTTATTATTTTCTGATACATGCATTGACTTATAACATTACTATTGGACTGTAATCATATTAAGTCTCTTCTCAGGTGGTGGTATCTATCCCTTGTCAGGGACATATAGGAAGTTCCTGACAGGGGATCGCCCCTGTAGGGGCGGCCATTGGGTTTTGCTAGGCAGGGCCTATAGCTTGATAGGGCAATGGTGAGGGCTAGTCAATTTTCCTTTCCTTGTCCTGCCCAGTCTCATTGTTAACTGCTTTTTAAGGGCACAAATTGGGTGATTTTTAATGATCATTAGTAAAGTTTATGTTTTACACTGGTGAAGGTACTCTGTCATTACACATGCACATGGTAGTATACTTCTAGAAAACATAAAAATGTCCAGACTTTTACTGCCCAGTGTCCATAGACCTCTATAGCTGAGACATTTGCTTACGGTTACTTTCACATTAGCGTTTTCAATTCCACTATTGAGATAATAATAATATTATTTATATAGCGCCACCATATTCCGCAGCGCTTTACAAATTCATAGGGTTCATGTACAAAACATACAAAACAAAAGTAACTGGCTAATATACAACTGAAACACTAGGAGTTAGGGCCCTGCTTGCAAGAGCTTACAAATCAATCTATGAGGAATTGGGGGTGACACGTAAGGTAGTTGATTGTGATTCAAGCCATTATTTAACTAACAGGATCTTAATAGCAGATGAAAACGCTTCAGCTTTGTCCCCATTCATTGTCTATTTGGACAAAACTGAACTGAACGAAACGGAGTGCACCAAAATGCATTCCTCTCTGTTTAGTTGCACTCTCATTATGGACAGAATAACGTTGGAAGCAGAGTTTTTCTGTCCGCGATATGGTGCAGAGCAAGACGGATCCATCCTGACTCACAATGTAAGTCAATGGGGACAGATCAGTTTTCTCTGACACAATAAAAAACGTATCCGTCCCCCATTGATTTTCAATGGTGTTCATGACGATCCATCATGGCTATATGACACTTAATACAACCGGATCCATTCATGACAGATGCATGCGGTTGTATTATTGTAACTGAAGCGTTTTTGCAGATCCATGAGAGATCCGCAAAAAACGCTGGTGTGAAAGTAGCCTAAAGTGTTTCCTTTTACATAATTTCCAGACACCTTTTACTGACTGAATATCACATCATGTTTTCCATACAGTTGGCAGTATACAATACTGTGCAAATGTTTCAGGTGTGGAAAACTGTGTTGTGAAATCCAGCAGGCTTTTCTGCCAGAGTTCACCACATCCAGCATTGCTGAATAATGCCACGAACCGCTGTATCTACATTGATTACAATGGCATCCGATGGGGATCTGGCAAGCTTGCGGCATAAATGCAGACTAACACCATTGAAAGCTGGTATTGTGACAGAAGGCAGTCAGATCCCCGTCAGATCCCATTGTAGTCAATGGGGATCGGGCAGATTGCAGTATTATCTGGCTATGCCTTATATGCAGATGTAAAAGTACGGTCACAATACTTTCAAAATTAGAAGTGTTTATAGTTAATTTTTATCAATTAACAAAATGCAAAGTGAGTGAAGAAAAGAAAAATCTAAATCAAATCAATGTTTGGTGTGACCTCCCTAGGCTTCAAAACAGCATCAATTCTTCTAGGTACACTTGCACACAGTTTTCTGAAGGAAAGGTTGTTAAACATCTTGGATAACTAACCACAGATCCTATGGGGATGTAGGCTTTTTTAAATCTTTCTGCCCTTAGTAGTTATAATGCTCTTTGTAGTAGCACCAGTAGGTATAATTCCTCTAGTGCCTCGAGTAGTTATAATTTCCTCTATAGTGCCCCCAGTAGGTCTAGTTTGCCCAGTAAGTATAATGTTCCCTAGTGCCCTCAGTAGGTATCATGCCCCCTGTAGCTCCCCCAGTAAATATAACTTGTCCTATAGCACTCTAGTAGTTATAATGGCCCAATAGGTAAATTCCCCCCCTGTAGTGCACCAGTATGTATAATACTCGTCTGTAGTCACCCCAGTTGGTAGTATGCCCATCTGTAGTGCCCACTGTAGGTATAATGCCCGTCTGTAGTGCCCCCAGTAGATATAATGCCCTCTGTACTGCCCCAGTAGGTATAAAGCTGCTATGTACTGTCCCCAGTAGGTATAATTCACCCTGTAGTGTTCCCCTAGTTAGTATAATGCCCTCTGTAGTGCCCCCACTATTACAGTGCACACATGTAGTTATAATGCCCCACACACAGTGCACCAGTATTAACTTTCCCTCAAAGTGAGTTAGAAAAAAACCTCACATGACTCCCCGATACTGTCTGCGATGCCTGACTTCTCGACTGAGGCAGTCACGATGAACTCAACTCGCCACGATGAAATCAACTCGCCTCCTGTGTCTTTGCCCAGGAGCGTGTGTTGATGACATCACACTGCTTGCGCCCCATTGCAAGCCTTAGGCCTAGTGACGTTTGCCTATGAGAGTGAATGACAAGGCAGGGAGCCATTGAGTCCAGTGTCCTGCTACAGTAATTCAACTGTATCAAAGTTCTGAGGCCGGCAATACAATTATGTAGCGGCCATTAGATTCGGGGCCCTGGACAAAACATCCAGTGCCCAAGAACTGGATGTTTTGACCTAGCGGTACCTTTGCTCAAAAGATGTGTAAGTGTACCTAGAAGAATTGATGCTGTTTGGAAGGTAAACTGTGGTCACACCAAATATTGATTTGATTTAGATTTCTCTTTTGTTCATTCACTTTACATTTTGTTAATTGATAACATGAACACTTCTATTTTTAAAAGCATTCTTTTGAAAGCATTCTAACCGTACAGCATCTTTTTCAAACCTGTCTAAAACTTTTGCACAGATCTGTATGTCAAACAGCTGTATGGGAACAACTGTATGCAATTACATACTTACTTTTGACAGATCCATTTGAAGAGAATGCACAATTTTGGAGACTTTCTTGACAGAAAATGCCCACTTGGTTTAAGTGTTTACTGTCAGGTTATGTGACCAAACAGAGTACTAGCCTTATATTTTTTTCTTTTTACATTTACCTGACTCAAAAAACTGCATTAAAGCCTGCATATGTGAATCCAGCCTAAATGGGATTGTGAAACATATGTTTACATAAATATTTTGTCCTCCCAGAAAGTAAAAAAAATTGTAGAGTGAATGAGAGTTTATCCAAATAAAATGATTTTTCTGCCCTGTAGGCTGGGAATCAGCATCAGATTTCACTTACTAACGACAGTAGATGTAATGCCTGTTCCAATAATCTAAGGTGGTTGCATAATTTTTCATTTCCTTGCTGTCATGCATTGAATTGTTTCCTCATCAGTAATTATTTGTAGTGATTTAATACTCAGTAACATTGTGTTTTGTTTGACTCTGTGACCCTAAAATCTAGACTGTACACCTGACTTACATACAGAAAACTAGGGGAACAAAGTGCTGGCACATCGCCATATTTTTTAGCTGTCAAGTTCAAGTATATTTTTTATGTGAATATTAATCATTTTTAAATCTTTGCATCCAAAACTGTCAAGAGCATTTCTACTGGCACAGAATAATTTTCATTTGATAGACAGACCAAGCAATGACATTTAAACAGCACCACCGAGTTTTTCAACTTCAGATAATTAAACATTACTAAACCCATCCCTTGCTGACAAAATGTCATTTTAGGCATTGCTGGTCTACGCTGGCTCCAAAATTCGTATGTGCAATTGAATTCATTTTATTTCCCTTTGTTGAGGCTTTGTTTACTGGCATGGAGAAATCAACTTTCTTCATCTCGTCAACGGAACAATAGAAGTCTATTAAAAAAAAAGAAAAGAAAAGTGAATGACTATTGATAAAGCTTTTTGTTAAATGAAATTCTAGCAGTAGCAGGGTGCACATACAGAACATGTAGAAAGATTGGGCTATAAGAGCACACACACACATGCTGTATGTAGGTTTGAGATCTGGTGGTGATCGTAAGACCATGTGCCCCCCCCCACCCATTGCAACAGCACAATTCCTCTTCTCTAGTGAATAAAACGTAAGAGATAATTGTGCAAGTGAATATTCATACGTATGTGCAATTATTATTTACCTAATGAATATTGGTGGCCTGTATGCTTGCCTATATGTATTGAGTGTGCAGATATATTTGTGCCTGCATGTAATGACTGTGCATTTGTATGTGTGTGTTAAATGTAGTGAGTGTATTTATGTATGTGCGTGTCGTCTGCATATAGTCTCTATAGGTATGTGGGTACCTACTTTAGGTGAGCTTTACATGCTAGGGCTGATTGGGAATCCAATATTTTATTATTTGAAATATTTTAAAATTGGCTTTGTTGCCTTTCTTGAAACACTCTGAGCTATCTGTATTAGATTGCTGAAGATGAGCAATTGATCCAAGGATTTGTTTCAACTTAGATTCGGGAAAGAATATTATTCCCTTAGGCTAGATGCGAACAACCGTATGTGTTTTGCGATCCGCAAAAAAACCAGATGACGTCCGTATGGCATCCGTTTTTTTTTGCTGGTCCATTGTAACAATGCCTATCCTTGTCCACAAAACGGACAAGAATAGGACACGTTCTATTTTTTTTGCGGGGCTACAGAACGGAGCAACGGATGCGGACAGCACACGGAAATGCGGCTTGGATGCGGAACCTAACCACGTTCGTGTGCATGTAGCCTTAAGGTGAGAAAAATTGGCTTCTGCCTCATAGGGTTTGTTTTTGCCTTGCGATGGATCAACTCTCCAGGATAGTAGTTTTACATATCTTTTAAACCTTTGTATCATACGTTCAGTATGTTACTAGATTAGTTGGATTTAACTGATTTACACAGCTATTTGTGACCATTGCAAGGCTTGCGCATTTTTAAAGTGAAATAGGTATACAAATGAACATGAGTATGGATAAAGACATACATACTGTCGGCCTTCCATATTATTGCAGCCTGTTTTTCACATTTCCCCCCCTTTTTTTTCTTTATCCTGTAACAGCTGTGTAATCTAGCTTCCACACTTCGATAAAAACTAGGTTCAGGAGCTATCTATGTCTGCTATTGTTTGTATAGTGAAAATCTGGCACACAGAGTCACACAGGGACAAGGGCACTGACAGTGTCAGTGAAAAAATGTATAGTTAATTTCTATTCACAAATGATAAATAACTCAATAAGGAGGCACCGACCCCACAGAAGACTAAGGAGCCTGTATATATTTACTAATCTGATCTGCTTTTGTAAGCAGGGGCGGATTGGCCACAGACCCTACAGGGAAATTTCCTGATGGGCCTATACCCAGGGGGCCACCCAAGCTCTCCTGATGGCTGCAGGCCAGGTACATAATGATCTGATGCTCAACAGCCACAGTTACATTCCTGAACTCAACTGTATTACTGTCCTGAGGACGATGATCCAGTTGAATACCGTGGAGAGGGCGGCAGTATATTGTGATGCACTGTGGTATTTGATTCTGCAGCAGTGGCACTTTGTGCTGCACTATGGTATTGCGGGCCCTATCTACATCTGTTGTCCCTGCCTACTTGTGTTGCACTGCCTTCTATAAATTTAGTCCCGCCTACAACATGAGGCTACTTTTAAGTTTTTTTCCAGGGCCGCTTTAAGCCACCTCTAAACTGGATCAGGATAGGGGGGGAACACGGTGGACTGGCCAGTCGAGTCCCAGAGGATCCCTCGGTGCCTAGTCACTTGCCACATAAAATATTAGTGAACAAAATGAGTATGCTGGGACTAGAAAAGAATATGTGCATCTGGTTTTATAATTGGCTCAAGGATAAAAACTGTAGGAAAATAGACAATTTACAGTTTTGGCTACCAGTGGGGTAATTTATTTTGAACTTAATTTATTAAGGGTATTGTATAGGGCTTACATAGTATAATTTCAATATTTTCAGATAGTACTAAACTCTAAAATAATCAATGTAGAGAATGACAATATAATATTTCTTATATTAGAGATGAGTGAACCAGTAGAGATTCATTTCGGGTCGAGTTCACCAAAATTTTAAAAAAGATATTAAATTTAACATACACTACATAGCTATGGGTAAATGCACATTTGACGGTGTTATCATTAGAGATGAACAAAATTTTCAAAAATTCGATTAGCCGAATTTTTGGGGAAAAATTTGGTTCTGTCCGAATTTATTCGCGGCGACTCACGTACAAAAACGGCTATTTCCTGGCTACAGAGAGCCTTTATAGTGGTGTAGAACACTGTGCCTTGCAGTATAATGCATAGGGAGTCTGCTCTGGTAGTGAAATAATACTGTGAGTCTGATTGACATGCAGATGACAGGCGTCACGCTTTGAATCACTGCACACTTCACTTACTTGGGCAGTCACGGGACCAAAACTGACCAAGTATGAACTCAGCCTTACAGGTCAATGTTAGCGCCAAGAAGAAGCAAACTCCTTTAACACCATCGTCAGCTGATTCCAAATAGATGTCTACAGCACCTATTCTATTAAAAGCTTATACAAGTAGAGCCCCCCGACAGAGTGGAGAGGGTGTCAGCAGTAAGTTTGTGTTGACGTCACTGATTATTTTGCTCTTCCTCTGATCCGTTAGAACAATAACCCACAAAAAACAGATCCTGTCTTTTGAGCATTTGCCTTTACTCGGTCAGTATTTGGTCAGTAATCATTCAGTATTGCTAATGCCCCCAAAAACCGGGGTAGATACAAAACAGAGATGACACGTGAACCGAAAATTTGCATGTCTTCTGTGTTTTGTACCCACTCCTGCTTTTGACTACCAAAACACAATTCTGATGGGACCATACAGGCCTTACAGCTGCTACACAGAGAGGACCCGTTGTGCATCAAATTTTTCCTTCTTTTTGACAGATCAGAAGAAGGGTTAAATAAATGATGATGTCAGCCAGGCCAAAAGGCAAAATAGTGGCCCAGTCATGAAGTTGGGAGGGTGGAAACAGCATGAGAAGTTCACAGAGTGGCCCTAAGACATAGTGGTGAGGTGGAAGCAGCATGAGGAGGCCACAGAATGGCACAATGACAGAGTGTAGAGGTGGCAGCAGCATAAGGAGGCCACAGAGTGGCACAATGACAGAGCGGGGTGGTAGCGGCAGCAGCAGCATCAGGAGGAGGCCACAGAGTGGCACAATGACAGTGTGGAGGTGATGGCAGCAGCAGGAGGAGCCCACAGAATGGCACAATGACAGTGTGGGAGTGGCAGCAGCAGCCTCAGGAGGCCACAGAGTGGCACAATGAGAGAGCGTGGAGGTGGCGGCAGCAGCAGCATCCGGAGGAGGCCAGAGTAGCACAACGACAGTGTGGAGGTGGCGGCAGCATCAGGAGACCACAAAGTGGCAAGGTGACTTAGTGTGGAGGTAAATGGCAGTACCAGTATGCACTCAAGAAACCAGTCTCTTTTGTCAAGGTTTGGGTGAGGCAGCATGGATGATCTAATTCGATGTATCAGGCATTGGTGGGTGGAAATCCTGGCTGATCCACACCTGATTCATCTTGACAGAGGTCAGTCTCTCTACATTTTGGGTGGACAGGCGAGTTCTTCTTGGGGCAACTATGGTCCCTGCCGCACTAAACACCTGCTCTGATGCCACACTACTGGCCGGGCAGGAAAGCTTTTCCAGGGTAAACTCTGCTAGTTGCGCCACAAATCCAGTTTAGCTTCTCAGTAGTCCAGCAGATCTTCAACTTGGGGTGGCAGGGTGCTGTCTAAGTATGCAATCACCTGCTGGTTCAGGTTCTGCTGTATGTCTAGCTGCTGGTGAGAAGTTTCTTCACTATGCGGGTGAAGAAAGCTACTTATCAGCAACTCTGGCTGCTGCTGATAGAGCTGGTATTGCTCCTGCTCCAGCCACCCCACCCCTCTCCAGCAGCCATTGCAGTGGAACGTGAGCGCAGAGGGCACCCCCGGTCAGAGCTGTGAGAGGATGGACGATGGCGCAGATAGACAGTGGCCAAATGACTACATAGAATGTCTCTATAGTAGTTCAGTTTGTCCTTCCTCTCAGCGGGTGTAAAAAAGGCCCCAATTTTGGATCAGTAGTAAGGGTCCAACAAGGTGGAGAGCCAGAACTCAACCCTCTGTCGAATGGTGACAATTCAGGTATCACTATGCAAGCAAAGTAACCATGCATCAGGCCATTTCTGCGAGTGACTCGGAGGGACTCCATGTCTCCTTCTCCACTGCATACTGCCACGGTGTGTCTGGGTCCTCTGCCTCCTCTTCCTCATTGCCCTGTATGCCCTGTAGCTCCTCTGGCTTCTCATGTTCCTCCTCTCCTGCCACCTGTGTAGAAAAACCACCCGTTTCGTTACACATTGCTTGTGCTCCAATGCCTCCTTCTCCTCCAGTTCAGCCCCCACAGGGCTCATGTGGCTGTGAGATCTAGGCACCACGTCTCCAGTCCCCTGACCAGCCAGATTTGCCAGCATCTGTTCCAGGACATAAATCGTTGGAATGACATTGTTCGTATAGTCGGTCTAAAATATGGAGGGTGGAATTCCAACGGGTGGAAACGTCGCATATCAGCCTTTGTTGGGGAATGCCGTTCTGCTGCTGCAGTTCAAGAAGGGTGTGCTTTTCGGTGTACGAGTGGCTGAAGTGCATGCAAAGTTTCCTGGCCATTTTTTGGATGTCTTGCAGATGGGTGGGAGACTTCAGGAACCGCTTGACAACCTGATTGAACATGTGTGCCATGCAGGGCATATGGCTCAGCCCTTCTTGACATAGCGACGACACCATGTTCTTCCAGTTGTCAGTCACTATTGTTCCGATTTTGAGATGTCGCGGAGAAAGCCAGGATTCAATTTCTTGATGAAGGACATGGAGCAGTTCCTCCCCTGTGTGTCTTCGTTCGCCAAGACAAACGAGGTGCAGAACAGCATGACACTGCCGTTCCCTACACATATGGTATGCTGGAGGGGCACTGTGAATTGTCCCTGCAGTGGAGGCTGAGGACACGATGGAGGATGAGGAGGCGGAGGCTGCGGACATTGTCGCAGGACCAATGGAGTGACAACATGGAGGCGGAGGTGGCGTCACCTGGCCAAGTTGCTGGTGTGGCTGTGCAGGAACCACATTCACCCAGTGGGCCTTAAAGGACATGTATTGTCCCTGACCGTATTTACAATTCCACACATCGGCGCTGCCGTGCACTTTGACAGACAAGGACAGTCTCAAGGACTGGCCCACCTTCTGTTCTACATGTGTGTGCAGGGCTGGTACTGCCTTTTTGGCAAATAAATTACGGTTTGGGACTCTCCACCTCAGCTTGGCACAAGCTATCAGTTCTCTGAAAGGTGCAGAGTCCACCACTTAGAAAGGGAGGGACTGCAGCACCAGCAACTTGGACAGGAGCACATTCAGCTTCTGCGCCGTTGGATGAGTGCATGCATACTGTTGTCTCTTGGCAATCGCTTCGGTGATCGATTGCTGAAGGAATGACTGACGAGGAGTAGGAGGAGCAGGAGCATCAGGACCAGCAGATGATGGGAAGGACAGACAGCTCCCTTCGGCAGAGGTGGCGGAGCCTTGACTGCCTTAAATTGGGTGCGTGCCACTGGGTGTTGTAGTGGTTGCTGTAGCAGGCTGGACCACCAGATCGGAGCCACAGTTCTTCCAGGCCACTTTATGGTGATGCTGCATATGTTGACGAAGGGCCATGGTGCCAACATTGGCACCCTGGCCACGCTTCTCCTTTTGCCCACAGATTCTAGATAAGGCCATGTTCACCTCTTCTGGCGGCTTAATAAAAAACTGCTACACCGCAGAGTAGGTGATTTTACCCCCAACACTACGCACTGACTGACTGCTACCGCCGCTGCCTCCGTGAACCTGTTCACTGCTATATCCCGGGCAGGTAGGCTCTGGAAAAGCGGGTGGTCTACCCGGAGCACGTTTGTCTCCCGACCTCCCACTGCTGCCACCCTACTGACTACTGACCACGCTAGCGACTTCGCTGGCTCCGCCACTTGCTCACAGGCAAGCTGCCACCCTCTTCTCTCGATGATGATGAAGCCCCTTCATCACCCGGCTTCTAAGTGCGATTAGCTACATCCTCATCATCGAGTACTGTCTGCACATCACTGATGTCCTCCTCAACAGTCTCTGGGTCAGGAGCCTAATCGCTCGCAACACCAGCTCCTACGCCACTATTCTCATCACTACTTGCCCGCCTAGTGAAGGAAGCGGCAGATGTCTCCTCCACATCTTGGCTTGCCAGTAGCTGCTGACTGTCTTCTAGTAGCTCGTCCTCACTGTATAAGGAGCTGAGCCCACAGCATACAATACTTCTCTGTCTGAGGGAACAGAAAAGGACAGAGGCGGGTTGAGGACAGGTGAGGGCACAGGGCCTGCTCCCAGGCCATGCCAACTAAAGGTTGTTCTGACTAACCCACTGACTCCTGGCTGGGGGTGTCACTTGCAACGAAGTCGAAGATCAAATCAACCATTTAAGAACCGCTGGGTTGCTGGTCACGACATGAACACTAGCTGACACTGGGAGCTCAGGCCTCTCGATGTGACCCCTGCTACCATGGCCCCTTATTCTGCTGTGACTTCTGCCAGTGCCAGAAACATTTAGGCCTCTGCCACTCCCCTGGCAGGTCCTTGCACTTTTCCTTCTGACATAATGTTAGATCAAATAATCAAATGTTAGATCAAATATTTTTTATTTTGCCACTAATACAAGGCAAACAGGGCTTTAGAATATTTCACTGCACCGCTGAATGGCAATTAGGCCCTTATTTTTTTCTACTTTTACACAACACAAAAGGCTTTTCAACAGATAAGTGCAACGCTGAATGGCGAATATATTTTTATTTGCCACTAATACACGGCAAACTGGGCTTTAGAATATATCACTGCACCGCTGATCAGTAATTAGGCACTAATTTTTTTCTACTTTTACACAACACAAAAGGCTTTTCAACAGAGAAGTGCAACACTGAACGGCGAATATATTTTTGTTTCTCCACTAATACACGGCAAACATGGCTTTAGAATGTATCACTACACCACTGAACGGCAATTAGGCTCTGATTTTTTTCTACTTTTACACAACACAAAAGGCTTTTCAACAGATAAGTGAAATGCTGAATGGCCAATATATTTTTGTTTTGCCACTAATACACAGCAAACAGGTCTTTAGAATATATCACTGCACCGCGCAAGGGCAAATATATTTATATTTTGCCACTAATACACGGCAAAAAGGGCTTTACAACATATAACTGCACCACACAAGGGCAAATATGACGTACTGTTGAAATATTTCCTTGTAATAAACACTATTAATGGATTTATCAAACAGCACTTGCACCCCAATAACAAGAACTGTTTGCTGGAATTGCAGAGCTATATAATGGCAATTTGGATCCTCAGTCAGTGCACCAAGGTGTAATAGGATTGTTCCTATTACCCAGTCTGTAACCTCCCCTACTGAGCTCTGTTCTACATAAATGCTTTTAAAAGATTCCTCCCTATCCTTTCCCTGCACTTATAAATTGTTTCTTCACCACAATCAAGTCTTTCCTATCACTGTCCTTAGTGCCTGCAGATGTCTCTCTCCGTGCCCTAAGTACCCTGATAAATGGCAGAATCTAAGATGGCTGACGCTATTTATAGGGCTGTGACATCACAGGGCTCCGGTGCGAAACAAATTTTTCTTGAAATTCAGATCGAATTCCACTATGTCAGCTTCGATTCGCTCATCTCTAGTTATCATACAACGTGTTTAAAAACACACTACACTGACACATATCTCATGCTTTTTCATATTTCAAAGCTTCCAAAAGTTGTCCCTTATCAGGGGCAGATGATGTTTAAACACACATGGTGTTATGAGATTAAATAAAAAAAAAAAAAAGTGGCTTGGAGGAATGTCCTGGTTGGCAAATTGCATTAGTATCATGAAGCAGGCCGCATCAGCAGCCATACAGAACGTGAGGGTCGAAAACTGGCAGGCTGCAGCAGCAGATGTACTGAATGTGATGTTAGGCAGACAGATAGAAAGCAACAGTGGCAAGATGGGCCACCGGCAGCAAGGCGATGTGTAATTATCGCAATCAGCCTGAGCTGTGAGAAAATGTCAGAATTGATTCAGTAATGACGTAGGTGTGCTGCTTAATGAAATTGACACCCCCTCCCAAAAATATTTTTTAAATTTCAACCGTGTGGAAACTGTATGCACGTAAAAAGACGATTGAGGCATTAGTGCAGCAGCCGCACAGAACGAAATGGTAGGCAGACAGACAGACTGCAACAGTGGCAAGATGGGGCACCACCAGTGAAACAAGGTCTGTTTATCCAGTATCAGTCTGAGCTCCGTATTTTAAATAAAGACCAATTCAAAAAATGATTTATAGCTCAAAATGAGTACAATGCAATAATAATAATAAAATTTTTTTCCCAAAGGTGTACATAGCCTGTAAAGAAATTTAACCCCTCCAAAAAAAAAAAAAAAAATTCTCACCGTGTAAAAACTGAATACATGTAAACTGACGATTGAAAGGCATAAGTACTGTAGCTTATGAAGGCCGCAGCAGCTGTACAGAGCATGATGGTAGGTAGAGAGACAGACAGCAACAGTGACAAAATGGGGCATCTGCTACAAGGCGACTTCTAAACATTGGAATCAACCTGAGCTGTGTGAAAGTGTCGGTATTGATGCAGTAATCATGTACATATGCTGCTTAATGAAATTGAATTACTCTCAAAATTTTAAATTTCAACCGTGTGGAAAGTGAACAAATGTAAACGGACAATTTAGGCATTAGTGTCATGATACAGTGTGCAGCATGCAGCCATACAGAGCGTGATGGTAGGCAGACAGACAACAACAGTTGCAAGAAGGCGCACGGTTGGTAAGAGAAGGTCTATTCATCTGGAATCAGCCTGAGCTGTGAGAAAATGTCGGTATTGATGCAGTAATAATGTATGTATGCTGCCTAATGAAATTGAACCCCCCCCCCCCCGGAAATTTTTTTTACATTTCAACTATGTGAAAAGTAAACACACGTAAATGGGGACTTAGTGAACACACGTAAATGTAAATTATTTAGGCATTAGTGCCATGATGCAGGCGGTATCAAGCAGCCTTTCAGAACATGATGGTAGGCAGATAGACAACAACAATGGCAAGATGGGGCACCGCTAGCAAGGTGAAGTCTATTCATCAGAATCAGCCGAAGTGTGAAAATCCCCCTGGATCCAGGATTGATTCATTTTGACAAAAGTGATGTTTTGAACAATGGCAGAGGACAACTTGGTCTTTTTGGGTGTCACCATACCCCCGCAGCGCTGAGAACCGTCTCTGAGATTACACAGGAGGCTTGGCAGCAAAGAAGATGGAGAGCATGCTGTGTTATTTTGGGCCACTGTTCCAGACTGGCCATAGTTTAGGTAGGCGCTGTTGGCTTGCTGACTGGCCTCTGCCTGGCATCGCACATGGAGAAACTGCTCCATCATGTTGAGAAGACTGAAATGGCTTCTGCTGCTCGCAGTGGCGGAAGGGGGGGGTGACTCTGCGGCGGCAGAGAGGGGCCTTCCTTTCAGACGTGCTGGTGGCAGGCGTCTGCTCACTGTAAGCTGTGGAAATCTGCGTACACAGTATTTCCTGGTAGTAATATAATTTGTCCTCCCTTTCTGCAAGAGGAAAACATGACTTGGTAACGAGGATCTAAAAGCATCATACTGCTAGGTGTTAACAATCGCCTGTCACTGCGTAAGCAAGCGAGCATACAGGGGGCCATTCTGCCCAGCGTGCCCAAGGAGAAAGTTCTTTCTGGCTCTGCCCCCCACTGAGACAATTGGGTGTCTTGTCCGGTGCCATCCTCATCATCGTCCTCTTGCTCCTCCAGCTCTGACTCCTCTTCTTCCTCCTCCCCTTGCAGTGCCAGCTCCTCATCCTCATCTTTGTGTGTCCCCAAACAGCTATAGGGTGGACAGCAAGATGCGTCAGCTGCTCTTCCTTTGCCATGGTCCACTGCAAAGTTTGTTCTAAAATAAATATGAGAGGGATGATGTTGTTCATGCCACAGTTGTTCCTTCGGACAAACTTTGTGACCTCTTTAAAGAGCTTTGAAACCTAACAGGTGTCTTGGATGAGCTGCCCCTGCCTGACCTTGAAGAAACACACGCTCTCTGCTGCTGATGCTGTCTGGAAAATCATTCACAGCTTTCAGATGCTCAAACAGACGCTCGAGCATGTGCAATGTCGAATTACAGTTAGTTGGCACGTTGTGGATTGAGCGGTATGACAGCAGGCCATTCTGTAGCTGTAGGCCCAGGAGAGTGTTTCCTGCCATGTAAGAGTGGCTAAAGTTCTTGGTTGATGACATGCACAATTCAGGGAGCATGTTTCGTCCAGGTTCAGGGCAGAAACTATGTTCCCAGGCTGATCAGCTCCAACATGCTGTAGCAATGCTTGACTTGAAGAGATATGATTGGAAGGATGGGTAAAGTGAGCGCTGCTGTGCCCTGCTGCTGTTGGGGATGGGAAAGTGTCTATGGAGATGTAAGTGGAGGAGGTGGTCAACAGGACCTCTCCATGTTGCTCGGGTGCTGCCTCTCCACTGCCGTAAAAAACATTGACCCAGTGGGCCGTAAAAAACATGTACTGTCCCTACCCCTAAGAGCCGTTCCAAGTGTTCACTGTGGAGTGCAGCTTGATGCACAGCAAGAATCATAAGGATCCGGTGATGCAGCCTCATGTGCTGCAATAGACCTCTGGTACCTATAATTGTGTTTGAAGGGCCATTGCTTATTATAATACTAAAGATCTTGCACACTGCTGTACTTTTGTATGCCTGACTTGTGGAGAAAAAGCGCCATATGAGAGTTGCTCACACAGAGCTACAGGCAGCCAAGTTCAGCTTAACTTGGGAGGTATGTGTCCTCTGCTTTTTATTGCTGATGCCACTGCCCTTCTCCACTGATGTTGCCTCCTCCTCAGCACCCAAATCCGGCTCCCAAGTCCTGTCCTCACCCTTGCTGCTCTTATCAGACTGTGAGATATTATGATGGGCTCCTGAGTCCCCTTACCTGCTCTGAATTTTCACCGATTTGCCACTGTTGCTGCCCCCACCACCAATGCCGTGGCTACAGGTACCACTATTACCACTATCAACACAGGTATGCATGAGGTCACCAGCCTTCTCCCCAGAGTCTTCTTCAGGGCAGCCCAAATGGTGAGGGCTCTCACACAAATCCTCAACAGGAAGACTCTCTTGACTATCTGCCGTAGGGCATGGTGGGGTTTTCTTGCTACTTAGGAAAAAGGAAGGCTCCCCTCTTGGAGTTGGCAGTGAAGACTGAGAATCCTCCACTGAAAGCCTTCTTTGGGGCTGCAATGAGAAGGAAAAGGAGGAACACTGTGACCGTAAGCTCCAGTACCCCCAAGAAAGCAAAGCAAAACACATATTGGGGCTGGGCTTGTGGTGCCTTACTGGGTCTGTACACGCTCTATTCATTGTTATGACTTTGCATTTTGTACTTATCTCAATTACTAAGAAACTATCAAATGGTTTAATTATATGCACCTTGTGACCTGAGCACGCGCCTTGTGTTCTGTGGTAAGTTGTCAATACCGTTATTTATGTCTTTTAATTCAATGTATTTACAAAAAAGTTGATATGTTTTACATTTAATTCCAAGCAGTGTGCCATTTTGTTGTCGGTGTTATCAGTTTTTTGTTTGCACCTGCAAGTGTCAGTGTTGGGCTCTATATCTATAGGCATAGTTTGTAAGTAAGTGTAGTTTGAATATAATCAAACCCCCCCACCCAATTGTTTTTATAAAAAACATGTGAATATAGGAAACAGGTTGGGGCCTAAATTTGTTATCACCCCCAGGGTGCGGATGACTCCATGTAGGCTGGTTGATAGCGGCAGCGTGCTGGCTGTGGCTTCACGTGTGAACCTGCACGTGTACCTCTGTACACCTTTGACTGTATTCGTATTCGTGTTCGGTGTTTTCTGTGTTAGTTTGGTTGCCATGGGCAACGCCCATGCTGCAGCTCCCAAGCTGCAGATTCATGTTTGTGCTGTTGGGGTTAACTCCCTTGTCTGTTCGTTTGGGGTTAATCTTCCTTTCTTGCTCAATGGGTGTGGACTCCGTGCTGCACTCATGGGAGTAGTATTTAGGCCTGTGTTTCCCTCAGTTCTGGGTCAGCTTTCCTTGAGTTGGGTCCGTCATTTAAGTCCTACTCTGCTTCCAGTGCTTTGCTTTTCCCCATGCTGCTGACCCTTGGGGACCCTGTTTGTCTTCTCCGTTTTTTGGTTAGCGCTGCTTCGGATCCCTGCACTGCCACTGCTGCATCTCCCTTTATCAAAGTGCGTATCAAAACATCCAGCGATCCGTTTTTTAAAACTATAAAAATATAAAAATTGTCATTGTTGAGCACAAAATGCCCGTACTATTAAAATATTAACATATTTAATCATGTACAATAAATGCCGTAATGGGAAAAAAATGTAAATGGCGGATTAATCTCCCAAAAATCTCAATGAAAAGTGATCAAAAAGGCATATACATGTACATTTAAAAATGGTATCAATAAAAACTACAGATTGCTCTACAAAAAAATCTGCTGTCTTGGTCACACCAGTTGAATCTCATCTACAACATGGGACGACTTTTACGTTTCTTTCCAGGGCCACTTTGATTTCTAAATCTGCCTCTGCATATTGCCCCAGAAAGTTGTCCAATAAAATTTCCTGACCTTAGGGTACAGTCACAGTGTCTGTAAAGTTGTCTTCATGGGACAACCCCTTTAAAGTTCAGCTCTGAACCCGGACATATCCCCATTTTCACGCAGGCAGCCCCCTTGACTTGAGCATCAGAACAGTTCATGCTCCGATGTTCTCCTTTGCCCTGAGCTGAATCGCGCAAGCACTGATGGGCAGGCTTTAGCGCTGCCCTAGCCTGTAAAATGGCTAGGGCAACGCTAAAGCCGGCCCATCACAGCCGATGACATCACTAAACACACTGCTGGGGGGAAGCCTCCGCCTGGCTGTGTGTTATGGTGAATAAAAGAGCCCTTGCCCTGCGCGATACTGCACAGGGCAAGGGAGAGCATAGGAGCATGAAATGCTCGATGCTAACATCAGGGGGGCTGCCTGGGTGAAATTATGGGTATGTCCAGGTTCAGAGCTGAACAATCCCTTTAAGAGCTATAGAACACAAGCATACTTGGTATATGAAAAATAGCAATGCTAGCCTCTGAATATTCATGTATTTTTACTTGCTGCTATTTCCATATGGCCACACATTCGGGTTTCCTGATGCAGTTTTGAAGGCCAAAATCAGGAGTGGATCATAAAAAGCGAAAGCATTTAGGAAACTTGAACATAAGGTTGTCACCTAGGTATTCTAGATGAAAAATTAAATCACAGCATACCAGTTGCAATGGTGGCCTGTGTCCACTGCTGTTTCGCACCAACAGGTCCATATGCTGGCGGCCCGGACCCACATGCCCTCTGCTGTCCACGGCAGCAGGTCCAGCCGCCAGCGTACCATATGGTTTCTGTAGGCCGCAGCCTGCTCTTTCTGGTGAAGGCCTCCCTACATGTCTCTAGGGCTTGCACACTTCCATGGTCTTGAAGCTTAACTAGTGCATTTCATGTATCCATATACAACGCCACATTAGTAATGTATTTTCATATGACAGTGTGCAAACTAAGTATTGAGTGCATAATTCTAAATACATGCACCGACAAAGGTACTGCCACACATTCAGTTTTTTTTATGCAGTTTTTGAAGGCAGAATGAGGTGGGGATCATAATAGAGATGGAGCATTAAGGACAGAAACTAGTTATCTTTTTTTTTAATCCATTCTTGGTTTTCAGAGAAAAAAGATGCACCACATGGATAAGCAACTGACAACACTGGCTAATCCCTCACTCGGATGTTAAAAGCTGAGAGATTCGCCAATATTTCCAATCAGGAACATATCGGAGCCCCTTCAAGCACCACGTCACGGTATCTCAGCATGGCATGAGGTCCTACCACTAGACTACCTATGGTGTGTGAACAAGGTCTGAAAAGGTATTAAGCAGCCTACAGCCCCCTCCCACTCACCTGCATTGCAGGACCAACAATGCAATGGGGAACAAATGAGGCCGCAAGCTACACCTACAACAACCATGTGACACCGGCTTCCAGGTGCAACAGAATGTTTACCAGCCATATGCAATGGTACATTCAATACATATAAAACAAGAATAACAGAAATAAATGTGGCCTAAATGGGTGGGACTGCTCCAAACCCCAAACACTGTGGCGTGTTTCTAACTGGGGGGGGGGCAGTTCCTCCGCATGTGGTTCGCAGCGAACGGCTATCCCCAGCAAAAATTGCATACAATGGAGGATACCGGCGCGAACCACAAGCACCACACAAACATCCTGCACAAAATAAAACATGTGCGGATGAAAATATATAAACACATAACTCACATAAAAAAGATGCACCACATGGATAAGCAACTGACAACACTGGCTAATCCCTCACTCGGATCCCTCACAACAGACCATGTGACACCGGCTTTGCACCTGGAAGCCGGTGTCACATGGTCTGTTGTAGGTGTAGCTTGCGGCCTCATTTGTTCCCCATTGCATTGTTGGTCCTGCAATGCAGGTGAGTGGGAGGGGGCTGTAGGCTGCTTAATACCTTTTCAGACCTTGTTCACACATCATAGGTAGTCTAGTGGTAGGACCTCATGCCATGCTGAGATACCGTGACGTGGTGCTTGAAGGGGCTCCGATATGTTCCTGATTGGAAATATTGGTGAATCTCTCAGCTTTTAACATCCGAGTGAGGGATTAGCCAGTGTTGTCAGTTGCTTATCCATGTGGTGCATCTTTTTTCTGTGAGTTATGTGTTTATATATTTTCATCCGCACATGTTTTATTTTGTGTAGGATGTTTGTGTAGGTGCTTGTAGGTTCGCGCTGGAATCCTCCATTGTATGCAATTTTTGCTGGGGATAGCCGTTGCTGCAGAACCACATGCGGAGGAACTGCCCCCCCAGTTAGAAACACGCCACAGTGTTTGGGGTTTGGAGCAGTCCCACCCATTTAGGCCACGTTTATTTCTGTTATTCTTGTTTTATATGTATTGAATGTGCCATTGCATATGGCTGGTAAACATTCTGTTGCACCTGGAAGCCGGTGTCACATGGTCTGTTGTAGGTGTAGCTTGCGGCCTCATTTGTTCTCCATTGCATTGTTGGTCCTGCAATGCAGGTGAGTGGGAGGGGGCTGTAGGCTGCTTAATACATTTTCAGACCTTGTTCACACACCATAGGTAGTCTAGTGGTAGGACCTCATGCCATGCTGAGATACCGTGATGTTGTGCTTGAAGGGGCTCCGATATGTTCCTGATTGGAAATATTGGCGAATCTCTCAGCTTTTAACATCCGAGTGAGGGATTAGCCAGTGTTGTCAGTTGCTTATCCATGTGGTGCATCTTTTTTCTGTGAGTTATGTGTTTATATATTTTCATCCGCACATGTTTTATTTTGTGTAGGATGTTTGTGTGGTGCTTTTGGTTCGCGCCGGTATCCTCCATTGTATGCAATTTTTGCTGGGGATAGCCATTCGCTGCGAACCACATGCGGAGGAACTGCCCCCCCAGTTAGAAACACGCCACAGTGTTTGGGGTTTGGAGCAGTCCCACCCATTTAGGCCAGTTTATTTCTGTCATTCTTGGTTTTGGCTTCAAAAACTTTATGAAAAACCTGAAATGTGGCTGTATCGTAATACTAACAGCAAACTCCTTCATTATCAGATGACACTTATTATTATTTTTATCGGACCACACTTAAACCTATATAAAGCTAAAACCTGTCATCCACTGTTGACTCCTGAGGTGCTCTGTTTTCTGTGTACACAAATAGCAATTAACAAGGTTAAATCCTTTTTATTTATATCGTGTTGACCTTTCAATGATGTGGCTGTAAGCAGGTGTCTCTGGTACGGCATAACTTTGCTAATGCTAATTAAATGACTAAATGCACCACTAACAGCAATGATGTACTGAAGATCTTTACACTGATCCGGTTTATTCCAACCAAGCAGTCCTTACATAACCCTCTGGTACAGGGCCTCATTATCCTTTCTCACAAAATATGGATTGTGTAAGTATCAGGAATGCAAGGGTTGTTTGTGCCACATGTCGTTATGTACAATGTTTGTGCATAGAGCATAGATATAAATAAGTGTTTCTTTGTCTGGGATTTTGGAAAATTTGTTCTCTGCAAACACATCAAAAGGTACAGCTCAAAATAGGTGCCAAGAAACATAAAACTGAAGTAGTGCAGACGCTTCCATTCATTTGAGTGTTTAATATTGGGTTAACACTACAGTCCAACTGGCTCTTAAAAATGTCCCAGCTGGGACCAATGCAATGACCCAGTTTAAAGCAATTCAGCTGTGAATGCTTTTTTCACTCTTTTAGACCCAAATCTTGTCATTGGTTATTTGCTTCATTCTAACCTCAGAATCTCAAGAGATGGAGACCTTGGTCATTACTGCTAACACCATTCCAACTGTTATTTCTCTTTTGCCATTTATTTAAATCAAAGCATAAAAGCCTTAGCTATTGGGAGAGATTAGCTTCATCCCCCTCCAACAACCACATCTGTGGAAGGATTGAACCATAATCCGGTATTATTTCTTTTGCATTATACATAGACCGATTGTTGCATTTTTAAACCTTTGAGTTAGCAGAAAACATATTTTCTCACAGGAAGGGTAATAGTTAGATAATATTGTAATCAGATTTGATATGTTAGATGCAAATATAAATATGTACAGTATGTGCGTCTGTATGTAAAAACATAGATGGTACAAATAAACTATCTAAGACAGTAAAGAACACACTGGAATTTATCTAATAATTAATTATTTATCATTACAATTAGTTTTTATCTTAAAACTTATCTGATGTAAGGCCTTATGCAAATGACATTGCACTGCATGGTTGTACACAGATTTTTGCAGTACTATACTATGGACCTGTAGGCATTCAATGTGAAATTGATTCTCAAGAAAAATAAGCCATGACTTTTATTGTTGGATTCCATAGTCATTTATATAGAATCAAAGGCATACAGAAGTACAATATGGCCCATTAGACTTCTACAGTACGTGTGCTGCATTACAGCTCCATACATCTCAGAACTTGTACAGAGCCATAAGGGTAAATTCACCCATTGTGGTTATTTAATATTTTTGCTGTGATTTTGAGAAAACTGTGGCAAGCATGATGTTTTTACATGATTTGGTGAAAAATAATGCCAAAAACCACAATATGACTGCAATGTGTGAATGTTCCCTAATGGAGCTACAGTATATGCATAATTCACATATAATGCAATAACAACCTGCAAACACTGAATATACTGTATGAACTAATGCTACATGTAATATATAAATGAATAAGGGGTACTTAGCAAATGCTTTTTGATAAAAATCATTTATGCCCATCCACCACGGCAAGGTGACTTGTTTTACATGGGTCCCTAGTGTATAATGACTCCTTTCCCTTGTGCAGGCTCTAGTTATATACTGCACGAAATAAAAACAATCTGTTGGGAATATGCATAAGCCCTTGAACAAAATTGATTTGAATGGTATTATTTAATACTTTACTAGTGCATGGTGGATGTTGGGTGGTTAAATATGGTGCCAGTTCCAAAGCTGTCAGCAGTCATCCAATGGCAGTGCTTATAATGGGAGACAACTCTGATTGATTTCAACCATGATCTCTGAGATTTCACTTGGAGGATGTTCCCTCAAACAACGGCATGTCCTTTTGCCCTGAGATTGCTGGATTCATTAAATTACTATGGCAGCCAGGAACCCTGTGAAGGTTCACAGGCCTGCAAATTCTTATTAAGCCCTGCCTCAGACATAGGTTAATAGGAACAAGGAGTTATTGTCATACACTGCAATATTTATTGGTATAAGAGAAATTGATCTAATAATTGGTTCTTTAACCCTTTCTACTCCAGAAGTTTTTTCGCTTTTGCATTTTCATTTTGTGCTCCCTACCTTCCCAGACCCATAACTTTGTTTAATTTTTCTATTCACATAGCCGTATGAGAGCTTGTTTTTTGCAGGACAAGATGAAAAATCCAAATCGGGTGGAATTGGAAAAAAAATAAGCAATTCCGCCACAGTTTTACAGGCTTTTTTTATTTACGATGTTGAATGTGCAATAGAACTGATCGGTTAATTTCATTCTACAGGTCAGTACAAATCCTGTGGTACCTGATATATGTTTTTCTTGCGTTTTAATACTGATAAAGTAATAAAAACTTATGGAGCTGTGTGAGCATTCATTTTTATGAGGTGATCTGTACTTTTCATTAATACAATTCTGGGCTATATATGACTTTTTGATCACTTTTTATTTATTTTTTATTGTGGGAAATGTGAAATAAAGTGACTAAAAGCTGCAAATTGGCCATTTTGACATTTTTTCCGTTTTGCCGTTTGGGGGAAATATTTTACTATTTTTATAGTATGGGCATTTTTGCACGTGGCGATACCCATTTTTTTAGTTTTATTTTGGGGAAAGGGGGTGATTTTAATTTTTTATTTTTAAAAACTTTTTTTTATGCTTTTTTATAGGCCCATAGGGAACTATAACAACCAATCATTAGATTGCTATTCTCTGCTGTCAGCTGTCTGCTGTCCCCACGGCTATGGTGCCCGCATCGCTCAGGAGCGAGCGCCATCTTTAAAGACTCAGCTAGCGCCATACTAGTATGGCGTTGGTCGGGAAGTGGTTAAACTCCGTAAGAGAACTATTAAAAAAGTCAAAAAGCTAAAAAGATTTTAAACATATAAAATAAAAAAAGTGTTAAAAATGTAAACCATTCCCTTTCCCCATTTTACAAATCAAAATATAAAAATGCACAAAATATTTTTGGTAACGCTGTGGCCGAAAATGTTCAAGCTGTTAAAATATAAAAGTATTTATCCTTTACTTATAATTTTATACTAATATTTTATTTATCCTGTATGGTGAATACCATACTGTAAAATAAAGGTCAAAATGTCAGTCTTTTCACCTCCCAAAAATGGAATAAAAAGTGATAAAAAAAAGCATACATACGTACCCCAAAATGGTATAAGTAAAACTACAGCTTGCCCCTCAAAAATTATCCAATATATAGCTCTGTAGCATAAAAAGTATGGGTGTCAATATGGTGCCTTGCCTGCATTTTTTATGAGATTAGTGTGGGAACTTTTTACCCCATGTCTGCCTTCAGATTGTACTTCATTTTCATGGTGACAGTTTCCCTTTAATTGATGTTGAAAACACCCAATTAAATCCATTGTGATTTAAAGTTCAAACATGTAAAAGCTCATAGAGGTAAATATTCTACATATGTACTATATACCCTGTAGATCAGGGGTGCACAACCTTTCCTGGTTGGGGGCCACATGTTCAGCCTGAACCAATTCCAAGGGCCAAAAATAAAACATAAATGGGTATTACCAAATGAAATACTGTATTTATGGCATATTGAACATACAGTATATATTGTTAATGTCTAGTTACACTTCTAGTACTCCCATCTAATGGGACAATACATGAAAGATACATATGAGCATTCACAAGACATAGAAACATGTATTTTACCAGATGGTTAAGGGCCGCACAGAATGGTATCGAGGGCCACATGTGGCCCCTGGGCCGCAGGTTGTGCACCCCTGCTGTAGATGAACTGAGCTGATTGTTGATAGCCCAAGTTGAAATTCCAATCCCATGCTATTCTACATTTTTTTATACTTTAGAATTTAATCAACAGTGGCTGAAAAATATACAGTACATATATAGGACTTTATTAAGGTGCCTAAACAGATCTTGACTCAACACATGATTATAATTTTAAGTGGTTTTATACATGACTCCAAGTTTACATACAATATGACTTTAAACAAATCCAACAAACAATTTTAGGCAAGGCATAATAGAAATGTATATGCATAGTATACCAAATGGAAATATCTTGGCTCCATATCTGTCACAAAACTGAACTCTTTGGCAAGCAGTCAAAATTTGATTAACTGTTAATTGATTGAAAGGTGAGAAGATACTTAGAATATGGGCCAATATTTTAACATTAACATATAATGAGCAATTATAGTTGATTTTTGAAATATTTGGCAGTGTCAATGCCCATATTCTTCATGATGGAGCAACTGGTGCCTACAGTTCATTTGGAAAGTATTTAGAACCTTTTCACTTTTTTACATTGTTATGTTGTGGCTTTTTGCTAAAATAAAGCAAAAATCACGTTTTCCTATTCACTCAAAAACGAATTCCAAATGTAAACCCATCGATAATTTAAATCATCTATGGCTGAGGACTGGGAGTGATGTAACTTTTATTAATATACTTTAAAAGTCGATCAGGAAAATAAACACATAGAAAAAATAAATACAATACAAAACTGTCTCTATGCAGGATTAGCTGACGTAAGCAATGTGCCGTCTCCCAGGGCCGATCGGGTCCCAGTGTGAGGAATGTCGAATGGTATGTTGTGACCCTGATAGTTTTGTGTCACGGTGCTCCTACCTGGGTACTGTCGCTTACCAGCGTTAGGCTCCGTAGCATTAAGAGTTGTAGTTGGTGGAATAAGCCAAGTCCAGACTTGGTAAAGTTCAACGGTTTTACTTGAATAAACTTGAGATAAACTTGTGTCATCAAAACCATACTTGATCTTTCTCTTGGTTTCAGCAGGCTAAGGGCAAACTGGCAGGTAAACTTGAATACCTTTCTGGTTAAGGAAGTGTTGGTACTTTAGCATCAATGTGGTCTTGAGTACGTCTGCTACTCCTCCCTAGAGACACGTCTTAATTGTATATATTTTTTCTATGTGTTTGTTTTACCCTGGCAATTTTTAAAGCATATTAAAAAAAGTTACATTTTATATACCCATCCCTCCCAATCCTCACAAATCAAGCCCCCTGCTACCAATCTGCACTCAATTCCCCTTAAAAAGAAAGTGAAAACAGAATTTTAGAAATGCTTGCAAATTTACTAAAAAGCAAAAACTAAAATTTCACATGGACATAAGTATTCAGACACCTACAATTTAGCGCTGAGGGTCTGCCATTTCTCTTAATCATCTTTGAGATGTTTTTAGATCTCAATTAGAGTCCATCTGTGGTAAATTTAGTTTATTGGAAATGATTTGGAAAGACACACTGCCATCTATATAAGGTCTAACAACTGACAATTTATATAAGAGCAAAAAATTAGACAGGAGAGCTCATGATTGTGTGGAGTGAGGAACAGATCTGGAGAAGGATGCAAAAACTTTCTGCTGCACTGAAAGTTCCCAAAAGCACAGTGTCTTCCAGTGGCCGCTCCATCAAACTAGGTAATATGGGGAAAAGGGCCCTGGTAAGAGAGGTGACCATGAGCCCAGTGGCTTGAAAAAAGTGTCTTAAAAAATAAATATACAAACAAGCCTGCCTAGAGTTCACAGAAAAGCACCTAAAGAACTCTCAGACTGTGAGAAACATGATTCTCTGGTCTGATGAAACTAATATTGAGCTTTTTGGCTTCAATTCTAAGTGTTGTGTCTGGAGGAAACCAGACACAAAGTACAGATATATTCTTAATGAAAACCTGATCCACTGTGGGCCGAAGGATTACCTTTCAAAAATAGGCTAATACACTAAGCACACAGCCATGACAACACAGGAGTGGCTTAGGGACAACTTTGTTATTGCCCTTCATTGACCCAGCCAGAGCCCTGAATTGAACCCAATGGACCATTTCTGGAGAGACTTGAAAGTGACTACCCACCAATGATCCCCATCCAACCTGACAGACCTTAAGCGAATCTGCAGAGAAGAATGGCAGAAAATCTCCAAATCCAGGTGTACAAACATTGTGGCTAGGGTTGAGCGGACCCGTGGATGTTCGGGTTTGCCGGGTTTGGCCGAACTTCGGGTCAAAGTCTGTGTTCGGGATCCGAGCTTGACCCGAACTTGAACCCGAACTCCATTGGAGTCAATGGGGACCCAAACTTTGGTGCACTTAAATGGATGTAAAATAGTCATAGTGAGGGCTAGCGGGCTGCAAAAGGAAGCAAAATGGGGGTAAGAGCAGGACAATTGCCCTGCAAACAAATGTAGATAGGGAAATGACTTAAAATAACATAGAATATAAAAGAATTAAAAAATAATAATCTTGAACTAGGAGGTGAAAGTGGAGTAGGAGGTTGAAGAGGCTGTCGACGAGGCAGTGTAGCTGGAAGCGGCGGTGGAGGAGTAGGCGGTAGCCAACACTGTTTTTGCATTTTTTTTTAAATTCTCTTTATTAATTAATTAATTTATTGGGAACTGCAAAGAGAAAGTTCGCTGGAGTCTAACAATGGCTGGGTGCGGCAGATATTCTTGTCTATTCAGCACAAGGTACGGACAAGTCCTGTGGGATCTATGCCTGGTTCATTCTAATGAACTGGAGCTTGTCCAAATTGGCTGTGGACAGGAGGCTGCGCTTGTCTGTGATCTACTATTACCCGCTGCTGCTCACACAGTCTCTCCAGCATGTGCAAGGTGGAGTTCCACCTTGTGTGTACATTGCATATGAGGCGGTGAGTGGGAAGGCCGAAGTTACGATGCAGCGCAGACAGACGAGAAGCAGCAGGATGAGAACGTCAAAAGCACGCAGAGACGGCCCGCACTTTCTGCAGCAGCTATGACATATCGGAGTCATTTTTTCAGGAACCTCTGCACCACCAAATTCAGCACATGTGCCAGGCAAGGGATGTGTGTCAAACCGGCTAGGCCCAGAGTTGCTACGAGATGTCGCCCGTTATCGCACATCACAAGGCCGGGCTTGAGGCTCAGTGGCACCAACCACTCATTGGTCTGTTGTTCCATGCCCGTCCACAGCTCCTGCGCGGTGTGTGATTTTTCCCCCAAACAGAAGAGTTTCAAAACAGCCTGCTGTTGTTTTGCCCTGGCTGTGCTGAAGTTGGTGGTGCTGGTGTTACGCTGAACGGAGGAGGAGGTGATAAAGGAGGAAGCGGCGTAGGAGGAGGAGGCAACAGGAGGCAACGAGAAGCATCCTGCAATACTCAGTGGTGGAAGGACATGCGCCAAACACCTATTCCCCTCAGGCCCAGCCGCCACTGCATTTACCCAGTGTGCAGTTAGGGAGATATAATGTCCCTGCCCGTGCTAACTGGTCCACGTATTGGTGGTTATGTGGACCTTGCCATAGATGGCGTTGCGCAGTGCACACCTAATTTTGCGCCACTTGGTTGTGCAGGGCAGGGATGGCTCGCCTGGAAAAGTAGTGGCAGCTGGGAACCACGTACTGTGGGACAGCCACCGCCATGAGGTTTTTAAAAGTATTTGTCTCCACCAGACAGAATGAAAGCATTTTAAAGGCCAATAATTTTGAAATGCTGGCATTCAGGACCAGGGATCGCTGGTGGGTAGGAGTGTGCTTCCTCTTTCTCTCCAGTGTTTGGGGGATGGACAGCTGAATGCTTCCATCGGACAGTGTGGACATGCTGAGTGACAGTGGTGGAGGTGGTGATGTTGCTGCCACATCCTCTGTTTGTGGGTGGCAGGTGCCACTGTCACTCCAGAGGGGGAGGAAGAGGCCGAGACTGCAGCAGAAGAGGGAGCAGGAGGAGCCTGAGATCTTTCGTGGTTTTTGAGATGTTTACTCTACTGCAGCTCATGCTTTGCATTTAGATGCCTGGTCATGCTGGTGGTGCTCAGGTTTAGAACATTTATGCCTCGCTTCAGGCTCTGATTGCACAGCGTGTAAACCACTTGTGTCTTGTCGTCAGCACATTGTCTGAAGAACTGCCACGCCAGGGCGTACTGGCTAGGGGACGGCCACTCTGCTTTTTCCCCCTGCGCCCTCTTTTGCTGTGCGACTGGCGCTGTGTGTCCAACACCTCTTCCTCCGAACTGCACACTTCACTCGCATAACCTTTATTCCATGTGGGGTCTAGGACCTCATCATCCTCCACATCATCTTCTACCCACTCCTCACCCCTGCCCTTCTTGCCGGTCTGCACACTGCAGAAAGCCGAAGCAGATGCCACCTTTCATAATCATCAGAGATGTGCTGTGGTGGTGCTCCCATGTCCACATCATGAAAAATAAGTGGTTGGGCACCAGTGCACTCAATCTCTTCCACTTCTGGGGCAGGGCTAGGTGGATGGCCCACGGAAACCAAGCCAGCAGAGTCATCAAAAAGCATAAGAGACTGCTGTATGACTTGGGGCTCAGACTGCTTGCCTGATTTGCAAGCGGGGTGAGATGAAAGACAGATGCCCATTGGCTGCAGGTGCCAACTCTGCTCTTTCAGCAGGGGACAGGGTGGGAGACAATGTGAAGGAACTGGAGGCACTGTCAGCCACCCAATCTACTACCGCCTCTACTTGTTCTGGCCTCACCATTCGTACACCGGTATTCGGGCCTACAAAATAACGCTGAATGTTCTGTCGCCTACGTGCGCCCAAGGAAGGTGTTTCATTTTGGGCGTGTATCTTGCACAGATCAACCACGTCTACGTCATCTCCCTGCAACAGGAGCTCAACCAACACCAGCAGCACTACGACCATGGCCACATCCCTTTTTTGATGCTCTCCTCATTTTTTCAGGTCACCCACCGAACTGACAGATGGATTAACTTGATGTATTTCCTTGTCATGTATGCAGTGCAGGTGTACCTCACACAAACAATTGATATATGTCACCCACCGAACTAACAGATGGAATAACTAGATTTATTTCCCTGTCACGTATGCAGTGTAGGTGTACCCCACACAAAACAATTGGTATATGTCACCCACCGATGTAACAGATGGATTAACTAGATTTATTTCCCCATCATGTATGCAGTGCAGGTGTACCTCACACAAACAATTGGTATATGTCACCCACCGATGTAACAGATGGATTAACTAGATTTATTTCCTTGTCACATATGCAGTGCAGGTGTACCTCACACAAACAATTGGTATATGTCACCCACCGATGTAACAGATGGATTAACTAGATTTATTTCCCTGTCATGTATGCAGTGCCGGTGTACCTCACAGAAACAATTGGTATATGTCACCCACCGATGTAACAGATGGATTAACTAGATTTATTTCCCTGTCAGGTATGCAGTGCAGGTGTACGCCACACAAACAATTGGTATATGTCACCTACCGAACTAACAGATGGATTAACTAGATTTATTTCCATGTCACGAATGCAGTGCAGGTGTACCTCACAAAAATAATGTGTATATGTCACCCACCAATCTAACAGACAGATTAAACAATATACTTTTGTGTCAGGGGTACAAATATGGTGCATTGCACCCACAAAAAAATCCCTATAGATCACTTACAGAATTAACAGCCAGATTAACTATGATTTCTGTGTCAGGGGTGCCAAGATGGTGCATTGCACCCACAAAAGATCGCTATAAGTCACCCTCAGAATTAACAGCCAGATTATTTAATATATTTCTGTGTCAGGGTTGCAATTCTGGTTTATTGCACCCACAAAAAAAAATTCCCTATAGCTCACCAACAGACAGGGCTGGGACAAGGTCAACCACCAACAGAGGCTGAGCTTCCTAAGTGCGCCCTGAGGCTGGAGCGCCCAGAGGTTGGAGCCTCCCCAGCCTCTGTGTCGGCCCGGCCCTGCCAACAGAACAAATAGCCAGATGAGATTCCTAACACTTTCCCTCACTTTAGCTGCCTGCTTCCTGTCCCTGCACTACTCAGAGCTGAGGGGTGGTGCTACATGTGATCCAGATTTTATTGAGGCTGGGTCACATGATGCACAGGCCAATCACAGCCATGCCATTAGTAGGCATGGCTGTGATGGCTTCTAAGTGCCCACAGCTTAAAAGCTTATTGATTGGCTGCCCTGCAGCTTTTCAACAAGATTTATTAAATGTCCGAGCACCGAACTTGAACCTGAACTTTTTCTGAAAATTTGAGTTCGGGTCCGGGTACTTGAACTCGCAAAATTCGGTACGGGCCCCAACTTTACAGTTCGGGTTCGCTCAACACTAATTGTGGCATTATGCCCAAGAAGACTGGAGGCTCTAATCGCTGCCAAATTTGCTTTAACTTAGTACTTAGTAAAGGGTCTGAATGCTTATGACAGTTTTCACTTTGTCATTTTGGGTTTTGAGTGCAGGATGATGGGGACAATTTTGCCCTTTTTTTTACTTTAGCAAAAGGTTTAGCAACATTAAAAAATGTAAAAAAAAGTGAAAGTGTCTGAAGAATTTCAGAATGCACTGTAATATGCATTATTCACATCATTGCTCATTGAATCTTGGTATAAGGCAAAGCTGCCAGCATCAGAACGTAATCCCCAGGGATACTTTGCTGCTGGGAAGGAATATCTCCTGTCACACACAATGCTCTAGACGGGCATATCAGGCATATTTGGCAGCTGGTAATAGTGCCCCATGCCAAATAGATGTAAACAAAATATTTATTTCAGTTTCACGCTTATTTATATAGGATACAGCCAAGTCTGAATAGTATCTTCTTTCCTGTATTTCATCATTAATAAAACAACAAACAAACAAAAAAACACATGAGAAAAAAACTAGGAGGAGATGCTCCCTTGAGTGTTCCCTTAAGTCTAGCATGATTTTTTGGCTCATAGCAATGTTTGCTCATTTGTAAAAGAATGTGAGATTTTGGAGTGGGGCTAGAGAGTGGCTTCATGCTGCAACTTCAAATGTATTATCCCAAGGAGAGCTTGTGTTTTTTCTTCTGGCTCTCATTCAGCAAAGTCTGAAGAAGTTACTGAAGTGTTCAGTGCTTCAGAGGAACATAGATGAGAAAATGTGCCAACAAAATAAAGTAACTATGGTAATAAAACGTTTTCATTAAAATGTAGAAAAAAGACATGAATTATAGCTTTCAAATAGAATTAAGACTTAATTGCTCTTTAGTAATCAAAATGTAATATATGTGACACACTGTCAGCGTGTATAATGAAGAATGCAAACTTATACCAAGAATTCTGGGAAGTAAAACAGATCTTAACTATTACGCTTGTTCATCTTATGTTTTATGTAGCAGTACACTTGGAGCTAAGCTGTCATGTGAATTATTCAGTGTGAATGGTGAATCTGGATATCTCATGGATTTACCCTGCCTGTTTTCTGAAGAGCATGATCCACTTTTTATCGACAACCTGTTGTTAATCTGGGATGGCATAGAGAAGGATTTTTTTGGTTTTGCTTAGTAGATGAATTTACTTATCATATTGCTAAAACCAGCATTACCTTTTGGATTTAATCCTTTCTGCAGGTAGTGGGGGGATTTCAAAGCTCTCCCTTTAGAATGGAGGTGGCAACTCAGTCAGTTTTATAAGTACTCTTCTACCATCCAAAATAGAGATGAGCGAATCTTTCAAAAATTTGAATTGCCAGTTCACCGTATTTTTCAGAAAAATTTGGTTCAGTCCGAATTTATTCACGGTGAATCGCGTTAAAAACTGCCTTTTCCTGGCTGGAGAGAGCCTTTATAGTGGTGTAGAACACTGTGCCTTGCAGTAACATGTATAGGGACTCTGCTCTGGTAGTGAAATAATACTGTGAGTCCATAAGACATGCAGATGACAGGCGTCACTCTTAGAATCACTGCACACTTCACTTATTTGGGCAGTCACTGGGCCAAAACTGACCAAACAACTCAAGTGTGAACTCAGCCTTACAGGTCAATGTTAGCGTCAGGAGGAAGCGCACTCCTTTTACACCATCATCAGCTGATTCCACATAGATGTCTACAGCACCTGTTCTATTAAATGCCTATACAAGTAGAGCCTCCCGACAGAGTGGACAGGGTGTCAGCAGCAAGTTTATGTTGACGTCACTGATTATTTTGCCCTTCCTCTGATCTATAAGAACAATAACCACCTGTCTGTTGAGCATCCGTCTTCACTCGGTCAGCATTTGGTCAGTAATCCATCAGTATTTCTAATGCCCAAAAAAACAGGAGTGGATCCAAAACAGAGATGACACTTGAATGGAATATTTGCATGTCTTCTGTGTTTTGTACCCACTCCTGCTTTTGGCTGCGAAATCACAATCCAATTCTGATGGGACCATACAGGCCTTACAGCTGCTACACAGAGAGGATCCGTTGTGCATCTCATTTTTTCTTCCTTCTGACAGATCAGAAGAAGGGTCAAATAAATGATGATATCAGCCAGGCCGAAAGGCAAAATAGTGGTCCAGTCATGAAGTTGGGAACAGCATGAGAAGTCCACAGAGTGGCCCTATGACATAGTGGTGAGGTGGAAGCAGCATGAGGAGGCCACAGAGTGGCACAATGACAGTGTGGCCCTAATTTTCTTTTACCTTTACACAACACAAAAGGCTTTCAAACAGATAAGTGCAACGTGGAACGGTGAATATATTTTTGTTTCTCCACTAATACAAACTGGGCTTTAGATTATATCACTGCACCGGACAAGGGCAAATGTATTTTTCTTTCGCCACTAATACACGGCAAAAAGGGTTTACAACATAAAACTGCACCGAACAAGGGCAAATAAGACATACTGTAGAAATATTTCCTTATAATAAGCCCTGTTATTAGCTGTATCAAACAGCACTTGCACCCCAATAACAAGAATAGTATGCTAGAATGACAGAGCTGTATAATGGCAATTTGGATCCCCGGTCGGTGCACCAAGGTGTAATCGGATTGTTCATTTTACCCAGTTTGTAACCTCCCCTACTTAACCATGTTCTACATAAATGCTGTGGAATGATTCCTCTCTATCCTTTCCCTGCACTTATAAATTGTTTTTTCACCACAATCCAGTCTTTCCAATCATTGTCCTTAGCACCTACAGACACGTCTCTCCCTACACTAAGTACGCTGGAAAATGGCAGAATCTAAGATGGCTGCCGCTATTTATATGGCTTTGACATCACATGGCTGGCTGGCTGCTGATTGGCTGCATGCATGGCATTATGAGTGATCCCACCTTCCCAGAGTTCCTTTCTCCATGTTCTCACATGTGCAGCCATTTTAGGAAAAAATGCGATTCGTTACCACAAAGCGTGAGGAAATTCAGCTTCAGTGCGAATCAAATTTTTCCTGAAATTGGGATCAAATTCCACTTCGTCAACTTCGATTCCCCCATCTCTAATCCCAAACATGTCATTAACAACATTCCATATGGAAAATCCATCTAAACTGTTCAGATGATGCAACCTTAAAAAATAATGGCCAAGAAACTTATAATAGACTCTGTGAAAAACAATATCTGGAGTGGGGCTTGAGAAGAGCATTCTCTCGAGTCACAGAATGCAATGGGGTGAATTGTTACGGGAATATGTGGTAGATAAGGTTGAACAACAAGTAGTTGATCTATAGCAGGCATCCTCAAACTGCGGCCCTCCAGCTGTTGTAAAACTGCAACTCCCACAGTGCCCTGCTGTAGGCTGATAACCTGTAGGCTGTTCATGCATGCTGGGAGTTGTAGTTTTGCAACAGCTGGAGGGCCGCAGTTTGAGGATGCCTGATCTATAGAGATGAGCGAATTTTAGAAAAATTCGATTTGCTGGTTCGCCGAATTTTTCAGGAAAAATTTGGTTCGATCCGAATATGTCCGTGGCAAACAGCTATTTCCTGGCTGCTGAGAGCCTTTATAGTGGTGTAGAACCACTGACGTAACACGCAGTAGCCTTACAGGTCAATGTTAGTGTCAAAAAGAAGCGCACTCCTATTACACCGTTGTCAGCTGATTCCACATAGATGTCTACAGAACCTGTTCTATTAAATGCTTATACAAGTAGAACCCCCCTGAGAAAGTGGAGAGGGTGTCAGGAGTAAGTTTGTGTTGACGTCACTGATTATTTTGCCCTTCCTCTGATCCATCACAACAATAACCACCAAAAAACGGATCCTGTCTGTTAAGCATTTGCCTTCACTTGGTCAGCATTTGGTCAGTAATCCATGAGTATTGCTAATGCCCAAAAAAAAACAGGAGTGGATCCAAAACAGAGATGAACGGAATGTTTGCATATCTTCTGTGTTATTTACCCACTCCTGCTTTTGGCTACCAAATCACAAGCCAATTCTGATGGGACCATACCAGACTTACAGCTGCTACACAGAGAGGATCCATTGTGCGTCTCATTTTTCCTTCCCTCTGAAGGATCAGAAAAAGGGTCAAATAAAAGATGATGTCAGCCAAGCCAAAAAGGCAAAATAGTAGCCCAGTCATGAAGTGGGGAGGGTTCGAACAGCATGAGAAGCCCACAGAGTGGCCCTATAACATAGTGGTGAGGTGGAAGCAGCATGAGGAGACCACAGAGTTGCCCAATGATAGAGACTAGAGGTGGCGGCAGCATGAGGAGGCCACAGAGTGGCCCAATGTGAGAGTCTGGAGGTGGCGGCAGCATGAGGGGGTCACAAAGTGGCACAGTGACAGAGTATGAAGGTGGCAGCATCATCAGGAAGTCACAGAGTGGCAAAATGACAGAGTGTAGAGGTGGCGGCAACATCAGGAGGTCACAGAGTGGCAAAATAACTGGTTCTGGAGGTGGCGGCAGCATCAGGAGGTCACAGAGTGGCAGAATGATAGAGTCTGGAGGTGGAAGCAGCATGAGGAGACCACAGAGTTGCCCAATGACAGAGACTAGAGGTGGCGGCAGCATGAGGAGGCCACAGAGTGGCCCAATGTCAGAGTCTGGAGGTGGCGGCAGCATGAGGAGGCCACAGAGTGGCAAAATGACAGAGCGTGGAGGTGGCAGCAGCATCAGGGGGTCACAAAGTGGCACAGTGACAGAGTATGGAGGTGGCAGCATCATCAGGAATTCACAGAGTGGCAAAATGACAGAGTGTAGAGGTGGTGGCAACATCAGGAGGTCACAGAGTGGCAAAATAACTGGTTCTGGAGGTGGCGGCAGCATCAGGAGGTCACAAAGTAGCAGAATGACAGAGTCTGGAGGTGGCGGCAGCATCAGGAAGTCACAGAGTGGCACAATGACAGAGTATGGTGGTAGGCAGTAGCATCAGGAGGATGTCACAGAGTGGCACGACGACAGAGTGTGGAGGTGGGTGGCAATAACAGTACCCGCTGACGATGGTGGGTGTAAGAACGAGCACTTGGCATCAGATGTGTGGTATCAGGCGGTTGGCAGCATCAGAATAGTAGCTGAGGCAGGTAGCCAGAAGAAACCGGTCTCTTTTGTCAAGGTTTGGGTAATGGATGATCTAATCTGATGAATCAAGCATTGGTGGGTGGAAATCCTGGCTGATCCACGCCTGATTCATCTTGACAGAGGTCAGTCTCTCCACATTTTGGGGGGACAGGCAAGTTCTCCTTGGGGCAATTATGGCCCCCGCCGCACTAAACATGATGCCACACAACTGGCCGGGCAGGACAGCTTTTCCAGGGCAAACTCTGCCAGTTCTGGCCACCAATCCAGTTTGGCTGCCCAGTAGTCCAGCAGATCTTCAATGTGGGGTGGCAGGGTGATGTCCAAGTATGCCACCACCTGCTGGTTCAGGTCCTGCTCCAGGTCTAGCTGCTGGTACTACTTTCTTTACCATGCAGGTGAACAAAGCTACTCATCAGCGACTCTAGACTCAGACTATTGCTGATAGAGCTGGTACTTCTCCTGTCACCCCTCCCCTCCCCAGCAGCCATAGTAGTGGAACGTGAGCACAGAGGGCCCCCCCGGTCAGACCTGCGAGAGGATGGATGATGGCGCAGATAGGCAGCGGCCAACTGACTACATAGGATATCTCTATAGTAGTTCAGTTTGTACACCCTCTCAGCGGGTGTAAAAAAGGCCCCCCATTTTGGACCTGTAGCGAGGGTCCAATAAGGTGGAGAGCCAGAAGTCATCCCTCTGCTGAATGGTGACAATTTGGCTGTCACTACGCCAGCAAGTGAGCATGCATCGGGCAATTTGTACCAGTGACTCGGAGGGACTTCCTCCCTCCATCTCCACTGCACACTGCCATGATGTGTCTGGGTCCTCTGCCTCATCTTCCTCATCGCCCTGTAGCTCCTCTGGCTGCTCCTGCTCCTCCTCTCCTGTCACCTGTGTAGAAAAACCACCCATTTCGCTACACATTGCTTGTGCTCCAATGTCCTCCTCCTCCTCCAATTCAGCCCCCACAGGACTCATGTTGCCGTGAGATCTAGGCTCCACGTCTCTAGTCCCCTGACCAGCCAAATTTTCCAGCATCTGTTCCAGGACATGAAGCAGAATGACATTGTTCATCCCGTAGGCCTGGTGACTGACAAATAACGTGGCATCCTTAAAAGGCATGAACAGACGGCATGAGCTGCCACTGGCTGACATCGAAGTTTCACAGGTGAGTACTCCTGTCCGCTTGGATCATTAAGAAATTGTTTATGGCCTTTCTCTGTTCGAATAGTCGGTCTAACATATGGAGGGTGGAATTCCAAAGGGCGAAACGTCACATATCTGCCCATCTTGGGGGAGGGTGTGCTTTGCGGTGTACAAGTGGCTAAAGTGCATGCAAAGTTTCCTGGCCATTTTTAGGATGTCTTGCAGATGGTTGGAAGACTTCAGAAACCGCTTGACAATCAGATTGAACACGTGTGCCATGCAGCGTGCATAGCTCAGCCCTCCTTGACATGGTGCTGACACAAAATTCTTCCCATTGTCATTCACCATGGTTCTGATTTTGAGTTGTCGCGGAGAAAGCTAGGATTCGATTTCTTGATGCAGGACATGGAGCAGTTTCTCTCCTTCGTTCACCCAGGGAAACGAGGTGCAGAACAGCATGACACTGCCGTGCCCTGCACATGTGGTATGCTGGAAGGCCCCTGTGAATTGTCCCTGCAGTGGAGGCTGAGGACACGGTGGAGGATGAGGTTTCGGAGGCGGCGGACATTGTCCAAGGACCACCGGCGTGGCAACGTGCAGGCAAAAATGGCGTCACCTGGCCAAGTTTCTGGTGTGGCTGTGCAGGAACCACATTCATCCAGTGGGCCATGAAGGACATGTATTGTCCCTGCCCATAGTTACAGCTCCACGCGTTGGTGCTGCCGTCCACCTTGGCAGACAACGACAGGCTCAAGGAGTGGCCCACCTTCTGTTGTACATGTGTGTGCAGGGCTGGTACTGCCTTTTTGGCAAATAAATAACGGCTTGGGACTCTCCACCTCGGCTCGGCACAAGCCATCAGTTATCTGAAAGGTGCAGAGTCCACCACTTGGAAAGGAAGGGACTGCAGCACCAGCAACCTGGACAAGAGCACATTCAGCTTCTGCGCCGTTGGATGCGTGCACGCATACAGTTGTCTCTTGGCAATCGCTTCAGTGATTGATTGCTGATGGAATGACTGACGAGGAGTAGGAGGAGGTGCATGAGCATCAGGACCAGCAGATGATGGGAAGGACAGACAGCTACCTTTATCTGAGGTGGTGGAGCCTTGACTGCCTGAAATCGGGTGCGCGCTACTCGCTGATGCAGTGGTTGCTGCGGCAGGCTGGACCACCAAATTGGAGCCATGGTTCTCCTAGGCCACTTTATGGTGATGCTGCATATGTTAACGCAGGGCCGTGGTGCCAACATTGGCACCCTGGCCACGCTTCACCTTCTGTCCACATATTCTACATATGGCCATGTTCACCTCCTCCGGCGGCTTAATAAAAAACTGCCACACCGCCGAGTAGGTGATTTTACCCCCAACTCTCCACACTGACTGACTGCTACCGCCGCTGCCTCTGTGAACCCGTGCACCGCTACTTCCCGGGGAGGTAGGCTCCTGCGAAGCAGGTGGTCTATCCCCGACACGTTTCACTCCCGAACTCCCACTGCTTTCACCCAGCTGACTCCCGACCACGCTACGGACTTGCTGGCTCCGCCGCTGGCTCACGGGCAAGCTGCCACCCTCTTCTCCCGATGATGATGAAGCCCCTTCGTCACCCGGCTTCTAAGTGCGATTAGCTACATCCTCATCATTGAGTACTGTCTGCACGTTACTGATGTCCTCCTCAACCGTCTCTGGGTCAGGAGCCGGACCGCTCGCAACACCAGCTCCCAAGCCACTCTCCTCATCAGTACTTGCCCGCCTAGTGGAGGAAGCGGCGGATGTCTCCTCCTGATCTTGGCTGGTCAGTAGCTGCTGACTGTCCTTTAGTAGCTCGTCCTCCCTAAAAAAGTGGAGCCAAGCGCACAGCATATAATACTTCTCTGGCTGAGGGAACAGAAAAGGACAGAGGCAGGTTGGGGACAGGTGAAGGCTCAGGGCCTACTCCTGGGCCATGCCAACTAAGTGTTGTGTCAGAGAAACCCACCGAATCTTGGTTGGGGGTGTCTGATGTCACTTGGGATGAAGTTTACGACTTCAACAATTCAAGAACCTCTGGATTGCTGGTCAAGACAAGACCACTAGATAACACCTGGAGCTCTGGCCTCTCGCTGCGACCCCTGCTGCCACGCCCCGTTACTCTCCTGTGACCTATGCCTGCGCCAGAAACATTTGCGCCTCTGCCACTCCCCTGTGCAGGGCCTGGCACTTCTCTGTCTGACATACTGTTAGATCAAATAATCCAATGTTAGATTAAATATTTTTTATTTTGCCACTAATACACGGCAAACTGGGCTTCACAATCTATCACAACACTGCAGAACATCAATTAGGCCCAAATTTTGTTCTACTTTTACACAACAGGCTTTTAAACAGATATATGCAATGCTGGATGGCGAATATATTTTTATTTTGCCACTAATACACTGAAAACAGTGCTTTACAATATATCATAGCAATATCACAATAACAATAGAAAAGACAGGTGCACTCTGCTCTCTTACTAAACCCTCATGCTGATGTTAAAATTGAGAATTAACCAACATATCCTACTGTGGAGGACATGTCTGAGCCTGAGCACCGCGCCACGGTTTCTTAAGTAGCTCGGGTCCTAACGCTCACCTACCTGTGCCGTGTGGGCAATACCAGGGGTTAGTGGGCTGAATTACAGGAGTGTAAAGGCCGACTCGCAGCAAACTCCCCAGTCACCTCCAGCATGCAATGAGAGGAGGGAAAAGTCTCTGAGCCCAACACAAGACTGGCTAATATGGCCCAGGCCTCACAGGTGCACCGAAATGCAGCATGTGGATGGAAATTAGACACATTTACCTAGAAGTTTATATACCTCCAAACAATTCAATATACAAAACGACTGCAAAAATGGCGTGGTGTTAAACAGGTAGGAAATGCTCAAACCCAAATGCAGTTGTGCATATATATATACAGGGGAGCAGATGCCCGCAGCGGACCATGATATATCACTGCACCGCAGAATGTCAATTAAGCCCAAATTTTGTTCTACTTTTAAATAACAGGCTTTTCAATAGATATATGCAACGCTGGATGGCGAATATATTTTTATTTCATGACTAATACACTGAAAACAGGGCTTCACAATATATCACAGCACCGCAGAACATCAATTAGGCCCCAATTTTGTTCTACTTTTTCACAACAGGCTTTTCAACATAGAAGTACAACGCTGGACGGCGAATATATTTTTATTTCGCCACTAATACATGACAAACAGGGCTTCCGAATATATCACTGCACCGCTAAGCAGCAAAGATATTTTTTCTTTTTCCACTAATGGAAAAAAGGGTTTTAAAACAGATAACTACACCGCAGAGCGGAAAATTAATTTTTCCTTTTTCCACAAATACGGTACACGTAAAAAAGGCTTTAAAACAGATAACTGCACCGCTGAACGGCAACATTTTTTTTTCCTTTTTCCACTAATACACCCAAAAAAGGCCTTTAAAACAGATAACTGCATCGCTGAGCGGCAAATAGATTTTTTCTTTTTCCACTAATACACAACAAAAAGGGTTTTAAAACAGATAACTGCACCACTGACCGGAAAATATATTTAACTTTTGCCACTAATGCACAATTAGAAGGGCTGTAATTTTCGCCCTTCACCACACAACAGCTAATAAGCCCTAATAAGCCAGAATGCTTTAGAACATATAACTAATAAAGAAATATTTCCTTCTAATAAACCCTGTTAATACCTGTATCAAACAGCACTAGCACCCAAATAAGACAGGTTTGATGGAATTACAGACCATTGATGGTGACAGCTTCCTTGCTGGCTTACATTTAGACCATTTTCTACACTTAAATCAGACATAGAAAATGATGAATGAAACCTGGCGTGAGCAGGGAAGAAGTTGAAAATTCTGCCGCAACATAGCGTGCGACAGAATCTGTGCCAGATATACGCCACAAAACTTTAGTTGTTTGGAAATGACTATATATATATATATATATATATATATATAAATATGTATATAATGTATATACGTTACACATTACTCACACACATACACACACACAGACACACAGACACACATGTATCTTTTATGAAAATACATGATCTTTTATCATAATAAACAATGTCACAGTAACATTGACTTGACGCCTGATATTGGTATTTCAGAGTATGAAAAAATAAAACAAACAATCTAGATTTGGAAAAAAACTTGTAGTAAAATGCCAGTGTCTGACAGTGAGGCGTTGTGTAATATTATGTAATATGTAATAGTATGCCAGTCCTATAAAAGCCAAATGTGAATCTTAAATTCAGGGAATTATCATTTATGTGAAATATCTGCATGACCATCACTTATGCGCCCCAAGATAATGCACATCTTGCAATTTCACAGGTGACTTTTTTTTTTCTTGCAGGTCCGCTCTGAACTATCATTCTCATATACACACATAAGTACATACATACATACATACATACGGTATCATACACACAATATAGCTTCATATACACACATAAGCACATACAAACAGTATCATACAGTACACACACAAGTACATACATACAGTTTCATATAGACACATAAGCACATATATACATAGAGACAAATTTATTAAGACTGGCATTTTAGACGATGGTCTTGATAAATACCTGCGCTGGCAGTGGATGACTGAGGTTATGTAGAGGCTCTGGCCTCTAAATAACTTTGGAGGTTCCCCTGCCACTTCAAAATGTAAGACAGCTTCCTAGCTTAAAACAGGAATAGAAAAGGGTAAATGAGACGAGCCTGCTGACATGTTCCCTTTTCCGTCCTCGCCATGCCCACTTTTTTAGACCTGACGTGAGCCGCAATCTGAGCTTGAGTTTCTTGGAGGATAATGCCTCCATGTGGCTTCTTTTGCTGTTCCCTCCATGTTTGAACGGAAGGTTCCCTCCCTTTCATCCTGTTCTGACTAGGCTTTATCAGTGAAGAAGAATTATACCTCTTCACATATGTCTGTGTGCTGCATTACAGGGGTATGGGGACAGCATGGGGAGAAGAGAAGAATGGCAGCTTTGGTCATAGACTTAGCCTAGAGAAGGCGCTGGGCTGGTGGGCACAGCCTCCTCCACTAAACAGATAAATCAGCTTTTTCCTGCTTAGAAGCTTTAATAGTGGAGATGTTGCCAAATAGAATTCATAGAGAAGGGCCTACTGGAAAATTCTCTGGTCCTCTGGTAGGCCAGCTGACACTGTACACTACACAAGAGGAATGGTAAAAGAGCAGCTAAGGACATTGAATTGGGGGTATTAGCAAGTTGGATGTTTCTGTAGGTTAGGAAAATGTAGGGAGGGTGCTGGAAATGTGAGGATCCAAAGAAGTTTTCATGGCAGAGAAGATGTTATCTTCAATGTACTTTTTTCACTTATTTGATCTGTTGATTGTCACTGTAGAACTAATATCTCTTTATAAAATGAGTAACAGTATGGTGGTACTATTGAGTCACTATAAGTTATGAGTGGGAGGTGCCATATTCGATTTTGTGTTATTTCGCGAATATTCGATTGAATATTCGTCATATATTCGTAGAAATAAAATATTCGTCATTATTCTATGTATTGCGAATGTTACGCAAATTTATATTCGCGTATTGTGATTTGAACTTTGTACAGTGTACACAGGCAAATTTCCTATTGGGTTAGCTTAGTAGAATCAACGAAGATATTGAATATAGCACTATATTCTCAATCTTCGTTATATTCTAGCAAGCCAACTATTAGGAACTCAGTTCTAAGTTGAATTCGCAATGCGAGTATAAGTTCGCATTGCAAATTCAACTTAGAGCTGATTTCCTAATGGTTGGCTTGCTAGAATATAACAAAGATTGAGAATATAGTGCTATATTCAATATTCGTTATCTTCTTTATATTCTAGCAATACAACCACTAGGAACTCAGCTCTAAGATGAATTCGCAATGCGAGTATATGTTTGCATTGCGAATTCAACTTAGAACTGAGTTCCTAATGGTTGTATTGGTAGAATATAACAAAGATTGAGAATATAGTGCTATATTTGATATCTTCGTTATCTTCGTCAATTCTAGCAATCTAACCATTAGGGACCCAGCTCTAAGTTGAATTCACAATGCGAACATATACTCGCATTGCGAATTCAACTTAGAGTTAAGTTCCTAATGGTTGTATTGCTAGAATATAACAAAGATAACGAATATTGAATATAGCACTATATTCTCATTCTTCATTATATTCTAGCAAGCCAACCATTAGGAACTTAGCTCTAAGTTGAATTTGCAATGCGAGTATATGTTCGCATTGCAAATTCAACTTAGAGCTGGGTTCCTAATGGTTGGCTTGCTAGAATATAACGAAGATTGAGAATATAGTGCTATATTCTCAATATTAGTTAATTCTACACAGATCCAATTTGAATGTGCAATGCGAGTAATACAGGTTATATTAATCGCATTGCGAATACAACTTAGTCAAATTTGTGAGATCGTGATTCTCACATCCGACAGTACATTTTAGCATGGAGGCGTTCCCATTGTGATGGGGACGCCCCATGCACACGGAAAGTCGTCAGAAGCGGCAACAGGCATTCACTGGAGCGGGCAGAGAGCCAGGAATCCTCCGAAAAGGTAAGAACAGCTTTTGGGAAGTAGGAAGACATCCAGAGAGCAACAAGGATTATCAACTTAAAAAAAACAAAAAACGAATATTCTAAATAGCGAATATATAGCGCTATATTCGAAATATTCTCGAATTAACTAAGTGCCGATATTCGCTAAAAAAATTCGCTATTCAAATATTAGCGCTCAACACTAGTCGCTATTAAATTATTGGTGATATTATGTTTTGTATAGCGACTGTGACCACAGTATATATGGTATGTTACTGTATTTTAGGTACAATATTTCAGCATTTGGAGACTCATTTTTAATTTTGCTCAGGGTTACACTTGGTCTAAAACTGGCACTGCTAAAAAGATTATAATTAGGGTTGAGTGAATCAAAGTATCCGAAGTGGACTTCCATCCAAATTTCAGGGAAAACCGAATTTCTTCTTGATTCGTGGTAATGAATCAATTTTCCCTGAAATGCTCTAAAAAAAAAATACTCACCTCATCCGTTTGAGCACAAAGGGACTGCCGCAGCCATCGTGGTTGTATATGACATCAAATCTATCAATCTGCTCACCTGCTCCTGCTTCATAACATGCTGCTTACAGATTAATTTGCATTTTCAAGGTGACAGGTTTCCTTCAAGCCTGTTGTGAGGATTCTGTGCTAGACTCAGTGGACAAATAATGGATTCATTCTAGTAACTATAGACTCTAGATAAATAATATAATATTCTTTTTTCACGTATACCCTGGATGTGTAAAAAGCTTTCCTTGTTCTAACAGGTTCAAAACTAGATTATAGCAGCAATTATTTTTCATGTACAGTCATGGCCAAAAGTTTTGAGAATTACATAAGTTTGGAAGTTTTTATAATAGCAATTTGCATATACTCCAGAATGTTATAAAGAGTGATCAGATGAATTGCATAGTCCTTCTTTGCCATGAAAATTAACTTAATCCCAAAAATAACTTTCCACTGCATTTCATTGCTGTCATTAAAGGACCTGCTGAGATCATTTCAGTAATCGTCTTGTTAACTCAGGTGAGAATGTTGACGAGCACAAGGCTGGAGATCCTTATGTCAGGCTGATTGGGTTAAAATGGCAAACTTGACATGTTAAAAGGAGGGTGATGCTTGAAATCGTTGTTCTTCCATTGTTAACCATGGTGACCTGCAAAGAAACGCGTGCAGCCATCATTGCGTTGCATAAAACTGGCTTCACAAGCAAGGATATTGTGTCTACTAAGATTGCACCTCAATCAACAATTTATAGGATCATCAAGAAATTCAAGGAAAGAGGTTCAATTCTTGTTAAGAAGGCTTCAGGGCGTCCAAGAAAGTCCAGCAAGCTCCAGGATAATCTCCTAAGGAGGATTCAGCTGCGGGATCGGAGTGCCACCAGTGCAGAGCTTACTCAGGAATGGCAGCAGGCAGGTGTGAGCACATCTGCACGCACAGTGAGGCGAAGACTTTTGGAAGATGGCCTGGTGTCAAGAAGGGCAGCAAAGAAGTCACTTCTCTCCAAAAAAAAACATCAGGGACAGATTGATCTTCTACAGAAAGTATAGTGAATGAACCGCTGAGGACTGGGGCAAAGTCATATTCTCAGATGAAGCCTTTTTTTCGATTGTTTGGGGCATCAGGAAAAAGTCTTGTCCGGAGAAGAAAAGGTGAGCGCTACCATCAGTCCTGTGTCATGCCAACAGTAAAGCATCCTGAGACCATTCATGTGTGGAGTTGCTTCTCATCCAAGGGAGTGGGCTCACTCACAATTTTGCCCAAAAACACAGCCGTGAATAAAGAATGGTACCAAAACACCCTCCAACAGCAACTTCTTCCAACAATCTGTTACGACCAGAGGAAGTGGATCCTCTGTGTCAGCTGATAGAGGACTAGGAGTTTGCCCAATATTGCTGACTGCTGACTCACAGAGTCAGGACACTGGTGTTTGCACCAGTCACCCAGAATGCAGCTAACTGCAGCAATGTGAACAGAGTCCAACAAATGCGGAATAAAGGAACAGAAGGTCTTTACTGGCAGACGGTTATACAAAAGTCACTTGAGATAAAGGCAAAACAAAGTTCAGAGTAATGCAGTGTGCAGATTAAAGCTGTCTCGTTGTCAGGCAGTGTAGGGTCAGGAATCCAGGCAGACTTACAGGAGACGATGGACAGAAGCGTAGACAGAAGATGCAGTGTTCGATAATCCAGGTGATTCAACAAACAGATGGCAGGCAGATACGTAGTCAAACCGAGCAGGGGTCCATAGTCCAGGCAATCCAGCAAGTAGACGGTAGGCAGAGTCAGGGTCCAGCAAAGCAGGGGTCAGAATCCAGAAAATCCAACAAACAGACACGGAGGGACGCTTCAGCGGGAGTCAAGAGGTACAACAACCACGCTTGGGCACCTCCTCCAGAGTGAAGCTGCCCTAAATACTCAAAGCCCCACCTATGGGTGGGGAGGATAATCAGGACCAGCTGCTTATCCCCTATAAGACAGGGAGAGGTGCATGCGCATGCTCTATAGCGCCTCAGATGACACCTGGTAGTAAGGATGGATGTGGCGATATGCTGGAGGACGCCTGCGTCTCTTATAAGGTAAGCCAGCCCTGGAATCCATGGTGCTGAGCTGTGCAGACAGGGATCTGACACAATCCAACAACAGTTTGGAGAAGAACATTGCCTTTTCCAGCACGATGGAGCACCGTGCCATAAGGCAAAAGTGATAACTAAGTGGCTTGGGGACCAAGACGTTGACATTTTGGGTCCATGGCCTGGAAACTCCCCAGATCTTAATCCCATTGAGAACTTGTGGTCAATCCTCAAGAGGCGGGTGGACAAACAAAAACCCACTAATTCTGACAAACTCCAAGAAGTGATTATGAAAGAATGGGTTGCTATCAGTCAGGAATTGGCCCAGAAGTTGATTGAGAGCATGCCCAGTCGAATTGCAGAGGTCCTGAAAAAGAAGGGCCAACACTGCAAATACTGACTCTGCATAAATGTCATGTAATTGTCGATAAAAGCCTTTGAAGCGTATGAAGTGCGTGTAATTATATTTCACTACATCACAGAAACAACTGAAACAAAGATCTAAAAGCAGTTTAGCAACAAACTTTGTGAAAACTAATATTTGTGTCATTCTCAAAACTTTTGGCCGCGGCTGTAACTATAATTTTGTCGCAATCACTAAAAGTCTAGTTCCTTTCTCTCATTCTTCACCTCGCCCTGTTTTTCTTCTTATTAAAGAACAACTATTCTTTAATTTCCATAAATCAATAATACAAGCCAAAGTAAGAAACATTGTTATAAATTATTTTATGGAAAACTGCTTTTGTCTACACCAACTCAGCTTTCAGTATGGATATATTCAATGACTGTCTATTGATACTATTTGAGCACTTTACTATACTTAATCATCATCTGGCACTGCTACTTAGGCACTGTATCACACATTACTTTTGAAGTGCGTATCTGTAGAAGAACTCTGTAGCAATACTATCTAGACAACACTCATTGAAAAAAAATAATGCACTCAGATAGAAATGTTAAATTGCTGCAAAACTCAGCATGCAGATATGTAAATGAGTATAGGCATGGTCTGATTATACACTGGTCCTTGCCACAAGAGGACATACAAGTGCTTCCCCTACTGCCCTATAAAACATTTTCAGAGACTATTTTTGAGTAGTGTACCTCTTGGTGAGAGATGGTTGACTGCTAGACATGCCTTTATGATGCACTTGAAGACATTTTGCCCAGTTGACAGACTTTGAGAGTAGGTGCTTTATTGGTCTGAAAAGAGCAGGATGATCATTTTTGCAAACAGCACACTATCTAGGCCATTTTGACTTATTAGGCGGTGTTGGGAGCAGTGGTTATGTCAGGGCATGCACACATGGCAAACAGGGTTTGCATAGTCCAGAGACAAACCACCAGTAGAGAAAATCATTTAATCCGCTAACAAGCATGACCAGCTTCCGAGTTGTCTGCTTCTGGCGCCAGACTATAGGTAAAAAGCTGAATGGCAGAGATGTGGGGTGTTGGAATACTGCTAATTTAAAATAATATGACTCCTATGGCTTAGGCTATGAGGTAAACTAGTATACGTCTCTAGTTTTCAAAAGCCTTCTCTGTTCAGCAAGGCTCTCTTCCAGTCTCTGCCCCTAAAAGGGTCGTCAATCTTTTCAATGCGATGGTATGAGATATTTAACATGTTCAGTCGCATATTTACCCTCATTATGTTTAAAGACTGAATTATTCCAAAACCTGTTATTTGGGAGTGATTGCCTTGGACCATATTTACAGCATGTGTCAGAAATATAGTAAAGGTACAGACAAGGACAGTGATGCCCTGAACTGAGACCACCCCGCTGTCCCTACCTACTTGCAGTAGCTAGTGTTGAGCGAAGCATTAGAAGCGGAATTTAGTCTGGAGTTTAGGAAAACTTCGATTCGCAACAAATCCAAATTTTCTCACGCTTTGTGGTAACGAATCAGGTTTTATTAAAATGGCAACTGCACGTGTTACAAAGCAAAACTAAGTAGAGGAGACAAGCCCAGAAATGCAAGATCACCCATAATGTTGTGCAGCCAGCCAATCCACAGATAGCCATCCCCTGTGAAGTCACAGCCCTATAAAACCCTTATCCCACACGGTCTCCGCCATTGACCTGTGAGCTGAGCATAGGGAGAGATGTGTGAAGCGCTCATACGCTAGGGACAGTATTTATGAAAATTAATAGAAGAATATTGAAAAGGGAGAATGCAGGGAGACTGCAGGGAGAGTGCAGGGAGAATTATTCTGAGTCAATTTTATTTATTTATTCCTACATTTACTTATTCCTAGATCAGCCATAAGTTAACATATGTAATTTAATACCAATAAGATGGAAGCATTTATTATTCTACTGCCAGTGTGCCAACCAATACCATCCAGTCTGCACTCTTAGGGGAGCCAAGTCTTAATGATGACCATTCTCATTTTTTGCTGGATTTACTTCTTTCAAATCATCCTTAAAAGTCTCCATATCCTAGAAAAGTTGGCAAGATGCAGAGGGCTAATTGGCTGCCCAGTTCTTCACTGCAACATGGCCACAAACCGCATGCAGCATGGCAGCTTTGTGTGGCGGTACCCTAAGGCGGAGTGGCCTAGGTATACCTGATTTATAGCTATTTGTGATTAATTTATAACAAATCAAATTTTTTGTCGAACTTTGGCAAAGATGGCCAATTTCATTTTTCAAAACTTCGCTGCCCTTATGCTAAATAGATGCAGAGACGAACACATGGATAGAACAAACACAAAAGCAGAGTTGACAGAAATGGGTCAAAACCAGACGGGCTATCCAGTACCAAAATTAAGACAGAGAGTGGTCAAAAGACAAGCCGGTGTCAGAAACACAGATTACCAATTACAGTACAGAAACTGGGAACAAGAGAACAATGCTAGTGGACAAACAAAGACTATCACTCGCAATAGTGAACTGATAGGAGAGGAAATTAAAACAACTGAAAAACATAGGCCCATCATGCCTGCCTAGGATTCAACCGCTTAGCACGGTAAAGATACATCACGTTTTTGTGATGAGTGAGTATAATGATCTGATGACGGGTCCCTTCTAAGAAATGCCTCAATTCCTCAAAGGCCCATTTGATAGCCAGCAGTTCCTTATTGCCAATGTCATGGTCCCTCTCAACAGAGGAAATTTTCTCGAAAATAATGCACATGCTTGAAAGTTTGTTAAAGAGGATGACCCTTGAGACAACACTGCACCAATCCCTACCTCAGAAGCATCCACCTCAATAGTGAATGATTTGGTGACTAGAGACGAGCAAAGTTCTTAAAAATTTGATTCGGCTACTTGACAAATTTTGCAAAAATAATTTACTTTGTGACGAATTACTTCGTCATGAAGCACATTTCTTTGTAAGTAGCGGGCACAATGATGGGGAACATACTTACTTTATCTATTTGAGCTCAAAGAGGCTGCTGGCCATCTTGCTTTAAGATCCAGCACAAAATCTCTTTGCGCTCAAATGGATGAGGTGAGTATGATTTTTTTAATTTTTACTGCCATTTCAGGGAAATTGATTTGTTACCACAAAGCAAGAGAAAGTTCGGCTTTGTGGCGAATCGAATTTTCCCTAAAATTTGGATCGAAGTACTTCGATTCGCTAAACACTATTGGTGACATCAGGTTGAATAAGTACAGGTGCATGAACAAACCTATCTTTCAAAATTTCAAAGGCAGACATAATATCAGGGGACCAATGGAGAAGATCTGCCCTTTTCCTGGTTGTCAGTTATAAACTTTCTATAATAGTTGACAAAACCAAGGAATTGTTGAAGGGCCTTGAAGTAGACCTAGCCTAATTCACTATGGCTTGAACTTTAGCAGGGTCTATGCAGAAACTTTGGAGTGACAGGATATGACTCAGGAAAGAGACTTGTCCTACACCAAATACACATTTACTTAGTTTAGCAAACAACTTGTTTTCTCTCCATTGTTGTAGAACCTTTCTCACATGTAAAATATGAGAAGACCAATCAGGAGAAAATATCAGAATATTGTCGAGATACACTACAACAAACGGACTCAGAAATTCTTAATATTATTCACGAGATTTTGAATAACAGCAGGAGCATTAGACAACCCAAAGAGCATCACAAGGTACTCAAATGCCCTTCAATAATATTGAATGCTGTTTTCGATTCATCCTCCTCTTGAATTCTAATCAAAATATAGGCTCCACTAAGATCTATTTTAGTGAACCACTGAGCCCCAACAATTTGATTGAACAGATCTAGAATGAGAGTAAGGCCTCATGCACACGACCGTTTTTTTATGCTGTCCGCAAAAAGGGGTTCCGTTGTTCAGTGATCCGTGTCCGTTTTTGCCTTCCGTTGTGCTTCCGTGTGTCTTCCGTTTTTTTAGCGGACATGACCCAAAAGATTTTACCAAAAGACAGGCTGACAATGTTTCCCAAGTGCCTGCCAAGGGATCCGCAAAAAAAACGGACACGGAACACGGATGACACACGGATGGCCATCCGCATTTTTCACGGACCCATTGACTTGAATGGGTCCGTGAACCGTTTTTCACGGACAAGAATAGGACAGGTTATATTTTTTTGACGGACTGGAATCACGGACCACGGACACGGAGGACAAACGGTGCATTTGCCGAGGTTTCCACGGACCCATTGAAAACCAATGGGTCCGCAGAAAATCACGAAAAACGGAGCAACGGACACGGAAACAATCAACGGTCGTGTGCATGAGGCCTAAGAGGTTACTGGTTTCTGACCATGATTTTGTTTAACTCTTGGCAATCAATGCAAGAGCATAATCCACTACCTTTTTTACCCACTAAAAAGAATCCACGTCCCATAGGGGATACAGATGATCGAATATGGCCTTTTTTTTTTTACACTGTCTTAAATATAATATAATGGCCTGCCTTTCAGGCTCAGTATTCTGCTTTGGGGATATTTAGCACCAGGATCAAGTTCACAGGAACATGTTGAGTGATACAATCATACTCGTGATGGAAGGTGCACGGCTTCAGAGGCCTCTTTGAAAAAAACATCCTGAAAATCAGTGATGTACTCAGGTAGTGATCCTTCCTCTAGCTCAAGACTAGAGAGCTGAATGGATAACCAATGATTAGAACACTGAGGGTACCATTTAACTAGCTCACCAGTAAAGAACGGACCATGCACCTTGAGCCAGGGTAAACCCACGATTGACAATATCAGGAGTCTTATAATCAATAAACCCTCCAGTTAAAGGAGTAGTATCCACCCCGGAGACCAGAATAGCTTCAGGAAGTCTATGTAGTTTTAATCCCAAGGCAGTTGCAATATCAAAATTAGGCTACTTTCACATCTGCATTTTCACTTCTGGTTTTGAAATCTGGCAGAGAATCTCAAAACTGCTTGAAAACACATCCATTTGAATAATAGAACTGGCTGCATCCTTTCAGAACGGATCCGGTTTTATTATATTGAAAATGAACATGCTGGATCCGGCATCAAATACCATTGTGTCCGAAAAAAATGGATCTGGCACCATTGACTTACATGGTTTTTAATGCTTGATCCGGCATGCTCAGGTTCCCATGCTGCACATGGGCATGGGAACGCAACAAAATGTAACAGAATGCATTCTGGTGCACTCCGTTCCAGATTGTTCAGTTTTGTCCTCATTGACAATGAATAGGGACAAAATTTAAGTGTTTTCCTCTGGCTTTGAGATACTCTGCCGGATCTCAAAAGCGGAAGGGAAAACGCTGATGTGAAGGTAGCCTTATCAAAACTGGCAGCAGCCCCAGAATCCACAAATGCTTGAATAGAAACAGACCTTCCTTGTGAAGACAGATTAGCAGGCAGCAAAACCAGGCAAGCCCTTTCGGGAAATATCTGTGCGTCTGAGTGACCTCCCCGATCATCACTCAGACGCTGAAGTTTTCCGACTTTGGTCTGGCAGGGCAGGATTGCAGCTGATATTCAGGACTTCCGCAGTAGAAACAGAGGGAATGTTTCTTACAATGTTCCTTCCTTTGCTGAGGCAACATGACTTTCACTTGCATGGGTTCCTAGGACTCAACGGGTGCCTTGGACGCAGACTTGAGAAACAGAGGAAAAGGAAGAAGTATGGACAAAGACAGACCTTTCACGCTTACGTTCCCTTAAACAACAGTGTATGCGGATAGCCCAGGACATAGCCTCATCTAGGGACCCAGGAGTGGCATAGCTGACTAAAAGGTCTTTAAGTGTATCAGAAAGGTCTAATCTAAACTGAGACCCGAGAGCCGGATCATTCCACCCAGAAGCAGTACACCATTTTTGGAACTGACAGCAATACCGGTCATCTGCCTTCATGCAGTGAGAGGAACTGACTCTCTGTGTACGCTGCTCTGTCTGGCTCATCTTACAAGAGACCGAGAGCGGAAAAGAAACAGTCAACAGAATACAGTTTAGGTGAGTTGAGTAGAAGTGAGAATGCTCATTCCTTGGGATTATCTTGCAACAGAAACATAATAATACTCCCTGTGCATTGGTACCCGAGGAGTGATGTCTGAAAAAAAAATAAAGTTTGCAACTCTCTCTGAAAGTTACAAAACTTTTACGGTCACCAGAGAAGCGGTCAGGGAGCTTAACCTTAGGCTTCATCAGTGACGAGGCAGCAGAAGCAGTGGAACTAGTCTGACGGGACTCTTGCTGCTGAACTGTCTCAGCTAAATCCTGCACCAACTGAGTGATACTCTCCATCTGTGTGGCTAAAGCTGCCATGGCGTTCATGATAAAGCAAGTACACTAGCTTTTTTAGGCCAGTGATAATGTCAGGAATATAGCAGAGGTACCCGCAAGGACAGTGAGACCCTGAACTTAGACCACCCCACTGTCCCAACCTACTTGCAGTATTAGCCCTAAACAGCAAAAACCCCAACTGGACAACAGTCTCTACACTAAATAGGTGCAGAGACGACCACATGGACAGAACAAACACAAAAGCAGAGTTGACAGAAATGGTTTAAATCCAGACGGGCTACACAGTACCAAAATGTTAGACAGTGGTCAAAAGACAAGCCGGGGTCAGAAACATGGATTTCCAATATGGAGAGGATTTAAATAGAGCACTGGGTTCCTGGATCAGAACCTGATAGGTCCAGTGGCCTGGTGCTCCATAGGTTGGAACACAAAACCCAGCTCACTGCTTGTCCCCCCCAATTCATGCCCACTGCGGTGAGAAGCAGAGCATTGCTAGGGATGCAGTCGCGCCACTAGGGGATGTGACTCAGCAGCGCGTCTCTCACAGTGTGGCTGATGGCGCCCAGACACTTAAGTTAACTATACCATGTTGCTGTTTTTTGCTGTTTTAATGTATGTCATTAAAGAACAACATTTTTTGTATTGATTGCCGGTTCTACATTATATCTTTCCTCTGTCTACTGGTTTCATAATACAGTTGAACCTGTGCACTAACTAGAAGTAAGTTGGATCTGCTTCTATAACCACTGCAGTTATGTAGAGAGGATTGGACCGGTGGCACTGGGGCATAGAACAATTAGTTTAACTTTTTTAGCTGTTTTAACAACCTTCCTGCCTTTTATTGTGTTTTTTTCTTTTTTTCAATGCTTTTGTGTTTTAATACACTGAAGGTAGAGAGGGTTTATATTTTTTGATTACTGAATGTGGTCTATGATAAATAAAATAGCTTTGGACTTTCATACATTCAGTAACTTTTATACATTCAGTAAAAGTAAAGTAATAGATTTACAGAGTGGCTCAACTTTGTATATAGAATAATTTTATATGCAAATTTATAATGGTTCTCAAAGGTGAACTTTCATTTGAAGTCATAATAAATGATATTTTCTAGTACATATCCAAGCTAACACAATTTCAGCTCTTTTTTACCCTCTTACTAACAGGCCTAGCTTATTAAAAAAATATGATAATATCTGCAAATTATTTTGTTTTTCCATTATTACCCGCATATAACACATTTCTGTTTGTTATCTCTCTGTAATATTCATTCTGGATCTGGATTTACAATAATCATTTCTGAAACAGCTCTGTTGAGAACCGGTACACAGATTTGCCAACAAATGCATGCATTACAGTAAATTGTGAAAATACCGTTATGTCAAAAAGCTAGAGCAAATTCCTGGCTAAATTAGTCATTTAAAATGCATTACATCCTTATACATTACAGCTCATGGGCGTAAAACCATAGAATTGATATTGTATCCCCCTGAGTCTCATTTTAATACAGGAGCAGTGATTTTGCCTAATTGAAGATTTGGTGTGTAAGAGCGGGTTACTGTGACATTGGAGGTTAAATACATGCTGTTGCATACCTTAATTTGCCTATGCAGCTTACTAAAGCAGATGTCTCTGGGAAGCATCCATTCTTATAATTAACTTTACAGTATAGAAATGAGAAAGTCACACATTTCGCATTAGAAACAGTGTTTGATCTCTTCGGAATGCTGTATTTAGAATGTAATAATGCCTCATTTTAATGTTTTCCAATTGTACTACAAAATACATAAGAAAAAATGCATTAATGCACTTTAAATGAAGACATATTGAGTATGATACATTGAATTTGCACGGTAATAATAGCAGTAATGTGATCTGCAATATTGTACTTTTCTGTTGCTCCCTGCTGGCTGCAATATTCAAAACAAGAATGAAAAATATATCTTCTCACCTCTTATTAGGCATCTGTTCACACTGGAGGCTCCATCGACAATTCTGTCAGTGAATTAGTCCTGTGACGGTTGTGGCCAATCACTAGCCTCAGCAGTCACATGTGCTTGTACAGCACTCTAGAACAGGAATGGTGACTATATAATAAGCTGTCCTTGTGTGTCACCTCTGCTACTCCCTTGCTGTAAAATAGTCATTGCAGCATACCTCACAGGCACTATTCCATTCCTCAGAAAAATGGGCAGGGATGATAACAGCAATGTTATCTTTCTATTACGCTGTACGGTACATGAATACACAGTGGCATTCTTTACCTGATGTGCACTTACAGTTGAGTCCCTCTTTACCTTTCCTTGGCTCATCTCTCAAGATGGTACAGGATGACCACCGTTGAAAAAGAAAAAAACGTTTGCACTATTCACAACGACCAACAAAAAAGTTTTTTCTTTTTTTAATCAGAGTGTGTCATGTAGCACTATATATTGAGCTAAGAGGAGAGGGAAGGAAGGATCTATATCTATATACATAAAGTGGCATATATCTGGTCATAAATGACACCCATAGTGCTCAGCTAGTTTCCAGTTAGTGCCAAACAGTCCAACAACCAAACTACCCAAATTAAGGTATACAGTACTGTGCCCACAGAATGCTAAACAGTGCTCACATAGAGCCACATTGTTGTAACATAGTACCCTATATGATCCATATACTGCCAGTGTTCAGAGTCCACTATACCCACATAAAAGCATACAGAGTCCATAGTGATAATCAGTGCCTAGTTTACCAAACAGAACTCACAAAGAGCCATATATATAGTGTCAAACTGTCATACTTTGCCAACAAAGAGACATACAGTGGCAAAAGAGATGCTAAAACAGAGAAACATTCCATATCAAAATCATATACCTGTATATTATTTACAGCTTTGATTTTCTTTCAACGGTATGCATATTTTGCTGTGGAGAATCCGTCACAGATTTTGCTGCAAAATCTGCTATGAGTCTACAGCAAAATTTGCATGAGTTACATGAGGATTTCACTGTGGATTTGTCATGGATTTCACCCTTTTGCATTGCAGGTCCTTTTTACATTGCAGATTTTTTCAGCAGGGTGCATGTGTCCCATGTGAATGCACCCTAAAATTCCACTTTTAGGATTTGACTCCTTTATGGACTACAGTGGTTATTTTATTTTTTACTACGTGGAAAGTGATCACATCACACAGCTTAGAATAATAGGGGAGAGGTGCATTACTCACTTTGGACAATGTATTTTTATTGAATGGATGGATCTACCATTAGTGATGAGTGACAATATTCAAATTCGCAAAATTTTTGGCTGAATATTCGCCATAGATTTGCAAATTCCAGAATTTGTGATCTCCAGTCATTATTTACTTGATTGCGAAAAAAATTAGCGATTAGAATATTCACGATCAACACTAAGGCCCCTTTCACACGGGTGTGATTTCCACGCGGGCGCAATGCGTGAGGTGAACGCATTGCACCCGCACTGAATCTGGACCCATTCATTTCAATGGCGCTGTGTACATGAGCGGTGATTTTCCCGCATCACTTTTGTGTTGCGTGAAAATCGCAGCATAATCTATATTCTGCGTTTTTCTCGCAACGCAGGCCCCATAGAAGTGAATGGGGCTGCAGGAAAATCGCAAGCATCTGCAAGCAAGTGCGGATGCGGTGCAATGTTCCCGCATGGTTGCTAGAAGACGATCGGGATGGGGACCCGATCTTTATTATTTTCCCTTATAACATGGTTATAAGAGAAAATAATAGCATTCTAAATACAGAATGCAAAGAAAAATGGTGGATTGAGGGTAAAAATAAAATAAAAAATGAAAGAATATGAAAGAGGCCTAAGGGGTAGGCAACTTTCCTATTACTTGCTAGGGATGTTGCTAAGTGCCGATATTTACGATAAATTTGCAATAAATTCATGATAAATTTGCGATAAATTCACAATTACGAATATATAGCACTATATTCTAAATATTTGCAAATTCTCGAAGTGGCGATATTCGTGATTAAAATTCGCAATTCGAATATTCGCCCTCAACACTATCTACCATCCATAAGCAAATCACAAGATATCCCTCTGCTAGGACTTCTAGGAATTAGCTTTAGATTTGCCTGTAGCAAGTCAACGAGATTTTACAATGCCGGAATTTGGATGTAATCTTTAGAAATCTCATCCACATGCTGGGAAAAATTCCATATTGTAAACTGACTTACAGTGTGGTTTTGAAATCCACAGCATGTCAATTTATACTGCAGATTTCCGATGCAGGTTTCACCCTTTGCAATGCAGAAGCTGAAATACCTGTGGTAAATCTGCAGCAGAATTTCCACAGCAGAATTGCTTTAAAATATGCAGTGGAAATTCCGCTCTTGATAAGCGAATTATTGGAAAATTTGATTTGGCTGCTTCGCTGAATTTTGTCATCACACCGGCCGTCGTGGTAACGTCATGCATCATTGCGCACGGGATTTTGTGGCAAATTGAACTTATCCTGAAATTTGGATCAAAGTCCACTTTGTGGACTTTAATTTGCTCAACACTAAGGCTACGTTCACACGACGACATTTGTCGTGCGACAATAAGTCGCGCAACAAATAGGGAACAACTTCACAGCAACATTTGTCGCGTGGCATTTTTTGAATGGATTTTTTGCGACTGTCGCAATCGCAGCATGTCGCATATCGCAATGCGACACCATAGACTCCCATTATAAAAATTGTCGTGCGACAATAGTGCGACTTTTTGTCGCACGACAAATGTCGTCGTGTGAACGTAGCCTAATTGTACCCTTAATCTTTGGCTAGCATTTAATTCCTCTGCAGCAAGGAATGAAGCATTAGAAGGCGTCCAAAATAAATGTAGTAAAATAGTAACAGAAAGAATGGGTTTTGCTCCCCACTTCTGCTATTAATTTGTGACATCCAGACCTGGTTGCATTAAGAATTCATTTACAGGAGACAGGCACTGATATGGAATCCCAGTGTAGAAAAAAGGTATTTTTTCAGCACTACTTAAAAAACAATCCTTTATTTTATATTCATTAAAAGAATCTTGTACAAAAGGATAAAAATTCAAACCTATGCATTTCAGACAGAGTAAGGGCTCTTGCAGATGAGCGGATCTCCTGCGTGTTATCCGCAGCGAGAATAAGAGCCAAGCTGCGCGGTGGACATCAGAGGCACGAAGCAGTAACATGATAGATACTTCTCCGTGCCTCTCTGTGACCCTTTCACTACAAAATCACTGTGAGATAAAGTTGTCACAGTGAGGCCCCTTGCACACGACAGTATTTTGCGGACCGTATACTGGCAGTTTTTTCAGTTCAGTATACTGACAGTATACTGAACCATTCACTTCAATGGGTCTGCAAAAAATACTGAAGTGTCTCCGTATGCCTTCCGTTTCCGTTTTTCCGTTTTTTCTGTTCCGTTTAAATATAGACCATGTCCTATTCTTGTCCGCAAATCACGTTCAGTGGCTCCATTCAAGTCAATGGGTCTGCAAAAAAAACGGAAAGCATACGGAAGTGCATCCGTATGTCTTCCGTATCCGTTCCGTTTTTTGCGGAACCATCTATTGAAAATTTTAAGACCAGCCCAATTTTTTCTATGTTATTACTGTGTACTGTATATGCCATACGGAAAAACGGAACGGAAAAACGGAACCAAAACGGAAACACAACGGAAACAAAAAACGGAACCACGGATCCGATAAAAACGGACCGCAAAACACTGAAAAAAAAATACGTTCGTGTGCAAGAGGCCTGATTTTGTAGTAAAAGGGTTAGGCCTCTTGCAATACGACCGTATGGCTTTTTCAGTATTTTGCGGTCCAATTTTTTCGGATCCATTTTTTGCTTCCGTTGTGTTTCCATTTCGGTTCCGTTTTTCCGTTCTGTTTTTCCGTATGGCATATACAGTATACAGTGATAACATAGAACAAATTGGGCTGGTCTTAAAATTTTCAATAGATGGTTCCGCAAAAAATTGAACGGATACGGAAGACATACGGATGCACTTCCGTATGCTTTCCGTTTTTTTTGCGGACCCATTGACTTGAATAGAGCCACTGAACGTGATCTGCGGACAAGAATGGGACATGTTCTATATTTAAACGGAACCGAAAAATTGAAAAACGGAAATGGAAGGCATACGGAGACACTTCAGTATTTTTTGCGGTCCCATTGAAGTGAATGGTTCAGTATACTGTCAGTATACTGAACTGAAAAAACGGCCAGTATACGGTCCACAAAATACTGTCGTGTGCAAGAGGCCTTACAGAGAGGCACGGAGCAGTATCTATCATGTTACTGCTTGGTGCCTCTGATGTCCACCGCGTAGCTTTGCTCTCATTCTCGCACGCAGGAGATGCGCTCGTCTGCAAGAGCCCTAGGACTTGTCCTTACTCATGGCATGGGCAAGTCTTACTCTGTCCAAAACACGTCAATTTTTAAAAAAAATCCTTTTGTACAAGATATTTTTAAATGTATTTAAAATAACGAATTGATTTTTAAGGAGTGCTGAAGAAATAACTATTTTCTACATTGGAAGTCCCAAATCAATAGACTCTCCGTGTAATGTTAGAATGGATGTGCTGCATCTCCATCTGGTTAGTAGATGGGGTGATTATTGAAGAAGTTAGAGAAATGTATGAATTTAGAATTTAAAATGGATTTTCTAAGCAAGACACCCCCTATAAGGGCCACTGAAATATAGAGTTCATTTTAAACAATGACACTGATTCAGTATATTCACACGGCAATTTATTTTTATCCAATGTAAAATTAGAACATTAGCACGAATCCTTACTGTGAAAAAGATTACGTATCTTAGATACTGAAATACAGTAATACATCAGTTAAGTGCCTTTTAAGGGCATTTATTCTGAAAATACAGTTATAAGTAGGCTTGGATCGCGATCCTGAATAATATAATTAGTCATGAATCACGATTAGTGATACGCAAATTATCTACATCATCTGCAATAGATGAGGCTAATTTGCAGGTCAGCAAAAAATTCTCATTACCCTATAGATCAAATAAAATTTGCTGCACTGTATAAATCACAAAAATTTACTGCAGATCCTTGAATAAGCCGACCTAGAACTTGCTCTTACAAGGATTCATTTATCAGCTGATATAAGATATTTCTACATAGAAATGATGTAAAAAAAGACTCTTGCTATGAACCACACCAAGGTGCCCCCTATGTGCCTGGAAAGATACAGGCAACTTCTTTTCTTGTAAGGATCGGGAGCGTAACAACAATGACTGGTTAACAGAAGCTGTAGAAGTTGCTGATACTTCTTCTTAGCACTTGTAGCAGCACAGTCCTTTAGAAGGTTACACGGTGGTACCATGTAGTGTTGAGCGCGAATATTCGAATAGCGAATTTTTTTAGCGAATATCGGCACTTCGCTAATTCGCGAATATTTCAAATATAGCGCTATAAATTCGCTATTTCGAATATTCGTTTTTTTTTTGTTATATTTTTTTCTTTCCCACTTCCCAACAGTAGTTCTTACCTGTCCTGAGGATTCCTGGCTTCCTGGCTGCTCTAGTCAGTGCCCATTGCCGCTTCTGCCGACTTCCGTGCTCATGGAGCGTCCCCAACCATGGGAACGTCTCCATATACTAAAATGTACTGTCGGATTTGAGGAATTACGTTGAAATCGCAATGCGATTAATTTAAGTTATATTAATCGATTAATATAACTTGAATTAATCGCATTGCGATTTCAACGTAATTCCTCAAATCCGACAGTACATTTTAGTATATGGAGACGTTCCCATGGTGATGGGGACGCTCCATGAGCAAGGAACTTTATGGTTGGCTTGGTAGAATTAGCAAATAGCGAATATGACAAATGTATTCGTCATATTCCTCAAAACGAAGATAACGAAGTATTCTACATCTTCATTTTAGCAACCTATTCGTCAACTTCACTAATTCTAGCAATCAAATAGGAAGGTTGACTATAGAGACAGCTGTGTTAAATTCGCTATGCGAATTTTTTAATAGAATAATTATATTACTTGATATAATTATTATAATTATTCTATTTATTAAAAAAAATATATAAATAATCGCATAGCGAATTAAACACAGTTGTCTCTATAGTCAACCTTTCTATTTGATTGCTAGAATTAGCGAAGTTGACGAATAGGTTGCTAAAACGAAGATGTAGAATACTTCGTTATCTTCGTTTTGAGGAATATGACGAATACATTCGTCATATCCGTCATCTTCGCTATAATTCTAGATATGAAACCAATAGGAAAGTAGCCTTAAGTTAAAATCGCAATACGCGATTATTTAAATCGCATATTAATCACAGTAACTAGAATAATGACGAATATTCGATTTCGACGAATATGAAACGAATATTCGTTCGAATATTCGCGAATTTCGTCGAAATCGAATATGGCACCTGCCGCTCATCACTACCATGCAGCTAAGCTTATAGTCTTCTATAGCAGTGTTCCTCAACTTCAGTCCTCAGTGCCCACCTGCTGGTCATATTTTCAGGATTTCCTTAGTATTGAGCAGATTATATAATTGGTGTCAGTGCATCAGGACTTGCCACATGTATTCATTCTGTCGGATATTCTGAAACCATGACCGACAGGTGGGTCCTGAAAACTGGAATTGAGGAACACTGCTCTATAGGATTGGTCTGTTCCCTAGTTTTTGTCATTTGCAGATTCCCTCTCTCAGACACAATGGGGCACATATACTAAAACTGGAGAGAAGTACTCCAGCCTCATCAAGAAGTCTGTTGGTGCACAATACACTAAATTTATTGAGAGTCACATGCCGTTCAATAAATTTGTCGCATCTCCAATTTCAAATCTATGCTAACCATGATCATTTGCAACAGTTTCTGGTAAACCATTGCACTCTATGGTAGAAGCGTCCTGACAATTGCAGGTTCAAACCCCGTGGTTGGGGGGTATAAGGGGTTTGGGGATTCTGAAAAAAAATCATTCATTTTTTTCAAACAATTTTGCAAATAAAGTTTAAAAAACAACATAGCATCGACCTAAAATATTGCCCGTCATAGGACAAAAAAGAAACATGCCCGCTATAGTATAAAATATGTATTAACTTTATTGCATCACAAATAATATACACAGTATATCACAATGTATAAATAGTACATAAAAGAAAGCGTCAGACATAGAAAGGTGCCAAATCAGTTGACATATGCCGCTATCTCCCCCCTAAAAAGATGTTACACATATCTCATGTGGCGTAATACAAAAATATCCACACTGAATATCAAAATGGTAATATAGCAAAATATCTATGTATCCTGAAGGAAGAAAAGTTTAACAACACCATTCACACCTAATTAGGGGAAGCCACTAGTAATGTGGCCAAAAAAAACTATCCTACAAAATCCTATGTATAATACATACCACTGGACATGATTGGGGGTGTACAAGGCAGCGTGTGTCAGCAAAAAACCCTTGACGCGCGTTTCGCCACTGCTTCATCAGGAGATTATGAACTATAGCCAGAGAGCCCCACTTTTAAAATGATCAAAGTAACAATTCAGCTGCTGTATGTTATATAGCGCATCCCCCTCTGGTGATGCACGCCATAGTCAACAAATGAGGACGCCGACTCATCAGGAGGAGGGGTGGAATGCACGCCGTGCGCTCCAACCTGCCACCCAAGGAGACAGTTGCGGCATCCCCTCGTGACCCGACAGACAGCGCACCACGATGATGCACTATAACGGCTGACAGGGTAACCAAGTAACCCTGTAAACAAGAAAGCAAGGAGCACATTCACACGCAAAACCGCAAATTCATTATATACGAATGAATTTTTCACTTTGTATTTGTATTTATTTATGAATTATAGCACTTCTGTATGTTTCACTATTTTCACTATATTTATACATTTATAAAAAGAGGAAAAGTATGTAAGTGTAGAGGGCACTCAAATATCTGGGTCAAATTGAATAGTATCCAGTTCTATATTAGAAACAAATTTAATATATATTTAGTTGCAAAGACAATATCAAAACAATGTGGATCCACACATAACACCAAATAAAACAATATTAAGAACGATCTTAAAACCACTTAATCGTAAAAATTATAAACATAGATGCACAAAGTCCTCAAATCTCTATATAATTCATATAATGTCTGGAGGTAGATTGTTTCAGAAATAAATAATGAATTCATGTGCTGAAGATCCGGTATTTTTTAAGTCTCATACAGTCCATGTATTCATATAGAGAATTGATTAATTGTATAAATTCATCCAATGTAATATTGATCCAGTACTACCCCAAATTATAGTCAATTCTCAGAGGGTCTCCGTTGTAGCCTCTGAGGGAAAAAATGTGAGCGGGGTACACCGCCCTAGGACAACACCTATTAAGTTTGTTAGTGAGTTCAATAGCATGTGCTCATAAGGTGTAAAATATTACTATTGCCGCTCCGGCTACTTTACCGATCTTCTATCCTGATATTATCTTCGGCACTGTTTGTGCCACCGTGCGGGCTCTACTACTTACAAGCTCCGACACGTATTCTCTCTGCGGTGATCGCTCTCGGCGTTCCACGTGGCGTCCCACGTGGAGTAGATAAGGTGTTGAGCGCTCCGGTATTGAAGTGTGACGATCGTCCTGAAACTCCGCCGATATAATGCCAATATGTCGCTGGCTCCTTCCCAAACGCGTTTCGGGACTATACTGTCCCTTCCTCAGTGGTAGCAGCAATAGTAATATTTTACACCTTATGAGCACATGCTATTGAACTCACTAACAAACTTAATAGGTGTTGTCCTAGGGCGGTGTACCCCGCTCACATTTTTTTCCCTCAGAGGCTACAAGGAGACCCTCTGAGAATTAACTATAATTTGGGGTAGTACTGGATCAATATTACATTGGATGAATTTATACAATTAATCAATTCTCTATATGAATACATGGACTGTATGAGACTTAAAAAATACCGGATCTTCAGCACATGAATTCATTATTTATTTCTGAAACAATCTACCTCCAGACATTATATGAATTATATAGAGATTTGAGGACTTCGTGCATCTATGTTTATAATTTTTACGATTAAGTGGTTTTAAGATCGTTCTTAATATTGTTTTATTTGGTGTTATGTGTGGATCCACATTGTTTTGATATTGTCTTTGCAACTAAATATATATTAAATTTGTTTCTAATATAGAACTGGATACTATTCAATTTGACCCAGATATTTGAGTGCCCTCTACACTTACATACTTTTCCTCTTTTTACGAATTACATCTGGACCAGGGTGTAGTCCAGAGTAGAGCGAGCACCAATTTTTCGTGTGTATTGGAAGGGTGAGCCGGTTAAACCTACTTTATTTATACATTTATATTTGATTAATAAATGTCTATATCATATTTTTATGTGTTTAACAAATATGTATGCACGGAATATATATGTCAAATTTTACGTTATTTTATATGTCTAATTAATTATGTTTAGTTTATTATGTTTAACTAATTAATTATGTTTAATTGACTATGTACACAATTAGGACTATATATGTATATTTTGCACGGGTTGGCAGTGTATTTATACACTCAGGTCTGCCTTTTGGTTTTCTGTTTTGATTATTTAGTGATTTGTGCTGTGCTAATTTCATGTATGATCATATCCCACATTAATGTAAGGTTACCATCTCCTTCTCTTTTATTATTTTTGTATAGCCCCATTGTTTTTTCAATGATATTGATTCTAATTTCATTGTACTGTTGTGGTGAATGTGTGCCTTGCTTTCTTGTTTACAGGGTTGCTTGGTTACCCTGTCAGCTGTTGTAGCACATCGCCGTGGTGCGCTGTGTGTCGGGTCGCGTGAAGACGCTGGAACTATCTCCTTGAGTGGTGAGCTGGAGCGCACGGCATGCGTTCCACCCCTCCTCCTGATGAGTCGGCGCCCTCATTTGTTGACTACGGCGCGCATGACCAGAGGGGGATAATTTTGGTGGTATTCTCGGCACTTAAAAGTGGGGCTCTCTGGCTATAGTTCACAACCTCCTGACGAAGCAGTGGCAAAACGCGTTTCGAGGGTTTTTTGCTGAAACACGCTGCCTTGTGCACCCCCAATCATGTCCTGTGGCATGTATTATACATAGGATTTTGTAGAATAGTTTTTTTGCCACATTACTAGTGGCTTCCCCTAATTAGGTATGATTGGTGTTAAACTTTTCTTCCTTTAGGATATATAGATATTTTTCTATATTACTGTTTTGATATTAAGTGTGGATTTTTTTGTATTAGGCCACATGGGATATGTGTAACATCTTTTTTGGAGGGAGATTGTGGCATATCTCAGCTGATTTGGCACCTTTTTATGTCTTACGCTTTCTTTTATGTACTATTTATACATTGTGATATACTATGCATATTATTTATGATGCAATAAAGTTAATACATATTTTATACTATAGCGGGCATGTTTCTTTTTTGTCCTGTGGTGGGCAATATTGTAGGTCGATGCTGTGTATCTATACATGCCCTTGTTGATTCTTGCTAAAGCTTGTTTTGGTTGTTTAAAAAAAAACATGGTTGGCAGTTACACGTCCAAAAATGACAGAACTATTAAAATATAAAAGTACTGTATTTATCCATATGGGGAAGGGAAAAAAATCAGAATGGTAAAATTGCTTTTTTGGCTGTTTTGTCATTCAAAAAAATGAATAAAAAAAGTGATTGAAAAGTTATACACACATGAAAATGCTATCAATAAAAACTACATATTGCCATATGATATTCAGTGTGTCAGAATAGGGTAATGCAAAGAAAAAACGATTAAGAGGGACATTTATTAACAGATATACATCACTATGGTGGCGTATTTAAGTAGCAGATTTTGTCACATGCCCTTTTGCGGGGAAATCTGTGACTTTTCCCTGCCCAGGCCATTTTTCTGGAGAGGCGAGAAAAGGGGCGCGGTGCACGTGAGCCGGTAGGCCTGGCTCATTTATCATTTTCCTGTGGAAAATGGCTTAAATCTATGCCAGCAAGGTAGCTGGTATAGATTAAAGTCTGTTGCATGGCTGTAGAAACCCATGGTCTTAATAAATGTCCTCCTAAATATTTTGACATTTTTTAAAGTATTAAAACATAAAAACTATATAAATATAATATTACTGTAATCATATTGACTGGCAGATTAAAAGAAACATGCAATTTTTACAGTCCACTGAATGCTGTACAAATGAAACCCATAACAAAATTGTACATTTATGTTTTTTTTCCCAATACCACCTAATTAAAAAAAAAATTCCCCAGCTTCCCACTACATCATATGGAATATTAAATAGTGCCACTAGGAAGCACAACTTGTCTGCCACAAACAAACTCTCTTTTGTCTATATCAGTACAAAACGATTATGGCTCCTGGGAGACAGGGAGTAAAAAGCAAAATTGAAAAAATGGATAATAGCTGTGTCAGGAAAGAGTTAAAGGGGTTGTCACTTCAGCAAATAGCATTTATTATGTACAAGAAGTTAATACAAGCCATTCACTAATGTATTGTGATTGTCCATATTGCTTCTTTTGATGGCTGAATTTATTTTTCAATCACATCATACACTGCTGGTTTCCATGGTTACGACCACCCTGCAATACATCAGTGGAGGTCATGCCTGCACACTATAGGAAAAATGCTGGTCTATGTGTGCTTTTGGTCAGTTGTTCTGACTAGATCCACAATAAATAAAAATTAATTTGAAGAAAATCTACTGTTAAACAAGAAAGACGAGGCAGCAGATCATATTGAGGTCGTTATTATGGGGGACTTCAACTACCTAGATGTAGACAGGGAAACTAAAACCTGTATATCTCATAAAGGAAACAGGTTCTTGGCAATAAACAAAGACAATTACCTTTCCGCCAACTAATATAACAACTAGCCCGACCATATGGACACAATGTAACTATTCAATAGAGTTTGTGATAAATAAGTCACTGAATAAGGCTACATGCACACAAACGTATGTGTTTTGTGGCCACAAATTGCAGATCCGCAAAAAAAACGGATGACGTCTGTATGGCACCCATTTTTTTGCAGATCCGTTTTTGTTGTGGATCCATTGTAATAATGCCTATCCTTGTCCTCAAAATGGACAAGAATAGGACATGCTCTATTTTTTTGCGGGGCTAAGGAACGGACATACGGATGTGTATAGTACACGGTGTGCTGTCAGCATTTTTTTGCGGACCCATTGAAATGAATGGGTCCGCATCCTATCCGCAAAAAAAACCAGAACGGACAGGGAAACAAAATACGTTCGTGTGCATGTAGCCTAAAAGGAATGAATAACAAAGTCAACATATAATTATACTATTCAGCATTATTGTAAATCAATCGAGGTTCAGAATCAATAATGACCTGAAAAATGGGTTACAGCTTAATCAAATTCAGAATCCAAAAATAACCCTAAAATATAACTTATGGTAGAGCACAGGGCTATGATGATAGACTCTCTGTGCAGTCCTGCACAGAGAGTCTATCATCATAGCCCTGTGCTCTACCATATCGCTGAGGACGTCAGGGTATCTAGCGGGGCTGTACCATCTTAACAGCCCGTCCTCTGGACCCACGACACTGCCCGGCAGGTTATCGTTCTGGGGCAGAACTTTGATTTAACCCCCTGTTTTCTTTTCTATATTGGTCACCTTTATCTTGGTGCAGTGATTACTGTTTACTCCATTTCTCCCCTGATGAGCCGTGTTTGCTACAATATACGGCGAAACATGCGTGTAGGGAGTTATTTTTTGTAATCATAGGGGAATTCAGCTACACACATTATAGGGACAGGTTCCTGACGGGGTCGCCCTTGTTAGGACGAGTGCCCTGTGGTGAGGCTGCTATTGTTATCCTAGTGGCAGGGCACAGATAACCACCTTATATAGGGTTATAATAGGGACCCTACACGTATGGTTCATACCTTTTGTGTTTAACCCAGATTTTCCTTCATCTTATGACATCAAGTCAGGAATAAATGGCAAGCGGTGACAACATATGTGTCTTGAACCTTCCCTTGTGAACAACTATCTGGAACCGGTAGGACAAAATTGTTTTATTTAGTGCCGCCGTGCACCTTTGGTGGTTTGTACTGGGACGTGTGCCACCAGGCCCCGTTGCTACGGGACACGACCTCCCAGTGGTATTTTCCATTTGTCTTTTTCACATTTTGCGTCATTTATGGACATATAGTCCCTTTTTAACATAATTATTAAAAGTTATATTTTAGGGTTATTTTTGGATTCTGTATTCAGCATTATTGATCACACGCCCAGATTGAACAAACTATAAGGAAGCTGCAGTTTTAGTTTATCTATTTTTAATCATTTTTTGCATGAGTTCTGCATTTAAAGGGACAGTATATAAAATTGACGTCTATTTTGCTCTATATGGGTTATTTATGTAAATTGTTTATGTTAATGTGATTTTTTTTTTTTATAGATTAGTAAAAGCTGATGCAAATTGATGTGAGCCAGCCAATTTTCTTTATTATTTGAGTTTATAAATTCACTGAGAGGTGGGCAGTGGGCTGGGCTCCAGTGTCACCGGTGAACATCCCCTATATTTTTAGCTTTAAACAGCTGATTCGCAGGGATGACGGGAGTTGGACCCCCACCGGTCATCAGTATAAAACACATGGAAAAACACTTTAAATTTAAAATTTGAAATTTCTTTAGTTGACTTGGTTTATAGTTAAATAAGTGAGGCAAATACATTTTGTATCACTGCCCCTAGGACCATCTGTGGGATGCAGTCAATGGCACTTTGTCTTTGGGAGGAGAATAGGGCTGTCATGGTGGCTGGTAGTAACTTCCCTTCTATTGTGTCCACAGGTACCAACACTAGGAAGATCCCATAAAATATATATTCATCACAGAGTGTCCTGATTCTAGGAACTTTAACAATCAAATGTAATCTGCAGGGGAAAATGGCAGCACACCTTTTATTTCCCTTAGTACCACTACAGGATAAATTTAATAATTCACAAATCTCATTGACAGCAATTAACTGCCTATGTAATGCATAGACAATCTTTGTAGCTTCTTTCAGACTCGGCTGATTGATGTAGTATCTGAAGGGGGGCCTCATGCTATCAAAAATGTATAGGATATTTTAGGATGAGTTTTCTAAACCTCACAACTCCTTTACTTGACACCTCATGGTGTCAGGGAAAAAGCTTCTGTTGTATTAGAAAAACACATATCATATCACATTCTTCATCATTTTCAGGCTGCTTTGTTGCATGGCTTTTCTTTGTCTTCAAATGGGGCAAATGCAATCTGTAAAACAGCATATAAAATCTGAGACTGCATTTTTTATACAGTACTGTGTCTTGATTAACTAAATGTAATGAAAACATTGTTTTCCTGCAGTTTTTCACTTACAGTAGTGGTGTACCTAAGTAGAGTTTTAACAAGTTAACAGAAGAGACCCGCCACTGTACTTAATATATCTTTAGATGAAAACATAAATGCTTTGCTTTATTCGTTATAGCCACTCCAAAAGCACATGCTTTACTTAGATACGCTATTTAGTAATTTACCAACTGAAAGAACATCAAATAATGCAGAAATAATCGTGAAGTTTTACAGGGAGAACAGATGTTGCACAGTTAACTACTACTTACAATAAGTTTTTTTTTTTCCTTTAAAAGCCAAGACAACTAGACAAACCTCTTGGCGTGACTTGCATGAAGAAGAATTCTGGTTTTGATAGAATATTTGTCATCTCTCCAAATATAAAATGGGAACTCCCATTTTTTAATTGAACCCTTTGCTCCTCAGAGTATGTCCCCAGATACAGAATATCTCAGCCCTGCATTTTTTAACAGGGTTGTAATGTGTGCGGTATACAACTTTTCCTATACTTCTCTGTTTCTTATACTTCTATATTTTTTCACAATTAGTAAAAATCCAATAGGAGCCAGTACAGTTCATTAGAATTTGTATAAAAGTAGAATATAATGGATTTCTGTAATCCTGAGCAGGTAAAAATTTGGGGGGATAATTTATTATACTGAAATACACCTACTTAGATCCGATGGTATATTCTAACCCCAAGGCGTTCCCATGGTGATAAGGATGCTCCATGCGCACGGCAACGAGCACTGACTGGAGCGGGCTGAAATCCTAGGGAGCCTGGACAGATAAGAACCGTTTTTTGAGGAACCAGACACCCTAAGCAACGAGGAATTATGTGTACTGTTCAGTGTTCACTTTAGATGGATGATGAAAAATGACAAATATTCGAAAAAAGGAATATATAGCAATATATTCTAAATATTCGCAAATTATCGAAGTGGCGATAATTGCGATTAAAATTCGTTATTAAAATATTCGTGCTCAACACTAATTGGCCTTGTGGTTCTTCACCACACCATGGCCGCAACCCACCCTCAACACTAGAGATGGCCCGAACTATTCGCCGGCGAACAGTTCCCGGCGAACATAGCTTGTTCGCGTTCGCCTCTGCCGGGCGAACATATTCGATGTTCGCGTTCGCCCCTATACTTTATCATTGAGCAAACTTTGACCCTGTACCTCACAGTCAGCAGACACATTCCAGCCAATCAGCATACCCTCCCTCCCAGACCCTCCCACCTCCTATCTAAACGCAAGGATAGGATCCATCTTACATTCATTCTGAAGCTGCAGTGTTAGTAATTGTAAATCGCAATGCGATTAATATAACCTGTATTATTCGCATTGCGATTATAACTTAGATCTGAGTTCCAAATGGTTGTATTGCTAGAATATATTAACGAAGATAACAAATATAGCACTATATTCTCAATCTTCATTATATTCTAGCAATAAAACCATTAGGAACTCAGATCTAAGTTGAATTTGCAATGCGATTAATATAACCTGCATTAATCGCATTGCGAATTCAACTTAGAGCTGAGTTCCTAATGGTTGTTGCATTGCTAGAATATACGTTATATTCTAGCAATACAACCATTAGAACTCAGCTTATGTTGTAATCGCAATGCGAATAATACTTAGAATTATTAATCGCTTTGCGAATCCATTTGATGCCTCTGTTTGATTGTATATGACGGTTGACTATGACTACCACCAACGTTCTGCTGCCTCCAAAGCAAGATATCTGAATCCCCAGGGCCATTTGGGCATTTTTAATAGAAAACGCATAAAAACGCATAAAAACGCATCTGCATTTTTATAATTTTTTCATTTTTAGTTTATTCTTTTGTGTATTTTGCCACATTTGGTTGCATATTTACATTTGGTATAGGCAAATATGGTAGTCTAGATCATGTGTCTATACCAAAACCTAGGATCATTGTTTGACAGCATATTTTCTAAGCCATGTAGCTGAATATAGATTTGGGCAGAGTAATGATCTAGACTACCATATTTGCCTATACCAAATGTAAATATGCAACCAAATGTGGCAAAATACACAAAAATTAAACTAAAAATTAAAAATTAAAAACGCAAATGCGTTTTTGATGCGTTTTCTATCAAAAACGCCCAAATGGCCCCTGGGGGGTTCAGATATCTTGCCTCGGGGGCAGCAGAACATTGGTGGTAGTCATAGTCAACCGTCATATTCAATCAAATAGAGGCATTAAATGGATTCGCAAAGCGATTAATAATTGTAAGTATTATTCGCATTGCGATTACAACGTAGAGCTGAGTTCCTAATGGTTGTATTGCTAGAATATAACGTATATTCTAGCAATACAACAACCATTAGGAACTCAGCTCTAAGTTGAATTCGCAATGCGATTAATACAGGTTATATTAATCGCATTGCAAATTCAACTTAGATCTGGGTTTCCTAATGGTTGTATTGCTACAATTATATAACGAAGATTGAGAATATAGAGCTAAATTCCCAATCTTAGTTATATTCTAGCAATACAACCATTAGGAACCCATCTCTAAGTTAACTTCGCAAATATAATGTCCCAACTCCTAAACTATTCACCGGCGAGTAGTTCCCGGCGAACATAGCTTGTGCGCGTTCGTCGCGGCGGGCGAACATATGCGATGTTAGGTCCACCCCCTATCATTGAGTAAACTTTGACCCTGTACCTCACAGTCAGCAGACACATTCCAGCCAATTAGCATACCCTCCCTCCCAGACCCTCCCATCTCCTGGACACAGCATCCATTTTAGATTCATTCAGAAGCTGCAGTCTTAGTGAGAGGAGGGACAGTGTAGCTGCTGCTGAGATTTAATAGGGAAATTGATAGCTAGGCTAGTTTATTCAGTGTCCACTCCAGTCCTGAAAGACTCATCAGATCTCTGCTGTAAGGACTGCGTCCTGACAGCACTCCAAAAGCCCTTTTAGGGCTAGTACATCAGTCTCCCTCCCAGACCCTCCCACCTCCCATCAAAAAGCAAGGATGGCATCCATCTTAGTAGTTGAATCGCAATGCGATTAATACAGGTTATATTAATCGCATTGCGAATTCAACTTAGAGCTGGGTTCCTATTCTCAATCTTCGTTATATTCTAGCAATACAACCATTAGGAACTCAGATCTAAGTTGTAATCACAATGCGATTAATATAACCTGTATTAATCGCATTGCGATTACAACTTACCACACTCTGCGTCAACTAGATATTTTTCCATGGGAGTTTTGCCATGGATCCCCCTCCGGCATGCCACAGTCCAGGTGTTAGTCCCCTTGAAACAGCTTTTCCATCACTATTGTGGCCAGAAGGAGTCCCTTTGTTTTTTAAAATTCGCCTGTCTATTGAAGTCTATGGCGGTTCGCACTGTTCGCATGTTCGCGAACATTTGCGGAAGTTCGCGTTCGCTGTTCGCGAACTGAAAATTTTATGTTCGCGACATCACTACTCAGCACAACCGCTCGTGTAGCCATACCCTAGGACTAGAGTTGAGCGAACTTGTATTTTAAGTTCGGTATCCAAAGTTCGGGTTCGGGTTATCGAAGCATCCCGTTATGGATTCCACCACCACAGACCATAACGGCATTTGGAATCCATAAGGGGATTCTTCAATGAACCTGAACCTTGGACAACACTAAGGACCTGGGGTGACATCACCATCATGTGATCAGTGCAGGGGGCGTGGCGCAGCACTGGATTGGATAAGAGGTGATCCAGTACTGAGCCACGCCCCCTGCACTGATCACATGACGGTGACGTCACCCCAGGTCCTTAGTGTTGTCCAAAGTTCGGGTTCATTGAAGAATCCCCTTATGGATTCCAAATGCCGTTATGGTCCGTGGTAGCGGAATCCATAACGGGATTCTTTGATAACCCCAAACCGAACTTTGGACGCCGAACTTAAAATACAAGTTCGCTCAACTCTACCTAGGACCTCTTGCACACCGTTGCCTCTTGCATACGGCGGGTCCGCAATACACAGGGCACCGGCCGTGTACACCCCACATCACGGATTTGGACCCATTCACTTAAACCAGTACTACTATTAGTGCTTCAGTGGTGTTTCTGGCCGTGCCTCCGCACCACAAAAAAGTAGTGCATGCAGTACTTTTTTGCAGTGCGGACCGTCGGATGCGGATCGCGGACCACATTCAAGTGAATAGGTCCGTGATCCACATGCGGCTGCCACACGGTCGGTGCCGTGTATTGCGGACCGCAATTTGCGGTCCGCAGCACGGGCCCGGCCAGCACACTGTCATGTGCATGAGCCCTAAGGCAGAGTATCATGGGTATACCTGATTTATAGCAATTTATGGTGAATTTATTTGTAATGAATTGAATTTCTTGGCTAACTTTGGCAAAGTTGCAGAATCAAAATTTTCAAAACTTCACTCATCTCAATTTGTAAACATTATTACTATTTTGCTGTCTTATTTACATCCAGCAATGTAAGCAATACATATGCTCATTTGATTTACTATTGTCCCAGTCAAGGAACATACAGAGATCTTATAGAACCCATAACAAAATTTAGTATGGTCTCCACAATGATCTGTATGGCAAGTTATGATTTTTGATTAAAAAAAAAGTAACTCACCGCCTCACTCACTCTATGTTGGAAAAAGTGGAACAAATGCTTCAAAAATATGGTGCGTTCTTTGAACACCATATTGCTCAATGCATTTACACCAAACAGCGTGAATATATTAATAAATCTTCCCCTCTGATACTGTTCATATAGTACATGATAAAATTGGCTACCTGCTGCCACCACTAAAGGGAGCTTAGTGCTTAGGAATTTATATAGTTATCAATGAACCTAATGGAGACTATAAAAATCTCTATGCGCTGAGTTCCCACTAGTGGCGATTGCTGGAAAATGCAGTGTAAGTAAGGAACAGAAGGAGAAGTTTAGTGCTGGGCCCCCTTCCCTAGGCCCCATAGCAGTCCCATGGTCTGCCTGCATGGTAGGTACACCACTGTTCCAAGGATTTGCACTGCTGACTTTTGCCACTTGGAAATGAAGGCTGATCAATATTTTGATGTTACCACAGCATTTTGGTCTCTTTCAAGTGAGTCTCTACTTTAATTTATAACAGTACCACATGGCCCCTGCAAGCAGATAGACCAAGCAGCATAATAGCACCCCTGCTGTTAGGAATAGCCCCCTTGGCACTGGGCCACAACAACCCACAATCACAGCGCCAGCAACTGCTATACAGTCTCAAAAAACTGACTAGGGCAAGTAGGTATGAACCCTATGCAGTGTAGGCACCAGGGGCGTTGCTAGGGTCTCAAAAGGTCCAGGGCATAGGCCCCAATAAAAATGGCCCAGTTCTTGACCCTCCCCCCGCACACCACATTTTGTGTACTTGATATACAGCAGCACATACCTGTCACATCCAGGGCCTCCAGGTGACGTCTCCTCTGATGTAGATCTTCTCATCATCTTCTTTTGGAACGTACAACCATCAGACGTGCCTCGTCTCTGCAGAGTGTGACACATGGACATCTTAGCTTCCTCACATTTCTATCATCACCCCCCACCTGGAGTCCCCACAGTGTTATTCTGCTGCTCGTTGTGCTCCCCAATTCCTCCAAATACTATCCTGAATAAAAATAAGTTCCCCAATAGTAATAAGGCTCCTCATAGTCCGACCAATAGTAATTCCCTTCTAGAATGCCCCCATTAGTAATACTGCCCCCTACATTGCCCCCAACAGTAACAATGCTCCCAAAGAATGCCCCCATTAGTAGAAGAGCCCTCCAGTTTTAATAATACCCTATCAGAGCCACCAGCAGAATTAAGGCCCCCGTACGTTTCCCCAGTGGCAATAAAGCTCTCTACAGACCCCTCAGTAGTAATAAGTCCCCCCATAGTGCTCTTAGTAGAAATAAGGCAGATCTATAAGACCCTCCTATAGAGCCCCCAGTAGTAATAAGAATGCCTATAGTGTCCACTACAGTGCCCCCAGTATTTATACTGCCCCTTACTGTTATAATGCTTAACCTGAAGTGCCCCCAGTGTTTAAAATGCCAACTTCAGTGCCCCCAATAGTTATATTCCTCCCTCCACTATACAGTCCCATGTAAATAACATCACACCATCAGTGATGAACGAGCATGCTCAGCCGAATATCTGTTCGGCTCGAGCATCGCTATCCTCGGCACATGTCGGTACTCGACCGAGTACCGCATGTGCTCAAGCGCAATGCTCGATTCTCCACCCCGCACGTTTTGTAGGTTTTAAACAGCCAATAAAGGTACAGGTAAGTACTGTTCTCACTGTAATGTCAGTAGCCATGTTGGCTGCTGGCATTACAGTGATTGGCTGGCCGGAACGCGTCATCAGGTGCTATATAGCACCCGATGAAACATGTTCGGCTCAGACATAAACTGGGAGACCAGGGCGTAGGAAGGGAAAGGCAGTGTAGGGAGCGAATTTCACAGTTTTTATTCTGAGAAAGCTTGTCCAAGACCCAAAAGTCCTTTTAAGGACTACTGTGTGTGTGTGTTTTAGAGCAGCAATCTATTTACCTCCTGCAGTCTCAGAGACAGTGCTTCAGAAGGGACAGATAGTGCAGGGAGAGACATTTGCTGTTTTTACTACCAAAAGCTCCTCAAAGACCCCAAAGTCCTTTTAAGGACTACTGCAGCAAGATATTTTTATTTTATACCTATTAGTGACATAGTGACATAAACTGTACATCATTCGCAGACCGTTTCTTTAATAATCTGGGCCACATATAGTGTTCATAATCTGTGGTGTTCTGTAACCAATACTGTAAAACATCTGCAAACAGTGTCTGTATTACAAATTCCAATAATCTGGGCCTAATATAGTGTCCATAATCTGTGGTGTTCTGTAGTGTTGAGCGCGAATATTCGCAAAGCGAATTTTAATCTCGAATATTATGATTTTGAGATTTCGCGAATATGTCGAATACATGACCCCATATTCGGAATTACGAATATTCGCTCTTAAGATGGATAGTGATAGGGAAACTGTATTGAAAATAAAAGATTCAGACATAATTCCCCCAACCTTAAAGGGCTTCTGTCACCCCCCAAAAGTCATTTTTCTTTTTTGGGCTTACTAAAATCCTTATAGGGCGATTATTCTATATATACTGTTTTTACATTTTTCTGTTGGTTATTTTCGCTAAAAAACGCACTTTTAAAATATGTAAATTACCTTGCTACCAGCAAGTAGGGTGGTTACTTGCTGGTAGCTGCCGCATCCTCCTTTCCAAAAAACGCCCCCTCCTCCTGTTGAGTGACAGGGCCAGCGAGCGCTATTCTCCTCTGGCTGGCCCTGTCTCAGTTCCAAATCGCGCGCCTGCGCCGTCCCAGTCTTCAGTTCACTGAGAGGAGGACGCTCGCTCGGCCGCTCCTTCCTCATGTCCGCGTGCGCCGATGATGTCACATCTACACCCGGAAGAGAAGATGCCGTCGACTTCTCTTCCGGGTGTAGATGTGACGTCATCGGCCCAGGCGCATTGAAGAAGGAGCGGCCGAGTGAGCGTCCTCCTCTCAGTGCGCCTGCGCCGACTGATGTCCGGGAGGGCGCAGGCGCGAGATTTGGAACGGAGACGGGGCCAGCCAGAGGAGAATAGCGCTCGCTGGCCCTGTCACTCAACAGGAGGAGGGGGCGTTTTTTGGAAAGGAGGATGCGGCGGCTACCAGCAAGTAACCGCCCTACTTGCTGGTAGCGAGGTAACTTACATATTTTAAAAGTGCATTTTTTAGCGAAAATAACCAACAGAAAAAGGTAGAAACAGTATATATAGAATAATCGCCCTATAAGGATTTTAGTGGGCCCAAAAAAGAAAAATGACTTTTGGGGGGTGACAGAAGCCCTTTAATTGCTTTCTATAACAATTTCCACTATTCCTGTCAGAGTAAAGACTTAATAGGTAAAAACTGTCCTGCAAATATTCATCAATTGAATATTCGCATTAATCTATTCGCAGTTTATATTCCCTTTTCTACCAAGCATTAACAGGTTGTGTCAGACTCCAGTACGCTGCATGTATTGCGAAAATTCGTATATGTCTTTTTCGCACCTTTCCATTCGCACAAATGACTCCCACCATTTCAAGCTTTCAATACATATAAAGCTGTTTAAACATTATTATTAACGAATAGATTCTATGTGCACGCGAATATAATTTGAAAATGTAATCGCAAGTCATGATATTGAATGCAAAATAACAATTATTGCGAAATTGTGAATATATGACGAATATGATGCGAATTATTCATCAAATATCGCGAAATCGAATATGGGTCTTTGCGCTCATCACTAGTGTTCTGTAACCAATACTGTAGAACATCTGCAAACAGTGTTTGTATTACAAATTCCAATAATCTTGGCCTAATATAGTGTTCATAATCTGTGGTGTTTTATAACCAATACTGTAGAACATCTGCAAACAGTGTCTGTATTACAAATTCCAATAATTTGGGCCACATCTAGTGTCCATAATCTGTGGTGTTCTGTAACTAATATTGTAGAACATCTGCAAACAGTGTCTGTATTACAAATTCCAATAATCTGGGCCGAATATAGTGTCCATATTCTGTGGGTTTCTATGACATATACTGTCCTGCATCCGAAAACTGTGTCTTTAGCGGACAGTAAAACAATCTGTGCCACATCTTGTGACAAAATCATTAATATGAAGAAGGCAAGCAGTAAGGGACGGGGAAGTGGACGTGATGCTTCATGTCCAACTTAGCTCAGCGGATATTCCGAGGAGCTCTTTCCAGCACCACTATTAGATTTGGCCCTCTCGCCCAGCACGCTTTAAGAGGGACCTGAGATATTGTGCCCTGATTCCCAACCTCTTGAGCCTTCACAGTCTCAAGAAGATGACAGTGGTGAATGGCAATCATTCGTTCACGAGGTGGAAGATGATGAGACACAGTTGTCAGTCACTGAGGTTGTGGTTAGGTCAGGTCAGGAGGATCAGCAGAGTGAGGAAGTGGAAGAGGAGGTGGTGGACGATGAGGTCACTGATCCAACATGGGAATGTAAACAGCCCAGCGAGAACAGCAGTACAGAGGGGGAGGGTTCTGCAATCTGCAGCACCAAAACAATCTGGAAGAGGCAGTGGGGTCGCAAAAGGGAGAAGTCGGCCCACACCAAACAGGCCTTCAACCATTACACTGAGCACCCCCATGAGTAAATCTACCTTGCTAAGGGGTAGGTGTTCTCTAGTATGGCGCTTTTTTGAGGAAAGTGCAGACTACAAAAGAGTGGTAGTTTGCAACCTGTGCTATACCAAAATGAGCCAGGGCGTGAACACTAGCAAACTCACCACCACCAGCATGATCCGCCACATGGCATCCAAGCACCCTAATAAGTGGGCCAAATGCCTGGGTCCACAATCTGGGTCTGCGGGTCACACCACTGCCTCCTCTTCCCCTGTGTTACGCACTGCTGGCCAATCCCCTGTTGAAGGCACAGGCCCAGATGCCCCTCGCCCTGCACTTGGACCTTCGCATGAACCGTCAGCAACAACATCCACTTCCCTGAAATGTTGCCATTTAGGCTTGTGGACACTGAGGCCTTCTGCAGCCTGATGTTGGAGGCCATTACTGGGTACGCAGTCCCCAGTCACGATTATTTTTCACAGTGTTCCGTGCCCGCCTTACACCAGCATGTGTCCCAGAACATCACCCCTGCCCTGACCAACGCACTTACTGGGAAGGTCCACTTGACCACGGACACATGGACAAGTGCTGGTTGCCAGGGACGCTACATTTCCCTGACCGCATACTGGGTGAATGTTGTGGAGGCCGGGAGGGAGTCGAACCCTGGGATGGCACAGGTACTACCCACGCCCAGGATTTCGGGCCCTACGTCCAATAGGGTCTTCTGCCAGCAGCTATGTTACTGGCTCCAACCCCCACTTCTCCTCCTCTGCCACATCCTCCTCCACTTCCAACTCCTGCAGCAGTCAGCCATCAGTCGCTAGCTGGAAGTAGTGTAGCACTGTTGTGGGTAAGCGTCAACAGGTAATGCTGAAGCTGATCTGCTTAGGGGACAAACAGCACACCACCGCAGAGCTATGGCAGGGTATAAGGGACCTACAACCAGGCATGGTTGACTCTGACAATCGCCGTAACTCGTGGTGGCTTTGGAGCTTGGCAATCTGACACACATCCCATGCCTAGCCCACATCTTAAACTTAGTGGTTCAGTGGTTTATCAAAACCTACCCAAATTTACGAGAGCTATTAGTGAAGACGCGCCGCGTGTTTGCTCATTTCCGCAAGTCGTCCACAGCTTCAACCGGTCTGTCAACGTTGCAGCAGCAGCTTGCAACTCAACGAATCTTGTGCGACGTGAGCATGCGCTTGAACTCTACATGTTGGCCAGGCTTTGTGAGCAGCAGAGGGCAGTTGTGGAATACCAGCTGCAACATGGTCGTCACCTTTCAAGTCAACTGGCACTATTCACAAGCGAGGAGTGGGCATTTATGTCAGACCTCTGTGAGGCTTTACTTCCATGAATCAAAGATGGTTAGTGGTGATAACGCTATTATCAGCGTAACCATCCCACTGCTGTGTCTACTCAAACAATCGCTGCTCACAACGTTCTGAATGTGGCAGATGAGGAAATGGGGGAGGACATTACACAGGGTAATAGCCAGACCACCCACAGTTCGCCTTCTCAGAGCAAATTGGACCATGAAGTGGAGGAGGAAGAGGAGGAGCTGGAGACAGTTGCCTCTGCTACAGAGGCTAGTACCCATGGAAATGTAATTCCATCTTTTCAGCATGGATGGGCAGAAGAGGAGGAGGAGGATGAGGAGATGGAGAGTCATCCTGATGTCGACATCGACGTCTTGCCTGTTAGTACTCTGGCACACATGGCTGACTTGATGTTAGGCTGCCTTTCCCATGACCCTCGTGTTATATGCATTTTAGATAACACGGATTGCAAGTAAAACAATACCAGAAGGTGCAGTACTAGAAGGTACTTGTTGAGCGATTGAACCAAAATTTTCCATCTGACAACGCAGCCGGCAGAGTCCGTACTGCCTCAGGCAACCGAGGAAGGGAGACAAGGGAACACACAACAGTTCCTACAAAGGCAGGGCAGCACTCTCCAAGGCATGGGACACATTCATGACACCACGCCAGCAAGCCTAGTGGTTTAAGGAGGGAAAAGTGGTGTTTCTGTCACTTTCTGACCTTTTCCAATGTACCAGGCACCCTCCCCTCTTCAGAGCAGGGGGTGCCTGGTTGTTTCCCATTGACTTCCATTATGCTAGGGTGCTCGGCCGGGCACACGAATATAGCAATGTGTTCGGGCTGAGCACCCGAATACTTTTGTGCTCGATCATCATTACACACCATCTCTCCTGCCCCCTCAAAAATACAGTCCTATGTAAGGGTCCCTTTTAACCATCCGTAGAATGGGTCCGCATCCATTCCGCAATTCTGCGGAACGGGTGCGGACTCATTCATTCTCAATGGGGACGGAAAGGATGCGGACACACACACATTGTGCTGTCCGCATCCGCATTTCCGGGCCACGGCTCTGTACTTTCAGTCCGCGGCTCCCAAAAAAAATAGAACATGTCCTATTCTTGACAATAGCGGTCAAGAATAAGCATTTCTATAGGGGTGCCGGCCCGGTGTATTGCAGATCTGCAATTTGCGGAGCCACAATACGCTACGGATGTGTGAATGGACCCTAAATAACATTACTCCCCTCCCTTCAGCCAATATACAGTCCCATGTAAATAACACTATGTCCCTCCCATAGAGTCCCATGTAAATAACAGCCCTCTCTATCTACAGCCCCCTCCAAAATACAGTCCCATGTAAATAACATCACCTCCTCCCCAGCCGCCTTCAACACAGTCCCAAGTAAATAATATCACCCCCCCAGCCGCCTTCAACATGCAATTCCATGTAAACATCACCCCCTCAACATTCCGTCTCATGTAAATAACATAATTACCCCCACCAACCACCTTCAACATACAGTCCCATGTAAATAACTTTGCTCCTCAACATTCAGTCCCATGTAAATAATATTACTCCCTCCCACAGCCACCATCAACATACAGTCTCATGTAAATAACATTACTGCCTCCCCAGCCCCTTCCAACATGCAGTCCCATGTAAATAGCATCACTCCTTGCCAGAGCCGCCACTAACATACAGTCCCATGTAAATAACATTATCCACTCCCACAGCCACCTTCAAGATACAGTCCCATGTAAATAACATCACCCTGCCCCAGCCCCCTCCAACATTCAGTCTCATGTAAATTAATATCACTCCCTCCCACAGCCGCCATCAACATACAGTCCCATGTAAATAACATCACTCCCTCCCACAGCCGCCATCAACATACAGTCCCATGTAAATAACATCACCCTGCCCCAGCCCCCTCCAACATTCAGTCTCATGTAAATTAATATCACTCCCTCCCACAGCCGCCATCAACATACAGTCCCATGTAAATAACATCACTCCCTCCCACAACCGCCATCAACATACAGTCCCATGTAAATATCATCACCCTGCCCCAACCCCCTCCAACATGCAGTCCCATCTAAATTGCATCACTCCCTCCCACAGCCCCTCCAACATACAGTCCCATGAAAATAACATCAGTCCCTCCTAAAGCCACTTCCAACATACAGTCCCATGTAAATAATATAGCTCCCTTCAGCCCTAACATACAGTCCCAGTTAAATAACCACAACTCCCAGCATTGATCCGCCTCTCCCTCTCTTCTCATGTAGCAGACATCACCACAGCTTCTTCCCCCAGGTCTTCTTCTCTTCACTGCTGTCCTCTCCTGCACTGGTCACATGATGGTGACATCGAGGGTAGGAATATCCACAGCACTCCAGAAACTTTAAATGCAATTATTTTTTATAATCAACGTAGTGTTCATTCCATACAATATTATTCACATCCAGGAGTAGAACAAAAGTTTAAGCCACATTGTATTCCCCAAACGTTTCGGTCTGAATTAGACCTTTATCAACGGGATCTCATTGGTGGCAGGAGGGTAGGCGCAATCCTGGATATCATGATGATGGTCCTTCTCAATCACTGCCTGTTTTACTGGTCACATGACCTGTGATGTCACCACAGGTCCTTAAGATCTTCCACTGCATTTGTTTCAATTGTATTGCCATCCTTTGGAAGGCAATATAGTTGTATCTAGCAGGCAGGCAGGACATTCGGGGCCTGGGACAAGGCATCAGGGTCCCAGGCCCCGAATGTTTTAACCTAGCAATGCTGCTGGTAGGCACCGACTTAAAAAAGGGTCACCATGACCCTGGCAGAGTGGACCTATGCATTTTGATCAAAACAGAGTACATGAACATGTACAAAGAGTCTCATGTTCATATTTATAAATTATGCTTAGCAGCGACAGATCACTGCATGGTATGTGAATGTACGATCCATGCTTTTTCCCACAGTTTAATTTGATACAGTATAATATTTAATCCACGGTGGTCATATATTTTGTTGTCATATCCAAGAATGACTATGCATATGGCCCATTTTCTTCTTGATCATCTTTAAAAATGATGGAGACAATACTGTACATCTCTTATAATACTAATGCAGAAGATGCCAGTGCTAATTGCTTCTATTGATATAAAATGTTTTTCTCCTATATTCAGAGTATATGGGTGATTGGTTTCATTTGGTTATCATTTATTCTTTTGTATAATCCGAACACATAGTTTTATATTTTTGGAGTACTCTGTGCCATATAATTTTCAAGCTTTGTTCTGGGAACGATTAAGTTCTACTTATTTCTTTCTCTATGTATTCATAAAGCAAAACTCCTGCAGTTCAAAGTTTTGGGCACTACAACTCATTTTGTTAAAGGGGTTGTCTCACTTCAGCAAGTGGCATGTATCATGTACAGACAAGGCGTTCCTGGGCACCTTAGAATGAACCTATGGAAATAAGGTATGAAGTGCTGTAAGGGCATACTTTTGGTTTTATATTGATTCTCTAGGTGACAGATTCCCTTTAAATGCATTATACTTTTATTTTGCAGGTACAGCGCTTTTAAAAGTTTGTTGTAATGTTTGCATTCTCTACTGGTGGGCAAAGTTTTTAGAGGTCTCCTGCATGTACTGTAGTTTCTGCATGAAGGAATCTTATCTGATGCTGTCTCAGATCCAAACATTGTTTCCTTTAATAATGTAAGGCTACATGCACACGACAGTGAAAAAAAAAGTCAGTTAAAAACTGACATTTTTAATGGACGTTTTTTTTACTGATGCCTTTCTGAGAAACGGACGTAAAAAATGGATCCATTCAATTGTATTGGGGCAGTCTGTAAGTGAAAATTGGACAAGATAGAACATGTTCTATTTTTTGTGAATAACCCCATAGACTTCCATTGGTCTTAAACGGATGTGTAATGGCCGTTAAAAAAATGTACATCACATGTCCGTTTTTCACTGTAATGTGCATGTATCCTAAGAATTTGCATGATCATTTAGTAAAAGATCCTACGTTTAGGAGCTGTAACACAGTGGGGCAGATTTACTAATCCTATAAATGGTGTAACGTAGACAGGCTTTCTAGACCTCCACCACATTTATCATAGTGGCTTAGGCTGCATGATAAATTTGGTTCATGGCTAGATTAACTGTTTGCTAACTATTGTTTGGCTGATCATAAGACATCATTTTATGGCAGAATTGTGGCACAGTTTTGATGCATTTATACTGTGGTGGATGCAATCAACTAGCACTAGCAGGAGGCGTGCCTGCACTCCTTCCTGCAAGAGAGACGCCCCTCTGGGCACATTACTGGCTCATTTGCATACCAAACTGGATTTTCAGAAGATAGAAAACATCTATTGCTGAAACAAAGGCAGATCTAGAAATAAGGTACTAAGTGCTATTAGGCCATGGCTTTACTTCAGCGATTATCCTGGTGACAAATTTCCTTTAAAGGGGCAGGGCTCTGTGGATGACACTGTTAAGGGTGCGGAGTGCTGTGGAGGTCTCAGTTCAGGGGGCAGGTAGGGTGGCCATTCAGGCCACCCTCAAAAGATGGACTTAAAAACCCCACCCCAGGTCCTGCTAAGCCACACCCCCAATCCGGTTAGGCCACTTCCCCCACTCTGCCGCCAACGTGATTGAAAAAATGAAGTTGCAAATCAACTTCTGTCAGCTTCTGGGATAGAAGGGACGGTGACTTTCTACCTGCAGCTCCCGCTCAGACAGTGCTGTTGTCTGAGAGGGAGCTGTTCAAAAGGACATCCCTATGTCCGTCCAGGCCCTGCGCCGGAAGGAGGACAGGGAGTCTGAAAGCCGGACTGTCCTGCCTAAAACCGGACCTCTGGCCATCCTAGGGGCAGGCTGCTGTGGAGGTCACAATTAAGGGGATGGTCCACAATGGAAGTCAGTGTTAAGGGGCAGATTACTGTAGGGGTGTTGTGGAAATCATTGTTAAGGAGACGGGGTATTGTGAAGGTCACTAATAAAGGGGCGGCCGCTGTGGAGGTCATTGTTAAGGGGTCGGGTTGCTGTGGAGGTCACTGTTAAGGGGACAGGATGCTGTGGAGGTCACTGTTAAAGGGGCTGGGGCTGTGGAGGTCTCTGTTAAGGGGACAGGGTGCTGTAGATGTCACTGTTATAGTGGATACTGTCGATATGTGTTAACAACACACACAAACATTAAATTAAATAGATGAAATATACCCGTGCGAAGCCGGGTCCTTCAGCTAGTGCAGGCATGTCCAAACTCCGGCCCTCCAGATTTTGCAAAACTACAACTCCCATCATTTCTGGACAACCTACAGCTATCCACCTACAGAAGGGCATGATGGGAGTTGTAGTTCTGAAACACCTGGAGGGCCAGAGTTTGGACATACCTGAGCTAGTGTGTATATATATATATATATATATATATATATATTAAAAGAAAATATATATATATATTAAAAAAATCTAATATATAAAGCTGAGTGTATGTGTGTGTGTATGTCCACTAAAGGAATCCGCACCGTCGCATTTACAATCATGAAATTTGGCTCTCTAGTACATAGCGTTCCTGTAATATTCCCCAAAAATGCAAATATGGCACATCACATGACCTACATTAGGCAATAGAAGCCTGCAGGTCTTTCTCCTTATATCCCAACTGCTGGGAGGGCACTGTGGATGACACTGTTAAGGAAGCGGAGTGCTGTGGAGGTCACAGTTAAGGGAACAGGTAGGGTGGCCATTCAGGCCACCCTCAAAAGACAGACTTAAAAACCCTACCCCTAGGTCCCGCTAAGCCACTCCCCCAATCAAGTTAGGCCATGCCCCTCCCACTCCACAGCCAACGGGGATTAAAAACATGAAGGTAAAAATCAGCTTCTGTCAGCTGCAGGGGTGGGAGGGATGGTGACTTTCTTCCTACAGCTCAGGCTCAGACAGCACAGTGCTCCTGTCTGAAAGTGAGCTGTTCAAAAGGACATCCCTGCGTCCGTCCAGGCCCTGCACCAGACAGAGGACAGGGAGTCTGAAAGCCGGACTGTCTGGCCTAAAACGGATCTCTGGCTACCGTAGGGGCAGGCTGCTGTGGAGGTCACATTTAAGGGGACGGTCTGCTGTGGAGGTCAGTGTTAAGTCACAGATTGCTGTAGAGGCCACTGTTAAAGGGGCAGGGTGTTGTGAAAATCACTGTTAAGGAGATGGGGTATTGTGGAGGTCACTAATAAAGGGGCGGCCACTGTGGAGGTCACTGTTAAGAGGGCGGGATGCTGTGGAGGTCACTGTTAAAGGGACGGGAAATGTGGAGTCTCTGTTAAAAGGGCAGGGAATGGTGGAGGTCACAGTTAAGGGGACGATCCGCTATGGAGGTCAGTGTTAAGGAGTGGAGTGCTGTAGAGGTCAATTGTAAGAGGGTAGGGTGTTATGGAAGTCACATTTTATGAGAACGCTTCTTTGTGGAGGTCTCTGTTAAAGGGGCAGGTTATTGTGGAAATCAATGTTAACGAGACGGAGTACTGTGGGGGTCACTAATAAAGGGTCAGTCACTGTGGAAGTCACTGTTAAAGGGGAGGGCTCTGTGGATGTTACTGGTAAGGGGACCGGTCGCTGTGAAGGTCACTGTTAAGGGAGGAGGGGACCCTGGAGGCCACTATTAAAGGGGCAGCAGGGTACTATGAGGTCACTGTTAAGGGAGCGGGGTACTGTGGCAGTCACTGTTAAAGGGTCAGTTGCTGTGGAGGTCTTTGTTAAGGGGGCTGGAATGGTGGAGGTCAGTTAAGGGGACTTTAATCTATGGTCAGTGTTAAGGGGCGGATGCTGTAGAGGTCACTGTTAAGAGGGTGAGGCCTTGTGCAGGTCAATATCAAGGGGGTGGGGTGCTGTGGAACTTAGTGTTAAAGGGCAGGGTGCTGTAAAGGTCAACGTTAAGGGGTTGGGCTGCTGTGGAGGTCCCATTTTAAGCAGACGAGGCACTGTGGGGGAGTCAGTGTTAAAGGGTGGGGAGGTGTTGGTCTCTGTTAAGGGGGCGGGGTGCTGTAGATAGTTATAGTGAATACTTATAATGGATACTGTCTATCTTTGAACGACAACATTAAATAAAATAGATTTAAAATACCCGTGCGAAGCCAGGTCCTTCAGCTAGTAAATATATAATTTGTAAACATTATTAGCACGCGTCCCTTCACAAGTACTATATTCTATCTTCTGTAGTCACAAGACACCTCAGACGATACCTACATGCATTTTCAAGGAGAGTGGGAGTAAAGACTAGGCAAAACTTCCAAATATCATAGGGTAAGTAACTGGCTCAGTGATAGAAAACAGAGGGTGGTTATTAATGGTACACACATTTAGATTGGGTCTCTGTCACTAGTGGGGTACCTCAGGGGTCAGTATTGGGCCCTATTCTCTTCAATATATTTATTAATTATCTTGCAAAAGGCTTGCATAGTCAAATATCAATTTTTGCAGATGACGCTAAACTGTGTAAAGTAATTAATATTGTCCTGAAGAGGACAATATACTGCTACAGAAGGATCTGGATAGATTGGAGGCTTGGGCAGATAAGTGGCAGATGAGGCTTAACACTGACAAATGTAAAGTTATGCACATGGGAAAGAATAATGAAAGTCACCTGTACATACTAAATAGTAAAACACTCAGTAACACTGACATGGTAAAGGATCTAGGAATTTTAATAAAAAGCAAACTAAGCTGCAAAAACCAGTGTCAGCCAGCAGCTGCGGCCAAGGCCAATAAGATAATGGGTTTCATCAAAAGGGGCATAGACGCCCATGATGAGAACATAGTCCTACCACTTTACAAATCGCTAGTCAGACCGCACACGGAGTACTGTGTACAGTTCTGGACTCCTGTGAACAAGGCAGACATAGCAGAGCTGAAGAGGCTTCAGAGGAGGGCAACTAAAGTAATAACTGGAATGGGGTAACTACAGTACCTTCAAAGATTATCAAAATTAGGGTTATTACCTTTAGAAAAAAGACGACTGAGGTGAGATCTAATTACTATGTATAAATATATGAGAGGTCAATCCAGAGATCTATCCTGTCATCTGTTTATCCCCAGGACTGTGACTGTGATGAGGCGACATCCTCTGCGTCTGGAGGAAAGAAGCTTTGTACACAAACATAGAAGAGGATTCTTTACAGTAAGAGCAGTGAGACTATGGAAATCTTTGCCTGAGGAGATGGTGATGGTGAGTAAAATAAAGGAATTCAAGAGGGCCATGGATGTATTTCTGGAGTATAATAATATTACAGGTTATAGCTACTAAAAATGGGTCGTTGATCAAGGGAGTTATTCTATGCCTAATTGGAGTCGGGATGGAATTGGCTTCTACCTCACAGTTTTTTTTTTGCCTTCCTCTGGATTAATTTGCAGGATGACAGGCCGAACTGGATGGACAAATGTATTTTAATGGCCTTATGTACTATGATACTGTGTCACTATGTTACATGTGGCCCTGTTTTGTCTTAAACTTAACATCTAGCTATAAACCAACAGAGCTGACCACTGCATCACCATGCTACTCATAACAGGCCATAACTATCTATCACTTATCAACCATAATAAAATATAGCTAATAAAAAACAAATGCTTTGGACACATATAAACCTTGGACCAGATTTATTAATTTTATAACTGGCGTAAACTTAGGAGGATGTGTAGACCTGCACCACATTTATTACAAAGGCTCAGGCTGGAAGATAAATGTGGTGCAGCAATAGACATTTCTGTCTAATTCTATACCAGCTATTGTTTGGCTTACTTTGAGACAGAATTTTTGCCAGAATTGTGGTGCAATTTTGGTGCAAAACATTGCATCTTAGGTTATGTTTCCTGCAAAGCTCTACCCCCTTTTTAAGCAAGTGGGGGAATAAATGTGTAGAAATCCTAGTTGTGCCAATTTGCACCACTTTATAGCAGGGGCGTTGCTAGGGTCTCAAAAGATCCGGGGCTCAAGCCCCTCTAAGGCTACATGCACACGAATGTATGTGTTTTGAGGTCTGCAAATTGACGATCCACAAAAAAAAAACGGATGATATCCGTATGGATCTCTTTTTTTTTGCGTATCCATTGTAATAAAGCCTATCCTTGTCCACAAAAAGGACAAGAATAGGACATGCTCGATTTTTTTTTTGCGGGGCTACGGAACAGACATACGGATGCAGATAGTACACAGTGTGCTGTCAGCATTTTTTGCGGACCCATTGAAATTAATGGGTCCACATCCTATCCACAAAGAAAACAGAATGGACATTGAAACAAAATACGTTTGTGTGCATGTAGCCAAAGTCATCACCTCCCTCCCCCCACACACCACATTTTGCTCTACTTGCTTTACAGCAGCACATACCTGTCACATCCAGTTCCTTCAGGTGACGTCTCCTCTGATGTAGATCTTCTCTGTCATCTTCTTCATTTGGTCCATACAACTTCTTTCAGACGCGCCTCACCTCTGCAGACTGTGGACACATAGACATCTTAGCTTTCTTACTTTTCTATCATCCTCTCCCAACCTGGAGTCCCCACAATGTTATCCTGCTGCTTGCTGTGCTCCCCAATACCCCCAAATACTATCCTGAAGAAAAATTAGTACCCCCTTAGTAATACTGCCCCCACCCATGATAACGCCCCTCAAGAGTACCTCTGTTAGTAGAAGAGCCCTCCAGTATTAATAATACCCTCTCAGAGCCCCCAGTAGACCCCTCAGTAGAAATAAGGCCCCCACAGTGCTCTTAGTAGAAATATAGAAATGCGGATCCATACGTCCCTCCTATAGAACCCTCCAGTAGTAATAAGAACGCCTATAATGTCCCCTGGATTTGCAGTGCCCCTGTAGTTATATTCCACCATGCAATCCCATGTAAATAGCATCATACCATCTCTCCTGTCTCCTCTAAAATACAGTCCTATGTAAATTACATCACTCCCCTCCAGAGGCGGATTAAGTGCATGATAGGCCCAGGGCTGTCTACCTAACTTGGGCTTCTCCCTACATTTTATTTTGTTTTATTTTTTGTATGAAGAGGCTGCGGTGCTTCGTGAGCGCCACAGTCTCTTCCTATGCCATATGACATCTTCAGACTAAAAAAATACCCCAAGTTACCCCACATTGTGTCCTAAACTGAAATATTTGGTCGCCAAATTTAAAATACATATCATTTTAATAAAAAAGACGTGGAGGAGAAAACAGCACCACATGTAAATAACATCACTGCCTCCTCCAGCCTCCTCTGACATACAGTCCCATGTAAATAACATCACTCCCTCCCACAGCCGCCTCCAACATACAATCCCATGTAAATAACATAATATCTCCCACAGTCGCCTGTAACATACAGTCCCATGTAAATAACATCACCCTGCCCCAGCCCCTTCAACATTCAGTCCCATATAAATAACATCACTCCCTCCCACAGCCGCCATCAATACAGTCCCATGTAAATAACATGACCCCCTACCTAGCCACCTCCAACACACAGTTCCATGTAAATAACATCCCTCCCTTCAGCCCTAACATACAGTCCCAGTTAAATAACCATTATTCCCAGCATTGCTCTGCCTCTCCCATTACTTTCCTCTGCTCATGTAGCAGACCTTACCACAGCTTCTTCCCCCAGGTTTTCTCCTCTTCACTGCTGTCCTCGGCAATACAGTTGTATCTAGCTGGCAGGCAGGACATTCGGGGCCTGGGACAAAACTTTCGGGGCCCAGGACCTTAATGTTTTAACCTAGCAACGCCCCTGCTTTATAGACAGGTGTAGAAACATTATTAATTCTGAGCCCTTGTTTTAAAACCCTTAAAGTGGTTATACAACCCCTATAATGCCCTCCAAAATTTTCCCATCACCATACACAGGTTATACTTAGCCTGCTCTCTAGCACCTGCGTTGCTCCTTTTGCCTGCACCTCCGCCATCATCACGGAACATGCTAGGGAGGCTTGTTTCCGTTGCTCAACTTTTATTCATTTTCATATGTTCCACATTGTGAAAAATACAATGCTGCTGCTCATTCCAGATACAAACACTATTGCAATAACAGTCTAAAATAAATACAGCTGAGATGAAGTAGGCTTTAACTTTAAACACAAAATCCCTGAATTACAAGATGTATCTTTGACACGGCTTGTTAACTTATCTGTAGTCATTATGCCCCAAACTATTTTTTTTCTGTTATTGCTGCGAGCTACCAACATATGGAACCCATGTAGCATATGGGCATGTGGAAAGCACTGACTTGCAATTAGTACATGAGTAATATAATTGTTTCAAGGATGTGTTTATTGTCAACTTGTTTACCAAAAAGTAAAACACCAGAACCCAACCGAAAGCCTTGTGCTGTCTGCTTCATTTCCTCTAATATTAGCTGCTGGGAAAAAGAAGTCCACCACTGTTTCTCTAAACAGAAATTAAACAACTGTGTGCATATATGTGAATAACAGATACACAGAAATACAGTATATTTGGAAATACTGTATATTATATACAGAAATGCAATATGTCTGGAATTATATTAACAGCAAACAATAACTACTGTATTATATAGAGAAATGCAGTGCATCTTGAACTATATTTGCAGCAACTATAAACATAAATATACATGTCGGCTGGATAAAGCACTAGGGAAGAAGAAGAATGTTCATATGACCCTAAGAGGAAGTGGAGGGGATGGCTTGCACTGGTTTGCTCCCAGAGAGACTGGATGATCCAATCAGGCAAAGAAGTGCCCTTGCACAATGAGCAGAATGTCATTCTGTGTTGGGCTCAGAAAAATGATCTTAGGAAGAGTCAAAAGTCACAATCAAGTTTCTATTCTACTAACAGAGACATTGAAAGGGAAAGGCTAGAATGAATAATTGAGTAGAATAGGGAAAGACGTGGAAAGTTGTCAGCCAGGGAGTCAGAAGTGGGGAGCTGAGGCTTGGCATGCCTGGCAGTACGTTCTAGTTGCATTTACTGCCTTACAACACAGCAGCAGCTGCTGCAGAACCTCAAAAGCAGCTACCTGCAAATACATTTTAATAGAAATAAAAAAAAAATTCTGTTTGTGTTGAGGGGGAGTGGGTGGGGTGTGTGGGGGGGATAAGCTTAAAACTGTACGACAAGTGTGTGGTAATGTGAAATACTAGGCTGAAATCTGTGTTGATGCATCTCCACACAGCTGAAATGTATTTTTAAGGGGGTTGAAGTTTGGGAAAACAGCATATACGTGTCTTACATTATGTAGGGTAGCGGATGATAATATCTGTGAGTGATAACGTGAAAGACTAGGCCGAAAGTATTAATCTCCACACAGTTCAAATTAGATTTTTTTGGGTTGAAGTTTGGGAAAGCAGCATACATGTTTCTTATAATATACTAAGCAGAAATCCTTGTCAGAGCATCTCCAGGCAGTTGAAATCTATTTTTTTTGTTAAGCTTGGGAAAATAGAATATGTGTGTCTTACAATAGAAAGGATAGCGGACAGTTTACATCAAATCCTTGATGTAAATGCAGGGACAAATGCAGAGCAGGGGAGGAGTACCAAGGAGCCCACCTTGATATCTCAAAGTCTTATAAAAGTAGCAGAGAGGATGATGACTCCAATGACAATTGTATGCTGGACAAGCAACATTAGAGGAGGAGAGTGATGGTGGCAGTGGCAGTAATAAAGAGCAGAGATGACGTACCTCCCAAGGAACAGCCAGGGATATGTCTGCTTTGGGATCTGGTGATGCCACTGACACTGTGGGTGGGTTAGGTTTAAAAACGTGCCAGAGCTAAACTGAGCTTGGCTGCCTGTAGCTCTGTGCGAGCAACTCCTGTATGGCAGTTTTTTCTCCACAAGGCAGGCACACAAAACCCAAGCCGTGTACAAGATGTGCAGGACTAAAATAAGCTGTGAGCATACAAGTACAGTCATTGGTACCAGACTCTATTCCAGCACATGAAGCAGCATCACCATATCCATTGGGAAAATACAACTGGGCAGCATTCCCAATCTGAAGATGAGGTGCTGCCACTGGAGAAGGATGAGTCACAGTTGGAAGAACAAGAGGATGATTATGACAACGGTGACACTGGTTACAAAAGCCAAAAGTCTCCATGAGGGGTGGAGTTGGAAAGAACTGGATCCTTGGGCACACTGGCAAGAATGGCGAACTATATAGTCACTTGCATGATATCATGACAGGTGTATCATCAACATCAAGCAGTCTAATGATTACTGGATATCAATGCTTTAGACCCTCACTATCAATGCAAAATGGGGTAATGTTTTCTACCCTCCAAAAGGGAGGCAAAATTACATTATAGCCAGGAAACACTGGGTATGCAGTTTGTATGTTGTGTATGCTGCCAGCATGTCTGAAAGGGAGGCCCCTCACCCAACCACAAACAGCAGAAACATAAGCAGTAACCAGTTCAGTCACCTTTACACGATGGAGCAGTTTTTCCACATGCTGCGCCAGGCAGAGGCCAATTAGCCACTTGACACCTCAAGGTCCAGGTTCACACCTACCTACACTCTGGCCTGTCTCTGGCGCATACCCTGTTCCCTGACCCCATGGATTTCTGGGGAGAAAGTCTGGAACAGTGGCTTGAACTGGAAAAGCACGGTCTGTTTCTTCTTTCTTGCCCTGCCTCCAGAGTCATTTTCCGTGCCACAAGGGACGTGATGACACCCAAACGGACCAAGTTGTCCTCCAAGGGGCTTCGCACCACAATCTGCAACTTTTCTCTGCTTGCGCCAGGTCTAAAAAAGTGGGCGTGATGAGTGCGGGGAACGAGATGGATCGGTCGGCCCGTCTCATTTACCATTTCAGTGCCTGGTTTAGGCATTGAAAATGGTTTAAATGTAAAACAGCTAGGAAGCATTTAGAAATGTCCGGAAGTTGTGTAGAGGCCGGCACCTCTACATTACTCTGGCGGATCCACCACCAGCTATAGGGGATATTAAGACTGGTGTCTAAAACGCTGGTCTTAATAAATTACCCCCTAAATGTTTTATTATTTGGGAGTAGTGCTATGTTATGTAAAGTATATACTTTAGATTCCAGTACAGTATATTATACCGTAGAGTAGGAAGAAGGACGTGCAGTTCTCACCTCTATTTACCTTTCTGAAGCACGGAAGATAGGGCTTGAACCCAGCCCCTTAATGCAATCCACAAACAAAAGGTCAATTCCAGCTTCTTGCGTAAAAAATGGATGATTCTTTATTAGGCTTGCAAAGTTTAAGATCTGACATACATCACATGGAGAGACAAAATGTGACTGTGACGCGTTTTGGGCTATAGTATTGAGCCCTTCATCAAGACAATTGTGGATAAAAAAAAGTGGATAAAAAAAGTCTACACAACCCTGTTAAAATGTCAGGTTTCTGTGCTGTAAGAAAAATGAGACAACGAAAAATAATTTTAGAACTTTTTCCACCTTTAATGTGACATTTAAACTGTACCACTAAATTGAAAAACTCTTTTAGGTAGAGGGAAGAAAAAATATTAAAATAAAATAATATGGTTGCATAAGTGTGCACACCCTTAAAATAATACTTTGTTGAAGCACCTTTTGATTTTATTACAGCACTCAGTCATTTTGGGTATGAGTCTATCAGCATGGCACATTTTGACTTGCCAAGATTTGCCCACTCCTCTTTGCAAAAACACTCCAAATCTGTCAGATTGCGAGGGCATCTCCTGTGCACAGCCCTCTTCAGATCACCCCACAGATTTTCAATCGGATTCAGGTCTGGGCTCTGGTTGGGCTATTCCAAAACTTTCATCTTCTTCTGGTGAAGCCATTCATTTGTTGATTTGGATGTATGCTTTGGGTCGTTGTCATGCTGAAAGATAAAGTTCCTCTTCATGTTCAGCTTTCTAGCAGAAGCCTGAAGGTTTTGTGCCAGTATTGACTGGTATTTGGAACCGTTCCTAATTCCCTCTATCTTATCTAAGGCCCCAGTTCAAGCTGAAGAAAAACAGCCCCAAAGCATGATGCTGCCACTACCATGCTTCACTGTTGGTATGGTGTTCTTTTGGTGATGTGCAGTGTTGTTTTTGCACCAAACATATCTTTTGGAATTATGGTCAAAAAGTTCAACCTTGGTTTCATCAGACCATAGCACATTTTCGCACATGCTTTAGGGAGACTTCAGATGTGGTTTTGCAAAATGTAGCCTGGCTTAGATGTTTTTCTATGTAAGAAAAGGCTTTCGTCTTGCCACTCTACCCCATAGTCCAGACATATGAAGAATACGGGAGATTGTTGTCACATGTACCACACAGCCAGTACTTGCCAGATATTTCTGCAGCTCCTTTAATGTTTCTGTAGGCCAATTGGTAGCCTCCCAGACCAGTTTTCTTCTCATCTTTTCATCAATTTTGGAGGGACATCTAGTTCTTGGTAATGTCACTGTTGTGCCATATTTTGTTAGGCCATAACAAATGTTAGGCCATATCATGCCCTAACATTTGTCACTAGATGTTTAGTATGTAATTCCTCTAATAGTATGTACTCCCTGGTTTCATATTTTTTATTATAATAATTCTTGGACTTATGGTTTGTTTCCGAGGTTTAAATATATGCACCCCTTTATATTTGTAGTGTGACTTTATACAGTACATGTCTAGGACACTCCATTTATATGTATTCTAGTACTGCAGGTAATTTGACATGCATCTATGTTGAAAGAATGCAAAATGAATTCCGTCCATCCATTCCAAAGCCAAGAGATGGACATCCAGGCAAAATATCCGAGTCAACAAGTTGGCTCATCATAAGTTCTATCAGTTCTGGAATGACAAACATGGCAATGGAGGTGGGTCCTATTCTTCATAATAGTGAGTTCACAGACATCCATGCAAGTACCATGTGATGCACATTACACATGTCTGGAATGGTGGCCCAAAAAAAGGTGAAGAAGCCTCGACTACAATATCATTATAAGAAGCATTGTTTCAAGTTTGCAAAAAAGTACAAATACGGGACAGTAGAAGATTGGAAAGGTGTGATTTGGAGCGATGAGACAAAAGTTAATAGAATTGTCTCTGATGGGTGCAAATGGATCTGGAAGAAACAAGGAAAAAGGGAGAGAAATTGAAGGAACTGTGAAGTTTGGTGAAGGAAGCCTGATGATATGGGGTTGCTTCACAACCAAAGGCTTTAGATATCATAACAGGCCATACCATACATAGTAACATAGTAACATAGTATATAAGACCGAAAAAAGGCATTTTTCCATCCAGTTTGGCCTGTTTCCTGCACGTTGATCCAGAGGAAGGCAAAAAAAAAAAACTGAGACAGAAGCCAATTTTCCCCACTTAAGGGGAAAAAAATTCCTTCCTGACTCCAATCAGGCAATCAGAATAACACCCTGGATCAACGACCCCTCTCTAGTAGCTATAGCCTGTAATATTATTACACTCCAGAAATACATCCAGTCCCCTCTTGAATTCCTTTATTGTACTTACCATCACCACCTCCTCAGGCAGAGAGTTCCATAGTCTCACTGCTCTTACCATGAAGAATCCTTTTCTATGTTTGTGTACAAACCTTCTTTCCTCCAGACAGTCACAGTCCTGGGGATAAATAGATGATGGGAGAGATCTCTGTACTGACCCCTCATATATTTATACATAGTTATTAGATCTCCCCTCAGTTGTCTTTTTTCTAAAGTGAAAAACCCTAATTTTGATAACCTTTCAGGGTACTGTAGTTGCCCCATTCCAGTTATCTATGCCCCTTTTGATGCAACCCATTATCTTATTGGCCTTGGCAGCAGCTGCCTGACACTAGTTTTTACAGCTTAGTTTGCTGTTACTTATTAAAAATCAATACAACACAGATCTATAATATAGCCATGGGTGTGAGCACTTGGCTTACTTGTATCTAACAGATACTGCATACCCCATGCAACTTAAGTTTCTTTTATAAGGCAATAAGTTTCTTATCTCTGGTGAGTAGAATAAAAAACAGCTTTTTAAACTTTGCCAAGTCCAATTTTTTAAAAAGTGATTCAGGAAAATGAAAAAGCAATTATGAGGGCACCTGAACTTTAAAGCTACAAACATCGCTGAAAATAATACTTATAAGGTCACTGGAAAATGTATCTCAGCTTTTCTGTGTGACTCGGTGACAAAACTAGATATGGACATGTTTTAAACTGGCAAGTACAGTAGGATACTTTGTCTAATTTGAAATGGACTAAACTAAAAGTATAAAACATTGAAATAATAATTAAAAAAACCTGCACTAAGACATAGAATAAAGTAAATGGAAAAAAAGTCATATTAATTTTATAATGTCCAAGAACAGATTTCAATTGAAAGTGTCTTGCAAGATTGATCATTAAACTGTCAAAAAACAATAACTGTTGAAGAACCTAAGAGATTATACTGTACATTGTTCATGGATGTGGCTGTTAAAATGTGAGACACATGGTAACAGTTCATAGAATATTCTGACAGCTTGGTTAGGAGGATGCAAATTTTCCTTCAAATACACTATATGGACAGAAGTATTAAGACACCAACATCGACCTTATCTGGGTGAGACTTGTGAAAAGCTTTCACTAAACGACTGGCATACACTTCAGAAGCCATTCACGTCAGAAGCCAGTACCCAAATCCTCTTCTCAGGTCCATAACCCTTTCAGTGAACCAGATATTGAAGAGATCTACGGAAAACTTGAGAGTCAATTATTTTGGCGATCTGGAATTCCAAACTACTGTTCACCATGACAGGAGCGGATGGCAAGGAAGAAGGCTCCAAAGGTTCAACATATTGCTTCAACAAAGATTTATGAAACACATTATGTATTTTCAGAACCTGAGGAAGTTCAAGACGAAAAGCTACAGGATTAATAATGGCCGTGATCTTATATGGACCAATAAACCTTGGACCCAACTTCCAAGAAGGTACCTTTAACTTAATGTTTCTTGTGGACAGCTACACCAAATCACCCATTCTTAGGTCCGCACTCTTCACACGCTTCCTGTCAGCCACACGTTTATACTTGTTGCCCATATTCATCAAGTTATTTAGAATTTTCCACCATATAGATAATAATGATGACGAAAAACGTTCTTCCTCAGAAATACCAGGAGTATCTGAACCAGAAAAAGTGCCAAACTGCGGGTGAAACCCATATACCCTCAAAAAAGGGCAACTTACCAGTGGACTCCAGTATATGATACTCTGCCAGAGACAAAACAACTTAAGTAAGTCTCCAGGCTCCGATTAGTGTGCTCCGTCTGTCCGTTCGACTGAGGATGAAAAGCCGAAGAAAAAAACTGTTGCACCCTTTTACTAAAATGATCAACCACCACCAAAATAACTTTCTTTCCTAACGATTTAGGCAGATCAGTGATAAAATCCATAGATAAATGAGTCCATGGTCTGGATGAGATAGGCAACGGAAGTAGGGATCCGGAAGGTCGAGTATTTGTCACCTTAGTGTGTGCACAGACACTACAGGACACCACATAGTCCTCAACACACTTACGCAACCCCAGCCACCAGAATCTACGAGAGATGAAGTCGACAGTAGATCTGCTCCCAGGGTGTCCCGTACAATAATGTTCCTCATACACCCTGTAACGCAATTCCGACGGCACAAACAATTTCCCACAGGGGCAAGAATCTGGTGCATCTCCCTGGGCCTCTAACACCTTCACCTCTAGGTCATGGTATAGGGCGGATATCACCACCCCTTCCAATAGAATAGGACTCGGATTTTCAAAATCACCACCTCCAGGAAAACTACGTGACAAGGTATCTGCCTTGACGTTCTTAACCCCAGGACGATAGGTGACAGTTAAAATTGAATCTGGTGAAAAACAAAGACCATCTGGCCTGCCTCAGGTTCAGTCGTTTAGCCGACTCCAGGTAAGCCAGATTTTTGTGATCTGTGAACACCGTGATGGGATAAATCACCCCTTCCAACCAATGAAGCCATTCCTCGAAAGCAAACTTAATAGCCAGTAACTCTCTGTTACCCACATCGTAATTTCTCTCTGCGGAAGAGAGTTTTTTTTAGAGAAAAAGGCACATGGACGCCATTTACCAGGTGACAGGCCCTGCAATAAAACTGCTCCTACTCCCACCTCACACGCGTCCACTTCCACAATGAAAGGTTGTGATACATCCGGCTGCACCAATATAGGGGCAGAAGAGAAGCACTCCTTAACCTCAGAAAAAGCTTGCAACGCTGAATCAGACAACACTGAGACATCCGTTCCTTTCTTAGTCATGTCAGTTGAGAGTTTCACCACTCTCGAATAGCTCTGAATACATTTTCTGCAATAATTGGTCAACCCCAAAAACCACATAAGAGCCTTTAGATTTTCGGGTTGATTCCAGTCCAGTACAGCACTGACTTTCTCCGGATCCATTCAAAAACCCGAAAATTGCACCTTGTGTACAGCAAAAACACAGTTCTCTAATTTTGCGCACAAGTTATTATCTCTTAGGATCTGCAATACCTGTCTAATGTGATCCTGATGTATCCCCACATCTGGAGAATAGATTAGAATGTCATCCAAATACATGACTATAAACTTCCCTACCAGGTGATGAAAAATTTTATTAACAAAATGCTGGAAAACCGCAGGAGCATCGGTCAACCCAAAAGGCATGACCAGGTTCTCAAAGTGACCTTCAGGAGTATTAAAAGCCGTCTTCTGTTCATCCCCTTACTTGATCCTGGCCAGATTATATTCCCCCCTTAAATCCAACTTAGAGAACACCTTGGCACCAACAATCTGGTTAAACAAATCAGGAATCAAAGAAAGGGGGTAAGGATCACGGACAGCAATCCGATTGAGTTCACGGAAATCCAGACATGGCCGAAGACTATAAACAGTGAACATACACGTTCAATAAGTGAAGTGCATAAAAAAAAAATATATATATATATATATCTAAATAAGTACGTCTTTTAAGTTGTATCAAATAGAAATTGACATATATGACTTTATATTTGCTGAATACATAGTGGCTCAATACACAAAGACATAAAACATAGTGGCTGAGTACAAATGCTTAAAACTTAAAATGTTGGATACATAGACATATTCAAGGCAATTGCACCTGCGTCTAAAATATCAAGGATATCCTTTTATATTTGTTCCAGCTGAAACAAGTCAATACATCCCTATATTGGCTGAATATATATGGAATATCCTGTTATGTTTCGTCCAAATATATCAAATCAATATGGCCTTAAATTTGCTGAATGCAGGCTGAATACATATAGTCTTTATATCAGAAAGCACAAAATTGATGCATTCTACAGACCGATAGCATAGATTATGCAGCAAATTGGGTATATTAGTGGATTAGTTCTTGCGTCTCTTCTCACGGGAGACTATTTCTTATGTTTAATCCAACTGGGGTAAATACTCGATCCAACTGTAACCGATCAATATGACCTCAGATTTGCTGAATATACATTGGATATATACAGCATGTGTGAGTATAGTCTCTATATTTCAAAGCAAGAGGTTCTTGTATTCCCCGGAATATTATACATAGATTGTACCACACAGCGAGTGTATTAGTAAGTTAGCTATTGAGTCTCTACTCACGGGCGACTATTTTGTGTATAGGCTGACAGTGGGGGCGTCTCACCTGTTATACAGCCACTCACCCGTTCTTGTTCCTCTGTGCAGCACTGCTTTTCCGTGTTCGTTGATTTGTATAATGGGTGCCCCTACAGAGATGGCATCCCACGTAATCTAGAGCCGATCATGTGATGCAAGAGTAGGTCACGTGATATTCCTGTTTATAATATGCCGCCTGTTAGTAATATGTTTCAATAGAAATATATTCCCAATTCCTTTGCATTATATACCAGCTGACGTCAGATGAAATACAGAGGATAGTCTCGTACTACGACTGCCAGACGCATTTCGAGGTATTCCAACCTCTTCCTAAGTGGTCATAACTGGAACCGGATCCACCCTCCCCTTTTATACTGTTATGTCCAAGGTTATCCATAAATTCTGGAATGGATTCTTTTTCATTTACTTGTATCCATTTATATCAACATATCACAAACTTATACATATATAAAATACCAATTTATGGCAAATACATCCAAAAATGAAATAACATCATAAAATTATACTATATATCCAATGAAAAACACAAAAAAATGAAAAACCGCCAGAATAGCAGTTGTGTTTATATTGCGATTTTCATGCGTTTTTTTTGCATTTAATGCGTTTAATTACTATTTGATTGCTTTTATATAGAAGGTTCATTTTCTATGATTTTGTTGGAAAAGGACTTTTATTTTCAAAGGAGAATCATAGCTGTTGAGGTTCAAATAAGACATTTAGGAAACCGCATATATTCTATATTTATTCTTTTTATTCATGTTTGTTTATCTTCACATGAGATATCTTGATAGTTGTAGTGAGGAACAAGGATGGTGGTCTTCCTCCGAGTGGAGATCGTGGTGCCGAGAAATCGGCCAGACTCACAATGTCCCGTCAGTGAGGGTCCCTCACCCCTGTTACTAGAAAAAAACGAAGATCTCAAACTCTGAGTTGAGACCTCCAGATATCAGAGTTTCAAAATCATAAATCTGTCTGGATTCCTGTCTTGACATTTTTGAGATGTGATTTCAACCTCTCGAATGTACATCTATTTTTTCTAAAGCTGCAAATATCATTCCACTTGGGTTTTTATTTTGACACTGTTGAAAGTGTAAGAATAATGAATGTTTTTCGTAATTGTTTTTAATGTTTGTAATATGTTCAGAAATTTGTTTTTTAGGGTTCTTTTAGTCCTCCCCACATATTGTTTTTTACATGGACATTCTATTATATATATTACACTAACTTAATTACATGATAAAAATTCTCTTATTTCCCATGAGTAAGTATTATTGGTGGAACATATCTTTGTAGTTTTCTTTGGGAATTTCATGATTTTCCAATTGTTGCATCTCCTGCATTTATAAAAGCCTTTTAAATTGAACCATAAATGTGGAATTAAATCCTTGGATTTGGGCAACTTAGCTCCAGGAATAAGGTTGATAGGACAATCATATTCCCAATGTGGAGGTAAATCCTGGCATCCACTCTCAGAAAATACATAGTCAAAATCAGATATAAATGAAGGCAATGTCTTAGTAGTTAAAAAAGAAAAAGATGTATTAAGACAATTGTCAATGCAATAATCACCCCAATCCAGAATCTGTATAGTTCGCCAATCAATGGTTGGATTGTGCTTGCTTAACCACGGCAAACCCAGAACCACCGAAGCAGGGATACCCTCCAACTCAAAACACAAGATAAATTCCTGATGAAAATCACCCATTCTTAATCTGATATCATGTACCACTTGTGATAAACACTTCTGAGCTAGAAGTGCAGAATCAATAGCAAAAATGGAAATATTTTTCTCTTATGCACTCGGTGACAACCCGTGCATACGGACGAACTGAGCATCAATCAGGTTCACCCCTGCCCCACTGTCGATAAACACCTCAATTCTCACAGTTTTTGACTTTAGCGCCACCTCAGCAGTCAGGAGAAATCGGGTACTACCAGTCAAAGACAAATGCACATTTTCTGACTCTCCTCTAACTCTTCCAAGAGTCGGATGGGAATTAAACGTCCTTTTTGATGCTGAATGTATGGACATACTACAATAAATTGTACTTCCTGTCCGCAGAAAAAAACACACTCACTTCTTAAGACAAGTATGCTTAAAAGTGGATTCAGGAGTAGCTTCCCCTAACTGCATGGGTTCATCCCCAGAGCTAAACTCAGGAGTATCTTCACCCAAAGTGTCAGAGGAGAACGATACATCATGTGATTGTACATCCTGAGAGTGGGGGCCCCTAGATCTTTCTCTCAGGCATCTATCAATGCGTATGTCAAGAGACATAGCAGCCTCCAGAGAAACAGGAGTTTCATGAAAGGCCAAAGCGTCCTTCAGCCTCCCTGATAAACTCTGACAAATCTGGCTACACACAGCCGGATTGTTCCACTCAGTATCTGTAGCCCACCTCCTAAACTCAGAGCAATAAATCTCAGCGGAACGATCTCCCTGGCGAAGGCAACGCAGCTTGGTTTCGGCCAAGGATGTTCGATCCGGATCATCATAGATAAGACCCAAAGCTTCGAAAAATTAATCCACTGCGATACGGTCGGCAGAGAAAAAGCGCATGACTGCACATCCCCCTTAAGCAATGAAATAACCAAACCGACTCGCTGTTTCTCATCCCCAGACGAGTGTGGATGTAGCCTAAAATACAATTTGCATGCCTCCCTAAACAAAATGAAATGATCACGTCCCCGAGAGAATCTGTCTGGGAGGGAAACAGATAGGCCTGGTTTCCACCACCAGGGCCAACAGCCTGTATTCTCTGAATCTGTGAGACGGTCGTTCGGAGATCAGCTACTTCCAAAGAAAGCCCTTGCAACTGTCTCGGCAGTTTATGATGTCACACTTTAGTGTGGGAGGGAAACCCCACACCGAACATAGGAGGGAAATGTAAAAGAAAATACGGCCTGAAAACTAGGGAAGGAAGATGGAAACCTCCATGTGAAAACCCTAATGAAAGCCCTGACTGACTACCAGTATAAACAGACCCCACAGGTAGGTGAGTTCATACACAGGTGTGTTGTTTAATTGATGTACTGAACATCTGCTCAGGTTCCTTCCACATCTATAGTAACTCCCGTTTTAATAATTCCCATATTCCTTCTGTGTCCACAGTACTGCCTATGTACAGAACTTATTATGTACAGTCTATGGAGGAGACTGTCTTAGGTGTATGTTTTTTGGGTGGGAAAAAAGCTCATCTGTGCCAAGATTGCCCCACCAGTTCTTCAGACTGCAAAACCTTTTGGCCTAAATTTGGCAGGGGAGATTACCTTTGGCTTATTAGTTAATTATTAGTCTCAAAAGGAAAGAATAATTATTCCTGTAATCCTCAATGGTTCAGGTATATGCACTATGCTGAAGCATTCAATGACCCCAAAACTTCAGTATTATTATTTAGCCCAAAAGCTTTCAGGTTTGTGTTATCTTTGGTATCCCATTCAAGAACATGTGATATGCTACTACACCTCACCAGTTAAGTTTTAGGTCGATCTGATGCATGATGAGGAAGTTTCCTTTCTGTTTCTGCCATCTATTTCCCATCCACTCTTATTAGGCTTGTTAACGCTCTGTCTATACAATCCGACTTTTGACTGGACTATTGGACAATTTAGCATCTGGAGATCCTTCTGTTTATAAGAATGCCAATTTTTTTCCCTTCCTGTTGGTCCCTGTAAAAAGGGTTTTAATCTTCGATTTACCTAAAGACCAGGACAACTCCCATGAATACCCTCTGATCCACAACAGGCCCAAAGGTTCTTTCAGGAGATCTTTTCACTAGTGATGAGCGAGCACCAAAGTATTCGGGTGTTTGGGTACTTGGAACGAATACATAGCGATATTCGTGCTCTGGGCCGAGCACCCGAGTATAATGGAAGTCAATGGGAGACAACCAGGCATAAGGGGAGGGTGCCTGGTCCATTGTAAAAGGTCAGAAAGTGACAGAAACACCACTGAAATGGATCTGGAACAGCTTGGGGACCATGTCTGGGTACATCTTGGACTCCAATGTCCTGCTGGGAACCATATTGTCCCAGTTGTCCATCACTTTTACATAGGGACAAAATCCCGCCCCCTCAACAAAAAAAAAAAAACATTTTTAGAGGTAAAATTGTTAGGAAACATTCTTTCCTGGATATTCAATTGTAGGTACAGTGCAAATGCTGCCAAAAATTACAAGAAAGAAGCACTCCGATACAGCCTGTATATCACATAAAGGAGGGCCTCATTCACATGTTGCTACAATTGTTCAGGTACACTGCTGCACTCATAAAGCTTATGCACTAAGTGAAAGGGCTGGCAAAAATTACAAGGAACCGGCACTCCAATACACCCTTTATTACACATAAAGGAGGGCATCATACATACCCTCGAAAAATTATCATTGATGACCTACTGGTGACCCTCAAAAACATTTGGAGCAAGGGGGCGCTGGTTACCCTCTAAAACATTATAGTTGATGGCCTACAGGTTAGCAGACAGTATAAAGAATTGGAGGTGAGGGCCTGAAGCCTAGCGAACCCCAAAAATCATTGCAGTGATGGGCTACAGGTGAGCAGACGGTATAAAGCATTGGAGGTGATGGTCTGAAGCCTAGCGAACCCCATAAATCATTGCAGTGATGGCCTACAGGCGAGCAGACGGTATAAAGCATTGGAGGTGATGGCCTGAAGCCTAGTGAACCCCATAAATTATGGCAGTGATTGGCTACTGGTGAGCAAACCTTATAAAGCATTGGAGGTGAGGGCCGAAAGCTTAGCGAACCCCATAAATCATTGCAGTGATGCGCTACAGGTGAGAAGATGGTATAAAACATTGGAGGTGAGGGCCTGAAGCCTAGCAAACCCCATAAATCATTGCAGTGATGGGCTATAGGTGACCAGACGGTATAAAGCATCAGAGGTGACGGCCTGAAGCCTAGCGAACCACATAAATGATAGCAGTGATGGCCTACAGGTGAGTAGAGATGGCCCGAACTATTCGCCGGCGAACAGTTCCCGGCGAACATAGCTTGTTCGCGTCCGCTGCGGCGTGCGAACATATTCGATGTTCGTGTTCGCCCCTATACTTTATCATTGAGCAAACTTTGACCCTGTACCTCAAAGTCAGCAGACACATTCCAGCCAATCAGCATACCCTCCCTCCCAGACCCTCCCACCTCCTATCTAAACGCAAGGATAGGATCCATCTTACATTCATTTTGAAGCTGCAGTGTTAGTAATTGTAAATCGCAATGCGATTAATATAACCTGTATTATTCGCATTGCGATTACAACGTAGATCTGAGTTCCAAATGGTTGTATTGCTAGAATATATTAACGAAGATAACAAATATAGCACTATATTCTCAATCTTCATTATATTCTAGCAATAAAGCCATTAGCAACTCAGATCTAAGTTGAATTTGCAATGCGATTAATATAACCTGCATTAATCGCATTGCGAATTCAACTTAGAGCTGAGTTCTTAATGGTTGTTGTATTGCTAGAATATACGTTATATTCTAGCAATACAACCATTAGGAACTCAGCTCTAAGTTGTAATCGCAATGCGAATAATACTTACAATTATTAATCGCTTTGCAAATCCATTTGATGCCTCTGTTTGATTGTATATGACGGTTGACTATGACTACCACCAACGTTCTGCTACCTCCAAAGCAAGATATCTGAACCCCCCAGGGGCCATTTGGGCATTTTTAATAGAAAACGCATAAAAAACGCATAAAAAACGCATCTGCGTTTTTATAATTTTTTCATTTTTTAGTTAATTTTTTTGTGTATTTTGCCACATTTGGTTGCATATTTACATTTGGTATAGGCAAATATGATAGTCTAGATCATGTGTCTATACCAAAACCTAGGATCATTGTTTGACAGCATATTTTCTAAGCCATGTAGCTGAATATAGATTTGGGCAGAGTAATGATCTAGACTACCATATTTGCCTATACCAAATGTAAATATGCAACCAAATGTGGCAAAATACACAAAAAATTAAACTAAAAAATGAAAAAATTATAAAAACGCAAATGGCCCCTGGGGGGTTCAGATATCTTGCCTCGGAGGCAGCAGAACATTGGTGGTAGTCATAGTTAACCGTCATATACAATCAAATAGAGGCATTAAATTGATTCGCAAAGCGATTAATAATTGTAAGTATTATTCGCATTGCGATTACAACGTAGAGCTGAGTTCCTAATGGTTGTATTGCTAGAATATAACGTATATTATAGCAATAGAACAACCATTAGGAACTCAGCTCTAAGTTGAATTCGCAATGCAATTAATGCAGGTTATATTAATCGCATTGCAAATTCAACTTAGATCTGGGTTTCCTAATGGTTGTATTGCTAGAATTATATAACGAAGATTGAGAATATAGAGCTAAATTCCCAATCTTCGTTATATTCTAGCAATACAACCATTAGGAACCAATCTCTAAGTTAAATTCGCAAATAAGATGTCCCAACTCCCAAACTATTCACCGGCGAGTAGTTCCCGGCGAACATAGCTTGTGCGCGTTCGTCGCGGCGGGCGAACATATGCGATGTTAGGTCCACCCCCTATCATTGAGTAAACTTTGACCCTGTATCTCACAGTCAGCAGACACATTCCAGCCAATTAGCATACCCTTCCTCCCAGACCCTCCATTCTCCTGGACACAGCATCCATTTTAGATTCATTCGGAAGCTGCAGTCTTAGTGAGAGGAGGGACAGTGTAACTGCTGCTGAGATTTAATAGGGAAATCGATAGCTAGGCTAGTGTATTCAGTGTCCACTCCAGTCCTGAAAGACTCATCAGATCTCTGCTGTAAGGACTGCGTCCTGACAGCACCCCAAAAAGCCCTTTTTAGGGCTAGTACATCAGTCTCCCTCCCAGACCATCCCACCTCCCATCAAAAAGCAAGGATGGCATCCATCTTAGTAGTTGTAATCGCAATGCGATTAATACAGGTTATATTAATCGCATTGCGAATTCAACCTAGAGCTGGGTTCCTATTCTCAATCTTCGTTATATTCTAGCAATACAACCATTAGGAACTCAGCTTTAAGTTGAATTCGCAATCCGATTAATATAACCTGTGTTAATCGCATTGCGATTACAACTTACCACACTATGCGTCAACTAGATATTTTTCCATGGGAGTTTTGCCATGGATCCCCCTCCGGCATGCCACAGTCCAGGTGTTAGTCCCCTTGAAACAACTTATCCATCACTATTGTGGCCAGAAGGAGTCCCTTTGTTTTTTAAAATTCGCCTGTCTATTGAAGTCTATGGCGGTTCGCACTGTTCGCATGTTCGCGAACATTTGCGGAAGTTCGCGTACGCCGTTCCCGAACGGAAAATGTTATGTTCGCGACATCACTACAGGTGAGCAGACAGTATTTAAAATCCATCTGTTACAGAGGTGGGGGTTGGTGGCATTTTACCCACTGCAGTGTACTGCATGTCTACCAGCCTGGCAGGGACATCAGCTTAATCCTTTTTGGTAGCTCAGTGAAGGAGAAAATGCTTTTTTTATAGCTTCTCAAGTCCTGAACATTACCTTTGGTATAATTAAGGGGTGACATAGTCCATTTGTCTAATCTGGGACCTGTGGTGCCACGGAGCACTTGTGTATACAATGCACTAAACCGTATATTCAATTTCTGCAGTATTTTTGTGATAAAAAGCTGTGATCCTGGTCCCCAAAGCAGTTTGGAATACACTGCCCAAATACACATTTGACATTCCTGCAGTGAAATAGTGAATCATTTTTTTGTGGGAAAAAAGCTAAATTCTTGCTTCACAAAGGAGTTGTGCATACAGCGTACAAATACATATTTAATATTTCTGCAGGGAAATAGTGCATCAGTGTGTTTCCTGGGAAAAAAACGTTATTCCTGGTCCACAAAACAGTTTGAAATACCCCGCCCAAATAAACATTTGACATTTCTGCCGTGAAATAGAGCCTCAGTGTATTTTTGGGAAAAATAGAAGTATTCCTGGTCCACAAAGCAGTTCCAAATACACCACCCAAATACACATTTGACATTTCTGCAGTTAAATAGTTAATTCCATTTTTTTTTTTTTGTGGGAAAAAAAGCTATATTCCCTTATGTCCTACCAGCAGCACAGATGGGGTTAACCACCCCCCGTGGACTGGCAGGACTGGCGGAATGTTTAATGAGCCCAAGACTAATAACTCAATAACAATAAAGTATCTCCTTAAAAGGAGGAAGTCAACCCCCAGCCCACTGTGTTTTTTTCTGTCCTTCGGACAGGTGGACTAGGCGGTTTGTTCTCCCCTTTCTCTTGAAAGTGCGGGGAGCCTTCTTTTCGTTTGGGTAACGGCATTGCCCTTTTTCCTAGGTACCTTGTCAGTTTGGCTGGCAGCTTATCTGATGCCGGCCCCGCGCAGTTGCGCCTGGCTGGGGTATTTTGGCGGCGTCCTCAGTCCAGGTTTTTCGGTCCCTGGGCGCCACCATCTTCCGGAGGTGACGCGGGGATTCTCCTTTGCGTCACTTCCGGGTAATCCGCCCGCGGTTTTTTCACGGGCGCGATTTTTTTCACAGACGCAATTTTTTTGGCGGATGCGATTTTTTTCGTGTTTTCATGCGAACATTTTTAAGTATTTTTTTCTATGCTTCTTCTTGTGGAGGATTTACTGGGGGGAGGGTGGATTGTCTATCCCTCCCTTTCCCCTATTTTTAGAAAGCAGTGTTCTCCAGTTTGGTCTCTGGCTCCATATGCTTTTTCAGCTAGATTCCTAAAGTGTTTCCACTTGTGGTGTTTTTTTCCTCCGGTCCTCAGCTTCCTCCGGTCTGTTTTTCTACCTTTCCTGCGGAGATAGGTGGTTTACTAATGTTTTTACTTGTAGATTTTTTTCCCGCAGTGATGTCTTCTCCGCGGGATTCGGAAGGCAGGAAAGAGGATTCCAAGAGGAAACATCTATCCTGCTACCATTGCAGCAGTCAACGGTTATTGTAAGCTGATCATACCTGCACTCGTGAAATCGCAGAAGGTAAACAGCTTAAGGCTGGGCTAATACCAGCTTCGGAGACCGGTTGGGAATCCCTGTGGCTGTTGACTTAACCTACACTAGATGTTACAGCTGCTGTTAGAGGGTTCTGCCCTCTAGTGCAGTGTTTCCCAACCAGTGTGCCTCCAGCTGTTGCAACACTACAACTCCCAGCATGCCCGGACCACCTTTGGCTGTGTGGGCATGCTGGGAGGTGTAGTTTTGCAAAAGCTGGAGGCACAGTGGTTGGGAAACACTGCTCTAGTGAACCTACGTTGCAGGATATGTATCAAAGCAGTCATAGGCCTGGATGAAAAGGCTTCCTATGCCTGCCCAGGCCCCTATGGAGACTTCTGTCCCGGTAGAGAGACCTTCTTGGTCTCCATAGCTTCTTCCTCCTCGGATGAGGTGGAGCTGACGTTGTGTTTTCTCCCCTGGAAAGACACAGAAATTGCTCAAGTCCATCAGGTTGGGGGACCATGATGTTGACCGTGGGGAGCCTCCCGATCCCGCTACTCGGGCACCTTGTGTCTTTAAAGCGGATGAGACCCTCCTCTCTGTCATGTTATAGAGTGGAAAAAACCTGGAACAGGTCCGGTTTTAACAAAGAAGTTTAAATCCATGTTCCCGATGGCTTAACCCTTGGTGGATTCATGGGGATCCATTCCCAAGGTGGACATGGCTATTGCTAAGTTGTCCAAGCGCACTCTGGTTCCTGCAGATGATGGGTCTAGCGGCAGGACCCCATTGCAGAGTGCACACTAAGACGGGGTGTTAAGGCAGCTGCGGCTTCCGCTTCCACAGCCATAGCGGCTTCTGAAGTCTCAACGTTCCTCTGGTCTCGCCTGAATCAAATTCAAGTTGACGTGAACCAGAGGTTTTTTCTAGGACGACATACTGGCTGCCTTCAAGACCATTAACCTGGCTACGGACTTCTTGTGCGATACCGCACAGCTCCAGTTGAAGCTAGCAAGGGAGCCTTCCCATTAGCAAAGCAAGCCCTGGGAACGAGACCAAATACAGATCCTTGCTCTTGAAGCAAAGCAGCAGGTCTGTGGCTGATGGCAGACCAAGAGCGCCTTTGGCACAATGTGACAATACTATCAAATGACGTCAGGGGCCTATATCTAAAATGGCCCTGGGGTCGGCGGACCATATTCCATTTTGTGGAGGAGCCAAAGATGGAAAATCCACCTCCTGACTATGGGCCTCTTCGAGGCTCTTGGTTAATCCCGTTGCTCCTGCCGTCCTGACAATAAGCTTCCCCACTCCTATGCTTCATGTACCCGTCGTGGGTCGTCTCTCCCACTTCTGTGGAGGAGGATCTATCCACCAGTTTTTCTGGTTCTCAAGGCTTCAGGAGATCTCCGGATGATTATCGATCTGAGATATTTCAATCGATTTATAAGGAAGGTGAAGTTTCGTATAGAAACCATCAGGTCAGTAGGTCACATCCTCAATCCTGGAGACGTGATGGCAACCCTGGACCTCAATGATGCATATCTGCACATCCCGATCCATCCTGCTTCCAGCAAGTATCTCAGGATCACGGTCCAGGTGTCCAGTGTCGTCAGGCATCCTCTGTTTGTTGCCCTTCCCTTTGGCATTTCTTCTGCCCCTCACACTTTTACCAAGGTGGTGGTTTATGTGGTGGCGGCTTTGAGGCTTCAAGGACTGACCATCATTCCTTATCTGGACGACTGGCTTTGAAAGCCTCTGCTCTAGCGGTCCTAACCCAACTTCTTCAGGTAACAATCTCCTTTCTGTTCCACCTAGGTTGGATCATCAGCTGGTAGAAGTCGAACGTGAGCCCGTCGACTTCAGTAAGATATCTAGGCTTCATAATCGACTCCACTGGGATGTCGATCCAGTTGACTCCAGAAAGAAGATCCCGGGTTCAGAACAAGGCAAGTTCCTTTCCTTTCCCCGGCGAGTTCCAATCCGGACTCTCATGAAGATGTTGGGGCTCATGTCAGCGTCTGCGGAAGCAGTCCCTTGGGCTCTATGGCACCTCTGCCCTCTACAGTCGGAGGTCCCCTCCTAATGGAATGGCAGCCCTGCTGGGCTAAACTCCCCGTGCTCCCTGTCTTGGCGGACTCGTTATTCCCTCAGATGGTGGTGCCATCTTTTAGACGGGAAGTCTATGACCCAGCCAATCTGGGTCATATTGACTACGGATACGTCTCAAGTAAGGCTGGGACGCTCACCTAGATGATACTCCAGTTCACGGGACCTGGTTTCCTCAGGAGTGGCTTCTTTCATCCCATCTCCGTGAGATTTAAGCTATCCGGCTAGCCCTCCTTCACTTAGCCCCTCAGATCCGGGGCAAAGCTGTGAAAGTCCAGTCAGACAATATGACTGAGGTATTTTACATCAACAAGCAGGGAAGCACGAGATCACTTCCCCTCCTGTCAGAAATCGGGGTGATTCTGGATTAGGCAGAGTTGTACCTTTCCCACTTATCTGTGATCCACATCCAAGGCTCCCTCAATATGATAACGGCTGAGCCGCGGTCTTCCGTCGGTGGAGTGGTCTTTACATCCGGAGATATTCAAGCAGATAGTCCTCAAGTGGGGTACAGTATGCCAGAGGCGGATCTCATGGCAACAAGGTTCAATGCCAAGGGGGAGAGGTTCTGCTACCTTTACAGGGAGGACAACCCCCTGGCGTTAGACGCTCTGTCAATATCCTGGAGGTTCAGGCTGGCTTACATCTTCCCTCCCTTTTCCTTGATACCGAGGGTATTGATGAAAATCCGTCAGGATTAGGGTTTGGAGATAGCCATCATACTGTTTTGGCCGAAAAGATCCTGGTTTACCTAACTCACCCAGTTGAGTCGGTCCTGAGAATGCTGTCTCATTCTAGAGTGGACTCTACCAAGAGAGCCTACTCTCGTATTATGAGGATATTCTCATCCTGTTGTACCTCAACTGAGGTGGCGTCTGCAGATCCGCCCCTCTCCGCTATCCTTCAGTTCCTGCAAGACGGGCCTTGATAGAGGCCTTGCCCTTCTACTCTGAAGATTCAAGTTTCAGCCATCTCAGGATTTTTTCTCAGGACCCGCTGATCAAACGGTTCCTTAAAGGAGCTGAAAGATTAAAGCCTACAGTACTGAGACCCATTTTTCAATGGGATTTATCAGTAGTTCTCAGGGGGTTAGCATCTCCCCCCTTTGAACCGTTAGAGGAGGGGGACATCAAGTTCGTCACTTGGAAGTTTGTGTTTCTCCTTGCAGTGACTTTGGCCAAGAGGGTCTCTGAGCTTCAAACTCTCTCAGCACATGAGCCCTATACCATTTTCTTATATGACCGGGACCTTCGTAGATTCCTCCCGTATTGTAGGCCTAAAGTTCCTTCCTTCCAGAACATCAACCAGGTGATATTCCTCCCGGTTCTGTCGACATCTACCACCTCCTCCTAGGAACCTGCTAGACATCCTCTGGACGTCTCAAGATGTCTCCGGATCTATGTGGATAGATCAAGGAGTTCAGGAAAGATGAGAATCTGCTAATCCTGTTGCCGGTAAGTTTAAAGGCTGTAAGGCATCCAAACCTTCCCTCAGTCGGTGGATTGAGGAGGCTATTAAGCAATCCTTTGTTTCCACAATCTCTGGACCCTCCGGGATTCGTGAAGGCCCACTCTACTAGAGCTGTGGCTACTACTTTTGCTGAGAGGAGTCTTCTGCCTCTCAACTTGATTTGAAAAGCTGTCTCCTGGAGCTCTGAATCAACATTCATCTCCAATTATAGACTAGATGCCAGTCTAGCTGAGTTTTCGGCCTTGGGCAGACTTTTCTCAGTTCTGCCAGGCAGGAAGGCCCTCCCTAGGGGTTTCTTCTTGCTATCTCCCCATCTGTGCTGCTGATAGGATGTAAAAGAATCGTTAATTTCTAACAATAATTTGTTTTCCCTTAGTCCTAACAGCAGCACACAAATTTCCCACCCTAGTAAGTCTAGTTTTTTTCTTACTATAAACACAGTGGGCTGGGGGTTGACTTCCTCCTTTTAAGGAGATACTTAATTGTTTATTGAGTTATTAGTCTTGGGCTCATTAAACATTTCGCCGGTCCTGCCAGTCCACGGGGGGTGGTTAACCCCATCTGTGCTGCTGTTAGGACTAAGGGAAAACAAATTATCGTTAGAAATTAACGATTCTTGCTTCACAAAACAGTTGTGCATACAGCATAGAAATACCAACGTTTTTCTGTGTTTTATTAAAAAAAAACTTGTTCTGGGTCCACAAACCACTTTTGCATAAACTGTAGAAATAGCTATGTTTTATAAATAGCAGTGAAATACTGCTTTTCTGTGTTTTATTAAAAAAATCCTTGTTCTGGGTCAACAGACCACTTTTGCATAAACCGTAGAAATAGCTATGTTTTATTAATAGCAGTGAAATACTGCTTTTCTGTGTTTTATTGAAAAAAATCTGTGTTCTGGGTCCACAAACCACTTTTGCATAAACTGTAGAAATAGCAACGTTTTATTAATAGCAGTGAAATACAGATTTTCTGTGTTTTATTAAAAAAATCTGTGTTCTGCGTCCACAAACCACTTTTGCATAAACCGTAGAAATGGCTACGTTTTATTGATAGCAGTGAAATACTGCTTTTCTGTGCTTTATTTAAAAAATCCTTGTTCTGGGTCCACAAACCACTTTTGCATAAACCGTAGAAATAGCTACATTTTATTAATAGCAGTGAAATACAGTTTTTCTGGTTTTATTAAAAAAAATCCTTGTTCTGGGTCCACAAACCACTTTAGTATAAACCGCAGAAATAGCTATGTTTTATTAATAGCAGTGAAATACTGATTTTCTGCGTTTTTAAAAAAAAATCCTTGTTCTGGGTCCACAAATCACTTTTGCATAAACTGTAGAAGTAGCTACGTTTTATTAATAGCAGTGAAATACTGCTTTTCTGTGTTTTATTAAAAAAATCCTTGTTCTGGGTCCACAAACCACTTTAGTATAAACCGCAGAAATAGCTATGTTTTATTAATAGCAGTGAAATACTGATTTTCTGCGTTTTTAAAAAAAAATCCTTGTTCTGGGTCCACAAATCACTTTTGCATAAACTGTAGAAGTAGCTACGTTTTATTAATAGCAGTGAAATACTGCTTTTCTGTGTTTTATTAAAAAAATCCTTGTTCTGGGTCCACAAACCACTCTTGCATAAACCGTAGAAATAGCTATGTTTTATTAATAGCAGTGAAATACTGCTTTTCTATGTTTTATTTAAAAAATCCTTGTTCTGGGTCCACAAACCACTTTTGCATAAACCATAGAAATATCTACGTTTTATAAATAGCAGTGAAATACTGCTTTTCTGTGTTTTATTAAAAAAATCCTTGTTCTGGGTCCACAAACCACTTTTGCATAAACCGTAGAAATAGCTACGTTTTATTAATAGCAGTGAAATACTGATTTTCTGTGTTTTTTAAAAAAAATCTGTGTTCTGGGTCAACAAACCACTTTTGCATAAACTGTAGAAATAGCTACGTTTTATAAATAGCAGTGAAATACTGCTTTTCTGTGTTTTATTAAAAAAATCCTTGTTCTGGGTCAACAAACCACTTTTGCATAAACCGTAGAAATAGCTACGTTTTATTAATAGCAGTGAAATACTGCTTTTCTGTGTTTTATTAAAAAAATCCTTGTTCTGGGTCCACAAACCACTTTTGCATAAACCGTAGAAATAGCTATGTTTTATTAATAGCAGTGAAATACTGCTTGTCTGTGTTTTATTAAAAAAATCCTTGTTCTGGGTCCACAAAACACTTTTGCATAAACCGTAGAAATTGCTATGTTTTATTAATAGCAGTGAAATACTGCTTTTCTGTGTTTTATTGAAAAAAATCCGTGTTCTGGGTCCACAAACCACTTTTGCATAAACCGTAGAAATAGCTACGTTTTATTAATAGCAGTGAAATACTGCTTTTCTGTGCTTTATTTAAAAAATCCTTGTTCTGGGTCCACAAACCACTTTTGCATAAACCGTAGAAATAGCTATGTTTTATTAATAGCAGTGAAATACTGCTTGTCTGTGTTTTATTAAAAAAATCCTTGTTCTGGGTCCACAAACCACTTTTGCATAAACCGTAGAAATTGCTATGTTTTATTAATAGCAGTGAAATACTGCTTTTCTGTATTTTATTGAAAAAAATCCGTGTTCTGGGTCCACAAACCACTTTTGCATAAACCGTAGAAATAGCTACGTTTTATTAATAGCAGTGAAATACTGCTTTTCTGTGCTTTATTTAAAAAATCCTTGTTCTGGGTCCACAAACCACTTTTGCATAAGCCGTAGAAATAGCTACATTTTATTAATAGCAGTGAACTACAGTTTTTCTGTGATTTATTACAAAAATGTTCATACAGCGTACAAAAACCAATTTTAAATTGCAGCACGAAAATAGTGCTTTACTGTGTTTTACTGAAAAAAAACCAAACGTGTTTTGGGTTCACCAAACAGTTGTGCATACAGCTTACAAATACATATTTTATATTTCTGCAGTGAAATTAAGAATCAGTGTGTTTTAGGCCAAAGTAGTCGACAGAACCTGCAGCATTATTTGGTAGGCCCGAATGCCGCTCTATGGAGGGTGAGGCCAGAACAAGTACAGGTGATATTAGTAAATGTAGTGGCGGCTGGGCCCGAGGCGGAGAAGGGGTTTGTCCTTCCACCACCGAGGATTGCAGGGCATTATTCTTTGCCATCTGTTGCCTCCTCCTCCTACTCCTCCTTTTGTACCAGCCCCCATCCGGTCATCGAAAGAACCTCACCCCCAACTTCAGCACAGCCAGTGGTAAACGTCAGCAGGCGATTTTAAAACTCATGTGTCTGGACACAGGAGCTTTGGAGGGGCATAGAACAACAGACCGATGATTGCTGCCAGTGAGCCTCAAGCCCAGCCTGGTGGTGTGCGATAATGGACGAAATCCCGTTGCAGCTCTGGGACTAGCCGGTTTGACGCACATCCCTTGCCTGGCGCATGTGCTGAATCTGGTGGTGCAGAAGTTTCTTAAAAACTACCCAGACATGTCAGAGCTGCTTCTGAATGTGCCGTCCGTCTGTGCTCGCTTTAGGCGTTCTCACCCTGCTGCTGCTCGCTTGTCTGCGCTGCAGCGTAACCTCGTCCTTCCAGCTCACCGCCTCATAAGCGACTGGCCCACCAGGTGGAACTCCACCTTGCATATGCTGGCGAGCAGCAGCAGGCGATAGTGGAGTTTGAGCTGCAGCATGCACAAGTCAATTGCTCTGCGGATCATCACCACTTCACCGCCAGGCTGATGGAGGAGGAGGAAGACGGGCCATTTCACAGGGTTTCAGGTCGGTCATTCCGAAGTGGCTTAGAGGGTGGGTTCCTGCACCAGCAGAGGCCAGGTACACATGTGGCCAGCCAGGGCACAGTTCTGGCGGACGAGGAGGAGGAGGTAGAGGAGAAGGAACCGGTTAATTGCAGGGTGGCACCCAACGCAGCTCAGGACCATCACTGGAGCGTGGCTGGGGGGATACGGAGGACACAGATAATACACCGCCTACAGAGGACAGCATATTCCTACCTCTGGGCAGCCAGGCACACATGAGCGACTACATGCTGCAGTGCCTGCGCAATGACAGCAGAATTGCCCACATTGTAACTTGTGCTGACAACTGGGTTGCCACCCTGCTTGATTCCCAGTACAAAGACAACATGCCCACCTTAATTCCTGCACTGGAGCGTGATATGAAGATGCACGAGTACAAGCGCACGCTGGTAGACTCGCTCCTGAGGGCATTCCCAACTGACACGTGGGGACAAGTGGAAGCACAAGGCGAAAGCAGAGGAGGAGGAGCAAGAGGTCACCGACGCAGCTGTGTCACGGCCAGCTCCTCAGAAGGCAGGGTTAGCATGGCTGACATGTGGAAAGGTTTTGTCACCGCGCCACAGCAACCTACACCATCAGCTGATACGGAACATCTTAGCAGAAGGCAGCATTTGAACAACATGGTGGAACAGTACATGTGCATATGCCTCCACGTACTGACTGATGCGTCTGCCCCATTCAACTGCTGGGTCTCCAAATTGTCCACATGGCCTGAGCTTGCCCTTTATGCCTTGGAGGTGCTGGCCTGCCCTGCAGCCAGTGTATTGTCTGAACGTATATTTAGCACGGCAGGGGGCGTCATTACAGACAAACGCAGCCGCCTGTCCACAGCCAACATGGACAAGCTCACGTTCATTAAAATGAACGAGACACGGATCCCACAGGACTTGTCCATACCTTGTGCAGAATAGACATTTATAACCGCCTCAACCATACATTCTTGTACTCCAGTGCACTTATTCATTGAATCCTTTTTTTATTTGTACTATTATTTCGGGGGCTACCCCAATTTGAATGAATCTCTCATCTGTCTGTGTGCCTGCGGCCTAAATTACTGAAAATGGCCTGTTGCTTTGGTGGGTGACATGAAGCTTGTTTTGCTGTGCATTGACCTCTCTCCTCTGTCTGGGTGTTTGCAGCCTACATTTGTGATAATCGCCTGTTGCTTTGGTGGGTGACATTAACCTCTTTTGCCGTGCATTGACCTCTCCTCTGTCTGGGTGCCAGGGGTCTACATTTATGATAATCGACTGCTGCATTGCTGGGTGATATGAAGCCTGCTTTGCTGTTGAAGCTTGTTTTGTCATGCATTCACTTCTCTCCTCTGTCTGCGTGGCTGCTGCCTACAATAATGATAATCACCTGTTCCATTGCTGGCTGACATGAAGCCTGCTTTGCTGTCATGGGACCTCTCTCCTCTGTCTGTGTGCCTGCGGCCTATATTGATGATAATAGCCTGTTCCATTGCTGGGTGACATGAAGCCTGTTTTGCTGTTATGGGACCTCTCTCTTTTGTCAGGGTGCTAGGACCTAAATTACTGAAAGTGTCCTGCTGCACTGGTGGGTGACATGAAGCCTCTGTTGCCGTACATTGCCCTCTCCTCTGTCTGGGTGCCAGGGGCCTACATTTCAGATAATCGCCTGTTGCTTTGGTCGGTGACATTAACCTCTTTTTGCCGTGCATTGACCTCTTCCTCTGTTTGGGTGCCTGCATTCTACATTAATGATAATCGCCTGTTCCATTGCTGGGAGACATGAAGTCTGTTTTGCTGTTATGGAACCTCTCTCCTCTGTCAGTATGCTAGGGCCTTAATTACTGATAGTGGCCTTCTGCATTGCTGGGTGACATGAAGACTATTTTGCCGTGCATTGACCTCTCTCCTCTGTCTGGATGGCGGCGGCCTACATTTATGATAATTGCCTGTTGCTTTGGTGGGTGACATTAACCTCTTTTTGCCATGCATTGACCTCTCCTCTGTCTGGGTGCCAGAGACCTACATTTATGATTATCCACTGCTGCATTGCTGAGTGACATGATGCCTGTTTTGCTGTTATGTGACCTCTCTCCTCTGTCTGGGTGCCAGGGGCCTAAATTACTAAAAATGGCCTGTTCCATTGCTGGGTGACATGAAGCCTCTCTTGCCGTGCATTGCCCTCTCCTTTGTCTGGGTGCCAGGGGCCTACATTTCAGATAATCGCCTGTTGCTTTGGTGGGTGGCATTAACCTCTTTTTGCCATCCAATGATCTCTCCTTTGTCTGGGTGCCAGGGGCCTACATTTATGATAATCGACTGCTGCATTGCTGGGTGACATGAAGCCTGTTTTGACGAGCATTGACCTCTCCTCTGTCTGGGTGCCAGGGGGCTAACATTTCTGAATATCACCTGTTCCATTGGTGAGTGACATTAACCCATTTTTGCCACTGATAAGCCACAGCTGTGCATTGCTGGCAGGAAACCAAATTTTGCAAAAAAACGTATGTTACTGCTCAAAAGATGCATGACTACTGACGACAAAACGCACGCTGGTAGACGCGCATTCCCACCAGACGCCTCCCCAAGCTCCTATTCCACCTCCTCCCACGAGTTGCCAAATAATATTTTTTCATTTTTAGCTATTTTATTTTCAGTTATTTCCCTATCCACATTTGTTTGCAGGGCACTTACCCACATTTTGCTGCCTTTTGCAGTCCTCTAGCCCTTTCCAGGGCTATTTTACAGCCATTTTAGTGCCCAAAAGTTTAGGTCCCCATTGACTTCAATGGGGTTCAGGGTCATGTTTGGGTCAAGTTCGTATCAGTACCCGAACATTTCCGTGAAGTTCGGCCGAACTTCTCAAAGCCGAACATCCAGGTGTCCACTCAACTCTAATTCCTTCACCATCTTTCAAAGTTTTTCCCTCTTTGTAGCACTAGACCGCGATTCAGGGAGAGGTTGCTGGCGTGGTGTCATGAAAGTGTCCCATGCTCTGGAAAGTGTTGCCCTGCCCCTGTCGGAACTACTGTGTGTTCCCCTTGTCTCCAATCCTCGGTTGCCTAAGGAAGTACTCACTCTGGCGGCCGCATTGTCAGAGTGCGGACCCAGGCGTTCGGTCCTCTTATTAGGGTGCTTGGATGCCATGTGGTGGATCATGCTGGTGGTGGTGAGGTTGCTAGTGTTCACGCCCTGGCTCATTTTGGTACAGCACAGGTTGCAAACTACCACTCTTTTGTCATCTGCACTTTCCTAAAAAAAAACGCCATACTGCGGAACACCTAACCCTTGGCAAGTTAGATTTACGTATGGGGGTGCTCGGTGTAACAGTTGCGTGCCTGTTTGGTGTGGGACGTCTCCCATTTGCGACCCCACTGCCTCTTCCAGACTGTTGCGGTGCTACGGATCCCTCCCCCTCTGTACTGCTGTTCTCGCTCGGCTTTTCACCTAACCATGTTGAGTCAGTGACTTCCACCACCTCCTCTTCCACTTCCTCACTCTGCTCATCCTCCTGACTTGACCTAACCACCACCCTAGTGATTGGCAACTGTGTCTCATCATCATCCACCTCGTGAACGAATGATTGCCGTTCACCACCGTCATCTGCTTGAGACTGTGAAGGCTCAAGAGGTTGGGAATTAGGGCACAATATCTCAGGTACCTCTTCAAGTGTGCTTGGCGAGAGAGCCACACCAAGTGCTGGCGATGAAAAGAGGTCATGTGAATATCCGAGTGTGGGCTCACTTGCTTGGCCAGACGCGACATGGTAAGAGGAAGGAGGATCAGAGTGAGGATTCGGTTGACCAGACTCTTGGCTACAGAGACTGGACTTTGTGGAAGAGAGGGTGGTGCTTAACCGACTGGAAGTATTATCTTCTGCAATCCAACCGACCACCTGTTCGCACTGGTCAGACTTGGACAGTGTTGTCCTGCCCAGCCCTGCTAAATTGGACATGAAGCTGGGTAAGGTGGATTTTTTTGTTTTTTCTGGTGCACTGTCAGCAGGCACAGTTTCACGGCCTCTGCTTGCTCCATCAGCATCACGCCCAGGGCCACGGCCTCTGCTTGCACCATCAGCATCATGCCCAGGGCCACGGCCTCTGCTTGCACCATCAGCATCATGCCCAGGGCCACGACCTCTGCTTGCACCATCAGCATCACGCCCAGGGCGCGCGGCCTCTGCTTGCACCATCAGCATCACACCCAGGGCCATGGCCTCTTCTTGCATAATCAGCATCACTCCCAGGGCCACAGCCTCTGCTTGCACCATCAGCATCACGCCCAGGGCCACTGCCTCTGCTTGCACCATCAGCATCACGCTCACTTCCACCTCCCTTTGTGCTCGCCTTCTTCATATTAATGGTTTTGTCTGTAGATGTGGCGCAGATTGTTTAACTGTCCGCTAAAGACACAGTTTTCTGATGCAGGACAGTATTGGGCACAGAAAAATACTGATTTTCGGCACTACACTAGCCCAGAGATAATGTAATTTTTACAGTACACACTGTATTGGCTTGCTATAATATACTGTAGACAGAGAAATACAAATTTTCGGCACTACACTAGCCCAGAGATAATGAAATGTTTACAGTAGACACTGTATAAGCTTGCTGTAATGTACTGTAGACAGAGAAATACAAATTTTCAGCACTACACTAGCCAAGAGATAATGAAATGTGTACAGTACACACTGTATTGGCTTTATATTATGTACAGGAGAGACAGAGAAATACAATTTTTTGGCAATACACTAGCCCAGAGATAATGTTATTTTTATAGTACACACTGTAAAGGCTTGCTATAATGTACAGGAGACAGTAAAATAAAGATTTTCAGGAGTACACTAGGCCACAGATAATGACATTTTTACAGTACACATTGTATTGGCTTGCTATAATGAACAGGAGACAGAGAAATTAAATTTTTTGGCACTACGCTAACCCAGAGATAATGTAATTTTTACAGTACAAACTGTATTGGCTTTCTGTAATGTATGGTAGACAGAGAAATAAATTGTTTCGGCAATGCACTAGCCCAGAGATAATGCAATTTTTACAGTACACATTGTATTGGCTTTCTGTAATGTACAGGAGACAGAGAAATACAATTTTTTGGCACTACACTAGCCCAGAGATAATGTAATTTTTACAGTACACACTGTATTGGCTGTCTGTAATGTACAGGAGACAGAGAAATAAAAAAATTTGGCACTACACTAGCCCAGAGAATGTAATTTTTCCAGTACACACTGTATTGGCTTTCTATACTGTAATGTACTGAATACAGAAAAATAAAGATTTCCAGGAGTACACTAGGCCACAGATAATGACATTTTTACAGTACACACTGTATTGGCTTGCTGTAATGAGCAGGAGACAGAGAAATACAGTTTTTCGGCACTACACTAGCCTAGAGATAATGTAATTTTTGCAGTACATACTGTATTGGCTCGCTGTAATGTACTGGATACAGAAAAATACAGATTTTTGGCACTACACTAGCCCAGAGATAATGTAATTTTGACAATACACACTGTATTCAGATGTAATTCTATATTGGATACAAATTTGTCCAAACTAAAATGTATTCTCTGCTGGAATACTCTATATACGGTTGTGGCCTAAACGCACACACAGATGTGCCCAAAACTAGTTAACTATGGCTAAAATATAAATCACTCTCTGCTGGAGTAATTAATATACCAGTTGTGAATTGAACGCACGCACAGATGTTGCACAAGTTAGGTTAATTTCCCCAGAACAAATAATTTCTCTGATGGTACAGTGTATATCTCAGGAAGCAGGTAGCAGGAACACTGTAGTGAATAAGCCCCTTTTATAATGTCTGCCCAACACACTGCTTTATGATGGTGCAGTGTATATCTCGGTACCAAGGAACACTGTAGTGAATAACCCCTCTTTTATAATGTCTGCCCAACACACTGCTTTATAGTGGTGCAGTGTATATCTCAGTACCAAGGAACACTGTAGTGAATAAGCCCCTTTTTATAATGTCTGCCCAACACACTGCTTTATGATAGTGCAGTGTATATCTTAGTACCAAGGAACACTGTAGTGAATAAGCCCCTTTTTATAATGTCTGCCCAACACACTGCTTTATGATGGCATATTGTAGATGTCACTAATCGAAGTTATCAAAGCGATTTTCAAGCCCTGCACTATCTGTCCCTTCCTGGTGATGCCTGTCCCTGATAGTGCTGAATTAACCTCCTACTTAAAAAGAAAAAAGGTGCTGCACTGCTGTCAAACACACACTCTAGTCCTTAAAAGGACTGTTAAGTCTTTCAATAAGGTTTTTTGCAGTGAAATCAATACGTTTAGAGCAAAATGCTTTCTGTCCCTGCCTACTGTCTGCTCTCCCTGACGCTGAATGAGCCGAGCACCGGACCTCAGCTCCTATATGAAATGGTATCACGTGTTTTGGCCAGCAAATCAGTGTAAGGCTTACAGCTAACATTGCTATGGCCTTACACTGAGGGGAATTACTTACCTGGACCTTTATTAGCTGCTTAGAAGGCATTAGAGATAAGGTACCATGCCTGATACTCTTGGCAGTGGCTGATATATCTTGTAGGGAGCTGTCTACACAGGGCGTTTGGTCCTATGATCAGCACAACTTGTGCTATTATTATGAGTTTAGCTAGTGAGGGCATACAGCCTCAGCAATCTCCAGTGGATATTTGGTATGTGCTAGCCGGGTGGGGAGGGGTGTGGAGAGATTATTGTGTTCCTGCTATGGCACCTTGTCTGTTCTGCTGCTAACAAATTTTACATATGTGTCATTTATATAATTATTAGCTTTGGTGAAATAAAAATGTGATTATTATATTATATGTGTGGTATTGCTATTTTTTTTAGCTATTTCCTTGGTGATTCATCGCTGCTTAGAAGGCGCCAGACATGCGGGGAGGAGACTCGAGTAACGCGATGAATACACGTGGTGCTCAGCCAAGTAAAGCCGAGCGCCGAGCATAGCGATGCTCAAGCCAAACCAATACTCGGCCGAGCATGCTCGCTCATCACTACTTTTCACATTTATCGCCTTCCTAGACTTTATAGTTTCTGATAGGCGAGTTTAGTTTTTGTCTAGGTTCTGGACATCCTAATGTAAATGTCTAAATATTTCACTGGATTTCTTCTCAAGCTATCATGCTCGGACCAATGATATTTGAGATTATAGAACAAATTATGAACAAAAGGGAGGAAGTGAAACGGCACTCCAAAGAAGACACCCAGACCAATAACAGGTCAAACCAGCAGCGTAATCAGTCCCCTGTAGTAACTGCACTATCAGCGGTGCACAACCCCAAAAACAGCAGGATACAAAAGTCTTGAATGATGAAGGTATAGAACAAATTAATCCGTTCCTAGAAAGTTTTTTTCTATTCCTTCATCAATGCACACCAAAATAACTGTCTTTACTTTCTGCTTTTCCTCAGCTTTTGGCAAGTTTTCTATCAAGGTAATTCTCAGACTTGTCTTCGTTTTCCTATCAGTCTGCTTTACCTGTCAATGTTGTTTTTAAGGCACGAAATTTTGTCTGGAGAGAAGTAAATCTGAGGCTGCAGTATGCCACAATACTTCTTTAGAAGTACTAAAAATCTTTAGACAAGCATGACTGGCCTGAACCTATCAATTCTCCTGTAGACTAAGTTTGACTGTAAACCAAGATTATTAGACTAAGCAGTGGTGTGCTAAGAATGGGGGGTTGGTGGTCCGCAATAGGTTCCCCCTGTCAGGGGGGTGCCAGAGCCTAGAATACAGATTGAAGCGCTCATTGCTGGAGTGCCGGGAGCTGCGGTCATGTCACTCAGCTGCCCACACTCCGTCTCTACCGCACTGAATGATGAAACAGGGAGACTTCTCCCTGCTCCAACATGAGCCTGTAGGCACAGATCACGCTGCTGGCCTGTGTGGGAGGAGCCTGCAGCCCGGAAATATGCCTAAGCTCCATCCACACATTGTTGCAGAGTGATCTGTGTCTGCAGGGGAGAGAGGACTGCGAGCTTCAGGAATGGTACAAGGTGAGTAGGTACTGTGTTTTTTTAATAGGGGGTGGCAGGGAGGGCATTTCTACCATGTAGGGGGCACAGGTGGCATTACTACTACTCTGAAGGGGCACAGAGAGGGCATACCTACTGTGAGGGGGGCACAATGTGGGTATAACTACTGTAAAGGGGGCACAATGAAGGGATAAGTACTTTAAGAGGGCACAATGTGGGCATAACTATGGGGGGGGGGTGCCAGAGAAAGGACCTGCCCTGGGTGCCCCTAGGCACGTCACTGAGACTAAGAATACACTTATTAAAGTTGGAATATTGCCTTATTGGTCCCGTCTAAGTTTGTTGGTGGTAAACTCTAATACTTATTCATTCATTTGAAAAAGTTATGGTTTAGAGGAGAGCTTGTGGGTACCAAAAGAAGATGTCAATGTCTATCATTTAATTAGGAATATTTAAATGCCTGGTTTTTGACATATGGCTTCTGTTTAACTATGCTACCGTGCCTTATTTCTGATTTTTCAGATTTTTCTCTCTGCCAAACTGTAACTGTAACAAAGAGATCTTTGACTTGGAGATTCAATTTGATAAAGCAAAACCTACTAATTGGGGTTCCTGGTAAAGGACCAAAAGATGCATTACACTCCTCGTCTCGTTTAGTCAGTGCCAGACTGATTGCAGTAGAAAGTTTTACTTTTCAAGGCACACCTGCCTAACTGTACTCTAAGCTTTGACAACTTGACAACAACACAAAATAAAGTTTTACCTTAAAGGGAGTCTGTCACCAGGAAATTCACTGTTAATCCAGGTCCAATACCTTGTAGGGCTAACTGAATTTAATGTAATTACGTCTTTCACTTAGCTATCTGTTGCTTCATTCTGGAGAAAAATAATTTTTACTCCATTTGCAAATAAGCAGTTAAGCACACAGAGAGTGCGCCCAAGCAATTGTGCAACCTTGCTCCTCCTGATTCCTCTGCCAGCCCTTCCCTCTCCTTCTTGATTGACAGAGTCAGGCAATGACTATGGAAAACCCTAGCCCTGTCAATCAAGAACTGGTTCACTCATCACTCTTTAAAAATGCAGATAATATAGACTAATTTAGTGGTGAGTGAATCAGTTTTCCTCATGTGAGGGTCTGTCCCTGCTGCCCACAAAGTTCCCTCCTTGCGCTTGATTGACAGGGTTGGACATGTCCTTACAGGTGAAAAACTCTTGATGAAACAGATTTATCTGCACATCTCTAGATTCATTACATTTCTATGTAGCCCTAAAATCATTATATAGACCTGGTATAACTACCTTGAAACCTGAAATTTAGTAGACTTGGGTTTTAACATAATGGTAGAATTTAATAAAATCTTGTATGTTACAACTTGTTGTTACAGAACAGGGAAAACACTTTTAGTTTTACTATTATATTCTGACACCAGACATTAAACGGCCAACTGCTGTTTAGTAATTCAACCAATCTTCTTAATATAGTGGTCGATAAGGGATATGGCTTGCTCATACTCATTCTCACCATGTCTCAGTGTTTATATGAGGCATAGTCAAGTGTAACAGATGTTTCAGTCGTATAACCTGCATCTGGCTACAAGGCATTCACTGGTGTCATTTAAATTAGCCTTTCCATTTTATTATGAGGAGTAAACACTGTCTCAGGGACTACGCCTTCTGGGAATTTTGAAGGTACTCTTGGATAACGGAGCATCTATAAAGTTGCTCAGCTCTACAAAGCTAAAACATAACTTGGAATAAAAGTGACTGTATCTATTGTCTTTTTCTTTCTAAACAAGTTTTAAACTATTCAGTGAGTAAATGTTTATTAGGTTCGTGTACATACATAATGCTAATTTGCTAACTATATGTGCAAACTTTTAAGAGTTTGCTACAGCATTTGAAATTTAATATTGGAATTTCAGAAATGTTTAATTGCTCATCTCATTGACTATGCTGCTCCTGAATAAAACAAAAGTAAAGATAAAAAGCAGTCATTTGAAGGACATTTCACATAAAATAGTAATGTCACTGTTTAACAGAAATTCTAGGTAATGCTGTATCTAAATAGCTAAGTCATATGTAAATGGGATTAATTTAAAGTAAAATCAATATTGCTAAAATAACCAAACATATATGTCTTATGATGAAACGTCAGATGTTTTCTTATATATGCTTAACTGTAGGGTATTTAAACAATATCCCTAAATGTCGTTAGCAACAGCTCAAACAAGATGGCTGCTCCCCTAATCATGTACTAAAAATATAATAAAAAAAATCCAGATTAGATAAAGAGAATATGTGTCAATATGTTATTTTAATTAGTAAAAAAACAGTTAATACATTTAATTCAAGGGAACTGTGATGGTAACATAGTAATATTGTTTGTAAGGCTGAAAATAAAAACACATACAGTATGTCCATCTAGTTCAGCCTATTATCCTGAAATGTTTATCCAGAGGAATGAAAAATACCCTCTTGAGGTAGAAGTCAATTTTCTTCATCTTAGAGTCCAAATCAGAATAACTCATTGGATCAGCAAACCACTCCTCGAGTAACTACAGCTTGTAATATGATGAACTACATAATGATTTCAGACCCCTTTTGAACTCTTTTAGTGAGTTCACTATTATCCCCTTCTTTGGCAGAGAGTCCCATAGTCTCAGTGCTCTAACAGTAGAGTCCCCTAAAGAATCCCCTTCTTTACTGATGGAGAAATCTTCTTTCATCTAGAGGTAGAGGATGTCAACTTGTCACGGTCAAAGTCCTAAGTATAGATAAATGATGGGAGAGATCACTGTACTGCCCATAATATATTTATACATGGCTATTAGATGCCCCCTCAGTTGTCTTTTTCTAAACTAAAGAACCCTAATGTTGGTAATCTTTCTGGGCACTGTAGTCCACTGATCCCAGTTATTACTTTAGTTTTCTGCCTTTGAACTTGCTCTACTATGTATTTCTTGTGCAATGGTGCCCAGTGCTGTACACAATACTCCATGTATGGTCTGACTAATTATTTGTAAAGTGACAGGACTATGTTCTTGTCACAAGCATCTATGCACCTTTTGGTGTATCCCATGATAATATTATCTTGTATTTTCCCTTTGTGCATAACCTAATACTTATCAGTGTTGAACATCATTTAGTACTTCTCTCCCCAAGTCCCCAATTTATCCAGATCCATCTGTAGCAATATTCTGTCCTCTTTTGTGTTAATTACTCTACATTTTTTAGTATCATCAACAAAATTGATATTTTACTGTGCTTTCTCTCTACAAGATTATTAATCAAAATATTAAAGTGAATAGGGCCCAATACTGACCCCTGAGATACCCCACTGGTAAGGGTGACCCAATCTGAGTGTGTACCATTAATAACCAGCCTCTTTTTTTGTAATACTACGGCCCATACTCTGCGTATTAAATGATTGGTGGAGCAGCAATGGGCAGAAGTTGCTGCTCTACCAATCATTTAGTCACACTTTAGTGATAACACAGGGTACTCCCAGATGAGCGCGAATCCTATATGCACCCATCTGCATGCACTGCCCATGTCTGCCCACCCACCTGGCCACACTTCTCTCTCACCTTCCTTCCCATCCACACTACTCTTTCACTTGCCTTTGCTGTTGACTTTTTGTTCTGGCCTTGACAGCCAGCCAAGAAGCAGCAAGAGCGACCCTGTGCAGGGCTGTGTCAGCCCTCCCGCCTCCGGCCACTGCTGCTGCCTGCCTGCAAGCCACTGCAATGACCTCCTGCTTCAGTCATTGGTGAGTCTGATACCCTGTACGGTGCCCCCTACCATGTACTGAGGCCCATACCCTGTACTATGCCCCATTATAATACCCTGTATGAGGGACAGTATAGGGGTATCCCCTTATACTCCTACACTGTGCCTCCTAACCTGTACTATGCCCCCTTATACACTATACTGTGCCTCCAAACCTGAACTATGCCCTCTCATACCCTGAATTGTGCCCCCCTTACCATACCCTGTGCTGTGTCCTCTTATATTCTATACAGTGCCCTTGGTCATATAATGTACTGTGCTCTTTTATACCCTGTTATCCGTCCACTGTATTGCAGCATTATCTGTCCACTGTATGGCAGCGTTATCTAGTCACTGTATAGCAGTGTTATCCAGTCACTATATGGCGGTGTTATCCAGTCACTGTATGGGGGTGCTATCCAGTCACTATATGGGGGTACTATCCAATTACTGTATGGGGGTGTGATCCAGTCACTGTATAGCAGCGTTATCCAATCATTGTATGGCGGTGTTATCCAGTCACTGTATAGCAGCGTTATCCAATCACTGTATGGCAGCATTATCCAGTCACTGTATGGCGGTGTAATCCATTCATGATATGGGGCTAGTATCCAGTATTGGGGTATTATTTATTATTTATATGTTGGTAATATATAGTCACTAAATGTATTATTATTTGGGAGTAGTGTGGAGCTATGTGCAGAATATAGATTCCAGTATATTATACCGTAGTGTGCCCTGTATTTCCCAAAAGAGTAAACATGCCTTGTAGAACACAGTCCGCACCATTGACCACCAGGACCAGGCTGTGCTCTTTCAGCCTTTTGTACTATAGCATACAGTACATGGCAGCCTCCCTCTCTGCCCCACTGCTCCTCTGTGTACTAGTGCTCTGCTTATCTTGGCACACTAAGGATGGGTTCACATCATGTTTTTGCTATCCGTTTAACATATACAAAACACATATACGGATGCCTCAGAAAGACGACCTACAGTGATGTCCGCCACCAATATACATGGTTATTATTAATATATAAGTTTTTTTTTACCAGACTCTGCAGTATATAATACCGTGGTGTGCTGCACTTATGTATCCCTTTTTTTTACAACATATACGTCAAATGGATGGCACAAACATGATGAGAACCCAGCCTTAAATATGCACAGATGTGATGCCAGGATGGTTATAGGGGGGTGTACAAAAATTTGCTGTGGGGACCAGTCAGTTCTAGCTATGCCCCTGCTATATATAGGAAATGAATGAATATGATTATATCAACCTAATAGAATACAAGTCTATGATATTTACTAGTGATTTTATAATTTTTTCAGAGATGTGCTTTGATTTCAGTACATTGTAATTTGTAGCCATGTTATCCTGATCACAGATCTCAGAGGTTAAGGAATAATACTATAAATGCAGTAAACTGGTCGATTGAGATAAAAAAATAACAATTAGGTTCATTGAGAGAAACAGTGGAACTACTGGATATCATCCAAAATGTTAATTAAATTAACCAAAGTAGGGGATGCTAAACAGCACAAGATAATACACAGAAATAAATAGACCACATTGCTACATAAGACTGTATTGAGCCTAGGGCATCGACACATACACAAGGATTGGGAGTTTAATGAATGCCCATAAGGAAACTCCAGTGACTATGCCAGGTAAGAAATGATTACCCGTTTACCAGATTGTGAAGAAGACTAGGAAAACAAATTAATGTACTCCTAATGAATATGTCATACACCGTAATATTTTTCACCGTGAAAAGGTCACTAAAACGTAACTTTTAATACATCATCTAAAAGGAACATATAGGAAAAGGGACACCTCCAGTAAAGATAGGGGGGGGGGGACTTCTATAAGGGGCAGGAAAGATACTCACCCTATTCCTTGCCCTGTCAACTCATGAGCCCTGCCTATCAAAACGGAATAGCTGCCCCGATAGGGGCGATCCCGTGTCAGGAACCTCCTGGTATCCCTACCTGGCCCCTGACACAGGATAGTACCCACCACCAGTGATGTAAAAACAGATATATAATAATAATAAAGTCCGTCTGTCCAATTCTGGTCCGTCAATAGTCACCATATACGTAATAGATATTCAAAATAATATATATAATATATATATAATTACGTTCAAAAATGTATTATTAGTGGCGCAGATACAAGGTGTCTAAATTATAACAATTATATCAAGTATGGTGAGACAAGCATATCAGGTAATATTAGCCAAATATGCTGAGGTTGCTTTATCACTCCACTATATAAGCCCTATCTAGTTCTAATCACTATGGCCGTTGGGTGAATGGACGACGGTACAAGTATTACAATTTTATTACCAGTATCATGTAATAAATCTCTAAATCGGTACTACAGATTTCGAAGTTCTTGATCATCATATATGGTATCTGATGACATTACCGCCTATTGAATATCAAGGCTCAAACAAGCTAAATCCCGACGCGTTTCACCGCCGGGTTAAAACCGGTCGGATCATCAGGGGATCAATAGTAACATGGGTAAAATTACCCTTAGTACCAGATTAGTATCAGTATCATCAGATGAGAAATCATGTATTGAGTATAGAGGACAGATCAGCGCTACACAGCTAGACTGCTTAAACGTAACCATAGGGTAACAACCACAGGATAAATCATGTCAGGTATGTAGACCCATGGTTATCAAGATGATTGCAGTGTATATGCAGGATATAATGGTCATAACATAATGGATTTGTATAATGATATGAGCCAAGGTAAATACCCCAATGACCTAACCTAACATATAACAACTTTGGTCCCTCACAAAAAATATAATAAGCTAGGAGGAATGCAAATGATACTTTTCATGGTCACTCATTGGTCTCGAGGACCAGTACTTGCGTTTAACCTCCCGGGAAACATGACGGTCAATGCCGATACCGAGGGTATCGTATATATCAGTTAGAGATGAATGACTTTTTCAAAAATTCGAATCGCCAAATTTTTAGGAAAACATTTGGTTCGGTCTGAATTTATTTGCGGCGAATTTAGTTAAAAAACAGCTTTTTACTGGCTGCAGATAGCCTTTATAGTGGTGTAGAACACTGTGCCTTGCAGTAACACGCATAGGGAGTCTGCTCTGGTAGTGAAATAATACTGTGAGTTCGTATGACATGCAGATGACGGGCGTTGCTCTTAGGATCACTGCACACTTCACTTATTTGGGCAGTCACGGGGCCAAAACTGACCAAATACCTAAAATATGAACTTAGCCTTACAGGTCGATGTCAGCGCCAAAAAGAAGCACACTCCTTTTACACCGTCGTCAGCTGATTCCACATAGATGTCTACAGAACCTGTTCTATTAATTGCTTATGCAAGTAGAGCCCCCCAACAGAGTGGAGAGGTTGTCAGCAGTAAGTGTGTGTTGACGTCACTGATTATTTTTCCCTCCGTCAGAACAATAACCCCCAAAAAACGGATCCTGTCTGTTGAGCATTCGCCTTCACTCAGTCAGCATTTCGTCAGTAATCCATCAGTATTGCAAATGCCAAAAAAAATAGGAGGGATCCAAAACAGAGATGACACGTGAATTGAATATTTGCATGTCTTCTGTGTTTTGTACCCGCTCCTGCTTTTGGCTACCAAATCACAAGCCAATTCTGATGGGACCATACAGGCCTTACAGCTGCTACACATACAGGATCTGTTGTGCTTTTCATATTTCCTCACTTCTGACACATCAGAAGAAGGGTCAAATAAATGATGATGTCAGCCAGGCTGAAAGGCTAAATTGTTGCCCAGTCATGAAGGGGGGAGGGTGGGAACAGTATGAGAAGTTCACAGAGTGGCCCTATGACATAGTGGTGAGGTGCAAGCAGCATGAGGAGGCCACAGAGTGGCACAATGAGAGAGTGTGGAGGTGGCAGCAGCAGCATCAGGAGGAGGCCACAAAGTGGCACAATGACAGTGTGGAGGTGGCGGCAGCCTCAGGAGACCACAGAGTGGCAAGGTGACATAGTGTGGAGGTGGCAGCAACATGAGGAGACCACTGAGTGACCTGGTTACAGAGTGTGGAGGTGGCAGCAGCATCAGGAGACCACAGAGTGGCAAGGTGACATAGTGTGGAGGTGGCAGCAGCATCAGGAGACTACAGATTGTCAAGGTGACAGAGTGGGGAGGTGGCAGAAGCATCAGGAGACCACAGAGTGGCAAAGTGACATCGTGTGGAGTTGACAGCTGCATCAGGAGGCCACAGAGTGGCTAGGTGACATAGTGTGAAGGTAGCAGAAGTATCAGGAGGCCACAGTGAGGCAATGTAACATAGTGGTGAGGGGGCAATATCATCAGGAAATCAGAGTGACCCGGTGACAGACTGGGGAGTTGGGTGGCAATAACAGTACCTGCTGACGATGGTGGATGTAAGAAGGAGCACTTGGCATCAGATATGTGACATCAGGCAGGTGGAAGAATCAGAATAGTAGCTGAAACAGGTAGTTAGAAGAAAACAGTCTCTTTTGTGAAGGTTTAGGTGAGACAGCATGGATGATCTAATCTGATGAATCAGGCATTGGTGGGTGGAAATCCTGGCTGATCCACACCTGATTCATCTTGACAAAGGTCAGTCTGTTCACATTTTGGGTGGACAGGCGAGTTCTTCTTGGGGCAATTATGGCCCCTGCCACACTAAACACCTGCTCTGATGCCACACTACTGGACGGGCAGGACAGATTTTTCAGGGCGAACTCTGCCAGTTGCAGCCACAAATCCAATTTGTTGCCAGGCTGCCCAGTAGTCCAGCGGATCTTCAATGTGGGGTGGCAGGTTGCTGTCCAAGTATGCCACCACCTGCTGTTTCAGGTCCTGCTCCAGGTCTACCTGCTGCTGGTGAGTAGTTTCTTCACTAGGCAGTAGAAGAAAGCTGCTTATCAGCGACACTAGACTCAAGTTGCTGCTGACGGAGCTGAAACTGCTCCTACCCCCACAGCAGCCATGGTAGAAGAATGTGAGCGAAGACCTGCGAGAGGATGGGCGATGGCCAGATAGGCAGCAGCCAACGGACTACATAGGATGTCTCTATAGTAGTTCAGTTTGTCCTCCCTCTCAGCGGGTGTAAAAAAAGCCCCATTTTGGACTGGTAGCGAGGGTCCAGAAGTCATCCCTCTGCGAAATGGTGACAATTCGGCTGTCAATACGCAAGGAAGTGAGTATGCATCGGGCCACTTGTGCAAGTGACTCGAAGGGACTGCCTCCCTCCATCTTCACTGCATACTGCTACAATGTGTCTGGGTCCTCTTACTCTTCTTCCTCATCGCCCTGTAGCTCCTCTGGCTGGTCCTCCTCCTCCTCTCCTGTCACATATGTAGAAAAAACACCCATTTCGCTACACATTGCTTGTGCTCCAATGTCCTCCTCCTCCTCCAGTTCAGTCCCCACAGGGCTCATGTGGCCATGAGATCTAGGCTCCACGTCTCCAGTCCTCTGACCAGCTAGATTTACCAGCATCTGTTCCAGGATATCAAGCAGTGGAATGACATCGTTCATTCCGTAGTCCTGGCGACTGACAAAATAACGTGGCCTCCTGAAAGGGCCTGAGCAAACGGCAGGTGTCACGGGTGAGCTGCCACTGGCTGACATCAAACTTACACAGGGGAGTACTCCTGTCCGTTTGGATCATCAAGAAATCGTTTATGGTCTTTCTCTGTTCGTATTGTCGGTCAAACATATGGAGGGTGGAATTCCAATGGGTGGAAACGTCGCATATCAGCCTATGTTTGGGGATGCCGTTCTGCCTCTGCAGCTCAAGGAGGGAGTGCTTTGTGGTGTACGAGTGGCTGAAATACATGCAAAGTTTCCTGGCCATTTTTAGGATGTCTTGCAGATGGGTGGAAGACTTGAGGAACCGCTTGACAACCAGATTGAACACATGTGCCATGGAGGGCGCATAGCTCAGCTTTCCTTGACGCAGTGCTGACACCATGTTCTTCCTGTTGTTGGTCACGATGGTTCCGATTTTCAGTTTTCGCGGAGAAAGCCAGGATTCGATTTGATGAAGGACACTTAGCAGTTCCTCTACTGTGTAACTCTGGCAAACCAGGGGCAGAACAGCTTGACATCGCCATGTCCTGCACATGTGGTATGCTGGAGGGGCACTGTGAATTGTCCCTGAAGTGGAGGTTGAGGACACGGTGGAGGATGAGGAGGCAGAGGCGGACATTGTCGCAGGACAAACGGCATGAAAACGTGGAGGCGGAAGCGGCATCATCTGGCCAAGTTGCTGGTGTGGCTGTGCAGGAACCACATTCATCCAGTTGGCCATGAAGGACATGTATTGTCCCTGACCGTATATTCATAGCTCCACACGTCGGCGCTGACGTGCACTTTGACAAACACTGACAGGCTAAAGGACTGGCCCACCTTCTGTTCTAAGCAATGGGTGCTGCAGGACGCTGGGACTCTCCACCTTGGTTCGGCAAAGAAATGACAGCTTGGGAATCTCCATCTTGGCACTACTTGAAAAGGGAGGGACAGCAGCACCAGCAACTTGGACAGGAGCACATTCATCTGCTGCACCGTCAGATGAGCACAAGCATACTGTTGTCTCTTGGCAATTGCTGCAGTGATCGATTGCTGATAGAATGACTGACGAGGAGTAGGAGGAGGAGGAGCATAAGCATCAGGACCAGCAGATGATGGAAAGGACAGACATCTCCGTTCGGCTGAGGTGGTGGAGCCTTGACTGCCTGAAACCGGGTGCGTGCCCCTGGGTGATGCAGCGGTTGCTGTGGCAGGCTGGACCACCACATCACACCACGGTTCTCCCAGGCCACTTTATTGTGACGCTGTATATGTTGATGCGGGGCCGTGTTGCCAACATTGGCACCCTGGTCACGCTTCCCCTTCTGCCCACAGATTCTACATAAGGCCATGTTCACCTCCTCTGGTGGCTTAACTAAAAACTGCCACACTGCAGAGTAGGTGATTTTACCCCCAACACTATGCACTAACTGACTGCTACCGCCGCTGCCTGATCCCGTGCACTGCTACTTCCTGGGAAGGTAGGTTCCTGCGAAGTGGGTGGTCTAAACAGTCCACATTTGGCTCCCGCCACCCTGCTGACTCCCAGCCACACTAGCGACTTGCTGCCTCCGCATCTGGCTCACGGGCAAGCTACCACCCTTATCTACCGATGATGATGTAACCCCTTCGCTACATCATCATCATCGAGTACTGTCTGCATGTCACTGAGGTCCTCCTTAACCATCTTTGGGTCAGGAGCCTGACCCCTCGCAACACCAGCTCCCACGCCACTCTCCTTATCACTACTTACCCGCCTAGTGGAAAAAGCGGAGGATGTCTCCTCCACATCTTGGCTTGCCAGTTGCTGCTGACTGTCTTCTAGTAGCTCGCCCTCACTGTATAGTGGAAATGAGCCCACAGCCTACAATACTTCTCTGGCTGAGGGAACAGAAGGACAGAGGCAGGTTGAGGACAGATGAGGGCACAGGTCCTGCTCCCGGGCCATGCCAACTGAGGGTTGTGTCTGATGAACCCACTGACTTTTGGCTGGGGGTGTCTGAGGTCACTCCCGACAAAATCGAAGATCGAGTTAACCATTCAAGAACTGCTGGGTTGCTGGTCACGACATGACCGCTAGCTGACACTGGGAACTCAGGCCTCTCAAAGTGATCCCTGTTGCCATGGTCCTTTACTATGCTGTGACCTCTGCCTTCTCCAGAAACATTTAGGCCTCTGCCACTCCCCTGTGCAGGGCCTTGCACTTCTCTTTCTGACATTCTGTTAGATCAAATAAATAAAAAGGAAATTAAAACACCCCAAAAAAGTCTTTAATTTTCTCACTTCACCATACAACGGCTGATAAGCCCTTTTTTTCACCCACTAATAAACACAAAAAAGGTCTTTAGAAAATATAACTGCACCGTTGTACTGCAAATATATTTTACTTTTGCCACTAATACACTTTAGCACTTCACCACACAACGGTTAATAAGCCCTTTTTTTCCCACTAATACAAGCCAAAAAATGCTTTAGTACATATAACTGCACCGCACAATGGCAAATAAGAAGTAGAAATATTTCCTTGTAATAAACCCTGTTAATTCCTGTTTCAAACAGCACTTGCACCCTTATAAGAACGGTTTGCTGGAATTACAGAGCTGTATAATGCCAATTTGGATCCCCAGTCAGTGCTGCAATATGTAATAGGATTGTTCCTATTACCCAGGCTGTAACCTCCCCTACTGAACCCTGTTCTACATAAACGCTGTGGAATGATTCCTCCCTATCCTTTCCCTACACCTTAAATAATCTTTCACTGCACTTGTAAATCGTTTTTTTTTTTTAGCACAATGCCTGCTGACGCATTATGGGTGATCCCGCCTTCCCAGAGTTTCTTGCTCCATGTCCTCACACGTGCAGCAGCCATTTTAGGAAAAAATGCGGTTCGTTCCCATGAATCGTGAGGAAATTCGGCTTTGATGCGAATCGAATTTTTTCAAAAATTCAGATTGAATTCTGCAGGCGCATGTAATAATGATAAAAGCAGGGCATGTTTCACGCTGCAGCTCCAAGCGTAGCTTCAATATAGTTGGCTCATGCGTAATACCTTGAATCGAATCAGTGATCGCACAAGCCTCTTTTCGGGACTAGATGGCTGCGCAGTATGATTACAGAAATACCATTGATGTTTGAGCACCCTGGCATCTATCCCCCGCATGATCATGTTGGATTCTGTTGGATTCAAAGCTGCAAGAGCGGCGGTACGCATGGGGCTTTGATTAACTCCACAGCAACTAAAAAAATGTGAGACCATTTACGTATCATTTTTATGCTGGTGTCATGTTTTTCATGACTTACGGTATATTTTGTATCTGATCTTTCACTTACAATCTTGTTTTTATTTATTTGTGTAGATATTTAGCATCTTAGCATTCATTGACATCTGAATGTCACATTACAGTTGACCTACTGTCATATATTTTTGGCACTTTTTGAACACATCATTTTTTCATGTGTTGCACCTAGTTTCATATATGCATTGGACCTTGTCAGGTGTATATGTTGTGGGAGCAGAGTGGTGTGGTTATATCTTCACATACCTCTCATCAATTGTTGTTTTAAATTGTTTTAATGGATTTTGATTATGTTTTGTGATTTAATTGTGTAATTTTTGGTGTGCACCATTTTATTTTTCTATACGTGCTCATTTTTTCTTGGTTTACTTCTGACAGAGGGAGTTATCTACCAACAGATCCAATTCTATAACCAAAAAGTCTAAAATAGCCTTTATACTAAAAACTAGAAAATCAACTCGTATTGCTTAAATTTAGGTGGTGGCACAACTATGAAAGATGCAGGACCTACCACTAACTTTATAATTTGAAAGTAATGTCTGCCTAGTGGTCACTGCATGCACTCAGTATTATGTCAAATATTAAAGGGATTATCTAGATATAAATTTTGCCTGTTCATCCCCTGCCAGGCCCTCCAACTTACTAATGCACTTTGAGAATGTATTTACTCTGACAACAAAACCAAGCCTCCTATGATCCCCACAGTCAGAATCCCCACAGGAATGGTTGTAATGTCATACTCAAGTAATCTTGTAATGGGGTGATTGATGCTTTTAATCCACAAGCAGTATGTGAAGTCTTGTCATATTAAAGCTGCAATGATGATGGAGGGTCTCGTGGACATTGTTTTCAGCCCAGTAAAGTGGCTGCAGCTCATCTAGACCCACAACCCAAAACTGTTGTAAACAGTGAAGCTCAGCGGGAGCAAGGAAAAGTGAAGACTCATAAAAACTTGACAGACACACTATTAGGCTATGTAGGAGACTATATGAGTTTCAAACAAGTAAATTACATTTTTTAGGCTTATACAACTCCTTTACGTCAAAAGCTACATTATCTATATTATTAACTGAGGAAGCAAACAAAATTAGACCATAGTCAATGGGAAATTCATAATATGGCTTGTATGGCTAGATCAGCAGAATGTAATGATATCTTTTACGATGGGTGTTAACACACACAGTAGCAGTTTTGTCTGATGAAAGCAGTGGAAGTGACAGGATGGCAAGTGCAGTACCTGGCGGCTCTACAAAGAAAGTGAGGGATGATTCACCTTCCTACCTTCAAGTAAAGTATGGGCCAGGCAGTTTAAATGTAGTAGGGAATCAATAAAGATGACCTTCGCTCAGGGTGACCTGTCAAAGCATTTTCAAAGGAAATGTGCCATAAAGTGGAGGCCATGATTTTAGAAGAACGTTGAGTCAAAGTCAGTCTTATATCTCATGAATTAGGCATTTCAGTTTGCACAGTTTCCAATATCATTCATGATATTTTGATGTCAAAGTTCCTGGTTAGTGCCACAAATGTAGATGCCTGAGCAAAAAAACTAGTTGCCAGAAATTTAGCCAAGAGAATTTAGACATGCTTAGAGACTTCTATTCTCAACTTATTACGGATGATGAAACATGGGTCCACCACCATGATACTGGGACCAAACAATGGAGTTGTAATGGAGGCAGAAGGGGTTACCAACTTCAAAATTAGCTTGAAAGATAATGGCAATGTTTTTTTGAGATACAGAAGGCTTTTTATTACTAGATTTCATACAACATGATACAACAAACACTGGAGACACCTGTACTTCAACAATGAAAGCATTACGTGAGGCAATTTAATAAAACGCCATGGGAAGTTTTGCTTTATGACAATCAGCCAGCTCACAAGTCTCTCAAATCACAAGTTGCTATCAGGGAATGCAGTTTCATGGAGCTGTACAACCCACCCTACAGTCCAGTCCTGACCTGGCTCCCAGTGATTAGTTTGTCTTTTGGAACCTGAAGGACTGTCTGCATGGGCAAAGATTTCCTGATGATAATGCAGTCAAAGGGGTGGTATCAGGTTTCCTGCAGCAGCAAGAAGTCTATTCTGAGGGAATCCTATCACTGGAGGCAAAGTTGAAAAAGTGTTTTGATGTTAACGGAGGATTACATTAAAAAGAAGTAAGTTAAATTTTCTCCAATTTTTTTTTTTTTTTATATTGAGGTAGGTAACTTATTGAAAACCTCTCATACTTATTTATCTATTGCTTTATTCTGTAAAATAAAGTACTGAAAGATCATATGCAGATGAGCTGTTAAGGACCAGGTTTCTGCATCTCTCTTGGCCCTTTGAATTAAGGAGGAAAGAGGGAGAGGCTGGCAGAGGAAGCAGGAAGTGCGAGGTTGCCCTCCCTCAGTGAACTTAACTGCTCATTTGCATATGGATTAAAAGTACTTTTTCTCTAGAATGAAGCAACAGATCGAAGTAAAATATATCCTTACATTCAACAGAACTAGACCTACAAGTCATTGTACCTGGTTTAGCTGTGAAAAACAGGGCTGGGGCAGACATATGTCTCACACAACGCTAGTAGCGACGGCCGTTTTGTGTGATTGCGCTTTTCAAGCTACTGACATCAAGACGTAGGTCTGCACCCACTTTAGCGTCATCACGTATTGTTGGCATGGCAACCTATGACGCTTAACATAACATTACTATAGACACCTACAAAACATACTACAGATAAAATAGCACATATAAGCTTTTAAACAAATATGCTGAGATTATTCCTCTCATTAAGTCCTAGCGCACTTGTGGCATCCGTACGAATGATCCATCTCGTCTCCTTCTGAAGCAGGAGGTGATGCCGATCGCCACCTGCATCATAGGAGGAACATTCTGAATGCCTGCAAAGCTGAGGCAATGAATGTTACCCCTGCGGACCTCGCGTATATGATCAATAAGACGGGGGCATGCTTTTCCTATTCTCACCGAATTGAGGTGCTCTGTAAACCTCTCAAACATGGGCCTTATAGTTTTGCCTAGTTTGACTGTGATTTCCTGGTGAAAGGCTCCCTTTACCAAATTGAAATACTGAGAGGCAAAAACAAAAAAGATTGCTTTGGTCCTTAAGGGGGTTTTTCAATTTGCATCAATATCCTTTAAACTAGTTATTTATGAAGATAGCTTTAATTTTGTAATGTTTTTCTTTTACCTTTATTGGTTCTACCTTCTTTTCTGGGCCATGACCATGTCCATGCTGCTCTTTCTTATATCCTGTGACGTTATGTCCATGGACATGTTAGAGCAGTAACATGGGCAGTGATAGGGCAGTGTCTATGTAGCTGGGTGGGAGGAGCTATAAAGTAGCTGGGCATTGGTAGGGGCGGTGCTGGAGCTGTGGCAGAGAAAGGAGAAGTGCATCATGAGTTTGATACAGCAACAGGAAGTGCAGGATGGAAACAAACCAGAGTTATTTATTTACATGGTGAAAATAGGCCAGGAGAGTCCAAATTGTTAAAAAGCAGAAGGAAAATGTACATGAGGTAAGCGAAAAAACATTAAAGGGGTTATCCAAGTTATATTTATTGATGACCTATCCTCAGGATAGGTCATCAATATCAGATCGGCGGGGTTCCGACACCCGGCACCCCCGCCGATTAGCTGTTTGAAGAGAAGGCGAGCGCCGTGCCAGCGCTGCCTCCTCGTCATTGTTTACATGCTGGCCGTTGCATCTGCAGTGGTGAGCAGGTGTAATTACACCCAAGCCGTTCCATTCATTAACATATCTGCTAAAAATCATTGCAATCCCAGAAAACCCCTTTAAGGCCGAAATCGCCTAGCCTGTAGGTGCCTTCACAGGTGAAAACAAATACAAATTAACAGCTGGTCGAATGAACGGAGTTACCCTGGAGGACAGAAGCCACTCCATTAGTGTAGGCAAATCCAAGCAAAACATTCATCCAGCTCCGCAGGAATTGAAACTTAATCTGCTTTATTGTATCATTAAAAATACCCACAACATACAGTACATTAACTTCTAAGTGTTTCAATCGCATACGCGATCATGGCGTAAAAGTCATACACATACTGTATAACAGAAATTTTATGCAAGAATTAGTGAACACATTTAGTCTCAATACATAACACTAGACATGAGTGAAGCTTTTAAAAATTCGATTCAGCAGGTTTGACGAAGTTCGCCAAAAAAATTGGATTAGTTACGAATTAATTTGAATAATGAATAGGGTTGAGCGAACTGTATAGTTTGGGTTCGTACCGAATTTTGGGGTGTTTGGGACCTGGACATTTTCATAAAAGTTCGGGTTCAGGTCCGTTGTTCGGCGATTGTTCCCACTTTCTGAAGGGCTGCACAGCAGCCAATGAACAAGCGTTTAACTTCTTTGCCCTAAGAAGCCATCACAGCCATGCCTACTAATGGCATGGCTGTGAATGGCTGAGTGCAGCATGTGACCCAGGCTCTATTTAAGCTAGAGTCACGTTGCGCCACACGTCACCCTGAGCGTGTGGCAGAGCCCTGATAAATATCTTTCCTTTATCTGGGAGGTTATCTTGCACATACTGTTTCCCTTGTTCCACCTCCTTATCACTGGTTACATTCAGTCTGATGACTTTCACCTTCCCGGGGATGCATGTGTTATCAGAGATTGAACTCCTTCTCCATCTGGAAACAGGCAGGCAGCAAAGACTGTGAAGCCCATATCAAGTAGCCGCTGTGCCAGCTGGTTTCCAAACCCTGAATCGCAGCCAGTTATGAGCACCGCTTTTCCCCGTGGATCCAACACAACATGTTTGTTTCTCAGCCTTGTATGGATGGCAATAGCCGCCAGTCCAAAGAGCAATATGTATACAAGTATCTGTGTTTCAAGAAAGCAAAAAGATAGCCAAGGGATGGTAAGCATAGCTCCAGCTGCAGTCTGCTCTCCGTAGACCAGGATATGCAATGTTTAGCCTCAGTCACACCACACCTCACAACAGAGAAAGGGTCCTGCCTGTTCATTATATACCCTTGAATCACATTAGGAGAATATTGCATACAATAGTGATTGATGCCTTGGGGTTAAACCACTGAAAAATAGAACTCCTTAGTGCTTGTTCACATCTGTGTTGGATCCTTCATTTGGTACTTGTGATAATACCGCACCTCACAACCTCACCTGACGTCACACTACGTCGGGATAACACGGTACAGTTTCATCACTGGTTACCAAGACGTGACGTTGCGGCTTCCCTGGGAGTATGTAAGGTCAGCTTTGCACTGTTTATACAGACAACTCCTGTCCACACTGGCACAGGAAGGCATGGGGAGTGAGATAGGGTGGTCCATGCTACCTTCGGTGTGACACAACACTCGCTCATCATAACCCTGACAAGCTGAGAGTGCCTTTTCACTGCCCCAGTGAAACAGAGCCCTGCCAGTCCGGTAGACTGCCACCAGTTCTTCATTAGATATAAGCCAAGTACATTAACAGGATTATATTGGGTCAGAAACCAACCCGGGTAGCGTATAAGGTTATGCCGAGGGCGTGGGGAGTCGTGATCGAGATACAGAACAGCACAAGATTAATTTATATATTTTATTGCCTTAAGGGCACACTAGACGCAACACTATGTACACACAGATATATAAAAAGGTCAGATGTGCAAATATAGATGGTGGTATAATCAGAATTTACAGATAGAAGTCAGTTACAGGGTATGTAGGTGTTTCTTGAAAGCTGTAATTCCTTAGCTGTATTCTTGGAAGGTTGGTTGCTACAGTCACACAGGAGGCAGTGACATCAGCAGGATTTCCTAGGTTCCTCCAAACACTTTACACGACAGACCCCCCCTTCCCCTTCAGAGTAAGACAATGGCCTGTCCCCTGCATGGGCACTTTAACCCTTAGCCAGTCACGCCCCTCCCTCCCCCTGGGAAGATTCCACTCCTCCTTCCTAGTCCTCGTAGCCAAAAATCCACAAAACCTATTATGGCTCATAGCTCCACACCGTAAGGTCCTAGGGAGATGGTTCTGGGACCAACGGATCCACCTGGGTTCTGGGTGCAATTTGAGACCAAACATGGCACCGTTATTTGGTTCCTACTAGTATTTCACTGTATCTCCCCTTCCCTGTGTCCAGAACGCAAATGGTGACCAGGAGAGTCTGCCTCAGTCCCAGGGTCACAGAGACGTAAACGGTTTATTCATGTGATGTTATGTCATTTCTTATCAACTGCCGGAGTGAGGTGTGAAATGTAAACACGTGGCCGTACTTTGAAGCAGGGCCACCTGTGGAGCCTCATTTCCTTTGCCCACTCCTGGAGCAAATGGCAGGAATTAAATCGTAACTCCACATATTCCTCACAGGGCCTACATCACAGGTTCCATCATCACTGGAGAGAAAAGACCTGCGTGCATGATCTTTTTTGCTTGCTAATAAAACAGACTCCCGAATGGAAATGGAACAGACCCATTATAACAGATGGAGAATGGCTTTGTTCAGGTTATTTATATACCAGATTCAGCATTTCCGTTATTTTCATTGTTCTGCTCTTATAATGGAGCAGTGCAATGGAAATCCATAGTAGTGGCATACACTGACCATTATTGGGGAAGATTGTGCTGACGAGTGTGCACGACAGGCCCTGTATCGCGCTGCCGACTGGAGGCCACGGAGCGGTGGAAATATTTTTTTAAATCCATCTGTTACAGAGGTGGGGGTCGGTGGTCATTTTAGCCACTGCAGTGTACTGCATGTCTACAAGCCAGGCAGGAAGAGATATCGGAGGCAGCATGTCCGGATGAAATCCCTTTATTTTGGGAACTGCTCACATGAAAAAACGTGAATACAAAAGAGTAAGACGTTTCGGCTTTCACACAGCCTTTGTCAAGCATAATGTGCTCTATACCAGTGTTTCCCAACCAGTGTGCCTCCAGCTGTTGCAAAACTACAACTCCCAGCATGCCCGCACAGCCAAAGGCTGTCGGGCATGCTGGGAGTTGTAGTTTTGCAACAGCTGGAGGCACACTGCTGGGACACACTGCTCTATACATACATGAGTTTATAAAGTGAAGACTCCACCCCTTCTCAGAGGTGTGTCCAATCGCTGCATTTCATTATAGATAAGTGATATAAAAGGTTAAAATTTCTCAGCCAACCAGAATAAGGCTATACAGCTGATGTGCATACAACTCATCCCCTATAATAAACAACATTCTTACCTGATCATAAATAGTGAAAAGGCAGATAGTATCATGTTGCACGCTCACCTGCGCGTCCCTCAGTCTCCAATGCGCATGTCATGCAGAGAGGAAGTGGAGGTTGTCAAATGACCTCCTATAGCAACGCGTCCTGTATCCAGTATACATGACTGAGCGGAGGGGAGTTACCTCACGTGATCCATCACATGATCGCAGACAAACATGTCCTTGCGATCATGTAGGAATCTACTAAGTCGCAGGCATAACGCATTGTCTCTCAAGCACCGATCGAACACCCATTGGAGGAAAGATTCCTCCATAGATGTCCACATGACAGTGCGCAGTGGACATACAGCGCACAAAAAACCGCGGCATATTGTTTGGTCGAGCGTGCATCATGAACTAATGCAGTGTACAATGTGAATAAGTGCTCACTATACAATAGTACTTAATGTCATGACCTAAAAACTTTATATATATAAAAACACATCACTGAGTACAATTCAGCAGAGTACATCATGGATGAGTCACACAGACCCCACACTGAATTCAATATTCAACCCATGAGGTTAAAGGGCTTTTAATTCAAATATCCATTTAAGCTCTTTTTTACGTAGGAGCCGATGTCTATCATCCCCCCGTCTCATTTTGCCCACTGAGTCAATAATGCGGAAGCGTAATTGGTTAACCGAGTGCCCACGCTCCACAAAATGTTTAGCTACTGGTTTGTCAACAAGACATTTCCTTATGTTGCTCTTGTGGGAATTGATCCGCTCACGTGCCTCCATAGTAGTCTCCCCAATGTAGATGAGTCCACAAGGGCACGTGATCATGTAGACAACATCACGAGACCTACATGTGAAAAACTCCTTAATTTTAAGTGGTAAGGTTTACCACTGTAGGGATGGAAAAAGACATCTCCCTTAGTCATATTACCACAATTACAGCAGCCAAGGCAAGGGTACCAACCCATCTTTCTTGGTGCCAGATATGTTTGTCCATCCCCACAGGGCTCTGTGACCTTTGTTTTCACCAATTTGTCACTCAGATTTGTTCCCCTCTTGTATGCCATCATGGGAAAATTATCAAATTCCTGTATCTGGGGCAGCCCTTTCTGTAAAATATGCCACTCCTTGCGTATGATCTGTGTGATTTTCCCACTAAGAGCACCATAAGTGGAAACTAAAGGAATCCGTTTGTTTTCATTCTCCTACTCTGAAGCGTAGATTCTCGGTCAACCAATGTCATTTTTTGTTTTGTCCTTTCCACTAGTTTTCGTGGGTACCCCCTATTTAGGAATTTTCTCCCCATCTCATCAACCCTATCTCCAAATTGTTCATCATCCGATACCACTCGTCTCACCCTCAACAGCTGGCTCCAGGGGAGGGACTCCACCATCCGACGTGGATGGTTGCTGTCATATCTTAATAGATTGTTTCTATCTGTGGGCTTGTGGTAAATGTCTGTCACAATCGTGCCTTCGTTGATATGTACCATCACATCTAAGAACTGTAGTTCAGTATGGGATACCGTGATAGTAAATTCCAAACCCGGAACCATACTGTTCAAATACTGATGAAGCAGATGTAGCTCATCAAGAGAACCATCCCATATCACAAAGATGTCGTCGATGTAGCGCCACCAGCACCGGGCTCCCCGAAACAAGGGCAACCTGTATATGAATCTGTCCTCTACCTCCGCCATGAACATATTAGCATACGTGGGTGCCACGTTCGATTCCATGGCCACACCACGCTGCTGCTGGTAGAAGGTGTCACCAAAGTGGAAATAATTCCGCTTCAGGACCACCTCCAGGAGCTGGAGGACAAATCCACGGCCCCCCAGGGAGAGCCCAGTGCCGACCAGGGCCACATCGACGACATTCAATCCAAATACATGCTCAATAGATGTGTATAATGAGACTACGTCAAAACTGACAAGAAGAGGCTGGGCAGGTAAATTCAGATCCCTGAGTTTTAATAGAAAGTGACTTGTGTCTCTGATATAGGAGGGTGCACCGGTGGCATGGACACGTAAGACCCTATCAAGAAATATCGCAATGTTGCTGAATATTGATCCACGGCCCGACACTATAGGTCAGCCAGGAGGGTCAATGAGGCTTTTATGAATCTTGGGAAGTACATAGAGAAGAGGAGTGACCGGGTGCGGTATCCTGAGAAAGTCACTGACCTCCTTGTCAATGATGCCTTTCTCAAGGGCCTCACTGATGATTTTCTCAAGATTATGCATAATGTCCCATTTAGGGTCATTCTGCAATTCCGTATATACCTCCCGGTCACTCAATTGTCTATGCACCTCCCGATTGTAACTCACTGTGTCCATAACCACCACCGCACCCTCTTATCCGCCGGCTTAACAGTAATTGATTTGTTATGCTCTAATTGTGCCAATGCCTCCCTCTCTCCCCTGGTCAGATTACACATAGTACCCATCATGTTGTGTTCCCTCAGTGAATCAATTCGCTGTGACACAATATTGACGTAGGCCTCCACAACATGGTTATTATGGGGAGGTGAAAAATCACTCTTTACATTCAAGTTCAGTGCTTTGAGTGCAAAATCCACCCTATCAATAGAATCAGGTGATGGTCTCACATTATATTCTCCTTTTGTGGAGAAAAAAGCTTTCAGTCTCAATACCCGATAGAAACAATGTAAATCAAGTTCCAAATCGAACCAGTTTATCCCCTGGTTTGGGCAAAAAGACAATCCACGTCCCAAGAGTTTTAGTTGTTCCATAGTTGTTCTTCCAGATCCTGGTGCCATTTGTCCCTTTTGATTTTTTTTACCTCGGTCTTGTGTCGCTGTGTGTATATTTTAATTTTCTCAATGAGTGCCACAAATTCATCATCATTCAGTAATCCCAGAATCTGTGTTTCAATAGCAGTCATTGATTGTTTAACTGTCTCAATCTCTCGACCCAGAAAGTCAATATTCAACAACATTAATTCAAAAGCATATTTGTTATTGGTCATTTCAAACATTGACAGCGTGCAGTGGATGAGGACATACAGCGCACAAAAGACAGCGGCGTATTGTTTTGGTCGAGCGTGCATCATGAACTAATGCCGTGTACAATGTGAATAAGTGTTCACTATACATTAGTACTTTATATCACAACCTAAAAACTTTATATATATAAAAACACACATCACTGAGTACAATTCAGCAGAGTACATCATGGATGAGTCACACAGACCCCACACTGAATTCAATATTCAACCCATGAGGTTGGAGGGCTTTTAATTCTGATATCCATTTAATCTTTTTTATGTAGGAGCCGATGTCTATCCCCCCCCCCCCCGTCTCATTTTGCCCACTGAGTCAATAATGCAGAAGCATGCGGAAGAATAATGGTGAGAATGTTGTTTATTATAGGGGATGAGTTGTATGCACATAAGCTGTATAGCCTTATTCTGGTTGGCTGAGAAATTTTAACCTTTTATATCACTTATCTATAATGAAATGCAGCGATCGGACACACCTCTAAGAAGGGGTGGAGTCTTCACTTTATAAATTCATGTATGTATAGAGCACATTATGCTTGACAAAGGCTGTGTGAGAGCCTAAACGTAGCACTCTTTTGTATTCACGTTTTTTCATGTGAGCAGTTCCCAAAATAAAGGGATTTCATCCGGACATGCTGCCTCCGATATCTTTTTCTGGACTATATACTCAGGAGCCTCTGTGGATCTAGGGCTCCAGGCTGGCTGTTGCATTCCGGAAGACAGCAAGATCTGGCGAGTGCTATTCCACATCGATATACTACCAGCCAGGCAGGGACATCAGCTTAATCCTTTTTGGTAGCTCAGTGAAGGAAAAAATGCTTTTTTTCTGGCTGCTCAAGTCCCCTACATTACCTTTGGTATAATTAAGGGGTGACATAGTCCATTTGTCTAGTCTGGGACCTGTGGTACAACAGAGCACTTGTGCATACAATGCACTAAACCGTATATTCAATTTCTGCAGTATTTTTGTGATAAAAAGCTGTGATCCTGGTACCCAAAGCAGTTTGAAATACTCCGCCCAAATACACATTTGACATTTCTGCAGTGAAATAGTAAATACTTTTTTTTGTTGCAAAAAGCAATATTCTTGCTTCACAAAGCAGTTGTGCATACAGCGTACAAATACAAATTTAACATTTCTGCAGGGAAAAAAAACTTTATTCTTGGTCCACAAAACAGTTTGAAATACGGCGCCCAAATACACATTTGACATTTCTTCCATGAAATAGAGCCTCAGTGTATTTTTTGGAAAAATAGAAGTATACCTGGTCCACCAAGCAGTGTTAAAAACACCATCCAAATACATATTTTACATTTCTTCAGTGAAATAGAGAATCAGTGTATTTTTGGCAAAAAAAAAAGTATTCCTGGTGTTCAAAACTGTTGTGCAGACAGCGTACAAAATACATATTAAATATTTCTACAGGGAAATAGTGCATCAGTGTGTCTCCTGGAAAAAAACGTTATTCCTGGTCCACAAAACAGTTTGAAATACCCCACCCAAATACACATTTGACATTTCTGCCGTGAAATAGATCCTTAGTGTATTTTTGGGAAAAATAGAAGCATCCCTGGTCCACAAAGCAGTTCCAAATACACCACCCAAATATACATTTGAAATTTCTGCAGTTAAATAGTGAATTACATTTTTTTTAGGGAAAAAAGCTATATTCTTGCTTCACAAAACCGTTGTGCATACAGCATAGAAATACCGTTTTTCTGTGTTTTATAAAAAAAATCCTAGTTCTTGGTCCACAAACTACTTGTGCATACAGCGTAGAAGTACCAACGTTTAATTATTAGTAGTAAAATACTGCTTTTCTCTGTTTTATTGAAAAAATCTGTGTTCTGGGTTCACAAACCACTTTTGCATAAACCATAGAAATAGCAACATTTTTTTAATAGCAGGGAAAAACTGCTTTTCTGTGTCTTATTAAAAAACTCCTTGTTTTGGGTCCACAAGCCACTTTTGCATAAACCGTAGAAATAGCTACGTTTTATTAATAGAAGTGATATACAGATTTTCTGTGTTTTATTAAAAAAATCCATGTTCTGGGTGCACAAACCACTTTTGCATAAACCATAGAAATAGCTACGTTTTATTAATAGCAGTGAAATACTGCTTTTCTGTGTTTTATTTAAAAAAATCCTTGTTCTGGGTCCACAAACGACTTTTGCATAAACCGTAAAAATAGCTATGTTTTATTAATAGCAGTGAAATACTGATTTTCTGTGTTTTATTGAAAAAATCCGTGTTCTGGGTCCACAAACCACTTTTGCATAAACCGTAGAAATACCAATATTTTATTAATAGCAGTGAAATACTGCTTTTCTGTGTTTTATAAAAAAAATCCTTGTTCTGGGTCCACAAACCACTTTTGCATAAACCGTAGAAATAGCTACATTTTATTAATAGCAGTGAAATACTGCTTTTCTGTGTTTTATTACAAAAATCCTTGTTCTTGGGTCCACAAACCACTTGTGCATACAGCATACAAATACCAATTTTAAATTGCAGCACGAAAATAGTGCTTTACTGTGTTTAACTGAAAAAAAAATGTGTTCTGGGTTCCCCAAATAGTTGTGCATACAGCGTACAAATACATATTTGACATTTCTGCAGTGAAATTGAGAATCAGTGTGTTTTAGGCCAACAAACCTTTATTCTTGGTCCACAGAGCATTTTTATAACACGGGCACTGCCTTAGTGAAGAGAGAAACCATCTTTCAGCTTCGTGGGTGAACGCAAATAATGAGGAGAACATCAAATAACAGACATGGGCATGGTCGTGGTGGTGTTGGTGGAGCTCTTGTTGCTGGGAGAGGATGTGGCCGTTCAGCGCCAACTACCTGTCCAAGTGAAACACCTTCCACTGGTGCGAGTAGGCGACAGAACCTGCAGCGTTATTTGGTAGGCCAGAATGCCGCTCTACGGATGGTGAGGCCAGGTCAAGTACAGGCAATAGTGGATTGGGTGGCTGACAGTGCCTCCAGTTCCTTCACAGTGTCTCCCGCCCAGTCCCCTGCAGAAAGCTCAGAGTTGGCACCTGCAGCCCATGCTTATCAGTCTTTCACCTCACCCCCTTCAGCCAAGCAGTCAGAGCTCCAAGTCATGCAGCAAACAATTATGCTTTTTGATGACTCTGTCGACAGGGTTTCCCCGGCCCATCCACCTAGCCCTGCCCCAAAAGTGGAAGACCTTGCATGCACTGATGCCCAACCACTTATGTTGCAGGATAAGGACATGGGAAGGTGCCAACTGATGTGGCTTTCTGCAATGTGCAGACCGACGAGGAGGGCAGGGGTCATGAATGGGTGGAAGATGATGTGGAGGATGATGAGGTCCTAGACCCAGACTGGACGGAAGGTTGTGCTAGTGATGTGTGCAGTTCTCAGGAAGAGGCGGTGGTCGCACAGAGGCAACAGCACAGCAAAAGAGGGAGCAGGGTGCAAAAGCGGAGTGGCCGTTCCATAGACAGTACGCCTGCTACTGCCCACCGCACCCAGGCACCCAGCACACCAAGGAGTTCATAGGCGTGGAAGTTCTTCACACGATGTCCTGACGACAAGACACAAGTGGTTTGCACGTTGTGCCATCAGAGCCTAAAGCAAGGCATGAGCGTTCTTTACCTGACAGGCATCTACATGCAAAGCACGAACTGCAGTGGAGCAAACACCTTAAAAACCACGAAAGGTCTCAGGCTCCTCCTTCTCCCTCTTCTGCTTTCTCGGCCTCTACCTCCACCTATGGCGTCAACGCTGCACCTGGCAACCAGCAAACAGAGGATGTCCCACCAACACCATCACCACCTCCGTCACCATCACCAAGCATCTCCACCATGTCACAGGCAAGCGTTCAGATTTCCATCTCCCAAACACTGGAGAGAAAGAGAAAATACCCACCTACCCACCCTTCATCCCTGGTCCTGAATGCCAGCATTTCAAAATTGCTGGCCTTTGAAATGATGTAATTCCGTCTGGTGGAGACAGACTGTTTCAAACAAAGTACGTAGTTCCCAGACGCCACTACTTTTCCAGGTGAGCCGTCCCTTCCCTGCATAAGTGGAGGATAAAATCATGTGTGCGCAGCGCAACGGCATCTGTGGCAAGGTCCACAAAACCACAGATACATGGACCAGTAAGCATGGCCAGGGCCGCTATATCTCCCTAACTGCACACTGGGTAAACGTAGTGGCGGCTGGGCCCGAGGTGGATAGTGGTTTGGCACATTTTCTTAAACCACCGAGGATCGTAGGGCATTATTCTTTGCCTCCTGTTGCCTCCTCCTCCTACTCTGCATCCTCCTCCTCTTCTACCACCCCCACATCCGGTCATCGAAAGAACCTCACCCCCAACTTCAGCACAGCCAGGGGTAAAAGTCAGCAGGCGATTTTAAAACTCATGTGTTTGGGCGACAAACCCCACACCGCACAGGAGCTTTGGAGGGGCATAGAACAACAGACCAATGATTGCTGCCAGTGAGCCTCCTGCCTGGTGGTGTGCGATAATGGGCGAAATCTCGTTTCAGCTCTGGGACTAGCCGATTTGACGCACATCCCTTGCCTGGTGCATGTGCGGAATCTGGTGGTGCAGAAGTTTCTTAAAAACTACCCAGACATGTCAGAGCTGCTGCTGAAAGTGCGGTCCGTCTGTGCTCGCTTCCGGCATTCTCACCCTGCTGTAGCTAGCCTGTCTGCGCTGCAGCGTAACTTCGGCCTTCCAGCTCACCACCTCATTTGCGACTTGCCCACCAGGTGGAACTCCACCTTGCATATGCAGGAGAGACTGTGTGAGCAGCAGCAGGCGATAGTGGAGTTTGAGCTGCAGCATGCACAGGTCAGTCGCTCTGTGGATCAGCACCACTTTACAACCAGTGACTGGGCCTGCATGCGAGACCTGTGTACCTTGTTGCGGTATTTTGAGTACTCAACCAACATGGCTAGTGCTGATGATGCCATTGTTAGCATTACAATACCACTTCTATGTCTCCTTGAAAAATCAATTACGTCGATGATGGAAGAGGATGTGGCAGAGGAGGAGGAAGAGGGGGCATTTCACAGGGTTTCAGGCCGGTCATTCCGAAGTGGCTCAGAGGGTGGGTTCCTGCACTAGCAGAGGCCAGGTACACATGTGGCCAGCCAGGGCACAGTTCTGGCGGACGAGGAGAAGGAGGTAGAGGAGAAGGAACCGGTTCATTGCAGGGTGGCACCCAACGCAGCTCAGGACCATCACTGGAGTGTGGCTGGGGGGATACGGAGGACACAGATAATACACCGCCTACAGAGGACAGCTTATTCCTACCTCTGGGCAGCCAGGCACACATGAGCGACTACATGCTGCAGTGCCTGAGCAATGACAGCAGAGTTGCCCACATTGTAACTTGTGCTGACTACTGGGTTGCCACCCTGCTGGATCCCCAGTTTAAAGACAACATGACCACCTTAATTCCTGCACTGGAGCATGATAGGAAGATGCACGAGTACAAGCGCACGCTGGTAGAAGCGCTCCTGAGGGCATTCCCAACTCACACGGGGGGACAAGTGGAAGCACAAGGTGAAGGCAGAGGAGGAGCAAGAGGTCGCCAAGGCAGCTGTGTCACGGCCAGCTCTTCAGAAGGCAGGGTTAGCATGGCCGACATGTGGAAATATTTTGTCACCGCGCCACAGCAACCTGCACCACCAGCTGATATGGAACGTCTTAGCAGGAGGCAGCATTTGAACAACATGGTGGAACAGCACGTGTGCACACGCTCCACATACTGACTGATGGGTCTGCCCCATTCAACTTCTGGGTCTTCAAATTGTCCACATAGCCTGAGCTTGCCCTTTATGCCTTGGAGGTGCTGGTCTGCCCTGCAGCCAGTGTATTGTCTGAACGTGTATTTAGCACGGCAGGGGGCGTCATTACAGACAAACGCAGCCGCCTGTCCACAGCCAACGTGGACAAGCTCACGTTCATTAAAATGAAGCAGCCATGGATCCTACAGGACTTGTCCGTACCTTGTGCAGAATAGACATTTATAACTGCCTCAACCATACATTGTTGTACTCCAGTGCACTTATTCATTGAATCCTTTTTTTATTTGTAGCATTATTTCGGGGGCTACCACAATTTGAATGAACCTCTCCTCCGTCTGGGTGCCTGCAGGCTAAATAACTGAAAATGGCCTGTTGCTTTGGTGGGTGACATGAAGCTTGTTTTGCCATGCATTGACCTCTCTCCTCTGTTTGGGTGCCAGTGGCCTACATTTCAGATAATCGCCTGTTGCTTTGGTGGGTGACATTAACCTCTTTTTGCTGTCCAATGACCTCTCCTCTGTCTGGGTGCCAGGGGCCTACATTTATGATAATCGACTGCTGCATTGCTGGGTGACATGATGCCTGTTTTGCTGTTACGTGACCTCTCTCCTCTGTCTTGATGCCAGGGGCCTGAATTACTGAAAATGGCCTGTTCCATTGCTGGGTGACATGAAGCCTGTTTTGCTGTTATGTGACCTCTCTACTTTGTCTGGGTGCCTGCAGCCTAAATTACTGAAAATAGCCTGTTGCTTTGGTGGGTGATATGAAGCTTGTTTTGCCATGCATTGACCTCTCTCCTCTGTCTGGGTGGCTGCGGCCTATGTTAATGATAATCTTCTGTTCCATTGCTGGGTGACATGAAGCCTGTTTTGCCGTGCATTGACCTTTCTCCTCTGTCTCGGTGGCTGCTGTCTACATTTATGATAATTGCCTGTTGCTTTGGTGGGTGACATTAACAACTTTTTGCCATCCGATTACCTCTCCTTTGTCTGGGTGCCAGGTGCCTACATTTATGATAATCGACTGCTGCATTGCTGGGTGACATGATGCCTGTTTTGCTCTTACGTGACTTCTTTCCTTTGTTTTGGTGCCAGGGGCCTAAATTACTGAAAATGGCCTGTTCAATAGCTGGGTGACATGAAGCCTCCTTTGCCGTGCATTGCCCTCTCCTCTGTCTGGGTGCCAGGGGCCTACATTTCTTATTATCGACTGCTGCATTGCTGGGTAACATGATGCCTGTTTTGCTTTTACGTGACCTCTATCCTCTGTCTGGGTGCAGGGGCCTAAATTACTAAAAATGGCCTGTTCCATTGCTGGGTGACATTAACCTCTTTTTGTCATCCAATGACCTCTCCTCTGTCTGGGTGCCAGGGTTCTACATTTCTGATAATCGTCTGCTGCATTGGTGGGTGACATGAAGCCTGTTTTGCTGAGCATTGACCTCTCCTCTGTCTGTGTGTCAGGGGCCTAACATTTCTGAATATTACTTGTTCTATTGGTAGGTGACATTAACCCATTTTTGCCAGTGATAAGCCACAGCTGTGCATTGCTGGCAGGAAACCAAATTTTGTAAAAACGTATGTTACTGCTCAAAAGATGCGTGACTACTGACTACAAAACCCACTCTGGTAGACGCGCTGCTGACATTCCCACCTGACTCCTTACCAACCTCCTATTCCACCTCCTCCTCCGAATTGTGAATTAATATTGTTTCATTTTTAGTTATTTTATTTTATTTTAAGTTATTTCCCTATCCACATTTGTTTGCAGGGCACTTACCCATATTTTGCTGCCTTTTGCAGTCCTCTAGACCTTTCCAGAGCTATTTTACAGCCATTTTAGTGCCCAAAAGTTCGGGTCCCCATTGACTTCAATGGGGTTCAGGGCCAAGTTCTGGTCAAGTTCAGATCATGAACCCGAACAGTTCCGTGAAGTTCGGCCGAACTTCTCAAACCCAAACATCCATGTGTCCGCTCCATTCTAGTCATGAATCACTATAAATCAGGTATAACCAGGCCCCTCTGCCTTAGGGTAAGGCCACACGGTCAAGCCAGCAAAAGAGAAGGATGGTCATCATTATGACCTGGCCCCCCAAAGGGGTGCCGACTGGATGGTATTAGTTTGTACACTGGCACTGTAATAATAGAGGCTTTCATCTTATTGGTATTTAATTCTTCAAATTATCATTTTCAGCAACACTGTCCCTAGCGCATAAGCTCTTTCCATGTCTCTCCCTATGCTCATCTCCCAAGACAATGGTGGAGACTGCGCGGGATTTATAGGGCTGTGACATCACCGGTTATAGCTATCTGTGGATTGGCTGGCGGCATGGAGTTATCTTGCGTTCCCGTGCTTTTCTCCTTTACACTTAGTTTTGCTTTGTAAAACATGCTTCCGCCATTTTAGGAAAACCTGATTAGTTACTACAAAGAGCAAGGAAATTCAGATTTGTTGCAAAACTAAGTTTTCCTAAACTTCAGACTGAATTCCGTTTCAAATGCTTCAGTCAACACTACATAACACGTGTATACAAGACAAGCAACGAGCAGCTAATGGTACAATATTAAGAGTTCCACGCATAATAACTAGAGGAGCGAATCGAAACTGACAAAGTGGAATTTGATCCGAATTTCAGGAAAAATTCCATATTCGATTTTGTGATATATCGCGAATATTCTAATGAATATCCGTCATATATTCATCAAAATCGAATATTCGTCATTTTTTTATTTATAGCGAATAATATGCGATTTAATTATTTGCGTTATTCGATTCGTGTATTGCGAATTGAACTTTAAATGGGGTATAAAGGCAACTTTCCTATTGGCTTGCTAGAATTAACGATTTGAATACAGAGAATCTCGCGCTATATTCCAATATTCATTATCTTCGCTAATTCTAAAAAGGCAATAGGAAAGTTGCGGAAATAGGCAATTAAATATGCGAGTGAATTGCTTCACATAAGTGCAGTATGCTATTGGGTTGGCTTGGTCGAATAGACGAAAATAGAGAATATAGCACTATATTCGCTATATTTGACATTCAACAATTCCACCAAGCCACCAACCATTAGAAACTCAGCTCTAAGTTGAATTCGCAATAGGATTAATATAACCTGTATTACTCGCATTGCGAATTCAACTTAGAGCTGGGTTCCTAATGGTTGGCTTGCTAGAATATAAGGAATATACAAATATAGTGCTATATTTGTATATTCTTAATCTATTCTTAAATCCTAGTAGGTGAGGGCCTGCAGATGAGCTGACCTAAAACATTATATGCGAGGGCCTGCAGGTGAGCGGACCCTGTAAAACATTATATGCGAGGACCTGCAGGTGAGCTGACCCTGTAAAACATTGTAGGTGAGGGCTTGCATGTGAGCAGACCCTGTAAAACATTATATGCAAGGGACTGCAGGTGAGCTAACCATCGAAAACATTATGGGCCAGAGCCTGCTGCCACTTTGTTGACTCTAGATTACTTCTGGCTGATCGCACATCCCCGTGACGTCGACGATCCATTTGGATGTCTGCCCTATCAACTTTGGGGCAATTTTTCAACAAGGACCTTCTGGTATAGCACCGTTTTGCTTGTCCTCTCCACCAGAGGAATGAGAGATGAGAAGTTCTCTTTGTAGCGGGGGTCGAGAAGGGTGAACAACCAGTAATCCGTGTTGTCTAAAATGCGTATAACGCTCGGGTGGCGTGAAAGGTAGCCTAACATGAAGTCAGCCATGTGTGCCAGAGTACCAACAGGCAAGACTTCGTTGTCATCATCAGGAGGTGAGATGACCTTGTAAAAGATTGTAGTTGAGGGCCTGCAGGTGAGCTGACCCTGTAAAACATGATATGCGAGGGCCTGCAGGTTAGCTGACTATTGAAAACATTGTGGGCGAGGGCCTGCTACGGCTTTGTTGACTCTATTATCTAGAGTCTGGCTGATCGCACGTCCTCGTGACGTCAACGATTCATTTGGATGTCTGCCCTATCAACTTTCGATGGTACTTTCTGCGCCTACCATGGTGACCAAGGGGTAACAGGGAATCAGTGTTTGATTCTGGACAGAGAGAATGAGAAATGGCTACCGCATCCAAGGAAGGCAGCAGGCGTGCCAATTACCCACTCCCGACTCTGCGAGGTAGTGACGATAAATAACAATACAGGACTCTTAAGAGGCCCTGTTATTGGAATGAGTACCCAATCCTTTAACTGCATTGGTCAGGGTACGTATGATGTTATGGGACAGATGTTGGTGTAAGTTGGGCATACCACACCGTGAAAAATAGTGGCGACAAGGGACTGCATAACGCGGGAAGGCCACCGACATCAGGCTGTGGAAGGCCTCAGTGTTCACAAGCCTAAATGGCAACATTTCCAGGGCCAGTAATTGGAAAGCTGCGCATTTAGTGCCATGGCCTGTGGGTGGGTGGCTGGGTATTTGCGCTTGCATTGAAATGCCTGGGGTAAGGACATTTGGACACTGTGCTGGGACAGGGAAGTGAATGTGGTCGCTGATGGTGCTTGCGAAGGTCCAGGTGCCTCCTGGCCTGCGCCTTCGACAGGGGATTTGCCAGCAGCATATAACACCATCTATTTAAAAAGTACACTGTATGTCACAGATAAATGTTTTAAATGCACACGTTACACTGGAGATATCCCGCAGATAATGTCAATGCTGTCACCAGCGGCTAATAAAAAATTACAGGGAATGTCCTAAATATTTGGGATGAGGAAAAGATATATTAGATAGGTACCACAGGTAATGTCACTGTTCGCAGCGTCTACGGAAAAAGTACACTGTATGTCACAGATAAAAATTTTAAGCGCACACTTTACACAGGAGATGTGGCGCAGATAATTTAACTGCCCGCAGTGGACACCATCTATGGAAAAACGACACTGGATATCACTGATATTTTTTGGATGCGCACACTTTACACAGGAGATGTGGCACGGATAATTTAACTGTGCACATGTTACAATGAAGATCTACCCCTGGTAATATCACTGTCAGAAGTGGACACCGTCTATTGAAAAAGTACACTGTATGTCACAGATAATTTATTTCAGCGCCCCCTTTACACTGCAGATGTGGCGCAACTAATGTCACTGTTCGCAGCAGACACAGTCTACTGAAAAAGTACAGTACACTGTATGTCACAGATACATTTTTTCAACATACACGTTACACTGCAGATGTGGCACAGTGGACACCGTCTGCGTAAAAATTTCACTGGATGTCACTGATATTTTAGGGATGTGCACACTTTACACAGGAGATGTGGCGCAGATAACTTAACTGCCTGCAGCGGACACAGTCTATGAAAAAAGGACACTGGATGTCACTGATATTTTATGTATGTGCTCACTTTACACAGGAGATGTGACGCGGATAATTTAACTGTCTGCAGCGGTCTATTAAACGCTATTTAGCACAGGATGCGCTAAAAATATATATTGCTGCTGTCACACACAATAGTCTTTAAAAGGACTTTTGGGTCTCTGAAAAGTTTTTCAACTAAAAATCTTCCAATAACACACCCTACACTGTCTGTCCCTTCCCAAGCACAGTTCTCCCTAAGACTGAGCAGTTTATCGCAGGTTGCGCTACAAACATATATTGCTGCTGTCACACACAATAGTCCTTAACCCCATAAGGACTCAGCCTTATTTCACCTTAAGGACTTGGCCATTTTTTGCAAATCTGACCAGTATCACTTTATGTGGTGATAACTTTAAAACGCTTTTTCTTATCAAGGTCATTATGAGATTGTTTTTTCGGCACATATTGTACTTCATGACAGTGGTAAAATTAAGTCAAAAAATGTCATTCTTATTTATAAAAAAATACCAAATTTACCAAAAATTTAGAAAAATTTGCAATTTTCCAAGTTTCAGTTTCTCTACTTCTATAATACATTGTAATACCACCAAAAAAAGTCATTGGTTTACATTCCCCATATGTCTACTTCATGCATCCATCATTTTGGGAATGCCATTTCATTTTTTGGGGAATTTACAAGACTTAGAAGTTTAGAAGCTCAAAAAACCCACTTTTTAGGGACCAGTTCAGGTCTGAAGTCACTTTGTGAGGGTTACATAATAGAAACCACCCCAAAATGACCCCATTCTAGAAACTACACCCCTCAAGGTATTCAAAACTGATTTTACAAACGTCATTAACCCTTTAGGTTTTCCACAAGAGTTAATAGCAAATGGAGATAAAATGTCAGAATTTCGATTTTTGGGAAAATTTTCCATTTTAATCAATTTTTTCCCAGTAACAAAGCAAGGGTTAACAGCCAAACAAAACTGAATATTTATTGCCCCGATTCTATCGTTTGCAGAAACACCCCATATGTGGTCGTAAACTGCTGTATGGCCAAACGGCAGGGTGCAGAAGGAAAGGAACGCCATATGGTTTTTGGAAGGCGGATTTGGCTGGACTGGATTTTTGACACCATGTCCTATTTGAAGCCCCCCGATGCACCCCTAGAGTAGAAACTCCATTAAAGTGACTCCATTTAAGAAACTACACTCCTCAAGGTATTCAAAACCGATTTTACAAACTTTGTTAACCCTTTAGGTGTTCCACAAGAGTTATTGACAAATGGAGATTTTTTGTTACCTTGCCTCAAAAAAAGTGTAATATAGAGTAACCACAAATCATATTTACCCTAAAATAATACAAACAAAACTTCCACCTTATCCCGTAGTTTCCAAAATAGGGTCACTCTTTTGGAGTTTCTACTGTAGGGGTGCATCAGAGGGGCTTTAAATGGGACATAGTGTCAAAAAAATCAGTCCAGCAACATATGCCTTCCAAAAACCATATGGCGTTCCCTTCCTTCTACGTCCTGCCGTTTGGCCATACAGCAGTTTACAACCACATAAGGGGTGTTTCTGCAAACTAGAGAATCAGGGCAATAAATATTTTTTGATTGGCTGTTAACCCTTGCTTTGTTACTGGAAAAATGGATTAAAATTGAATATTTGCAAAAAAATAAGTGTTTTGGGACCGTTTTTATTTTTTGTTATTTACATAGTTGAACTGACAGGTTAGATTGTGTGATAATTCCATAGAGCAGGTTGCTACGGATACGACAATACCAAATATGACTACTTTTGGGGGATTTTTGTTTCAGTTTCACATAATAAAGCATTTTTGAAAAAAAATATTTTTAGTGTCTCCACATTCTGAAAGCCATAGTTTATTTTTTATTTTTTGGGCGACTGTCTTATGTAGGGGCTCATTTTTTGTGGGATGAGATGTCGGTTTGATTGGCACTATGTTGGGGTGCATATGACATTTTGGTAGCTTGCTGTTACACTTTTTGTGATGTAAGGTGACAAAAATGGCTTTTGACACCGTATTTTTTATTTTTTTGTTGTGTTCACCTGAGGGGTTAGGTCATGTGTTATTTTTATAAAGCAGGTTGTGACGGACGCGGCGATACATAATATGTATACTTTTTATTTATTTATTTATTCAAGTTTTACACAATATCATCATTTTTTAAAACAAAAAAAAACATGTTTTAGTGTCTCCATAGTCTGAGAGCCATATTTTTTTTTATTTTTTGGGGCAATTGTCCTATGTGGGGTATCATTTTTTGCGGGATGAGATGACAGTTTGATTGGCACTATTTTTGGGTGCATATACCTTTTTGATCGCTTGCTATTGCAGTTTTTGAGATATGAGGTGACAAAAATGTTTTTTCTTTACATAGTTTTTATTTTATTTTTTTAATGGTATTTACCTGAGGGGTTAGATCATGTGATATTACGGGTTTTTACGGGTGCGGCGATACCTAATATGTATACTTTTTTTTAATTTATTTTACTTTAACACAATAATAGCATTAATAGCCATATTTTTTTATTTTTTTGTGTGATTGTCCTATGTAAGAACTCATTTTTTGCGGGATTAGATGGCTTTTTTTTTGGTACTTTTTTGGGAGGCATACGTCTTTTTCGTCACTTGGTATTGCACTTTTTGTGATGCAAGGTGACAAAAAATGGCTTTTTTACACCATTTTATTGTTTTTTTTGGTGTCTATATAATACAGTAAGTACACTAAATAGTGTACTTACTGTATTTTTTACTTTACAAAGTGTGAATAGACCTGCCTTTATCTGGTCTATTCAGACTTTCAGCATCATGGAGAGAGCAGGACGCTTCTGAAAGCGCCTTGCTCCCATAGCAACCATCACCCGCTGCCAGAACAGAGCAGCGGCTGATGGGGAGGTAGGGGAGCTCCCTCCCTCTGCGATCCCATCCTGTCGGGGGGCTGCAAAGGCACAGCAGCCCCCCGATGGAAGAGGGAGGAAGCTCCCTTCCTGTTAACCCCTCCCATACAGCGGTCCATACAGACTACGGTATGGAAGGGGTTGAACTGCTGACATCTGTAAGACACAGATTCCTTTTGCTGTATGGACCGAGTTACGTTAATTAGCCATTCATTGGGGAAATTTTTTTGTGAAACAGACTTTTTGGGGAAAATTGGTTGGTAGCTGTAACTACGGTCAAGGACAATATATGTCCTTTATGGCCCACTGGGTAAATGTGGTTCCTGCCTAGCTACACCAGCAACTTGGCCAGGTGACACCGCTTCCACCTCCACGTTCTCACGCTGTTAGTCCTGCAACAAGTACCATCTCTGCTTCCTCATCCTCCACCGTGTCCTCAGCCTCCACTGCAGGGACAATTCCCAGTGCCCCTCCAGCATACAACATGTGCAGGGCATGGCGGTGTCACGCTGTTCTATACAGTTGTGTTCAAAATTATTCAACCCCCAATGCTGTAAAGGGTTTTAGGGAATTTAGTGTACATTTGTAATTGTGTTCAGAATAAATCTTACAAGGACTTTTTAAAGAATCAAATGCAACTAAAATGCAACTAAAATGACATCAATTGTTTTTGTAATACAGTATTAAATGTTTTTTTTTGTGATTTCTTCATTGACACAATTATTCAACCCCTTAAAGACTACCACTCTTAAGAACAGAGGTTCATTCAAGTGTTTTCGATCAGGTATTGAAAACACCTGTGGATGTCAAGGAGCAGCAATCAAGCATAATAAGCACCAATTAGGCAGATTTAAAATGACTGTGATACTCAGCTCCTTCTAGACATTTACTGGTGTGTTTACAAACATGGTGAAGTCAAGAGAATGGTCCAGGAAGACAAGAGAAGAGGTGATTTCTCTTCACAGGAAGGGCAATGGCTATAAGAAGATTGCAAAGATGTTAAACATACCAAGAGACACCATAGGAAGCATCATTTGCAAACTCAAGGCAAAGGGCACTGTTGAAACGCTACCTGGTCGTGGCAGAAAGAAGATGCTGACTTCGACTGCTGTGCGCTACCTGAAGCACAAAGTGGAGAAAAGTCCCCGTGTGACTGCTGAGGAACTAAAAAAAGATTTGTCAGATGCGGGTACTGAAATTTCAGCTCAGACAATAAGGCGCACACTGCGTAATGAAGGCCTCCATGCCAGAACTCCCAGGCGCACCCCCTTGCTGTCTCCAAAGAATAAGACGAGTAGACTGCGGGATGCCAAAAGTCATGTGGACAAACCACAAAAGTTTTGGGATAGTGTTCTGTGGACTGATGAAACAAAATTAGAACTGTTTGGGCCCATGGATCAACGCTATCTTTGGAGGAGGAAGAACAAGGCCTATGAAGAAAAGAACACCTTGCCTACTGTGAAGCATGGTGGGGGGTCAATCATGCGTTGGGGCTGTTTTGCTTCTACAGGTACAGGGAAGCTTCAGCGTGTGCGAGGTACCATGAATTCTCTTCAGTACCAGGAGATATTGGATGAAAATGTGATGCAGTCCGTCACAAACCTGAGGCTTGGGAGACGTTGGACCTTTCAACAGGACAATGATCCCAAGCATACCTCCAAGTCCACTAGAGCATGGTTGCAGATTAAAGGCTGGAACATTTTGAAGTGGCCATCGCAGTCACCAGACTTAAATCCAATTGAGAACCTCTGGTGGAACTTAAAGTATAACTGTCAAATTTTTTTTTTTTTACTATTGGATTTTGGTGATTAATATCACCTTGTTGGCCCTGTTTTAATTTCTGATTATTTAATAAATAACCCCTAAAAGCCACCTAAAAGTCCACAGTATTGGCTATTGTTACCTGAGATAAAATCAGGCTGCTATGCTCCTTCCGTCTACCAGATGAGGACGGAGCACGCTGCGTGCACTGTGAACTGATAGTGAGTCAACATTGTAAGGGAATGTATAAAAAGCCAGGTTCTTCCTGACAGGAGATAACAGTGCTGGGCTGTGTGTGTGAACTTCTCCACATGCCTGTGATTGGCAGACACTCCCTTAGCAGTGCAGGACAATGTGGCTGCTCAGTGTATAAATGACAGCCTTATCTGATAAGAAGAGAGCTTGTAGAAGGACTACAGGCTTAAGCCAGACCTGGGAACTTCACTGCAAGACCCCCCTATACAGAGCTGGTCTCCACTAACTTCACTGCAGGTGTCATATGGATTAGCCTCAGGGCTAAGGGCGGCCATTTTAACAGAATATTGAAATTGCAGTTTTATGCAGACTGGTTGCTAAGGGCTGAATCTTATTAAATAAGGGGTAAGTAAGTCTAATAGTTATTGATTCAGGAATATTATCATATTAGTAACTACATATATTAAAACTGAAATTAGGGTCTAAATGTGACAGATATCCTTTAAAGAAAGCAGTTGTAGCGCGCAAGCCTAAGAATGTGACTGAACTGGAGGCTTTTGCCCATGACGAATGGGCGAAGATACCCGTAGATCGCTGCAAGACACTTGTGTCAAGCTATGCTTCACGTTTAAAAGCTGTTATAACTGGAAAAGAATGTTGTACTAAGTACTAAGATTGAATGTCACTTGGGGGTTGAATAAAACTGATAATGATGTGAGCACAGAAAAGACATTTGTTGTTGTTTAATTATAAATGTTATGTTATATTTGTCTGACTTACAAGTGCCTCTTTGATTTAATTGTAAACAAGATGACTGAAATGATCAAAATCAATGTCAAACTGGCCAAAACACTCAATTTCAGTGGGGGTTGAATAATTTTGAACACAACTGTACCTCGTTTGCCTGGGCGAACGGAGTCACACAGGGGAGGAACTGCTCCATGTCCTTCATCAAGAAATCGAATCCTGGCTTTCTTTGCGACAACTCAAAATCAGAACCATGGTGACCAGCAACGGAAAGAACATGGTGTTGATGATGCATCAAGAAGGGCTGAGCCATGCGCTCTGCATGGCACACATGTTCAATCTGATTGTCAACCGCTTCCTGAAGTTTTCCACCCATCTGCAAGACATCCTAAAAATGTCCAGAAAACTTTGCATGCACTTCAGCCACTCGTACACCGCAAAGCACACTCTCTCTGAGCTGCAGTGGCAGAACAGCATCCCCCAGCATAGACAGATATGTGACATTTCCACCCGTTGGAATTCCACCCTCCATATGTTAGACCGACTATTTCTTGATGATCCAAGAGGACTCCACTGTGTAAGTTCTTTGTCAGCCACTGACAGCTCATGCGTGGCACCTGCCATTTGCTCAGGCCCTATGAGGATGCCATGTTATTTGTCAGTTGCCAGGACTGGATGAACAATGTCATTTCACTGCTTCATGTCCTGAAACAGATGCTGGTAAATCTGGCTGGTCAGAGGACTGGCCTAGATCACACGGCCACATGAGCCCTGGGGGCTGAACTGGAGGAAGAGGAGGAGGACATTGGAAAACAAGCAATGTGTAGCGAAATGGATGGTTTTTCTACACAGGTAGGGGAGAGGAGGAGCAGGAGGAGCAGGACCAGCAAGAGGAGCTACAGGGCGATGAGTAAGATGAGGCAGAGGACCCAGACACACCATGGCAGTATGCAGTGGAGATGGAGGCAGGGATTCGCTTCGAGTCACTTGTACAAATGGCCCGATGCAGCATCACTTGCTTGCGTAGTGACAGCCGAATTGTCACCATTCGACAGAGGGATTATTTCTGGCTCTCTACCTTGTTGGACCCTCGCTATCGATACAAAATGGTAGCTTTTTTTTACACCCGCTGGGAGGGAGGAAAAACTGAACTACTATAGAGACATCCTATGTAGTCAGTTGGCTGCTGCCTATATGCGCCATCGCCCATCCTCTCGCAGGTCTGACCAGGGGGGCCCTCTGAAGTTACATTGCTCTGCCATGGCTGCTGTGGCAGGGTGGGGGGGTGGGGGTTAGGAGCAGGCCCAGCTCCATCAGCAGCAACTTGAGTCTAGAGTCGCTGATGAGCAGCTTTCTTCACCCGCCTAGTGGAGAAACTACTCACCAGCAGCAGGTAGACCTGGAGCAGGACCTGAACCAGCAGTTGGTGGCATACTTGGACAGCACCCTGCCACCCCAACATTGAAGATCAACTGGACTACTGGGCAGCCAAACTGGATTTGTGGCTGCAACTAGCAGAGTTTGCCCTGGAAAAGCTGTCCTGCCCGGCCAGAATTTGTCATCACAGCTGGTGTTTAAAGCGGCGGGGGACATAGTTACCCCAAGAAGAACTTGCCTTTCCACCCAAAATGTGGAGAGAATGACCTTTGTCAAGATGAATCATGCATGGATTAGCCAGGATTTCCACCCACCAATGCCTGATGCATCAGACTAGATCAGGCATGCTCAACCTGCGGCCCTCCAGCTGTTGTGAAACTACAACTCCCATCATTCCCTGACAGCCTACAGCTATCATCTTACAGAATAGCATTGTGGGAGTTGTAGTTTTACAACAGCTGGAGGGCCGCAGGTTGAGCATGCCTGGACTAGATCATCCATGGTGCCACACCAACACTTTTATAAAAGAGACCGGTTTCTTCTGGCTACCTGCCTCAGCTACTATTCTGATGCTGCCACCCACCTGATGCCACACATCTGATGCCAAGTGCTCCTTCATTCACCCACCATCTTCAGCTGGTACTGGTATTGCCACCCACCTCCACACCCACGATAAGTTTAAAAATGCTTCATGTGAATTGGTACCTACAGTACATATGCTATTTTAATTATTCACAAATAGGTTTATCTGTGAACACAAAAATATCCTTTAGTGTCCATTGCAAAGCTTCCTAACTTCCTATGGATAGATTCATGAATACCATTTATAATATTCACAACAAGGGAAATGAGTATGTGAACCTATGTTCCGACTATCACAAATTAACATTAAGTTAGGGGTCTAATACATGGCTGTCCCAGGAGTTAATGAGGCAGAACTATTACTTGAAACATACATCATGCGAATAGGTACCAATGTATGCTTTTTAAAATATTCACAAATAGATATTTTTTGCAGATGCAAAAGTATCCCTTAAAAAACACTTTCTATGGATAAATCCTAATAGATACCATTTAGGATACTTACAGAAAGGGAAACGTATGTATGAATCCATGTTCAGATTGTTACAAATTAACCTTGTGCTAAAGTTCTATGGGATTAATGAAGCAGAACTGTCACTTGAAAAACACTTTATGTGAATACTATATTATTTAAAGTATTAACAAATATCCAATATTTTATGTATTTTTGACACAAACGTATCATTTAGAGAACACAATTCATTGTTGATAAATATTAATAAATGCCATTCATCATGTTCACAACAAGGGAATGTGTATGTACACTCATGTCCAGAATGTCACGGATCAGCAGGTGTGAAGCCACTGTGCCACTGACTGGATATACTCTGGAGGAGCATGTCTAAGCAACTATCTGGTTTTCACTAGAGCCTCTGATGGTGAGGATAGACTTGAGCCGTTAGGGTAGTTGCCAGAGGCTACTCTAGAGCAATCCCCGAGTCAGTGGCAGCTGGTCCGGGCGGACACGGAAGTTCCTGAGTAGGTACCTGAAGTATAAGCGTAGTCAGGCAAGCAGAGACGTTTTCAGGAGCAATGGTGCAGGAACAAAGGATGAGGCAGAGACGTGGTCAGACAGGCAATAGTTCAGGGCCAGTGGCACAGGTACAGATCAGGCAATCCAGGTCAGCAACAGAAGAGTCAAAGCAAGCAGGCAGGGATCAGACGATAAGCAGAATCAAGGAACAAAGTACAGTATAAGTCAGGAACACAAGTGGTCATCAGGCTCTTTAGCAAAAGACAAGGACCTTGGCACTGAGGCATCTGGGAAGGGGCTGAACCATTTTAGTACATGCAGGAGAGCCAGGGTTGGTCAACAAGGTCACCTGACTTAACCCCAGCCAGCCCAGGGGGTAATGCATGCCGCTCCTAGAGCAGGGTAACATGAAACCAGCCGTAATCATGCTGTGATTAGGCTGAGTGGAAGCTGTGAAGCTGAACCCTCAGAAAAACAACATGCACCCCGACAGAGCCCAACACTCCAACGGTAAGCAGAGGAACAGCGGAGCCTCGCAGCCGCTGTTACAGTACCCCCCCACACCCCCTCTTCTTGGCAGATGGCCGGGAGGTATGTGTTTTACCAGGACAGGAGCCACAGTGATCAAGCGTGCAGGATCTATGATATACTGGGACTCCTGTTGGTCGGAGAAGTCAATTGACCTAGACAATGGGGGAACAGCGGCGCCACGCAGCTGCTGTTACACAGAATGTCACTAACTGCAGTAACCTTTAAATAGGGTCTAAAGTCACTGGGAATCCTTTTCCAGAGGTCAGTAAAAAACTGAATAACCAAATAAAGGATTCACATGGCAAACAGCTTGTAAATAACAAGAGAGAAAAAATTCCTAATGCCAAAATTGCTCTGTGTACCATATTTTTACCACCTCCCAAAAATACATAGTTATATGCAAGAAATTTTTTTTTTTAATAAATAAGTGCCCGTACGTAAAATATAGAAATATTTATCCCATACAGCAAACAACAAAATGGAAAAAAATTAAAAATGGACGATTCACCATTTTTTGTTTCTTCATCTGACTCCTCTGCTCATACACATAATTGAGAGGACTTGAAGAGGAGTCCTCTCAATGCAATCATTCAGCACATTACAAACTACTGCAGTTTAAAATATCACACTGGCCCATTATGAATTATATGTGCGAAACCTTAAAGGGGTTGTCCCACAACAAGTAATACTACACAAGTTCGTAACACTGTATTGTATAACTATTGTCCTCAGTCAATAATTGATTGATTCAACATTCATTTGTTGATGCACATAGCGGTAGGGTGATATAGGAGATAGCCTTTGGGTACTTGAGGTTAAATAATGGATGCCTGTGCTGATTATGTACTAAAGTATACTATGCAGTAAAGACTGTAGTGCTTTGTGATTAGTTAGCATTAGTCCCAAGGCCTAGAGGGTTATTCTTCCACATTCCTACGCTTCAATTTTTCATGTGTTTTATTATATATGTTATTTGTATGTCCTTTTTATTGGATCATGTAGTAAAAATGTATTGTTGATTATTTCTGCGTGGTGTTAGTGTTATGGTTTCACGCAAGACTTATTATACATTTGTTGCATTTTGGAGTATACACCATTATTCAAGTTACATTCACTTAAATAGCAGACATGACATCGCAAGAGGGGTGTTCCTTAAGAAAAGACCATTGGCTCCTTAACTTGATAGGCGTGGTTTCAGCAACTTCAACTCTAAGGCCCCTTTCACACGGGCGAGTTTTCCGCGCAGGTGCAATGCGTGAGGAGGACGCATTGCACCTGCACTGAATCCGGACCCATTCATTTCTATGGGGCTGTGCACATGAGTGGTAATTTTCACGCATCACTTCTGCGTTGCGTGAAAATCGCAGCATGCTCTATATTGTGCGTTTTTCACGCAACGCAGGCCCCATAGAAGTGAGTGGGGCTGCGGGAAAATCGCAAGCATCCGCAAGCAAGTGCGGATGCGTTGCGATTTTCCCGCATGGTTGCTTAGCAACGGGACCCGATCTCTATTATTTTCCCTTATAACATGGTTCTCAGGGGAAATAATAGCATTCTTTATAAAGAATGCATTGTAAAATGAAGTGGAAGAGGTTAAAAATAATAAAATTTAACTTACCTTAGCCACTTGATCGCGTAGTTGCGATCTCTCCTCTCTTTCCCTGCATCAGCTAAGATCTAAAGGACCTGTGATGACGTCACATCACATGGTCCAATCACATGGTCCATCTTACTATGGTGATGGACCATGTGATTGGACCATGTGATGTGATGTTATCACAGGTCCTTTAGTTGTTAGCTGATGCAGGGAAAGAGAGGAGAGATCGCAACTATGCGATCAAGTGGCTAAGGTAAGTTAACTTTTATTATTTTTAACCCCTTCCACTTCATTTTACAATGCATTCTTTATTAAGAATGCTATTATTTCCCCTTATAACCATGTTATAAGGGAAAATTATCAATTCTCCAGAAGACCCGAAACCGGACTTCAGTGATGAAGTCCGGCTTCGGGTTGGGTACCAAACATGGCGATTTGTCTCACGCGCGTGCAAAACGCATTACAAACGTTTGCACCCGCGCGGGAAAAACGCACATATTCCCGCAACGCACCCGCCTTTTATCTGGGCGTCAAACATGACGCCCGTGTGAAAGAGGCCTATGTTTATAGGTAGATTTCAAAACTGCAACCTAACTCCCCCTCCCCCTCCACAGTGACCTTAAGACAAAGAATTGTACATGTGATTCACATTTCACATATTTGCTTAGCTGCCATTTAGTGGACACAAATGTGTACTACAGAATGTTCACATTATATTTAAAAACCTATCTCTCACAAATACCTCCTTTTGCCTGAAATAGACCAAAGGTGAACAGGCAAAGTGAGGTACTCTCCCAACGCCCTAAACATCGAAGAGCTGGACTTTCCTTATTGCTTCACCAGGTCCCCTCAACTCCCTTTCGGGTTTGCCTTCATCTTGGCCTATTTACCCCTCAACCATCAATAAGGTAGTATGGGCATGGATGTATTAAATATTTAAAAAATAAAATAAAAATGTCCTAAAATGGAGAACTACATAACAGCCTGTTAAAGCCAAATGTTAAAAACACTGTAGTCACTGAACCAGTTCCCCAAACATTATTCTGATCATGATGTGATTAATTTCAGAATTTTTACCGTCAGTTTATTTGATAAAGTCCATCAGTTTCTTCAGATCCTTGGTGATCCATCCATCAGGGGCAATTTGTCCGGAATGTAAGGTAGATGCAGCAGGAACTTTTAACGATATTGTAGATCCCTCCTTTTTCTGCTGTCAAGAACCAGTCAGTTCTGTAGAGTCATCACCAAAAAAGTGTGGGGGTGGGAGTTGTATTTCTATGGGGGGATGCTGTGTCTATCAGGGAAGGGTTGTATGTCTGCTGTGTGCCTTGCACTTATAGTAAGCTATTAATAGTAGTGCAAGCCACACAGACCCTCCCCATATTCCCCCTCCACATTTTAGCACAGTGTCGGTGACTATTTACCCTCTTAACAGTCACTCACGAAATATCCTGCTGCAGTTGCCTCTGCTGGCTGGATGAGTCACTGATACGTACTGTCTAGTAGCCAGGCTCTCAGATGGCAGGGTCTCAGGATGTCAGCTGCAGGCTGCACTGAAAATGGATGGGCTCTCACATTGCTTAGGCGCTGGACTGTGACGCTTCATGCCGGCAGTAGCAGACTGGAGGTCAGGTGTCAGCTGGTCAATAAGCAGCCAATTAGTCAGCTGTGGCAAGAAGGAGGAGGTGGTGGAGAACAGGGGCCCGGGTTTATCTCTGTATTAAGTGCAGCGTGTATTTAAGTCAGAAAGGGGGCGGAGCCATTCAGCCTAGCTGGGCCCCTCAACCTCATGGGCCCCAATAACAATGGAATGGTCTGCCTATATTGACGGTATGCCCCTGCCTGTTGGAAAGGAGCACATTTCAGAGCAAAGTGCAGAGGAGGGGCTGACAGAAGGAACAATAAGAGTTTTTGTGGAACTACAAGGCACAGAACCACTAGTGGATGTTACAGCAGAAGTAGTGGGGGAAGGGATGCCACATGGCAGACTGTCCTGTTCTTTGTTCGCTACCACATCCAAATCTTCCATCTTACAATAGAAATATTGTCCATCTTTCTCAACTTCTTTTAACTTGAATCAATCACTTTGATATGCGATTTTCAACATAACTCTGCTTGCGTTAGCTTATTATTATTTCTTAACCAACCTTTCTTTTCCTAGAATATATTTTTCCATAAATTTTCAGTTAATCTACCGGTTTCTTGCATATCAATTTCAATAAGACACGCATGAACGATTTTGACTTAATAACTGAAACTTTCCTTTCTTATGCAGTTTCAATATGCAGCCTCTAGGGGGAATTCTTACACAATACTACGTATTTCCAGATCATACCGGATATCTCTGCTACACAGTATCACAAAATGCTTTAAACTTTTTAACTGAAATATTTTACCTCTCTTTCTTGCATTAGCTGAGCCGCTGTTAACATCCTGTAACATTAGAATTGGCCCATTTTCTGTATTATTTTACTAATATTCTTCCTATTCTAGAAACCACAAAAATATTTAACCTAGATTCTTCCTAACCGGGAAACCACAATTTTTTTTTATCTAGATTCTTCCTAATTGGTAAACCACAAAAAAAACCTAAAACAACGAAAAAATTCAAACAAAAATTCATCAAATTCCTCAAATTAGGGGAACTCAAAACTGTATAATCTAGATTCTTCTGATTAGGGGAATTCAAAAACTACATAATATAGATTCTTCCGATTAGGGGATACAATCTCACTACTACCAAGAACTCTCGTCAGAGTCTGGCTGGGATCCAATTTTATGTTACGGATATCCGACTCAGCTGTCTATCAACTTCCCACTTAGTTTCATCATGTCCTGCAACACAAAGAAGGAATATTCAACCAAGTTCTTTCGTTCTAAAGGACAGATCAGTTATAATTTTAACCCTTCTATCGCTATAACACCAATTCAACTCTTGAGAATCTACTTGGGCAAAAAGGTCAGAGAAGGTAATGTAAGAAATGAAAGCTTCCTTACCTTGCTAGCATGTGACCTCGTCTGATGGTTTTGCGCAAGTCCTCTCGTGGCGTTTAAATCGAAAGTTTGGCAAGCTGTCTTCCCACCCAGAGACACCAACATGTTATCGCAATTTATGCATTTCTCATCTTCTTTGCATGGTGCCAAATCAATTAGAAGTATAAGTATGAGCACTCCATACTGCTTTCATAATGAGACCAGACACACAAAGTTGGTTTCATGGAAGCATCTTCTCATTCCCCGAGCAAGATACCTTTATTAAAGTTATATTCACTAAAATAGCAGACATGACTTCACAAAAGGGGTGTTCCCTAAGAAAGGACCATTGGCTCCTTAACTTGATAGGAGTGGTTTCAGCAACTTCAACTCTGAGTTCATAGGTAGATTTGAAAAATGCAACCTGACTCCCCCTCCACCACCACAGTGACCATAAGACAAAGAAATGTACATGTGGTTCACATATCTGGTTAGCTGCCATCTAGTGGACAAAAATGTGTACTAGTGAATGTTCACATTATATTTTAAAACCTATCTCTCACACATATACTGTATAATCAAAAATAGCTGCTGAAGTCTTTGGAATGTATTTCTATGTTGAAGACAGGAGCTTCTTTAGGGTCTAGTGTTTAAAGTAGAGCAGAAGATATAGTAGGAAATGAAAGCTAGTGTATCCAACTGGAACCTATGTAATGGACCAGTCTAATGCTCCCTAGGAATGTAAGCAAAATGAAAGAAAAGAGGGGCACTATAAAACTTAACCTTTATTATGCAAAAAAGATAAAAAATTGTTACCCCAATAAAACTACTGGCAGACGACTGGGTTACAGGACGAGAGGAACCATCAGGACAGATGGACAGATCTCGTCTGCAAATATGTTTTACTGAAAGCCCATAAGGGCCAGTAAAGTAAGAGGGGATTAGGGTCAAACAATGTCCCCTTGACGGGTGTCGGGCTAATACGGTCTCCTGTAGTGAGATGGAGGAAGGACTAGCCCTAGATACCCCTACTTGGCCTATGAATCCCTATGCCTAAAACAGCGTCCAACCCCGCAAGGAGCGGCGCTGTTACCGGAACCTTGTCCTATTAAATGCACCCTAGACAACCCTCAATAGCAAGGGGTCAGGAGAAGTACTCAGGGACAAGGTATATCAAACAATGTGTGGTCTCCACATGCTTCTCACAATGCTATGTTCAATATGTAGTCCCTACGCGTTTCATCAAGCATAACTGGACAGGCCCCAGACTCATCAGGGGACAGGGCCAAAAGCATGGAGACCAAAGTTCCTCCAACGAAACTTTGAATGTGAATGAGCGGTGTATGGCCGAATCAGGCGGGCTGGTTTTCACCCGTCAGGGATTGTTCAGTTTGCGATTTTTTTTCGTAATGCGAATTTATGCGAATTTATGCGAATATATCATTTCCGTCAAAGTACATAGATCCCTCCCTTCTGTCTTTTTGTCCAATGAAAATGATGTACCTACAGTTGTCATAGGTTAGCAACCTCCCTAGCAACCAATAGGAAAGCTCCCCACCTCTTTACTATATAATATTCTTCCCAGCAGCCATTCTGTGCAGTTTTACTTGGAGTTGGTTGTGTTAGGAGCTAAAAACTGTGCTGTGCTGTGTGGTGTGGAATTGTGCTTTTTTAAAAGCAATATATTTCACAATCTAATTATTCATTCTATAGTGTAGGTTGTAGTAGTAGGGAGTGATTAGTGTAGATTGAGGGAGCTTAAGTTTAGTTATATTGTAGGCTTTAGTTTAGTTTTAGTGTTTTAGTTAAGTGTGTTAGTGTATTTCCTTAGGTTATAATAGTTTAGTTTGTGTAGTATTTGTTTTGTGTCTGTCAGTGTCCGTGTTTTACGTTAGATAAAAAAAAAAGAAAAAAAAAAGTTTATATAGGGTAGTTTTTCTTAGTCTAGTAGGTTTTGTGTCTGTCAGTGTCAGTGTCCGCGTCTTTTGTTAGTTGAAAAAAAAGAAAAAAAAAAAAGTTTATATAGGGTAGTTGTTAAATAGTTTAGTAGCTTTTGTTTCTGTCTGTGTCAGAGTCCGCGTCTTTTCTTAGTTGAAAAAAACAAAAAGAAAAGTTTATATAGGGTAGTTTTTCCTTAGTCTAGTAGGTTTTGTGTCTGTCAGTGTCAGTGTCCACGTCTTTTGTTAGTTGAAAGAAAAAAAAAACAAAAAAAAAGTTTATATAGGGTAGTTGTTCAATAGTTTAGTAGCTTTTGTGTCTGTCTGCGTCAGAGTCCGCGTCTTTTTCTTAGTTAAAAAAAAAGAAAAAAACTAAAAAAAAAAAAGTTTATATAGGGTCATTTTTCCTTAGTCTAGTAGCTTTTGTGTTTGTCAGTGTCAGTGTCTGTGTCTTTTGTTAGCTAAAAAAAAAAAAAAAAAAAAAAAAAGTTTATATAGGGTCGTTTTTCCTTAGTCTACTAGGTTCTGTGTCTGTCTGCGTCAGTGTCCTTGTCTTCCTTTAGTTGGAAAAAAAATAAAAAAATAAAAATAAAGTTTATATAGGGTAGTTGTTGAATAGTTTATTTGCTTTTGTGTCTGTCTGCGTCAGAGTTTGCGTCTTTTCATAGTTGAAAAAAACAAAAAAATATTATATAGAGGTTAGGATTTATTAATTTATTGATTTAATTTATTGAATTTGTTTTTCATTTTAGCCCCAGATTCCCCATCCCAATAAAGTTTTCCCCAAATCCCACACTTTTTTTTTTGTCTGTGACAGTAAGACCAATCTCTGACCAGTATGACATCACGCGGGCGTTCTGGAAGTCGTGGTAGGGGAGTTGGTTCCAGTGCCGGACCGCTGCCTGCACGGGACCGCTCCTCTACCCGCGGAGGTTCAAGTGTGAGGGGCGTCCGACTAATCAGAGAGTTCTTTGGGCGTGGCAGCCGCCCAATTAGTTCTCAGGATGCCCAACAAGTTGTGGCTATGATGGCACAGTCCATTGCCACAGAGTCCTCCGGCCTAGCCCCAACCAGCAGCAGCAGCATCTGCAGAGTTCCGCCTCCTGAAGAATCAACCCCCACCCCCGAAAATTTATCACCTGATGTTTTTGAGGATGTTAATCTTAATATCTTTGGGCAGGCAACTCAGGAGGAACAGGAGGCAGAACTGCAGTTCAGTCCTCCCCATGGTCAGCAACTCTTGGAAGAGATGGAGGGGGAGATGGTGCCAGTGACATCCCTTCCAATAGGTGCAGGTAGTGTCAGCCACATAACCCCTGTACCTAGTCAGACCCAGGCATCAGCGAGGGGACAGCAGAGCCCGGTCAGGGGCTCTATGTCAGCTGCTCCCCTCTGTTCACCAAGGCTTGGCCCTGGGTCTGACACATCGGGGGATGAAGAGGAGGGTGACCAAGAATGGATGCCACCTCCCTTGTCAGGCATCAGCAGCACTGATGAGGAGGAAGGTCGGCACCGGAGGCAAGCGGTGCGCCAGGTTACCAGTGAGTCTAGCAGCAGGGGCTCCACTGGTAATGTCAGCAGTAGGAGGCAGCAGCAGCAGCCACCTCCACCTGTGCGCACCGAGCCCGAACAGACGCAAGTGAGCACCAACCCATCTGACCGGCGGTCGGTGCATAAGTCGCCTGTTTGGGCTTACTTCACCCTGGCAGCTGACGATGTTACAGTAGCAATCTGTCAGCTATGCCGTGCCAGGGTGAAGAGAGGGAGGGTGGTGGCTCGGCTGGGTACTACAGCACTGAACCAGCACCTACGGGTCAACCACTGGCGGGAGTGGGAACAGATGAAGGGTGGTAGCAGCAGCGCCACCAGCAGTGTGCAGGGGACAGCAGCTCCTGCCACAGTACAGCAGCCCCACAACAGATCCCCGTAAGTCATTCCCACTCCGCCACTCCCTCTCATAGAGGTACTGGGACCGGCAGCCATACCTCTGCCTCCACTGCACCCTCCTCTATCTCCTCCTCCACTGCCGTCCGGCGCCAGCCATCAGTTGCTGACGCTTTTGAACGCACCGCGCCCTATGCCCCGGGGACCGGCGTGTGCGTTCACTCAATGGGCTCCTGGCAAGGGTTCTTGCCCAACATCTGCTCCCTTACAATCTTGTGGACAGCAATCCGTTCCGGCAGATGTTGGAGCAGGCACAACCCAGATGGCGTGTCCCCAGCCGCCATTACTTTGCCAGGACTGGCGTCCCTGCCCTATACCAGCACCTTGTGGAGAAAGTATGCCTGTCGCTGGATCATGCTGTCAGCGACAGGGTACATCTCACAATGGATGCTTGGACTAGCAGACATGGGCAGGGACGATACTTGAGTTTTACTGCCCATTGGGTGTCCCTCAGAGGCGCCGGGGAGGGATCGGCGGCATCAGAGTTTGTGGTGCCGCCGCGGGGTGTCCAGGGAGAACTGCTGCTCTCCCACAAGCCACTGTCTCCACTGCTGCTGAGCCCCCCAGTAAGCGTCCCTGTAACTATGCAAGTGTGGGGCACGTCCGTTGCCAGGCCGTGCTCCAGCTTGTGAGCTTGGGAAACAGGAGACACACTGGACCTGAAGTTCTGGCCGCACTTCAGGCTCAGGTCCAGAAGTGGCTGACACCCCGTAGGCTCCAGGCAGGTCTGGTTGTCTGTGACAACGGCAGCAACCTACTCGCCGCCCTTCAGGCTGGCAGTCTGACCCACGTGCCCTGCATGGCACATGTCCTCAACCTAGTGGTACAGAAGTTCCTCCGTACGTACCCAGGTTTGAGTGACATTGTGTTAAGGGTATGTAGGATTGCCAGCCATTTCCGACGCTCCCCAACTGCCACCGCGTCCCTGTCCAGACTGCAGCGGGACAACAGCCTGCCCCCTCACAGGCTGATTGTGGACAGTGTGACGCGGTGGAACTCAACCCTCCACATGCTGGAAAGGTTGTGGGAGCAGAGACGGGCGGTGAGGGAATACCTGCTGGACCTAGGCACTTCAGGGCCATCACACCCACTCCCCTATGTCACTAATGCGGAGTGGGGGCAGATACAGCAGGTCTGTCACGTGTTGGCCCCATTTGAGCAGGCGACAAACATGGTCAGCGGGGAGCACGTTGGACTCAATGACGTGCTCCCATTAGTGTTCCTGCTGGACAGGACACTCGATCGCCTGCTTGAAGCTGGGGAGAGTGCCTTGGTGGAGCAAGATGAGGCTGCCTTGCTCCACCAGGACCAGGCCCAGGACGTTGAGGAGGAGGAGGAGGATGACACAGTGGACGTCCAGGAGTTTGGGCCTGGTCAGGAGGAGAGCCGGTGATGGGGGCACCGTTAGTCCGGGGTGGGGCAGCTCCAACCGGGAGCAGCAGCAACAGCAGCAGGAGGACCAAGAGGTCATGGTCCCGGGCAGCCATGACGAGTCACAGCGGGCTGTCCTCTTCCCCATGGCTGCCCACATGCTGCGATGCCTCAGGAGGGACCCCGGATCAAGAGTATTAAGGGGAGGGATGATTATTGGTTGGCCACCCTTTTAGACCCACGATGCAAGGGGAAACTGGAACAGTTTATACCATCAAGTCGGCGGCAGGCCCGGATGGAACAACTGCGGGCCTGTCTGATCAAGCGTCTGGAGCAGACTACCCCTCGGCCTCCAGCTCCAGTTTCCCCCGCCCATCTCACCCAGCAGGTGGCTGGACCCAGCAGCACCAGCCGAGCAGGTGGCCTAATGGGTGAGATGAGGCTGTTCTACCAGTCTGCAAGACCCAGTGCAAGCAGCAGCAGCAGCAGCAGCAACCACCAGCGGCTGGCCCGCATGGTGGCAGACTACATGGGGTCCGTTGGTGCTTCCGACAGCATGAGCACTGACGACCCCATGGAGTACTGGGTTGCCAGACTGGACACCTGCCGTGAGCTCGCTCAGTATGCGCTGGAGTTATTATCTGTCCCCCCCTCCAGCGTACTGTCTGAGCGGACATTCAGCGCGGCAGACAAGAGGACCCGTCTGTCCACTGACTCCGTGGACAGACTGACATTCATCAAAATGAACGAGTCCTGGATCGGCAGTGACTTCCTGGCCCCAGCTGTCGGTTCAGGCCGTTGAAGGGTCCCTTGTCCATCCCTCTCCCTCGCTCTCCCTCCGTAAATCCGTTGTTTTTTAACCTTTTTAACTAATTTATTGTCTTATCTTAATATGAAATTATTTTTTATCCTATTTATGAATTTCTTTTTATATGTGTTGTATATATTTATGAATTTATTGATGAATGTTTTATTGATTTTAATCTGATTTTTAATATTCTTTATTAAGTTATTTTTTTTATCAAATCTAATTAATTATGAAAAAATTACTTATTAAATTTAATCTTCTCATATGTATATATGTGTCAATATATTTTTAATTAATTTATTAATTTTGGTGAATCATGTACAGAGTCTGATAAAGATAATTTATTTTAATAATGTCTCTAAATTTCTTTAATCATGTGTTGTGTAGTGTAAATATATGAATTATAGAAAATAATTATATGAGTTTTCCCTTAAACATATCTTTTATGTATATATAGACTTAAATATGGATTATGTTTTAATATATATCAATTTTTTAAATTGAAAAAACTCAATAATCTATTGAACTATAATCAAAAATCTATTCAACTATAATCAATGTAGTAGCCATACAGCGCTCCACACGTTGGCTGCACAGGGCTGCTCTCAGTTTCCACATCTGGCACATCCAGTGTGTGTAGCAGAACACAGCGGTAAGGCATCCAGCCTCCCTGTGTGCAGAACCCTTCACGCCAGAGGGCAGTAGTAGTGGCGGGGATTAGCCACAGCTCTCTCATCCTCCATGTGTCTGTGAGGAGGAAAGGAATACCGGAGCTCTCCCCACCCATACACGATCATCGGTGCCCACACGCGGTGCTCCGTCCTACCGGTGGACCTATCCTTCCTGCACCGGTCTGAACAACGAACTCAATGAAGATCCAGCTATTCTCAGCAAGGATCTTGACGTGTCCGTAGTGCCTGCTAACCCGTCATGTCTAGTTCACGTCCCTCCACGCTAGTGTAACAGGAGAGTCAGCTGTATTCCCCGGCTACAGTGATGGCGCTTTGTGGCTGACTCCAGTGTTCAGCACTGATCATCGATCTCATCTCATCTCATGGTGCTGAATAAGGCCTTAGAGGCGACATATCTCTACAAAGGGTGGAGTATTACTTTTCCCCTTTAAGGCTTTCCCTGAAATAGAATGGCTAGCAAAGTGCTGCAACTTCACTGTCACTAAGCGGGGCCTAGTAAGGATTCTGGTATGAAGGCATTATGTGTCTGGGTTTTAAGAAGAACTATCGTTTAAAGCTTACCTTTACCCGCATACCCAATGCACTGCAGCTGTGCTTCATTTTAGTTGAGTTGTAATATAAAAAAGGAGTAGTTAAGATTCTTACATAAAGTCCACTAACACAATCATCTGCAATGCTGCTATCCGGAGGATGTAAATTTTCCATAATTCACTTTTCAGAAGTGAAAGGTTCTATATATATATCGTAGTGTGACAGCACACATATATAAATATACATATAGTATATATCAATATATATTTTTAATAAATAACACTTCACTCCTGTGAAGGTCTGCATTATTCTATAGTCTCTACTTCACGTAATCTGCATTGTAGTCAATCCTATTTATGTATTTATTGTAGTTAATTTTAATGTCAATTTTGATTTCAAGCACAAGTAACTGTAGCACAGCTACTGTCCTTATCTAGGTATAGTTTATCCAAAAATCAATACAAGACCCAGACACATAATGCCTTCATACCAGAATCCTTACTAGGCCCCGCTTAGTGACAGTGAAGTTGCAGCACTTTGATAGCCATACCCTTTCTGGGAAAGCCTTAAAGGGAAAAGTAATACTCCACCCTTTGTAGAGATATGTCGCCTCTAAGGCCTTATTCAGCACCATGAGATGAGATCGATGATCAGTGCTGAGCACTGGAGTCAGCCACAAGCGCCATCCCCGTAGCTGGGAATACAGCTGACTCTTCTGTTACACTACTGGGGAGGGACGTGAACTAGACATGACGGGTTAGCAGGCACTACGGACACGTCAAGATCCTTGCTGAGAATAGCTGGATCTTCACTGAGTTCGGTGTTCAGACCGGTGCAGGAAGGATAGGTCCACCGGTAGGATGGAGCACCGCGTGTGGGCGCTGATGATCGTGTATGGGTGTGGAGACAGCCGGTATTCCTTCCTCCTCACAGACACATGGAGGATGAGAGAGCTGCGGCTAATCCCCGCCACTACTACTGCCCTCTGGCGTGATGGGTTCTGCACACAGGGAGGCTGGATGCCTTACCGCTGTGTTCTGCTACACACACTGGATGTGCCAGATGTGGAAACTGAGAGCAGCCCTGTGCAGCCAACGTGTGGAGCAAATGTATTTGTGATGTACATTGTAGACATTGGACAATATAGAATTTAGCATCATTTTTAACACAATCCTGCTGCACACATGGAACATCCTGATCTACCTGCTCTTTTTATCTATTTATGCTGCTGTCCAGGTCTGGGAGGGGGCCCATTCCTGAGAGGATATTCCTGCTGCACCATTATACCTGCTGCTCTGCCAGTCGACTATACTACACGCTGCCGCTGCTGCTTCTGTCCAGGTCTGGGAGGGGGCCCATTCCTGAGAGGATATTCCTGCTGCACCATTATACCTGCTGCTCTGCCAGTCAACTATACTACACGCTGCTGCTGCTGCTGCTGTCCAGGTCTGGGAGGGGCCCATTCCTGAGAGGATATTCCTGCTGCACCATTATACCTGCTGCTCTGCCAGTCGACTATACTACACGCTGCTGCTGCTGCTGTCCAGGTCTGGGAGGGGGCCCATTCCTGAGAGGATATTCCTGCTGCACCATTATACCTGCTGCTCTGCCAGTCAACTATACTACACGCTGCTGCTGCTGCTGTCCAGGTCTGGGAGGGGGCCCATTCCTGAGAGGATATTCCTGCTGCACCATTATACCTGCTGCTCTGCCAGTCGACTATACTACACGCTGCTGCTGCTGTCCAGGTCTGGGAGGGGGCCCATTCCTGAGAGGATATTCCTGCTGCACCATTATACCTGCTGCTCTGCCAGTCAACTATACTACACGCTGCTGCTGCTGCTGCTGTCCAGGTCTGGGAGGGGGCCCATTCCTGAGAGGATATTCCTGCTGCACCATTATACCTGCTGCTCTGCCAGTCGACTATACTACACGCTGCTGCTGCTGCTCCAACATCTGCCGGAACGGATTGCTGTCCACAAGATTGTAAGGGAGCAGATGTTGGGCAAGAACCCTTGCCAGGAGCCCATTGAGTGAACGCACACGTCGGTCCCCGGGGGCATAGGGCGCGGTGCGTTCAAAAGCGTCAGCAACTGATGGCTGGCGCCGGACGGCAGTGGAGGAGGAGATAGAGGAGGGTGCAGTGGAGGCAGAGGTATGGCTGCCGGTCCCAGTACCTCTATGAGAGGGAGTGGCGGAGTGGGAATGACTTACTGTCGATATGTAATCCGTGAGGCCTTACACTAAAACGTTATCTTACACTGCTGCTGTCCTCAACTAGTGTATGTAATCCGTGAGGCCTCACACTACACCGTTATCTTACAATGCTGCTGTCCTCCACTAGTGTATGTAATCCGTGAGGCCTTACACTAAAACGTTATCTTACACTGCTGCTGTCCTCCACTAGTGTATGTAATCCGTGAGGCCTTACACTAAAACGTTATCTTACACTGCTGCTGTCCTCCACTACTGTATGTAATCCGTGAGGCCTTACACTAAAACGTTATTTTACACTGCTGCTGTCCTCCACTAGTGTATGTAATCCGTGAGGCCTTACACTAAAACGTTATCTTACACTGCTGCTGTCCTCAACTAGTGTATGTAATCCGTGAGGCCTTACACTAAAACGTTATCTTACACTGCTGCTGTCCTCAACTAGTGTATGTAATCCGTGAGGCCTCACACTACACCGTTATCTTACAATGCTGCTGTCCTCCACTAGTGTATGTAATACTTGAGGCCTCACACTACACAGTTATCTTACAATGCTGCTGTCCTCCACTAGTGTATGTAATCCGTGAGGCCTCACACTACACCGTTATCTTACACTGCTGCTGTCCTCAACTAGTGTATGTAATCCGTGAGGCCTTACACTAAAACGTTATCTTACACTGCTGCTGTCCTCCACTAGTGTATGTAATCCTTGAGGCCTCACACTACACCGTTATCTTACACTGCTGCTGTCCTCAACTAGTGTATGTAATCCGTGAGGCCTTACACTAAAACATTATCTTACACTGCTGCTGTCCTCCACTAGTGTATGTAATCCGTGAGGCCTCACACTACACTGTTATCTTACACTGCTGCTGTCCTCCACTAGTGTATGTAATCCGTGAGGCCTTACACTAAAACGTTATCTTACACTGCTGCTGTCCTCCACTAGTGTATGTAATCCGTGAGGCCTTACACTAAAACGTTATCTTACACTGCTGCTGTCCTCAACTAGTGTATGTAATCCATGAGGCCTCACACTACACCGCTATCTTACAATGCTGCTGTCCTCAACTAGTGTATTTATCTGTGTGGGCCTTACACGACACCGTTATCTTACATTTTGTTTTTTTGGATTAAACTTATGTAATTTGTATTGCTTTAAGTATACCTAATAAAATTGATTAGCTGCAATGTCCTGATTAAGTTATGTGTAGGCATTATACTGCACTGTTAATATATATATGACATTACACTTTCTGACTGGACTCTGCATAATTCACAAACTGGACTAAATCTTGCTTAATTCAGTTATATAGTACATACTTTAACAAAACAACAGAAACTTTGAATTTGGAATCAAAAAAATATTTTAATCAGACTATGCTCTATCTGATTTTTTTTTTGTTTTTTAATTAGAAATATATATATATAAAACAAAATAACAATCCCCTCCCAGCCCCAACATATAAAATGAATAAAACAAAGAAGCTAACGGTGCTTCTTTAATTGTTCCAATTGGTCCAGGACCTCACGCAGATCCCGCTGGTTCTGCCTCTCCAGGAGCCGGTGCCTCTTCTCCAATTTTTGCATTTGGAGGCGGAAAGCCTCGCTTTTTTTTTTTTTGGTCTTTTATGACCCCTTTTATTTTTTTCATTTGATTATTTATCCCTATGGTGAAAGATAAATAAAGAGATAATCAGTCACAGTTGTAGGCATTGATGGAATTCAGTTTTGTAGTATTGTTAGTGTTAATAGTTAACTGTTTAAATGCATGGAATATGATTTATTCCAAAAGATTATATATATATTTTTTTATTAGGTTATACTTTTATTCGGTTAAATTAGTGATTACGGTTAGTGTGAACAGTGTATTTGTATATATTATATCAATTATTTTTGTAGTATGGCTAGTATTTCCTTTTTTGTTAATTGTAAATATTTTAAGTATACTTTATGTTAAAAAATTAAATAATTTATATGAATTTATTTTGTTTATTAGCGTTTAAATGATTACTAGGGTTAGTGTTAATATAGTCTAGGTATGTAAGATAGCATTTAGTTATATGGTATGGCTAGTGTTTCCATTTTAACTTGTAAATAGATTTTTATATAGTGTTCAATAGAATTATATATTTTGAAGATTTTTGAGACTAGATTAGTGTTAAAATAATTTTATTTAGGCTTATTGTGAATGAAGTCTTTGTACGTATGTTAACATGTAGTTTTGTAATATGGCTAGCGTTTCCAGTATTACTTGTAAATAGTTGATAAAACAATAGTTTAAAAATTTATATATTTCATGAATTGTTTAGAGTTTAGTAGAGTTTACCTTATAATTTTTCAGTTTACTGTTAAGTTGTTGTTCGTATATATGTTGCTATTACATTAATATTATTGACTGTTTAGTGTGTGTACCTGGACTCTGGCTATACTTTAATTCCATTTTGTGTGTCCTGACCGCCATCAAGGCTTTTTTTTATTTGTTTAAATGTGTACTGTAATATGTATTGGTTTTCTGTTCCTTTTTCCCTACCCTGTTTTCCTTTGCCATTCATTACCCAGCAGGGTGTTGGCTCAGGGACACAGGGAAACCAGTTAAAACTAGCCGCTCTGTCCCTTATCATTCACCCATCATTCCTTGCTCAAACCCCACCCTTACTTTTTACTTTGAAAATTCTAACCAAGATTACAAAACTACCTTTGATAGTATAATTAAGTAGAATTAGGTTTGTTAGTTATTTTTATAAAGATTTTTGTAGATATTTACCCTCCTGCTGTGGGGTGGTCACAAGCTCCTCCTCCTCCTCTGTCTGTGCGGCCACCTCTTGCTCCTCCTCCTCCTCTGTCACCTCGGCCAGAGGTATTGCAGCAGCCGTCGGTGAGGTGTGGGGTTGAGAGGGACCGCCTTCCTCCTCCACCTCCACATGTTCGGCGACATCTGGCGGAGCAGTGTCGCTCGTCTCCATCGCGGTGAGGGGGCCTGCCTCCTCTTCCTCCTCCTCAGAGACCTCCACCACGTGGATATCCCGGTGCGCAGGTGTTGAGCGCACTGTTGGAACAGGCTGGCCTGTAATTACACATTGTTAATGATTTAGACAGGAAAATCAACGAATATAACTAAACAATTTAACCATTAATCTGTATCTTATGCGGTTGATATTTAATTTTTTTTTATTAAAGTCCTTTAATATTAAGTCAAATGTTGATGATTGGAGAGACATCTATGTCTCTTGGGTTAGCCATGTTAACCTTGTTAAAATTATCAGCCTCCCTGAAGTTATGTATTTTTGACAGGGAATCCCTATGTCGATACCCAGAAGCTTTTTATTGCAATTAACAGGAAATTATCTCCTTGGTATGGAAAGGGGGATAGAAAGGTCTATCTTATGACATATTAACAACTACAAGGACAAAATTCAGGGGCGGACTTGGTCTTCACCAAAATTTAGAACTTTGACAAGAGACAATTAATGGTGGAAACCTGATCAATAAGCATAATAATCAGAGACCATACAATAACATAATTTTATGTGAAATTAGTTACGTTTACTCAAAAAAAAACAGTACACAAGGAAATATATATATATATATTTTTTAAATAATGCCTTGGGTACATCGTTTATTATTAGGGAAGTAGAACGTCTTTTAGCTAGTTTTATAGTAAGGGTAGGGTTTCCAGTATTACTTGTAAATAGTTTCAAAAAATAATACTTAAAATACATTCTATATTTCATCTATAGCTTAGCGTATGGTATAGTTTAATTTATAATTTTTCAGTTTAATGTGAAGTTGTTCTTTGTATATATGTTGCTATTACTTTAATGTTATTTCCTATGTTGATACCAAGATTTTTTATTTTTTTTTGCAATTAAACAGGAATTTCTCTCCTTGGTATGGAAAGGGGGACCACAATAATGACTTTTGTACATCGCTTATAATTAAAGAGGACCTTTCACTGGTCCACAGTTTATGAGGTAAAGCTATGTACATGGAGAGCGGCACCCAGGGATGTCCCTGCACTTACTTGTATCCCTGGGTGCCGCTCCGTTCGTCCTCTGTAGCCCCCGTTACCGGCGCTCCTGCTGCTCTGATTTTGCCTGGGGCGGAGACATCTTCTTCTGCCCTGGGCGTCTCCTTCTCCCAAGGCTGGAGCACTGGCCAATCGCAGCACTCAGCTCTCCAGCCCTGGGAGAAGGAGACGCCCAGGGCAGAAGAAGATGTCTCCTCCCCGGGCAAAATTGGGCAGCAGGAGCGCTGGTACCGGGGGCTACAGAGGACGAACGGAGCGGCACCCAGGGATACAAGTAAGTGCAGGGACATCCCTGGGTGCCGCTCTCAATGTACATAGCTTTACCTCATAAACTGTGGACCAGTGAAAGGTCCTCTTTAATTTTAGTGTGAATAACGTCTTTGTATATATGATAGCTGTATTTTGGATTAAACGTAACTTTATGTGATAATAAGACAAGGGTATGAATAATTCTAGACATCACTGTACATTACATTATTTCTCATCCACATTGTGTAATGTTACAGTAAGCATCTTACCGGGGCAGACTCTTTCAGATATTTCTCTGACGAATTCTGGGTCTCGCCTTTTTAGGTCCGACCACCTCTTTACTATTGCACTTTCAGAGTGCTCGCGGGCGAATTTTTCTTTCAGCATTTGTTGTATGCTGCAAACTATTTCTTTTTTTGAGGCATGCCGCCCAGTACGGTCATACCCCTTCTTTACCATTCTCTGCAAGATAAAAGATACAAGCATATAATATACACTCACCTAAAGAATTGTTAGGAACACCTGTTCTATTTCTCATTAATGCAATTATCTAGTCACCAATCACATGGCAGCTGCTTCAATGCATTGAGGGTTGTGTCCTGGTCAAGACAATCTCCTGAACTCCAAACTGAATGTCAGAATGGGAAAGAAAGGTGATTTAAGCAACTTTGAGCGTGGCATGGTTGTTGGTGCCAGACGGGCTGGTCTGAGTATTTCACAATCTGCTCAGTTACTGGGATTTTCACAACCATTTCTAGGGTTTACAAAGAATGGTGTGAAAAGGGAAAAACATCCAGTATGCGGAGTCCTGTGGGCGAAAATGCCTTGTTGATGCTAGAGGTCAGAGGAGAATGGGCCGACTGATTCACGCTGATAGAAGAGCAACGTTGTCTGAAATAACCACTCGTTACAGCCGAGGTATGCAGCAAAACATTTGTGAAGCCACAACACGAACAACCTTGAGGCGGATGGACTACAACAGCAGAAGACCCCACCGGGTACCACTCATCTCCACTGCAAATAGGAAAAAGAGGCTACAACAGCAGAAGACCCCACCGGGTACCACTCATCACCACTACTAATAGGAAAAAGAGGCTACAATTTGCATGAGGTCACCGATACTGGACTGTTGAAGACTAGAAAAAATGTTGCCTGATCTGATAATTAGGAGACATTCAAATGGTAGAGTCCGAATTTGGCGTAAACAGAATGAGAACATGTCTCCATCATGCCTTGTTACCACTGTGCAGGCTGGTGGTGGTGGTGCAATGGTGTGGGGGAGGTTTTCTGGGCATACTTTAGGCCCCTTAGTGCCAATTGGGCATCGTTTAAATGCCACGGGCTACCTGAGCATTGTTTATGACCATGTCCATCCCTTCATGACCTCCATGTACCCATCCTCTGATGGCTACTTCCAGCAGGATAATGCACCATGTCACAAATCTCGAATCATTTCAAATTGGTTTCTTGAACATGACAATGAGTTCACTGAACTAAAATGGTCCCCAAAGTCACCAGATCTTAACCCAATAGAGTATCTTTGGGATGTGGTGGAACGGGAGCTTCATGCCCAGTATTGGTGCGTTATATAGTGCCTAGAATATTGTACCCGTCTATTAAGTGATGGTACTTTATGGGGTGTACAGCTGGTTCGCCTCCCCGTGGTGCACCCTGGGTAATGCTAAATGAACCAGCAAATACTGGCGATCTGCCGAAAAAGATTTTGACAGACAGACAATATAAACTCGGATCTATAGATTACCCGTGTTTGCGGTTAACCGCCTCCCGACCGGCGGACGCATAATCGCGTCCTGCCGGCGGGAGGTTTTTTCCTCCTGGAAGCGCCGGCACGTCCTCACGCTAGAGGCGAGAAGACGCGCCGGGCCGCCTGCGCGGTGCGCAGCTGTAATCGCCACAGGAGAAATTAATCTGCAGCCTGCTAGCAATGATCGGTCGCTGGCAGGCTGCAGATTGTCAAAAAAACGCATATCAGACGCTGTTCTGTGAACAGCGTCTGATATGGCTCCTACACCCTCCTCTGGTGGTCCCTTTTGCTTGGGACCACCAGAGGAAAATGAAAGTATGTGCACCAATCACCACACAAGAGCCCCCCCCACCCCCCCACCCCCTCTGTCACTGATTAACCCCTGATCACCCATGTCACCCCCTGATCACCCCGTCACCCCCTTGTCACTGATCACCCCCCTTTAGGCTCACTCAGACGAACGTATGTGTTTTGCGGATCTGCGGATCCGCAAAACACGGACACCGGCAATGTGCTTTCCGCATTTTGCGGATCCGCACATTGCCAGAACTATATAGAAAATGCCTTTTCTTGTCCGCAATTGCGGACAAGTATAGGACATGTTCTACATTTTTGCGGATACGGAAATGCGGATCCGCAATTCCGGATCTGAGCAGGACAAAGCCTGTCCCCATGGAATTGAATGTATCCACCATTCCGTTCCGCAAAATTTCACTAAATTTCACTAAAATTCATTTGGGTGGTAATTTGTATGACGGAGCAATAAACGGTGAAAGTAGCGTAGTGCGGAATTCTAAAAAGTGGTCTGGTCATAAAGGGGGATTAAGCTAGGGGGGCTGAAGTAGTTAAGTGGTATATAGTGTTTCGAACTATATGTGTGGTGTTTATTGTGTGGATGGATGTACAGTATGCATGTAATTAATTACTTGTCAGCTTTATAAACATAAAATCCAAGCCACAAAAAAAAAAATCACCACAAAAATCAAGACATAAAAAAAAAAAAAAAAAATTAGTCATGCGATGCGAAAAAGATTTAACATAATCGCATAAAATCGCATACGCGCCTATAAAAGGTTTTAATATGCATTCACATTAAGAACAAGACTAAAAGTTGATACTTACAGTTATAAGCAGTTTTTCCTCTCGATCGCTAAATGTGCGGCCCACCATCTTCTTACTGTCTGCAACTCTGCCAGCCAACTGCGCGTCGCGTCGCATACAAAGACGTCATGTCCGCCGGTCGCGTCATTCAAATTAATATTGATCGCAATGCGCATGCGCAATATTAGCGATTATTTAATACATGGTAAATAAAGATTGAAAAGCAGATAACATGTAGATACTAGATGGTATATTTTATTGCACTAGGTAAATATGATGTAATCGATTTTGTACGAATACTGCCTTTGCCTGCCAGTAACAATGATCTTGCGCAATATGCGCATGATCATACGCATTATGCGATTTTATTAAAAAAAGATGGCGATTAAATGATGACGAATACGAATATTCGAATTTGCGAATATATCGCGAATATTTTACGAAATATTCGCGAAATGGGCATATTCGATCATCACTACTCCATACGTGGCAGGTGTATGCGATGACTCATAAACCTGTCATGTAACCCCTTGGATGCTGCATTCAATAATGATTGCAGCACCTGTAAGGTTAAACAAAGGTATATAATTCCCTCTGCCTTCAGATCAGAGCCTTTGCAGTGAAATTGCTGGGCTCTGATCAGTTACCATGACAGTCTGGAGCCCTCTGAAGCTTCCCAGGCCTGTCATGATAATCTGCCTGCTAAGCTCTCTATTATGATGAATGGAACAAGGAATAAAAAGATTCCAGGTCCTATCCCCCTAAGGGGGCTAAAAGTTGTCCAAAAAAACTTATAATAATGATATATGTATATATATATATATATATATATATATATATATATATATTATTTTTTTTTTTATATAGCTCAATTCACTCCTTTTCCCAATTTTAGATATAAAAATAAATAATTAAAATAAACATAGCAGGAATCGCCTTGTCTGAAAATGTCTGAACTATTAAAATATAAAAAAAAAAATTCCTGCACAGTGAACGTTGTAACGTAAAAAATAAAATAAAAACATGCTATTTGCCGTGTTTTGGTTGCCTTATACCCTCAAAAAAATGATGACACTGATCAAGAAGTTGTACATACCCCAAAGATGGTACTAATAAAAAATACACTTTGTTCGGCAAAATAGAATCTCTCATATATCTCAATAGATGGAAATAAAAAAAAGTTATGGATGTCAGAAAAGGACATTACAGTGAAAATTTAGATTAAAAAAACCTTGTAGAAATTATGTTTTTTTTTTTCAATTTCACCCCACAAGTAGTTTTTTTCCCCATTTTTTGAGTCAAAACATGGTGAACTAAATGGTGCCATTAAAAAACACAACTTATCCCCCAAAAAAATTAGCCCTCATATGGCTATATGAATAGAAAATTTAAAAAAATTGTGGCTATTGGAATGTGAGGAGAAAAAAACGAAAATTGCAAAAACAAAAATGGGCCTGGCACTTAAGGGGTTAACTCAATATCATAAAATCCTGCAGTTTTTTCACTGGCTAGGTGATTGTCAAAGCTTATCTAATCTTTCCTTGTACAGAGACCTCTGCACAGGTCACAGAGCATGCCTAGAAAACGCTCCCATAGAAGTCAATGAGGTCCCTTCTGATCCATTGTGTCTATGGCCCGTGTGGCTGCTATAAAGCAATTTTCTTAATTCTTTCTAAACGCTGTTAAGAACAGCTCAGGCAAGATGTCTACCCCTAAATCATGTTCAGGAAATAGAATAAATAAATCTGCAATCAGAAAATAAAAACATAATGTGCCACCAAATATTGGCAGATTTCTGGTGGCACATTTCCTTTAACTGAAGGCTTGACAAGATGATGATTACTCTTGACAAAGAAGGCCCTTGAAACGTTGCATGGTGGCTGCTTTGTGCAACCCTGTCACTGGAGAAAGTATGCACTAAAAGAAAGACGTTGAGAGGAGTGCACATGAGAATGCATGAAAATGTAGGCAACCAACATTTGGTTCCAAAGGTTTTAGGGGAATCATATAGTTTTCATACAATATTGTGTTGAGCTATTTTCTAAATCTGGAAATAAGAAATAAAGAAGTAAGAAGATTTTTTTATGTGTTCTTCCTGGCTATACACTAGTGATTGATCCTGAGATCTTTGTAACTTGAGGGAGCACTGTAAAGGAAAAAAAATAAATTTAAGCCTGCCAAAAGATAAATATATTCCACTGCTGGTAAGGATAACCTATTTGCACTTCACAGGGATCTAAAACTTGTAAATGTAGTTCTGCTATACTTCTACAAACTGCGCTCAGTTATATTTTAGGGCTAATAATAGTAACTAACAATCTGAGAATTTATGGCATGTAACCATAAGCATCAGAGCACAGAACGGCTAATTAAAAGTTTGCAAAGGTGTAGTTTTTCTTCCTTTTTCATAAGGTAATTTATAGCCTGTAGCAAAAGCAGATTAATTTATGTCTAAAGAGTGATGAATAATTCATCTTTTTCTAAATAACGCAAAAATATCTATATATTTATTCTCCACGCTACTATTCCATCACCTAGAATAAAATATTTTATTACACCGCCAGGAATGTCTTGTCACTGTTTAGGGACATTTTCTGAAATGAAATTATACTTGGTCAGGCTTTCAATATCAAAGATGCTCACTAATATGTAAATTGAACTTAGCGAGATTTGAAATCTATTTGCTTCTGCTTTACTATTAGCGACATTTAAGATGTCAACATCTGAAATGCACAATGCTATTTAGATGCATTTTTCATTGCTCATGTTTAAATAAAACCTAAATAAATGTGTCCAATAACTCGTATCTTTGTATTATGTCTAAAAAGGAATCATTTCATAGCACATACACACTGTACTTATATACTCTACATGCTATATTCTACAACTACAATGTTTTTATGGCCCACAAAAAGGACTTATGTATCCCATAAACGGTCTGGGATACAACAATGCAATGAGGCTTGACCCACAAAGCCAGAAATGGTTTATATTTCTGTCTGATAACATGGCTCACTAGAGAAGATCAATTGGTTTTGTGCTGCCTAAAAATAGATGTGGAATTTAAGGAAAGTTCCAATTCCTCACCATAGGAACTCTGCAAGGAGGTATGGTATTTCTCCGCTGTACGAATGAATGGAGCAATGATGAATCAGATGTGAGTGAAGCCAATTGTCATCATTGCTAGAGTGGTCAGTAGTGTTGATCGAATCAAAGCATCTAAAGTGGAATTCGATTCGAAGTTTAGGAAAAATTTGATTAGTCACAAATCCGCATTTCCACATGGAAAAAAGCCTTTTGGGATTTTATTTTCATTTCTGCCTCTATCTAATTCCCTTTTATGTTAATACACTTATTTGTTGGTGCTACTAGGCTCCCCACATTTTTCACTTTTCTGTATATAAATTTTGGATTTTTTTTAATATGTTCACCTATTACTTTATCTTCCTTTAAGATCTCCCAGTGTTTCATAATGATCCTAAATATCCATGTCTGGGAGTTATATTCTGTGATGATGGGCGGCATTTCAAATTGTTCATCAAATTGTTCCTCTTTCTTATTACTTTCCTCTACCAAACACTGACTGTGTGAAAGAGGCCATTAAAGTCCTGCATGCAGGACATTTTTCCTTGTTAAAAAAAATTAAAAATTAAACGTAAATGGCCAAAACAGATGCAAATGGCGCATAAGGTTTCTTTCGCACTGTCTGTATTCTGCATTATAATTTGATCAGTATTTGTAAGCCAAAAGCAGGAGTGAGTCTATGGATTTTGGGGCACTGCAAGCCTTCACACTGAGATTGGGCCACCAAGTGGGATGAATATAATTAGGCAGAGTGGCCTGGTTATACTTGATCTATTGCAATTTGTGACAAATTAATTTGTTACAAATCAATTTTCTTATTGAAGTTCGGTGAATCGGATAAATCGAATTGTTCAATACTTTGCTCATCTCTAGTGGCCAGGATATGGCAAACCAAGGAGGAGAAGATTTAACCAGAAAATGGGACACAAGTCAAAAGCAGGAGGTAAAACTGCATGTACCAGTCAATAAATCCAAAGGAGCAAGATGAAGGTGAAATGTAGAGATAAAGCAAAGATCAGGGTCAAAACAATGATTAGCTAATAGCTTACCTTAGACAGAATATATCTTAGTTCACAGGCAAAGGAGGAACAAATGAATCTCTTTTTACACCTGCCGCCAGGAACCTTATGTCATCATAGCAGTTGTCATGGAAACCTGAAAAGACTTGTGGCTGGGAGCAAGGATGCAGAAGCAGCAAGAAAACAGATGCTGGATCTGGGAGAGTTGAGTAACAAATGAGTAATACGTCATGGTCTAAAATGTAAAAACACATGCTTGAAGTGTGTATATTTTTGTTGGGGAACATTTTGAGGATTTTTGGGGGTTTGATAAAAACCATCAGTGCAAATTAGCCTAAATAAATTAGATTATGGCTTCTGTCAGTACGGTGACCTTGGAATTGCATACATCTTCACTTCTTGAATTGTTTCACTTAGAACTAATCAACTTTATGAGCAACAATGTTATCTTTACCAGGACTTCAGATTCCCTTCTTAGAGATAGATTATTTACCAAGTGATTAATCAAGGAAATGTACTTGAGATCAGACATTCTCTGGTGTGTTAATATTGTATGCAGCTTGCAATGCAGTGTTGTGGTTTTGAATAATTGAACAGCCTACCCTCAGTAACATAGAAATAGACATATTTTAAGCGTAAGATTACAAATTGATAGAACATTATATTAACCTTCTGCAGTAACGTCTCATTAATCCCGAAATAAGTTGTTTGTTGTTTCCATAAGTTCCTATTATTTCAATAATAATATGTCATTATTTTTGCTTTTAGCTTGCTGCCTGTAAAATCAAAATCACTGTATAAAATTATATAAAATGCATTTTGCAACTTTATAATCTCTCAAAGAAGAAGGGATTCCAAGATATGTACAAGCTGAATAGAGAGAGGCAAAGGTTGTCAAACATTGTATTCCAACAGAGCAAATCTTGTTTGGGAATTTGTCATATTAGTATATTTTTATATCAGCAGCTTTATGCACACAGGCGTTTTAAAGTTTGTGTATTGGAACTGTAATTTTGAACCTTTAGACTTTTAAGAAGAAGTTTCTTTCCCAAAGCATCACTTTTGCCTAAGACTAGGTGATCATTTGTTGTACATAATAGATGTCACAATAAACTTACCTGTCTGGGCCCCAGCAGTGAGATCTTCAGCTTTGGGAAGCGACGGGAAGGATGTGCTGCAAAGCCACACCCGCTGGTGACACAACAGTATCCTTAGCAACAGGATGCAATGCTCTGTTTCTCCTTACAGCGGGGGTGTGCTGGAGGAAACTAGCAGTGGGTTGATTAGTTGTTCTATTCCTGTGTTCTGTGTTCTGACTAAGGGCTCATTCAGTCGGCCGTATGCTATCTGCAAAAATGCAGATCCATTTTTTTGAAGATTAGATGAGGACCCATTCACTTATATGGGGCCCTTTTCGTCTGTTCTATGGCTCCGCAAAATAAATAAAACATGTCCTATACTTGTCAGAAAAAATCAGGACGTGGCGCCATGGAAGTCTATAAGTCCGCAAAAATGCAGATTGCAATCCGTTTTGACTGAACTGTCCGCAAAAAAATGGATGCTGACAGTTATGCGGCATAACAGCATGACAGCATAAGGCCATCTGAATGAGCCCTAATGGAGAGCCGAGTCATGACCTATCAGGTTCTAAACCTGGTGCTAAGTGCTCTACTTAAACATCTCCTGGCCTTATACCATTGCCAATGATAGAATTTCACACCCTAGCTGTGCTCCCAGTTCTGTTCTGTGTGCATTTGGATTGCTTATTGGATTGACCTTGGCTTGCCTTTAACTACTCTCTGTCTTGTGATTTGGTACTGTGTTTCCTGTCTGGTTCTGACTTTGGCTTGGCTATTCTGACTACCCTCTGTCATCTGATTTGGTACTGCATTGTTCCCTCAGTTCCGACCCAATCCGGTATGACCTCATCTATGTATAGCTTATACTGTGTGTGTCAGTCCTGTATCTAGAAGAGTAGGGAATGTCAACCAGTTGAGGACTTGCCACCTAGGGCTTGTACTGCGAGTGGCATGGAGAGCAGGCTGGCATTAGGGCTCACTGTCTGTGTATTTCCACCAACTGTGCTGACAATAGATAAATGATGAAATGAAAGTTCTTGGAGTGGTTGCATTGGCTAGCAGTTTGAAGATCAAAGGTTCAAGAGGGAAGGCTTCTCCACTCTTCTTTAAGCTAAATGCATTTTGTTTTGCATTTTGTTGTTCGCTTGTGTGTGTTGTTGTCTTAGGCCTCAGGGAGACGCTGGTTCCTTCATCTTGGGAGGAACCAGTAGTCTCATTGCCTGCCACCACTCCTAGAGCCTTCCAGGGTCTCCAGGGCTAAGGTTCCGGTGTATGAGAATTTACACCTCCTGAGTCTACTCATACTGGCAGGAGTCAGGGAGAGGTCTAGGCATTCCTAGAAGGCCACCATCCCTCTCCCTTAGCTTTGAGGCCTAGACTCCGGTCTATTCCTTCTGTGTGTTATCTAGTGTTAACCCCTCCCCATTACCTGTGACAGACAGCCTGCATCTATCAGGGAATGATGGGAATTGTAGTTTTGCAACAGCTGGAGAAAATCAGATTCAAGATCACGTCTCTACATCAACAAGCATTATTGTGTTGCATATGGACGTAGTTAATGCACTGGAGTTGTTTTTAAGGATGTATTATAAGAAACCTCCGCTACCGTACTGCTGCTAAACACTTTCATGCATTTTATTCATTCATAAAATAAATCATTGAACAAGTTTTATTTTGCAAAACAAGGATTTCATGCTTTGTACACGCACTTTTAAAAAAGCAATAGGGATTAGTCATCTGAAAAATTAGTATTTTTTGCCTAACAGTCTAGCAAAAATATGACAGAAAATGCAAGCACTTTTCTGGCAAATTAAATTTCAGCTCCCATTATTAATTGGCTCAATATATCACCTGGCTAAATTGCACAAGAAATCCTTTTATCAACTGCTTTAGGAAAGGAGCACATGTGGGATGATATACTGAATATATCTCTACGAGCCTTCTTTGTATGCAGCTAGCTGACTTCAAATAGCAAAAAAAGAATATTTACTACGTAACATGCATCTGTCTTATTTTACTGCTCAAAATGCATTGACAGAAAACAGCTGTATACCTGTTATATAGATAATGCAAAATCAGATAGACAAAATGTAATTGACTTTTCTCTGTAGTTAGTCTTGCAATTTGTGCTGGTTCATAAATGGTGATACTGGACAATTCACTTTTTTCTGATGCACATAAATCTGTATTGAACATTGCGCTCAGTAATTACGGTTATCATGCTGTATTGACTTTAGATCTATTTTAAGCCACAAACAGTGAAATATAGTAAAGGAAGTTTAATCTGAGAGGAAGAACTAGATAATGCATTAAAATAAATAGGAAATGAAAATAGTAAAGCTATTGTATTTCAATTTTGAGTTAATAATGTTACAGATTGTAAGGCTGAAGTGCAAAGAAACGAAGCAAAAAGAACATACTTCATGGTTAACACTTATCTGTTATTGGATCATGGCAGAGTGGGCTGCAATTTGATGTAAAAGCACAGCAATAACATGACCTGTGGGCATTAGAAATTTCAGGGCCAGGTGCAGATAAATGGTTAGGATCGTCCTTAACATGTGAGCTGAGCACCGTACCCATTCAACTGGGGTCTATTTTTTTCTGCCACTCCTCAATGTACTTTCAACCTCTTAAATTAACTCAATAGGAGCTGCAGAAATTCCTACACAGTGAGCGCTCACTGGTGGTGACTTTATGTTTCTACAGCTATGTGGCTGCTTCTCTCAAACAGTGAGCTGGTGGGTGAAACCATAATTTTGCCCGATCCCTGACAACAGTACCTCTCCATTGTCTCTTAGTGTTAACCTAGAGGAAAGAAAGTTACAGTGGTCTGCAAAGTTGAGCCTGAAGGTTTGGAGGATCCTTATTGCTGTCATTCTCTAACCTAACAAACAGTGGTGTAGCAAAAGTGTTCCATATTGAAGGTGTCTTCACTCTTCAGAGATAGGCATATTATAGGTAATGCAAGACCAAACTGAAAAAGAGCTTTTTCACTGAATATGAACTCAATATAATGCAAATTCTAAAACTGGGAGCCAGGAATTCAAATCTGTTGTTTTACTATTTGCTGGTGGTAATTCTCATCTTCATAATTTGCTAAACATAGGAACCATGCTGCATTCACTGCAAGTCTCAAACCCAACAAACCTTTATTAGCTATTGACCAGTAAAGGTAAATCCTCTGAATGTATCACTAGCCAGCAGACCTATTCTGACTTTAAGTTTGGGCTACACGGTCACATGTTATATGACCAGAAGAATGCAATGCCAAATTGCAACATCACATGTAATGTCTATGGAGTCTCAATGTGGCATGTAACCTGCCATGATGCAACTGTCACAAAGGATCAAACACTAATCTTTCTTTGATTTGGCTGTTTTTAACAACCAAATTGTAGCTGTAAAATAGTTGATTGATGGCAAGTTACAGACAAGTCACATAAATGTTTTTGGATGTGCCACTTTTTCTAAGATTTACTGTTGTGCAACACATTTTGCCAAGCTTTAGACTAGTGCTACATGCTACAAGCGCAACAAAAAGGGTACCACTACATTGCATCATGTGTCGTGCAACATTTATTGTAATGATAGTCTATGATGTTGCACTGCGACATGTTGCGACTATGACTAAAGATGAGCGAATCGAAGGTGACTAAGTGGAATTCAATCCGAATTTCAGGAAAAATTCAATTTGCACCGAATCCGAATTTCCTGAAGCTTCGTGTTAACAAATCGCATTTTTTTCTAAAATGGCTGCAGCACATGTTAGGACATGGATCAAAGAACTCAGGGAACAAGGAATCACCTACAATGGTATGCATGCAGCCAATCAGCCGATAGTCAGCCTTGTTATGTCACAGCCCTATAAATAGCCTCAGTCATCTTGGATTCAGCCATATTCCAGTGTACTTAGTGCAGGGAGAGATGTCAGCAGGCGCTAGGGACAGTGGTAGAAAAGACTTGAAAACTTTTATTTTGCTGAATAGAAGTTCAGGGAAAGAGCATTATAAGTGTAGAGAAAGGATAGGGAGGTATTATTCTACAGCATTGAAGCAGAACAGGGTTCAATAGGGTAGTGTACAATCCTATTACACCTTACTGCACTGACTGAGGATCCAAATTGCAATTATACTGCTGCTTTGAGGTTTGCAATAGATGATAGTTCTGCAATTCCAGCAAACCATTGTATTTATTGGGGTGCAAGTGATGTGTGATACAGCCGTTAACAGGGTGTATTACTAGGAAATATTTTGACGTCTTATTAAGTCTTGTGCAGTGCAGTTATATGTTCTAAAGCCTTTTTTGGCATGTATTAGTGGGAAAAAAGGGCTTATTTGCCATTCAGTGGTGCATTTATATGTTCTAAAGCTTTTTTGGCATGTATTAGTGGGAAAAAAAGGTCTTATTAGCCATTTTATGGTGAAGTGAGAAAATTACAGCCCTTTTTGGACTGTATTTGTGGCAAAAAAAAAAAAGATTGTTTGCCATTCAGCGGTGCAGTTATATATTCTAAAGCCTTTTTTGGTGTGTATTAGTGGAAAAAAAAGTATTATTTGCTGTTGTGTGGTGAAATTACAAAATTGCAGCCTTTTTTTGGTTGTATATATTTCCGTCTTATTTACTTATTTGATTTAACAGTATGTCAGACAGAGAATTTACAGGACCTGCATAGGGGAGGGGTAAAGGCCTAAATGTTTCTGGCGCAGGCAAAGGTTGCAGCAGAGTAAGGGGGCATGGCAGCAGGGGTCACTTCGAGAGGCCTGAGCTCCAGGTGTCATCTAGCAGTCATGTCTTGACCGCCAACCCAGTGGTTTTTGAATGGTTGACTCAGCCATCCATTTCTTCCCAAGTGGCATCAGACACCACCAGCCAAGAGTCGGTGGGTTGGTCAGACACAACCCTTAGTTGGCATGGCCTGGGAGCAGACCCTGTGCTCAACCTGCCTCTGTCCTTTTCTGTTCGCTCAGCCAGAAAAGTATTATATGCTGTGGGCTCAGCTCCACTATACAACGAGGATGAGCTACTAGAGGACAGTCAGCAGCTACTGGCCAGCCAAGGCAGGCAAGTAGTGATGAGGAGAGTGGCGTGGGAGCTGTTGTTGTGAGCGGTCAGGCTCCTGGCTCAGAGACCATTGAGGAGGACATCGGTGACATGCAGACAGTAGTCGATAATGATGTAGCCGATCGCAATTGGGAGACGGGTGACGAAGGGTCTTGATCATCATTGGGAGAAAAGGGTGGCAGCTTGAGCGTGAGGCATCGTGGACCCAGTAAGTTGGCCACATGGCCGGGAGTCAGCAGGGTGGCAGCAGTGGAAGGTCGGGAGAAAAACGTGCCCGGGGTAGACCTCCCACTTCGCAGGAGCCTACCTGCCCGCAAAGTAGTGGTGCAGGGGTTTACGGAGGCAGCGGCGGTAGCAATCAGTTAGTGCGGAGTGTTGAGGGTAAAATAACCTACTTGGTGGTGTGGCAGTTATTTGTTAAGCCGCCAGGGGAGAAGAACATGGCCCTTTGCCGAATCTGTAGGCAGAAGGTGAAGCTTCGCCAGGGCCTGGGAGAACTGTGGCTCCAATGTGGTGGTCCCGCCTGCAACAGCAACTGCTGCATCACCCAGTGGCATGCACCCGGTTTCCGGCAGTCAAGGCTCCACCACCTTAGCCAAAGGGAGCTGTCTGTCCTTCCCATCATCTGCTGGTCCTGATGCTCCTGCTCCTCCTCTTACTCCTTGTCTGTCATTTCGTTAGCAATCGATCACCAAAGCGATTGCCAAGAGACAACAGTATGCGTGCACTCATCTAACATCACAGAAGCTGAACGTGCTACTGGCCAAGTTGCTGGTGCTGCAGTCCCTCCCTTTCCAAGTGGTGGACTCTGCACCTTTCAGAGAACTGATGGCTTGTGCAGAGCCGAGGTGGAGAGTCCCAAGCCGTCATTTCTTTCCAAAATGGCAGTACCAGCCCTGCGCAAATGTGTAGAACAGAAGGTGGGCCAGTCCTTGAGCCTGTCAGTGTCTGCCAAAGTGCATGGCAGCGCCGACGTGTGGAACTATAACTACGGTCAAGGACAATATATGTCCTTTACGGCCCACTGAGTAAATGTGGTTCCTGCCCAGCCAAACCAGAAACTTGGCCAGGTGACGCCGCTTCTGCCTTCAAGTTCTCATGCCGTTGGTCCTGCGACAATGTCTGCCTCTGCCTCCTCATCCTCCACCATGTCGTCAGCCTCCACTGCAGGAACTGTTCACAATGCTTCTCCAGCATACCACATGTGCAGGGCATGGAGGTGTCACACTGTTCTACACCTCATTTGCCTTGGCAGGGGAGGAACTGCTCCATGTCTTTCATCAAGAAGCTGAATCCTGACTTTCTCCAGGACAACTCAAAATTGGAACCATGGTGACCCACAACGGGAAAAATATGGTGTCAGCGCTGCGTCAAGGAGGGCTGAGTCATGCGCCCTGTTCAATCTGGTTGTCAAGCGGTTCCTGAAGTCTTCCACCGATCTGTAAGACGTCCTAAAAATGGCCAGGAAACTCTGCATGCAGCCACTCATACTCCACAAAGCACACCTTGCTTGAGCTGCAGCGGCAGAACGGCATCCCCCAACATAGGCTGATATGCGACTTTTCCACCCATTGGAATTCCACCCTCCATATGTTAGACCGACTATACGAACAGAGAAAGACCATAAACGATTTCTTGATGATCCAAGCAGACAGGGTACTTCCCTGTGTAAGTTCGATGTCAGCCAGTGGTAGCTCATGTGTGACACCTGCCGTTTGCTCAGGCTCTTTGAGGAGGCCACGTTATTTGTCAGTCGCCAGGATTACAGGATAAACAATGTCACTCCACTGCTTCATATCCTGGAACAGATGCTGGTAAATCTGGTCAGGAGACTGGAGATGTGGCGCCTACATCTCACGGCCACATGAGCCCTGTGGGGGCTGAACTGGAGGAGGAGGAGTACATTGGAGCACAAGCACAATTGTGTAGCAAAATGGGTTGTTTTTCTACACAGGTGACAGGAAAGTAGAAGCAGGAGCAGCCGGAGGAGCAAGAGGGAGATGAGGAAAACAAGGCAGATGACCCAGACAAACTGCAGCAGTATGCAGTGGGGATAAAGGCAGGGAGTCCCTCCGAGTCACTTGTGCAAATGGCCCTCTGCATGCTCACTTGCTTGGGTAGTGACAGCCAAATTGTCACCATTCGGCAGAAGGATGACTTCTGGCTCTCCACCTTGTTGGAGTCTCGCTACCGGTCCAAAATGGGGGCCTTTTTTACACCCGGTGAGAGGGAGGACAAACTGAACTACTATAGAGACATCCTATGTAGTCAGTTTGCCGCTGCATATCTGCGCCATCGTCCATCTTCTTGCAGGTCTGACTGGGGGGGGGTTCTCTGCGCTCACGTTCCACTGCTATGGCTGCTGTGGCAGGCTGGGGGTAGGAGCAGTACCAACTCCATCAACAGCAGCTTTAAGTCTAGAGTTGATGATGAGTAGCTTTCTTAACCTGCCTAGTAAAGAAACTACTCACCAGCTAGTGGTGGCTTACTTGGACAGCACCCTGCCACCCCACTAGTGATGTCGCGAACATAAAAAATGGCGAACGCGAACTTCCGCAAATGTTCGCGAACGGGTGAACCGGGTGAACCGCCATAGACTTCAATAGGCAGGTGAATTTTAAAACCCACAGGGACTCTTTTTGGCCACAATAGTGATGGAAAAGTTGTTTCAAGGGGACTACCACCTGGACTGTGGAATGCCGGAGGGGGATACATGGCAAAACTCCCATGGAAAATTACGTAGTGGACGCAGAGTCAGGTTTTAACCCCTTAAGGACGAAGGGCGTACATGTACGCCCTTGGGTCCTGGTACTTAAGGACCAAGGACGTACATGTACGCCCTGTGAATAACCGATCACCGCTGTGCACGTGGCGGTGATCGGAACAAGATGCCTGCTGAAATCAATCAGCAGGCATCTTGGCACAATGCCCAGGGGGGTCCTGTGACCCCCCCATGTCAGCGATAGCAGCAAACCGCAGGTCAATTCAGACCTGCGGTTTGCTGCGCTATCTGTAGTCTCTGATCCCTGCGGTCTGTGACCGCGGGGATCAGAGACTAAAATATGCCCCAAAGTGCTGCGGGTGGGCGGCGCGATTTCCCTGGTGTCTAGTGGGTATAGCAGGGGGTCAGCACATTGCTGACCCCCTGCTATAAACTGCTGACATCTGTGCTGCAGATGTCAGCAGTTTAACCCTTCTATACCGCGGTCCGTACGGACCGCGGTATAGAAGGTGTTAACATGGAGGAGCTCCCTCCCTCTCCCATCGGGGGCTGCCGTACCTTGCAGCCCCCGACGGGATAGGATAGTAGATGGAGGGAGCTCTCTTCCCATCACCCGCTGCTCTGTAATGGCAGCGGGTGATGGTTACCATGGCAGCAGGACGCTTTCAGAAGCGTCCTGCTTGCCATGGTATAGTAACTCTGGTCAGACTTCTGATAAAGACAGAAGTCTGACCAGACTGTGAAAAGGAAAAATAAGAAAAATACATATCACTGAATAAAAATAAAAAAAATAAAAATAAACTACACATATTAGGTATCGCCGCGTCCGTAAAAATCTCCTCTATAAAAATATCACATGACCTAACCCCTCACGCAAATACCGTAAAAAAAAAACCACAAAAAAATTGTGTAAAAAAGCCATTTTTTGTCACCTTGTATCACAAAAAGTGTAATACCAAGTGATCAAAAAGGCGTATGCCTCCCAAAATAGTACCAATAAAACCGCCATCTCATCCCGCAAAAAATTAGTCCTTATATAGGACAATCGCTCCAAAAAATAAAAAAATATGGCTCTCTATGAAGACACTAAAACATAATTTTTTTTTTCTAAAATGCTATTATTGTGTTAAAGTAAAATAAATAAATAAAAAGTATACATATTATGTATTGCCGTGTCCGTAAAAACCTGCTCTATAAAAATATCACATTATCTAACCCCTCAGGTAAATACTGTTAAAAAAAATAAAATAAAAACAATATAAAAAAAAACCATTTTTGTCACCTCACATCTAAAACTGTAATAGCAAGCGATCAAAAAGTTATATGCACCCAAACGTAGTGCCAATCAAACCGTCATCTCATCCCGCAAAAAATGATACCCCACATAGCACAATCACCCCCTTACCTTGCCTCAAAAAAAGTGTAATATAGAGCAACCAAAAATCATATTTACCCTAAAATAATACAAACAAAACTGCCACCTTATCCCGTACTTTCCAAAATGGGGTCACTTTTTTGGAGTTTCTACTGTAGGGGTGCATCAGGGGGGCTTCAAATGGGACATGGTGTCAAAAATCCAGTCCAGCAAAATCCGCCTTCCAAAAACCATATGGCGTTCTCTTACTTCTGTGCCCTGCCGTTTGGCCATACAGCAGTTTACGCCCACATATGGGGTGTTTCTGAAAACTACAGAATCAGGGCAATAAAAATTGAGTTTTGTTTGGCTTTTAACCCTTGCTTTGTTACTGGAAAAAATGGATTCAAACGGAAAATTTTCCAAAAAATCGAAATTCAGAAATGTTATCTCCATTTGCCATTAACTCTTGTGGAAAACCTAAAGGGTTAATGACGTTTCTAAAATCAGTTTTGAATACCTTGAGGGGTGTAGTTTCTAGAATGGGGTCATTTTTGGATGGTTTCTATTATGTAAGCCTCACAAAGTGACTTCAGACCTGAACTGATCCCTAAAAAGTGGGTTTTTGAAAATTTCTGAAAAATTTCAAGATTTGCTTCTAAACTTCTAAGCCTTGTAACTTCCCCAAAAAATAAAATGGCATTCCCAAAATGATCGATACATGAAGTAGACATATGGGTAATGTAAATCAATAACTTTTTTGGGCGGTATTACTATGTATTATAGAAGTAGAGAAATTGAAACTTGGAAAATTGCTAATTTTTCTAAATTTTTGGTAAATTTGATATTTTTTTATAAATAAAAATGAAATTTTTCGACTTAATTTTACCAGTGTCATGAAGTACAATATGTGACGAAAAAACAATCTCAGAATGGCCTGGATAAGAAAAAGCGTTTTAAAGTTATCACCACATAAAGTGACACTGGTCAGATTTGCAAAAAATGGCCTGGAATAACATGCTTTAAAACATCCAGTGTGTGTATACGATTAGGTATGATGTTGTATCGATCAGGTAGTGTAAGGGTTACGCCCGCTTCACAGACATTGACAGACCAAACTCCCCTTTTAATGCACCGCAAACAACCGCAAACAGTCCATTTGCGCAACCGCAAACTCCCCATTTGCACAAGGTTGGATACCAAGCTAGCCATGTCCCGGTGATGTCATTGAAGGTTTCTTCCTCCACCCAGCCACGTACAACACCAAGGGTCCCCGAAAGGTGAATTGAATTGATTTTTCGAACGGGCAGATGGTTAAAAAAAAACTGGCTCCCTCCCCTTTGTTTTATTCCACTGTCACTGCGTCTGCGCCGTGCAATTTACTGTCACACCCGATATGAGTGGTATTTTCTGTAGTACTTTTTTCATCAGTTTAATCCCTGTTACGTCCCCAATCTGGGGTCCATTTATTGAATTAATTTTTTGAACGGGGAGATGGTTAAAAAATGATGGCTCCCTCCCCTTTGTTTTAATCCACGGTCACTGCGTCTGCTCCGAGCAATTTACTGTCACACCCGATATGAGTGGTATTTTCTGTAGTACTATTCTTATCAGTTTAATCCCTGTTACGTCCCCAATCTGGGGTCCATTTATTGAATTGATTTTTCAAACGGGGAGATGGTTAAAAAAACGCTGGCTCCCTCCCCTTTGTTTTAATCCACGGTCACTGCGTCTGCGCCGTGCAATTTACTGTCACACCGATATGAGTGGTGTCTTAACTAGTACTATTACTATCAGTTTAATCCCTGTTACGTCCCATATCAGGGATTGCCTTTTGTGAAAAAAAATTTAGGCCGGGTACCTTCGACTGCCTTCACAGTGAAAGACCAAACTCTCATACACCAAACTGAATTGATTTTAGGAACCGGGAGATGGAAAAAGCAGCTTGGTCGGTCCTCTTACTCCCAAATTGGGGCACTGCGCGTGCACAGAGCAACACCATGGGTCCCAGATAGGTGACAACAACGAGCACCCTGGGGTGCCTGCTGTGGTTGGTCTTCCTCCTCCTCAAAGCCACATTCCTCCTCTGACTCCTCTTCTTCATACTCCTCTTCCAGCGTTGCCGCAGGTCCGGCAAGCGATAATGACAAGGCTGTTTCTGGTGGTGATGGTGACCAGAACTCTTCCTCTTCCTCTTCATGCTCATCTACAGCCTGATCTAGCACTCTTCCTAGGGCACGCTCCAGGAAGAAAACAAATGGGATGAAGTCGCTGATGGTGCCTTCGGTGCGACTGACTAGGTTTGTCACCTCCTCAAAAGGACCCAGCACCGCAGAGGCTGTCCTAGCACCCCGGTCATACAAATACTTGTTGACGGCTTTTTCTTGTTTACATTAGGAGTGTTGAATTCCAACGTGTCGGGCTGTCGCAAATCCAGCGTCTCACTGGCATGTTGTTTCGCCACTGAATATCGGAAAAGTGCGCCATGGCCGTGTAGGAACGCCTGAAATGGCCACACACCTTCCTGGGCTGCTTGAGGATGTCCTGTAAGCCTGGGTACTTAGACACAAATGGTTGTACGATGAGATTCAACACATGTGCCATGTACGGCACATGTGACAACTTGCCCAAATTCAATGTCGACAACAAATTTGTTCCATTGTCACACACCACTTTGCCGATCTCCAGTTGGTGCGGGGTCAGCCACTGATCCACATGTGCGTTCAGGGCGGACAAGAGTGCTGGTCCTGTGTGGCTCTCTGCTTTCAGGCAAGTCAACCCCAAGACACCGTGACACTGTTGTATCCGGGATGAGGAATAGCCCCTGGGGAGCTGGGGGGATTCAGTTGATGTGCAGCCAGATGCCGCAGCAGAAGAGGACTCAGCCGAGGAGGATATCGAAGAGGATGGAGTAGGAGTAGAGGAGGTGGCAGTAGGCCTGCCTGCAAGTCGTGGCGGTGTCACCAACTTCGCTGCGGAGCCATGCATTCCATGCTTGTCAGCCGTCAGCAGGTTGACCCAATGCGCAGTGTATGTGATATACCTGCCCTGACTGTGCTTTGCAGACCAGGTATCAGTGGTCAGATGGACCCTTGCCCCAACACTGTATGCCAGAGATGCCATGACTTCCTTTTCAATAACATAGTAGAGGTTTGTGATTGCCTTTTTTGAAAAAGAATTTCGTCGGGGTACCTTCCACTGTGGTGTCCCAATAGCGACACATTTTTTGAAGACCTTAAACTCCACCAGCTGGTATGGTAAAAGCTGGCAGGATAAGAGTTCAGTCAAGCTAGCTGTCAGTCGCCGGGCAAGGGGGTGACTCTGTGACATTGGCTTACGCTCAAACATTTCCTTAACAGACACCTGACTGTGGGCAGATGAGATGGAACTGCTGAAGGTGAGAGGCGGAGTGGCGGGTGGTTGAGAGGGGGCAAGGAGGACAGCAGTGGTTGATGTGGCTGAAGATTCTGGACCAGGAGGAGGATGGTGGCTTTGAGTTTGTGTGCTGCTTGTACGCATGTGTTGATCCCATTGGCGTTTGTGATGTGAGATCATGTGCCTTCGGAAAGCAGTTGTAACGAGGTGGGTGTTGGACTTCCCACGACTCAGTTTCTTTTGGCACAGGTTGCAGATGGCATTGCTGTTATCAGAGGCAGACACACAAAAAAAATGCCACACTGCTGAGCTTTGCAATGACGGCATTCTGGTGGTGGCAACAGCATGCGTTGACTGGCGTGCTGTCTGGCTGAACCCGTTTGCCGATACATGCTGTCTGACTGTGTCACTATCTCCTTGCGACAACCTCCCCCTGCTTCCAACTCGTCTCCTCCTTCTCTCTGTCTCCACTTCTGAACTTTCCCCCTCTTCCTCTCTTTGAGCAGGCACCCACATGGCATCCGTGGACACATCGTCATCATCAACCACTTCACTTGTATCTGACACCTCAGCAAAGGAAGCAGCAGCGGGTACAACATCATCATCATCACACTGTACGTCCATGTGTGTAATCCTGCCTGACTGAGACATATCCCTGTAATCTACATCATCTGGCAATAATGGTTGCGCATCACTAATTGCATCCAACTGATGTGCAAATAACTCCTCTGACGGATCAAGTGAAGTGGCTGTGGTGGCTGTGGTGGTATTGGTGGTGGTGGCGGCGGGCGGGAGCGTGGTAACTTGAGAGCTGTTGACCGAAGCTGAGCTGGAGGAGGATGGTGCTTCAAGGTTCTTAGCGGAAGCTGTTGAAGATTGGGTGTCCTGTGTAAGCCAGTCAACTATGTCCTCAAAATTTTTCGGGTTCAGGGTACGTGGCCTCTGAACACTGGCCATTATTTCAGGGCCAGTGGAAATCACAGCACCACAACGGCCCACGTGGGGTGGCCTGCCTCTGCCTGTCATTTTTTTTTAGACAAGTGGTACTACGCATGCTAGGTACTGTGCCACCCGGTATGAGTGGTGGGCACTGGCAGTGGGAACACTACAGTCTGTGGAAGTCGGTCTGACACACACTGGCAGCAGGCAAGCAACTGAAATTAGACTAATGTGTAAAAATTAAATGCCTTTTTTTGATGCAAGCTACTGTGCCACCCAGTATGAGTGGTGGGCACTGGCAGTGGGAACACTACAGTCTGTGGAAGTCGGCCTGACACACACTGGCAGCAGGCAAGCAACTAAAATTAGACTAAAGTGTAAAATTTTAATGCCTTATTAATCGGCAAGCTACTGTGCCACCTGGTAAGAGTGGTGGGTACTGGCAATGGGCACATTACAGTCTGTGGAAGTCCGCCTGACACACACTGGCAGCAGGCAAGTAACTGAAATTAGACTAAAGTGTAAAAATGAAATGCCTTTTCTTGATGCAAAGTCCTGTGCCACCCAGTATGAGTGGTGGGCACTGGCAGTGGGCACACTACAGTAAGTGGAAGTCGGCCTGACACACACTGGCAGCAGGCAAGCAACTGAAATTACACTAAAGTGTAAAAATTAAATGCCTTTTTTTGATGCAAAGTCCTGTGCCACACGGTATGAGTGGTGGGCACTGGCAGTGGGCACACTACAGTCTGTGGAAGTGGGCCTGACACACACTGGCAGCAGGCAAGCAACTGAAATTAGACTACTGTCTAAAAATTAAATGCCTTATTTATCGGCAAGCTACTGTGCCACCCGGAATAAGTGGTGGGCACTGGCAGTGGGCATTCTACAGTCTGTGGAAGTCGGCCTTACACACACTGGCAGCAGGCAAGCAACTGAAATTAGACTAATGTGTAAAAATGAAATGCCTTATTTATCGGCAAGCTACTGTGCCACCCGTTATGAGTGGTGGGCACTGGCAGTGGGCACACTACAGCCTGTGGAAGTCGTCCTGACACACACTGGCAGCAGGCAAGCAACTGAAATTAGACTAAAGTGTAAAAATGAAATGCCTTATTTATCGGCCAGCTACTGTGCCATCCGGTATGAGTGGTGGGCACTGGCAGTGGGCACACTACAGTCTGTGGAAGTGGGCCTGAGACACACTGGCAGCAGGCAAGCAACTGAAATTAGACTACTGTCTAAAAATGAAATGCCTTATTTATCGGCAAGCTACTGTGCCACCCGGTATAAGTGGTGGGCACTGGCAGTGGGCATTTTACAGTCTGTGGAAGTGGGCCTGACACACACTGGCAGCAGGCAAGCAACTAAAATTAGACTAAAGTGTAAAATTTAAATGCCTTATTAATCGGCAAGCTACTGTGCCACCTGGTAAGAGTGGTGGGTACTGGCAGTGGGCACACTACAGTCTGTGGAAGTCCGCCTGACACACACTGGCAGCAGGCAAGTAACTGAAATTAGACTAAAGTATAAAAATGAAATGCCTTTTCTTGATGCAAAGTCTTGTGCCACCCGGTATGAGTGGTGGGCACTGGCAGTGGGCACACTACAGTCAGTGGAAGTCGGCCTGACACACACTAGCAGCAGGCAAGCAACTGAAATTACACTAAAGTGTAAAAATTAAATGCCTTTTTTATGCAAGCTACTGTGCCACCCGGTATGAGTGGTGGGCACTGGCAGTGGGCACACTACAGTCAGTGGAAGTCGTCCTGACACACACTGGCAGCAGGCAAGCAACTGAAATTAGACTAAAGTGTAAAAATGAAATGCCTTATTTATCGGCCAGCTACTGTGCCATCCGGTATGAGTGGTGGGCACTAGCAGTGGGCACACTACAGTCTGTGGAAGTGGGCCTGACACACACTGGCAGCAGGCAAGCAACTGAAATTAGACTACTGTCTAAAAATTAAATGCCTTATTTATCGGCAAGCTACTGTGCCACCCGGTATAAGTGGTGGGCACTGGCAGTGGGCATTCTACAGTCTGTGGAAGTCGGCCTTACACACACTGGCAGCAGACAAGCAACTGAAATTAGACTAATGTGTAAAAATTAAATGCCTTATTTATCGGCAAGCTACTGTGCCACCCGTTATGAGTGGTGGGCACTGGCAGTGGGCACACTGCAGTCTGTGGAAGTTGGCCTGACACACACTGGCAGCAGGCAAGCAACTAAAATTAGACTAAAGTGTAAAATTTAAATGCCTTATTAATCGGCAAGCTACTGTGCCACCTGGTAAGAGTGGTGGGTACTGGCAGTGGGCACACTACAGTCTGTGGAAGTCCGCCTGACACACACTGGCAGCAGGCAAGTAACTGAAATTAGACTAAAGTGTAAAAATGAAATGCCTTTTCTTGATGCGAAGTCCTGTGCCACCCGGTATGAGTGGTGGGCACTGGCAGTGGGCTCACTACAGTCAGTGGAAGTCGGCCTGACACACACTGGCAGCAGGCAAGCAACTGAAATTACACTAAAGTGAAAAAATTAAATGCTTTTTTTTATGCAAAGTCCTTTACCACATGGTATGAGTGGTGGGCACTGGCAGTGGGCACACTACAGTCAGTGGAAGTCGGCCTGACACACACTAGCAGGCAAGCAACTGAAATTACACTAAAGTGTAAAAATGAAATGCCTTTTTTTGATGCAAAGTCCTGTGCCACACGGTATGAGTGGTGGGCACTGGCAGTGGGCACACTACAGTCTGTGGAAGTCGGCCTGACACACACTGGCAGCAGGCAAGCAACTGAAATGACACTAAAGTGTAAAAATAAAATGCCTTTCTGATGCAAAGTCCTGTTCCACACGGTATGAGTGGTGGGCATTGGCAGTGGGCACACTACAGTCTGTGGGCCTGCAGCTCCTCACACACGGGTAGGCCAGGCAACTGCAATATATATATGGAGAAAAATAAATAAATAGCAGACTAATTTAGCAGCCCTAAAAAAGTTTTTTTGGGGTGCTGTCAGGACGCTGTACTTACAGCAGAGATCAGATGAGTCTTTTAGGACTGGAGTGGAGACTGAATACACTAGCCTAGCTATCGATTTCCAAATTATATAAGCAGCAGCTACACTGTCCCTCCTCTCACTAAGACTGCAGCTTCTGAATTAATCTAAAATGGATGCTGTTTAGGAGATGGGAGGGTCTGGGAGAGAGGGTATACTGCTGATTGGCTGGAATGTATCTGCTGACTGTGAGGTACAGGGTCAAAGTTTGCTCAATGATGATGTATAGGGGGCGGACCGAACATCGCATATGTTTGCCCGCCGCGGCGAACGTGAACAAGCTATGTTCGCTGGGAACTGTTCGCCGGCGAATAGTTTGGGCCATTTCTATTAGGGAATTGATATTTTGGCAATTGAATTTAACCCCAGAACAAAATATATCCTTTGCCGGACACTAGTAAACTTGGCCAGCCACAGCTGGAACACCAGATTTAGGGGATTGTTATTTTGGCAATTGAATTTCACCCCAGAAAACAAATCTATCCTTTGCCCGACACTATTAAACTTGGCCAGCCACATTTGAAACCACTGATTTACGGTATTGCTATTTTGGCAATTGTATTTCACTCCAGAACAAAATCTATCCTTTTCCGGACACTATTAAACTTGGCCAGCCACAGCTGAAACCACTGATTTACGGTATTGCTATTTTGGCAATTGAATTTCACCCCAGAAAAAAATCTATCTTTTGCCGGACACTGGTAAACTTGGCCAGCCACATTTGAAACCACTGATTTAAGGTATTGCTATTATGGCAATTGAATTTCACCCCAGAAAAAAATATATCCTTTGCCGGACACTAGTAAATTTGGCCAGCCACAGCTGAAACCACTGATTTAGGGGATTGCTATTTTGGCAATTGAATTTCACTCCAGAAAAATATCTATCCTTTGCCGGACAGTATTAAACTTAGCCAGCCACAGCTGGAACACCAGATTTAGGGGATTGCTATTTTGGCAATTGAATTTCACCCCAGAAAAAAATCTATCCTTTCCATACAGCAGATAGTATTACACTTGGCTAGCCACATCTGGAACACCAGATTTAGGGGATTGCTATTTTGGCAATTGAATTTCACCCCTAAATAAAATATAGAAATTTCTATCCTGAGTTTCTACAGGTGACAATACGCACAGCCAAGCCCCTGATGTAGTATATAGGAAAAAAAAAAAAAAACTACTATTGATGGATGGCAGCTTGTGCGGGTGCACCACAAGACACAAAATGGCTGTCGATCACCCTAGAAAAAAGTGACAGAAAAACGCTCTGGGCAGTCTAAAAACCAGTGAGCAATTACTAGCAGAAGTTGGATGATTCACAGCTGTCGATCGATCACTTCATTAGGTGTTTTTGCTGAGTTTTTCCTGCCTAATCTCGCTCTCACAGCAGCTGCATCCTATCCCTACACTAATCAGAGCAGAGTGACGTGCGGCGCTACGTGACTCCAGCTTAAATAGAGGCTGGGTCACATGCTGCACTTAGCCAATCACAGCCATGCCAATAGTAGACATGGCTGTGATGGCCTTTTGGGGCAAGTAGTATGACGTTTGTTAATTGGCTGCTTTGCAGGCTTTCAAAATGCGCCATAGAAATCTCCGAACACCGAACCCAAACCCGAACTTTTACCTAAATGTTCGGGTTTGGGTCCGTGTCACAAACACCCCAAAATTCAGTATGAACCCGAACTATACAATTTGGGTTTGCTCAACCCTAGTTTTTGTGCATTGTATGCAAAACTGCTCTGTGGAACAACAATACGGGTTTATTTCCCCCAAATACAGGAATGCAGTATGTCACTGCTAAATTTTAAAAATGGTTTTTCAGCGTTCTATGCAAACGTGCTCTGTAGAACAACAATACAGGTTTATTTCCCCCAAATACAGAAATGCAGTATGTCCTGCTAAATTTAAAAATACATTTTGTGCGTTGTATGCAAAACTGCTCTGTGGAACAACAATATGGGTTTATTTCCCCCAAATACACAAATGCAGTATGTCACAGCTAAATGTTAAACTATGCTTTTTCGCGTTGTATGCAAAACTGCTCTGTGGAACAACAATGCGGGTTTATTTCCCCCAAATACACAAATGCAGTATGTCGCCCCTAAATTTAAAAACAGGATTTTTAGTGTTGTATGGAACAGTGCTCTATGGCACCACAATGCAGATTTTTGCCTCCAACTACAGAAATGCACTATGGCACCCCTAAATTATAAAATAGGCAATGTAGAGGGAACTGACCTGCCAGAAAAAAGGAATTTTTCCTCCACTGAGCTACCAAAAAAGGATTAGACTGATATCCCTGGTAGTCTGACACACATTCAGGTCGCATGCAGTTCCAAGGACACTGCAGTTGCTAAAATGGCTGCCGACCCCCACCTCACAAATGGATAAAAAAATTATTTGGCAGCATCACTGGGCTCAGGGCTGGGTACAACTATGTAGCATAGCACCCTCAATAATAGTTTCAGCTTGAAGATTTAAGACCACCAAGTTCAACAGATTTCTTCCCTAATTCTATCCCTACACTGAAAAGAGCAGAGTGACGTGCATCGCTATGTGACTCGAGCTTAAATAGAGGCTGCGTCACATGCTGCACTTAGCCAATCACAGCCATGCCATTAGTAGACATGGCTGTGATGGCTTCTTAGGGCAAAGTAGTGAAACGCTTGTTGATTGGCTGCCCTGCACCTTTTTTTTTCCTTTTTAATTGTATCAAAAATATTAAATACAAGCCAATTCCAGTACATGAAAATCGACATATAATCATACTGAATGAAGCCCTGCAGCCCTTCAAAAATTGGAAAGAAATTGAGTGTGGAGAAATTGCTCAGATGAAGAATCCTTTTTTGCTGAAAGTGAAGAATTACTTAGGCGATTTCAAGAACTTGACTATCCCATACATCCCCTTAAAAAAGCTTTTAATAAGGCTAGGATAAAAAAAAACTGAAAACCTCTTAAAATCTAAGATAACAAAAAAAAAAGCTGAAATTATTAAATGTATACATGTAACATATGATTGATACGCAAAATAAATAATGGTATTTGGAAAAGACATTGGCACGTTTTGAAATCAAAGATTATAAAATCTGTCCTTAGCCTAAAGATTATCTTGTTCACAGTCATTATCAGGACAGACGTCACCTACAAAAAAACATAAACATGGCCCCAAGGGATCAGTACCATGTGGAGACTGTTCATTTTGCAAATTTTGCAAATTCTTTCTAAGAACACAGTACTTCATAAATCCCAGTGATGGAAAGAAATATGAGATTAAACAGCTCATAACCTGTAAGACTCAGGGGGTGATTTATGTTGCAATGTGCAGCTGTCCCAAATTATATGTAGGTAAAACGATACATGAACTAAGACGACGCATAGCTGGTCATCTGAGCGCTATTGAAAAAATAAGACACATCAATCGTGCGACATATTTTCATGGAAACAACCCAAACAACCTGAAATTTAAAAAAAGGATAGATGGGACCAGGGAGGAAGGGGGGTGATTTGGATAAAAAATTCAACACAATGAGTCCCACAGGCCTAAACGAAGGCTTTTCTTTCTCAGCCTTCATATAAAAATATGGGAGATATAGAGAAATGAAGAACTATTATTCAAATGAAAGATTATTCAATAGATGCCGCATACAAATACCTTATCACTAGAGATGAGCGAATCGAAGCTGAAGAAGTCGAATTAGTTCCGAATTTCAGGACAAATTTGATTCTGAACGAATGTGAATTTCCTCGCGCTTCGTGGTAACGAATCCTAATTTTTCCCTACATTGTTGCTAGCCGACTACAATGGCGGCTAAAATGGTGGCTACACGAGTGAGGACATGGGGCAAGGAACTCTGGGAAGGCGGGATGACCCATAATGCCATGCATGCAGCCAATCAGCAGCCAGCCCGGTGATGTCACAGCCCTAAAAATACCTTAGATTCTGCCATTCAGTATCGTATTTGTTCAGGGATAGACGTGTATTCAGGTGCTAAGGACAGTGAAAGAAAAACTAATTGTTAAAAAAAAAAGGAAAGAAAGAAGCGATTTATTAGTGCGGAGAAAGGATAGTGAGAGGAATCATTTCACAGGCAGGGAGAGAATTGTGCAGATGCTAGGGAGAGTCATAGGAAAATCCTCATTGTGAAAAAAAGCAATTTACAAGTGCAGGGAAACATTACTTGGGGATCCAGATAGTCTCATAATACAGCTCTGTCATTCCAGCAATTAGTTATTGGGATGCAAGTGCTGCATGATGTTTAAAAGCCTTTCGTGGCTTTTATCTGTGGATAAATATTTATGCAGGTCACTTTTGTTATTATTTGTGCTAAAAGCGGTTCTTGTCATATTTCACTACAATACGAGAAAAATAGACGCAGTTCACATTTGGTGTTATTTGCACTGAAAGCGTTTATTGCCATATTTCAGAAGTAGACAAGAAAAATAGACACTTTACCATTTGGTGCTATTTGCGCTAAAAGTGTTTATTGCCATATTTCACTACAATATGAGAAATATTGAAGCAGTTCATTCACATTCGGTGTTATTTGAGCTAAAAGCGTTTATTGCCATATTTCACTCCAGTACGAAAAAAATGCGCAGTTCACATTTGCTGTTATTTGCGCTAAAAGCATTTCTTGTCATATTTCACTACAATACGAGAAAAATAGACGCTTTCACATTTGGTGTTATTTGCGCTAAAAGTGTTTATAGCCATATTTCACTTCTATACGAGAAAAATTGACGAAATTCATATTTGGTGTTATTTGTTCTGAAAGCGTTTATTGCCATGTTTCCCTCCAATACGAGTAAAATAGACGCAGTTAACATTTGGTGTTATTTGCGCTAAAAGCGTTTATTGTCATATTTCTAGAGAAAAATATATGCAGTTCACTTTTTCTGATATTTACTTAGAAATCGTTTATTGTCCTATTTTAGTCCAATACGAGAAATATATACGCAGTTCACTTTTGCTGTTATTTATGCAGAAAATTTGTTGCCAATTTCAAATCCATTAGTTGCCTATCTCAGTAAAAAATTTTAGGGGTGTTTTAATTTGCTTTTATTTTATTTAGTTCAGCTAAAAGTATGTCAGACAGAGAAGTACCAGGCCCTGCACAGAGGAATTGCAGAGGTGTAAATGATTCTAGCGCAGGCACAAGTTGCACAGAGTAAGGGGGCGTGGCAGCAGGAGTTTCTTCCAGAGGCCTCAAGTCCTCATAACAGATAGCGGTCGTGTCTTTACCAGCAACCCAGCGGTTCTTGATTGGTTGAGTCGATCTTCGACTTCGCCGCTAGCACCAGCAGCCTGAGTCTAAAGACGTTGATAAGCAGCTTTCTTTACCCGCATGGTGAAGAAAGTACTCACCAGCAGCAGCAGGTAGACCTGGAGCAGAACCTGAAACAGCAGGTGGTGGCATACTTTGACAGCACCCTGCCAACTGGCCGAGTTTGCCCTGGAAAAGCTGTCCTGCCCGGCTAGTAGTGTGGCATCAGAGTGGGAGTTTAGTGCGGCTGGGGCCATAGTTACCTCAAGCAGGACTCGCCTGTCCACCCAAAATGTGTAGACTAGTGTTGAGCGAACAGTTCGAGAATAGTTCGGGTTCGTACCGAATTTTGGGGTGTCCGTGATACGGACCCGAACCCGGACATTTTCAAAAAGTTCGGGTTCGGGTTCGGAGTTCGGCATGTTCTCTCGGCGCATTTTGAAAGTACTATATAGCAGAATAGTACAGGCTTAAAGCTGAAATCGCATTGCGATTACAACTTTGAGCTACCGATCACCATGGGAACGCCTCCTCCAGTAGAATGTACTGTAGGATGTTTGAATTACGTTGAAATCGCAATGCGATTCTTATATATTTGCTTAATCGCATTGCGATTTCAACTTCTCAAATCCGACAGTACATTCTAGCATTTTTCCCATGGTGATGTAGACGCTCCATTAGCACGGAATCTGGCTGAAGCAGAAATCGCAATGCGATTCTTAGAACTCAAATAAATCGCATCACACTACACGTTCTAATTGCATTCGATTTTAACTTTACTGTTTGGTTTTGTATCGCGATAATACAAAATTTGAATAATCGTGTGCGTGCTGTTCTAGCACGCAGTGCTATTCAGTATCCACTATTAAGTTCTAATCGCATTCGATGTTAACTTATGCATTTTTTTTTGCCAGGCATCAGCAGTAAGTTAAAATAGAATGCGATGCCTGTCAAAAAAAGCATAAGTTAAAATCGAATGCGATTAGAACTTAAGAGTGGGATACGAATAGCACTAGTGTTGTTGAGCGCACATTTCGAGAATAGTTCCGGTCCGTACAGAATTTTGGGGTGTTCAGTGACACGACCGAACCCGAACATTTTCATAAAAATTCGGGTTCGGTTTTGTAGTTCGTCATTTTTGTGGCGCATTTTGAAAGGCTGCAAAGCAGCCAATCAACATGCATCATACTACTTGCCCTAAGATGCCATCGCAGCCATGCCTACTATTGGCAAGGCTGTGATTGGCCAAGTGCAGCATGTGACTCAGCCTCTTTATAAGCTTGTGCGCACGTCGGGACGTGCTCACTCCCGATGTGAATAGAACAGGGATAGATGCAGCTGCTGTGAGGGCGAGATAGGCAGGGAATAATCGAGGAAAAAACCTGAGAAGAAGTGAAAGATCTACACCAGTGAATCAAAACAACTCAGCTGAGCTGTTCACTGAAAGTTTATTTTTTTACACTGGCCAGATCGATTTTTACCGGCACATGTAACTGGGCTGACCGGGCGGCGGCCATTTTGGGACCTGTGGTGCGCCAGCTCAAGCTGCCACAGAGTCCAAAGAAAAGCTCCAAAGAATTGAAAAATCTACTCCTGTGACACAGAACAACAGCGATTCAGCTGCTCAGTCAAAGTCAATTTTTTTTCTGGCTGGGCAGACCATTTTCTGGCACATGTTACTGGGCTGATAGGCGGCGGCCATTTTGGGACTTGTGGTGCGCCAGCAAAAGCTGCCACAGCGTCCATTAATCTCATGTAATAGTCGATTTTTTCATAGATATACTACATCAGGGGTTTGGCTGTGCTTGTGTCACCCCTACTAACTGCCAATATATTTAATATATCAGTGGTGAAACTGAAAATAACCAACTTGGATAGCAAATCCCATGAATGTGCTGTTCCAGCTAGGCTAGCCAGTGTCACCACAGCCAGGTCCAATACCATGTGGAGACTGTTCATTTTGCAAATTTTGCAAAATTCTTTCTAAGAACACAGTACTTCATAAATCCCAGTGATGGAAAGAAATATGAGATTAAACAGCTCATAACCTGTAAGACTCAGGGGTGATTTATGTTGCAATGTGCAGCTGTCCCAAATTATATGTAGGTAAACGATACATGAACTAAGACGACGCATAGCTGGTCATCTGAGCGCTATTGAAAAAATAAGACACATCAATCGTGCGACATATTTTCATGGAAACAACCCAAACAACCTGAAATTTAAAAAAAGGATAGATGGGACCAGGGAGGAAGGGGGGTGATTTGGATAAAAAATTCAACACAATGAGTCCCACAGGCCTAAACGAAGGCTTTTCTTTCTCAGCCTTCATATAAAAATATGGGAGATATAGAGAAATGAAGAACTATTATTCAAATGAAAGATTATTCAATAGATGCCGCATACAAATACCTTATCACTAGAGATGAGCGAGATCGAAGCTGAAGAAGTCGAATTAGTTCCGAATTTCAGGACAAATTTGATTCTGAGCGAATGTGAATTTCCTCGCTTCGTGGTAACGAATCCTAATTTTCCCTACATTGTTGCTAGCCGACTACAATGGCGGCTAAAATGGTGGCTACAGTGAGGACATGGGGCAAGGAACTCTGGGAAGGCGGGATGACCCATAATGCCATGCATGCAGCCAATCAGCAGCCAGCCGCGTGATGTCACAGCCCTAAAAATACACTTAGATTCTGCCATTCAGTATCGTACTTTGTTCAGGGATAGAGCGTGTATTCAGGTGCTAAGGACAGTGAAAGAAAAACTAATTGTTAAAAAAAAAGGAAAGGAAAAGAAGCGATTTATTAGTGCGGAGAAAGGATAGTGAGAGGAATCATTTCACAGGCAGGGAGAGACGTGTGCAGATGCTAGGGAGAGTCATAGGAAAATCCTCATTGTGAAAAAAAGCAATTTACAAGTGCAGGAAACATTACTTGGGGATCCAGATAGTCTCATAATACAGCTCTGTCATTCCAGCAATTAGTTATTGGGATGCAAGTGCTGCATGATGTTTAAAAGCCTTTAGTGGCTTTTATCTGTGGATAAATATTTATGCAGGTCACTTTTGTTATTATTTGTGCTAAAAGCGGTTCTTGTCATATTTCACTACACATCGAGAAAAATAGACGCAGTTCACATTTGGTGTTATTTGCACTGAAAGCGTTATTGCCATATTTCAGAAGTAGACAAGAAAAATAGACACTTTACCATTTGGTGCTATTTGCGCTAAAAGTGTTTATTGCCATATTTCACTACAATATGAGAAATATTGAAGCAGTTCATTCACATTCGGTGTTATTTGAGCTAAAGCGTTTATTGCCATATTTCACTCCAGTACGAAAAAAATGCGCAGTTCACATTTGCTGTTATTTGCGCTAAAAGCATTTCTTGTCATATTTCACTACAATACGAGAAAAATAGAGCGCTTTCACATTTGGTGTTATTTGCGCTAAAAAGTGTTTATAGCCATATTTCACTTCTATACGAGAAAAATTGATGAAATTCATATTTGGTGTTATTTGTTCTGAAAGCGTTTATTGCCATGTTTCCCTCCAATACGAGTAAAATAGACGCAGTTAACATTTGGTGTTATTTGCGCTAAAGCGTTTATTGTCATATTTCTAGAGAAAATATATGCAGTTCACTTTTTCTGATATTTACTTAGAAATCGTTTATTGTCCTATTTTAGTCCAATACGAGAAATATATACGCAGTTCACTTTTGCTGTTATTTATGCAGAAAATTTGTTGCCAATTTCAAATCCATTAGTTGCCTATCTCAGTAAAAAATTTTAGGGGTGTTTTAATTTGCTTTTATTTTATTTAGTTCAGCTAAAAGTATGTCAGACAGAGAAGTACCAGGCCCTGCACAGAGGAATTGCAGAGGTGTAAATGATTCTAGCGCAGGCACAAGTTGCACAGAGTAAGGGGGCGTGGCAGCAGGAGTTTCTTCCAGAGGCCTCAAGTCCTCATAACAGATAGCGGTCGTGTCTTTACCAGCAACCCAGCGGTTCTTGATTGGTTGAGTCGATCTTCGACTTCGCCGCTAGCACCAGCAGCCTGAGTCTAAAGACGTTGATAAGCAGCTTTCTTTACCCGCATGGTGAAGAAAGTACTCACCAGCAGCAGCAGGTAGACCTGGAGCAGAACCTGAAACAGCAGGTGGTGGCATACTTTGACAGCACCCTGCCAACTGGCCGAGTTTGCCCTGGAAAAGCTGTCCTGCCCGGCTAGTAGTGTGGCATCAGAGTGGGAGTTTAGTGCGGCTGGGGCCATAGTTACCTCAAGCAGGACTCGCCTGTCCACCCAAAATGTGTAGACTAGTGTTGAGCGAACAGTTCGAGAATAGTTCGGGTTCGTACCGAATTTTGGGGTGTCCGTGACACGGACCCGAACCCGGACATTTTCAAAAAGTTCGGGTTCGGGTTCGGAGTTCGGCATGTTCTCTCGGCGCATTTTGAAAGTACTATATAGCAGAATAGTACAGGCTTAAAGCTGAAATCGCATTGCGATTACAACTTTGAGCTACCGATCACCATGGGAACGCCTCCTCCAGTAGAATGTACTGTAGGATGTTTGAATTACGTTGAAATCGCAATGCGATTCTTATATATTTGCTTAATCGCATTGCGATTTCAACTTCTCAAATCCGACAGTACATTCTAGCATTTTTCCCATGGTGATGTAGGCGCTCCATTAGCACGGAATCCGGCTGAAGCAGAAATCGCAATGCGATTCTTAGAACTCAAATAAATCGCATCACACTACACGTTCTAATTGCATTCGATTTTAACTTTACTGTTTGGTTTTGTATCGCGATAATACAAAATTTGAATAATCGTGTGCGTGCTGTTCTAGCACGCAGTGCTATTCGTATCCCACTATTAAGTTCTAATCGCATTCGATGTTAACTTATGCATTTTTTTTTTGCCAGGCATCAGCAGTAAGTTAAAATAGAATGCGATGCCTGTCAAAAAGCATAAGTTAAAATCGAATGCGATTAGAACTTAAGAGTGGGATACGAATAGCACTAGTGTTGTTGAGCGCACATTTCGAGAATAGTTCGGTCCGTACAGAATTTTGGGGTGTTCGTGACACGACCCGAACCCGAACATTTTCATAAAAATTCGGGTTCGGTTTTGTAGTTCGTCATTTTTGTGGCGCATTTTGAAAGGCTGCAAAGCAGCCAATCAACATGCATCATACTACTTGCCCTAAGATGCCATCGCAGCCATGCCTACTATTGGCAAGGCTGTGATTGGCCAAGTGCAGCATGTGACTCAGCCTCTTTATAAGCTTGTGCGCACGTCGGGACGTGCTCACTCCCGATGTGAATAGAACAGGGATAGATGCAGCTGCTGTGAGGGCGAGATAGGCAGGGAATAATCGAGGAAAAAACCTGAGAAGAAGTGAAAGATCTACACCAGTGAATCAAAACAACTCAGCTGAGCTGTTCACTGAAAGTTTATTTTTTTACACTGGCCAGATCGATTTTTACCGGCACATGTAACTGGGCTGACCGGCGGCGGCCATTTTGGGACCTGTGGTGCGCCAGCTCAAGCTGCCACAGAGTCCAAAGAAAAGCTCCAAAGAATTGAAAAATCTACTCCTGTGACACAGAACAACAGCGATTCAGCTGCTCAGTCAAAGTCAATTTTTTTCTGGCTGGGCAGACCATTTTCTGGCACATGTTACTGGGCTGATAGGCGGCGGCCATTTTGGGACTTGTGGTGCGCCAGCAAAAGCTGCCACAGCGTCCATTAATCTCATGTAATAGTCGATTTTTTCATAGATATACTACATCAGGGGTTTGGCTGTGCTTGTGTCACCCCTACTAACTGCCAATATATTTAATATATCAGTGGTGAAACTGAAAGTAACCCACTTGGATAGCAAATCCCATGAATGTGCTGTTCCAGCTAGGCTAGCCAGTGTCACCACAGCCAGGTCCAATACTGTCAGCCAGAAATTAATTTTTTATTTTTTGCCAGAAATATAAATTAAAAAATCTTTCCCTGTAACAAACATAATTCTGGTGTTAGACCAGAAGAAGCACTCCTTCAGTAAATAATACTGTAAAAGGTTTAGGCAATAATTCTCCCAGTGTGGGCAATTTATGTACCAAAGCGAGCATTTTAAAAATTCCGGTGTTCTGAAATACCAGCAGTCCTCTTGTAATTAATACCAGAAAAAGGCATTATAGTGTCCAGTGTTGTCATTTTGGTTCAAAAAGGGCAATTTAATCAATCTGGTGTTGGTGACACCCGAAATAGTAGGCCGCACGTTGTTACTCCTTTGAAAAGGAAATAGTTCTCCCACTGTGGGAATTCATTTAACATAAGTAGCATTTAAAAAATTCTGGTGTCCAATTTGCAGCAGTCTTCTTGTAATTAATACCAGAAAAAGGCATTATAGTGTCCAGTGTTGTCATTTTGGTTCCAAAAGGCCAATTTAATCAATCTGGTGTTGGTGACACCCGAAATAGTAGGCCGCACGTTGTTACTCCTTTGAAAGGAAATAGTTCTCCCACTGTGGGAATTCATTTAACATAAGTAGCATTTAAAAAATTCTGGTGTCCAATTTGCAGCAGTCCTCTTGTAATTAATACCAGAAAAAGGCATTATAGTGTCCAGTGTTGTCATTTTGGTTCCAAAAAGGCCAATTTAATCAATCTGGTGTTGGTGACACCCGAAATAGTAGGCCGCACGTTGTTACTCCTTTGAAAAGGAAATAGTTCTCCCACTGTGGGAATTCATTTAACATAAGTAGCATTTAAAAAATTCTGGTGTCCAATTTGCTGCAGTCCTCTTGTAATTAATACCAGAAAAAGGCATTATAGTGTCCAGTGTTGTCATTTTGGTTCCAAAAGGCCAATTTAATCAATCTGGTGTTGGTGACACCTGAAATAGTAGGACGCACGTTGTTACTCCTTTGAAAAGGAAATAGTTCTCCCACTGTGGGAATTCATTTAACATAAGTAGCATTTAAAAAATTCTGGTGTCCAATTTGCAGCAGTCCTCTTGTAATTAATACCAGAAGAAGGCATTATAGTGTCCAGTGTTGTCATTTTGGTTCCAAAAAGGCCAATTTAATCAATCTGGTGTTGGTGACACCCGAAATAGTAGGCCGCACGTTGTTACTCCTTTGAAAAGGAAATAGTTCTCCCACTGTGGGAATTCATTTAACATAAGTAGCATTTAAAAATTCTGGTGTCCAATTTGCAGCAGTCCTCTTGTAATTAATACCAGAAGAAGGCATTATAGTGTCCAGTGTTGTCATTTTGGTTCCAAAAAGGCCAATTTAATCAATCTGGTGTTGGTGACACCCGAAATAGTAGGCCGCACGTTGTTACTCCTTTGAAAAGGAAATAGTTCTCCCACTGTGGGAATTCATTTAACATAAGTAGCATTTAAAAAATTCTGGTGTCCAATTTGCAGCAGTCCTCTTGTAATTAATACCAGAAAAAGGCATTATAGTGTCCAGTGTTGTCATTTTGGTTCCAAAAAGGCCAATTTAATCAATCTGGTGTTGGTGACACCCGAAATAGTAGGCCGCACGTTGTTACTCCTGTAAAAGGAAATAGTTCTCCCACTGTGGGAATTCATTTAACATAAGTAGCATTTAAAAATTCTGGTGTCCAATTTGCAGCAGTCCTCTTGTAATTAATACCAGAAGAAGGCATTATAGTGTCCAGTGTTGTCATTTTGGTTCCAAAAAGGCCAATTTAATCAATCTGGTGTTGGTGACACCCGAAATAGTAGGCCGCACGTTGTTACTCCTTTGAAAAGGAAATAGTTCTCCCACTGTGGGAATTCATTTAACATAAGTAGCATTTAAAAATTCTGGTGTCCAATTTGCTGCAGTCCTCTTGTAATTAATACCAGAAAAAGGCATTATAGTGTCCAGTGTTGTCATTTTGGTTCCAAAAAGGCCAATTTAATCAATCTGGTGTTGGTGACACCCGAAATAGTAGGCCGCACGTTGTTACTCCTTTGAAAAGGAAATAGTTCTCCCACTGTGGGAATTCATTTAACATAAGTAGCATTTAAAAATTCTGGTGTCCAATTTGCAGCAGTCTTCTTGTAATTAATACCAGAAAAAGGCATTATAGTGTCCAGTGTTGTCATTTTGGTTCCAAAAAGGCCAATTTAATCAATCTGGTGTTGGTGACACCCGAAATAGTAGGCCGCACGTTGTTACTCCTTTGAAAAGGAAATAGTTCTCCCACTGTGGGAATTCATTTAACATAAGTAGCATTTAAAAATTCTGGTGTCCAATTTGCAGCAGTCCTCTTGTAATTAATACCAGAAGAAGGCATTATAGTGTCCAGTGTTGTCATTTTGGTTCCAAAAAGGCCAATTTAATCAATCTGGTGTTGGTGACACCCGAAATAGTAGGCCGCACGTTGTTACTCCTTTGAAAAGGAAATAGTTCTCCCACTGTGGGAATTCATTTAACATAAGTAGCATTTAAAAAATTCTGGTGTCCAATTTGCTGCAGTCCTCTTGTAATTAATACCAGAAAAAGGCATTATAGTGTCCAGTGTTGTCATTTTGGTTCCAAAAAGGCCAATTTAATCAATCTGGTGTTGGTGACACCCGAAATAGTAGGCCGCACGTTGTTACTCCTTTGAAAAGGAAATAGTTCTCCCACTGTGGGAATTCATTTAACATAAGTAGCATTTAAAAATTCTGGTGTCCAATTTGCAGCAGTCCTCTTGTAATTAATACCAGAAGAAGGCATTATAGTGTCCAGTGTTGTCATTTTGGTTCCAAAAGGCCAATTTAATCAATCTGGTGTTGGTGACACCCGAAATAGTAGGCCGCACGTTGTTACTCCTTTGAAAAGGAAATAGTTCTCCCACTGTGGGAATTCATTTAACATAAGTAGCATTTAAAAAATTCTGGTGTCCAATTTGCAGCAGTCCTCTTGTAATTAATACCAGAAGAAGGCATTATAGTGTCCAGTGTTGTCATTTTGGTTCCAAAAAGGCCAATTTAATCAATCTGGTGTTGGTGACACCCGAAATAGTAGGCCGCACGTTGTTACTCCTTTGAAAAGGAAATAGTTCTCCCACTGTGGGAATTCATTTAACATAAGTAGCATTTAAAAAATTCTGGTGTCCAATTTGCAGCAGTCCTCTTGTAATTAATACCAGAAAAAGGCATTATAGTGTCCAGTGTTGTCATTTTGGTTCCAAAAGGCCAATTTAATCAATCTGGTGTTGGTGACACCTGAAATAGTAGGCCGCACGTTGTTACTCCTTTGAAAAGGAAATAGTTCTCCCACTGTGGGAATTCATTTAACATAAGTAGCATTTAAAAAATTCTGGTGTCCAATTTGCAGCAGTCCTCTTGTAATTAATACCAGAAAAAGGCATTATAGTGTCCAGTGTTGTCATTTTGGTTCCAAAAGGCCAATTTAATCAATCTGGTGTTGGTGACACCCGAAATAGTAGGCCGCACGTTGTTACTCCTTTGAAAAGGAAATAGTTCTCCCACTGTGGGAATTCATTTAACATAAGTAGCATTTAAAAATTCTGGTGTCCAATTTGCAGCAGTCCTCTTGTAATTAATACCAGAAAAAGGCATTATAGTGTCCAGTGTTGTCATTTTGGTTCCAAAAGGCCAATTTAATCAATCTGGTGTTGGTGACACCCGAAATAGTAGGCCGCACGTTGTTACTCCTTTAAAAAGGAAATAGTTCTCCCACTGTGGGAATTCATTTAACATAAGTAGCATTTAAAAAATTCTGGTGTCCAATTTGCAGCAGTCTTCTTGTAATTAATACCAGAAAAAGGCATTATAGTGTCCAGTGTTGTCATTTTGGTTCAAAAAAGGCCAATTTAATCAATCTGGTGTTGGTGACACCCAAAATAGTAGGACGCACGTTGTTACTCCTTTGAAAAGGAAATAGTTCTCCCACTGTGGGAATTCATTTAACATAAGTATCATTCAAAAAATTCTGGTGTCCAATTTGCAGCAGTCCTCTTGTAATTAATACCAGAAAAAGGCATTATAGTGTCCAGTGTTGTCATTTTGGTTCCAAAAAGGCCAATTTAATCAATCTGGTGTTGGTGACACCCGAAATAGTAGGCCGCACGTTGTTACTCCTGTAAAAAGGAAATAGTTCTCCCACTGTGGGAATTCATTTAACATAAGTAGCATTTAAAAAATTCTGGTGTCCAATTTGCAGCAGTCTTCTTGTAATTAATACCAGAAAAAGGCATTATAGTGTCCAGTGTTGTCATTTTGGTTCCAAAAGGCCAATTTAATCAATCTGGTGTTGGTGACACCCGAAATAGTAGGACGCACGTTGTTACTCCTTTGAAAAGGAAATAGTTCTCCCACTGTGGGAATTCATTTAACATAAGTAGCATTTAAAAAATTCTGGTGTCCAATTTGCAGCAGTCCTCTTGTAATTAATACCAGAAAAAGGCATTATAGTGTCCAGTGTTGTCATTTTGGTTCCAAAAGGCCAATTTAATCAATCTGGTGTTGGTGACACCCGAAATAGTAGGCCGCACGTTGTTACTCCTTTAAAAAGGAAATAGTTCTCCCACTGTGGGAATTCATTTAACATAAGTAGCATTTAAAAAATTCTGGTGTCCAATTTGCAGCAGTCCTCTTGTAATTAATACCAGAAGAAGGCATTATAGTGTCCAGTGTTGTCATTTTGGTTCCAAAAAGGCCAATTTAATCAATCTGGTGTTGGTGACACCCGAAATAGTAGGCCGCACGTTGTTACTCTTTTGAAAAGGAAATAGTTCTCCCACTGTGGGAATTCATTTAACATAAGTATCATTCAAAAAATTCTGGTGTCCAATTTGCAGCAGTCCTCTTGTAATTAATACCAGAAAAAGGCATTATAGTGTCCAGTGTTGTCATTTTGGTTCCAAAAGGCCAATTTAATCAATCTGGTGTTGGTGACACCCGAAATAGTAGGCCGCACGTTGTTACTCCTGTAAAAGGAAATAGTTCTCCCACTGTGGGAATTCATTTAACATAAGTAGCATTTAAAAATTCTGGTGTCCAATTTGCAGCAGTCCTCTTGTAATTAATACCAGAAGAAGGCATTATAGTGTCCAGTGTTGTCATTTTGGTTCCAAAAAGGCCAATTTAATCAATCTGGTGTTGGTGACACCCGAAATAGTAGGCCGCACGTTGTTACTCCTTTGAAAAGGAAATAGTTCTCCCACTGTGGGAATTCATTTAACATAAGTAGCATTTAAAAAATTCTGGTGTCCAATTTGTTGCAGTCCTCTTGTAATTAATACCAGAAAAAGGCATTATAGTGTCCAGTGTTGTCATTTTGGTTCCAAAAAGGCCAATTTAATCAATCTGGTGTTGGTGACACCCGAAATAGTAGGCCGCACGTTGTTACTCCTTTAAAAAGGAAATAGTTCTCCCACTGTGGGAATTCATTTAACATAAGTAGCATTTAAAAAATTCTGGTGTCCAATTTGAAGCAGTCTTCTTGTAATTAATTCCAGAAAAAGGCATTATAGTGTCCAGTGTTGTCATTTTGGTTCAAAAAAGGCCAATTTAATCAATCTGGTGTTGGTGACACCCAAAATAGTAGGCCGCACGTTGTTACTCCTTTGAAAAGGAAATAGTTCTCCCACTGTGGGAATTCATTTAACATAAGTATCATTCAAAAAATTCTGGTGTCCAATTTGCAGCAGTCCTCTTGTAATTAATACCAGAAAAAGGCATTATAGTGTCCAGTGTTGTCATTTTGGTTCCAAAAGGCCAATTTAATCAATCTGGTGTTGGTGACACCCGAAATAGTAGGCCGCACGTTGTTACTCCTGTAAAAGGAAATAGTTCTCCCACTGTGGGAATTCATTTAACATAAGTAGCATTTAAAAAATTCTGGTGTCCAATTTGCAGCAGTCTTCTTGTAATTAATACCAGAAAAAGGCATTATAGTGTCCAGTGTTGTCATTTTGGTTCCAAAAAGGCCAATTTAATCAATCTGGTGTTGGTGACACCCGAAATAGTAGGACGCACGTTGTTACTCCTTTGAAAAGGAAATAGTTCTCCCACTGTGGGAATTCATTTAACATAAGTAGCATTTAAAAAATTCTGGTGTCCAATTTGCAGCAGTCCTCTTGTAATTAATACCAGAAAAAGGCATTATAGTGTCCAGTGTTGTCATTTTGGTTCCAAAAAGGCCAATTTAATCAATCTGGTGTTGGTGACACCCGAAATAGTAGGCCGTACGTTGTTACTCCTTTAAAAGGAAATAGTTCTCCCACTGTGGGAATTCATTTAACATAAGTAGCATTTAAAAAATTCTGGTGTCCAATTTGCAGCAGTCTTCTTGTAATTAATACCAGAAAAAGGCATTATAGTGTCCAGTGTTGTCATTTTGGTTCCAAAAAGGCCAATTTAATCAATCTGGTGTTGGTGACACCCAAAATAGTAGGCCGTACGTTGTTACTCCTTTGAAAAGGAAATAGTTCTCCCACTGTGGGAATTCATTTAACATAAGTATCATTCAAAAATTCTGGTGTCCAATTTGCAGCAGTCCTCTTGTAATTAATACCAGAAAAAGGCATTATAGTGTCCAGTGTTGTCATTTTGGTTCCAAAAAGGCCAATTTAATCAATCTGGTGTTGGTGACACCCGAAATAGTAGGCCGCACGTTGTTACTCCTGTAAAAAGGAAATAGTTCTCCCACTGTGGGAATTCATTTAACATAAGTAGCATTTAAAAAATTCTGGTGTCCAATTTGCAGCAGTCTTCTTGTAATTAATACCAGAAAAAGGCATTATAGTGTCCAGTGTTGTCATTTTGGTTCCAAAAAGGCCAATTTAATCAATCTGGTGTTGGTGACACCCAAAATAGTAGGACGCACGTTGTTACTCCTTTGAAAAGGAAATAGTTCTCCCACTGTGGGAATTCATTTAACATAAGTAGCATTTAAAAAATTCTGGTGTCCAATTTGCAGCAGTCCTCTTGTAATTAATACCAGAAAAAGGCATTATAGTGTCCAGTGTTGTCATTTTGGTTCCAAAAGGCCAATTTAATCAATCTGGTGTTGGTGACACCCGAAATAGTAGGCCGCACGTTGTTACTCCTTTAAAAGGAAATAGTTCTCCCACTGTGGGAATTCATTTAACATAAGTAGCATTTAAAAAATTCTGGTGTCCAATTTGCAGCAGTCTTCTTGTAATTAATACCAGAAAAAGGCATTATAGTGTCCAGTGTTGTCATTTTGGTTCCAAAAAGGCCAATTTAATCAATCTGGTGTTGGTGACACCCGAAATAGTAGGCCGCACGTTGTTACTCCTTTAAAAAGGAAATAGTTCTCCCACTGTGGGAATTCATTTAACATAAGTAGCATTAAAAAAATTCTGGTGTCCAATTTGCAGCAGTTTTCTTGTAATTAATATCGGAAAAAGGAATTGCGGTATATCTTCCAGTGTGGGAATTTTGGGTCTAAAAAATAATGTATTTTATTGTGGTGCGAGTTGAATCGCAACAATGAGGAAACATTCTATTAAGGGACGAGGACGCGGTCGTGGTGGGGTCCGTGGAGTCTCTGTTGCTGGCAGAGGAAGTGGCCGTTCGGCCTCAGGCGCACAAAGTAGTGAACCAACTCCCTCAAGTAGCCGGCAGAATTTACAGCGATATTTGGTGGGGCCCAATGCCGTTATGAGGATGGTAAGGCCTGAGCAGGTACAGGCATTAGTCGATTGGGTGGCCGACAGTGCTTCCAGCACGTTCACCACATTGTCTTCCGCCCAGTCTTCTGCGGAAAGCGCACAGGTGGCACCGGAAAACCAAGCCCATCAGTCTGTCACATCACCCCCATGCATATCAGGGAAACTGTCCGAGCCTCAAGTTATGCAGCAGTCTCTTCTTCTGTTTGAAGACTCTGCTGGCAGGGGTTCCCAGGGGCGTCCACCTAGCCCTTCCCTAGCGGTGGAAGACATACCATGCACTGACGCACAACCACTTATGTATCCAGATGATGACGACATGGGAATACCACCACAGCAGAGTCACCCAGTCTCTGATGATGACGAAACACAGGTGCCCACTGCCGCGTCTTATTGCATTGTGCAGACTGAACAGGAGGAGGTCAGGGAGGAAGACTGGGTGGAAGACGATGCAGAGGACGATGAGGTCTTAGACCCCACATGGACTGAAGGTCGTGCCGCTGACTTAAATAGTTCAGAGGAAGAGGCAGTGGTGAGACCGAGACAACAGCGAAGCCAAAGAGGGAGCAGGGGCAAAAGCAGAACACCCGCCGTCCCGAGAGTTCGCCTGCTATTGGCCAGCGCCAACAGGGACCCAGCACCCCAAAGGCATCTTCAAGGAGTTCCCTGGCATGGCACTTCTTCAAACAATGTGCTGAGGACAAGACCAGAGTGGTTTGCACGCTGTGCCATCAGACCCTGAGGCGAGGCATTAACGTTCTTAACCTGAGCACCACCTGCATGATCAGGCATCTACATGCAAAGCATGAACTGCAGTGGAGTGCACACCTCAAAAACAAGGAACACGCTCAGGCTCCCCTGCTACCTCTACCGCTGCTGCCTCGGCTTCCGCCTCGAGAGGAATGTTGCCACCTGCCGAGCAGCAAACAGAGGATGTGCCACCGACACCACCACACGCCACCGTCACCTTGCGTCTCCACTATTTCACACAGCAGCGTTCAGCTCTCCATCTCTCAAACCTTTGAGAGGAAGCGCAAATTCCCACCTAGTCACCCTCGAGGCCCTTGGCCTGAATGCCAGCATTTCTAAACTACTGGCCTTTGAAATGCTGTCATTCCGGCTGGTGGACACAGACAGCTTCAAACAGCTGATGGCCATGGCTGTCCCCCAGTATGTGGTTCCCAGCCGCCACTACTTCTCCAAGACAGCCGTGCCTTCCCTGCACATGCAAGTGTCTGATAAAATCAAGTGTGCACTGCGCAACGCCATTTGTGCCAAGGTCCACCTAACCACAGATACGTGGACCAGTAAGCACGGCCAAGGACGCTATATCTCACTAACTGCACACTGGGTGAATGTAGTGGCGGCTGGGCCCCAGGCGGAGAGTTCCTTGGCGCACGTCCTTCCGCCACCTAGGATCGCAGGGCATCATTCTCTGCCTCCTGTAGCCTCCTCCTCCTACTCGGCTTCCTCCTCCACTGCTTCCACCAGCTCCTCCTGTCAGCCACACACCTTCACCACCAACTTCAGCACAGCCCGGGGTAAATGTCAGCAGGCCATTCTGAAACTCTTATGTTTGGGGGACAGGCCCCACACCGCGCAGGAGTTGTGGCGGGGTATTGAACAACAGACGGACCAGTGGTTGCTGCCGGTGGGCCTCAAGCCAGGCCTGGTGGTATGCGATAATGGGCGAAATCTCGTGGCAGCTCTGGGACTAGCCGGTTTGACGCACATCCCTTGCCTGGTGCATGTGCTGAATTTGGTGGTGCAGAGGTTCATTCACCACTACCCCAACATGTCAGAGCTGCTGCATAAAGTGCGGGCCGTCTGTGCGCGCTTCCGGCGTTCACATCCTGCCGCTGCTCGCCTGTCTGCGCTACAGCGGAACTTCGGCCTTCCCGCTCACCGCCTCATATGCGACGTGCCCACCCGGTGGAACTCCACCTTGCACATGCTGGAGAGACTGTGCGAGCAGCAGCAGGCCATAGTGGAGTTTCAGCTGCAGCACGCTCGCGTCAGTCGTACTGCGGAACGGCACCACTTCACCACCAATGATTGGGCCTCCATGCGAGACCTGTGTGCCCTGCTGCACTGCTTTGAGTACTCCACCAAAATGGCCAGTGGCGATGACACTGTTATCAGCGTTACAATACCAATTCTATATCTCCTAGAGAAAACGCTTAGGGCAATGATGGAAGAGGAGGTGGCCCAGGTGGAGGAGGAGGAGGAGGAGGGCTTGTTTCTAAGACTTTCAGGCCAGTCTGCTAGAAGTAGCTCAGAGGGAGGTTTTTTGAAGCAGCAGAGGGCAGGTTCACAAGTCGCCAGCCAAGGCACTCTAATGGAGGACGAGGAGGATGAGGAGGAGGTGGAGGAGGACGAGGATGAAGCAGGTTCACAGCAGGGTGGCAGCCCACACAGCTCAGGCCCATCACTAGTGCGTGGCTGGGGGGATACGGTGGACGATGACGATACGCCTCCCACAGAGGACAGCTTGTCCTTACCTCTGGGGAGCCTGGCACACATGAGCGATTACATGCTGCAGTGCCTGCGCAACGACAGCAGAGTTGCCCACATTTTAACGTGTGCTGACTACTGGGTGGCCACCCTGCTGGATCCCCGGTACAAAGACAATGTGCCCACTTTACTTCCTGCACTGGAGCATGATAGGAAGATGCGCGAGTACAAGTGCACGCTGTTAGACGCGCTCCTGAGAGCATTCCCAACTGTCACAGGGGAACAGGTGGAAGGCCAAGGCCAAGGCAGAGGAGGAGCTAGAGGTCGCCCACGCAGCAGTATCACGGCCAGCTCCTCTGAGGGCAGGGTTAGCATGGCAGAAATGTGGACAAGTTTTGTCTCCACGCCACAGCTAACTGCCCCACCACCTGATACGGAACGTGTTAGCAGGAGGCAGCATTTCACTAACATGGTTGAACAGTATGTCTGCACACCCCTCCACGTACTGACGGACGGTTCGGCCCCATTCAACTTCTGAGTTTCAAAATTGTCCACGTGGCCAGAGTTAGCATGTTATGCCTTGGAGGTGCTTTCCTGCCCGGCGGCCAGCGTTTTATCAGAACGCGTATTCAGCACGGCGGGGCGTCATTACTGACAAGCGCAGCCGCCTGTCCACAGCCAATGTGGACAAGCTGACGTTCATAAAGATGAACCAGGCATGGATCCCACAGGACCTGTCCCTCCCTTGTGCAGAGTAGTCCTTAATAACTGCCTAAAACATGTCTTGTTGTACTACGGGCCACTTCTTTATTTAATACAAATTTTATGTAACCCACAGTTGAATGAAACTCTCCTCTGTCTGGGCGCCGGGGCCTAACTAGATGAAAGTGGCCTGTTAAACTATCGGGTGACATAAAGCCATAACCTCTGCCATGCTACCTCTGTCCTCTGTCTGGGTGCTGAGGCCTAAGTCAAATAAAGCGGTCTTCTGCTGTGCTGAGGGATATGAAGCTAATCTCTGACCTCTCTCCTCTGTCTGGGTCCAAAGGCCTAAGTCACTGAAAGAGGCCTTCTCCTGTGGTGTGTGATATGATGCCTGAATTTGTGCTGTGGGACCTCTCTCCTCTTCCTGGGTGCAGGGGTCAAAGTATCTAAAAGTGTCATTCTCTTGCGGTGGTTGATATGATGCCTGAATATGTGCTGTGGGGCCTCTCTCCTCTGTTTGGGTGAAGGGGTCAAAGTAACTTTATGGTGGCTTCTCCTGTGGTGGTTGATATTATGCCTGATTCTCTGCTGTGGGACCTCTCTCCTCTTCCTGGGTGCAGGGGTCAAAGTATCTAAAAGTGTCCTTCTCTTGCGGTGGTTGATATGATGCCTGAATATGTGCTGTGGGGCCTCTCTCCTCTGTCTGGGTGAAGGGGTCAAAGTAACTTTATCGTGGCTTCTCCTGTGGTGGTTGATATTATGCCTGATTCTCTGCTGTGGGACCTCTCTCCTCTTCCTGGGTGCAGGGGTCAAAGTATCTAAAAGTGTCCTTCTCTTGCGGTGGTTGATATGATGCCTGAATATGTGCTGTGTGGCCTCTCTCCTCTGTCTGGGTGAAGGGATCAAAGTAACTAAATGGTGGCCTACTCCTGTGGTGGTTGATATGATGCCAGATTCTCTGCTGTGGGACCTCTCTCCTCTTCCTGGGTGCAGGGGTCAAAGTATCTAAAAGTGTCCTTCTCTTGCGGTGGTTGATATGATGCCTGAATATGTGCTGTGGGGCCTCTCTCCTCTGTCTGGGTGAAGGGGTCAAAGTAACTTTATCGTGGCTTCTCCTGTGGTGGTTGATATTATGCCATATTCTCTGCTGTGGGACCTCTCTCCTCTTCCTGGGTGCAGGGGTCAAAGTATCTAAAAGTGTCCTTCTCTTGCGGTGGTTGATATGATGCCTGAATATGTGCTGTGTGGCCTCTCTCCTCTGTCTGGGTGAAGGGGTCAAAGTAACTAAATGGTGGCCTACTCCTGTGGTGGTTGATATGATGCCAGATTCTCTGCTGTGGGACCTCTCTCCTCTTCCTGGGTGCAGGGGTCAAAGTATCTAAAAGTGTCCTTCTCTTGCGGTGGTTGATATGATGCCTGAATATGTGCTGTGTGGCCTCTCTCCTCTGTCTGGGTGAAGGGGTCAAAGTAACTAAATGGTGGCCTACTCCTGTGGTGGTTGATATGATGCCAGATTCTCTGCTGTGAGACCTCTCTCCTTTGTCTGGGTGCTGGGGTCGAAATAATAGTAAGTGACCTTCTCCATTGGTGGGTGACTTGAAGCCTGATTCTGTGCTATGGGACCTCACTCCAATTAATATTGTTTAATTTTTATTTATTTTATGTTAACTCATCATTTCCCTATCTACATTTGTTTGCAGGGGATTTACCTACATTTTGCTGCCTTTTGCAGCCCTCTAGCCCTTTCCGGGTGTGTTTTACAGCCTTACCAGAAACCTTACCAGATCTAGCACATAAACCAGTTGAACTTGAAACCCTTGAAAGATTACAGTAATGAAAAATAATTATTAATATGGGCAACACTATCTGTACCCTTTGTTTCCAATCAAACAAAACGCAATAAATTTGATTTAACATTATAGTTTTATAAAATAATCTTTAACAAAATAGAATTATTTTTTAACATAAATATATAAATAACCAAAACGATTAGGGTAATTTTTTAATTTTTTCTGCTCCTCCAGCAGATCATTGATGTCCTTAAGATGAGCCTCCTCCATGGCTCGCATTTGGTGGGAGAACTGCATCTTGAGCTGCCTCATCTTCCTGGTTTGCTGCTCCCTGAACTGCTGCATTCGCAGCTGGTGCTTCCTTCGCATTGTTTTTATTTTTTTTAACATGATGTTGTCAGCTGTAAAATAAATGAAATAAAATTTGGAAATGTACATTAAAATACAATCATTAATTGTTATATAAAGCAGATGATATTTTTTTCTTGAAATCTGTTATATATTGGTTTAGGTAGGATTAATAATAGTTCCTTTTAGTTTTGGGTTATTGACTTAGTAGTTACGTTAATGGTTTTGATGTTGATCAATTACTTTTTAGTGTTTATTTTTTATATTACTGTTATGTGTTGTACTTTATTTGTTGCCTGTTTTATTATATTTTCTTCATTTAAAAAAATAATATAGTTTGTTAAAATATATTCTTACAAAAATTTATATATTGCATGCTTGTTATATCGTACTTCCAAAAATGTATGTGTCAGTTAGATACGTTATGGAAATCAGTACTCCCACCCGTAACATTAGCTTTCTGGGACACTGAATAAATAAAAATATCCACATCATCCATTTACCTTCTTGTCGGGGGGTAGTGACCATCTCATCTTCTGCCTCCTCAGAGTCATCACCCTCCTCCACTGCAGCAGGTGGGCTATGGGCCCGATAGCCTGATGGCCCTGCCTCTTCCTGCTCCTCCTCGTCCGAGTGGTCTGTCTCCACCTCCACCGTCTCCTTCTTTTTAGAGAGCTTGGCTCTCACTTTGGGAAGCGGAGCATCTGTAATGATGATGACCAAATTTTTTAAAAATGCCAAGATAAACAAGTAAAGCCAAATTACAGTTAAAGGTACAAAAATTTATCTATGGTAGTGTCTGGATGGCATAATAATTAACTACACCTATCTTTCTTCTCCTTTTGGCTTATATCAAGTGTAGTATCATCAGTGTCTGCCTTGACCTGCCGGACCAGGACCCTGTGGGTACCCCCTGCACTCTGCCTTTGAGCATCGTTGATTAAGTTCAGCTTCAACTCACTGCTGCTATTGGGTGTTGGGCCACTCCCCAGGGAACAAGAGTGATTCGAGTCTATGACTTCATTTGGGCATGTGGCCTAATTGTCCTGATCGATGCTTGTTGTCTACACTCGTCCAGACGTGCGAGGAGTTTGGACAAGCTTCAGGGGCCAAAGTCAACTGTGTAAAGTCAAAAAACATATGTGGCCCAGAAAGAGGTCACATATTGCCACCTTTAGCACCCTTTCCCATCAGTTCAACACCACTGTACTAAGTGATTTATTGTAAAGGGTTAAAATACTTATTTCTCTCACCAACATATTGTTATCTATCTGCTCAGTTATGCAAATAAGTATTGTACCTGGAAAAGATTTATCTCTGATCTTAGTGATCAGATCCATCCTGTGGCGCTTCAGATCTGACCACTTTTTAGGATCGCATCCTTCCGATGAGTGCACCCATGCTTCTGCCACAGCTGGAAAGCAATTCTCCGCACTATGGCCTGCTTTTCGCCCCTTGACCTTCTGCGGTCGTACCCTTCTCCAACATTTCCTGCAAGATAACAATTAAATCATGTAATCCCACAGTTCTAAAATACAATTATTAGTTATCATAGTCATAAGAACCATCAAAAATAACATTTAATATCAAAACAGTCAAAGAGTAGAACATCGCCATCCCTTTAAAAGTGACTTGAACATTGCCGCCCCTTTAAAAGTGACTTGAACACTGCAGCCCCTTTAAAAGTGACTTGAACATCGCCATCCCTTTAAAAGTGACTTGAACATCGCCATCCCTTTAAAAGTGACTTGAACATTGCCGCCCCTTTAAAAGTGACTTGATCACTGCAGCCCCTTTAAAAGTGACTTGAACATTGCCATCCGTTTAAAAGTGACTTGAACATTGCGATCCCTTTAAAAGTGACTTGAATATTGCCGCCCCTTTAAAAGTGACTTGAACATCGCCATCCCTTTAAAAGTGAATTGAACATTGCGATCCCTTTAAAAGTGACTTGAATATTGCCGCCCTTTAAAAGTGACTTGAACATCGCCATCCCTTTAAAAGTGACTTGAACATCGTCATCCCTTTAAAAGTGACTTGAACATCGTCATCCCTTTAAAAGTGACTTGAACATTGCCACCCCTTTAACAGTGTCTTTCACTAATCACTCATGTAGTTGTGCAGTCTGCTAAAGCCTGTGATGAGTTTATGTCACCAAGCAGTAGGACATGTGTAAGGCAGTTATGAGATCAGTGAAGGCCTGCAGGCTTCTTGGCTAATAAAAATCATTAATAAGTTTAAATGACATTACTGCATTACACACCAACTAAGTTCAATTACTTACAGTTATTAAGAAATCCAGCTCTTCTTTAGAGAAATTACTTTTCGCCATAATCGCTGGGACAGTCACTAATCTCCACTCTCGTCTCTCTCGATCCGATCCGAGGTAACGCACACACGTACAGACGCACGTACACGATTCTTGAATAGTTGTATTATCGCGATAATAAAACTAACAGTGTAAAGTTGACTGTATTGCTCTAAGTTATATTCGCGTACGAATGTAACTTCTATTACAGCACACTAATACTAAAACTGACTAAGAGACAGCTTTAAGTTCTATTCGAACGCGATTGCAACTTTGGAACTTAAAGTGGTGTACGATTTTAAAAGTTAAGTACTAAAAAGTTGAAATCGCAATGCGATTCTTATGTATTTGCTTAATCGCATTGCGATTACAACTTTGAGCTACCGATCACCATGGGAACGCCTCCTCCAGTGGAATGTACTGTCGGATGTGAGAATTAATTTGAAATCGCAATGCGATTTTTATATATCTGCTTAATCGCATTGCCGTTTCAACTTAGCATTGCTAAATAATTCCATCCATATTGGTTAACTTACTGACTCAGTAAGTTAACGATATGGATGGAAATATTTAGCAATGCTAAGTTGAAATCGCAATGCGATTAAGCAAATATATAAGAATCGCATTGCGATTTCAACTTAATTCTCAGATCCGACAGTACATTCTACTGGAGGAGGCGTTCCCATGGTGATCGTTAGCTCAAAGTTGTAATCGCAATGCGTTTATTGCGGTATATTATCCCTCTGGGTGTCTTTTACAGCCTTTTTAGTGCCCAAAAGTTCGGGTCCCCATTGACTTCTATGGGGTTCGGGTTCGGGATGAAGTTCGGGTTGAGTTCGGATCACGAACCCGGACATTTTCCGGAAGTTCGGCCGAACCTCTCGAACCCGAACATCCAAGTGTTCGCTCATCTCTAGTGTAGACACTTACTTTTTTCAAGATGAATCAGGCGTGGATCAGCCAGAATTTCCACCCACCAATGCCTGAGGCATCAGATTAGATCATCCATCTCCACACTATGTCACCGTGCCACTCTGTGGCCTCCTGATGCTACCATGTCAACATTATGTCACCTTGCCACTCTGTGCTATCATGCTGCTGCTGTTGCTGCCATCTCCACACTATGTCACCTTGCCACTCTGTGGCCTCCTGATGCAGCCATTTCCACACTATGTCACCATGCAACTCTGTGGTATCATGCTTCTGCTGTTGCTGCCATCTCCACACTATATCACCTTGCCACTCTGTGGCCTCTTGATGCTGCCGCCAACTCCAGACCCTGTCATTGTGCCACATTGTGCCACTTGGTGGTCTCATACTGCTTCCACCTCACCACTATGTCATAAGGACACTCTGTGGACTTCTCATGCTGGAAAAATGAGACACACAACGGATTCTGTGTAGCAGCTGTAAGGCCTGTATGGTACCATCAGAATTGGCTTATGATTTGTTAGCGAAAAGCAAGAGTGGGTACAAAACACTGAAGACATGCAAATATTACCTTCATGTGTCATCTCTGTTTTTGATCCACTCCTGTTTTTTTTTTAAATTAGCAAGCACTACTTATGAATTACTGAGCAAATGCTGTTCGAGTGAAGGCATATGCTCGCAATACAGGATACGTTTTTTGTGGGTTATTGTTCTGACGGATCAGTGGAAGGGGAAATTAATCAGTGATGTCAACACAAACTTACTGCTGACACCCTCTCCACTTTGTTGGGTGGCTCAACTTGTATAAGCGTTAAATAGAACAGGTTCTGTAGACATCTATGTGCAATCAGCCTGTAAGGCTGAGTTAATACTTGAGTTATTTGGTCAGTTTTGGCCCCGTGACTGCCCAAATAATTAAAGTGTGCAGTGATTCTAATAGCGACGCCTGTCATCTGCATGTCATACTGAATCACAGTATTATTTCACTACCACAGCACACTCCATATACATGTTACTGCAAGGCACAGTGTTATACACCCATATCAAGGGTCTATGCAGCCGGGAAATAGAGAACTGGCCAAAAGAAATTCTCTCATCTCTACTTATCACCGAAAATAATAAAAATTATATATAGAAGAAAACTGACCATAAGACAACATAAAAAGATAGGATGGCGGATATTCAGATTACTAGGACATATACAGTGCCTTGCAAAAGTATTCACCACCCTTGACTTTTTTCCTATTTTGGTGCATCACAACCTTGAATTAACACGGATTGTTTGAGGATTTGCATAATTTAATTTAGAAAACATGCCCACAACGTTGAAGATTTTTTTTTTTATTGTTGAGCAAACAACAAATGGGATAAAATAACAGAAAAGGTCAATGTGCATAACTATTCACCCCCCTAAAATCAATACTTTGTAGAGCCAACTTTTGCGGCAATCACAGCTCCAAGTCTCTTTGGATAAGTTTCTATGAGCTTGCCACATCTTACCGCCAGGATTTTTGCCCATTCCTCCTTGCAAAACTGCTCCAGCTCCTTTAAGGTGGATGGTTTGCGCTTGTTGTTAACAGCAATCTTTAAGTCTGACCACCGATTTTCTATTGTATTGAGATCTGGGCTTTGACTAGGCCATTCCAACACATTTACATGTTTCCCCTTAACCACATCAGCCCCCCTAACTTAAACACCCTTAATGACCAGGCCACTTTTTACAATTCTGCACTACACTACTTTCACCGTTTATTGCTCGGTCATGCAACTTACCACCCAAATGAATTTTACCTCCTTTTCTTCTCACTAATAGATCTTTCATTTGGTGGTATTTCATTGCTGCTGACATTTTTTGCTATTAATCAAAAATGACCGAAATTTATGCAAAAAAATGACATTTTTCACTTTCTGTTGTAATAAAAAAAAAAAAATACATTTCTATATAAATGTTTCTCTACATTTATTGTTCTACATGTCTTTGTTAAAAAAAATCCAATAAGTGTATATTTATTGGTTTGAGTAAAAGTTATAGCGTTTACAAACTATGGTGCAAAAAAGTGAATTTCCGCATTTTGAAACAACTCTGACTTTCTGAGCACCTGTCATGTTTCTTCAGGTGCTAGCAAGCCAGGATAGTATAAATACCTCCCAAATGACACTATTTTAGAAAGAAGACACCCAAAAGTATTCGCGGAGGGGCATGGTGAGTTTATGTATCATTTCATTTTTTTTCACAAGTTAGCGGAAAATGACACTTTCTGAGGAAAAAAAATAATAATAAAGCTTCCATTTCTGCTAACTTCTGGCAAAAAAAATAAAAAATCTCCCACGGACTCACTATGCCCCTCAGTGAATACCTTGGGGTGTCTACTTTCCGAAATGGGGTCATTTGTGGGGTGTGTTTACTGTTCTGGCATTTTGGGCGGGGCTAAATTATGAGAAGCCCTGTAAAACCTAAAGGTACTCGTTGGAATTTGGGCCCCTTTACGCACCTAGGTTGCAAAAAAGTGTCACTCATGTGGTATCGCCGTACTCAGGAGAAGTAGGGCAATGTGTTTTAGGGTGTATTTTTACATATACCCATGCTGGGTGAGAGAGTTTTCGCAAACTCACAACATGCCTTTTTGTTTTTAGCTGAAAGTAATGGCTTTCTTCTGGTCACTCTGCCATAAAGCCCAACTCTATGGAGCGTATGGCTTATTGCCGTCCTCTGTACAGATACTCCAGTCTCTGCTGTGGAACTCTGCAGCTCCTCCAGGGTTACCTTTGGTCTCTGTGCTGCCTCTCTGATTAATGCCCTCCTTGCCCGGTCCATGAGTTTTGGTGGACGGCCATCTCTTGGCAGATTTGCTGTTGTGCCATGTTCTTCCCCTTTGGTTATGATAGATTTGATGGTGCTCCTGGGGATCATCAAAGATTTGGATATTTTTTTATAACCTAACCCTGACCTTTACTCCTCAACAACATTGTCCCTTACTTGTTTGGAGAGTTCCTTGGTCTTCATGGCAGTGTTTGGTTAGTAATGCCTCTTGTTTAGGTGTTGCAGCCTCTGGGGCCTTTCAAAAATGGTGTGTACATGTAATGACAGATCATGTGACACTTAGATTGCACACAGGTGGACATCATTTCACAAATTATGTGACTTCTGAAGGTAATTGGTTGTACCAGAGCTTTTTATGGGCTTTCTAACAAAAGGAGTGACATGCCAATTTTCTGCTTTCTATTTCTAAACAATAGTTTTGTTTATATATTTTTCTCATTTCACTTCACCAACTTGGACTATTGTGTTCTGATCCATCACATAAAATTCAGATTAACAAACTATACAAATAGAATTAATAATAACATTATTATGCACTAATAAACATAAAGGACCAGTGAAGAGGGCATATGAATTGATAAAATGATCAAAATAAAAGTATGTATTAATATGACTATGTATTAGTAATTTTTATGATTTATTTTCTGATATCATGTTTTTAAGGGTATAAATTCATAATTTAATATGGTATGTAACTTAGGCATACAATAAACTGATGCACTTTATTGATTCTATTAGAAAGGAAAATAACAGCAGAATGGTACTAAGTTTAATAATTATTCACAGTGAGAGTGGGGGGATACAGCACCGCATTAATGATAGGATAAAATGCTGATGATCAAAGCAAAATGAAACTAAGTCCATAAACATGCGCAGTAAGAGGCAAGGGGAGAGAGTGGGGATGTTAATACAGTGAGAAGAAGAAAGAGGACGGTTCTTCTTTCTAAGTTCTACACACAGGCGCGGGTCCTAACTTGGTATTGGTCTACTCAGTACTGATATCATAAAAAAATATGTATCCTATAGGTCTGGAGTAGAGATGGCCCGAACTATTCGCCGGCGAACAGTTCCCGGCGAACATAGCTTATTCGCGTTCGCCTCTGCCGGGCGAACATATGCGATGTTCGGTCCGCCCCTATACATCATCATTGAGCAAACTTTGACCCTGTACCTCACAGTCAGCAGACACATTCCAGCCAATCAGCAGCATACCCTCCCTCCCAGACCCTCCCACCTCCTGCACAGCATCCATTTTAGATTCATTTGGAATTTGCAGTCTTAGTGAGAGGAGGGAGAGTGTAATTGCTGCTGATTTAATAGGGAAATTGATAGCTAGGCTAGTGAATTCAGTGTCCACTCCAGTCCTGAAAGACTCATCTGATCTCTGCTGTAAGGACAGCGTCCTGACAGCACCCCAAAAAGCCCTTTTTAGGGCTGCAACATTAGTCTGCTTTTTTTTTTCCTTTATATGCATATTGCAGTTGCGTGTCCTGCCTGTGTGTGAGGAGCTGCAGGCCCACAGACTGTAGTGTGCCCACTGCCAGTGCCTACCCCTGTCATCCCGTGTGGTACAGGACTTTGCATCAAAAAAAGGCATTTAATTTTTACACTTTAATCTAAGGTTAGTTGCCTGCCAGTGTGTGTCAGGCTGACTTCCACTGACTGTAGTGTGCCCACTGCCTGTGCCCACCCCTGTCATCCCGTGTGGCACAGGACTTTGCATCAAAAAAAGGCATTTAATTTTTACACTTTAATCTAAGGTTAGTTGCCTGCCAGTGTGTGTCAGGCTGACTTCCAGTGACTGTAGTGTGCCCACTGCCAGTGCCTACCACTCATACCGGCTGGCAGAGGACTTTGCATCAAAAAAGGCATTTCATTTTTACACTTTAGTGTAATTTCAGCTGCTTGCCTGCTGCTAGTGTGTGTCAGGCCGACTTCCACTGACTGTAGTGTGCTCACTGCCAGTGCCCACCCCTGTCATCCCGTGTGGCACAGGACTTTGCATCAAAAAAGGCATTTCATTTTACACTTTAATCTAAGGTTAGTTGCCTGCCAGTGTGTGTCAGGCTGACTTCCAGTGACTGTAGTGTGCCCACTGCCAGTGCCTACCACTCATACCGGCTGGCAGAGGACTTTGCATCAAAATAGGCATTTAATTTTTACACTTTAGTGTAATTTCAGCTGCTTGCCTGCTGCTAGTGTGTGTCAGGCCGACTTCCACTGACTGTAGTGTGCCCACTGCCAGTGCCCACCCCTGTCATCCCATGTGGCACAGGACTTTGCATCAAAAAAAGTAATTTAATTTTTACACTTTAATCTAAGTTTAGTTGCCTGCCAGTGTGTGTCAGGCTGACTTCCAGTGACTGTAGTGTGCCCACTGCCAGTGCCCACTACTCATACTGGCTGGCACAGGACTTTGCATAAAAAAAGGCATTTAATTTTTACACATTAGTCTAATTTCAGTTGCTTGCCTGCTGCCAGTGCGTGTCAGGCCCACTTCCACTGACTGTAGTGTGCCCACTGCCAGTGCCAACCACTGATACCGGGTGGCACAGTAGCTTGCCGATAAATAAGGCATTTCATTTTTACAGATTAGTCTAATTTCAGTTGTTTGCCTCCTGCCAGTGTGTGTCAGGCCCACCTCCACAGACTGTAGTGTGCCCACTGCCAGTGCCAACCACTGATACCGGGTGGCACAGTAGCTTGACGATAAATAAGGCATTTCATTTTTACACATTAGTCTAATTTCAGTTGCTTGCCTGCTGCCAGTGTGTGTCAGGCCCACTTCCACAGACTGTAGTGTGCCCACTGCCAGTGCCCACCACTGATACAGGGTGGCACAGTACCACTTATCGAAAAAAAAATGACAGGCAGAGGCAGGCCACCCCGCAGGGGCCGTCGTGGTCGTGGTGCTGTGATTTCCACTGTCCCTGCAATAATGCCTAGTGTTCAGAGGCCATGTACCCTGAACCCGAAAAATTCTGAGGACGTAGTTGACTGGCTTAGACAGGACACCCAATCTTCAATAGCTTCCGCTAAGAACCTTGACGCACCATCTTCCTCCAGCTCAGCTTTGGTCACCTGCTCTCAAGTTACCACGCACCCGCCCGCCGCTGATAGGAATAGTACTAGTTAAGACACCACTCATATAGGGTGTCACAGCACATTGCTCTGTGTTCGCACAGTGCCCCAATTTGGGAGTATGAGGACCGACCAAGCTGCTTTTTCCATCTCCCGGTTCCTGAAATCAATTCAGTTTGGTGTATGAGAGTTTGGTCTGTCATTGTGAAGGCAGTCGAAGGTACCAGGCCAAAATTTTTTTTCACAAAAGGCAATCCCTGATATGGGATGTAACAGGGATTAAACTGATGAGAATAGTACTACAGAAAATACCACTCATATCGGGTGTGACAGTAAATTGCACGGCGCAGACGCAGTGACCGTGGATTAAAACAGAGTGGAGGGAGCCAGCGTTTTTTTAACCATCTCCCCGTTCGAAAAATGGCCCCCAGATTGGGGACGTTAGAGGGATTAAACTGATGAGAATAGTACTACAGAAAATACCACTCATATCGGGTGTGAGAGTAAATTGCACGGCGCAGAAGCAGTGACCGTGGATTAAAACAAAGGGGAGGGAGCCAGCGTTTTTTTAACCATCTCCCCGTTCGAAAAATCAATTCAATTGACCTTTCGGGGACCCTTGGTGTTGTACGTGGCTGGGTGGAGGAAGAAACCTTCAATGACATCACCGGGACGTGGCTAGCTTGGTATCCAACCTTGTGCAAATGGAGAGTTTGCGGTTGTGCAAATGGACTGTTTGAGGTGCATTAAAAGAGGAGTTTGGTATGTCAATGTCTGAGAATCGGGCGTAACCCTTACACTACCTGATCGATACAACATCATACCTGATCGTATACACACACTGGATGTTTTAAAGCATGTTATTCCAAACAATTTAGGAATGTTAGTTGATTTATGCCCTTTATGGATTAAAACCCGACTCTGCGTCCACTACGTAATTTTCCATGGGAGTTTTGCCATGGATCCCCCTCCGGCATGCCACAGTCCAGGTGTTAGTCCCCTTGAAACAACTTTTCCATCACTATTGTGGCCAGAAAGAGTCCCTTTGGTTTTTAAAATTCGCCTGTCTATTGAAGTCTATGGCGGTTCGCCCGGTTCGCCTGTTCGCGAACATTTGCGGAAGTTCGCGTTTGCTGTTCGCGAACTGAAAATTTTATGTTCGCGACATCACTAGTCTGGAGACCTTCGTGCCTCTATCCTAGTAGGTAACTGATATTGTCATTTTATGCATCGAGCAGTGTGAATGGATGAGATTGATAGAGGAGGGTTTTCTCCCCTTAAAGATCTAACGAACCCAGCACTCGTGTTACAAGCTCCTAACACCTGAAGACGCCGCATATGTGGTGAAACATATCAGGGATGCCCTGATCTCCTTTTTAAATACAAAAGCATTAGTATTGTAAGACAAGGGGGCTGACCTGTAGGTGTCCCCCTGAATCTAATTGTGAGAAATAGAATTGAGAACCATAATGGAGGATATTTAGGAAATAGATTGTTTGGAGAAAGCGAGCTCAAATTGAGCAGGGAACGAATGTTAGATTGGCAGCTGTGATATCTAGAAAATAAGCTAAATTAAGTGAGTTCAAAAGTGTAACGATTAACGAACTATCTTACTAATAATAAATAATGTTGCTAACAGAGAGCAACTGATTATTACAGCTTTTCAGTACACTCAGGAAATAAGCAGAATGTTTAGATAATATATAAAAGGTGTTCTAACAAAGGGGCTGCTAATAACTAGAGATGAGCGAACACCTGGATGTTCGGGTTCGAGAAGTTCGGCCGAACTTCCAGAAAATGTTCGGGTTCGGGATTCAAACTCGACCCGAACTTTATCCCGAACCCGAACCCCATTGAAGAAAATGGGGACCCGAACTTTTAGGCACTAAAAAGGCTGTAAAATAGTCCAGGAACGGGCTAGAGGGCTGCCAAAGGCAGCAAAATGTAGGTAAATACCCTGCAAACAAATGTGGATAGAGAAATGAATTAAAATAAAATAAAATAAATAAAATTTAACCAATATCAATTGGCGAGAGGTCCCACTGCAAGGAATCATGCGTCATATCACTCAACACTGGAGAAGGCCACTTTCAGTTATTTCGGCCCAGCACCCAGACAGAGGAGAGAGGTCCCACAGCAAGGAATCATGCGTCATATCAACCACCACCGGAGAAGGCCACTCTCAGTCATTTCGGCCCCACCACCCAGACAGAGGAGAGAGGTCTCACAGCAAGGAATCATGCGTCATATCAACCACCACCGGAGAAGGCCACTCTCAGTTATTTCGGCCCAGCACCCAGACAGAGGAGAGAGGTCACACAGCAAGGAATAAGGTGTCATATCACCCACAACTGGAGAAGGCCACTCTCAGTTATTTCGGCCCAGCACCCAGACAGAGGAGAGAGGTCCCACAGCAAGGAATCATGCGTCATATCAACCACCACCGGAGAAGGCCACTCTCAGTTATTTCGGCCCCACCACGCAGACAGAGGAGAGGTTCAATCAACTTTGGGTTGCACCGCAAGATCATGGTAAAGTTAAAAAAATGTGGATTCAATAAAGAAGTGCACCGGAGTACAAGAATACATGGTTGAGGGGGAGGCAGTTATAAATGTCTATTCTGCACAAGGGAGGCACAGGTCCTGTGGGATCCATGCCTGGTTCATTTTTATGAACGTCAGCTTGTCCACGTTGGCTGTGGACAGGCGGCTGCGTTTGTCAGTAATGACGCCCTCTGCCGTGCTGAATACACGTTCAGACAAAACGCTGGCCGCCGGTCAGGCTAGCACCTCCAAGGCATAAAATGCTAACTCTGGCCACGTGGACAATTTGGAGACCCAGAAGTTGAATGGGGCTGAACCATCAGTCAGTACGTGGAGGGGTGTGCAGACGTACTGTTCAACCATGTTAGTGAAATGCTGCATCCTGCTAACACGTTCCGTATCAGGTGGTGGTGCAGTTAGCTGTGGCGTGGAGACAAAACTTTTCCACATTTCTGCCATGCTAACCCTGCCCTCAGAGGAGCTGACCGTGACACAGCTGCATTGGCGACCTCTTGCTCCTCCTCTGCCTTCGCCTTGGGCTTCCACCTGTTCCCCTGTGACATTTGGGAATGCTCTCAGGAGCGCCTCTACCAGCGTGCGCTTGTACTTGCGCATCTTCCTATCACGCTCCAGTGCAGGAAGTAAGGTGGGCACATTGTCTTTGTACCGGGGATCCAGCAGGGTGGCAACCCAGTAGTCCGCACACATTAAAATGTGGGCAACTCTGCTGTCATTGCGCAGGCACTGCAGCATGTAGTCGCTCATGTGTGCCAGGCTCCCCAGAGGTAAGGACAAGCTGTCCTCTGTGGGAGGCGTATCGTCATCGTCCTCCGTATCCCCCCAGCCATGCACCAGTGATGGGCCTGAGCTGTGTCGGGTGCCACCCCGCTGTGAACCTGCTTCATCCTCATCCTTCTCCACCTCCTCTTCATCCTCCTCGTCCTCCAGTAGTGGGCCCTGGCTGGCCACATTTGTACCTGGCCTCTGCTGTTGCAAAAAACCTCCCTCTGAGCCACTTCTAACAGACTGGCCTGAAAGTGCTAAAAATGACCCCTCATCCTCCTCCTCCTCCTCCTGGGCAACCTCCTCTTCCATCATCGCCCTAAGCGTTTTCTCAAGGAGACATAGCAGTGGTATTGTAACGCTGATAACGGTGTCATCGCCACTGGCCATGCTGGTGGAGTACTCGAAACAGCGCAACAGGGCACACAGGTCTCGCATGGAGGCCCAATCATTGGTGGTGAAGTGGTGCTGTTCCGCAGTGCGACTGATGCGTGCTGCAGCTGAGACTCCACAATGGCCTGCTGCTGCTCGCACAGTCTCTCCAGCATGTGCAAGGTGGAGATCCACCTGGTGGGCACGTCGCATATGAGGCGGTGAGCGGGAAGGCCGAAGTTCCGCTGTAGCGCAGACAGGCGAGCAGCGGCAGGATGTGAACGCCGGAAGCGCGCACAGATGGCCCTCACTTTATGCAGCAGCTCTGACATGTCGGGGTAGTTGTGAATGAACTTCTGCACCACCAAATTCAGCACATGCTCCAGGCAAGGGATGTCCCAGAGCTGTCCCAGAGCTGCGACGAGATTTCGCCCATTATCGCACACCACAAGGCCGGGCTTGAGGCCCACCGGCAGAAACCTCGTCGGTCTGTTGTTCAATACCCCGCCACAACTTCTGCGCGGTGTGGAGCCTGTCCTCCAAACATATGAGTTTCAGAATGGCCTGCTGACGTTTACCCCGGGCTGTGCTGAATGGTGACATGGTGGAGATGCTTGGTGACGCAGGTGGTGGTGTCGGTGGAGCATCCTCTGTTTGGTGGGCTTCAGGTGCCAACGTTGCTCCCGAGGCGGAGGAAGAGGCCGAAGCAGCAGCAGAAGAGCAAGCAGGGGGAGCCAGAGTGAGTTCCTTGCTTTTAAGGTGTTTACTCCACTGCATTTCATGCTTTGCTTGTAGATGCCTGGTCATGCTGGTTGTGATAAGGTTCAGAACGTTAATGCCTCGCTTCAGGATCTGATGGCACAGCGTGCAAACCACTCGGGTCTTGTCGTTAGCACATTGTTTAAAGAAGTGCCATGCCAGGGAACTCCTTGAAGCTGCCTTTGGGGTGCTCGGTCCCTGGTGGCGGTGGCCAGTAGCAGGCGAACTCTCTTGGCGGCGGCTGGTCTGCTTTTGCCCCCTGCTCCCTCTTTTGCTACGCTGTTGGCTCGGTCTCACCACTGCCTCTTCCTCTGAACTATGAAAGTCAGTGGCACGACCTTCATTCCATGTGGGGTCTAGGACCTCATCGTCCCCTGCATCGTCTTCCACACAGTCTTCCTCCCTGACCTCCTGTTTGGTCTGCACACTGCAGAAAGACGCAGCAGTTGGCACCTGTGTTTCGTCATCATCAGAGACGTGCGGACTTCGATGAGGTGGTATTCCCATGTCCTCATCATCAGGAAACATCAGTGGTTGTGCATCAGTGCATTCTATGTCTTCCACCACTGGGGAAGGGCTAGGTGGATTCCCTTGGGAAACCCTGCCAGCAGAGTCTTCAAACAGCATAAGAGACTGCTGCATAACTTGAGGCTCAGACAGTTTCCCTGATATGCATGGGGGTGATGTGACAGACTGATGGGCTTGGTTTTCAGGTGCCACCTGTGCGCTTTCTGCGGAAGACTGGGTGGGAGATAATGTTGTGAACATGCTGGATCCACTATCGGCCACAAAAATTGACTAGCGCCTGTACCTGCTCAGGCCTTACCATCCTTAGAACGGCATTGGGCCCCACCAAATATCGCTGTAAATTCTGGTGGGTACTGGAACCTGAGGTAGTTGGTTCACTAGGACGTGTGGCTGTGGCAGAATGGCCACGTCCTCTCCCAGCACCAGAGGGTACACTAACACCACCACGACCGCGTCCCTTGCTAGATGTTTTCCTCATTGTTACCGTTCACCAAGCACTACAATAAGGAAAAAAATATTTGGCCCAATGTATTGATTTCAAATCAGGCCTTTTTTTACAGGCACCTAACACTATCTGCCTATTTGTTTATGTAGCGTATTACACTAATCCAGGCACAGCAGTAACCAATGATTTAGGGGAATATCTCTTTTAGGGTTAGTATTTAGGCCCTGGATGAAAGGTATCCTTTTATGGACAGATTTACACTTGGCCTGCAGCAGCTGGGACACCAGATTCAGGGTATTGCTATTTTGGCAAGTGAATTACACCCCAAAACAAAATATATGTTTTGGCGGACACTATGAAACCTGGCCTGCAACAGCTGGGACACCAGATTCAGGGTATTGCTATTTTGGCAAATTAATTTCACCCCAGAACAAAATATATGTTTTGGCTGACACTATGAAACCTGGCCTGCAACAGCTGGGACACCAGATTCAGGGTATTGCTATTTTGGCAAGTGAATTACACCCCAGAACAAAATATATGTTTTGGCGGACACTATGAAACCTGGCCTGCAACAGCTGGGACACCAGATTCAGGGTATTGCTATTTTGGCAGATTAATTTCACCCCAGAACAAAATATATGTTTTGGCAGACACTATGAAACCTGGCCTGCAACAGCTGGGACACCAGATTCAGGGTATTGGTATTTTGGCAAATTAATTTCACCCCAGAACAAAATATATGTTTTGGCGGACACTATGAAACCTGGCCTGAAACAGCTGGGACACCAGATTCAGGGTATTGATATTTTGGCAAATTAATTTCACCCCAGAACAAAATATAAGTTTTGGCGGAAACTATGAAACCTGGCCTGCAACAGCTGGGACACCAGATTCAGGGTATTGATATTTTGGCAAATTAATTTCACCCCAGAACAAAATATATGTTTTGGCGGACACTATGAAACCTGGCCTGCAACAGCTGGGACACCAGATTCAGGGTATTGCTATTTTGGCAAGTGAATTACACCCCAGTACAAAATATATGTTTTGGCGGACACTATGAAACCTGGCCTGCAACAGTTGGGACACCAGATTCAGGGTATTGCTATTTTGGCAAGTGAATTACACCCCAGAACAAAATATATGTTTTGGCGGACACTATGAAACCTGGCCTGCAACAGCTGGGACACCAGATTCAGGGTATTGTTATTTGGCAGATTAATTTCACCCCAGAACAAAATATAAGTTTTGGCGGAAACTATGAAACCTGGCCTGCAACAGCTGGGACACCAGATTCAGGGTATTGATATTTTGGCAAATTAATTTCACCCCAGAACAAAATATATGTTTTGGCGGACACTATGAAACCTGGCCTGCAACAGCTGGGACACCAGATTCAGGGTATTGTTATTTTGGCAGATTAATTTCACCCCAGAACAAAATATAAGTTTTGGCGGAAACTATGAAACCTGGCCTGCAACAGCTGGGACACCAGATTCAGGGTATTGATATTTTGGCAAATTAATTTCACCCCAGAACAAAATATATGTTTTGGCGGACACTATGAAACCTGGCCTGCAACAGCTGGGACACCAGATTCAGGGTATTGTTATTTGGCAGATTAATTTCACCCCAGAACAAAATATATGTTTTGGCGGAAACTATGAAACCTGGCCTGCAACAGCTGGGACACCAGATTCAGGGTATTGATATTTTGGCAAATTAATTTCACCCCAGAACAAAATATATGTTTTGGCGGACACTATGAAACCTGGCCTGCAACAGCTGGGACACCAGATTCAGGGTATTGCTATTTTGGCAAGTGAATTACACCCCAGTACAAAATATATGTTTTGGCGGACACTATGAAACCTGGCCTGCAACAGTTGGGACACCAGATTCAGGGTATTGCTATTTTGGCAAGTGAATTACACCCCAGAACAAAATATATGTTTTGGCAGACACTATGAAACCTGGCCTGCAACAGCTGGGACACCAGATTCAGGGTATTGTTATTTTGGCAGATTAATTTCACCCCAGAACAAAATATATGTTTTGGCGGACACTATGAAACCTGTCATGCAACAGCTGGGACACCAGATTCAGGGTATTGCTATTTTGGCAAGTGAATTACACCCCAGAACAAAATATAAGTTTTGGCGGACACTATGAAACCTGGCCTGCAACAGCTGGGACACCAGATTCAGGGTATTGCTATTTTGGCAAGTGAATTTCACCCCAGAACAAAATATATGTTTTGGCGGACACTATGAAACCTGGCCTGCAACAGCTGGGACACCAGATTCAGGGTATTGCTATTTTGGCAAGTGAATTTCACCCCAGAACAAAATATATGTTTTGGCGGACACTATGAAACCTGGCCTGCAACAGCTGGGACACCAGATTCAGGGTATTGCTATTTTGGCAAGTGAATTTCACCCCAGAACAAAATATATGTTTTGGCGGACACTATGAAACCTGGCCTGCAACAGCTGGGACACCAGATTCAGGGTATTGTTATTTGGCAGATTAATTTCACCCCAGAACAAAATATATGTTTTGGCGGACACTATGAAACCTGTCCTGCAACAGCTGGGACACCAGATTCAGGGTATTGCTATTTTGGCAAGTGAATTACACCCCAGAACAAAATATAAGTTTTGGCGGACACTATGAAACCTGGCCTGCAACAGCTGGGACACCAGATTCAGGGTATTGCTATTTTGGCAAGTGAATTACACCCCAGTACAAAATATATGTTTTGGCGGACACTATGAAACCTGGCCTGCAACAGTTGGGACACCAGATTCAGGGTATTGCTATTTTGGCAAGTGAATTACACCCCAGAACAAAATATATGTTTTGGCGGACACTATGAAACCTGGCCTGCAACAGCTGGGACACCAGATTCAGGGTATTGTTATTTGGCAGATTAATTTCACCCCAGAACAAAATATATGTTTTGACGGACACTATGAAACCTGTCCTGCAACAGCTGGGACACCAGATTCAGGGTATTGCTATTTTGGCAAGTGAATTACACCCCAGAACAAAATATAAGTTTTGGCGGACACTATGAAACCTGGCCTGCAACAGCTGGGACACCAGATTCAGGGTATTGCTATTTTGGCAAGTGAATTACACCCCAGTACAAAATATATGTTTTGGCGGACACTATGAAACCTGGCCTGCAACAGTTGGGACACCAGATTCAGGGTATTGCTATTTTGGCAAGTGAATTACACCCCAGAACAAAATATATGTTTTGGCGGACACTATGAAACCTGGCCTGCAACAGCTGGGACACCAGATTCAGGGTATTGTTATTTGGCAGATTAATTTCACCCCAGAACAAAATATATGTTTTGGCGGACACTATGAAACCTGGCCTGCAACAGCTGGGACACCAGATTCAGGGTATTGGTATTTTGGCAAATTAATTTCACCCCAGAACAAAATATATGTTTTGGCGGACACTATGAAACCTGTCCTGCAACAGCTGGGACACCAGATTCAGGGTATTGCTATTTTGGCAAGTGAATTACACCCCAGAACAAAATATAAGTTTTGGCGGACACTATGAAACCTGGCCTGCAACAGCTGGGACACCAGATTCAGGGTATTGCTATTTTGGCAGATTAATTTCCCCCCAGAACAAAATATATGTTTTGGCGGACACTATGAAACCTGGTCTGCAACAGCTGGGACACCAGATTCAGGGTATTGATATTTTGGCAAATTAATTTCACCCCAGAACAAAATATATGTTTTGGTTGACACTATGAAACCTGGCCTGCAACAGCTGGGACACCAGATTCAGGGTATTGCTATTTTGGCAAATTAATTTCACCCCAGAACAAAATATATGTTTTGGCGGACACTATGAAACCTGGCCTGCAACAGCTGGGACACCAGATTCAGGGTATTGCTATTTTGGCAAATTAATTTCACCCCAGAACAAAATATATGTTTTGGCGGACACTATGAAACCTGGCCTGCAACAGCTGGGACACCAGATTCAGGGTATTGCTATTTTGGCAAATTAATTTTACCCCAGAAGAAAATATATGTTTTGGCGGACACTATGAAACTTTGCCTGCAACAGCTGGGACACCATATTCAGGGTATTGCTATTTTGGCAATTGAATTTCACCACAGAAAATAATCTATCCTTTGCCAGACAGCAGACAGTATTATACTTGGCTAGCCAAAGCTGGAACACCAGATTTAGGGGATTGGTATTTGGGCATTTGCATTTAACCCCTTAATAAATTATAGAAATTGCTATCCTGAGTTTCTAGGGGTGTCAATTAGCACAGCCAAGCCCCTGATGTAGGATATAGCAAAAAAAAATAAAAATAGTATTGATGGATTGATGGACTTGGTGGCAGCTTGTCCTGGTGCACCACAAGTCACAAAATGGCCGCCGATCAACCCAGAAAATACAGTAAGTGACAGAAAAACGCTCTGTGCAGCCTAAAAACCAGTGAGCAAGTAACTAGCAGAAGTTCAATCATTCACAGCTGTAGATGATCCGTTCATTAGGTGCTGTTGCTGACTTTACCCTGCCTAATCTCGCCCTGACAGAAGCTGCATCCTCTCCCTACACTAATCAGAGCAGTGTGACCTGCGGCTCTACGTGACTCCAGCTTAAATAGAGGCTGGGTCACATGCTGCACTTGGCCAATCACAGCCATGCCATTAGTAGGCATGGCTGTGATGGGCTCTTAGGGCAAGAAGTAAAACCCTAGCTGATTGGCTGCTGTGCAGCCCTTCAGAAAGCGGGAAGTAATCGACGAACAACGAACCCGAACTTTTTTGAAAATGAACGATGCTCGAACTGTTCGCTCAACACTACTAATAACCAATTAAAAAGACATGTCCTTATTATTGTAGTGGTGGTGTATGAAAGTTAACACAACCACCACCATAATATATCTTTACCTAAATAATAATACCGTTAATACATACAGAAGAATTGAAAAAAACAACACACTAATGTTTTTTATTTTATTATTATTATTACCAAAGGCTTTTGAAAAAAGATAACACAGTGAGATATAAAGATATATTATCTTGTCTTGTGTCTATTTTAAAAGAATATAATAAAGGTTACTTTTTTTTAAAAGAAAGAGAATAAATAATTAGGCCTAAAACAGAATTGGTATAGCCCTTGGCTTTTGATTTATGTAAAGTTTAGAAGTTATCCCCTATCCACAGGATGGGGATAACTAAGTGATTACTGAGGGTCCCCAACAATCTGGAGAATAGGGGCCCTGTTCTACATTCTACCGCTTCATTTATTGGGCTGCCGGAGATAGCCGAGTACAGCAATCAACTATTTCTAGTGGTCCCAAAGAGAATAAATAAAGTACACAATATTACTTGCTTATATCTGATTAAAAATTTGAATAAAGATAAATCTATGTTCTAGTCATATTCATCTTATCCTCTTTTATTACATCCAATGGTCTCATTTACCTTGGTTCCCTGATCTAATGGAGTGGCAGGTCAACATGAGCTACCGCTTCATTCTTTCAGACTGCTGGGGATAGCTGAGTACAACAATCAACTATTTCTGGTGGTCCAATAGGAAATGAATAGAGCAGCAGGGCACATTGACCTGCTGCTCCATCAGATCAGAGAAATGGGACTCCAATTCTCGGATTGGTAGGGCTTCCAATATCAGACCCCCCGCTAATTAGTTTGTTATAGGGGATAACTTCTAAACTTGGCACAACTCCTTTAGGTTAATGACCAAATTTATTTCAAATGTCAGCTTTCCATAGTGTTTAGTGATTAATCCCCAGTCTACCTCTTTATAAAATATTCTAAAGATTTTGTTAAATATAAAAATGTAACTATGTAAGGCTATGTTCATATCTGTATTAGAACCTCCATAGCAGATTGCTGCATGCAGCTCTTCTTCCTGTTAAACCATCAGACACCTCAAAGAACACACTATAAATCATTAGTGTCAGTGGACAGTAGTGGCCATCATGCATTTGTGGTCCCATGGTTTCTGTTATGAGTGACAGCCACAAGAGAGGTGTGAACACTAGTGTTGAGCGAGCATGCTTAGCCGAGCTGGTGTTTTCAACTCGAGCATCGCGATGCTCGGCACATCGCGGTGTTCAGCCGACTACCACGTGTGCTCGAGCGCGATGCTTGAATCAGTGTATTTATAGCTCAGTGGTTAAGGTCCTTACCTCTAATGTAGAAGGTTGTGAGTTCAAATTCCAGCAGAAACTTTTCAGAAATAGAGGCTAAATTAGATTTAAATACACTGGGTGTCCCAAGTCTAGTGTTGAGTGCTTAAAGGGAACCTGTCAAGCATGCGCAGTGTCGGCATCATGTTCCTTCCCTGTGCTGGCATCAGCACAGGGAACAAACTACGCATGCGCTAGCTCACGCATCGTGAGATTTTGGCGCTCCAGCTCTGTGACGTCGGCCAGCAAGGAGGAGATTCGGAGAACGCGGGGCGGTGCTGCGCTCAGAAAACTTGACTCATCTCCGGACACAGGAGTCATATCAGGTTCATTTGCATATCTCTAAAATCCTTTTTTTGACACAATAAAAGCACACATGGCAATAATCCTGGTGACAGGTTCGCTCAAAATCCAGTCCTCAGGACCCATCTACCGGTCATGTTTTCAGGATTTTCTTAGTATTGAGCAGATGATATAATTAGTGTCAATGCTTCAGGAGTTACCACAGGTGGTATTCTGTGGAATATTTCCAAATCATGACTAGTAGGAGGGCCCTGAGGAATGGAGTTGGGGAACACTGGTCTAAAAGATCATAGATCAACATATCATGAAAAAACTGTGATGCTGTTGAAGTTATCATGCTCCAGTTTGAACATGTGTCATCAATGGCTGCTACACAAGAAATTAGAAAATTCGATGTCCAAGTTTGTTGGAAAAAGATCCATCCACAAGAAAGGGGTTGTGCCAAGATATCAACTAATGCTCTATCCACAGGATCCTACCAATCATGAGAATGCGAATCCCATGTACCCGTATAAATGGAGATGCAGGTCAAACATGCTCAATGCTGCTTCATTCAGTTATTCTCTGCAAAACTATCAGACATAACTTAGTAGTAAAAAATGTTGTGATGATGCATACTGTGCGAGAGAATGCCTGTAGTATACTCTTTTGGCATCCTTTAGGGTCAATGATGTTTAATGTATATGCCAGATGTTTTGCTAGAAATTAAACCGAACGTCTAAAACAGTATGAACATAGCCTTAGCATTTTCTCCAGGAAATGACAACAGTTCAACCACTGCATGACAGCTCCCCAGTCCATAACTGGGGAGATGGGATATCCAGAACGAGTAATTCACAGAGGTAGGCAATGCTTAGCAGTAGAAAGCAACTTTAATTCACTGTAAAATAGTCACCAAGGGAGATAGCTTGAAACTGTCCTACACCACCACAAATTGAAAAACAAACTCTTTACAACCCTAGATTGCAATGAATATTAAACTTAAATTTTATTATTTGTAGTATATGTTGGTGTTATTAGGCTGTGGAATCTGTGATGGACATTAGGTCCCTGTAGTTTTCCCCAGGGTTCTATTTTATCTGGATACAGTCTTGTTGGTAATGCAGAGCAAACCACTCCATTCTAGTTAAACTTTAAATTATCATGTGCTTAATTGGGGTAGATTTTATAGTGGCATTACATGTCATAACAACTTCCCTTATCATAGCTTTACACTCTACTTGAGAACACAAAGTGTAAATTAGAATAGTATGCACATAACATATATCTTAATTAAATAAGTCTCAACTATACATATATACAGTACTGTGCAAAAGTGTTAGGTGCAGGTGTGGAAAAAATGCTGCATGTTGAACAATTAACAAAATGCAAAATGAATGAACAAAATAAAATTCTGAATCAAATCTATATTTTATGTGACCATCCTCTTCAAAACAGCATCAGTTTTTCTAGGCACACTTGCAGTGACCCAGAGATTCACTTCTAAAGGGTTAATATGGTGAATCACTGTTAAAAAGGTTTTTAGAATCAGGATCACCACTTCCAAATGTTTACTGTGATGATGATGATCTAATCTGTGCACTTTGTATCCCAAAAGGTTATATATGGGTAGGAAGTAGATAAACTGACAGTCTTTATTTGGTTGCAATAGAAAGCAAGTATTGAATATTTATAGAAAGTTGAAGGCCAAATTATGGCTGTGCTGTACTGAGCTAAATTCATAGTTACATAGTTAATACTATTAAAAAAGACATAAGTCCATCAAGTTCAACCAAGGGATAGATGGGGACGCGAATCCAAGATGGAAATGAGACTCCTTTCTACACGTTTTTCATAGGCATTAATGTTGTTTACTTTTTAAGATTTCATCTAAACCCTTTTTAAAACTGTCCACTGTTCCTTCTGTGACCACGTCCTGAGGAAGTCTATTCCACAGATTCACAGTTTTTACAGTAAAGAAGTTTTGACGCTTCTGGAGACTGAACTTTTTCTTCTTCAGCCGGAGGCAGTGCCCCCTATTCTTTTGAGGGCATTTTGCATGGAACAGTTTTTCTTCATATTTTTTGTATGGCCCATTTATATATTTGTATAGGTTAATCATTTCCCCCCTTAGACATCTCTTCTCAAGAGTCAAGACTAAATAAATTCAATTCAATTAATCTTTCTTCATAACTAAGACCCTCCATGCACCTTATCAGTTTAGTTGCTCTCCTGCATCCTTTCTATGGATTGGCGTCCAGAACTCAACTGCATGTTCCAGTACCAACACTTTGTAAAATGGTAGTATTACATCCATGCCCCACGAGTCCATGTCTCGTTTAATGCATGACAATATTCTAGTGGCCTTAGAAGCAGGTGATTGACATTGTATGCTGTTATTCAATCTATGATCTACAAGGACACCCAAATTCTTCTCTACAAGTCACTCCCCCTGTGTTACATTCCCTAGGACATATGAAGCACAGAGATTATTAGTGATGAGCGGCATAGGTAATATTCATTTTCGCGATATTTCGTAAAAATTTTCGCATAATATTCGCAATAAATTCTAGAATTAATGATTTTGCAAATCGGCACTAATGATGCGTATATTTTTTGCGCAATACATGCAACTTCACATTTTATCAGGTCTGAGTAGATATTACTGATTGGTGCACTAAGTATTGTTGTGACATCACAGCACTATGTCTATGGCCTGTATGTATAGACAACAGAGAAACAGTCATTCCTATCACACTACCTAACACCCTTCCCTGGAACCTATCAGCTATACTATATCACTCTGTCTAACCTACACAGACTATCTCCCACTAACTATCTGTATTATATATATGAGCTAACTATCTAATGTTATTGGATAAGGAATAGGATCCAGATGAAACCATAGAGCACAGCAATGTTACTGCTCTCTCTCTCTCTTAGAACTGCAAAAAAACAGCAGAAAACGGCTGCTGGGGAGTTTCTTATATAGTAAGGGGTAGGCAACTTACCTATTGTTTGCTAGGGATGTTGCTAAGCTGACAAAGATATTACAGTCTTCTCATTGGCCCACAAGCAAGAAGGAAGGTTATTGACAACCAAAAAAATCTAGAATATTCGCAATTACGAATATATAGCACTATATTCTACAATTTTCCGAATTCTCAAAGTGCCGATATTCACAATAAAAATTAGCGATCAGAATAGTTGCGATCAACACTAATTATTACTACCAAGATGCATAACGTTACATTTATCCACATTAAACCTTATTTGCCAAGTTGATGCCCAATCCCTCAGAGTGCAAGTCAGCTTGTAGTTTATGCACATCTTCCGTAGACTGTACAGTACTACCTAGCTTAGTGTCCTCTGCAAAAATAGAAATGGTGCTATTAATCCGGTCCTCCATATCATTAAAGGGAGTCTTTCAGCCCAAATGTGCACTATCTCACACTAACACCATTGCGTCGATAACAGTCCCCACATTAAAATCCTACTTACCATAAGGTTGTCAGTTGCATAGTTCGTCTAAAAAACACTTTTATTGTATATGTAAATCAGGGTCTGAAGGTGCCCAGGGGCGGCGTTCCAACGGCCGGTGCCCAGGCCCTGTGCTGATTTCCATGTGCAACCCCTCCCTTTCACCCATTTGGCCCGCCCTTTCTCTGGCTGACCTCCTTCTCTTCTTTTGAAATCCAGCGCCTGCGCCGAAGACAGCCCTCTGATGCAGCGTCGGCTGGAGCATGACGTATGGGCCGGCGCATGCGCAATGTACTACCCATTACTGGCAGATGCCTCAGAGTATCCAGTGCGCATGCATCGGCCAGTACGTCACGCTCCAGCCGATGCTGCATCAGAGGGCTGTCATCGGCGCAGGCGCTGCATTTCAGAAGAAGAGGAGGTAATCAGCCAGAGAAAGGGCGGGCCAAATGGGTGAAAGGGGAGTTGTTGCACATGGAAATCAGCACAGGGCCTGGGCACCGGCCGTTGGAACGCCGCCCCTGGGCACCTTCAGACCCTGATTTACATATACAATAAAAGTATTTTTTAGACAAACTATGCAACTGACAACCTTATGGTAAGTAGGATTTTAATGTGGGGACTGTTATCGACGCAATTGTGTTAGTGTGAGATAGTGCACATTTAGGGTGAAAGACTCCCTTTAATAAATAAATTAAATAATAGAGGACCCAGCACTGAACCTTGGGGTACACCACTTATAACCCGGGACCATTCTGAATAGGAATCAATGATCACAACTCTCTAGCAGAGATGTCCCGAACTATTCGCCAGCAAACATTTGCGGAAGTTCGCGTTCGCCGTTCGTGAATAGAAAATCTTATGTTCGCGACATCTCTACTCTCTAGACACGGTCCTTCAGCCAGTTTTCAATCCAATTACAGACTATACTTTCCAAGACTATAAATCTTACTTTACCTATTAAACGTCTATGAGGGACAGTATCAAAAGCCTTTGAAAAATCCAGAAACACTACATTTACAGCCGCCCCTCTGTCCAGGCTACTACTCACCTCCTCAAAAACACAAATTAGGTTAGTCTGACAACTTCTGTCCTTGGTAAATCCATGTTGGTTATCACTTATAATATTATTTACACTCACATACTCATATATATAGTCCCTTAAGAGTCCATCAAACTTTTTTCCCACAACAGAAGTTAAACTAACTAGTCTATAATTACAAGAGGACCTAGATCCTTTTTTAAATATGGACACCACATTTGCCTTGCGCCAATCACTTGGCACTGTACCAGTACCTAGACTATTTAAAATTATAAACAGGGGCATAGCAATTAATTAACTGAACTCTTTAAGCACTCTTGGGTGTAATCCATCTGGACCCGGAGCCATGTTCACATTTACCTTATTTAACTTATCTTGGACCATAACTACAGTTAGCCAATTGAGTATATTACTGGATTTACTAACAGCCCCAGAACCACAGATATCAGCTCCTTTCTCTTCTTTTCTATATACAGAGCTAAAAAACCCATTTAGTAACTCTACCTTTTCCTTATCTTCAGTGACTAACCCCTCTTTACCATTATTTAGGGGACCTACACCTGCTCAGACCTTGTTTTTTTTTTAGCATTTATTTATTTAAATAATTTTGGGGGATTTGTTTTGCACTCTTTTGCCACCTGCTGTTCATTTTGTATTTTGGCTAATTTTATCCCTTTTTTGCAGATTTTAATATGCCCTTTGTAAAGTTAAAACGCTACAGCTGACCCCTCAGAATTGTATTTTTTAAATTCCCTTTATTTTGTCTTTCATTGCCCTTTTTACAGTAGCTGTAAGACATGGGGGGTTTAATTTTAGCCATTTATACATGTTACCTAAATTATATTTTTAGTACAATTACTCAGTGTGGATTTAAAGCTCTCCCATTTATCCTCAGTATTATTATGTGACAGTAGCTGCTCCCAGTCTATGCCCTGAAATGCTGCCCTCAACTCAGGGAAATTAGCTTTTTTTTAAATGCATTGCCTTTGCTCTGCCTGACTGAGTTTGCTTCTTATAGTTTAGGGGGAATATAATTATATTGTGGTCACTATTACCTAGTGTTTCTCGAAAAGCTCTGCATCATTAGAAATTACGAGATCCAACAGAGCATTGCCCCTAGTGGGAGATTCTACATACTGGTCCATAAAGTAGCTTCTACGAACTGGCCCATAAAGTAGCAATATACTTTACTACATCCGGAAATGTAGTAAATCTCAGAAGTGAGGCCCACCACACTTCTGAGATGTACTATCAGTCCAATGCAGTTCCTATGTCACGTTATTGTTGTTGTTTGTTTTACCGTGACACGTTGGCCATGCATACTGGTTGCCAGTGGCAACGTGTTTACTTCAGTATGCACGTGCACTTCCCCTTTAAGTTGTTTCCTCCATCTGCCTGGTGCTCATGGGGTTAATATCTTCCTAGGCATGGAACTGGGTGTGGTCTCTAGGCTCTATATATCCTTGTGTTTTCAGCCTAAGATCAGTTGTTTGTCTCCAGCCTTGGTGTGTGCTGGAGTGTAGATGTGCCTGGATTCCATCTGTCCAGTCTTTGGGCCATCCTAGTAAAAAATCAATGCCACCCCCTTGTTATCATGTTCCTTCCCCTACCCTTACCTGTTGTTTTGTTTGGTGTGGATTCATGTTTTGGGTTTGTGGTAATGTCTTGTTTGGTGTACTATGTCTTGCATGTTTGGTGTCATGTCAGGCATGGTTGCGAGATATCCCCTTGTCTGTCTACACCTGCGGAAGTGGGCTCTATGGTTTCCAGGAGGGGTGAACCAAATGACTATTAGAAGCCCTGCCTGGAAACACCATGCATCCGGTGTCCGCATGGGGGTCCATGTAGTTTTGGAGTCGTTGTTCCATCTTTGCTGCGGCAGGTAAGTGATTGTTGTGCTGGTGTGCTGTTGTTACACTGGGTGCTTACCTGCCGTTCAGTTGCTAAAGCCAATAATAAACGGGAGTGGATCCAAAACAGAGATGACACATTAATTGAATATTTGCAAGTCTTCTGTGTTTTGTACCCACTCCTGCTTTTGGCTACCAAGCAATATGCCAATTCTGATGCAAAATAAGGACAATTTCACCCAGGTCTTACAGCTGTTAAATAGACAGGATCCATTGTGCATCTCATTTTTCCTTCCTTCTGACAGATCAGAAGTAGGGTTATATATATGATGATGTCAGCCAGGTCGAAAGCCAAAATAGTGGCCAAGTCATGAAGTGGGAAGGGTGGGAACAGCATGAGAAGTCCATCGAGTGGCCCTATGACATAGTGGTGAGGTGGAAGCAGCATCAGGAGGAGGCCAAAGAGTGGCACAATGACAATGTAGAGGTGGAAGCAGCATCAGGAGGCCACAGAGTGGCACAATGACAGTGTGGAGGCGGCGGCAGCATCAGGAGGCCACAGAGTGACACAATGACAGTGTGTGAAACTGGCAGCAGCATCAGTAGGCCACAGAGTGACACAATGACAGTATGTGAAGGTGGCAGCAGCATCAGTAGGAGGCCACATAGTGGCACAATGACAGAGTGGAGGTGGCAGCAGCATCAGGAGGCCACAGAGTGGCACAATGATAGTTTGTGTTGGTGGCAGAAGCATCAGGAGAAAGCCATGTGGTGGTACAATGACCGTGTGGAGGTGGCAGCATCAGGAGGCCACAGAATAGCAAGGTGACATAGTGTGGAGATGGCAGCAGCATCCGGATACCACAGACTGGCAAGGTGATATAGTGTGGAGGTGGCAGCAGCATCTGGAGACCACAGAGTGGCAAGGTGACATAGTGTGGAGGTGACAGCAGCATCAGGAGACCACAGAGTGACCCGGTGACAGAGTGGGGAGGTGGGTGGCAATACCAGTACCAGCTGAAGATGGTGGGTAAAAGAAGGAGCACTTGGCATCAGATGTGTGGCACCAGGCGGGTGTCAGCCTCAGAATAGTAGCTGAGGCAGGTAGCCAGAAGAAACATGGATGATCTAGTCTGATGCATCAGGCATTGGTGGGTGGAAATCCTGGCTGATCCACACCTGATTCATCTTGACAAAGATCAGTCTCTCCACATTTTGGGTGGACAAGCGAGTTCTTCGGGTAACTATGGCCCCAGCCGCCCTAAACACCCGCTCTGATGCCAAACTACTGGACGGATAGGACAGCTTTTCCAGAGCAAACTCTGCTAGTTGCGGCCACAAATCCAGTTTGGCTGCCCAGTAGTCTAGCGGATCTTCAATGTGGGGTGCCAGGATGCTGTCCAACCTGTTCCAGGTCTAGCTGCTGCTGCTGCTATGCCCCCCCCCGCCACAGCAGCCATTGCAGAGGAATGTGAGCACAGATGGCCCCCCCAGTCAGACCTGCGAGAGGATGGATGATGGCTTAGATAAGCAGCGGCCATCTGACTATATAGAATGTCTCTATAGTAGTTCAGTTTATCCTCCCTCTCAGTGGGTATAAAAAAGGCCCCCATTTTGGACTGGTAGCGAGGGTCCAATGAGCTGGTGAACCAGAATTCGTTCCTTTGCAGAATGGTGACAATTCGGCTGTCACTACCCAAACAAGTGAGCATGCATCGAGCAATTTGTGCAAGTTACTCAAAGGGACTCCCTACCTCCATCTCCACTGTATACTGCCACGGTGTGTCTGAGTCTTCTTCTTCGTCTTCCTCCTCTCCCTGTAGCTCCTCTGGCTGCTCCTGCTCCTCCTTTTCTGTCACTTGTGTAGAAAAATCACCCATTTCGCTACACATTAATTGTGCTCCAATGTCCTCCTCCTCCAGTTCAGCCCCCCTTAGGGCTCATGTGGTCATGAGATCTAGGCGTCATATCTCCAGTCCCCTGACCAGCCAGATTTTCCAGCATCTGTTCCAGGACATGAAGCAGTGGAATGACATCGTTCATCCCGTAGTCCTGGCAACTGACAAATAACGTGGCCTCCTCATAGGGCCTGAGCAAATGGCAGGTGTCACCCATGAGCTTCCAGAGGCTGACAATGACTACTCAGGGAAGTACTCCTGGCCGCTTGGATCTCAAGAAATCGTTTATGGCCTTTCTCTGTTCAAATAGTCGGTCCAACATATGGAGGGTGGAATTCCAACGGGCGAAAACATTGCATATCAATCTATGTTGGGGGATGCCGTTCTGCCGCTGCAGCTCAAGGAGGGAGTACTTTGGGGTGTATCAGTGGCTGAAGTGCATGCAAAGTTTCCTGGACATTTTTAGGATGTCTTGCAGATGGGTGAAAGATTTCAGAAACCGCTTGACAACCAGATTGAACACATTTACTTTGCAGGGCGCATGGCTCAGACCTCCTTGATGTAGCGCCGACACCATGTTCTTTCCATTGTTGGTCCCCATGGTTCCGATTTTGAGTTGTCTCGGAGAAAGCCAGGATTCGATTTCCTGATGAAGGACACAGAGCAGTTCCTCCCCTGTGTGAGGCAGAGGCAGACATTGTCGCAGGACCAACAGCGTGAGAATGTGAAGGCGGAAGCGGCGTCACTTGGCCAAGTTGCTGGTGTGGCTGTGCAGGAACCACATCCACCCAGTGAGCTGTAAAGGACATGTATTGTCCCTGACTGTAGATAAAGCTCCATATGTCGGCTATACCATGCACTTTGGCAGACACGACAGGCTCAAGGACTGGCTCACCTTCTCTTCTACATACGTGTGCAGAGCTGGTACTGTATTTGTTGCAAAGAAATGACGGCTTGGGACTCTCCACCTTGGCTCGGCACACCTTGGCTCGGTTATTCTGGCAGCTCTCTTTTATTTACACCTGGAATAGCCCTTGTGTAGTTGGCAGCTGACACATGGGGGTTAGAGACACCATTGCAGAGCACCAAAGGATCAGGCAATATACGTACTGCCTGAAATCGGGTGCATGCCACTGGGTGATGCAGCGGTTGCTGCAGCAGGCTATACCACTACATCGGAGCCACAGTTCTCCCAGGCCACTTTAAGGTGAAGCTGCACATGTTGATGCAGGGCCGTGGTGCCAACATTGGCATCCTGGCACGCTTCACCTTCTGCCCACAGATTCTCCAAATGACCATGTTCACCTCCTACGGCGGGTTAACAAAAAACTGCCACACTGCTAAGTAGGTGATTTTACCCCCAACACTCTGCACTGACTGCTACAGCCGCTGCTTCCGTGAACCCCTGCACTACTACTTTCCGTGCGGGTAGGCTCCTGCAAAGCGGGTGGTCTACCTCGGGCATGTTTGGCTCCCGACCTCCCACTGCTGCCAACGTGCTGACTACTGGCCACGCTAGTGCCTTTCTGGCTCTGCCGTTGCCTCACGGGCAAGCTGCCACCCTCCTCTCCCGATGATGATGAAGCCCCTAATTCACCTGGCTCCCAAGTGCGATCAGCTACATCATCATCATCGAGTACTGTCTGCACGTCAGTGATGTCCTCCTCAACGGTCTCTGGGTCAGGAGCCTGACTGCTCGCAAAACCAGCTCCCATGACACTCTCCTCATCACTACTTGCCCGCCTAAAGGAAGAAGTGGCAGAAGGCCTGTTCCCGGGCTATGCCAACCAAGGGTTGTATCTGACGAACCCACCGACTCTTGGCTGGGGGTGTCTGATGTCACTTTGGATGAAGAACTGCTGGGTTGCTGGCCAAGACATGAACGCTAGATGACACCGGAAGCTCAAGCTTCTCGGTGAGACTCCTGCTGCCATGTTCCCTTACTCTTCTGTGACCTGTGCCTGCGCCAGAAATGCTTAGGCCTCTGCCACTCCCCTGTGCAGGGTCTGGCACTTCTCTGTCTGACATACTGTTAGATCAAATAAATAAAAAGGAAATTAAAACACCCCAAAAAAGTCTGTAATTTTCTCACTTCACCACACAACGGCTAATAGGCACTTTTTATTCCCACTAATACAAGCCAAAAAATGCTTTAGAACATATAACTGCTCCGCACAAGGGCAAATAAGACATTTAAATATTTCCTTGTAATAAACCCTGTTAGTAGCTGTATCAAACAGCACTTGCACCACAATAACAAGAACGGTTTCCTTGAATTACAGAGCTGTATAATGGCAATTTGGACCCACAGTCAGTGCAGCAAGGTGTAATAGGATTGTTCCTATTACCCAAGCTATAAGCTCCCCTACTGAACCCTGTTCTGCTTCAATCCTGTGGAATGATTCCTCCCTATACTTTCCGTGAACTACTACAGTTGTGTTCAAAATTATTCAACCCCCAATGCTGTAAAGGGTTTTAGGGAATTTAGTGTACATTTGTAATTGTGTTCAGAATGAAATCTTACAAGGACTTTTTAAAGAACCAAATACAACTAAAATGACATCAATTGTTTTTGTAATACAGTATTAAATGTTTTTTTTGTGATTTCTTTATTGACACAATTATTCAACCCCTTAAAGACTACCACTCTTAAGAACAGAGGTTCATTCAAGTGTTTTCGATCAGGTATTGAAAACACCTGTGGATGTCAAGGAGCAGCAATCAAGCATAATAAGCACCAATTAGGCAGATTTAAAATGACTGTGATACTCAGCTCCTTCTAGACATTTACTGGTGTGTTTACAAACATGGTGAAGTCAAGAGAATGGTCCAGGAAGACAAGAGAAGAGGTGATTTCTCTTCACAGGAAGGGCAATGGCTATAAGAAGATTGCAAAGATGTTAAACATACCAAGAGACACCATAGGAAGCATCATTCGCAAATTCAAGGCAAAGGGCACTAATGAAGAGCTACCTGGTCGTGGCAGAATGAAGATGCTGACTTCAACTGCTGTGTGCTACCTGAAGCGCAAAGTGGAGAAAAGTCCCCGTGTGACTGCTGAGGAACTGAAAAAAGATTTGTCCGATGCGGGTACTGAAGTTTCAGCTCAGACAATAAGGCGCACACTGCGTAATGAAGGCCTCCATGCCAGAACTCCCAGGCACACCCCCTGACTGATGAAACAAAATTAGAACTGTTTGGGCCCATGGATCAACACTATGTTTGGAGGAGGAAGAACAAGGCCTATGAAGAAAATAAAACCTTGCCTACTGTGAAGCATGGCAGGGGGGTCAATCATGCTTTGGGGCTGTTTTGCTTCTACAGGTACAGGGAAGCTTCAGCGTGTGCAAGGTACCATGAATTCTCTTCAGTACCAGGAGATATTGGATGAAAATGTGATGCAGTCCGTCACAAACCTGAGGCTTGGGAGACGTTGGACCTTTCAACAGGACAATGATCCCAAGCATACCTCTAAGTCCCCTAGAGCATGGTTGCAGACTAAAGGCTGGAACATTCTGAAGTGGCCATCGCAGTCACCAGACTTAAATCCGAATGAGAACCTCTGGTGGGACTTAAAGAAAGCAGTTGCAGCGCGCAAGCCTAAGAATGTGACTGAACTGGAGGCTTCTGCCCATGAAGAATGGGCGAAGATACCCGTAGATCGCTGCAAGAAACTTGTGTCAAGCTATGCTTCACATTTAAAAGCTGTTATAACTGGAAAAGGATGTTGTACTAAGTACTAAGATTGAATGTCACTTGGGGGTTTAATAAAACTGATAATGATGTGAGCACAGAAAAGACATTTGTGGTTATTTCATTATAAATGTTATGTTATATTTGTCTGACTTACAAGTGCCTCTTTGATTTAATTGTAAACAAGATGACTGAAATGATCAAAATCAATGTCAAACTGGCCAAAACACTCGATTTCAGTGGGGGTTAAATAATTTTGAACACAACCGTATACAGCAAAATAAAAAATTTAAAGTCTTTTCTACCACTGTCCCTAGCACCTGCTGACATCTCTAAGTACACTGGAAAATGGCTGAATCCAAGATGGCTGAGGCTATTTATAGGTCTGTGATATCACAGGGCTGGCTGCTGATTGGCTGCATGCATGGCATTGTGGGTGATACCTTGTTCCCAGAGTTCCTTGCTGCCTGTCCTAACACGTGCTGCAGCCATTTTAGGAAAAAATGTGATTCGTTACAACGAAGCATGAGGAAATTCAGATATTGTGCGAATCGAATGTTTCCTGAAATTCGTATCGAATTCCAGTTCGTCAACTTCAATTCGCTCATCTCTAGATATTATGCTTGTTTAAACTGGCACTTATCCTTTCATTCCTAAAGAGTGCCATAACTGACAAAATATTAATATTGTCTCATTGCCAATATTCTTTATTATAAGCAGTTAAGAGATGCAAACAGCTATGTAGCAATGCATTTTTTATATATGAATATGATGTTCTTTATTTTGTAATAATTTCTTCAGTTTGTCTTAAGCTTTGTCTCTTGGAAATTCTACAGGCATTCAGCTGATAAACTAAAACATGGAATCCATCTGCCTTCATGTATTAAGAACAATTTCTTTGGTTCAAAGTAGTACTCCGGTCCTCTAAGGTGTAGTTTATTGTATTCCATGCACTGACTCTAAGTAGAGATAGAAAATATTCTTGATTTCTTCAGGGAACAAAACACAATTATTAGCTGAAGAGCAAAACGTGAAGCAAAGGTCAGCCAAGAACCGAGCTTTAAACAGTGGACAATAGGAGGTTGAGGTGAAAGTGTGAAGGGCAGAAGTAAATTGAACTCTGCTTTAGCTGAACATGTTCTGTAAATACGTAATAGAGTAAAATTTATTTATATGTATACCAACTTTCCGATTCATATGTGAGGACTATGGTTTGGTTTACTATTAGTAAGATTAGAGTTCAGTTTTAAAATGTATCCTTAAAATGGTTGTCTCATACTGACACATCATGTCCATAGGTTTTATTAGGGCATATGGGCAGAATGACAGGGAATTACCACTTGGGATGCTCCTCTATGAGCGAGAACAAAACGTTGCTCATATGGACTTGGGGTGAGCCTTTGTAATAAGCACACTAGTCCAGGTTCTGCCTCGGCACTGATCTAGCTATTAAGTAGGTGTGGACCCACTGTGCCAAATAATTAGTTTGGCTTAGGGCTAAAACATCAGGGGGTTATCCTGGCAGCTCCCTTTTATTTACACTATACAGTAATCTGGACTTTGCTGCAAGATACCAACCAGGCTGCTCCTGGAATAGCCCTGGTGTAGTTGGCAGCTGACACATGGGGGTTAGAGACACCATTGAAAAGCACCAAGGGATCAGGCAATATACGTAGTCAGAGGCAGACCAAGATCAGGACAGGCTGACCCCATGCATATCCGTAAAACTGGTCCTAGGTTGGGGAGCCAGCAATAGGTCAATACGGTAGACAGGCAATGTTTGAGGCAGGCAGCGGATAATCAGAGTCAATGAACATGCAACAGGCATACAATGGAAAACACACCTTCATGGAATGCTATCACACAAGGACCTAAAGCTCATGTATCCTCCTACAGGGGAGGGTGCCTAAAATACCTAAGATGCTACAGCCTGCATACACTGTCAAGGATGCAGGTGGCTGGGAGTGCCTCTGTCAGGAGTGCTAGGCTGGATCGTGGCAGGTTGAGTAGCTCAGTGTCGATGCCTACAAGGGAGAATAAGGCCACAGTGGGCACAGTCATAAGACTAGGGGCCCTAACAGAGATACAGGAGAGCAGATCCTAAATATTCCTGTAGTATAAAATATCTTCCTATAGCTTAAAATTATGTTTCAAGGCAAAAAATAACATTATTTTTTGTACTGTTACCCTAAATGTTCAGCAGTGTGTTATGAACAGTGCCCTGTAAATGAACTTCCTACAATTCAGTCTGCAGGTCGATTAGGGACCACCAAACTGACCAAAGTCTAAATTCCAAACATTGCTGAATTGTTCTGCTTATCTTAAGACATGACTTTGCTGAAGTGCTATGGAACTGTGCCCATATGAAGCGCAAAGGCCAACACTTACTTACTTACTTACTTAAACTAGCATCAACAATTTTCCCCATCGTGTGTCTATGAGTATATAATTTTTATATAAAATGCTAATACACTCTTTTTTATATATTTACAAAATTATATTAGGTGTGTTAGAGGAATAACACAATGCAGACTTTTCTGAAACCAGACGAAAATTGAGTAAATGGAAGAAATAGGCTATATTAACAAGAAGCTACGGTATATTCCAAATCTTGTAAATTTAAGTATCTTAAGACATGACTTTGCTGAAGTGCTATGGAACTGTGTCCATATGAAGCACAAAGGCCAACACTTACTTACTTACTTAAACTAGCATCAACAATTTTCCCCTTTGTGTGTCTATGAGTACATAATTTTTATATAAAATGCTAATACACTCTTTTTTATATATTTACAAAATTATATTAGGTGTGTTAGAGGAATAACACAATGCAGACTTTTCTGAAACCAAACGAAAATTGAGTAAATGGAAGAAATAGGCTATATTAACAAGAAGCTACGGTATATTCCAAATCTTGTAAATTTAAGTTTATTTAGTTATAGCAAGTATAATCACAATAATAACATCAAGAACTGTAATACATACAGACAGGTTCACAGTCTAAGGTACAGTGCCAACCTTTACAAAGCGTCGCATCGAATCTTTTTAGAAGACGAGAGTCCATAGATTGTTATCTTCTTCTGTTAATATGTCAACAAACTGAGAGTATTCCTTCCCAGAATTAAATCAGAGTCCTTTTTTGTCATTGAAAAGGATCAAATTATCTATGAGCATTCTGCTACCATAGAAATTAAGTAGTGCATGAAAAACCTTCACATATTACCTTCTCATGGTGAGGAATCAATGCGAGTAGAAGTGAACCCGTCGTATATGTATATTCCAAATCTGCCTCTCTGATGCTCTCCAACTCTGTTTGCTTACCTTGTTACAGTGATAACATGTCAATCTATGTGACCACTTGAATCAATCACTGACTTCAGCAATCTAGAGCTCTAGACCGCTGAGGCCAGTGATGGGTGGCAGCAGTCACACGGGTAAAAGGCTGCATTGCTGAGGTAACATGATAAAAGAAGAATGTTTGGGAGCTCAGGAATGGTAGCATTAGAGTGGTATCAGATTTACCAGGTGAGGTGAGTATAAGTGCTTTTGGTATATTACCCAATTTCCTCCATTTAGTCAATTTTCTTCTGATTTTGGAGTTCTCCTTTAGTTATTTAAGATGCTAAAGCAGGAATGTCAGGAGAACGAACAGTTCCTCTATAATCAGCCTAAATAATTTCATTAAGAAGATGATATAATGGTCATATAAATGTTAATTTGTCATGCTCACCCCTTGACACTCTGGCTACTGAAGCTCCTCTTCCACTCACCACACCCATGCTTCTTCCAGCTTTCCTGCATGGTAGCCAGCTTGCTGCCACTGGCTGCGACATGTGATAGCATACACCCACTGGCTCCTGGCCTGGACAGTTGCAACAGGCTATGTAAGGGACTTTTCACCTTTTCTGACTTCTTTCATCATCTCCTGTCAACCGACTTGGTACCGTGTCCTGGTGTTAAATACAGTCGTGGCCAAAAGTTTTGAGAATTACATAAATATTGGAAATTGGAAAAGTTGCTGCTTAAGTTTTTATAATAGCAATTTGCATATACTCCAGAATGTTATGAAGAGTGATCAGATGATCAGTCCTACTTTGCCTTTAAAATTAACTTAATCCCAAAAAACCTTTCCATCATTGCTGTCATTAACCAGTACAGGACCGCCTAAAGCACGGATGCGTCCGGCCGGCGGTCTTGTTGCTCTTTGCTGGACGCATTCGTGTGTCATCTCGCGAGACGCGAGATTTCCTGTAAACAGTGGAGCACGTCTCGGCAGTTATACTGCAGCCTGCCAGCGATGATCCATTGCTGGCAGGCTGTAGATGCGAAATAAATCGCATCAAAGTGGTATATCAGACGCTGTTTTGTTAACAGCGTCTGATATACCTGCTACCTTGTCCTCTGGTGGTCCCATTTGTTGGGATTGACCACCAGAGGACCAGGTAGCTATGAAAGTTGCACCAAGCACCAAACTACACTACCCCCCCCCCGTCACTTATTAACCCCTTGTTAACCCCTTGATCACCCCATCTAGATTCTCTGATCACCCCCCTGTCATTGATCACCCCCTGTCATTGATCACACCATATGTGATCTGCGGATCCGCAGATCCTCAAAATACGGACATCGGCAATGTGCTTTCCGCATTTTGCAGATCCGCACATTGCCAGAACTATATAGAAAATGCCTTTTCTTGTCCACAATTGCGGACAAGAATAAAACATGTTCTATATTTTTGCGGAACGGAAGTGCAGACCCGGAAGTGCGGATCCGTAATTCCGGATCCGAGCGGGACAAAGTCTGTCCCCATAGAAATGAATGTGTCCGCAATTCCGTTCCGCAAACAGAATTGCAGACGTGTGAATGGGGCATAAGGGTCCCTTATCACCACCAGTTAGCTACTTGTTAGGTAGTTAGCGCCCAGCCCACCGCACCGCAGTCACTGATTTTGGCAGAGATTTTTTCATCCACGATGATCGATGCGAATGAAAAAATCTGTGTGGTTCATTTTTTTTCTTTTTTCAGCCCAGGGGCTGAACGGAAAAAAAAAAATCTCATTACCCGTATGCTCAATATAAGGAGAATAGCAGAAACTCCTCATGCTGGCCATACGTGTAATGATTGCGGAGACCCTCAAATGCCAGGGCAGTACAAACACCTCACATGTGACCCCATATTAGAAAGAAGACACCCCAAGGTATTCCATGAGGTGTATGGTGAGTTGCCCCAGCATTTTAGGGGTCCTAAAGCGTGAGAATCCAAATGCGTAAAAATGTCCTGTGAAATCCTAAAGGTACTCATGGGAATTTGGGCCCCTTTGAGCATCTTGGCTGCAAAAAAGTGGCACACATGTGGTATCGCCGTAGTCAGGAGAAGTAGGGCAATGTGTTTTGGGGAGTATTTTTATATATACCCATACTTTGTGTGAGAAATATCTCTGTAAACCACAACTTTTTAAAAAATTTTATACAAAGTTGACAATTTACAGAGATATTTCTCTCACCCAGCATGGGTATATGTAAAAATACACCCCAAAACACATTTCCCTACTTCTCCTGAGTACGGCGATAACACATGAGTGACACTTTTTTGCAGCATGGGTGCGCAAAGGGGCCCAAATTCCAACGAGTACCTTTAGGTTTTACATGGCTGCTCAAAATTTAGCCCCGCCCAAAATGCTAGAACAGTAAACACACCCCACAAATGACCCCATTTCGGAAAGTAGACACCCCAAGGTATTCACTGAGGGGCATAGTGAGTCCGTGGGAGAATTTTATTTATTTTTTTGCCAGAAGTTAGCAGAAATGGAAACTTTATTATATATTTTTTTCCTTTTTTTCCTTTGGGGTGTCTTCTTTCTAAAATGGTGTAATTTGGGGGGTATTTATACTATCTTGACATTCTAGCACCTGAAGAAACATGACAGGTGCTCAGAAAGTCAGAGCTGCTTCAAAATGCGGAAATTCACTTTTTTGCACCATAGTTTGTAAACGCTATAACTTTTACCCAAACCAATAAATATACACTTATTAGATTTTTTTTTTATCAAAGACATATATAACAATAAATTTATAGAAAAATTTATATAGAAATGTAGTTTTAAAAAAAAAATTGCAACAGAAAGTGAAAAATGTCATTTTTTTGCAAAAATTTTGGTCATTTTTGATTAATAGCAAAAAAAGTAATGTCAGCAGCAATAAAATACCACCAAATGAAAGCTCTATTAGTTAGAAGAAAAGGAGGTAAAATTCATTTAGGTGGTAAGTTGCATGACGGAGCAATAAACGGTGAAAGTAGTGTAGTGCAGAATTGTAAAAAGTGGCCTGGTCATTAAGGGTGTTTAAGCTAGGGGGGCTGAGGTGGTTAAAGGACCTGCTAAGATCATTTCAGTAATTGTCTTGTTAACTCAGGTGAGAATGTTGATGAGCACAAGGCTGGAGAACATTATGTCAGGCTGATTGGGTTAAAATGGCAAACTTGACATGTTAAAAGGAGGGTGATGCTTGAAATCATTGTTACCATGGTGACCTGCAAAGAAACACGTGCAGCCATCATTGCGATGAATAAAAATGGCTTCACAGGCAAGGATATTGTGGCTACTAAGATTACACCTCAATCAACAATTTATAGGATCATCAAGAACTTCAAGAAAAGAGGTTCAATTCTTGTTAAAAAGGCTTCAGGGCGTCCAAGAAAGTCCAGCAAGCGCCAGGATCGTCTCCTAAAGAGGATTCAGCTGCGGGATCGGAGTGCCACCAGTGCAGAGCTTGCTCAGGAATGGCAGCAGGCAGGTGTGAGCGCATCTGCACGCACAGTGAGGTGAAGACTTTTGGAAGATGGCCTGGTGTCAAGAAGGGCAGCAAAGCACTTCTCTCCAAGAAAACATCAGGGACAGATTGATCTTCTGCAGAAAGTATGGTGAATGGACTTCTGAGGACTGGGGAAAAGTCATATTCTCCGATGAAGCCTCTTTCCGATTGTTTGGGGCATCAGGAAAAAGGCTTGTCTGGAGAAGAAAAGGTGAGCGCTACCATCAGTCCTGTGTTATGCCAACAGTAAAGCATCCTGAGACCATTCATGTGTGGGGTTGCTTCTCATCCAAGGGAGTGGGCTCACTCACAATTTTGCCCAAAAACACAGCCATGAATAAAGAATAGTACCAAACACCCTCCAACAGCAACTTCTTTCAACAATCCAACAAAAGTTTGGTGAAGAACAATGCATTTTTCAGCACGATGGAGCACCGTGCCATAAGGCAAAAGTGATAACTAAGTGGCTCAGGGACCAAAACGTTGACATTTTGGGTCCATGGCCCAGAAACTCCTCAGATCTTAATCCCATTGAGAACTTGTGGTCAATCCTCAAGAGGCGGGTGGACAAACAAAAACCCACTAATTCTGACAAACTCCAAGAAGTGATTATGAAAGAATGGGTTGCTATCAGTCGGGAATTGGCCCAGAAGTTGATTGAGAGCATGCTCAGTCGAATTGCAGAGGTCCTGAAAAAGAAGGGCCAACACTGCAAATACTGACTCTTTGCATACATGTCATGTAATTGTCGATAAAAGCCTTTGAAACGTATGAAGTGCGTGTAATTATATTTCAGTACATCACAGAAACAACTGAAACAAAGATTTAAAAGCAGTTTAGCAGCAAACCTGTGAAAACTAATATTTGTGTCATTCGCAAAACTTTTGGCCACGACTGTACTAGTGACACATCAGCTGTTAACAGAGACTACTCAGTGGGTCAAAGCAACCTGTGGATTCCCTGATGCAAATTCCAGATTCCTGTGTAGTGCTTAAAGGTTGAATACCCAGGGATCTCCACTATATGGTTTAGTCAAATTCGTGGTAATTCAATCATTAGGTTTGTCTAGAGTCCGAGAAAGTCAGTGAAATGATATATTCTCTAATTTCGTTTAAACTTTATAAATCCACAGAATTTGGAAGCAGGAGAACCAATGGAAGAAGTAAATTAATAATCTGAGAAAGATGGCCAGGAGACCATGCTATAATCTCATGAAACATCAGGTTTCTTTCACTTCCGGGTCTTGGATGACAAGACGTTGACACCTTGGTAACAAAAAAAAAAAACCTTAGCCGCATCCCCATAAAGACAACAGTTGTGCACCTCTGCAACAATTTCCCTCTGACTTAAAGGGATTATTAATGTAAAAATAGAAAATAATACATAGTCTAGTACATGACAACCTCTTTCTAACAAAGCTAGAACCAAACCTGTACATCCCATGGTACCAGAAATCTCCCCATTCATTGCTCCAATTGTTCTGTTAGATTTATTTTAAGCTGGCAGCTCAGAGGGCCTGTTGTTTCTCAGAGGGCACGTCCTGTATGCTGCAGCTGGTAAAATTTAAGGGATAGAACTGAGCATGTGCTTCTATCTCAGTGAGTAGGACAAAGAAATTAGAAAAAGAGCAAACAGCAGGTGGAGCTATACATATAGATTTCATTAAATAGCTCAGTAGTTATAATACATTTTCAATTACATGAAATTACAAAAGTATTCAGATCCAGGTGCTGGTTTTAAAACTGTAGAATATTGTTCATGGGACAACCCTTTTAAGCCTGATCTGAAGCATAGAAGACAGTAGTCCAGCTAGGATAAAAGGCAATACATGGATATGACCGCTCTTAGAACTAGCAGGGGCAAAATCAAAAGAAAATAACTTTATGTGATAAACAACCAGTATGATTGAACATGTGATAAAAGAAGGGGTTAAATATAACAGGTGATATGATCTGAGAATATTAACCCTCTAAATTCCTTCCCAACATTACATTGTTATCCTATAAATTTAAAAGTGGCAAACATCAAATATTAAATTTAAAGCATAGATGAGTTTTAGTTTGTTACAAAATGCAACTTTTGCAAATATCTTATCACACATACACCCAGCAATATCCTAACCGTGAATGTGCCCAGTAAAAAAGGCATGTATGGCTTGTGTACAAGGTTTGTACATATCAACTGATGGACAGGCGGCTATTGGCATCATTTCATTTAGGACTGCTTGCTAGACTATGACAACATTCATTCTCATTTGGTTTCAATAACTCTTTGTCGCACTAGGTGAAATGCTGTAAGTAGGGTTCAAACCCCGTTTTCAATAAAGAATACAACTACAGCATGTAGATTTAGATCTTGATAGTAGAGATATTTTTATTCAACATATGGCAATATTCATGTACGGGCATGTGCGATCGGCCCGAGGTTATCTAGAGTCACCAAAGCGGCCGGGGAGAGAGGCAGCGGGGGGAGCGGGGAGGCCGAGACCACCTCTGCCCCCTGGCCCCGCTGCACCCTAGGATTGGTTTTGGACTGATAAATGCACGAATCCCTGGGGGTCAGAGCTTGTCTGCATGTATTATCTTCAGAATGACTGCAGTTGTCCAAGTAACGGTTGGAGAGATCAAAGGAACCATAATTGATTTAACCCTTTAATGACCAAGGGTCATTGATGCCCCCCTGACCACGTCTAATTTTGCAAATCTGACCTGTTTCACTTTTATGTGGTAATAACTTTAGAAAACTTATCCGAACCATTCTGAGATTGTTTTCTCTTGAAACATTGTACTTCATGATAGTCATAAATTAGAGTCAATATATTTCACCGTTATTTAAAAAAAATCCCAAATTTACAAAACATTTTGAAAAATTCGCAATTTTCAAAATTTTAATTTCTCTGCTTTTAAAACAGAAAGTGATACCTCATAAAATATTTATTACTTAACATTCCCCATATGTCTACTTTATTTTGACATGATTTTGTAAATGTAATTTTTTTTTAGGGCGTTAGAAGGCTTATAATTTTTTTTAAGTAAATTTCCAAAACCCACTTTTTAGGGCCTCTTTCACATGAGCGTGTCCAGATTAGGTCCGGATGCATTGCGGATGCGTTCAGTGAAAACTGTGCGATTTCACAGGCAAAACCATTCAGTTTTGTCTGCGATTGCGTTCAGTTGTTCAGTTTTTTCCGCGCGGGTGCAATGCGTTTTGATGCGTTTTTCACGCGCGTGATAAAAAACTGAAGGTTTACAAACAACATCTCCTAGCAACCATCAGTGAAAAACGCAACGCACCCGCACTTGCTTGCGGATGCAATGCTTTTTTCACGCAGCCCCATTCATTTCTATGGGGCTGCGGATGCGTTTATAACGCATAAGATAGAGCATACTGCGATTTACACGCGTTGCAGAAGTGATGCGTGAAAAAAAACGCTCATGTACACAGCCCCATAGAAATGAATGGGTCAGGATTCAGTGCGGGTGCAGGAAATCACGCTCGTGTGAATGCAGCCTAAGGAACAGTTCAGGTCTAAAGTCACTTTGTCGGGCTTACATAGTGAAAAAAAAACTTAAATGACCCCATTGCAGAAACTACACCTCTCAAGTTATTCAAAACTGATTTTTACAAATGTTGTTAACCCTTTAGGTGTTCCACAAGAATTAAAGGAAAATGGAGATGAAATTTAATTATTTATTTTTTTTTGGCAGATTTTCTATTTTAATCCCTTTTTTCTTTAACACACTGAGAGTTAACAGCTAAACAAGAGTAAATATTTATTACCCTGATTCTGCGGTTGACAGGAACACCCCATATGTGGTTGTAAACTGATGTAAGGCCACACGAGGCGCAGAAGAATAGAAGCGCCATATGATTTTTGGAAGGCAGATTTTGCTGGATTTTAGATGCCATGTCCCATTTGAAGCCCCCCTAATGCACCCTTACAGTAGAAACTCCCAAAAAGTGATCCCATTTTTGAAACTAGGGGATAAGCTTCCAATTTTATTGGTACTATTTTGGGGTACATATGATTTTTAATTGCTCTTTATTATGTTTTTTTGTGAGGCAAGGGAACAAATAAATGGCTGTTTTGGTACCATTTTTATTTTTTATTTTTTACAAGATTCTTCTGACAGGATAGATCCTGTGCTATTTTTATAGAGCAGTTTGGTACGGACGCAATGATATCAAATATGTCTACTTTCTTTGTTTGTTTGTATATTTTTGTGTCTCCATTTTCTGAACGCCTTTTTCTTATTTTTCTGCCGATTGTCTTGTGCAATGGCTCGTTTTTGGCAGAAAGTGTTGATGTTTTTATTGATACCATTATCGGGGACATATGATTTTTTGATTATTCATTATGACACTTAATGGGGCAAGGTGACCAAAAAATGCGTTGTTTTGGAACAGTTTTTATTTATTTGTTTTTACAGCGTTCACCTGATGGTGAACGTCATGTGAAATTTTTATAGAGCAGATCGATACGGATGTGTCAATACCTAATATGAATACTTTTTCATATTTATTTAAGTTTTACACAATAATAGCATTTTTGAAACCAAAAAAATTATGTTTTAGTGTCTCCAAAGTCTGAGAGTCATAACTTTTTTGTTTTTCACTGATTGTCTTAGGTAGGGTCTCATTTTTTGTGGGATGAGGTGATGGTTTATTTGGTACTATTTTGGGGGGAATAAGCCTTTTTGATCACTTGGTGTTGCAATTTTTGTGATGTTTTTAGTTTTTTCCGGTATTCAGCTGAGCGGTTAGGTCATGTGATATTTTTATGGAGGTGGTTGTTACGGATGTGGCAATACCTAATATGTATACTTTTTTAAAATTTATTTTAGCATATTTGAAACAAAAAAATGATGTTTTAGTGTCTCCATGCTCTGAGAGCAATTTTTTTTAAGCGATTTTCTTATGTTGGCGGTCATTTTTTGTGGAATATTTGTACCATTTTGTGGAACATACACCTGTTTGATCGCTTGATGTTGCACTTTTTGTGATGCAAGGTGAAAAAAATTGCTATTTTTGGCACTATTTTAATTTTTTTATGGTGTTTATCAGACGGGGTGGATATTGTGATATATTTATAGAGCCAGTCATTACGGACGCGGTGATAAATAATATCTTTAGTTTATTTTATTTTTTTCAATTTTTAATCTCTTATAAATGAGGGGATATAGGAAAAGGCAATTTATTTTATTTTTAATTTACATTTTTATTTATTTTTTACTTTTTTTATTTTCACACTTTTTTTATCAAGTCCTACTTGAATCTTGAAGATAAAGTGGGGCTGATGGCTGTACTATACTTGCTCTATGCGCACAGATTGCTGCAGGGGGCACAGATGGGGCCCACAAATGGGGGGGCAAGGAGCACACACTACCGGATTTAAGGCTCTCATCTGCAGAATGCAGATCAGAGCCTGAACCAGGCACTTTTACCTTGCCGCGAACCGATTGGTTAGTCTGCACAGACTAACCAATCGGATCGATCTCTGGCAAGGGACTATTCTGATTGGTCCCTTGCCGGCATTACTGGACTGTATGCTGTCAGTGATAGCGGAAGTCATGGGGTAGAAGCTTTAATCCAAGTGTTTTGCAGCGCTTGGATTAAAGAGCAGCCATAATGTTAATATACATGCTAGCTGCACAGGGCATGTGCAGATAGGACGTATATAGCCGTATGGGAGTCCTGAAGGGGCTAATGAGCCATTCGTAGTTTCACTGTACCGGCTGTGCGTACTAACACGTGCATGGCTTTATCTTTGAGACAAGCATATGCTACTGCTCCCGCCCGCCGCCGCTCTCCTCGGCCGCTTTGGTGACTCTAGATAACCTCGGGCCGATTGCACTTTCCCGTACATGAATATCGACGTATGTTGAATAAAAATATCTCTACCATCAAGATCTTAATCTACATGCTGTAGTTGTATTCTTTATCTTATTAACATTCATTCTCAAACAGAAAAGTGTTGACAAAATGCCCTTCTAAGACTAGGGTGACATCAGTGCCAATAGTTGCTGTTGCTCTATTCCGTTCAAGGACAGAAAAACATAAAAAAACTTGTCCCCTACTACTATATCACAATTGATCTCGGTACTGTAATACTACCATCCATTACACTCAATTTGACTCTATTCAGTCATGTTTCTGTTTGATTGAATAAAAATCATACATAATGGAAAGGAGCAATCCATTTTATTTTAAATATTAAAGTCAACGAATGATGGATACAGGGAAAACAATAGTGTCTTAAAGAGGTTGTCTGGGTTTCGAGCTGAACCCAGACTTAACTCCTCCTTCCTTCATTCAGCCCCTCTGAGTTGAGCATCGGAGCATTTCATGCTCCGATGCCCCCTCTTGCCCAGTGCTGCATCGCGCATGGCGAGGGCTGTTTGTTTACCTTTTTACACTGCTAGGCAGAGATTTTAACCTAGCAGTGATCCCAGTGACATCACCAGCACTAATTGGTGGTCTTTAGTGCTGCCCTAGCCTGTTTCAGAGAGCACTGCCTTAACTGGCTGAGAGCCCTAGCTCAGGATTTGGGGAAAACACTATCTCCTTATGGAGAGTGTCTTAAATGGCATGAGGAGTCTTATAGGAATTTGTACCTGTTATTCTATACATTTAACAGATCCATTTATTTTTTAGTTTTTCTGTTGCTCTTACTGAACAGAACAATGGAAATTTCAATGAAGATGTGAGGACATTTCACTAATCTTTACAATGGTGCCTATGCCAATAAAACAATGTATCCCTACATGGAGTATCTATTTCTTAGATACATGTGCATGGATATTTTTAAGAAATACTTTAAAGAAATATTCCTAGAATTATATAAATATTTTCTAACAAAAGCTGCAAAATCTGTAGAAAAAAGCAACAGAATCCCCAGAGCTGTACAATTCTGGTAGTTTAAAATTAGCTTAAAGGGGTTGTCTAGCCTTTTTTAAAAGGATTTTCCCATCTCAGACAATGGGTGCATATCGCTAGGATATGCCCCCATTGACTCATAGGTGTGGTTCCTACCTCTGGGACCCACACCTACGCTGATAACGGAGCCCCGAAAGTTATGGAGGGAGCGCTGTGCATGCCCAACCGCCCTCCGTTCATTTCTATGGGACCTCCGGAAATAGGCGAGCACTGGCTCAGCTATTTCTGTCGGCCCCATAGAAACTACTACAGTGAGAGTGCTTGGTGGTGTCCTCTCCTTCCCCGCTTAGTTCTCAGTGTAGATGCAGGTCCCAGAGGTGGGACCCGCACCTATAAGACAATAGGGGCATATCCTAGCGATATAGCCCTATTATCTCAGATGGAAATAACCCTTTAAGTGATGGCCTGTCCTCATAATAGATCATCGCTAGCTGATCAGCAGCAGTCTGACACCTCCACCCCTGCCGATCAGCAGTTCTCTGTAGCTCCATTGCCTGAACTCTGTGTGAAGCTTGAAGTCAATGGGAGCACCACTTCAATGATAAGCTCAGTTCACTACAAAGCATATGAACCTGTCTGCTTCTGGCGATATTGCCAAATAGCTGATTGGCAGAGGTGCAGAGTGCTGGACCTCCGCAGATGAGCCACTGATGACCTATCCTGTGGAAAGGCCATCACTGAAAAAAAACTGGACAACCCCTTTAAATTTTCTTTGCAGCCTTTTATACAATTCCCTATAAGTAGAGTTGAGCGAACACCTGGATGTTCGGGTTTGAGAAGTTCGGCCAAACTTCAAGAAAATGTTCGGGTTCTGGACAGGCATGGAACAACAGACCGACCATTGGTTGGTGCCACTGAGCCTCCAGTCCGGCCTAGTGTTGTGCGCTAATGGGCAAAATATACTAGCAGGTCTGGGCCTAGCCAGTTTGACACACATCCTCTGCCTGACACATGTGCTGAATTTGGGGTGCAGAAATTCCTAAACACCAGACAGTGAAAATCAATTCAGTTAATCAAACACACACAACACCCCCACCCCCCCTTTCATTCAAACCATTAACATTTTTACAAATTGTCTTAAAAACAAATTAAAATAACTATAATGCAGCTAAACTTACTATATAAACAAACAAAACTATATACACGCCTTATCCTTAACTTAAGGCCAGTGACATCCAAGTGGATCGAAGGGTGGGTTCCTGCACCAACATAGTTCCCCTGGCCTAGAACACAATTGTCCAGGCAGGGTACAGTTCTGGAGGATGAGGGGGATAAGTAGGATGAGGAGGAGTAGGAGGAACCGTGTTCTCAGCAGGGTGGCACCCAAGCCAGCTCACTGGCAGCTGGGTCACCATCAGCACCTCAGAAGGCTGGGTTAGCATTGGCAAAATGTGGGAAAGCTTTGTCATCACGCCACAACAACCTGCACCACCAGCAGATCTGGAACGTGTTAGCAGGAGGCAGCATTTCAGCAACATGGTGGAAGAGTACACGTACTGACTGATGGGTTTGCCCAGGGGCGTAGGTACAGGGAACAATGAGAAGCTACTGTTTTTTGCCCCTGACCTAGAAGGGGCCCATCCAGGAGGAGGAGGAGGACTAAAAGACTTTGTCAGGGCCCCCTCAACAGTATTATACAATTAAATTAGATACAGTGGCAGTATAGACAGTGTAGAAAGCGGATGGAAAATAAACCCAAACAGCCTCACACCCTACACACTCAACACCCCCCCCCCCCTTCACTCAAACCATTAACAAACTATTTACAAATTTACATAAAAAAAATATTAAAATAACTATAAGACAGCTAAACTAACCATATAAAGAAACAAAACTATAAACACGCCTTATCCTTAATTTAAGGCCAACCAAATACAAGTGGCTCAGAGGGTGGGTATCTGCACCAACATAGGCCCTGGCCTGGAACACAATTTTCCAGCCAGGGCACAGTTCTGGAGGATGAGGAAGAGGAGTAGGAGGAACGCTGGGGGATACACAGGACACAGACGATATACCTCCCTCAAAGAGGATAGCTTGTCCTTGCCTCTGGGCAGCCTGGCAGACATGAGCGACTACATGCTGCAGTGCCTGCGCAACGACTGCCCAGTTACTGCCACATTCTAACTTGTGCTAATTACTGTGTGGCCACCCTGCTGCATCCCCAAAACAAGGACTATGTAACGTCCTTAATTGCCTCACTGGAGTGTAATAGGAAGATGAGCCCGCTAGAAGACATGCTGCTCATGGCATTCACACCTGACACTCAGTGGAAGCACAAGGTGAAGGCAGAGGAGGAGGAGGAAGAATTTTCCAATGCAGCTGGGTCACCAGCAACACCTCAGAAGGCAGGGTTAGCATGGGAATAATGTGGAAAAGCTTTGTCATCATGCCACAACAACCTGCACCACCAGCAGATCTGGAACATCTTAGCAGGAGGCAGCATTTCAGCAACATGGTGGAACAGTACACATACTGAATGATGGGTCTGCCTAGGGGAATAGCTACAGGGGAAGCAGAGAAAGCAACTGCTTTGGGGCCGTGACCTAGAAAGGGCCCATCCAGGAGGAGGAGGAGGACTAACAGTATTATACAATGAAATTATATACAGTGGCAGTATGTACATTGTAGAACGTGAATGGAACAGCTGCTGGGCCTGGTCTGAGAGAGCGATCTTTAGTAGCCACAGGCATGGCGGCCAGGGCCGGCGCGTCCTATAAGTGGACTAGGCCACCGCGTAGCGCGCCCCTTGGGAAGGAGCGCTGATAGGAGCGCCAGCCCCGCCTCATGCTGCAGCCGCCTGAGCGCTCTATATAGAGCCTCTGGCGGCTGCAGCACTGCCCGGGCTGGCGCGTCCATGAGGGCGCACCGCCCAGGCGCAGCAAGAGGAGAGGAGCTGACAGGAGGGAAGTGCTCAGCGCTCCCTCCTGTCACTCCATTGTAGTGTTGCCAAGCCCTGAATGGTCCGTGGGTACAGGGAGCATTCGTCTCCTGTACCCGGCCGGACTGACATGAAGTGCGCACACAGTGTGCACTTGTGCACATCCTGTCAGTCCCCTCAGGTACAGGAAACAAAAGCACCTGTACCCGCGGACCATACAGGGCTCGGCCACGCTACACTAGAGGTAGGGGGGAGAAAGAGAATGACAGGGGGTGGGGTGAAGAATGACAAGGGGGGGGGAGAGAATTACAAGGGGGGGTGAAGAATAACAAGAGGGGGGAGAGAATGACAAGGGGGGGAGTGAAGAATGACAAGGGGGGTGAAGAATGACAAGGAGGGGGTGAAGAATGACAAGAGGGGGGAGAGAATGACAAGGGGGGGAGTGAATGACAAGAGAGGGGGAGAGAGAGAACTGTTGTTAGTTAAAGGGGTTCTGCAGTTTATTTAAACTGATGATCTATCCACTGGATAGATCATCAGCATCTGATCGGGAGGGGTCCGACACCTGAGACCCCTGACGATCAGCTGTTTGAGAAGGCAGCTGCGCTGGCAGTAGCGGCTCAGTCCTCTTGCTGTTTACTGCAGGCACAGTGACGTCACGACTAGTATCACTGGCCTTGGCGGGGTTAAGCTCTGTTCACATGAATGAAGCTTAGCCCCACCCAGGCCAGTGATACAAGTCGTGACGTCAGAAGGCTGAGGCGCTACTGCCAGCGCCGCTGCCTTCTCAAACAGCTGATTGGCGGGGGTCCCGGGTGTCAGACTCCTGCCGATCAGTTTAAATAAACTGCAGAACCCCTTTAATATGGTAGATCATATGGGTGGGGCATTGTGATGTCACATGAGGGGGGGGGCGGCAAACTTTTCTTTTGCCTAGGGCGGCAAAAATCCTTGCACCGGCCCTGATGGCGGCATGAAAGGAAGGGGTTTGCGGAAAAATTACTTGGGGATGGGGGTCCCATTCAAAAATTTGATGTGGTGCCTAATCATTTCTAGCTACGCCACTGGGTCTGCCCCATTCAACTTCTGGGTCATAAATTGGGCACAAACCTGAGTTTGCCCTTTACGCCTTGGAGGTGCTGGCCTACCCAGCAGCCACAGTATTGTCTGAACGTGTGTTTAGCATGGCTGGTGGCATTATCACAGACAAGCGCAGCCGCCTGTCCGCAGACAATGTGGGCAAGCTTTCTTTTATTAAAAAGAACCAGGCAAGGATCCCACAGGACTTGTTTGTACCTTATGCAGAATAGACATGTATACCGTTCTCACCCAACCACTGTTATACTACCGTGCACCTACGCTTTGTTTTATTTTTTATATTTTCCCAATGTTTTGGGGTCTACACGAATTTATTTAAAAAATAAAAAATCATTTATTGGCGACTACCGTTGGCTTCAAAGCCCAAAAAGGCTTTAATTCATGCAAGAATGTAAACCGCCAATTGTAAGTTCCCTGTCAGTTATGCAGTGAAGGGGTTTGTACCTGGCAAAAATGGTAATATTTCACCCAACAATTTAAAATCTACCCTTTGCTGGACAGTATTAAACTTGGCCAGCCACAGATGGAACCACTGATTAACGGTATTGCTATTTTGGCAATTGAATTTCACCCTAGAACAAAATATATCCTTTGCCGGACACTATTAAACTTGGCCAGCCACTGCTGGGACACCAGATTTAGGGGATTGCTAATTTGGGAAATGAATTTCACCCCAGAAAATGATCTATCCTTTGCCGGACACTATTAAACTTGGCCAGCCACAGCTGAAAACACTGATTTACGGTTTTGCTATTTTGGCAATTGAATTTAAACCCAGAAAATTATCTATCCTTTGCTGCACACTATTAAACTTGGCCGGCCACTACTGTGACACCAGATTTAGGGAATTGCTATTTTGGCAATTGAATTTCACCCCAGAACAAAATATATCCTTTGCCGGACACTATAAAACTTGGCCAGCCACAGCTGGAACCACTGATTAACGGTATTGCTATTTTGGCAATTTATTTCACCCTAGAACAAAATATATCCTTTGCTGGACACTATTAAACTTGGCCAGCCACTGCTGGGACACCAGATTTAGGGGATTGCTATTTTGACAATTGAATTTCACCCCAGAAAATTATCTATCCTTTGCCAGACACCATTAAACTTGGCCAGTCACTGCTGGGACACCAGATTTAGGGGATTGCTATTTTGGCAATTGAATTTCACCCGAGAACTAAATATATCCTTTGCTGGAACTATTAAACTTGGCCAGCCACAGCTGAAACCACTGATTTATGGTATTACTATTTTGGCAATTGAATTTCACCACAGAACAAAATATATATCCTTTGCCGGACACTATTAAACTTGGCCAGCCACAGCTGAAACCACTGATTTACGGTATTGCTATTTTGGCAATTGAATTTCACCCCAGAACAAAATATGTCCTTTGCCGGACACTATTAAACTTGGCCAGCCACTGCTGGTACACCAGATTTAGGGGATTGCTATTTTGGCAATTGAGTATCACCCCAGAAAATTATCTATCCTTTGCCAGACACTATTAAACTTGGCTAGCCACAGCTGAAGCCACTGATTTACGGTATTGCTATTTTTGCAATTGAATTTCACCCCAGAAAATGATCTATCCTTTGCCTGACACGATTAAACTTGGCCAGCCATATAAACTTAGCCAGCCACTGCTGGGACACCAAATTTAGGGGATTGCTATTTTGGCAATTGAATTTCACCCCAGAACAAAATATATCCTTTGCCGGACACTATTAAACTTGGCCAGCCCCAGCTGAAACCACTGATTTACGGTATTGCTATTTTGGCAATTGGACTTCACCCAAGTAAATTATCTATCCTGTGCCGGACACTATAAAACTTGGCCAGCCACTGCTGGGACACCAGATTTACGGTATTGCTATTTTGACAATTGAATTTCACTCGAGAAAATTATCTATTCTTTGCCGGACACTATTAAACTTGGCCAGCCACTGCTGGGACACTAGATTTAGGGGATTGCTATTTTGGCAATTGAATTTCACCCCAGAACTAAACATATACTTTGCCGGACACGATTAAACTTGGCCAGCCACAGCTGAAACCACTGATTTACGGTATTACTATTTTGGCAATTGAATTTCACCTAAGAACAAAATATAGCCTTTGCCAGACACTATTAAACTTGGCCAGCCACTGCTGGGACACAAGATTTAGGGGATTGCTATTTTGGCAAATGAAATTCACCCCAGAAAATGATCAATCCTTTGCCGGACACTGTTAAAATTGGCCAGCCACAGCTGAAACCACTGATTTACCGTATTGCTATTTTGGCAATTGAATTTCACCTCAGAAAATTATCTATCCTTTGCCGGACACTATTAAACTTGGCCAGCCACTGCTGGGACACCAGATTTAGAGGATTGCTACTTTTGCAATTGAATTTCACCCCAGAAATTATCTATCCTTTGCCGGACACTATTAAACTTGGCCAGCCATCTAAACTTGGCCAGCCACTGCTGGGACACCATATTTAGGGGATTGCTATTTTGGCAATTGAATTTCACCCTAGAAAATTATCTATCCTTTGCTGGACACTATTAAACTTGGCCAGCCACAGCTGAAACCAATGATTTACGGTATTGCAATTTTGGCAATTGAATTTCACCCCAGAAAATTATCTATCCTTTGCCGGACGCTATTAAACTTGGCCAGCCATCTAAACTTGGCCAGCCACTGCTGGGACACCATATTTAGGGGATTGCTATTTTGGCAATTGAATTTCACCCTAGAAAATTATCTATCCTTTGCTGGACACTATTAAACTTGGCCAGCCACAGCTGAAACCAATGATTTACGGTATTGCAATTTTGGCAATTGAATTTCACCCCAGAAAATTATCTATCCTTTGCCGGACGCTATTAAACTTGGCCAGCCACTGCTGGGACACCAGATTTACGGTATTGCTATTTTGGCAATTGAATTTCACCCCAGAAAATTATCTATCCTTTGTCGGACACTATGAAACTTGGCCAGCCACAGCTGAAACCACTGATTTACGGTATTGCTATATTAGCAATTGAATTTCACTCCAGAAAATGATCTGTCCTTTGCCGGACACTATTAAACTTGGCCAGCCGCTGCTGGGACACCAGATTTTAGGGGATTGCTATTTTAGCAATTGAATTTCACCCCAGAACAAATTCTTTACCTTGCTGGACACTATTAAACTTGGCCAGCCACAGCTGAAACCACTGATTTATGGTATTGCTATTTTGGAAATTGAATTTCACCCCAGAACAAAACATATATCCTTTGCCGGACACTAAAAAACTTGGCCAGCCACAGCTGAAACCACTGACTTACGGTATTGCTATTTGGGCAATTGAATTTCACCCCAGAACAAAATATATCCTTTGCCGGACACTATTAAACTTGGCCAGCCACTGCTGGGACACCAGATATAGGGGATTGCTATTTTGGCAATTGAAATTCACCCCTGAAAAATATCTATCCTTTGCAGGACACTATCAAACTTGGCCAGCCACTGCTGGGACACCAGATTTAGGGGATTGCTGTCTTGGCAATTTAACCCCAGAAAATTATCTATCCTTTGTCAGACACTAATAAACTTGGCCAGCCACAGATGGAAACAATGATTTACGGTATTGCTATTTTGGCAATTGAATTTCACCCCAGAAAATTATCTATCCTTTGCCGGTCACTATTAAACTTGGCCAGCCACTGCGGTTACACCAGATTTACGGTATTGCTATTTTGGCAATTGAATTTCACCCGAGAACAAAATATATCCTTTGCCAAACACTATTAAACTTGGCCAACCACAGCTGAAACCACTGATTTACGGTATTGCTATTTTGGCAATTTAATTTCACCCCAGAAAATGATCTATCCTTTGCCGGACACTATTAAACTTGGCCAGCCACTGCTTGGACACCAGATTTAGGGGATTGCTATTATGGCAATTGAATTTCACCCCAGAACAAAATATATCCTTTGCCGGACACTATTAAACTTGGCCAGCCACAGCTGAAACCACTGGTTTACGGTATTGCTATTTTGGCAATTGAATTTCACCCCAGAAAATTATCTATCCTTTGCCGGACACCATTAAACTTGGCCAGCCACTGCTGGGACACCAGATTTAGGGGATTGCTATTTTGGCAATGTGAATTTCACCCCAGAACAAAATATATGCTTTGCCGGACACTATTAATCTTGGCCAGCCACAGCTGAAACCACTGATTTATGGTATTGCTATTTTGGCAATTGAATTTAACCCCAGAAAAAAAAATATCCTTTGCCGGAAACTATTAAACTTGGCCAGCCACTGCTGTGACACCAGATTTAGGGGATTGCTATTTTGGCAATTGAATTTAACCCCAGAAAATTATATATCCTTTGCTGGACACTATTAAACTTGGCCAGCCATTGCTGGGACACCAGATTTAGGGGATTGCTATTTTGGCAATTGAATTTCACCACGGAAAATAATCTATCCTTTACCAGACAGCAGACAGTATTACACTTGGCTAGCCACAGCTGGAACATAAGATTTAGGGGATTGCGATTTTGTCAATTGAATTTCACCCCTCAATAACATATAGAAATTTCTATCCTGAGTTTCTAGGGGTGACAATAAGCACAGCCAAGCCCCTGATGTAGGATATAGCAAAAAAAAAAACAAAAACTAGTATTGATGGATTGATGGACTTTGTGGCAGCTTGTGCTGGTGCACCACAAGACACAAAATGGCCGCTGATCACCCCAGAAAAAAGTGACAGAAAAACGCTCTGTGCAGCCTAAAAACCAGTGAGCAATTAACTATCAGAAGTTGAATGATTCACAGCTGTAGATCGATCATTTCATTAGGTGTTTTTGCTGAGTTTTCCCTGCCTAATCTTACTTTCACAGCAGCTTCGTTCTATCCCTACACTAATCAGAGCAGAGTGACGTGCGGCGCTATGTGACTCCAGCTTAAATAGAGGCTGGGTCACATGCAGCACTTGGCCAATCACAGCCTTGTCATTAGTATTCATGGCTGTGATGGCTTCTTAGGGCAAGTGGTAAAACGCTAGCTGATTGGCTGCTGTGCAGCCCTTCAGAAAGCGGCAAGAAATCGCCGAACAACGAAACCGAACCCAAACTTTTTTGAAAATGCTCGGGTCCAGGTCCGTGTCCCGAACACCCCAAAATTCGGTACGAACCCGAACTATACAGTTCGGGTTCGCTCAACTCTACTTATACGTTCACTCTTAATAAGATATTTTATTGACCACGCTTATTGACATCTCAGCAGAATATGATATAATGGTGACAATGCTTTATCCTTAGTAGAGTTTTGAAACACTTTTACTTTAGCTTTCAGTGATTCTGAGTTTTATTTTGTACAGGCTGACAATTCTGAATAAGAACAGTAATTGCATAGGCTATTTGATTGATCTGTTAAGCTGTAAGTAAAGAAGTGCTCAGTTGCAACTATTACAGTACATTTGTTTGTTAAAATTTTCAAATCATTATATATCTGTGTTAAACATGCTGACAATGCTGTCATGTACCTAAACATTAAATCTTACCATTAGAGATGAGCAAATTTCTCAAACATTCGATTCGGCTGGTTTGCCAAATTTTTAGAAAAAATTTGGTTTGATCCGAATTTATTTGTGGCGAATCGCGTTAAAAAACGTCTATTTCCTGGCTGCAGATAGCCTTTATAGAGGTGTAGAACACTGTGCCTTGCAGTACCACGCATAGGGAGTCTGCTGTGGTAGTGAAACAATACTGTGAGTCAGTATGACATGCAGATGACAGGCGTCGCTCTTCATTTATATGGGCAGTTACTGAGCCAAAAGTGACCAAATAACTCAAGTGTGAACTGAGCCTTATAGGTCAATGTTAGCGTCAGGAAGAAGCGCACTCCTTTTACACCATCGCCAGCTGATTCCACATAGATGTCTACAGAACCTGTTCTATTAAATGGTGATACAAGTAGAGCCCCCTGACAGAGTGGAGAGAGTGTCAGCAGTAAGTTTGAGCTGACATCACTGATTATTTCCTCTGATCCGTCAGACGAATAAACCCCCAAAAAATGGATCCTGTCTGTGTAGCACCCACCTTTACTTGGCCAGCATATGGTCATCAATCAAGCAGTATTGATAATGCCCAAAAAAAAAACTGGGGTGGATCCAAAACAGAGATGACACATCAATGGAATATTTGCATGTGTTCTGTGTTTTGTACCCAGTTCTGATTTTGGCTACCAAATTATAAGCCAGTTTGGATGCAAAATAGGGACCATGTCATGCAGGCCTTACAGCTGTTACATAGACAGGATCTGTTGTGCGTCTCATTTTTCCTTCCTTCTGACAAATCAGAAGAAGGGTCAAACAAATGATGATGTCAGCCAGGCCGACGGCAAAATAGTGGCCCAGTCATGAAGTGGGGAGGGTGGGAACAGCATGAGAAGTCCACAAAGTGGCCCTATGATATAGGGGTGACCACAAAGTGGTCCAATGACAGAGTCTGGAGAAGGCAGCAGCATCAGGAGGCAACAGAATGGCACAATGACAGAGGGTGTAGGTGGGGGCAGCAGCATCAGGAGGTGGCCACAGAGTGGCACAATGACAGTGTAGAGGTTGCAGAAGCAGCATCAGGAGGCCAAAGAGTGGCACACTGACAGAGTGTGGAGGTGGTGGCAGCGGCAGCATTAGGGAGGAGGCCACAGAGTGGCACAATGACAGAGTGTTGAGGTAGCAGTAGCATCAGGAGACCAGAGTGGCAAGGTGACATAGTGTGGAGGTGGCAGCAGCATCAGGAGACCACAGAGTGGCAAGGTGTCATAGTGTGGAGGTGACAACAGCATCATGAGACCACAGAGTGGCAAGGTGACATAGTGCGGAGGTGGCAACAGCATCATGAGACCACAGAGTGGCAAGTTGAGATAGTGTGGAGGTGGCAGCAGCATCAGTAGATCACAGAGTGACCCAGTGACAGAGTGGGAAGGTGGGTGGCAATACCAGTACCAGCTGAAGATGGTGGGTTAATGAAGGAACACTTGGCATCAGATGTGTGGCATCAGGCCGATGGCAGCATCAGAATTGTAGCTGAGGCAGGTAGCCAGAAGAAACCGGTCTCTTTTGTCAAAATGTTGGTGTGGCATCATGTATGATCTAGTCTGATGCATCAGGCATTGGTGGGTGGAAATCCTGGCTGATCCATACCTGATTCATCTTGACAAAGGTCAGTCTCTCCACATTTTGGGCAGACAGGCGAGTTCTCCTTGGGATACCCATGGCTCCCGACGCACATCCGCTCTGATGCCACACTACTGGCCAGGTAGGACAGCCTTTCCAGGGCAAACTCTGCCAGTTGCAGCCACAAATCCAGTTTGGCTGCCCATAAGTCCAGCGGAACTTCAATGTGGGGTGGCAGGGTGCACTCCAAGTATGCCACCACCTGCTGGTTGAGGTCCTGATCCAGGTCTAGCTGCTTGTGCTGCTGGTGAGTAGTTTCTTCACTAGGCGGGTAAAGAAAGCTGATCATCAATGACTCTAGACTTAAGTTACTGCTGATTGAGCTGGAACTGCTCCTACCCCCCCCCTCTTTCCCTGACACAGCAGCAATGGCAAAGGAACATGAGCGTAGAGGCAGACCTGCAAAAGGATGGACAATAGCATAGATAGGCAGCGGCCAACATAGGATGTCTCTATAGTAGTTCAGTTTGGTCTCCCTCTCAGCGGTTGTAGAAAAGGCCCACATTTTTTACCAGTAGTGAGGGTCCAACAAGGTGGAGAGCCAGAAGTCATCCCTCTGCTGAATGGTGACAATTCGGCTGTCAACCACGCAAGCAAGTGAGCATGCATCGGACCATTTGTGCAAGAGACTCGGAGGGACTCCCGGCCTCCATCTCCACTGAATACTGCCACGGTGTGTCTGGTTCCACTGCCTCGTCTTCCTCCTCTCCCTGTAGCTCCTCTGGCTGCTCCTCCTCTCTTGTCACCTGTGTAGAAAAACCACCCTTTTCGCTACACATTGCTTGTGCTCCAATGTGCTCCTCCTCCTCCAGTTGAGGCCCCACAGGGCTCATGTGGCCGTGAGATCTAGGCGCAACGTCTCCAGTCCCCTGACTAGCCAGATCTCCCAGCATCTGTTCCAGGACATGAAGCAGTGGAATGACTTTGTTCATCCCATAGTCCTGGCGACTGACAAATAATGTGGCCTTCTCTAAGTGCCTGAGCAAATGGCAGGTGTCACGCATGAGCTGCCACTGGCTGACATCGAAACTACACAGGGGAGTACTCCTGTCCGCTTGGATCATCAAGAAATTGTTTATGGCTTTTCTCTGTTCGTATAGTCGATCAAACATATGGAGGGTGGCATTCCAACTGGTGGAAACGTTGCATACCAGCCTACGTTGGGGGATTCCTTTCTGCCGCTGCAGCTCAAGGAGGGTGTGCTTTGCAGTGTATGAGTGGCTGAAGAACATGCAAAGTTTCCTGGCCATTTTTAGGATGTCTTTCAGATTGGTGGAAGACTTCAGGAACCGCTTGACAACCATATTGAACACGTATGCCATGCAAGGCGCATGGCTCGGCCCTTCTTGATGCAGCGCCGACACCATGTTCTTCCATTTGTCAGTCACCAAGGTTCCAATTTTGAGTTGTCGCGGAGAAAGCCAGGATTTGATATCTGGAGGGGTACTTTGATTGGTCCCTGCAGTGGAGGCTGAGGACACAGTGGAGGATGAGGAGGCATAGGCTGACATTGTCGCAGGACCAACGGCGTGAGAACATGGAGGCTGAAGCGGTGTCATTTGGCCAAGTTGCTAGTGTTTCTGTGCAGGAGCCACATTCACCCAGTTGGCCGTAAAGGACATGTATTGTCCTTGACTGTAGTTACAGCTCCATATGTCGGCGCTGCCGTGCACTTTCGCAGACACCGACAGGCTCAAGGACTGGCCCACCTTCTGTTTTACATACGTGTGCAGGGCTGGTACTGCCTCTTTGGAAAAGAAATGACAGATTGTGACTCTCCACCTCAGCTCAGCACAAGCTATCAGTTCAGTCCACCACTTGGAAAGGGAGGGGCTGCAGCCCTAGCAACTTGGCCAGGAGCACATTCAGCTTTTGGGCCGTTGGATGAGTGCACGCATACTGTTGTCTCTTGGCAATCTCTTTGATGATTGATTGCTAATAGAATGACTGACGAGGCATAGGATGCAGAGGAGGAGCAGGAGCTTTAGGACCAGCAGATGATGGGAAGGACAGACAGCTCCCTTCAGCTGAGGTCGTGAAGCCTTGACTGCCTGAAATCGGGTCCATTGGGTGTTGCAGCGGTTGCCACCACATCGGAGCTACGGCTCTCCCACGCCACTTTATGGTGACGCTGCATACAGGTTGACGCAGGGCCGTGGTGCCAACATTGGCACCCTGGCCATGCTTTACCTTCTGCCTACAGATTCTACAAATGGCCATGTTCACCTCCTCTGGCGGCTTAACAACAAACTGCTACACCACCGAGTAGGTGATTTTACTAGTGTTGAGCGAGCATGCTCGGCCAAACACCAGTTCGGCTCGAACATCGCGATGCTCGGCACATCGCAATGTATGGCCGAATACAGTGTGTCCTCGAGCGCGATGGTCGAGTCGCCTTCCCACACGTTTGTTGGCTGCTACACAGCCAATAAACGTGCAGGTAAGTACTGCCTCTCACAGTAATGCCGTAGCCATGTTGGTTACTGGCATTACAGTTATTGGTTGGCCGAAACGCTTCATCGGATGCTTTATAGTTCGGCTCAGTCTTATTCAGGGAGAGCTGTGCTGTAGAAGGGACAGATAGTGTAGGGAATTTAATTTTATGTTTTTGTTTAAACAGGGTTGGTGTTAGAGACCCGAAAGTACTTTTAAGGACTACTGTTGTGTCTGGCAACAATATATATTTATTTATATATATATAGCATGCAATTGTTTGGCCACTGCAGAGAGTGACATTATCTGCGCTATATCTCCTGTGTAACGTGTGCACAGCCTAAAAATATCGGTGACATCCAATGTACTTTTTCCATAGACAGTGTCCGCTGCGGACAGTGACATTACCTGCGCTACATCTCCTGTATAACTCTTGCGCATCCTAAAAATATGTGCGACATCCAGTATACTTCTTCCGTTGACGCTGCCAACGGTGACATTACCTGCGCTACATCTCCAGTATAATGTGTGCGCATACTAAAAGTATCTGTGACATCCAGTGTACTTTTTCCGTAGACGCTGCGGACAGCGACATTATCTGTGCTACATCTCCTGTTTAACGTGTGCGCATACTAAAAATATCTGTGACATCCTTTGCACTTTTTCCATAGACGGTGTCCGCTGAGGACAGTTACATTACCTGCGCTACATCTCCTGTATAAAGTTTGCGCATCCTAAAAATATCTTTGACATCCAGTGTACCTTTTCCATAGACGCTGCGGACAGCGACATTATCTGCGCTACATCTCCTGTTTGACGTTTCCACATCCCAAATATCTGTGACATTGACTGTAATTTTTTTCTTAACCACTGTTGACAGCTTCGCCATTACCTGTGGTACCTCTGCTGTATAACATTTCCGCATCCCAAATATCTGTGACATTGACTGTACGTTTTTCTTAGCCGCTGTTGACATCAGTCCCATTACCTGTGGTACCTCTTCTGTATAACGTTTCCGCATCCCAAATATCTGTGACATTGACTGTAATTTTTTCTTAGCCGCTGTTGACAGCAGCGCCATTACCTGTTTTATCTCTCCTGTATAACGTTTCTGCATCCCAAATATCAGTGACTTTGACTGTAATTTATTTGCGCATACACTTAAAAAAACCGCGCTACTGTACGTTCGACATACTTGCAAGCATATACACCATTTAATATTAGGAAGGTGAGCAGTAAGTGAAGGGGAAGTGGCCGTGGCCCTGGGCGTGGTGAAACAGTGCCTGCTGGCAGAGCACAAGAAACACAGTCATCCATGATACCTAGCATCATGTCCCAGTTTGGAGGGTGGCGCAGGACACCACTCTCAAAGTCAGACCAGTGCGAGCAGGTTGTTGTTACAGTAGGTCAACAAGTCAGGAGGATGACCAGAGTGAGGAAGTGGAAGAGGAGGTGGTGGACGATGAAATCATTGACTCAACCTGGGAAGGTGGCAAGCCGAGCGAGGACAGCAGTACAGAGGGGGAGGGTTCCACAGCACCGCAACAGGCTGTTAGAGGCATTGGGGTGGCTAAAGGAAGAAGGCTGGCCACACCAAACAGGCCCACAACTGTTCCCCGGAGCATTCCCTATACGGAAATCTTCCTTTGCCAAGGAGTAGGTGTTCCGCAGTCTGCTGCTTTTTTGATTAAAGTGCAGACGATAAAAGAATAGTCATTTGCAACCCGTGCCGTACCAAAATAAGCAGGGGCGTGAACACTAGTAGCCTCTGCACCACCAGCATGATCCGCCACATGGCATCAAAGCACCCTAATAGGTGGGCCAAACGGCTGGGTCCACAATCAGTGTCTGCAGGTCACACCACTGCTTCCTCTTCCACTGTGTTACATGCTGGCCAATCCCCTGTCCAAGACGCAGGCCCGGATGCCTCCCGCCTTGCACCTGGACTGCAAATACCATCAGCTAGCACATCCACTTCTGTGTCCCAGCGCAGCGTACAGATGTCCATACACCAGGCCTTTGAAGGACAGAGCAAATAACAAGCCACCCACCAACAGGCCATAGCACTTTCCAAATTGCTGGCCCTGGAAATGTTGCCATTTAGGCTTGTGGACACTGAAGCTTTCCGCAGCCTGATGGCAGCGGCCATCCCTCGTTACTAAGTCCCCAGCCGCCACAATGTTGCCCGGTGTGCCGTCCCCGCCTTACACCAGCATGTGTCCCGTAACATCAACCGTCCCCTGACCAATGCAGTTATTGGGAAGTTCCATTTAACGACTGACACATGGACAACTGCTTGTGGCCAGGGATGCTACATTTCCCTGACTGCACACTGGGTGAACGTTGTGGAGGCCAGGAGCGATTCGTACCTTGAGCTGCCGACGCCAAGGATTGTGGGCCCTATTTCCATCAGGATTTCCGCCACCACCTACATTAATGGCTGCACCCCCCCTTCTCCACCTCCTCCTCCACTTCCATCTCTGAATTCTCATCTTGCAGCACCAGTCAGCCATCCGTCATTGGCTGGAAGCAAGATAGCACTGCAGTGGGCAAGCAGCAACAGGCCATGCTAAACTTATTTGCTTAGGTGAAAAACAGCAAACTGCAGCAGAGCTATGGCAGGGTATAAGGGACCAGACTGAGCTGTGGCTCTTGCCACTCAACCTACAACCAGGCATGGTTATGTCTGATAATAGCCATAACTTGGTGGCGGCTTTGGAGCTCAGCAAGCTCACACACATACCATGCCTAGCCCACGTGTTAAACTTAGTGGTTCAGCGATTTCTCAAAACCTACCCAATTTGCTTGAGCTACTGATGAAGGTGTGCCGCGTGTGTGCCCATTTCCGAAGGTAATGTATAGCTGCCGCCGGTCTGGCAACGCTGAAGCAGCACTTGCAATTGCCAGCTCACCGACTGTTGTGCGACGTGAGCACGTGCTGGAACTCCACGTTCCACCTGTTGTCCAGGCTTTCTGAGCAGCAGAGGGCAGTAGTGGAATACCAGCTGCAACATGGTTGTCGCCTTTTCAGTCAGCTTCCACTCTTCACAAGAGACGAGTGGGCATGGATGTCTGACCTCTGTGAATTAAACTTGGCCATCCACAGCTGAAACCACTGATTTATGGTATTGCTATTTTGGCAATTGAATTTCACCCCAGAACAAAATATATCCTTTGCCGGACACTATTAAACTTGGCCAGCCAGAGCTGAAACCACTGATTTATGGTATTGCTATTTTGGCAATTAAATTTCACCCCAGAACAAAATATATTCTTTGCCGGACACTAATAAGCTTGTCCAGTCACAGCTGGAACACCAGATTTACGGTATTTCTATTTTTGCAACTGAATTTCACCCCAGAAAATAATATATCCTTTGACGAACACTATGAAACTTGTCCAGTCACAGCTAGAACACCAGATTTACTGTATTTCTATTTTTGCAACTGAATCCCCCCCCCCCCCAGAAAATTATCTATCCTTTGCCAGACACTATGAAACTTGTCCAGTCACAGCTGGAACACCAGATTTACGGTATTTCTATTTTTGCAACTGAATTTCACCCCAGAAAATAATATATCCTTTGACGAACACTATGAAACTTGTCCAGTCACAGCTAGAACACCAGATTTACTGTATTTCTATTTTTGCAACTGAATCCCCCCCCCCCCCAGAAAATTATCTATCCTTTGCCAGACACTATGAAACTTGTCCAGTCACAGCTGGAACACCAGATTTACTGTATTTCTATTTTTGCAACTGAATTTCACCCCAAAAAATAATAAATCCTTTGACGGACACTATTAAACTTGGCCATCCACTGCTGGGCACCAGATTTAAGGGATTGCTATTTTGGCAATTGAATTTCACCCCAGAAAATTATCTATTCTTTGCCGGACACTATTAGACTTGGCCAGCTACAGCTGAAACCACTGATTACTGGTATTGCTTTTTTGCAACTGAATTTAACACGCAAAAAATAATATATCCTATGACTCACACTATGAAACTTGTCAAGTCACAGCTGGAACACCAGATATTCGGTATTTCTATTTTTGCAACTGAATTTAACCCCAGAAAATAATATATCCTTTGACGGACACTATGAAACTTGTCCAGTCACAGCTGGAACACCAGATTTACTGTATTTCTATTTTGCAACTGGATTTCACCCCAGAAAATAATATATCCTTTGCCGGACACTATTAAACTTGGCCAGCCACAGCTGAAACCACTGATTTACGGTATTGCTATTTTGGCAATTGAATTTCACCCCAGAACAAAATATATCCTTTGCCGGACACTATTAAATTTGGCCAGCCAAAGCTGAAACCACTGATTTACGGTATTGCTATTTTAGCAATTGAATTTCACCCAAGAACAAAATATATCCTTTGTGGACACTAATAAACTTGGCCAGCCACTGCTGGGACTCCAGATTTATGGTTTTGCTATTTTGACAATTGAATTTCACCCCAGAACAAAATATATCCTTTGCCAGACACTATTAATCTTGTCCAGTCACAGCTGGAACACCAGATTTACGGTATTTCTATGTTTGCAACTAAATTTCACCCCAGAAAATTATATATCCTTTGACGGACACTATGAAACTTGTCCAGTTACAGCTGAAACACCAGATTTACTGTATTTCTATTTTGTCAACTGAATTTCACCCCAGAAAATAATAAATCCTTTGACGAACACTATGAAACTTGTCCAGTCACAGCTAGAACACCAGATTTACTGTATTTCTATTTTTGCAACTGAATTTCACCCCAAAAAATAATAAATCCTTTGATGGACACTATTAAACTTGGCCATCCACTGCTGGGACACCAAATTTAAGGGATTGCTATTTTAGCAATTGAATATAACCCCAGAAAATTATCTATCCTTTGCCAGACACTATGAAACTTGTCCAGTCACAGCTGGAACACCAGATTTACTGTATTTCTATTTTTGCAACTGAATTTCACCCCAAAAAATAATAAATCCTTTGATGGACACTATTAAACTTGGCCATCCACTGCTGGGACACCAAATTTAAGGGATTGCTATTTTAGCAATTGAATATAACCCCAGAAAATTATCTATCCTTTGCTGGACACTAATAAACATGGCCAGCCACAGCTGAAACCACTGATTTACGGTATTGCTATTTTAGCAATTGAATTTCAAACAAAGAACAAAATATATCCTTTGGGGACACTAATAAACTTGGCCAGCCACTGCTGGGACTCCAGATTTATGGTATTGCTATTTTGGCAATTGAATTTCACCCCAGAACAAAATATATCCTTTGCCAGACACTATTAAACTTGTCCAGTCACAGCTGGAACACCAGATTTACAGTATTTCTATGTTTGCAACTAAATTTCACCCCAGAAAATTATCTATCCTTTGCAGGACACTATTAGACTTGGCCAGCTACAGCTGAAACCACTGTTTACGGTATTGCTTTTTTTGCAACTGAATTTAACCGCAAAAAATAATATATCCTATGACTCACACTATGAAACTTGTCAAGTCACAGCTGGAACACCAGATATTCGGTATTTCTATTTTTGCAACTGAATTTAACCCCAGAAAATAATATATCCTTTGACGGACACTATGAAACTTGTCCAGTCACAGCTGGAACACCAGATTTACTGTATTTCTATTTTTGCAACTGAATTTCACCCCAAAAAATAATAAATCCTTTGACGGACACTATTAAACTTGGCCATCCACTGCTGGGCACCAGATTTAAGGGATTGCTATTTTGGCAATTGAATTTCACCCCAGAAAATTATCTATCCTTTGTCGGACACTATTAGACTTGGCCAGCTACAGCTGAAACCACTGATTTACGGTATTGCTTTTTTTGCAACTGAATTTAACCGCAAAAAATAATATATCCTATGACTCACACTATGAAACTTGTCAAGTCACAGCTGGAACACCAGATATTCGGTATTTCTATTTTTGCAACTGAATTTAACCCCAGAAAATAATATATCCTTTGACGGACACTATGAAACTTGTCCAGTCACAGCTGGAACACCAGATTTACTGTATTTCTATTTTGCAACTGGATTTCACCCCAGAAAATAATATATCCTTTGCCGGACACTATTAAACTTGGCCAGCCACAGCTGAAACCACTGATTTACGGTATTGCTATTTTGGCAATTGAATTTCACCCCAGAACAAAATATATCCTTTGCCGGACACTATTAAATTTGGCCAGCCAAAGCTGAAACCACTGATTTACGGTATTGCTATTTTAGCAATTGAATTTCACCCAAGAACAAAATATATCCTTTGTGGACACTAATAAACTTGGCCAGCCACTGCTGGGACTCCAGATTTATGGTTTTGCTATTTTGACAATTGAATTTCACCCCAGAACAAAATATATCCTTTGCCAGACACTATTAAACTTGTCCAGCCACAGCTGGAACACCAGATTTACGGTATTTCTATGTTTGCAACTAAATTTCACCCCAGAAAATTATATATCCTTTGACGGACACTATGAAACTTGTCCAGTTACAGCTGAAACACCAGATTTACTGTATTTCTATTTTGTCAACTGAATTTCACCCCAGAAAATAATAAATCCTTTGACGAACACTATGAAACTTGTCCAGTCACAGCTAGAACACCAGATTTACTGTATTTCTATTTTTGCAACTGAATTTCACCCCAAAAAATAATAAATCCTTTGATGGACACTATTAAACTTGGCCATCCACTGCTGGGACACCAAATTTAAGGGATTGCTATTTTAGCAATTGAATATAACCCCAGAAAATTATCTATCCTTTGCCAGACACTATGAAACTTGTCCAGTCACAGCTGGAACACCAGATTTACTGTATTTCTATTTTTGCAACTGAATTTCACCCCAAAAATAATAAATCCTTTGATGGACACTATTAAACTTGGCCATCCACTGCTGGGACACCAAATTTAAGGGATTGCTATTTTAGCAATTGAATATAACCCCAGAAAATTATCTATCCTTTGCTGGACACTAATAAACATGGCCAGCCACAGCTGAAACCACTGATTTACGGTATTGCTATTTTAGCAATTGAATTTCAAACAAAGAACAAAATATATCCTTTGTGGACACTAATAAACTTGGCCAGCCACTGCTGGGACTCCAGATTTATGGTATTGCTATTTTGGCAATTGAATTTCACCCCAGAACAAAATATATCCTTTGCCAGACACTATTAAACTTGTCCAGTCACAGCTGGAACACCAGATTTACAGTATTTCTATGTTTGCAACTAAATTTCACCCCAGAAAATTATCTATCCTTTGCAGGACACTATTAGACTTGGCCAGCTACAGCTGAAACCACTGTTTACGGTATTGCTTTTTTTGCAACTGAATTTAACCCCAGAAAATAATATATCCTTTGACGGACACTATGAAACTTGTCCAGTCACAGCTGGAACACCAGATTTACTGTATTTCTATTTTGCAACTGGATTTCACCCCAGAAAATAATATATCCTTTGCCGGACACTATTAAACTTGGCCAGCCACAGCTGAAACCACTGATTTACGGTATTGCTATTTTTTTAATTGAATTTCACCCCAGAACAAAATATATCCTTTGCCGGACACTATTAAATTTGGCCAGCCAGAGCTGAAACCACTGATTTATGGTATTGTTATTTTAGCAATTGAATTTCACCCCAGAACAAAATATATCCTTTGCCGGACACTATTAAGCTTGTCCAGTCACAGCGGGAAGACCAGATTTACGGTATTTCTATTTTTGCAACTGAATTTCACCGCAGAAAATAATATGTCCTATGACGAACACTATGAAACTTGTCTAGTCACAGCTGGAACACCAGATTTACGGTATTTATATTTTTGCAACTGAATCCCCCCCCCCCCAGAAAATTATCTATCCTTTGCCAGACACTATGAAACTTGTCCAGTCACAGCTGGAACACCATATTTACTGTATTTCCATTTTGTGCAACTGAATTTCACCCCAAAAAATAATAAATCCTTTGATGGACACTATTAAACTTGGCCATCCACTGCTGGGACACCAAATTTAAGGGATTGCTATTTTAGCAATTAAATATAACCCCAGAAAATTATCTATCCTTTGCTGGACACTATTAAACATGGCCAGCCACAGCTGAAACCACTGATTTATGGTTTTGCTATTTTAGCAATTGAATTTCACCCCAGAACAAAATATATCCTTTGTGGACACTAATAAACTTGGCCAGCCACTGCTGGGACTCCAGATTTATCGTATTGCTATTTTGGCAATTGAATTTCACCCCAGAACAAAATATATCCTTTGCCAGACACTATTAAACTTGTCCAGTCACAGCTGGAACACCAGATTTACGGTATTTCTATGTTTGCAACTATATTTTACCCCAGAAAATTATATATCCTTTGACGGACACTATGAAACTTGTCCGGCACAGCTGAAACACCAGATTTACTGTATTTCTATTTTGGCAACTGAATTTTACCCCAGAAAATAATAAATCCTTTGCCGGACACTATTAAACTTGGCCAGCCACTGCTGGGACACCAGAGTTAGGGGATTGCTATTTTGGCAATTGAATTTCACCACAGAACAAAATATATACTTTTCCGGACACTATTAAACTTGGCCAGCCACAGCTGAAATCACTGATTTACGGTATTGCTATTTTGGCAATTGAATTTCACCCCAGAACAAAAAATATATCCTTTGCCGGACACTTTTAAACTTGCCCAGCCACAGCTATAACCACTGATTTATGGTATTTCAAAATAATATATCTTTTAAAGGACACTTTGAAACTTGTCCAGTCACAGCTGGAACACCAAATTTACGGTATTTCTATGTTTGCAACTGAATTTCACCCCAGAAAATAATATATCCTTTGACTGACACAATTAAACTTGTCCAGCCACAGAAGAAACCACTGATTTATGGTATTGCTATTTTGGCAATTGAATTTCACCCCAGAAAGTTATATTTCCTTTGCCGGACACTATGAAAATTGTCCAGTCACAGCTGGAACACCAGATTTACTGTATTTCTATTTTGGCAACTGAATTTCACTCCAGAAAATAATAAATCCTTTGCCGGACACTATTAAACTTGGCCAGCCACTGCTGGGACACCAGATTTAGGGGATTGCTATTTTGGCAATTGAATTTCACCACAGAAAAAAATCTATCCTTTGCCAGAGAGCAGACAGTATTACACTTGGCTAGCCACAGCTGGAACACCAGATTTAGGGGATTGCTAATTTGGCAATTTAATTTAACCCCTCAATAAAATATAGAAATTTCTATCCTAAATTTCGAGGGGTGACAATAAGCACAGCCAAGCCCCTGATGTAGGATATAGCAAAAAAAAATAAAAAACTAGTATTGATGTATTGATGGTGTCAGCTTGTGCTGGTGCACCACAAGAAAAAATATTGCATCCGATCACCCCAGAAAAAAGTGACAGAAAAACGCTCTGTGCAGCCTAAAAACCAGTGAGCAATTAACTAGCAGAAGTTGAATGATTCACAGCTGTAGATCGATCACTTCATTAGGTGTTTTTGCTGAGTTTTCCCTGCCTAATCTCGCCCTCACAGCAGCTGCGTTCTATCCCTACACTAATCAGAGCAGAGTGACGTGCGGCGCTACGTGACTCCAGCTTAACCACTTCAGCCCCCCTAGCTTAAACACCCTGAATGACCAGACCACTTTTTACAATTCTGTTCTACACTACTTTCACGGTTTATTGCTCGGTCATACAACTTACCACCCAAACGAGTTTTACCTTCTTTTCTTCTCACTAATAGAGCTTTCATTTAGTGGTACAGTATTTCATTGCTGCTGACATTTTTACTTTTTTTTATATTAATCAAAAATGACCGAAATTTTAGCAAAAAAATGACATTTTTCACTTTCTGTTGCAAAATTTTTCAAAAAAATCTACATTTCTATATAAATTTTTCTCTAAATTTATTGTTCTACATGTCGTTGATAAATAAAAATCCAATAAGTGTATACTTATTGGTTTGGGTAAAAGTTATAGCGTTTACAAACTATGGTGCAAAAAAGTGAATTTCTGCAGTTTGAAGCAGCTCTGACTTTCTGAGCACCTGTCATGTTTCTTCAGGTGCTAGAATGCCAGGATAGTATCAATACCCCCCAAATGACACCATTTTAGAAAGAAGACATCCCAAAGTATTCGCGGAGGGGCATGGTGAGTTCATGTATGATTTCATTTTTTTTCACAAGTTAGCGGAAAATTACACTTTCTGAGGAAAATAAATAAATAATAAAGTTTCCATTTCTGCTAACTTCTGGCAAAAAAAATAAAAAATCTCCCACAGACTCACTATGCCCCTCAGTGAATACCTTGGGGTGTCTACTTTCCGAAATGGGGTCATTTGTGGGGTGTGTTTACTGTTCTGGCATTTTGGGGCGGGGCTAAATTGTGAGCAACCATGTAAAACCTAAAATGTACTCGTTGGAATTTACGCCCCTTTATGCACCTAGGCTGCAAAAAAGTGGCACACATGTGGTATTGCCATACTCAGAAGAAGTAGGGCAATGTGTTTTGGGGTGTATTTTTACATATACCCATGCTGGGTGAGAGAAATATATCTGTAAATTGTCAACTTTGTATAAAAAAAATTAAAAAGTTGTCATTTACAGAGATATTTCTCTCACCCAGCATGGGTATATGTAAAAATACATCCCAAAACACATTTTTTTGGGGGGTGTATTTTTTTTTTTTTTTGCAGCCTAAGTACGCAAATGGGCCCAAATTCCAATGAGTACCTTTTAGGAGGACATTTTTACGCATTTGGATTCCAGACTTCTTCTTACGCTTTAGGACCCCTAAAATGCCAGAGCCGTAAAAATAGCCCACATGTGACCCCATTTTGGAAAGAAGACACCCCAAGGTATTCCGTGAGGGGCATGGCAAGTTCATAGAAGATTTATTTTTTGGCACAAGTTAGCGGAAATTGACTTTTTTTCTTTTTTTCTTACAAAGTCTCATATTCCACTAACTTGTGACAAAAAAATTAAATTTTACATGAACTCACCATACCCCTCACGGAATACCTTGGGGTGTCTACTTTCCAAAATGATGTCACATGTGGGGTATTTATACTGCCCTGGCATTTGAGGGTCTTCGTAATCATGACATGTATGGCCAGCATGAGGAGTTTCTGCTATTCTCCTTATATTGAGCATACGGGTAATGAGATTTTTTTTTTCCGTTCAGCCTCTGGGCTGAACAAAAAAAAATCTGAAAGGCACAGATTTCTTCATTCGCATCAATCAATGTGGATGAAAAAATCTCTGCCAAAAAATGTGCAAAAAAATAAAAAAGAAGTAAGGCCCCAATGGGGCCAGCGGTGATGCGGAGAGCACACTTTGTGCTCGCCGCATCAGCATTTGCGGAGCTGAGGCCGCGAACTTCCGGGTTTCGGCCCCCAAACATCCGGCCGCTCCTCAAAACATAGAGCATGTCCTATTCCTGTCAGCAATTGTGGACAAGAAAAGGCATTTTCTATATAGTTCTGTCAATGTGTGGATCCGCAAAATGCGGAAAGCACATTGCCGGTGTCCGTGTTTTGCATATCCGCGTAGCCGTGGATCCGCAAAACACATATGGACATCTGAATGAGCCTTACAGGGGGGTGCTTAGTGACAGGGGGGGTGACAGGGGGTGATCAGGGAGGTGACATGGGGTGATCAGTGGTTAATCAGGGGTTAATCAGTGGTCAATCAGTGATGAGGGGTGGATGGGGGGGTCTGTGTAGTGATTGGTGCACTTACATATGTTTCCTCTGGGGGTCCCAAGCAAAAGGGACCACCGTAGGAGCAGGCAGCAGGCATATCAGACGCTGTTAACAAAACAGCGTCTGATATGCAATTTTTTTTAACTACTACAGCCTGCCAGCGCATGATCAGCGCTGGCAGGCTGTAGTTTACCTTCCTCCCCACGCAATTCCTGTGAGCGCGCGTGTGTTCACAGGAAATCTCGCCTCTTGCAAGATGACGCACGGATGCGTCCACCCAGAATTACCCGTCCGCCGAACGCATCCATGCGTTAGGCGGTCCTGGCGTGGTTAAATAGAGGCTGGGTCACATGCTGCACTTGGCCAATCACAGCCATGCCATTAGTAGGCATGGCTGTGATGGCTTCTTAGGGCAAGAAGTAAAACGCTAGCTGATTGGCTGCTGTGCAGCCCTTCAGAAAGCGGGAATAAATCGCCAAACAACGAACCCGAACTTCTTTGAAAATATTCGGGTCCGGGTCCCAAACACCCCAAAATTCGGTACGAACCCGAACTGCAGCATACAACTTTTTTAAATTATTGACTTCAATATTTTTCCCATGAAATGTAAATATCACGACCGGCGTACCGATCACAGACGTGTGACGCAAAGGGAGGGAAAAGGGAAAGCGCCGTCTAAGGGAGAGGGAAAGGTGATGATGATCCCTAACTCACCTAGAAGCTGGCACCTGACTGCCCTGACGTCCCTAGACGGGTTCTTCACCCGTACGCCGATCACATGCCAAAACCCTGGCTTTCCTGAAGCTGAGCCCTAAGTAGTGAATAGGGCGGTGGGAGCACTAGTCCTCCCCACTAACACTAAAGGAAAACACCAGGGAGAGGACAGACAATACAGACAAAACATATAAGCCCAGGTGGGCGACAACAGCGGACAACAAAAGCCCAAGAGGGATCCGGAGGGTAACGCTCTGGTACGACAACCAGGAACAACAGCTACACAGCTCCAGTGGGTCAGTATAGAAGTCCAGGCAGGAAGCTCTATATCTGGCAACCAGAGAAGTGGGAAGGGGGAATATAAGGAGGTTGGGAGTGGCGGACAAGAAACAGCTGAGTAGAAGAAGCTACGGATCCCTGAGTGAGACAAAAAGGATTGCAAGGGAAACACAGAAAGCTACCATTAAGTAACAGCATGATCTTTAGACATAGAGCACGCAGCCACCCGCTGCGACTTCCTGACCCCCGGTATAACGGAGTCAGACGTGGCTCCTGACACCCTCGTGACAGTAAATGATTAAAACCATAATCTTTTCTGTTCCTACTGTGCTAACATCTGTCTGAAATGCTCTGCCTATATAATACAGGAGGGCTGCATAGAAAGATACAGCCATTGCCAATATTATTGACCTTGGAAAACTTCATGTATCAAAAGTTGGATGAAGAGAAATGACTAATTTCATCCATTATGTTATAAGACATTGAGCGAAAATAACTTGCATTTTACTAGGATAATGGACTGCTTTAAATGCTTTCGAGAAGGATTTAATCCCCACTTGACATTCAGAAAACATATCGATGGATATATCTTTAAAAGCCTTGCCAAAATAAATATTTTAGACAGGAATAAATCTTAATTAATTGACTTTATGATTTATTGCTTAAAGGAGTATTCCCATCTGATACAATGGGGGCATATCGCTAGGATATGCTCCCAATGTCTGATCGATGCTGGTCCCACCTCTGGGATTCACATCTCATAAATGAAGTGAAGGAGGGTGCACCAAACATGCAAGGCTGCCCTCTATTCATTTCTATAGGGCTGCCAAAAATAGAAAATAGCTCGACTATTTCCGTCGCCCCCCTAGAAATGAATGGGAGCGGTGGCTGCACAAGTGCGTTGTGTTCTCATTCACTTTTATGGGGAGAGCACTTGGTGGTGGCCAGACCCGGGGAAACTTTGCCGGCTCTATTATCAATATAGGAGTGGGTCCCAGAGGTGGGACCCGCAGCTATGAGACAATGGGAACATATATATATATATGGCAATATTTTTTTGCCATTGTGCAAACTAATTGGAAATCCTCTAGGGAAAGTAATATCTGTGCATTTATGCAAAAAGACAAAAAACAAACAAACACTTAAATGTGTTGTGCATGTTTGGTGGTGAGGGTTTTGCAACCCCCTCCTGGACAGACTGGAAAACAGAAGTATACTTACCTGCCTTACCTTTCCTGGTGCTGGCTCCCAGCTATGCTTCATGGCCGCGGTTGCTCCGCTTGGTTCCCTGGATGTAAACTAATGTTTTGATGCTGCTGCAGCCAATCCCCTGCTCAATTTGCATAATGATAAATATCACATAATGCAAGGGGAGAAAATCAACTCTGCAGCCAGCGATTAACTGCAGAGGCATCAAACTGGAAGCTTACATCCAGGGACCTGAGCAATGCAGTGGAGACCAGAGAGCGCAGGAACTGGGAGCCAGTGTTGGGAAGCAAGTAAATATGCCTCCATTTGCAGGTCTGCCCAAAGGGGGGCGGGGGCGGGTTAAAAAAAAAACAACAACCAAAGCATCCACAAGCCCTTCATTTTCTCGAGGTACTTAATTTCCTTTCTTTTGTAAAAAAAAAAAAAAAAAATATCTTGGGCAGACTTGAATCTGTTTTATTCTTACTTATGGTAATTTTGCAATTAGGTGCCACAGCTACAATATTTGCGTTGTTTGACGGAGAGAAGGAGCTCACTCTGTCCACCCATTGGTGCCACAAGTCCTGCTATAGCTTTATGCCTATTAGCCTGTATTAAAGGCAGACTCATTATGGTCCCCCGTAGGGACAAAAAAATGAATTCAATTTAATAAAAAAAGGTTCACAGTAAAAAGTAGAACCATTGTTTCCATAAAAAGTGATTTATTTTGTAGTAGTGCTAAAAACAAAAATAATGAAGTTAAAGGACTTATCCTATACTAACACAGACCTCCCAGAGAGTCCAACTGATAGTAGTGATCGTACTTACCTGGTCTCCACTGCTGGGTTCAGCGTCTGTCATTCCTGGACCAGCTCTTTCTCTCCCTGCAGCGCTGAAATCAACAACTGTCGATGGAAGGGCAGTATACGTGACCACTGCAGCTAATCACAGCTGCTGCCTTTGGATCAACTGACCAGTGGTTGTGACGCAAGGGGAGCAGGTCACCCCTGCACCCTGTGATAAGCTGCAGTGTGTACCCCCTGTCAACAGGTGTTGATTTAAGCATTGCAGGGAGAGGGAGATCTGGGAGCTACAGAGACCAAACCCAGTGGAAGGGACCAGGTAAGTATGTTCCCCACCGCAGGTTGGTCACTCTGGGAGCTATGTTTCAATATTGGATAACGCCTTTAACATGTTATAGTGAAGATCAACAAAAACACAAGAATCAATGACAGAACTGTATTTTTCCACCCCCTCAAAAATTATGTAAATAATTCAACTTTCTTTATGTGCCCCAGAATGATTCTATTAACAATATGACTCATCCCACACAAAATAAAGCCCACATAAGGCAACATCAATGAAAAAAATGAAAAAGTTGGGGCTATTGGAATGCAGAAGCATAAAAACAATTTTTTTCAATTAACCCCTTAAGGACCGAAGTTTTTTTTTTTTTTTGTGCTTTTGTTATGCGCTCCCTGCCTTCCCAGAACCATAACTTTTTTATTTTTCGGTTCACATAGCCATATGAGGGCTTGTTTTTTGCGGGACAAGTTTTACTTTCCAACACCACCATTTAATATTGCATATTATGTAGTGGGGAGCAGTAAAAAAATTCCAAATGGGGTGAAATTTCAATTGCAATTCCACCACAGTTTTGCGGGTTTTTAAATTCCGACGTTCGATGTGCGATAAAACTGACCGGTTACTTTTACTCTACAGGTCAGTATGAATCCGTCAATACCCTATATGTATAGGTTTTCTTGCGTTTTGATAGTGAAAAAAAAATTCTAATGTGGGAAAAATTCTGTTTTACTTTTTTGTCACCATGTTTTGACCCCTATAACTTTTTTGAAATTATATGTACAGAGCTGTATGGGGGCTCATTTTTTGTGTTGGAATCTTATGTTTTTTATTGGTACCATGCTGGGGTGTCTATGACTTTTTGATCACCTTTTATCTAATTTTTTGTGGAAAATGAAGCGACCAAAAATGGTGAATCCGCCATTTGGACGCTTTTTTCCGTTTTGCTGTTTGACGTATGGGGAATATTTGAAAATATTTTTATAGTATAGGCGTTTTCACACACTGCGACACCCATGATGTGTATTTTTAAATTTTTTAATTTTTTTAGTTTTTATTTTAGTAAAAGGGGGGTAATTTGAACTTTTATGTTTTTTTATTTATTTTTTTAAAAACTTTTTTATTTTTATTTTTTTACACTTTTATTTAGTTCCCATAGAGAACTATAACTTACAATAATTTGATTGCGATTATCATACATTCCAATGCAATAGCATTGGAATGTATGAAAAAATCGCATATTTTCTATGAAGCCTATTACAGGCAAGGCTCCATAGGAAATACTACAGAGCAGCCTGGGTTTCATTTATAGAGACCCAGGCTACTACAGGCGAGCTCCGGCTCCTCCGATCGCGACACGGGGGAGCCGGAGCGCAAACCGAAAGTAAATTAAAAATGCAAACCCCCCTCCCCAAACGTTAATAAAAATCATGGGGGTCATTTATTACGACCGGCATTTTAGACGCCTGTCTTAATAAGGCCCCTACATAACTTTGGCGGATCCACTGCTGCTTCTAAATTCATGCCCCTTTATCTCCTTTGCTGGCGGGGATTTACACCATTTTCTATTCCTAAAACAGTTGTGGGTAAGTAATTGATTTTTTTATGTAGAGATGCCAGGTTTGAATCTCAGGAGAGACTTTGAAGTTTTTTTATTCAGATATTTTTTTATCCCATAAAAAAAGTTTTTTTTTTTTTTTTAGAAAGCTAATATCTAGTGTCTATGAATAAACCAGTTATAGGTCTTAGCAAAAAAACAATAGAAAAGACTATTGATATATACATGTACTCTATTGTTACTCTAGGCCGTGATCAAGGTCCGGAAATAGGACCGAAACGTTGGCCACCTACTATATATAAAAAAACCTGGATGGATCTAAATATATATGAATAAATCCAAAACCTAAATTCACAATTAATTCGAGTGCCGTGGTCTTTTCTATTGAATCCGTGATACTTTACTACCACTGAGCACCATCCGCATAGAGGAGTGCCGTCCAACACAGATTAAATATTAGCAAAAAAACAAACGCTATTCTCAATATAGTAAGGCATTATTATTATTTTGTGATTATGTATGATTTATTATAATATAGACTTTTGATATTGTTTTAAATAAAAAAAGGAAAAAAAATAATAGAAAAAAATATATATTGCTCTTGGGACTTGAACCAAGGATGTCTACATACAAGGTAGACCATTACGCCACCAAGCTATAACATTTCCACATAGAGATAATGGTTTTTCTCTGCTTATAAGCTAAAGCACATTTATGGTATGTACAGTATATAATTATATATTGTGCCTGTGAATAAAGCAGTAATATATATATTACCTTTCTGAGCAGATCTCATTGTGGTGAAGCTATAGTACAGAGTGTATATAATACACATATATACATACCTCCCAACCATCCCTGATCCAGCGGGACAGTCCCGGATTTCAGTGGCTGTCCCACGGTCCCAGTATGGGAGAGGTATGTCCCATATTCTGGCAGCTGTCCCTGCCTCCATATGAAGCAGAGACAGCTGCCTGTAATGATGAAGCAAGAGCTGTCCGTCCGATCTCTGTTCCATCATTCCTCCCCCCTACTGGCGTTACACACTGCAGGTCTGGGTGGGGACAGGGCGGGGCCGGGAGCTCCGTGTATCCTGCTATGGCTGCTGCTGGGGAACATGTGGAGTTTATTTTTTTTTACTGCCTGTGAAGGGGGCACCACTGGGCATAACTACTGTGAGTGGGCACATAACTGGGCATAACTACTGTGAGGGGGCCCCTAATTGGGCATTCCTACTGTATATTGGCAAATAACTACTGTGAGGGAGCACATAAATGGGCATAACTACTGTGAGGAGCCACAAAATTGGGCATAACTACTGAGGGGGGGCACATAACTACTGTGAGGGGGCACATAACTACTGTGAGGGGACACATATCTGGGCATAGCTACTGTGAGAGGGTACATAACTAGGCATAACTACTGTGAGGGGGCACATAAATTGGCATAACTACCAAGAGGGGGCACATATCTGGGCATATCTGCTGTGAGGGGGCACATATCTGGGCATAACTACTGTGAGGGGCACATATCTTGGCATATCTACTGCAAGGGGGCACCAATCTGGACATAACTACCGTGAGGGGACATATATCTGGTTATAATTTGTGAAGGGGTAACAATGCTAAAGGGGGAGTAATTACTATTTGGGAGCATTTAGGGGACTGGGTAGGATTAGATGTTTAGTTATGTTTTGGGTGAAGTTAGAGATGTGGCCTAGTGCAGAAAAAATGTGTCCCTCTTCCTTCTTTTCTAAAGTTGGGAGGTATGTATATAAAGTAGATATGTATAAGCTAGGACACAGCTCTACCCTCATCCTGCTGTATTGCCCTGTCAATCAAGGGGAGGGGTGTGTTTGCAGAGCACATGGGGTGTTACAGAGCAGTGCTCAGAATATTCTGCCCCGCCTCTTAGTGCTCGAATTGGTCATTTCAGTTTGCATATGACTATAAATGCTGATATTTCTGTAGCTGTTTAGCATACAGACAAAAGAAAGGTATTGTTTTAATCAGCATGATGAGCCCTACCAGGCAGCGTGTCTGTGTTAATAGGGTTGATCCTAGTGACAGAACCTCTTTAACTCAAAAATAGTTTTGGTTTTTAGGGTTTTATTTGTGGTGCAATGCTGGCATGCCTTTTTAGCCTTGATAAATAAGTCCAGAAGTGCACAATTACAGCCTGGCCATAAGCACTTTTCTCACTTTGTATAGTGAGAAGTGATCATTTTAGAGTGAGAATGTAATAACTGTAGTGCAATTTTACATGTGATTTTTTAACCAGCACAGTTTACACAAAAATCTGGTGTAAACCTAGAAATACATTTTGGCCAATTGTGTCTACTGTACATTTTGTTCTGAACTTTCCACATTAAGCCCTGTTAGCTGAATATTTTTTTTGTTTATGGACAGCTCACCTGTTGGTAAGCCTGGAGATTTCTTAGGTAAAATATAAATGTATGAAAGGCAATGATTTGAGATGAGCAAATTTCCTAAAGTTCATTTCATTATATTTGATCTGACCTGAATAAATTTGGGTTGAATGTAAAGTGCCCAGTAGTCCTGAAAAGTTGTGTAACACTCTAAGGTCTTTTAGGACTGTATCCAACACCTTTCAAGCTCTTTAATGCCAAGACAACAATAGTAATGTCAAAGTGGCAGCAACATATATGACTGTGGGTAAACGGATGGTAGCCGGTGGTGGCAAACAGCCTGCTTAAAACACACTGTACTGTTGGACTTTTAAAAATGAAACAAACAGTCAAAAAACTTATCCTTTTTGGTGGAAGAGGCCTTTTTCTCTGTTTCTGAATTGTAAAAAAGGGGCTGTCATTTTGTTTAATTTGTGTGGGACGAATCCCCAAAAATTAGGTTTTTGTGAAATTAGTAATAAATTTGATTAATTTACAATTGATTTATTCCTATCTAGCAATGATCAAATGGTTATGTTTTGTGTAGGACTCCTACCTAAAAGCTCTATTTCAAAATTATGGCTGGAACTCCTGTAGGGCATTATAGCCAACACGATTATGGGTATATTTAAGGGGTGGTCCTGTTCAAAGAAAGCATAAAAAGAGGTGAAAAAGGAGTGACCCTCACCTCACCAATCCCCTGCCTCTTCTGTTCCATTGCTTTCCAGGTCTCTGTTGGTCTCTCCTTTTGGCCTCATGCACACGACCGTTGTTTGTTTCCGCGTCCGATCCGTTTTTCTCACGGATTGGATGCTTCCCCATTCATTTCAATGGGTCCGTCAAAAAATGCGAATGGTCAACCGTTTTTGTTCCGCATCTGTGGTCCGTGTTTACATTCCGTTAAAAAAATAGAGTATGTCCTATTTTTTTCACGTTTGCGGACAAGGATAGGCATTATTACAATGGATCTTCCAAAAAAACTGATCCATCAAAAAAAACGGTCCGTCATCCGTTTTTTTTGACGGATGCAAAATTTGCGGACGGAGTGGACGCGGAGGCAGGCAACGGTCGTGTGCATGTAGCATAATACAGTAAACTCCAGGCAACTACTTTAAAAGACCTGTGGAGAGAAATGGGTAGAGAAAGGAAGATAACAGCTTATCTCTAGCCCTGGAATGTGGACTTTTATTTATTTTTCATAAATATGATGACTGGGAAGAGGAGAACAGAACTTTATAGAGCTGGAAATATCTTCACTGTTGCATTTGTCAATCCAATACCTTATTTATTTGCTCATTTTAAACATACCCTCAAATTAAGGTCCCATTCCAAAGAAATAAATATGCCTTATGTTTCTCATTTTACATTCTCTAAATCTATGTATTCAAGGCACTGGCTGATAGGCAGATTTTTTCTCAATTCTTATCTGTTACTAATAATATTCGTGAAATGTATACCTCATGTGTGAAATACCTCAGGCAGAAGAAATATGGCTGGACTCAAGCACAAGTTCATCATAAATATGTGCAAGGGAAATCACGTACATTAGATTTCCTGGACAACACGCATTATTTCCTTTGTGAATACATTATAATCATTGCTGAAAACATAGATCACTCTGATAATCTGCAGAATTTAGGCCCTCAGAATGATATTCCTAAGCTATAACTTGCTCCCTTGGCCTTTAACATGCAAAATGTAATGTTTCTCCAAATGACATGGAGCCTGCACGGAAATACCATTCTCTGGAGCTATTTATTAAACAATATAGCATGGTTTGCTTTTCCTCTGTGGGCATTTCCTGTGAGAGCAGCAGAACAATACAGTGAGGATTACCAGCACAAATGGAAGCTGTTATCATTGTAGCGAAGCTAAGTTGTACAGGAAATAACTGGCCACTCGACTACAGCACAGTTTAAAGGGACTGATCGAAACACAATGGTTCAAAACCATGAAAAGCAGGAACATAATCAGTTATATTTCATCACAGGGATGTTAGCCTCATTGTAAATTTATATATGGAAAATCAAACATGCTACACTTGTTTTATGTTTTCACTATTAGCTGTTGGAAAATGATGTAGTTGTAATTATAATTACTATGTGATTTGTTTCAAAACTGAATCATATATACTGTTATTGAAATGTTACAACACTATCTCTTATGCCATTGCAAAATGTCTAAAAATGGCCAGCTCAGTTGTTTGTCCTAATTAGTGCAGAGTGAATCAAAGGCCAACGAATTTTCAATATGAATTTCAGGAAAAATGTCATTAGTCGTGAAGCCAAATTTCCTCGCTCTTTGAGGTAACAAATCTATTTTTTCTGAAATGGCAGCAAAAAATAATAATATATACACATAAAACGTACTCACCTTAGATATTTGCTCGAAATAAGTGATGATTTCAGTGATAATATCACCGCACCTGGCCGGCATGATGATGTGATGATTTCATCAAGTCCTTACGCAAGATTTCGCACAGTGTCTACAATCAAGATGGCCACTACGTCCTCTTCGCAAGCAAAGGGATAATGTGAGTAAGCTTTTTTTTTTAAACTGGATTAACCCCTGAAAGGACATAATTTTAATCTCAGATGCTGCAGTCATCGACGCACGCAGCATCTGAGGGGTTTCGATTATGAGGGGAGGCGTGATCGCCATTCCCTAGTCATTGCATCCACTACGTGCAAAGGAATGTACTTCATGATAAAATAATTTCTTTGTGAAATTCGGTGAAGTAGCCAAATCAAATTTTTCATAACTTCGCTCATCACTAGTCCTAATCATAATACTCTATTGGGACGTCCAACCAGGGACAAAACAGAAATATATGCTTAATACCAAAGGGTGCTTTTGCAATAATGAGTCCCAGATCAGGGCCCTTACCCTGGGTTCACACCTAAGCGTTTCTGAGACGCGCGTTTTACGTGCATTTCTGTCGCACGTATTACAGCGCGTTTTTGCAAATAGGAAACGCGCATCATACGCGCGTTCGTGACTCTGGAGACCAATTGAAAAAGGCATATCTACACTTTAACGCGTGTTAAACGCGCGTTTTACGCGCGTTCCCATTGAAGTCTATGGGTGCAAACGCGCGACAAAACGCCCCAAAGAAGCTCAAGAACTTCTTTGAGCGTAGGGCGTTTTACAGCGCATTCAAACGCTGTAAAACGCTCAGGTGAGAACCATGCCCATAGGGAAACATGAGTTTTCTCCTGTTGAGCGTTTTACAGCACATTCGAACGCGCTGTAAAACGTGCAAGTGTGAACTGAGGGTAAGGGTTTAAAGAGAACACAACCTCATTAGAGTCAATTGGTTGATTCACAAATAGCCTAACAAACCTATTTGATTATATATCCTGTGTGTGCAATGAAAATAACAAAGTTTTTGATGCAATCATAAATAGATATGCATAGATGTCAAATCCAATCCAAGAGTACACTGCTTTGTAAAAAATGTGCATAATTTTTTAGGTACCCTTCATCAGGCATGAACTAAGTCTTCATAGAGAACTTATAAAGAAGCTATCAATGGACAAATATCTTATGAGAGACCTGCAGTGATGGTGGTCTCCATGTCTGCCAGGTAGGGGACAGGTTCTAATAGGCTAAAATTAATGTCAGTGTAAAATTTTAATGGATAAGTATTGCAGTCTATTATACTAAGGACTGTGCTAGTTCAAATTCTCTCGTGGTACTGAAGAAAAATAAAAGTACACTAAAAATAAGGGCAGGTTCACATCAGCATTATAAATTCCGTTATTGCTGTCTGTCATAACATGGTTATAATGGAAAATAACGGAATTCATAAGACGGAATTCTTAATGGAAACCATTAGAAGCATTCAGTTTTGATACCTCATAATAGAGGTCTATGGGCAAGCATAATGGACCCGTCTGGTTTCCGTTATGCAGGGCGGAAAAGAAAGTCCTGTCGGAAAGCAATACCGGAATTCATAACGCTGATGTGAACTCGCCCTAATTGGTGTTGTCACAGCCATAACAACCAGATCTAAAAAATGATAATTTTAATTATACCGCAAAGTGAACGCTGTAAAAAATGCCAGAATTGATGTTTTTGGTCACCTCATCTCCCAAAAAATGGTATAAAATGAAAACAAAATCCCCTATACCCCAAAACGGTACCAATAAACTACAGCTTGTCCTACAAAAAACAAACATACAGTTACCTTGATGAAAAAAATAAGTGCTATGGGTTTGAATATGCTGATACAAAAAAAAATATTTTTTTATAAAAAAGTAATTTTATGTTGCAGAAATTTCTTTTTTGCAATCTTAATAACTAGATGATTAAAGTTGCTTCCACACAGTAATGCACATAATTTTTTTTTTAAAACATAGCATATGGCAACTAGGGTTGAGCGAATCAAGCTTCATATCACAGATGCAAGGTCGATTTGTTAAAAAACTTTGCAATGCTGTTTCCGTACAGCATTAAGATGTATGTGCTCTATGTAGAAAAAATCTATATCTGCATATTTAAAAACATTGTCAAACAGGAATCTGAAGTCAGCTTCGGTACTGGTGGGAACCTTGGTACTGAAGCCTGAATCTTGGATTTCTATTTTAAAGTGTTTTTAAATATGCAGATAGGAATACTAAAGTAATTTTCCTAAGTCTTGCGCATCTTTTGCCAAGACAAAGTTTTCCTACATGGAGCACATACATGTTCATGCTGTATACGGAAACAGCATTACAAAGTTTTTTTTAACAAATCGACTTCGGATCTATCAATGTTAATAAAGTCTATGAAATACCTATGGGGTCTACACTGCAACCCACCTGAATTCCTCTGGAGATGTAGCTTACAAAATTGGGTCACATATAGAGGATTTCTATTGTACTGGCACCTCAGGGGCATTGCAAATGTGACATAGCACCCAAAACCCATTGCAACAAAATCTGTGTTTCACACGCCAAATGGAAAAATGCACCTGATTTTTAAATTAAAAAAAGATTCTTTTATGGTACAAAAGTGGCAAAACATGAAATACACTATATAAATCTTGTATCTAGTCGTGTGGTATTAGCTTTGTAAATGATTTTATTTATCCAAATAATTCTGGGACTGTTTGTACTTCATGTTTTTTTAACATTATAAATCTTACTAAAGCATTATAGCAATAAGTTTGTAAACTCTCGGCCCCACCGCCCTTACTATCCCAATAAAAAAGACCCAAAGAGCAGAAAGAAAATAAAATTAATTTACCAAATACATAACTGTGTATACTAATATAAAAATGTGCTACTCCTTCAAACCCCAGCAATTAACGCTTTGCTGACATAGAGATTTTCCATTTTTCCATTTTCCTTTTTCGCTCCCTTCCTTTCCTGAGCCATGACTTTTTTATTTTTCAGTTCACCTAGCTGTATGAGGGCTTGTTTATTGCGGGACAAGTTGTACTTTCAAATTCCACTATTTAATATTACATAGGATGTAGCAGGAAGCAGAAAAAAAATTCCAAATGTGGCGGAACTGGAAAACAAATGCAATTCCGCCACAATTTAGTTTTTTTTGTTTTTTTATGGTGTTCACTATGCAGTAAAACTGACCTGTGCTCTTGATTCTCTGGGTCAGTACAAATCTGGTGATACCACATCTGCATAGTTTTTCTTGCGTTTTAATACTTAAAAAAAAAACTTCTGAAACATTTTTTTTTCTTTTCATCGCCATATTCCAACCAACATAAATTTTTATAGTTATGTCTATGGAGATAAGGAGATAAAGTGATTAAAAAAAATGCCAAACGGGCCATTTTTTTTTTTCGTTACGCCATTTACCGCATGGGTTAACTTTTTAATATTTTAATAGTACGGGCATTTTTGCACATGGTGATGCCCATGATGTTTTTTAGAAGTTGTGATTAAAAGGGATGTGATTTGAATTTTTAGATTTTTTTCAAAAATTTTTACTTTTTTTTAAACTTTTTGTAAGTTCCCTAAGTGGATCATCAGATTGCAACTTGTACAGAATAATGGAAAATGGCCCATTATTCTATACAGAAATTACAATATCCCAGTTCAGTGCTGCCATACTATACTAATAATGAGCCTGGAAGCCTAGTACAGACTCCAACTCATTATTAGAGCAGAGCATTTTACTTGATCTCCACCAGAGCAAGGCACACCTGACCCTTTGGGTTTTAGCCTCCTCAGATGCCATGGTCACATTTGACCATGGCATCTGAGGCGTTAACTGTCCGCAGTTGAAATTACTGACAATCAAGTACATTGGCTGCTGGTGCCTGCTGTATAAAACAGCAGGCATCCGGCGGCTATGGCGCTTGCTCCACTCCAGATTAGTGTTGATCACGAATATTCGAATTGCAAATATTAATCGCGAATATATCAAAATATATTCGTAAATATTATCTAACAAATGCCGGGCAGTTAACCTATCTTGACCCAGGTTATTATAAAACGTCACTTTTATTTGAAATGCACTAAAAGTTAAAGTGTGAGATGAATGCAACTTTAATAAACCAAAAAAATATTCATTAAAAGTACAGTCGACACTCCACCTATGGATAGGGGTGTTATTCAGAGAGAGAGAGAGAGGGTAGGGAGATGTGCACAATCTCCCACCCTATCACTGCTAGATATAGCATACTATGATGTCACTGTTTGCAGAGAAAGTTGCTAATAAGGTATATCCGGCACCTTTGCCGTATTTTGTGGTGAAGACTTGTGTACCTTCACACCACTGTCAGATTAACACAGCCACCATTAGCATGTGTCTAAACTAACATTGAGCCTGAGGGCGGTTAGCCCTGCAAACAGAGGTAGCTGCAGTTAAGTACTGCGGCTCACATCAGTACACTAAAGTGCCCAGCATTTGAACAAAGTCCAACCAGACTGTTATTAGTTGATTGCTAGTGGAGTGAGAGGCCGCATTTAAAAACTAACACTGCCCCTCGACATGTTTCACCAGACTTCTGGCTTCTTCAGGGGTAAATGGGCAGCTGAATCCGCATCAGAGCCAAAATCAGACCCCCTTTCTTCACCAGACTTCAGACCAGACCCCAAAATAATACCCCCAAGCTCCATGAGACCTCAGATCAGACTCTTATCAGACCCCGAGCTCCATCAGCCTCAGATCAGACCCACAAAACTCCATCAGCCTCAGATCAGACTTACTAACCTCCATCAGCCTCAGATCAGACCCCCATTAGACCCCCATCAGACCCCCATCAGACCCCCCCAGACCCCCATCAGACCCCCATCCGACCCCCCCCAGCCTCCATCAAACCTCCATGAGCGTCAGATTGGACCTCGATCAGCCTCAGATTAGACCCCCTTCTGCCTCAGGTCAGACCCCCATCAAACCTCAGTTCAGACATTAATAAAAAAATAAATAAACTTACCTCTCTTGCTGCAGACAGTGCTGCCACTACAGATCCACTCTACAGATCCACTCACAGTTCCCTGGTCTTCTTCCAGCCCGCGTTGCACTGTGACCTGATGTCGCATAGCATCAGGTCATTGTGCGCGCCTACGTGTGCTATGTCCTGATGCTGTACACAGTCAGGACACAGTGCAGAGCAAAGCCCTGAAGAAGACAAGAGAGGGTAAGTACAGCCGCACTATACCTTCTGCATGCCAATTATTATAGCAATCAGACTACAAGACGCTCTACCATTTCCCCCCACACACACACTTTTACTTCTTGTAGTCTAAAAAATACAGTATTTGTTTTACTTATATATTATATATAATGTTATGTAATTTTCTAAGATACTAACTATTGGGTTTTCATTAGCTGTAAGTCATAATATTTAACATTAAATAACATATAATAACATTAATAAATGTTTTAAATAGATCACTTTGTATGTAAAGAATCTACATAATATATGAGTTTCACTTTTTGAATTGAATTACTGAAATAAATTGTTTACAATGATATTCAAATTTATTTAGATGCACCTGTATAGCATACATATGTGCTGCATCTCAATAAACTGCTATTCGCCTGTTAAATATCTGGACAATTAACAGTGCCAGAAGTCACATAAAAAGCTTGAGGGTCACATGACTGACTCCTACGCATGCATTTTACAGGACTAAAATGGGCAATCCTATTTAGTTTATTTAATTTATTCTTTTGGCTATTATGTGGATATAATAAAGGTCTGCAAGCAAAATTGTTAATACATGTACATTAGAAATTTGTATAACTGCCTATCCTCTAAACAGGGCTCAGCAACCTTCGGCACTCCAACTCCCAGCAAGCACACTTACTCAACTGTTATTGTAACACACATAGAGGTGAAAGAAAGACACATAAATGAAGCATATAAAGAAAAGAATATTGTGCCTACTGTGAAACACGGAGGAGCTTGCTTTGCTGCATTTGGCACAGGGTGTCTTGAATCTGTGCAGGTTACAATGAAATTTTAAGACTATCAAGGCATTCTGGAGTGAAATGTGCTGCCGAGTGTCAGAAAGCTTGGTCTCAGTCGAAGGTCATGGGTCCTCCAACAGAATAATAACCCAAAACACACAGTTAAAAACATCCAAGAATGCCTAAAAGCAAAGCATTGGTCTATTCTGGGCTTCTATGAGCCCTGATCAAAATCCTATTGAACATCTGTGGAAGCTGCTGAAACAGGCAGTCTGGAGAAAGCACCATTCAAACTTGAGACAGCTGGAGCAGTTTGCTCATGAGAAGTGAACCAAAATAACTGTGGATAGGTGCAGAAGTCTCATTGAGAGTTACAGAAATTGCTTAATTGCAGTAATTGCTTAAAAGGTTGTGCAATAAAATATTAGGTTAAGGGTACCATCCTTTTTGTTGAGGGTAGTTTCATTAGTTTGTGTTATAAATATTCTATTGTACTACAATTCAAAAGCAATGTCTGATTTTCATTAGCTGATTTTCTATTTGTTATGTTTGTCAGTTTCAGGTTATTTCAGTAACCATTGTGGGTTTCCTTTCTTCAACATAAGGGTACCTACAATTTTGTCCACATGTGTATCTCCAAGTATGTGGTGACAGATTCCCTATAAGGGTATAGTCTCACATAGTGTAAAAATTGTGGGACTGCTACTTTTGGCTGTACCCTAATGATTCTGGATCAACAGGTGTCGCAAGAAAGCTACTTATTTAAACTTTTGGTATACACTGTTATAGAGATGAGTGAAACAGTTGAGATTGATTTCGGGTCCAGTTATCAGAAATTTTGAAAAAGTTTGGTTTGAAACCAAATCGGTTCGGGCCAAACTGAAGTTGTTCCAATTGCCCAAAAAGTTGGTATATAACCCTCTCTAGCCTCCTTGGGCTTTTTTTTACCTCCAACATCCCTCTCCCCAACCTCTGGAATGCAATGACAGCAATAGTTAATGATGTCTGAGTGACATTGACATACTGTACATAGCTATGGGTAAAAGCACATTTGACTGGGTTATCTGGGTTGTCTTTAAAAGACATCACACCGCACATGTCTCATGCTTTTTCATATTCCAAAGCCTTCAAAAAAATGTCTCTTATCGGGGGTAGATGATGTATAAACACAAATTATGTTATGAGATTAAAAAAAAAGTCTTTGGGGAAAATCATAGTTGGCAAGTGGCATTAGTGGCATGATGCAGGCCGCAGAAGAGGCTGTACGCAACGTGATGGTAAATAGGTAGACAGTCACACAGCAAGAGTGGCAAGATTTGGCACTGGCCGCAAGGAGAGGTCTATTGATCGTATTCAGTCTGCCTGGAATGTGAGAAAATGTCTTTATTAATACAGTAATCACTAGTGATGAGCGGCAGGAACAATATTCAAATTTGTGATATTTCGCAAATATTTGGGCGAATATTTGTTATAAATTCCTGAAATCGAGAATTCGCGATAATTTTCTTGATTGTGAAAATCGGCAATGTAATATGAATGTATTGCTCGCGCAATTCAGGCGTGGTTCACTTTTGCTACATTTTTCAAGCTGCTAGAAGTTTCCTGAGACTGGAGAAAATGGTTGTCATAGCAGAACATTACAATAGCTTTATATGCAGATAAAGTGCTCCAATATATTCGTGATTGCGCAAATCGTCAATTAATGATGCACATATTTTGGCGCAATACGTGCAACTTCACATTTGAAGACATTGTCTGACTACATATTACTGATTGGTGCACTAAGTTTTGTTGTGAACTTGTGACGTCACAGCACCTATCACACTACCTAACACCCTGCACTATAGTTACACTATATTACAATCTAACCTACACTGACTATCTCCCACTAACTATCTGTATCATATAAAGGCTAACTAACTAACTATCTAATGTAATGACACAGGTAGGCAACTTTCCTATTGGTTGGTAGGGATGTTGCTAAGTTAAGACATTGCAGCCTTCTCATTGGCCCACAAGCAAGAAGCAGGGAGGGATCATGGTTTCAGATGAAAAAAAAATCTAGAATATTCCCGAATATAAATATATAGCACTATATTCTAAATCTTCACGAATTCTCGAAGTGGCGATATTCGCGATTTGAATATTCATGCCCAACACTACTAATTACGGCCGCCTAATGAAATTTAACCCCCCCAAAAAAAAATTATTAAATTTCAACTGTGTTAACTCCTCCCCTACAAAAAGCAATGTTTGAACTTCAACCGTGTGGAAAGTGAGTAACGGAAAGTGACCCTCAGGCATTAGTGGCATGATACAGGCCCCAGCATTGCCTTGACTGTGCGAAAATGTCAGCAGTGAGGCAGTAATCACATACACTTGTGCTGCACCTTAAAGAAATTTGACCTCCCTCTCAAAAACAATTATTAATTTCAATCGTGTGGAAAGTAAGTACATGGAAACTGACCCTCAGGCATTAGTGGCATGATGCAGGCCCAAGAATTGCCTTAACTGTGAGAAAATGTCTGCATTGGCACAGTAATCATGTATATTTATGCTGCCCCTTAAAGAAATTTAACCCCACCCAAAAAAATATATATACATTTTAACCTTGTGAAAAGTACACAAAACTGACACTAAGGCATTAGTGGCATGGTGCAGGCCCCATCATTGCCTGGACTGTGAGAAAATGTCCTTAAAGTAATTTACCCCCCCCCCCAAAAAAAAAAATAAAAAAAAAATATGTATTTATTTCTTTTTTGATCTGTAACCAATAACATACTGAATTTTTTAATTGTAACTGCGTGGAAACTGAATCCATGTAAACTAACAATTGAGAGGCATTAATAGCATGATGCAGGCCGCAGCAGCAGCCATACAGAACATGATAATATGCAGACCGACAGCAACAGGGGCAAGATGGGGCACCACCAGCAAGACAAGATGGGCGATGTTTATAAATCGGAAGCATCCGGAGGTGTGTGAACATCATGAATTTAGGCTTGGTTCATTTTGACAAAAGTGATGTTTTGGACACTGACGAAGGACAACTTGGTCCGTTTGGGTGTCACCACGCTCCCAGCAGCGCTGGATACCCTCTCTGAGATGACACTGGAGGCAGGGCAAGAAAGAAGATAGAGAGTGTGCTGGGTTAGTTTGGGCCACTGTTCCAGTCTGCCTGCCCAAAAATCCATGGGGTCAGGGAACTGGGTATGCATCAGAGACTGGCCATAGTTTAGGTAGGCCTGAACCTGGGCGTTGAGGTGGGAGTTGTCAACTTGCTGACTGGCCTCAGCCAGGCGCTGCACGTGGAAAAACTGCTCCATCATGTTGAGGAGACTGAAATGGCTGCTGGCGGCAGGTGTCTGCTCTCTGTAAGCTGCGGCAAACTATGTACACAGTGTTTCCTTTTAGTAACGTAATTTGTCCTCCCTTTCTGCTAGTGGAAAACATTCTCCCATTTTGCCTTGCTAGCGAGGTTCTAAAAGCATGGCTATCCAGTAATAATCAGAATGCTTGATGTCAATAATACGCTATCACTGCGTAAGCAAGCGAGCATAAAGGTTGCCATTCTGGCCAGATTGCCCGAGGAGCCATGAGGGCAATTTTTTAAATGATTTAATGAAAGCTATATTTTAAAATCTAGGTCAGAAACAGGATTCATATAGCCTTAAGCTATTAACCTCTATTGCCACGTCTTTCCGGCTCTGCCGCCCCACTGAGAAGATTGGGTGTCTTGGTCAGTGCTATCCTTATCATCGCCCTCTTGCTCCTCCACCTCTCACTCCTCTTGCAGTGGCAACTCCTCATCTTCCTCATCCTTGTCTTTGTCATCCTCCTCCTCCATGGCAGATTTCCTTTGTGTGTCCCCAACAGCTCTAGGGCAGACCGTAAGATGCGTCAACTGCTCTTCTTCTGCTGTGGTCCCCTGGTGCATGAACACCAGCGTCTTTTCTAGGATACATATGAGAGGAATGACATTGTTCATATCACAGTTTTCCCTGCTGACAAACTTTGTGGCCTCTTCAAAGGGATTCAGCACCTGACAGGTGTCCTGGATGAGCTGTCAATGCCTGACCTCGAAACAACACATATTCCCTGGTGCTGAAGCTGTCTGGTGCATGGCAAAATTGTTCACGGAGTTCCGCTGCTCGTACAGACAGTCAAGCATGTGTAATGTAAAATTCCAGCAAGTTGATACGTCTCGGATTAATCAGTATAGTGGCAGGTGTTCCTTGCCACTTAAGAAAGGCTAAAGTGCTTGTACAGACTCCAGAACTTTTCCAGAACCTTGTGCAAGCCAGTATACTTATTTAGAAAGCACTGCACCACTAGATTGATGATGTGCATCATGCAGGAAGCATGTGTTATTTCGCCCAGGTTCAGGACGACCATGATGTTGCGCCCATTGTTGCTGACCACCAGGGCTGACTAGCAATTTTTGGCCCAGGGGGCAAGTAACACCCAGAGGCCCACTGAGCCCCCCCTCCTGCTTTCCCTTTTCCCCGGCCTCCTCCTGACCCCCTCTTGCCACTTTCGTCAGCCATGTAAATTACTACACATGAAAACAAAATAAACTAGGGATGCTCCGTAAATATCGGCTGCCAAAGCATATCAGCCGAAAATGGCATTTTTGTCATTTTACCAAAAGTGCCATTTTAGGCTAATAAGTTTTGGCGGCCGATATATCGGTGCATCCCTAGTTTTAACATTGGTTTAGTATTCAACGTGTAGTCATTGTCACTAACTTATCTGTGGCTTTTAGTGACAGCTAATCCTAACATATAGTGGGATCAACTGTCAGTCAGTGCCATCGGAAGCCCTGAGCAGCTAATTAGAGCTGTCACTAAATTCTTCTGAGCAACAGCATTCAGGCCCCAACACATATTTGGATGGACATACATTGCTATGAAATATACAGTGTATTACAGCACATACCTGTTACATCCAATGACCTCTCCTGGGATGTATACTTTCCTCAGCGTCTTCATTCGGGGATAGGACCGTCATGACACCTTCTTTCTGCCACATCTCATCTCTGTAGAGTTTCACAGAAAATGTTTAGATTTCTCACTTTACTATCATCCTCAGATAACAGACCTCCCCTCCCCTCCCCCGTAGTGCCCATAACTCTAATGCCCTCTGTATAATTATAATATGTAATGGCCCCTCTGTGTTGTTGTTATTAGAGATGTCGCGAACATAAAATTTTCTGTTCGCGAACAACGAACCCGAACTTACTCAAATGTTCGCGAACAGGGCGAACCGCAATAGACTTCTATTGGCAGGCGAATATTAAAACCCACAGTGACTCTTTCTAGCTACAATAGTGATAGAAAAGTTGTTTTAAGTTGACTAACTAAAGGGCATAAATCAACTAATATTTTTAAATAGTTTAAAATAACCTATTTTATGACATCTAAATCAACTCTAACATTTTATTTTCTAACATACTTTCATTACTTGTAAAATGAAAAAAAAATAATTCTACACCATGTCAAAAGCCAGGTATGTGCAGGCTGACTATCTATCCATTTGAGACTATCTGACTATCTGTGTTTGAGACTCTTAAGTGAGGCTCCACGGTATTTTTGTAGCTGGTCTCCCTAAGATCAGCTATTGCTTTGTTTGAGTAGTCACCAAAGCATCGCTCCCGGTTAGCCAGAATCCTACTCCACACTGATGAGGGGCAACACCCCGAAACAGCTGTCTGTGGATGGATAACTTGCTTAGGTCTTCCCTGTCACATCCTTAAAGCTTGTAAAAGAGCGGGATTTTGACATAGGGGCCACTTAATATGGTGGTTTTGGTGATCTCTGTAATGGAGACACCCCTTTGCTTGTTTTTCCTTCCTTTGAGGGATATCTGGCTTTCACTGTGTTGTAGACCCATAACTGGGGCTCCACAATCTTTTGCATTTTATGTTTCCCAGGGAGCTTTGCACTTTGGATTGCTGTGTTTGAGACTCTTAAGTGAGGCTCCACGGTATTTTTGTAGCTGGTCTCCCTAAGATCAGCTATTGCTTTGTTTGAGTAGTCACCAAAGCATCGCTCCCGGTTAGCCAGAATCCTACTCCACACTGATGAGGGGCAACACCCCGAAACAGCTGTCTGTGGATGGATAACTTGCTTAGGTCTTCCCTGTCACATCCTTAAAGCTTGTAAAAGAGCGGGATTTTGACATAGGGGCCACTTAATATGGTGGTTTTGGTGATCTCTGTAATGGAGACACCCCTTTGCTTGTTTTTCCTTCCTTTGAGGGATATCTGGCTTTCACTGTGTTATAGACCCATAACTGGGGCTCCACAATCTTTTTGCATTTTATGTTTCCCAGGGAGCTTTGCACTTTGGATTGCTGTGTTTGAGACTCTTAAGTGAGGCTCCACGGTATTTTTGTAGCTGGTCTCCCTAAGATCAGCTATTGCTTTGTTTGAGTAGTCACCAAAGCATCGCTCCCGGTTAGCCAGAATCCTACTCCACACTGATGAGGGGCAACACCCCGAAACAGCTGTCTGTGGATGGATAACTTGCTTAGGTCTTCCCTGTCACATCCTTAAAGCTTGTAAAAGAGCGGGATTTTGACATAGGGGCCACTTAATATGGTGGTTTTGGTGATCTCTGTAATGGAGACACCCCTTTGCTTGTTTTTCCTTCCTTTGAGGGATATCTGGCTTTCACTGTGTTGTAGACCCATAACTGGGGCTCCACAATCTTTTTGCATATCTATCCATAAGACAGGGTGTCAGCATACCTTACAATGACAGGTTTAAGCAATTTAGACAAACAAACATAAGTTCTTAATCCAAAAGGAGAGAAATTGCTTAGCATTGGTTGGCTATCTAGAGGGACCTGGACCCTAGACCATTATCATTAGGGCGACAAAAATTGTAATTTTATATGCCAGCCTAACTCCTCTCTCACTGCCTAAGAGAGCTGCATAAACATTTCCCAACATTTAAAACTCATTTGCACTATGCAGCCTTCCTAATCATTGAGATGAGAGCTAGGTGGCATATTAAACAAAAAAAAAAAAAAATGTTGTCACCCTAATGATAATCATCTATGTGCACAGGTCCCCCTAGATACCGAACACAAAAAAGACAATTTTCCTTTTGGAAAAACTGGTTAAAACCCAGGCTGCCTTGCTAAGGTATGCTGATGATATGTCTGTCTGATGGATTGTTGGCCCTGCATATACCTGGTGATTGGCGACCATATGGAAGAACTGTTCTGTGTTGTCAATTGAATGTTTTATGTAATAATACAAACAACAATAATAATAAGATTTTATGATAGGCAGGTTAGGGTAAATGTCTGTAAGGCTACATGCACACGACCGTTGCCTGCCTCCGTGTCCGCTCCTCCTTGAAATTTTGCGTCCGTCAAAAAAAACGGATGACGGACCGTTTTTTTTGACGGATCCGATTTTTATGGCAGATCTATTGTAAAAATGCCTATCCTTGTCCGCAAACGTGAAAAAAATAGGACATGCACTATTTTTTTGACGGAATGAAAACACAGATCACGGATGCGGATCAAAAAGGGTTGACCATCCGCATTTTTTGACGGACCCATTGAAATGAATGGGGAAGCATCCTATCCGTGAAAAAAAACGGAACGGACGCGGAAACAAACAACGGTCGTGTGCATGGGGCCTAAGTCTGTCTTTGTATGTTTTATAAAATACAAAGATTAGTTTTTTTAATCAGCTACCTTATTGTATGTTGGATTGAGTATTACACCTTAAAGAGTATATATTTTCCTGTATTAGGCATCTTGATCTCAGTAAAACTATGCTATTATCATCCAACACTGTCTTTGCATAATGTCTATAAAACATTTTTTGATTTTGTGAAGGAGTTTCAAAAGGGTCTCTCTGATTAATAATCAATTCTTAAGGGAAAAAAATCTTTAGCCATAATATTAATGTTTGAGCAATTGCTTGGCTTTGGTAGGCTATCTAGAGGGGCCTGAACCCTAGACCATTATCATTAGAGCGACAAAAATCGTAATTTTATATGCCAGCCTAACTCCTCTCTCACTGCCTAATAGAGCTGCATAAACATTTCCCAACATTTAAAACTCATTTGCATACACATGGCCAAGAAATGCTAATGAGCAATATAGCAGTATCTGCCTTGTTTGTAAACGGAAACACAATTTGCATGGCTTTCCCATAGTCCCATGTTATGCAAATGAGTTTATATGACAAAACAGAATAGAAAGATTATAAAGTTAGTCTTTGAACAATTGCAAAATAAAAAAAAAACTATGCAGTCTTCCTAATCATTGAGATGAGAGCTAGGTGACATATTAAAAAAAAAAAAAAAAAAAAAAAAAAAAAATTTGGCCCCCATTATGATAATCATCTATGTGCACAGGTCCCCCTAGATACCTAACACTAAACAGACAATTTTCCTTTTGGAAAAACTGGTTAAAACCCAGGGGAGAACTGTTCTGTGTTGTCCATTGAATGTTTTATGTAATAATACAAACAATAATAATAAGATTTTATGACAGGTGGTTAGGGTAAATATCTGTAAGTCTGTCTTTGTGTTTGTTTGTTTTATAAAATACAAAGATTACATTTTTTAAATTAACTATTGTACCATGTTTGATTGAGTATTATACCTTAAAGGGACAGGCTGTTTTACCCTATAGAAATATATATATATATATATAAATAATGAAAAAACCAGGCAGCACCAAACACAAAAATATGAGCAGTGGGTGCAAGGTCCAAGGGTGTGAGCAAACCACATAAATACCGTAGAAAACGGACAGCACTCCAGATAAAAAGCCAAGATTCTTTATTCACCCAGGTGGAAAGACGACGTTTCGGCTTAACAATAAAGCCTTTCTCAAGCAATAAACATAAGTGCATAAAAAACTTATATAGTGGAAAACAGGAAGTGCATACAAATCATGTGATATGCAAAGAGGGCGTGGCCCAGCGGTATCGTTACAAAAGGTTATATTTGTATACATAGTGTAAGTGCAATAATCAAACTGTTGCATCTCATATATATCATAAATGTGTCATAGTGACCAGTACATAAGTAGCCATCAAATAATGGTGGCGTGATAGTGCACATAAAACATTCTAGAAAATGACCCAGAGGAGAACGCCCACAATTGGGGAGTAGATTCAAGCATACCCACTCATAAGAACGGGAAACACTTCACATCACGCTGCATCGTAGACCGGAAGTCGATCTAGGCGCTTCCGGACATGCTCCATGAATGAAAATGCCCAAATCGGCCATATTGGAGATGGTCAAAGAGGCCGATCTCATGAGAAAGCGCGCGCATGCGCTCAGATCCTATAGTGAACGTGCGGCGCCATATTAAGCGCTGGCAGAGCGGCCCTGGTAAGCAATATGGGCAACATGGATCAAAAGACCAAAGGTGTGGAAGGGGGACTTGCCTCTCCCGAGGTTAGAAACCCCCTCACAATGGTGGCCGTACTAAAGGACTCAAGTAGTGAACCCACCGTAAGTCCTTCCTCGGGCACACCATCGACATCCACCAATAGAGTCACGCGATCCTTTCTTGGGATTCTCCATTTCCGCCAGCATCAGCACCTAAGTGTCAAAGCAATAGCGCTGCTCGTTGGGACTATATAGAGGAGTATGCAGCGGTGTGAAGAGTTAATCATGAATGATATCGTCGTGGGTATGCAGTTTTCCTCATATGTGGGCGTTCAGGAAGTATCTGTAACAATTAGAAACAAAACGCCATTAATGTCAAACATCACTTGTATCAGCAGTTATATCGGCACATATGTTTCAAAAGATAACTACACACTGGGAGGGCAAGACAACAACACCAGGGAACAATGGGCAAGTCAAGTCTTCCTATATTAACTGCATAGGGTTATACTCAACATTGAGGCCATGAGGTCTCAGCGTGTTCAAGGTATGAATCCAAAATAATTCTCTCCTTTTTAACAAGGTACTTCTATCGCCACCTCATCTGGGGACCATAACATGGTCCAAAATCCAGCACTTGAGTTCACGTTCCGTGTGACCTCGTTCAGTGAAATGCTTGGGGACAGGTAAGTCCTTTCTTTTCTCCCGTATAGTGAACCTATGGTGTCAAGAACTTCTGTACCGGAGTCCGAGCGGGACCTATATCGGCCCTAACCAATTGGTCACGTGAATTTCTTGACCTCCTATAGGAGAAGAGTGGTGGCCGCTGGAACCCTGGTACCCCTCCCAGTTTACCCAGAATGCCCCAGTGCCTCCTGATAATATTTTTAATATCATTGCTACGTTCACAATAGGTAGAAATAAATGGAAGTGACTGTATTCAACCTATCGTCTTCTGTCTTATCTGCCGCACAAGTAAGTGTCCTATCCAAGGGCCTATCATATTGCCCCACGTCGACCATTGACTGGTTTAACCTTGATATTGATTTATATTCCTTTTTCCGATCTGTCAAATTGAAGACATTTTTTCGTAACAAGACCAGAATGGACAATGTGTGTATGAGTGAGCTTTCTCTGGATAAACTTGGCTTGACCAAACGTAGCCAATTTATACCCAATGTGAACGAACCTATTGTTGAGGCGTTCATTTCAGCTGTTAAAACTGATCTGACCGCACTCAGAACTAATATATCTGGCAAAGCTCTGATCCACCCTAATTTAACTAGTAGGGAGATATTGGCTATTGAGGAGTTGAGGAGTAACGGCTCCCTCACTATCAAACCCGCTGATAAGGGGGGAGCTGTGGTTGTCCTCGACACTTGCAAAGATGAGGCTGAGCTCCAGCGACAACTTGATGACGTGCAGGTTTACGAGGTCATGAATAGTGATCCCAAGTTTCGCATAACGAACGTGTTTCAATTATGTTTGACAGAAGCAATTAGGGCAGGAGTCATCGACGATGATCTGGGCACATTTCTCACTGTGAGTCATCCACGTACTCCCGTGATTTATGTGTTACCCAAGATCCATAAGTCGTTGATTGACCCCCCGGGACGTCCCATTGTATCTGGCACTGGGTCCATTTTCAGTAATGCCGCTATGTTTGTGGATCGCATTTTAAGGTCATTTGCTGTGGATGCATCCTCATATATAGCGGATACCACAGAGTTTCTATGTAAATTACAGGAGATTGATCTGAGTGATCAACCTATGATCTCCTTAGCCTCATTTGATATAGTGTCTTTGTACACATCCATTGATCATGAGTTGGGCATTCAAGCTGTAATATGTATGCTGGAGTTGTCTTCGCTCACGACAGCAGTGCGTGGGTTTGTCATCTCTTTACTTCGGATTATTCTCTATGAAAATTACTTCCTCTTTAGGGATGTTTTTTATAAACAAAGATGGGGAGTAGCGATGGGTTCGCATGCTGCGCCCACGTATGCAAACATTTTTATGCGATGCTTTGAGGAGGACATTGTCTATGTGTCCCACCACTTTGGTCATGTCCTACGGTGGTGGCGATACATAGACGACGTCTTCCTTATTTGGACGGGCACCCATGAACAAATTGTGATGTTTCAGGAGTATCTCAACAGTATTAATAAGGACCTTCAATTCACCTTGGTTTGGTCCCAGGAATCAATACAGTTCCTGGACACTACGGTTACACTCCATGACGCCAGGCTTTCCACCACTCTATTTAGGAAGCCGACGGATAGAAATACAGTCCTTCGGTTTGAGAGCAATCATCCAAGACACATGATAAAACATCTACCTTTTTCTAAATTTTTAAGAGCAAGAAGGATAGAGTCGGATGATGCTGCACTCAATCAGACCTTGGAAATCATGGTAGCCAATTTTAGAGAGCGTGGCTACCCTAACTCCGTATTACGCCCTCAGGTGCGTGAAGTACGGAGCCTTGATAGACAGAACTTGCTACAAAGACGTACGTCCAAAAAGAGTATGGACAGAATTCCATTTATTTCTACCTATTGTGAACGTAGCAATGATATTAAAAATATTATCAGGAGGCACTGGGGTATTCTGGGTAAACTGAGAGGGGTACCAGGGTTCCAGCGGCCACCACTCTTCTCCTATAGGAGGTCAAGAAATTTACGTGACCAATTGGTTAGGGCCGATATAGGTCCCGCTCGGACTCCGGTACAGAAGTTCTTGACACAGCGCAGCCATGGCTGTTTTCCCTGCCTACACTGTGTCAATTGTAAATACATGTGTAAAAGCAGACAATTTGTGCATCCGACTACAGGGGCTGTGTATCCCATCAGACACTATCTGACGTGTGACACCAATTTTGTGGTGTATGTCCTTTCTTGTCCCTGTAAACTCTTGTACGTGGGGGAGACCTCCACGGATTTCAAGACCAGGTTAAACAACCATAGGTTCACTATACGGGAGAAAAGAAAGGACTTACCTGTCCCCAAGCATTTCACTGAACGAGGTCACACGGAACGTGAACTCAAGTGCTGGATTTTGGACCATGTTATGGTCCCCAGACGAGGTAGCGATAGAAGTACCTTGTTAAAAAGGAGAGAATTATTTGGGATTCATACCTTGAACACGCTGAGACCTCATGGCCTCAATGTTGAGTATAACCCTATGCAGTTAATATAGAAAGACTTGACTTGCCCATTGTTCCCTGGTGTTGTTGTCTTGCCCTCCCAGTGTGTAGTTATCTTTTGAAACATATGTGCCGATATAACTGCTGATACAAGTGATGTTTGACATTAATGGCGTTTTGTTTCTAATTGTTACAGATACTTCCTGAACGCCCACATATGAGGAAGACTGCATACCCACGACGATATCATTCATGATTAACTCTTCACACCGCTGCATACTCCTCTATATAGTCCCAACGAGCAGCGCTATTGCTTTGACACTTAGGTGCTGATGCTGGCGGAAATGGAGAATCCCAAGAAAGGATCGCGTGACTCTATTGGTGGATGTCGATGGTGTGCCCGAGGAAGGACTTACGGTGGGTTCACTACTTGAGTCCTTTAGTACGGCCACCATTGTGAGGGGGTTTCTAACCTCGGGAGAGGCAAGTCCCCCTTCCACACCTTTGGTCTTTTGATCCATGTTGCCCATATTGCTTACCAGGGCCGCTCTGCCAGCGCTTAATATGGCGCCGCACGTTCACTATAGGATCTAAGCGCATGCGCGCGCTTTCTCATGAGATCGGCCTCTTTGACCATCTCCAATATGGCCGATTTGGCCGTTTTCATCCATGGAGCATGTCCGGAAGCGCCTAGATCGACTTCCGGTCTACGATGCAGCGTGATGTGAAGTGTTTCCCGTTCTTATGAGTGGGTATGCTTGAATCTACTCCCCAATTGTGGGCGTTCTCCTCTGGGTCATTTTCTAGAATGTTTTATGTGCACTATCACGCCACCATTATTTGATGGCTACTTATGTACTGGTCACTATGACACATTTATGATATATATGAGATGCAACAGTTTGATTATTGCACTTACACTATGTATACGAATATAACCTTTTGTCACGATACCGCTGGGCCACGCCCTCTTTGCATATCACATGATTTGTATGCACTTCCTGTTTTCCACTATATAAGTTTTTTATGCACTTATGTTTATTGCTTGAGAAAGGCTTTATTGTTAAGCCGAAACGTCGTCTTTCCACCTGGGTGAATAAAGAATCTTGGCTTTTTATCTGGAGTGCTGTCCGTTTTCTACGGTATATATATATATATATATATATATATTCCTGTATTAGGATCCTTGATCTCAGGAAAAACTATGCTATTATCATCAAACACTGTCTTTGCATAATGTCTATAAAACGTTTTCATTCATAATTTTCCTCTGTCAGGGATTCCGCTGGCCGTGCTTGACTCATTTTCTCCTGTATGTACCCTGAGCTGTCCTGAATGTGCATGCACTATGGTTACTTATTCCTCGTGAAGAATAAACTTCCTAGACGCATGCGCAGCACGGCAGAATCGTTAATTTCTAACGATAATTTGTTTTCCCTTAGTCCTAACAGCAGCACAGATGGGGGTTAACTACCCCCCGTGGACTGGCAGGACCGGCGGAATGTTTAATGAGCCCAAGACTAATAACTCAATTTAACAATTAAGTATCTCCTTAAACGGAGGAAGTCAACCCCCAGCCCACTGTGTTCATAGCAAGAAAAAAACTAGACTTACTAGGGTGGGAAATTTGTGTGCTGCTGTTAGGACTAAGGGAAAACAAATTATCGTTAGAAATTAACGATTCCCTTACGTCCTACCAGCAGCACAGATGGGGAGATAGCAAGAAAAAACCCCTAGGGAGGGCCTTCCTGCCTGGCAGAACTAAGAAAAGTCTGCCCAAAGGCCGAAAACTCAGCTAGACTGGCATCTAGTCTATAATGGGAGATGAATGTCGATTCAGAGCTCCAGGAGGCAGCTTTGCAAATCATGTTGAGAGGCAGAAGACTCCTCTCGGCAAAAGAAGTAGCCACAACGCTAGTAGAGTGGGCCTTCACGAATCCCGGAGGGTCCAGAGATTGTGGAAACAAAGGATTCCTTAATAGCCTCCTCAATCCACCGACTGATGGAAAGTTTGGATGCCTTATAGCCTTTAAACTTACCGGCAACAGGATTAGCAGATTCTCATCTTTCCTGAACTCCTTGATCTATCCACATAGATCCGGAGACATCTCGAGACATCCAGAGGATGTCTAGCAGGTTCCTAGGAGGAGGTGGTAGATGTCGACAGAACCGGGAGGAATATCACCTGGTTGATGTTCTGGAAGGAAGGAACTTTAGGCCTACAATACGGGAGGAATCTAAGAAGGTCCCGGTCATGTAAGAATAGGGCTCATGTGCTGAGAGAGCTTGAAGCTCAGAGACCCTCTTGGCCAAAGTCACTGCAAGGAGAAACACAAACTTCCAAGTGACGAACTTGATGTCCACCTCCTCTAACAGTTCAAAGGGGGGAGATGCTAACCCCCTGAGAACTACTGAAAAACCCATTGAAAAAAAGGGGTCTCAGTACTGTAGGCTTTAATATTCCAGCTCCTTTAAGGAACCGTTTGATCAGCGGGTCCTGAGAAAAAAGTCTGTTAAGGCAAGCTGAGATGGCTGAAACTTGAATCTTCAGAGTAAAAGGGCAAGGCCTCAATCAAGGCCGTTTTGCAGGAACTGAAGGATAGCGGAGAGGGGCAGATCTGCAGACGCCTCCTCAGTTGAGGTACAACAGGATGAGAATATCCTCATAATACAAGAGTAGGCTCTCTTGGTAGGGTCCGCTGTAGAATGAGACAGCGTTCTCAGGACCGACTCTGAAAGCCCTTCTATTCCGGGAAGGGACTGATCAACCTCCAGGCTGTCAAGTTGAATCTGTGCAGATCTGAGCAGACGTGAGTGTCCCACGACACCAGGGTCTGCTGTGGGGGGAGCCTCCAATATTGTCCTCGACTCAACTGGGTGAGCTAGGTAAACCAGGATCTCTTCGGCCAAAACAGTATGATGGCTATCACCGAGGCCTGATCCTGACGGATTTTCATCAATACCCTCGGTATCATGGAAAAGGGAGGGAAGATGTAAGCCAGCCTGAACCTCCAGGATATTGACAGAGCGTCTAACGCCAGGGGGTTGTCCTCCCTGTAGAGGGAGCAGAACCTCTCCACCTTGGCATTGAACCTTGTTGCCATGAGATCCACCTCTGGCATACCCACTTGAGGACTATCTGCTTGATTCTCCGGATGTAAAGACCACTCTACCGACGGAAGACCGCGGCTCAGCCGCTATCATATTGAGGGAGCCTTGGATGTGGATCGCAGATAAGTGGGAAGGTACAACTCTGTCTAATCCAGAATCACCCCGATCTCTGACAAGAGGGGAAGTGATTTTGTGCCTCCCTGCTGGTTGATGTAAGGTACTGCAGTCACATTGTCTGACTGGACTTTCACCGCTTTTCCCCGGATCTGAGGGGCTAAGTGAAGGAGGGCTAGCCGGATAGCCTGAATCTCGCGGAGATTGGATGAAAGAAGCCACTCCTGAGGAAACCAGGTCCCGTGAACTGGAGTGTCGTCTAGGTGAGCGTCCCAGCCTACTTAGGACGCATCCGTAGTCAATATGACCCAGACTGGCTGGGTCATAGACTTCCCGTCTAAAAGATGGCACCACCATCTGAGGGAATACCGAGTTTGCCAAGTCAGGGAGCACAGGGAGTTTAGCCCAGCAGGGCTGCCATACCATTAGGAGAGGACCTCCGACTGTAGAGGGCGGAGGTGCCATAGAGCCCAAGGGACTGCTTCCGCAGACGCTGACATGAGCCCCAACATCTTCATGAGAGTCCGGATTGGAACTCGCCGGGGAAAGGAACTTGCCGTGTTCTGAACCCGGAATCTTCTTTCTGGAGTCAACTGGAGCGACATCCCAGCGGAGTCGGTTATGAAGCCTAGATATCTTTTCCTGAAGTCGACGGGCTCACGTTCGACTTCTACCAGCTGATGATCCAATCTAGGTGGAACAGAAAGGAGATTGTTACCTGAAAAATTTGGGTTAGGACCGCTAGAGCAGAGGCTTTCAAAGCCAGTCGTCCAGATAAGGAATGATGGTCAGTCCTTGAAGCCTCAAAGCCGCCACCACAGAACCACCACCTTGGTAAAAGTGTGAGGGGCAGAAGAAATGCCAAAGAGAAGATGCTTGACGACACCGGACACCTGGACTGTGATCCTGATATACTTCCTGGAACCAGGATGGATCGGGATGTGCAGATATGCATTCTTGAGGTCCAGGGTTGCCATCACGTCTCCAGGATTGACGACGTGAACTACTGACCTGATGGTTTCTACACGAAACTTCACATTCCTTATAAATCGATTGAAATATCTCAGATCGATAATCATCCGGAGATCTCCTGAAGCCTTGGGAACCAGAAAAACTGGTGAATAGATCCCTAGGCCCCATTCTCCTGCCGGAACCTCCTCCAGAGCCCTTTTGCAAATGTAGTCCTGAATGTAGGCCTCTAGGATCGCCTCCTTGGCAGCTTGTAGAAGGTTGATCTTGACAAACCTGTCCAGTGGAATAGAGGTGTTGTTGACTAAATAACCGTTGAAAATGATATTCAGGACCCAGGGATCCGAGATCTCTTGGATCCATTCTTCTCAGAAGTGGGAGAGACGACTCCCGACGGGTACATGAAGCTTATTGGCAGGACGGCAGGAGTAACGGGAATTAAGCAAGAGCCTCGAAGAGGCCCGTAGTCAGGAGGTGGATTTTCCATCCTTGGCTCCTCCAAATGGAATATGGGCCGCCGATCTCAGGGCCATGCTATATATAGGCCCCTGACATTATTTGATAGTATTGTTACAGGGTGCCAAAGGCACACTTGGTCTCCCATGAGCCACAGACCTGCTGCTTAGCTTCAAGAGCAAGGATCTGTGTTTGGCCTCATACCCAGGACTTGCTTTGCTAGCGGGAAGCTCCTCGCTAGCTTCAACTGGGGCTGTGCGGTATCGCACAAGAAGTCCGTAGCCAGGTTGATGGTCTTGAAAGCATCTGGTTCAAACCTCTGGTTCACATCAACTTGAATTTGATCCAGGCGAGATCGGAGGAACGTAGAGACTTCAAAAAGCCGCTATGGCTGTGGAAGCGGAAGCCGCAGCTGCCGTAACACCCCGTCTTAGTGTGCACTCTGCAAGGGGTCCTGCAGCTAGACCCATCGTCTGCAGGAACCAGAGTGCGCTTGGACAACTTGGCAATAGCCATGTCCACCTTGGGAATGGATCCCCACGAATCCACCAAGGGTTAAGCCATCGGGAACATGGATTTAAACTTCTTTGTTAAAACCGGACCTTTTCCAGGTTTTTTCCACTCTATATCATGACAGAGAGGAGGGTCTCATCCGCTTTGAAGACACGATGTGCCCGAGTAGCGGGAACGGGAGGCTCCCCCCCCGAGTCAACATCATGGTCCCCCGTCCTGATGGACTTGAGCAACTTCTGTGTCTTTCCAGGGGAGAAAACACAATATCATGACAGAGAGGAGGGTCTCATCCGCTTTGAAGACACGATGTGCCCAAGTAGCGGGAACGGGAGACTCCCCCCCGAGTCAACATCATGGTCCCCCGACCTGATGGACTTGAGCAACTTCTGTGTCTTTCCAGGGGAGAAAACACAACGTCAGCTCCTCCTCATCCGAGGAGGAAGAAACTAAGGAGACCAAGAAGGACTCTCTACCGGGACAGAGGTCTCCATAGGGGCCTGGGCACGAATAGGAAGCCTTTCCATCCAGCAGGCCTATGACTCCTTTAACAGAGCCATTGATACATATCCTGCAACATGGGTTCACTAGAGGTCAGAAACCTCTAACCGCAGCTGTAACCCCAGGTGTAGGTTAAGTCAACAGACCCAGGGATTCCCAACCGGTCTCCCAAGCTAAAGCTGCTTAGCTTCTGCAATCTTACGAGTGCAGGTATGATCAGCTTACAATAACCGTTGACTGCTGCAATGGTAGCAGGATAGATGCTTCCTCTTGGAATCCACTTTCCTACCTTCCGAATCCCGCGGAGGAGACATCACTGCGGGAAAAAAAGGGACAAATAAAACATTTGTAAACCACCTATCTACGCAGGAAAGGAAGAAAAACAGACCGGAGGCAGCTGAGGAAAAAAACACCACAAGTGGAACAACACCAATTTTAGGACTCTGGGAGCTAGCTGAAAAAGCATATGTAGCCAGAGACTGAACTGGAGCACACAGCCTCCCAAAACAGGGGAAGGGGAGGGATAGCCAATCCACCCTTCCCCCAGTAAATCCTCCACAGGAAGATGCATAAAAAAATCGCATCTATGAAAAATCGTGCCCGTGAAAAAATCACGGCCGGATTACCCGGAGGTGATGCAAAAGGAGAGTCCCCGCGTCACCTCCGGAAGATGGCGGCGCACAGGGACCGGGAATCCTGGACCAAGGACGCCGCCAAAATACCCCAACCAGGCGCAACTACGCGGGACCAGCAGCAAATAAGCTGCCGGCCAAACTGACAAGGTACCTAGGAAAAAAGGCAACGCCGTTACCCAAACGAAAAGAAGGCTCCCCGCACTTTCCATAAGAAAGGGGGGAACAAACCGCCTAGTCCACCTGTCCAGGAGGACAGAAAAAAACACAGTGGGCTGGGGGTTGACTTCCTCCTTTTAAGGAGATACTTAATTGTTAAATTGAGTTATTAGTCTTGGGCTCATTAAACATTCCGCCGGTCCTGCCAGTCCACGGGGGGTGGTTAACCCCCATCTGTGCTGCTGGTAGGACGTAAGGGAATTATACTCTTCAACCAACCAAAACTAAGCCCGCCACCAGGAAGTGGACAGCACAGCAGGAACAGGTAGGCAGTATCCCTTTAAGATGTAATAATCAAACACATGGTAAAATAGATAATGAAGCCCTAATTTTCATCCTTTATAAAACAGACAAAGTCAAAATTACTATTGTTTGTATTATTACATAAAACATCCAATTGACAACACAGAACAGTTCTCCCCTATAGCCACCAAGCACCAGGTATATTCAGGACAAACAATCCATCAGACAGACAGATCATCAGCATACCTTAGCAAGGCAGCCTGGGTTTTAACCAGTTTTTCCAAAAGGAAAATTGTCTGTTTAGGATTAGGTATCTAGGGGGACCTGTGCACATAGATGATTATCATTAGGGTGACAATTTTATTTTATTTTTTTAATATGCCATCTAGCTCTCATCTCAATGATTAGGAAGGCTGCATAGTTTTTTTTTATTTTGCAATTGTTCAAAGACTAACTTTATAATCTTTCTATTCTGTTTTGTCATATAAACTCATTTGCATAACATGGGACTATGGGAAAGCCATGCAAATTGTGTTTCAGTTTACAAACAAGGCAGATACTGCTATATTGCTCATTAGCATTTCTTGGCCATGTGTATGCAAATGAGTTTTAAATGTTGGGAAATGTTTATGCAGCTCTCTTAGGCAGTGAGAGAGGAGTTAGGCTGGCATATAAAATTACAATTTTTGTCGCTCTAATGATAATGGTCTAGGGTTCAGGCCCCTCTAGATAGCCTACCATAGCCAAGCAATTTCTCAAACATTAATATTATGGCTAAAGATTTTTTCCCCTTAAGAATTGATTATTAATCAGAGAGATCCTTTTGAAACTCCTTCACAAAATCAAAAAACGTTTTATAGACATTATGCAAAGACAGTGTTGGATGATAATAGCATAGTTTTACTGAGAGCAAGATGCCTAATACAGGAAAATATATACAGCCTGTCCATGTCCCTTTAAGGTGCAATACTCAATCAAACATACAGTAAGGTAGCTGATTAAAAAAAATTTTTTTTTAAATAAAACATACAAAGACAGACTTTCAGACATTTACCCTAGCCTGCCTATCATAAAACCTTATTATTATTATTGTTGTTTGGATTATTACATAAAACATTCAATTGACAACACAGAACAGTTCTCCCCTATGGCCGCCAAGCACCAGGTATATGCAGGGCCAACAATCTATCAGACAGACAGATCATCAGCATACCTTAGCAAGGCAGCCTGGGTTTTAACCAGTTTTTCCAAAAGGAAAATTGGCCTTTTTGTGTACGGTATCTAGGGGGACCTGTGCACATAGATGATTATCATTAGGGTGACAAATTTTTTTTTTTTTTTTTTTTTTTAATATGCCACCTAGCTCTCATCTCAATGATTAGGAAGGCTGCATAGTTTTTTTTTTTTGATTTTGCAATTGTTCAAAGACTAACTTTATAATCTTTCTATTCTGTTTTGTCATATAAACTCATTTGCATAACATGGGACTATGGGAAAGCCATGCAAATTGTGTTTCAGTTTACAAACAAGGCAGATACTGCTATATTGCTCATTAGCATTTCTTGGCCATGTGTATGCAAATGAGTTTTAAATGTTGGGAAATGTTTATGCAGCTCTCTTAGGCAGTGAGAGAGGAGTTAGGCTGGCATATAAAATTACAATTTTTGTCGCCCTAATGATAATGGTCTAGGGTCCAGGCCCCTCTAGATAGCCTACCAAAACCATGCAATTTCTCTCCTTTTGGATTGAGAACTTATGTTTGAAAACTCATGATTGTCATTGTAAGGTATGCTGATGCCCTGTCTTATGGATGGATAGATAGTCAGCCTGCACATACCTGGCTTTTGGCATGATCTGAGTGGTTTAAGTTAAATGTGATAGAAAATGATCATTAATGATATATCATTTTTAGAAAGGACTTTTCTTGGTTTGATGGTTGGAGTGGACAGAGGACACTAGTTTATACTTTCTCTGCTCTAACACTGCAGTTTTAAATTGAATTCACTATGCCTGGCTTTGGTAGGAAGGTAAGCTGAATGTAAAAATGCAGGGTGAATCGAACATAGCATAATGTTCGCTGGCAGAAGCGAACGCGAACAAGCAATGTTCGCAGGGAACTGTTTGCTGTCGAACAGTTCGGGACATTTCTAGTTGTTATTATTATTATAATGGCCCCTCTGTAGTATTATAGTAATAATTATGCCCCTTCAGCCCCTCCAGCATACAGAACCATGTAAAATACATCACTTGCCGCCTTCAGCCCTTCCAACATACAGTTCCATGTAAATGATAACACCGTCCCTCTCTTCACTGCCTGCCTTCAGCAACTCCAGCAAACAGTCCCATGTAAAATACATCACTCCTTCAGCTCCTCCATCAAACCCCCGGTATGAGTCACTCTCACTGTTGTGTTGCTCTGTCTTACACAGGCTGCTCTCCCTCCTGAAACAGCAGCCACCTTCTTCTTGAGTTCCTCTTGCTCCGCAGTGTCTGGAAGGTGGGAGGAGCCTATGCCTGTGAGTACTGCCATGTGGCTGGTGTTCTTGGCCCTGGTGATTCAGCAGGGGGAGTGCTGTTTCTGATCACAGTGTCCGGCTCCTTACTCACTCAAATAATTATTGCCAGCAGCCAGCCAGCACCCCCCTGCAGTCTGCTCCCGGGGCAACGGCTTCCCCCCCCATGCTACGCCACTCGGTGGGCAGTCTCCCTCCCAGCCAATAGTAGCAGAAGTGTGCGGAGTGAGCTGCCGTGGCCGCAGAGGAACCCAATCAGTGACACGGGCATTCGGGAAGGCCGCATGTTCTCATCGGCCACTGAAGTAGCAGAGCGGCCGAGAGGAGCTGGGTAACACTAGTGTTTGCGCCGACGGGGGCCATTTATAGAGGCAACAGAGAGGCCCGGGGGGCAATCGCCCCCTTGCTCCCCGACCCAGTCAGCCCCTGCTGACCACCTTGCCTAGTTGGATGACAGCCAGCCGGATGTTTGTTGCTTGATGTACTTGAGGCTGATCAGCTCCAACATGGCGTGGCAACGCTTGATCTGACACATATGACAGGAAGGAGGGGTACTGCTAGCGACCCTGTGTCCTACTGATGTTGGGGACGGGACTGTATCCATGAAGGAGGAGGTGAGAGAGGCAGTTTTGTGCCTGGTGTGGGAGCCAGCTCCATGAGTTGGTCAAAAGAATCTGGCCTTGTTGCTAGGGTGCTGCCTCTCTACTGACACAAAAAACACTGACCCAGTGGGCCATGAAAGACATGTACTGTCCCTGCCTGTAATAGCTGCTACAGGTGTCCTCCATGGAGTGCAGCTTTATGCACTGCAAGTATCACGGCTCTGCTACAATGGGACTAAAGCGACTGCATTGCCGTCAATATGGTCAAATGGGGGTTCAGCTAATGGGGGTTCAGATGGACAAAAGTTTTTTCATCGCCAAATGATCCGTTATAGATGTCTTACAATGGAGCCAAGGACAAGGAGGAGTCTTAGCAGAAAAAGAAGAAGGTGTTGATGATACCATACTGCTTGGGGATGTGGGTTGGCTGCCACAAAGAGGACCAGGAAAAGAAAGACAGACTTGTTCTGATTGGAAATGCTGGCCAGTTGCATTTTCCTAAAGGATTCGGTGATGTCGCTTCATGTGCTACAATAGACCTCTAGTACCTATAATTGTGTTTGAATGGCCACATCTTATTTTAATCCTGTAGATCTTGCACACCGCTGTGGTTTTGTGTGCCTGCCTTGTGAATAAAGAGCGTCATATGGGAATTGCTCGCACAGACATACAAGCAGCCAACCTGGGCTTAGCTCTGGCACTTTTTGGGCCTAACCCACCCACAGTGTCAGCAGCTTTACCAGATCCTGAAGGAGATGTGGTTTTGGGATGTATGTAGCCTCTTCTCTTTATTGCTGCTGCCACCACCCATCTCCACTGATGTTGCCTACTCCTCAGCACCCCGATCTGACTCCCAGGTCATGTCCAGCACACAATTGTCATCAAAGTCCTCACCCTCCCTGCTGCTTTTACCAGACTGCATTTTCCCCAGCTGCCACTGTTGCTGCCACCACCACCACCAATGCTGTTGCTAGGGGTGCCACAATTGCCACCACCATCAACACAGGTATGCATGCAGTCACCAGCCTCCTCTCCAACCTCCTCCTCAGGGCAACCCAAATGGTGACGGATCTCACACAAGTCGTCAACAGGGAAATTCTCTTGATTATCTTACATATGGGGATTTCTTGTCACTCCTTAGGAAAAATGATGCTGTTCTTAAAGGAAGAGGGAGTGAGGACTCTGGGATGACTCCACTAAAAGCCTTATTTGGGCCTGCAAGGAGTAGGAGCAGGAGGAACGCTGTGAGCCCTGGATCCATGCACAATGTCGGACTCTAAAGTCACCTCCACGTCATCCTGCTGCGACTGAGAGGAGGAGGGAGCCATCCAATTCGCAATCTCATCTTCTTTCTCATCAACTACATTGTTGTGCCTTGTCGAAGCCAGCAGGGACAACTGCAGCCTACTAATACTACTACCACTACTTCTGGCCGGATAATTGGCACTGCTACTATCCACATTCTGGCTCTGGGACTTTCGTTTGGAACCCTTCTGTAGCCTGGACACTTTTGAGCCTCTCAGATAATGTTATTCACTCTCCATGTGTCTGGTGTGGTAAACACGTATATATGCTGCTAAATTGAATATAATCAACAACTCCAAAAAAACAAATTGACTAAAACTGTGTGAAATAGGGAAACGGTGATAATTCATTATCACTCCCAGACACTTTTGTGTGCTACCCTGTCTATTGGTGTAGTAGTCACATATATATGCTGCTAGTTAGAATCTAATTCCCCATCAAAAAAAGATTGGAAACGTGTTTGTGAACACAGAAATAAAGAGAAGCTGATTTAGGCCTAAATTCGTTATCCATCACAGATACTTTTGTGTGCTGGCCTGTGTATTGGTGTTGATCACCTATGTGCTGGTTTAATTAAATAGAACAAGTCCCACAAGACATTTAAATTCCAACTGTGTGACAATTGAGGTCTGATGCTTAATTTCTCGCAGGGAGATTGCTGCACTACCTTGTGTCCTGTAGTAATCACATTTATATATGCTAGTTTAATTATATTTAACAAATTAAAATTCCAACTAACATAGTATATAAGACCGAAAAAAGACATTTGTCCATCCAGTTCGGCCTGTTTCCTACAAGTTGATCCAGAGGAAGGCAAAAAAAAACCTGTGAGGCAGAAGCCAATTTTCCCCACTTAAGGGAAAAAATGTTCTTCCCGACTCCATTAAGGCAATCAGAATAACTCCCTGGATCAACGACCCCTCTCTAGTAGCTATAGCCTGTAATATTATTACACTCCAGAAATACATCCAGTCCCTCTTGAATTCCTTTATTGTACTCACCATCACCACCTCCTCAGGCAGAGAGTTCCATAGCCTCACTGCTCTTACCGTGAAGAATGCTTTTCTATGTTTGTGTACAAACCTTCTTTCCTCCAGACGCAGAGGATGTCCTCTCGTCACAGTCCTGGGGATAAATAGATGATGGGAGAGATCTCTGTACTGACCCCTGATATATTTATACATAGTTATTAGATCTCCCATCAGTCGTCTTTTTTCTAAAGTGAATAACCCTAATTTTGATAACCTTTCAGGGTACTGTAGTTGCCCCATTCCAGGTATTACTTTAGTTGCCCTCCTCTAAACCCTATCCAGCTCTGCTATGTCTGCCTTGTTCACAGGAGCCCAGAACTGTACACAGTACTCCATGTGTGGTCTGACTAGTGATTTGTAAAGTGGTAGGACTATGCTCTCATCACAGGCATCTATGCCCCTTTTGATGCAACCCATTATCTTATTGGCCTTGGCAGTAGCTGCCTGACACTGTTTTGTACAGCTTAGTTTAATAAAATTCCTAGATCCTTTTCCATGTCAGTGTTACCGAGTGTTTTACCATTTAGTATGTATGGGTGACTTTCTTTATTCCTTCCCATGTGCATAACTTTACATTTGTCAGTGTTAAACCTCATCTGCCATTTCTCTGCCCAAGCCTCCAATCTATCCAGATCCCTCTGTAGCAGAAAACTGTCCTCCTCAGTGTAAATTACTTTACACAGTTTAGTGTCATCTGCAAAAAAAGATATTTTACTGTGCAAGCCTTCTACAAGATCATTAATAAATATATTGAAGAGAATAGGGCCCGGTACTGACCCCTGAGATACCCCACTAGTGACAGTGACCCAATCTGTACCGTTAATAACCACCCTCTGTTTTCTATTACTCAGCCAGTAACTTACCCACATACAGACATTTTCTCCCAGTCCGAGCATCCTCATTTTATATACTAACCTTTTATGAGGTACAGTGTGAAATGCTTTGGAGAAGTCCAGATATACGACATCCATTGATTCGCTGCTGTCAAGTCTAGAACTTACCTCTTCATAGAAACTGATTAAATTCGTTTGGGATGACCGATCACTTATGAAGCCATGCTGATATGGCGTTATTTGCTTATTTTCATTGAGATACCCCAAGATAGCATCTCTTAGAAAACCTTCAAACAGTTTACCCACAACAGATGTTAAACTGACCGGCCTATAATTCCCAGGCTCTGTTTTTGGACCCTTTTTGAATATTTGCACCACATTTGTTATGTGCCAATACTGTGGAACATTCCCTGTCAGTATAGAGTCTGTAAATATCAGAAATAAAGGTCTAGCTATGACATCACTTATTTCCCTTAGGATACGGGGGTGTATGCCCTCCGGTCCTGGCAATTTATCTATTTTAATCTTTTTAAGTCGCTGTTGTACTTCTTCCTGGGTCAGACAGGGCACTTTTAATGGGGAATTTACTTTTACATTCTGCATTTCATCTGACAGTTTATTTTCCTTAGTAAATATAGTGGAGAAAAAAATATTTAATAGTTTTGCTTTATCCTCGTCGCTCTCTGCAACATTGCTGTGTAGAGGGCCAACTGAACAGGAAACTGAAAATATGTTAACGAACAATTGAGCTTGGTGCTCAATTTCTACTTAACACGCACAGGAAGATTCCTGCACACTGTAAGTATTGCTGCATTAATCAATGTATATTTACTGCCTAATTACATTGAAAGCATCCCCCCAAAAACAACTTTGCAAAATTTTGGACCGTGTGGAAACTGAAAATAAGTAAATGGATGATTGAGGCTTGATACTCATATTCCTGTTACCACTCACACAGGTAGATTGCTACCCTACCTTCACAATCACATATATATGTTGGTTTAATTACATTTAAAAATCCCCAAAAATATTTAAATTCCAACTGTGTGGAAACTGAAAATATGTAAATGGGAGACTGAGGCATGACGCGCAATTTCAACTTCACACACACAGGTAGATTGCTGCCACACTGTGGTTATTGCTGCAGTAATTATATATTTATATATATATATATATAAATTAGTGTTGAGCGCGAATATTCGAATAGCAAATTTTTTTAGCGAATATCGGCACTTCACTAATTTTCGAATATTTCGAATATAGTGCTATATATTCGCAATTTCGAATATTCGTGTTTTTTTTAAGTTGTTAATCCTTGTTGCTCTCTGGTTGTCTTCCCACTTCCAAAAAGCTGTTCTTACCTGTCCGGAGGATTCCTGGCTTCCTGCCCGCTCCAGTCAATGCCCGTTGCCTCTTCTGCCGACTTCTCGTGTGCATGGAGCGCCCCCATCACAATGGGAACGCCTCCATGCTAAAATGTACTGTCCCATGTGAGAATCCCGATCTCACAAATTTGACTAAGTTGTATTTGCAATGCGATTAATATAACCTGTATTACCCCAGCTCTAAGTTGAATTCGCAATGCGAACATATACTCGCATTGCGAATTCAACTTAGAGCGGAGTTTCTAATGGTTGGCTTGCTAGAATATGACGAAGATTGAGAATATATTGCTATAAGATAACGAATATAGAATATAGCACTATATTCTCAATATTTGTTATATTCTATCAAGCCAACCATTAGCAACTCAGCTCTAAGTTGAATTCGCATTGCGAGTATATGTTCGCCTTGCTAATTCAACTTAGAGCTGGGTCTCTAATGGTTGGTTTGCTAGAATATAACGAAGATTGAGAATATAGTGCTATATTCGATATCTTCGTCAATTCTAGCAATCCAACCATTAGGGACCGTTTTATGTTGAATTCGCAATACGAGTATATGTTCGCATTGTGAAATCAATTTAGAGCTGAGTTCCTAATGGTTGTATTCCTAGAATATAACGAAGATAACGAATATCAAATATAGCACTATATTCTCAATCTTCGTTACATTCTAGCAAGCCAACCATTAGGAACTCAGCTCTAAGTTGAATTCGCAATGCGAACATATACTCGCATTGTGAATTCAAAATAGAACTGAGTTCCTAATGGTTGGCTTGCTAGAATATAACGAAGATTGAGAATATAGTGCTATATTCGATATCTTCATTGATTTTACTAAGGTAACCCAATAGGAAATTTGTCTGTATACACTGTTCAAAGTTCAAATCGCAATACGCTAATATAAATTCGCGTAACATTTGCAATATATAGAATAATGACAAATATTTGATTTAGACGAATATATGACGAATATTCAATCGAATATTCGCGAAATATCGCAAAATCAAATATGGCACCTCCCGCTCATCACTAATATATATATATATATATGTACATATATTTATATATACTGCTTAACCCCTTAAGGACCGGGCTCATTTTCACCTTAGGACCAGGCCATTTTTTGCAAATCTGACCAGTGTCACTTTATGTGGTGATAACTTTAAAACTTTTTTTCTTATCCAGGCCATTCTGAGATAGTTTTTTCGTCACATATTGTACTTCATGACACTGGTAAAATTAAGTCGAAAAATTTCATTTTTATTTATAAAAAAATATCAAATTTACCAAAAATTTGGAAAAATTTGCAATTTTCCAAGTTTCAATTTCTCTACTTCTATAATACATAGTAAAACCGCCCAAAAAAGTTATTGATTTACATTCCCCATATGTCTACTTCATGTATCGATCATTTTGGGAATGCCATTTTATTTTTTGGGGACGTTACAAGGCTTAGAAGTTTAGAAGCAAATCTTGAAATTTTTCAGAAATTTTCAAAAACCCACTTTTTAGTGACCAGTTCAGGTCTGAAGTCACTTTGAGAGGCTTACATAATAGAAACCATCCAAAAATGACCCCATTCTAGAAACTACACCCCTCAAGGTATTCAAAACTGATTTTACAAACGTCATTAACCCTTTAGGTTTTCCACAAGAGTTAATGGCAAATGGAGATAAAATTTCAGAATTTCGATTTTTTGGAAAATTTTCCGTTTGAATCCATTTTTTCCAGTAACAAAGCAAGGGTTAACAGCCAAACAAAACTCAATTTTTATTGCCCCGATTCTGTAGTTTTCAGAAACACCCCATATGTGGGCGTTAACTGCTGTATGGCCAAACGACAGGGCACAGAAGGAAGGGAACGCCATATGGTTTTTGGAAGGCAGATTTTGCTGGACTGGATTTTTGACACCATGTCCTATTCGAAGCCCCCGATGCACCCCTAGAGTAGAAACTCCAAAAAAGTGACTCCATCTAAGAAACTACACCCCTGAAGGTATTCAAAACTGATTTTACAAACTTTGTTAACCCTTTAGGTGTTCCACAAGAGTTATTGGCAAATGGAGATGAAATTTCGGAATTTCTATTTTTTGTTACCTTGCCTCAAAAAAAGTGTAATATAGAGCAACCAAAAATCATATTTACCTTAAATTTAAAGTCACTTAAATGGGGTCACTTTTTTGGAGTTTCTACTGTAGGGGTGCATAAGGGAGGCTTCAAATGGGACATGGTGTCAAATAACCAGTCCAGCAAAATCTGCCTTCCAAAAACCATATGGCATTCCCTTCCTTCTACGCCCTGCCGTTTGGCCATACAGCAGTTTACGACCACATATGGGGTGTTTATGCAAACTAGAGAATCGGGGCAATATAAATTGAGTTTTGTTTGGCTGTTAACCCTTGCTTTCTTACTGGAAAAATTGATTAACATGGAAAATTTGCAAAAAAATAGCTATTTTTGGACCGTTTTTATTTTTTGTTATTTACATCGTTGAACTGACTGGTTAGATTGTGTGCTATTTCTATAGAGCAGGTTGCTACGGACGCGGCAATACCAAATATGGCTACTTTTTGGGGGGTTTTGTTTCAGTTTTACATAATACAGCATTTTTGAAAAAAAAATTTTTTTAGTGTCTTCACATTCTGAAAGCCATATATTTGTTTTATTTTTTGGGCGACTGTCTTATGTAGGGGCTCATTTTTTGCGGGATGAGATGTCGGTTTGATTGGAACTATCTTGGGGTGCATATGACATTTTGGTCGCTTGCTATTACACTTTTTGTGATGTAAGGTGACAAAAATGGCTTTTGACACCATATTTTATTTTTTTTTGTTTTGTTCACCTGAGGGGTTTGGTCATGTGTTTTTTTTATAGAGCAGGTTGCGACGGACGCGCCGATACAAAATATGTATACTTTTTATTTATTTATTTAAGTTTTACACAATATTATCATTTTTTAAAACAAAACAAATCATGTTTTAGTGTCTCCATAGTCTGAGAGCCCTATTTTTTTTTTTGGGTGGGGGTGATTGTCCTATGTGGGGTATCATCTTTTGCGGGATGAGATGAAGGCTTGCTATTACAGTGTTTGAGATGTGAGGTGATAAAAATATATTTTTTTACATTGTTTTTATTTTATTTTTTTAACAGTATTTACCTGAGGGGTTAGATAATGTGATATTTTTATAGAGCAGGTTTTTTCGGACGCGGCGATACATAATATGTATACTTTTTATTTATTTATTTTACTTTAACACAATAATAGCATTTTAGAAAAAAAAAATTATGTTTTAGTGTCTCCATAGTCTGAGAGCCATATTTTTTTATTTTTTTGGGCGATTGTCCTATATATGGACTCATTTTTTGCAGGATGAGATGGCGGTTTTATTGGTACTATTTTGGGAGGCATACGCCTTTTTGATAAATTGGTATTATACTTTTTGTGATGCAAGGTGACAAAAAATGTCTTTTTTACACAATTTTTTGTGTTTTTTTTTACGGTATTTGCGTAAGGGGTTAGGTCACGTCATATTTTTATAGAGGAGATTTTTACGGACGCGGCGATACCTGATATGTGTAGTGTATTTTTTTTTTTTTTTTTTATTCAGTGATATGTATTTTTCTTATTTTTTCTATATTTTTTGACCCAGACCCACTTGGTTCTTGTAGATCCAGTGGATCTGGTGTCTATATAATACAGTAAGTACACTATATAGTGTACTTACTGTATTTTTTTACTTTACAAAGTCTGAATAGGCTTTTGCCTTTAGCAAAAGCCCATTCAGAGTTTCAGTACCATGCGAGCAGGACGCTTCTGAAAGCGTCCTGCTGCCATGGTAACCATCACCCGCTGCCATAAGAGAGCAGCGGGTGATGGGAAGAGAGGAGAGCTCCCTCCCTCTACTATCCTATCCCGTCGGGGGGGCTGCAAAGGTACAGCAGCCCCCCGATGTGAGAGGGAGCTCCCTCCATTTTAACACCTTCTATAACGCGGTTACCACAGTATAGAAGGGGTTAAACTGCTGACATCTGCAGCACAGATGTCAGCAGTTTATAGCAGGTGGTCAGCAATGTGCTGACCCCCTGCTATACCCACTAGACACCAGGGAAAGCCTTTGAAAGGAGGCAGGCGGGGGATCGCAATTGCCTTCCGCGCCGCCCACCCGCAGCACCGCCCGCAATCCTCCCCACTGCACCGCCCGGGGGGACACAAAATGGCGAGGTGCAGGGGGAGGGGTTAATATTTACACGTTTGGGGCATATTTTAGTCTCTGATCCCCGCGGAGATCAGAGACTACAGATAGCGCAGCAAACCGCAGGTCTGAATTGACCTGTGGTTTGCTGCGATCGCTGACCAGGGGGGGTCACAGGACCCCCCTGGGCATTGTGCCAAGGTGCCTGCTGATTGATTTCAGCAGGCATCTTGTTCCGATCACCCCCACGTGCGCAGCAGTGATCGGAAATTCACAGGGCGTACATGTACGCCCTTGGTCCTTAAGTACCAGGACGCAAGGGCGTACATGTACGCCCTTCGTCCTTAAGGGGTTAATTAAATTTAAAGGCTCCCTCACAAAAACATAAAATGAAATGCGACTGTGTGGAAACTGAAAATACGTAAACAGAATGAAGATTGACGCTCAATTTCAACACACATTCAGCAAAATTGCTGCCATACCATGGGTATTGCTGCAGTAATCACGTATATTTGCTTCTTAATTAAATTGAAAGCACCCACTAAAAAAATTAAGTTGCGACCGCATGAAAACTGTAATACCTAAATTAACGACTGGCCATCTCGTCATAGTGTTATCTAGGTTATCTCATGACAAAAGCCATTGAAATCCATTGAAAAAGTCAGTTAACATTTTCTTGCCCCTATCAATAAGCTTGATTGATTGATTTCTGACTGTCCTTGATTGATTTTTCGTTGTCCCTGACTCCCTAAGATCATTTTCCTTGCAGACACTGTAAGACCCAACCACCCTCATTGACTGCCCAGCACAGAATGGCGTTCTGCTAGGGAACCTCGCTGTGTTCTGCAGTACTTATTGATTCATCCAGGCTGTCTGTCAGCCAATCAGGACAAGCCCCCCCCCCCTCCTTCCTCTCAGAGTCATGTGAGAACCCTTCTTCTTCCCTAGTGCTTTTTCCCAGGAACATGTGCACTAAAATGGCACTATCCACAGTTTTAGTGGATTTATCCAAAATGAACCAGGAAATATTTGGGTTCGTCTGCCATCTGAAAAATAGCAAAGTTAAGACCGAACTCGGTTCAGTCCGAAGTGGTTTGCTCATGCTTACACTGTTAATAAAAAGCATGAAGTATGACTGAATGTATAAATAGTACGCAGAATAAGACACAGTAATTAATGACAATTTTCACAAGTACCACCTCACATTTTGACACAGATACATCCAGGCTCCTGAGCATCTCTGCAAAATTCTGCAGAATAAACATGAGTTGTTTACAAAACTGATTTTACTTAGTATAGATGTAATATTTATGTAACCTACTGTATTATCGTAGGATATGAAGTTTGGGAAAAAATAGACTTAATACGACTTAGGTGAAAATGAATTTACTAAACTATGATAAAATATATAAAAAGATAAAGTAACAGTCACTAAGCGTTGTCAAACAGATGGGCCAGCTCCAAGTCGACCAACGCCCAACATGGCACTTGGCCAATGCCCATATTATACAAAGAGAGATGATACAAAAATATATAGAAATCCAGCTTCCATAAAAATACATAGTTTAGTTATGCAAAAACACAGACCACACTGTCTACCTGTTTCAGGTCATTACATACAGACCGTTACTCATGACACCATGGCACTTGGCCGACTCATATTATGCAAAGAGAGCTGATGGCAGCAAGACATTTTACCATGATGATGTCTTCAATGGAGCTAAGCTCGCTGTTTCAAAGCTAAATGTTTTCTATTCTCCTGGCACCTACTAGCCCTACATAAAGGTAAGTATACATGGACAGTTACCTCATACTGCATAAATGCGGCCAGGTATTGGACATCTCTAACCATTTACATTTGTTCAGAATTAATGGGGAAGGACCAATTAAAACTTTTACATAATGTATCATCAATATTCATTGAAGAACACTGCCCCTAATTGTTAAAAAAAAAAAAAGAATCCACCTTGGCAACACTTGACTTCTCAAAAAAAAACTCTATGTTGGACTAAGAGGAGTTTCTGTAATAAGGATCTTCTTTGCTTCCGAACTTCTTAAATGCTCAGTCTCTGGTGCCATTTCTTGACTTGACTTTAGAATCCTATTCTCGTCGACCTCGTCTTTTCAATATCAGGTAACAAAACTAAGTGTAGAGGAGACAAGCCCGGGAATGCAAGATCACCCATAATGCTGTGCAGCCAGCCAGTCCGCAAATAGCCATCACTTGTTATGTCACAGCCCTATAAAACCCTCATCCAGTCTGGTCTCCACCATTGTCCTGTGAGCTGAGCATAGGGAGAGACTTGGCAGGCACTCATGTGCTAGGGACAGTGTTGATGAAAATGATTAATAGAAGAATTCAATACTAATAAGAGGGAAGCCTTTATCATTCCAGTGCCCAGCATGAGTACCAATACCATCTAGTCTGCACCTCTTTGGGGGGGGGCAGGTCTTAATGATGACCATCCTCATCTTTTGCTGGCTTTACTTTCTAGAAAAGTCAGCAAGATGAAATGAGAGGAGGAGCTGGATGTTTCTGATGACATATTCTCATCGATATTAGATGATGTGGAAAAGGAGAAAAAGCAGAAGAAGGTCTCCCACCTGTAGGGCAGGAGAGTGATGGGGTTGGAGAAGTGGGTATGCTAGCATATTGTGCCACCACCTAACCAGCCAAACCCCATACCAGCAACAGCCCCTGTTTAAAGGTGCATTAAAGGTGCTGAGCAGCCATTAACATTGAAGATCGACTGTACAGCTGCAGGCTAATTGGCAGTGCAGTTCTTCACCGCGGAACAGCTGCAACCCGTTCGCAGCATGGCTGCTCCATGTGGCCTTACAGTAAGGCAGAGTGGCCTGGGTGTACCTGATTTATAACAATTCATGATTAATTCATTCGTAACGAATCAAATGTAACCCTCAGATGCCACGTTCATACATGTGGCATCTGATATAAATAACAGAGTGTAAAATAAAATAAAAAAATCATACTTACCTCTTCCATACGTCACCGCGCATGGGATTTCATGCAAGATCCTCAAGCAAGATGCTGGCAGCCGGCCTGTCGCAAGCAAATGGATCAGGTAATAGTATTGAGCGAGCATGCTCGGCCGAACACTAGTTCGGCTCGAGCATCGCTATGCTCGGCACATAGCAATGTAAGGAAAGTACTGTCTGTGTGACATACTTTCAAGCATATATAACATTTAATATGAAGAAGGCGAGCAGTAAGGGACGGGGAGGGGCCATGATTCTGATGGTGCACGTAGAGACCGTGGTCCTGGGCGCTTTGAAACTGTGCCTGCTACCAGAGCACAAGAAAAACAATCACCCACGATACCTAGTTTCATGTCCCAGTTTTCAGGGCTGCGCAGGACACCAATCTGAAATACAGACCAGTGCGACCAGGTGGTCAGTTGGATTGCAGCAAATAATGCTTCCACCCTGTCTTCCACCAAGTCCAGTCTCAGTAGCCAAGGCCCTCGCATATAATGTTTTACAGGGTCAGCTCACCTGCAGGCCCTTGTATATAATGTTTTACAGGGTCAGCTCACCTGCGGGCCCTCACCTACAACCTTTTAGAGGGCCATCTCACTAGCAGGCCCTCACCTACAATCTTTTAAAGGGTCAGCTCACCTTTGAATTAGGAGGACAAAAAGAAGACTGTTTTGAGAGCTTCATTTATGCAAGCAGGGTCTTGCAAAGGCTCTTGCAAAGGGTCTTGCAAAGGTTAGTAATTAGGGTGTGGCTGTCTAATTAGGAGAAGGTAATTAGCCAGCCTTTGAGGGCAGCTCAGTCCTTTGAATCCAGAGGAAAAAAAAGCTGACTGTTTTGAGAGCTCCATTTATACAAGCAGGCACATAACGCGAGTTTGTGAGCATTTGCATGTTTGATTTTTAAGTGTGTGTTTGTATTAAGTGTGTGACTTTAGATTAAGTGACTTCAGATTCAGGGACTTTAGTGGGGGACTGCAGTAACTCAGTTCCTATCACTGCATTATATTGTATTTTTCTCTTTTCTTGAGTAACCCCCATTTAGTATGTGTTCCATTATTGACAACGCAGTCCAGTGCACATCTTGTCTAATGTATGCAGTCCTGGAACACCTGTTTAAGGGTGCATATCTTTGTTTAAAATGTGAGCAAATTGCCTGTTTGGAATGACACATCGAGTATCTAACTGGGCGAGTTTCAACACTGAGAGGCGTTATAAATGTGGAAAAGAATTTGCAGTTCACTGAGCAAGCACTATATGGGGTAGATGTGGGGGAGGGTAGTAGTGAGGAGGCTGAGGAAAGTGAGGTAGCTAGCTAGATAACAGATAAAAAGCGGGGTAGAGGGAATAGTGCCAGGGAGGCTAGCCCTGATCTAACAAACCCCAAAGAGTTTGCAAGGTTGGCAGATGAGTGGGATGTTCAGAGAGAGCACTGCTGCAGCCAGACCCTTTCTCTGCCAGTCAGGGGAATGTCAGCTCCAGTAAGCAGGGGACCAGAAGAGCAGGGCAGGCCAGACAGGAGCTGGTGGTGGGAGAGTCAATTATAAGGGGTACAGATAAGGCAATCTGTCACAAAGACCGGGATTGTGAAACGGTGTGTTGTCTTCCTGCTAGAGTTCGACACATCGGGTTGAAAGATTACTGAGAGGGGCTGGAGAAGATCCAGCGGTCATGGTCCATATCGGAATCAATGACAAAGTTAGACGTAGGTGTAGCGTCCTTAAAAATTATTTTAGGGATTTAGGTCAAAAGCTTAGGACAAGGACTTCAAAGGTAATATTTTCTGAAATACTACCTGTACCTCGAGCCACACAAGAAAGGCAGCGGGAGATTAGTGAGGTTAACAAGTGGCTCAAGAACTGGTGTAGGAAGGAGGGGTTAAGGTTCCTGGAGAACTGGAATGACCTCTCTGTTGGCCACAGGCTCTATTGAAGGGATGGGCTGCAGCAAAATGGGGAAGGGGCAGCTGTGTTGGGGGAGAAGATGGCTAGAAGGAGGAGTATTTAAACTAGAGACTGGGGGGAGGGAAGTTACATTATACAGTTGGATGGGAAGATAGTGCAGATAGAGACCAGGGGCAAGGTCGTGGGACTGGGGGTGGAATGGAAGGAGGGACTATAACAGTTTATAAGGAAAAGTATAGGGTAACAAATATACATAAACCTCTTAAATGTATGTACTGTATACTAATGCCAGAAACCTGACTAATAAAACTGGGGAACTGGAATTAGTGATGTATGAGGAGGACTATGACATAGTAGGAATAACTGAGACATGGCTGGATGATAGCTATGACTGGTCAGTTAATGTACAGGGTTACAGTCTGTTTAGAAAGGATCGCTAAAACCGGAAAGGGGGAGGGGTTTGCCTTTATGTAAAGTCCTTTCTAAATCCCACAATCTGAGAAAATATAAGTGAGGGACATAACAATGTGGGGTCACTGTGGGTAGAAATACATGGAGGCAAAAACAATAATAAATTACTAATAGGAGTTTATTATAAACCACCTAAAATACCAGAGTCCACAGAAAATCTACTACTAAACGAGATAGAGGAGGCAGCAAATAATAATGAGGTTGTTATTATGGGGGACTTTAACTACCCAGATATAGACTTTGAAACTGAAACCTGTACATCTCATAAAGGAAACAGGTTCTTGACAATAATCAAAGACAATTACCTTTCCCAACTGGTTCAGGACCCGACTAGAGGGACGGCCATACTGGACATAGTATTAACCAATAGACCTGACAGAACAAAAGATGTGCAGGTTGGGGGATACCTGGGAAATAGTGACCATAAAGTAATAACTAGTGTTGAGCGAAACCCGAACTGTAAAGTTCGGGTTGGTACCGAACTTTTGGGTTTTTGGAAGCCGGACCCGAACACGGACATTTCCGTAAAAGTTCGGGTTCGGTGTTCGGCTATTTCTTGGCGCTTTTTGAAAGGCTGCAGGGCAGCCAATCAACGAGCGTTTCACTAGTTTGCCCTTAGAAGCCATCACAGCCATGCCTACTAATGGCACGGTTGTGATTGGCGAAGAGCAGAATGTGACCCAGCCTCTAATATAGGCTGGAGTCACGTAGCACCGCATGTCACTCTGCTCTTCTCAGTGTAGGGATAGGATGATGCTGCAGCTGTGAAGGAGAGATTAGGGAAGAATTCTGTTGAACCTGGTGGTGTTAAATATTCAAACTTCAGCGATTATTGAGGGTGCTATGTTACATTTTTGTACCCAGCCCTGAGCCCAGTGACAGTAAAAAATAACTTTTGATCCATCTGCTAGTTCGGTGGGTGTTGGTGGCCATTTTTGCAAGTGCAGTGTACTTGCAACTGCATGTGAAATGTGTGCCAGGGACATTACTTTAATTCTGTTCTGGCAGCTCAGTGGAGGACAAATTCCCGTTTTTGGCCGATCAAGTAACCCCTGCGGCCTGCAGTGCATACCTGGCAGTGAAAATTATTCAATTACATCAGTCTGCCACATATTTTTGTGACCTAAAGCAATTTATTATCTGTCTGCAACAGGCACTACATATCTGACAGTCCAATAAAACCAATAAATACTGCAGTTACCTTGCTGCTATAAAAAAGCACACTTTTTTGCTAGATAGTAAATGTACGGGCTATGCTGCTTTTCAGTCAAATTAAACCGTTACATACTACAGTTACATTGCTGCTATAAAAAAAAATCTAATTTTTTTGTGCTAGATAGCAAATTTGTGTGCTACGACTCATTTCTGACAGTCCAATATAACCGTAACATACTGCATTTACATTGGTGCTATAAAAAAAACAAAAAAACTTTTTATGCTAGATAGGTGACAGGGACGTAAATTTGTAAAAATCGTCTGTTACATTGGTGGGTGACATTTTACCATTTTTGCCATATACAAACCCCTGCTCTGAATATTTGACAGGGAAGTTAATTTGTACAAATCGTCTGTTACATTGGTATGTGACATTTTACAATTTTTGCCGTATACAAACCCATGCTCTGTATAGGAGACAGGGAGGTCAAATGCTAAAAATTGTCTGTTCCATTGGTGGCTGACATTAACCCAGTTTTGCCAATGAAAAACCCCATGCCCTGCATTGCTGACAGGGAACTAAATTTAGTAAAAAAGTCTGTTACTTCGGTGGGTGACCACGAAAAATAAGGAGAGCGTCAAATATGGGACGTGGCCCTGGTTGTGGTGCTTCTGATGTTGGTGGAGCTACTGTTGCAGGGAGAGGACGTGGTTGATCTGTGTCAGCTACACGCCCAAATGAAACACCTTCCTCAGGTGCGCATAGATGACAGAGCCTTCAGCGTTATTAACTAGGCCCGAATGCCGCTCTACAAATTGTGAGGTCCGAACAAGTACAGTCGCTAGTAGATTGGGTGGCTGACTATGCCTCCAGTATCTTCACATTGCCTTCCACCCGGTCCACTGCTGAAAGCTGAGAGTTTGCGCCTGCAGGCCATGGGCATCTATCTAGCACCTCACCTCCTTGCAAATCAGCCAAGCAGTCTGAGCCCCAAGTCCTGCAGCAGTCTCTTATGCTTTTTGATGAATCTGCTGGCAGGGTTTCCCATGGCCATCCAACTAGCCCTGCCCCAGAAGTAGGAGAGATTAACTGTACCGATGCCCAACCACTTATGTTTGAGGATGAGGACATGGGAAGACCACCACAGCACGTCTCTGATGATGACGAAACACAGATGTCATGCGAGTGACCTGTGCAGTTCGGAGAGAGAGGCGGTGGTCGCACAGAGCCACCAGCACAGCAAAAGAGAGAGCAGGGTGCAAAAGCAGAGCGGCCGTCCCCTAGACAATACTACTGCCCACTGCACCCAGGGACCGAGGACAACAAAGCCAGCTCCAAGGAGTTCCCTGGCGTGGCAGTTCTTCAGACAATGTGCAAATGACAAGACACAAGTGGTTTGCACGCTGTGCAACCAGAACCTGAAGCGAGGCATAAACGTTCTAAACTTGAGCACAACCTCCATGACCAGGCTTCTAAGTGCAAAGAACGAGCTGCAGTGGAGTGAACACCTCCAAAACAAAGAAAGGTCTCAGGCTCCTTTTGCTCCCTCTTCTCCTGCAGTCTCGGCCTTTTCCTACACCTCTGGAGTGACAGTGGCGCCGGCCACCCCGCAAGCAGAGGATGTGGCAGCAATGTCCCCTTGTCCGTCACCTTAAACAGGCAGCACCACAATGTCCCATGGCAGTGTACAGCTGTCCATCTTCCAAACAATGGAGTGAAAGGTAAGTACCCCCATACCCACCTGCGATCCCTGGCCATGAATGCCAGCATTTCAAAATTCCTGGCCTTTGAAATGCTGTAATTCAGTCTGGTGGAGACGGAGAGATTTAAAAGCCTTGTGGCCTTGGCTTTCCCATAGTACGTCGTTCCCAGCCACCACTACTTTTCCAGGCGAGCTATCCATTACCTGCCCAAACAAGTGGGGGACAAAATAAGGTGTGCTCTGCGCAACGCCATCTGTGGCAAGGTCCACATAACTACCGATACGTGGATCAGTAAGCACAGGCAGGGACGTTATTTCTCCCTAACAGCACACTGGGTAAATGCAGTGGCGGTTTGGCCTGAGGCGGATAGCTGTTTGGCGCATATCCTTCCGACACCGAGGATTGCAGGGCATTTCTCTTTGCCTCGTCCTCCTACTCCTCTTCCTCCTCTGACACCTCCTCATCCGGTCAGGGTAACACCTTCACCACCAACTTCAGCACAGCCAAGGGAAAGCGGCATCAGGCAGTTTTGAAACTCATCTGTTTGGAGGAAAATGAGCAGCGTGGCTGCCGGGATAACGAGGACACAGATGATACACTTCCCACAGAGGACAGCTTGTCGTTGCCTCTGGGTAGCCTGGAACACATGAGTGACTACATGCTGCAGTGCCTGCGCAACGAGTTGCCCACATTCTAACTTGTGCTGATTACTGGGTGGCAACCCTGCTGGATCCCCATTACAAGGACAACGTTCCGTCCTTAATTCCCTCACTGGAGCGTGATCAGAAGATGCGCGAGTTCAAGCGCACGCTGGTAGACGCGCTGCTAATGGCATTCCCACCTGACACTGGGCCCTCAGTGGAAGCAGAAGGCGAAGGCAGAGGAGGAGGAAGAGGTCACCAAAGCAGCTTGGGCACCACCAGCACCTCAGAAGGCAGGATTAACATGGCCGAAATGTGGAAAAGCTTAGTCACCACACCACAACAACCAGCACCACCAGCTGATATGCAACATCTTAGCAGGAAGCAGCATTTCAGGTGGAGCAGTATGTGTGCACACGCCTACACGTACTGACTGATGGGTCTGCCCCATTCAACTTATGGGTCTTCAAATTGGCCATATGGCCTGAGCTTGACCCTTACGCCTTAGAGGTGCTGGCCTGTCCTGCAGCCAGTGTATTGTCTGTCAGTGTATTTAACACGGCAGGGGGCTTTATCATAGACAACCACAGCCGACTGTCCACAGCTAATGTGGACAAGCTCACGTTTATTAAAATAAACTAGGCATGAATCCCAAAAGACTTGTCTGTACCTTGTGCAGAATAGACATTTATACCATCCTCAACCATCCATTCTTGTACTCAAGTGCACCTATTCTTTGTTTTATATTTTTATATGACCCAATATTTTGGAGGTTCCCCGAATTAAAGAAAACAAAAACTAAAAACCAGTGTTGGCTACCTATACTGGGAGTGATAGTCAAGTGCACTTTTGCCCCACCTATCTAATAGGTGACCTTGATTAACGTGGTACATATAGGTGTGTGTGTCTCTCCTCCCACCGGTTGCTGATGCACATGGAGGTAACAAGGGGCAGCACACCATATGTGCGGGGACTGTGCTCCTGAAAAATGCACCACAGCATGAATAGGTTAGCATAGAAACCCGCCTGAACTGAGACCACCTTGTCGCCGGTAGGTGGGCTTAGATGTATTTTGATCAAAATGTATTGACCAAGTGTCTCAGTTTTTATCAAGAGTTAGGGCCTAGTCCATATGTTATGCTTGCATCTAATTTTATAGTGCATTATTTTCTGTTATTTTGTAAATGCAGCCATGTACATCCGCACATTTAATACCATATCATGCAGGATGGTTTATATATAGTTTTTTCTGTGATTTGTTTGATTTATGTTGAAGGAGTGGCACCTTCATGTGTGAACACGCTCCTATACTGGGAGTGATATTCAAGTGCACTTTTGCCCAACCTATCTAATAGGTAACCTTGATTAAGGTAGTACATATCGATGTGTGTCTCTCCGCCCACCGGTTGCTGATGCACATAGAGGTAACAAGGGGCAGCACACCATATGTGCGGGGACTGTGCTCCTGAAAAATGTGCCACAGCATGAATAGGTTAGCATAGGAACCTGCCTGAACTGAGACCACCTTGTCACCGGTAGGTGGGCTTAGATGTATTTTGATCAAAATGTATTGACCAAGTGTCTCAGTTTTTATCAAGAGTTAGGGCCTAGTCCATATGTTATGCTTGCATCTAATTTTATAGTGCATTATTTTCTGTTATTTTGTAAATGCAGCCATGTACATCCGCACATTTAATACCATAACGTGCAGGATGGTTTATATATAGTTTTTTCTGTGATTTGTTTGATTTGTGTTGAAGGAGTGGCACCTTCATGTGTGAACACGCTCCTATACTGGGAGTGATATTCAAGTGCACTTTTGCCCAACCTACAGTTGTGTTCAAAATTATTCAACCCCCAATGCTGTAAAGGGTTTTAGGGAATTTAGTGTACATTTTTAATTGTGTTCAGAATGAAATCTTACAAGGACTTTTTAAAGAACCAAATGCAACTAAAATGACATCAATTGTTTTTGTAATACAGTATTAAATATTTTTTTTGTGATTTCTTCATTGACACAATTATTCAACCCCTTAAAGACTACCACTCTTAAAAACAGAGGTTCTTTCAAGTGTTTTCGATCAGGTATTGAAAACACCTGTGGATGTCAAGGAGCAGCAATCAAGCATAATAAGCACCAATTAGGCAGATTTAAAATGACTGTGATACTCAGCTCCTTCTAGACATTTACTGGTGTGTTTACAAACATGGTGAAGTCAAGAGAATGGTCCAGGAAGACAAGAGAAGAGGTGATTTCTCTTCACAGGAAGGGCAATGGCTATAAGAAGATTGCAAAGATGTTAAACATACCAAGAGACACCATAGGAAGCATCATTCGCAAATTCAAGGCAAAGTGCACTAATGAAGAGCTACCTGGTCGTGGCAGAAAGAAGATGCTGAATTCGACTGCTGTGTGCTACCTGAAGCGCAAAGTGGAGAAAAGTCCCCGTGTGACTGCTGAGGAACTGAAAAAAGATTTGTCAGATGCGGGTACTGAAGTTTCAGCTCAGACAATAAGGCGCACACTGCGTAATGAAGGCCTCCATGCCAGAACTCCCAGGCACACCCCCTGACTGATGAAACAAAATTAGAACTGTTTGGGCCCATGGATCAACGCTATGTTTGGAGGAGGAAGAACAAGGCCTATGAAGAAAAGAACACCTTGCCTACTGTGAAGCATGGCGGGGGGTCAATCATGCTTTGGGGCTGTTTTGCTTCTACAGGTACAGGGAAGCTTCAGCGTGTGCAAGGTAGCATGAATTCTCTTCAGTACCAGGAGATATTGGATGAAAATGTGATGCAGTCCGTCACAAACCTGAAGCTTGGGAGACGTTGGACCTTTCAACAGGACAATGATCCCAAGCATACCTCCAAGTCCACTAGAGCATGGTTGCAGATTAAAGGCTGGAACATTTTGAAGCTGCCATCGCAGTCACCAGACTTAAATCCGATTGAGAACCTCTGGTGGGACTTAAAGAAACTAGTTGCAGCGCGCAAGCCTAAGAATGTGACTGAACTGGAGGCTTTTGCCCATGAAGAATGGGAGAAGATACCCGTAGATCGCTGCAAGACACTTGTGTCAAGCTATGCTTCACGTTTAAAAGCTGTTATAACTGGAAAAGGATGTTGTACTAAGTACTAAGATTGAATGTCACTTGGGGGTTGAATAAAACTGATAATGATGTGAGCACACAGACATTTGTGGTTATTTCATTATAAATGTTATGTTATATTTGTCTGACTTACAAGTCCCTCTTTGATTTAATTGTTAACAAGATGACTGAAATTATCAAAATCAATGTCAAACTAGCCAAAACACTCAATTTCAGTGGGGGTTGAATAATTTTGAACACAACTGTATCTAATAGGTGACCTTGATTAACGTGGTACATATAGGTGTTTGTGTCTCTCCTCCTACCGGTTGCTGATGCACATGGAGGTAACAAGGGGCAGCACACCATATGTGCGGGGACTGTGCTCCTGAAAAATGCACCACAGCATGAATAGGTTAGCATAGAAACCCGCCTGAACTGAGACCACCTTGTCGCCGGTAGGTGGGCTTAGATGTATTTTGATCAAAATGTATTGACCAAGTGTCTCAGTTTTTATCACGAGTTAGGCCTCTTTCACACGGATAAGAGGCGGGTGCGTTGCGGGAATATGCGCGATTTTCCCACGCGAGTGCAAACGTTTGTAATGCGTTTTGCACGCGCGTGAGAAAAATCGCCATGTTTGGTACCCATCACTGAAGTCCGGTTTCGGGTCTTCTGGAGAATTTATTATTTTCCGTTATAACATCGTTATAAGGGGAAATAATAGCATTCTTAATAAAGAATGCATAGTAAAATGAAGTTGAAGGGGTTAAAAATAATAAAAGTTAACTTACCTTAGCCACTTGATCGCCTAGTTGCGATCTGTCCTCTCTTTCCCTGCATCAGCTAAGAACTAAAGGACCTGTGATGACGTCACATCACATGGTCCAATCACATGGCCCATCACCATGATAAGATGGACCATGTGATTGGACCATGTGATGTGACGTCATCACAGGTCCTTTAGTTCTTAGCTGATGCAGGGAAAGAGAGGACAAATCGCAACTACGCGATCAAGTGGCTAAGGTAAGTTAACTTTTATTATTTTTAACCCCTTCCACTTCATTTTACTATGCATTCTTTATTAAGAATGCTATTATTTCCCCTTATAACCATGTTATAAGGGAAAATAATAAAGATCTGGTCCCGTTGCTAAGCAACCATGCGGGAAAATCGCACTGCATCCGCACTTGCTTTCAGATGCTTGCGATTTTCCCGCAGCCCCATTCACTTCTATAGGGCCTGCGTTGCATGAAAAACGGTACAATATAGAGCATGCTGCGTTTTTCACGCAACGCAGAAGTGATGCGTGAAAATCACCGCTCATGTGTACAGCCCCAAAGAAATGAATGGGTCCGGATTCAGTGCGGGTGCAATGCGTCCTCCTCACGCATTGCACCCGCGCGGAAAACTCGCCCGTGTGAAAGGGGCCTTAGGGCCTAGTCCATATGTTATGCTTGCATCTAATTTTATAGTGCATTATTTTCTGTTATTTTGTAAATGCAGCCATATACATCCGCACATTTAATACCATATCGTGCAGCATGGTTTATATATAGTTTTTTCTGTGATTTGTTTGCTTTGTCTTGAAGGAGTGGCACCTTCATGTCTGAACACGCTCCTATTCTGGGAGTGATATTCAAGTGCACTTTTGCCCCACCTATCTAATAGATGACCTTGATTAAGGTGGTACCTATAGGTGTGTGTGTCTCTCCTCCCACCGGTTGCTGATGCACATGGAGGTAACAAAGGGCAGCACACTATATGTGCGGGGACTGTGCTCCTGAAACCTGCTGTGTTGTCCACCTTTTCTCCCCCCTCCCCTCTATATCATCTAAGTCCACCCCTGCTGGTTGGGCTGTGTGATCCTCCCTTTACCAGTCATTGTCTTCTTAGCACTGTATGAGGTCAGATCAACGGTACACATGTATTGAGTAAAAACATAACATTCAACATATAATCGAACAGACAGTCACACACATATCTGAGTTATTTAGAACTCCAATAAAACAAAACAGCCATGCGCACATAAAACATTATAAATTGTAAATGTTTTTCCCCACACACTCAGAACATCAACATATACATTCACATTTTGCTTACTGTTAATATGCCTCTTTGTTAGTAGGCACACACACTTTACTTGCTATCTCACATTCCTTTGTTATGACATTACATGCAGCTAAGCAGTCCCCGCTGTCTGCATTCATACAAGTACCTAGATTTCCTCTAACTTAACAAATAGGGATAAGCCGAACTTCAGGTCAAAATTCGGGTTCGGGACCCGAACTTTACCCAAAGTTGACCCTGAACCCGAACCTCATTGAAGTCAATGGGGACCCAAACTTCACTTTATTATTTTCCATTATAAGATGGTTATATCAGAAAAAAATTGCATTCGTAAGACAGAATGCAAAAGAATATGGCCATTTAGGGGTTAAAAAAATCTCATCTCATCCAATTGATCGTGCTGCAGCAGTCTCTTCTATTTTCATTCAGCAGGGCCTGCCAAAGGACCTGTGATGTGTGCGATGACGTCACCGCACTCTCCCACATGCCCATAAATGGCCATATTCTTTGCATTCTGTCTTAAGAATGCTATTATTTTCTGATATAACCATGTTACTGTATAAAAGAAAATAATAAAATCACCCGAACACCGAACCCGAACACTGAGTCTGGGTTCGGGTCTGGGTAGTCGAAATCACAAAGTTCGGTACGAACAACCTTATCAACAAATCATTCACACACAGCTATTCATAGCCACACCCAGAACTGTACTAAGAGAGAGAAAGAGATGTTATAAATTCAATTTCCCATTTCTGGCTAATAATGCACATTTTTCTTATCTTCTCTCCTACGAACAGAAAGTTATACTAACAGATGAAAATCCAATTAGAAAAACATAAAAAATTTCATATTAAAGAAAAACTAGATTAATACGGTGCTACGTGAACTTACGAATTATATGTGATATCCAATATTATGTACAATCAGGTTTGGACTGGCCCACAGGGGTACAGGGGAATCCCCCGGTGGGCCCCTGAGCAAGGTGGGCCCCAAGTCTCCCACCCCCTGCACAAGTAGCACATAACGCATTAGAATTACTGCATTACATACATATATTCATTGTACAGCACCTCAACCAGCCTATGTTCATATAAAAAACCTGTTAAATTATTTATTATATTTGAATGTATCAATAAGGTGGGGCCCCAAAATAAATTTTACTGGTGGGCCCTAGGTACTCCAGTCCGACACTGTGTACAATCATCAATAAAATTACGTATTAAGTATGCATATATAAGTACAGTTTTCTCCTTTTTTCCCCTCAGTTACTGTACATATGCCATACATCCTCCCTAAAACATAAGAACGCAGCTTTTGCCTGTGACATAAAGGAAACTAAATGATCAGTCTTTACTCTGCTTCTTCTTACTTTATACCGTATATAATTTGTATTTAGCCAAATAAAGACAGTTAACAATGGACCATTTCAAGTCTTCATCACTTGTTTAACTCATCACTACATTTTCTCTCATATCAGCATAATATTAGTTAGTTAACCCCTGCTTTACCCCCTCATATTGTTTCCCTGAAAAAAGATGTAACTCTGCACAGACTCAAAATCAAAATATGTGCTTATTCATTCCAACTCATACCAAGTGCAAAAACTAGGAGAGGCTAGCGGCTTACCTATATTAACATTCAAAGCCCTGCTTAAAGGGACCCACAGTGAAGGAGATCTACACACTTTTCCCTTAACCCTTATTTTTCCTAACTCTTCAACTCCATGAATATTTTTATTTTTCTAGTCTCTAGCGTAAGTCATGGATCTACTGCACTAGGGCACTAAAAGCTTAAAACACAGATGCTTTTTTATGATGTTCCCTAAACATATGGGCCGTCTTCCTTATTAGCTGTTGGATAAACTCCAGCGTCTACAGTCAGCAGACTTTCGACTGCACAAATTCTAGCAAAATATTAGCTTGCATTAATGATCTCCATGGATTTATACTCAACAACTTGTAGAGATCCCATGTGACAGCTTATACTGTCACCCTTCCTTCGTCTAATGGATGTCCAAGTCCTATCCTCAATGACAAGGGGATCAGACCATACTAACTCTTTGCATCATCTTCTAAACAATAAGGGGGTCATTTATTATACTAAAATATGCCTAAATTAGTCATAATTCAGGCGCAGATTGTGGTGCAATGATTAGTTCTGCCTCTATCTGCGACTTCTCCCGCTCACGTCAGGTATAAAATTGTGGGCGTGGAGTGGGTAGGAAATGTTGACGGGTAGGTCCGTCTCATTCATAATTTTCTACGCCTGTTTTAGGCATAGAAAATGGTCTAAATGAAAGACAGCTAGGAAGCTGCCTTACATTTAGAACTGGCGCTGGATACACCGTAGTTATGTAGAGGCCGGCACGTCTTCATAACTTCGCGGATCCTCCACCAGCTTAGGGCTTTATTAAGTCTTGCGTCTAAAATGCTAGGTGTATTTTTTGCCCGAACCCCACTTCTGGTACCAAATGTATTATTGTGGGATCTGAAGTTTGGGAAAAAATAGACTTAACGTGAATTAGGTGCGAAAAGAGTTTACTAAATTATAATAAAAGATATATACAAAGATATACTAAAATGAAGGAAAGTCACATTCTCCACGAGTCGTAAGAAGGGCCAGCTCCAATTCGACCAGCGCCCAACATGGCACTCGAGGCAAAACTGCTCCAGGTTAGATGAGTAGCATTTATGTAGAGCAGCTTTCGAGTCACGCCACAGATTTTCAGTTGAATTGAGGTCTGAACTTTGACTAGGCCATTCCAAGTAATTTGAATGTTTTCTCTTAAACCACTCCAGTGTAGCTTTAGCAGTATGCTTTGGGTCATTCTCCTGCTGGATGGTGAACTTCCATTACAGTCTAAAATCTCGGGTAGGCAGAAAAATGTTTTCCTCAAGAACTGCCCTTTATTTACTGCCATCCATTGTTCCTTCAATGTGGATCAGTTTTCCAATTCCTGCAAATCAAAAGCATTCCCACAGCATGATGCCGCCACCACCATGCTTCATTGTGTTTTTCATTCACAACTCTTCAGTTTTATTAATTAACATATTTATTTATTTATTTTTAAATAAAGTTTTTCTTTTATTCCACTGTAACAATTTGAATCACTTTGTCAGGTCCATTACTTAAATTTTTTTCAGGCTGTAATTCAATAAAACAGAGAACCACTAACGGGGTGAATACTTTCACAATGCATTGTATGACATCCCTTAAAAAAAGGACTACACTTATTTATTGGCAAAGAAATGGCATTAAGGGTTATAATTAGGGATGAGTGAACCCGAACTGGATAGTTTGGGTTCGTACCCAATTTTGGGGTGGCCGGGACATGGACCCGGACCCGAACATTTTCAAAAAAGTTCGGGTCCGTTGTTTGGCGATTTCTTCCCGCTTTCTGAAGGGCTGCACAGCAGCCAATCAGCTAGCGTTTTATTTCTTGCCCTAAGAAGCCATCACAGCCATGCCTACTAATGGCATGGCTGTGATTGGCCAAGTGCAGCATGTGACCCAGCCTCTATTTAAGCTGGAGTCACGTAGCGCCGCACGTCACTCTGCTCTGATTAGTGTAGGGATAGGATGCAGCTGCTGTGAGGGCGAGGTTAGGCAGGGAAAAGTCAGCAAAAATACCTAATGAAGTGATCGATCTACAGCTGTGAATCATTCAACTTCTGCTAGTTAATTGCTCACTGGTCTTTAGGCTGCACAGAGCGTTTTTCTAACATACATAGTAACATAGTATATAAGACCGAAAAAAGACATTTGTCCATCCAGTTCGGCCTGTTTCCTACAAGTTGATCCAGAGGAAGGCAAAAAACCCTCGTGAGGCAGAAGCCAATTTTCCCCACTTAAGGGAAAAAAAATTCCTTCCCGACTCCAATCAGGCAATCAGAATAACTCCCTGGATCAACGACCCCTCTCTAGTAGCTGTAGCCTGTAATATTATTACACTCCAGAAATAAATCCAGTCCCCTCTTGAATTCCTTTATTGTACTCACCATCACCACCTCCTCAGGAAGAGAGTTCCATAGTCTCACTGCTCTTACAGTGAAGAATCCTTTTTTATGTTTGTGTACAAACCTTCTTTCCTCCAGACGCAGAGGATGTCCCCTTGTCACAGTCACAGTCCTGGGGATAAATAGATGATGGGACAGATCTCTGTACTGACCCCTGATATATTTATACATAGTTATTAGATCTCCCCTCAGTCGTCTTTTTTCTAAAGTGAATAACCCTAATTTTGATAACCTTTCAGGGTACTGTAGATCCATCATTCCAGTTATTACTTTAGTTGCCCTCCTCTGAACCCTCTCCAGCTCTGCTATGTCTGTCTTGTTCACAGGAGCCCAGAACTGCACACTGTACTCCATGTGTGGTCTGACTAGTGATTTGTAAAGTGGTAGGACTATGTTCTCATCACGGGCGTCTATGCCCCTTTTGATGCAACCCATTATCTTATTGGCCTTGGCAGTAGCTGGTTTTTGCAGCTTAATTTGCTGTTTATTAAAATTCCTAGATCCTTTTCCATGTAAGTGTTACCGAGTGTTTTACGATTTAATATGTACGGGTCGGAACGAGTCCGAGCATCCTTATTTTATATACTAACCTTCTGTCACTTTTTTCTGAGGTGATCGGCGGCCATTTTGTGTCTTGTGGTGCACCAGCACAAGCTGACCCCAAGTCCATGAATCCATCAATACTATATTGTTTTTTTTGCTATATCCTACATCAGGGGCTTGGCTGTGCTTAATGTCACCCCTAGAAACTCAGGACAGAAATTTCTATATTTTATTGAGGGGTTAAATTCAATTGCCAAAATAGTAATACCCTAAGTCTGGTGTTCCAGCTGTGGCTAGCCAAATGTAATACTGTCTGCTGTCTGGCAAAGGATAGATTTTTTTCTGTGGTGAAATTCAATTGCCAAAACAGCAATCCCCTAAATCTGGTGTCCCAGCAGTGGCTGGCCAAGATTAATAGTGTCCGGCAAAGGATAGGTAATTTTCTCGGGTGAAATTCAATTGCCAAAATAGCAATCCCCTAAATCTGGTGTCCCAGCAGTGGCTGACCAAGTTTAATAGTGTCCGGCAAAGGATATATTTTATTCTGGGGTGAAATTCAATTGCCAAAATAGCAATACCGTAAATCTGGTGTTCCAGCTGTGACTGGACAAGTTTCATAGTGTCCGTCAAAGGATATATTATTTTCTGCTGTGAAATTCTGTTGCAAAAATAGAAATACCGTAAATCTGGTTTCACAGCTGTGGCTGGCAAACTATAATAGTGTCCGCCAAAACATATATTTTGTTCTGGGGTGAAATTCAATTGCCAAAATAGCAATACCATACTGTAAATCAGTGGTTTCAGCTGTGGCTGGCCAAGTTTAATAGTGTCCGTCATAGGATATATTATTTTCTGCGGTGAAATTCTGTTGCAAAAATAGAAATACCGTAAATCTGATGTTCCAGCTGTGACTGGACAAGTTTTATCATGTCCGGCAAAGGACATATTTTTTTCTGGGGTGAAATTCAATTGCCAAAATAGCAATACCATAAATCAGTGGTTTCAGCTGTGGCTGGCTACGTTTAATAGTGTCCGGCAAAGGATATATATTTTTCTTGGGTGAAATTCAATTGCCAAAATAGCAATACCGTAAATCTAGTGTCCCAGCAGTGGCTGGCCAAGTTTATTAGTGTCCGGCAAAGGATTCATTATTTTCTGGGGTGAAATTCAGTTGCCAAAATAGCAATACCGTAAATCTGGTGTCCCAGCAGTGGCTGGCCAAGTTTAATAGTGTCCGGAAAAGGATTTATTATTTTCTGGGGTGAAATTCAGTTGGCAAAATAGCAATACCATAAATCTGGTGTCCCAGCAGTGGCTGGCCAAGTTTAATAATGTCTAGCAAAGGATATATTTTTTTCTGGGGTAAAATTCAATTGCCAAAATAGCAATACCGTAAATCTGGTGTCCCAGCAGTGGATGTTCAAGTGTAATAGTGTATAGCAAAGGATATAATTTTTTTCTGGGGTGAAATTCAATTGCCAAAATAGCAATACTGTAAATCTGGTGTTCCAGTTGCGACTGAACAAGATTAATAGTGTCCGGCAAAGGATGTATTTCTTTTTCTGGGGTGAAATTCGATTGACAAAATAGAAATACCATAAATCAGTGGTTTCAGCTGTGGCTGGCCAAGTTTACTAGTGTCCGACAAAGGATTTATTCGGTTCTGGGGTGAAATTCAGTTACCAAAATAGCAATACCGTAAATCTGGTGTCCCAGCAGTGGCTGGCCAAGTTTAATAGTGTCCAGCAAAGTATATATTTTTTTCTGGGGTGAAATTCAATTGTAAAAATAGAAATACCGTAAATCTGGTGTTCCAGTTGCGACTGAACAAGATTAATAGTGTCCGGCAAAGGATGTATTTCTTTTTCTGGGGTGAAATTCGATTGACAAAATAGAAATAGCATAAATCAGTGGTTTCAGCTGTGGCTGGCCAAGTTTACTAGTGTCCGGCTGTTCTGGTCCTGATGCAAGGGTCAGGCTGAGTTGATGTACTGCTCCGAATGGGTATCAGATATTAGGCGTACGCCGAGGAATCAGCACACAGACTATCACAGGGAAGTCAATGCAATGTTCTGTTTATTACGTGTGATACATGGGTTAATAAGAGGTAAAAAGAGGAACTAAGTCTAGGTTATCTCATTTGTCACATGTTAGTGTTCTAACGGTCTCAGACCACATTAGAATAGCTGAATCATTATGATTAGTAAGGTGTGTTAGCGTCAGGGGCCATTTTGTCATAACTAACTGTTAGTCATTAGTAATTAATACAAGCAAGTATACACTCATATATATGATTCCACAACAGTCCCCCCTTGTAGACTTGATTGTAGACTTTGCCTAAACCTAACGAATCCGCAGTGAATACCTTTCGCATCCTCCTCCTCCTCCAGGAACAGAAGGTCCAAGAATGACTAGGGTCAGATGAATCCCAGGGTATTACCAGAAGTCAGCTTAACCGGGAGCCTATCCACAAGGGATAGGTTGTCGCCACTGTCGGTGAAGAGGATGCGAAGATATCACTGCGGATTCGTAGTTTAGGAAGTCTACAGTCAGTCTACAAGGGGACTGCTGTGAATCATATGTAGAGTGTATCTGCTTGTACTAATTACTATGACTAACAGTTAGTCATGACAAATGGTCTCGACGCTACATACCTACTATCATAATGATTCAGCTATGTCATGGTCTGAGATCGTTAGAACACTAACATGTGACAAATAAGAGGAACTAAGTCTAGGTTATCTCATTTGTCACATGTTAGTGTTCTAACGGTCTCAGACCACATTAGAATAGCTGAATCATTATGATTAGTAAGGTGTGTTAGCGTCAAGGGCCATTTTGTCATAACTAACTGTTAGTCATTAGTAATTAATACAAGCAAGTATACACTCATATATATGATTCCACAACAGTCCCCCCTTGTAGACTTGATTGTAGACTTTCCCTAAACCTAACGAATCCGCAGTGAATACCTTTCGCATCCTCTTCACCGACAGTGGCGACAACCTATCCCTTGTGGATAGGCTCCCGGTTAAGCGGACTTCTGGTAATACCCTGGGATTCATCTGACCCTAGTCATTTCTTGGGTCTTCTGTTCCTGGAGGAGGAGGAGGAAATTCATCGGCGGGAAGTGGTGGAGTCGGAGGAGTCGGGACTGAAGGGATTATATCCACATATGGAGTACTACCAGCCATGTGTTCATAAAGGATCATTATTGGTTCTCCGGCATTCTTCTTTCTCTTGATGATGCGAGTAATGCAAGAGATAACAAGTTTGATTAGTATGTAACTTATCAACAATATTAGGGCTATCTGCAATATCCCCTGAAGTATTCCCATTAACCATCCTGAAATTCCTTTGAACCAGTTATTGGGATTAAGAAATGAGAAAGTGTCAGACCACCATGTTGATTTTTCTGCTTTGTGTGCCTCCAACCATTGATCACGTATTTCACTTATCTTTTCCAAACCCACTTTCACTTGTAGATTACCTTGTGGATCAATATAGTGGCAGCATGCAGTACCTATTATCTGACACATACCTCCTTCCTTTGCAGTCAAGTAGTCTAATACCAAAGTGTGTTGGTTGGAGACTATTAGGAGTTGGTTCTGGACAATATTGGTTGTGTTCAGGAGTTTCATTACTTCCCAAATCTGATCATCTAGGTAGTCAGTGGCCATTACCAGTTTGTCATACATTTGCATAATCATGGGATAGATAAACAGGGTGCTAAAGATTTTGTTGGGAATACTCATTTCCACAAGATGGGGTTTCCCATTTGGTCTTGGAGTGTTATCTGCAGCCCTTTTTGTATAATGTGTGTTTAGGGATAGCATTGACATCCAGTTTCCCATGAGGCAGTATAAAGGTGGCTGGTGTAAGCCTAGCAATTGTACATAAACCCTTGAAGTTTGCAGGGAGCCATTTATATGCCTTATATCCACATACCATGTATACATTTTCTGGGATAGAGACCACTGTACTGTTGGACAAGCTAGTGATCAGTTTGGCTACCATGGCACCTTCTGCTAGTCCCATACCCTTTTTCTGACCTTTTGTTGTTTTACTAGTTATCCCAGTTACCAGGTCATTTATAGTGCGGCGGCCGCAGGCTAGATTACCACCTGCTGCGACGTCTATGCCGATGCATTGCACTGGGCTGTTGGGGTTGGAATCATTGCAGCCTGATTTGTTATGGGGACTAAAAGTCATACCTTGGGTCTGCACCTGCAAGCAGTGACAGTTTTTCCAGTTGGGGAAACAGGATACATTGCTCCACATGTAATCATCCCAGGGCATATAGCTATCTTCAACAGAGGGTCCTGATCGGTTTATCATTAGCCATGGTGACCCATCCCATGCTACTATGGTTAGGAAGCTTTCCTGTTGCCATCTTTAGAACTGACCTCTTCTATACCTGAAAGGAAGATAGCTGATCCTGCTAGTTCTTTCAATTCTAGGAGAGTTAGGGGTACAGCTAAGTAAGGCATAGCTCTGGCATTTATTGGGCCATGTGTACACATCCAACAATTTTTAGTGAAGAGATGGAGTCGGAATCACCCTCCTTTAGGCTCTCATACAACACCTGGTGATGTCTGACAAACTTGTTGTCCCACCCATCATCCTTCCCTAGGGGACGTATGTATGTATTGGCAAGTGTTAACGGTGCCAGTAGACAAAGGAAAATCATTTTATTAGCTCCGGATCTGGCGGGCATCTTATCCTTTTGCAATGAGAGGCGTGAATCCAGGTGGGTCTCCCTTCGAGCTTTACGGAAGTTGGTGTGGTCAGTAGTACTTGGTAAGGCCCCTCGAAACGTGGTTCCAGGGTACTTCTGACGTGTTTCTTGACCACCACCCACTCTCCTGGTTTCAGAGTGTGGCTTCCTCTAGGGAGTCAGGATCTGGAATGGAAGAAAAGACTTGTGCATGGATGTTAGATAACTGTTTGCTCAAAGCTATCACATATTTTGCAATGGATTCATAATGCATTTGCAGTTGTTGTGGGAAGTACAGCCCCATCCGGGTTCTGACCCAAACAATATCTCATGTGGAGTCAGCTTGTGGGGAGGTTTTGGAGTGTGCCTGATTGCAAAGAGTGCTATAGGTAAACACTGGACCCAGTTTAGCCCTGTCTCCCTAGTCATTTTCAACATTTTTGACTTTAATACCCCGTTCAGTCTCTCAACTTTGCCGCTACTTTGGGGTCTGTAGGGGGTGTGAAACGCCAGGTGTGACCCTATCATCTTCCAGACTTCTTGGGTTAGGTTAGCAGTGAATGCTGGGCCCTGATCACTCTCAATGACCTCAGGTACCCCGTACCTACAGACAGTTTCCTGTATCAATTTCTTAGCAGTAGTTGTTGCTGTCTGATTCCTGACGGGATAGGCTTCTGGCCACCCAGAGAACATGTCTACCACTACTAACACGTATTGAAACCCTTGGCACATTGGCATCTGGATATGATCAATCTGGATTCTCTGGAAGGGGTATAAGGCTTTTGGGAGACATCTTTTGGGCGTGGGCTCAGTTTTACCGGGATTGCATTGGGCACAGATTAGGCATGACTGGACATATTTTACCAGAACTGGGGTGATTCCTGGTGCTACCCATATTTTATCAATGAGCTCTTTCATTATTGTCTTAGATTGGTGAGTGGGTCCATGGGCCACAGAGGCAATTAAGGGATAGAGTGCTCTAGGCAAGCACACCTTCTTTCCTTGTGTCCAGAGTCCGGATTCTTCTTCAGGATATATTTTGTTCTGGGGTTAAATTCAATTTCTAAAATAGCAATACCGTAAATCTGGTGTCCCAGCAGTGGCTGGACAAGTTTCATAGTGTCCGTCAAAGGATATATTATTTTCTGCTGTGAAATTCTGTTGCCAAAATAGAAATACAGTAAATCTGGTGTTCCAGCTGTGACTGGACAAGTTTAATACTATCCGTCAATGGACAGATTTTGTTCTGGGGTGAAATTCAATTGCCAATATAGCAATACCGTGAATATGGTGTTCCAGCTGTTCAAGCTGTGACTGGACAAGTTTAATAGTATCCGTCAAAGGATAGATTTTGTTCTGGGGTGAAATACAGTTGCAAAAATATAAATACAGTAAATCTGGTGTTCCAGCTGTGACTGAACAAGTTTAATAGTATCCGTCAATTTCCAATATAGCAATACTCTGAATCTAGTGTCCAGCTTTTGCAGGCCAAGTGTTAATCTGTCCGTAAAAGGGTATATTACACTCAGCGTGTATCTCCAAGTTTATTTCTTTCCGTAAACGGGTATATTACAAAAAGTGTTACATTACAATTGCTGAAAGCATAATCCTGTAAATCTGCACGCACTATTGTGCATCTCATAGTGTATTTCTGTCCGGAAAAGGGTATATTACACTCAAGGTGTATATACAAGTGCTGAGAGGGTCATCCTCAATAACTTCACACGCTACCGTGCATCTCCAAGTTTTTTTCTGTCCGTTAAAGGGTATATTACACAAATTGTTAAAATACAATTGCTGAAAGCATAATCCTCTATATTTTTTCACACTCTACTGTGCATCTCCAAGTGTAAATCTATCCATAAAAGGATACCTTTCATCCAGGGGTTTAAATACTAGGCCTACAATTGATATTCCCCTAAAGCAGTGGTTACTGCTGTGCCTGGATTAGTGTAATACGGTACATAAATAAATAGGCAGATAGTGTTAGGTGCCTGTAAAAAAAGGCCTGAATTTGAAATCAATACATTGGGCCAAATATTTTTTTTCTAATTGTGGTGCTTGGTGAACGGTAACAATGAGGAAAACATCTAGTAAGGGACGCGGACGCGGTCGTGGTGGTGTTAGTGGACCCTCTGGTGCTGGGAGAGGACGTGGCCATTCTTCCACAGCCACACGTCCTAGTGAACCAACTACCTCAGGTTCCAGTACCCGCCAGAATTTACAGCGATATTTGGTGGGGCCCAATGCCGTTCTAAGGATGGTAAGGCCCGAGCAAGTACAGGCGCTAGTCAATTGGGTGGCCGACAGTGGATCCAGAACGTTCACAACATTATCTCCCACCCAGTCTTCTGCAGAAAGCGCACAGGTGGCGCCTGAAAACCAAGCCCATCAGTCTGTCACATTACTACCATGCATATCAGGGAAACTGTCTGAGCCTCAAGTTATGCAGCAGTCTCTTATGCTGTTTGAAGACTCTGCTGGCAGGGTTTTCCAAGGGAATCCACCTAGCCCTTCCCCAGTGGTCGAAGACATAGAATGCACTGATGCACACCCACTTATGTTTCCTAATGATGAGGACATGGGAATACCACCTCATTGGAGTCCGCACGTCTCTGATGATGACGAAACACAGGTGCCACCTGCTGCATCTTTTTGCAGTTTGCAGACCGAACAGGAGGTCAGGAAGGAAGACTGTGTGGAAGACGATGCAGGGGACGATGAGGTCCTAGACCTCACATGGAATGAAGGTCGTGCCACTTACTTTCATAGTTCAGAGGAAGAGGAAGTGGTGAGACCGAGCCAACAGCGTAGCACAAGAGGGAGCAGGGGGTAAAAGCAGAACAGCCGCCGCCAAGAGAGTTCGCCTGCTACTGGCCACCGCCACCAGGGACCAAGCACCCCAAAGGCAGCTTCAAGGACTTGCCTAGCATGGCACTTCTTTAAACAATGTGCTGAGGACAAGACCCAAGTGATTTTCACGCTGTGCCATCAGAGCCTGAAGCGAGGCATTAGCGTTCTGAACCTTAGCACAACCTGCATGACCAGGCATCTACATGCAAAGCATGAACTGCAGTGGAGTAAACATCTTAAAAGCAAGGAAATCACTCTGGCTCCCCCTGCTCCCTCTTCTGCTGCTGCCTCGGCCTCTTCCTCCGCCTCGGGAGGAATGTTGGCACCTGCCACCCACCAAACAGAGGATGTGCCACCAACACCACCACCTGCGTCACCAAGCATCTCCACCATGTCACACGGCAGCGTTCAGCTCTCCATCTCACAAAACTTGGAGAGAAAGCGTAAATTCCCACCTAGCCACCCTCGAGCCCTGGGCCTGAATGCCAGCATTTCTAAACTACTGGCCTTTGAAATGTTGTCATTCAGGCTGGTGGACACAGACATCTTCAAACAGCTGATGTCCATGGCTGTCCCACAGTATGTTGTTCCCAGCCGCCACTACTTCTCCAAGACAGCCGTGCCTTCCCTGCACAACCAAGTATCCGATAAAATCAAGTGTGCACTGCACAACGCCATCTGTGGCAAGGTCCACCTAACCACAGATCCGTGGACCAGTATGCACGGCCAGGGACGCTAGTGGCGGCTGGGCCCCAGGGGGAGAGTTCCTTGACGCACGTCCTTCTGCCGCCAAGGATCGCAGGGCATCATTCTTTGCCTCCTGTAGCCTCCTCCTCCTACTCGGCTTCCTCCTCCTCTGCTTCTACCAGCTCATCCAGTCAGCCACACACCTTCACCACCAACTTCAGCACAGCCTGGGGTAAACGTCAGCAGGCCATTCTGAAACTCATATGTTTGGGGGACAGGCCCCACACCGCGCAGGAGTTGTGGTGCGGTATTGAACAACAGACCGACAAGTGGTTTCTGCCGGTGGGCCTCAAGCTCGGCATGGTGGTGTGCGATAATGGGCGAAATCTCATTGCAGCTCTGGGACTAGCCGGTTTGACGCACATCCCTTGCCTGGCGCATGTGCTGAATTTGGTGGTGCAGAAGTTCATTCACAACTACCCCGACAAGTCAGAGCTGCTGCATAAAGTGCGGGCCGTCTGTGCCCGCTTCCGACGTTCACATCCTGCCGCTGCTCGCCTGATGAGGATGAAGCAGGTTCAAAGCGGGGTGCCACCCAACACAGCTCAGGCCCATCACTGGTGCGTGGCTGGGGGGGTACGTAGGAGATGATGACGATACGCCTCCCACAGAGGACAGCTTGTCCTTACCTCTGGGCAGCCTGGCACACATGAGCGACTACATGCTGCAGTGCCTGCTCAACGACAGCAGAGTTGCCCACATTTTAACGTGTGCGGACTACTGGGTTGCCACCCTGCTGGATCCCCGGTACAAAGACAATGTGCCCACCTTACTTCCTGCACTGGAGCATGATAGGAAGATGCGTGAGTACAAGGGCATGCTGGTAAACGCGCTCCTGAGAGCATTCCCAAATGTCACAGGGGAACAAGTGGAAGCCCAAGGCGAAGGCAGAGGAGGAGCAAGAGGTCGCCAACGCAGCTGTGTCACTGGCCAGCTCCTCTGAGGGCAGGGTTAGCATGGCAGAAATGTGGAAAAGTTTTGTCACCACGACACAGCTAACTGCACCACCACCTGATACGGAACGTGTTAGCAGGAGGCAGCATTTCACTAACATGGTTGAACAGTACGTGTGCACACGCCTCCACGTACTGACTAATGGTTCGGCCCCATTCAACTTCTGGGTCTCCAAATTGTCCACGTGGCCAGAGCTAGCCTTTTATGTCTTGGAGGTGCTGGCCTACCCAGCAGCCAGTGTTTTGTCTGAACGTGTATTCAGCATGGCAGGGGGCGTCATTACTGACAAACGCAGCCTCTTGTCCACAGCCAACGTGGACAAGCTGACGTTCATAAAAATGAAGTGGGCATGGATCCCACAGGACCTGTACATCCCTTGTGCAGAATAGACATTTATAACTGCCTCCCCCTCAACCATATATTCCGGGGCACTTCTTTATTGAATCCTCTTTTTTTAATTTTACCATTAAATTGCGGTGCAACCAAAAGTTTAATGAACCTCTCCTCCGTCTAGGTGCCAGGGGCCTAATTATCTGAAAGTGGCCTCTTCCAGTGGTGGGTGACATGAAGCCTGATTCTCTGCTATGCGACCTCTGTCCTCTGTCTGGGTGCCGTGGGCTAAATATCTGGCAGTTGCCTTCTCTATTGCTGGGTGACATGAAGCCTGATTCTCTGCTATGCGACCTCTCTCCTACATCTGGGTGCCAGGGGCCTAATTATCTAAAAATTCCCTTTTCCATTGGTGGGTGACATGACGCCTGATTCTCTGCTATGCGACCTTTGTCCTCTGTCTGGGTGCTGGGGCCTAAATAAATGAAAGTGGCCCTCTCCATTGGTGGTTGACTTAAAGCCTGATTCTCTGCTATGGGACCTCTCTCCAATGGATATTGCTTGATTTTTATTTATTTTATTTTAATTCATTTCCCTATCCACATTTGTTTGCAGAGGATTTACCTACATTTTTCTGCCTTTTGCAGCCCTTTCCTGCACTATTTTGCAGCCTTTTTAGTGCCCAAAAGTTCGGGTCCCCATTGACTTCAATGGGGTTCGGGTTCGGGATGAAGTTCGGGTCGAGTTCGGATCCCGAACCCGAACATTTTCGGGAAGTTCGGCCGAACTTCTCGAACCCGAACATCCAGGTGTTCGCTCAACTCTAGTTATAATTATTTTAGTAATTAATTTGTATTATTTATCAAGAAAGCTTAAACTTGATGGATCTGTATTTTTTCAACCTTTGTAACTATGCTACCAGGTTAACAACAAGTTTCATTCTTAATATCAGTACGTCATTCATTGCCTGAGCAACCATGCTGCTATATCTATTGAAGCAATGGATAGCCACTTATCTGGTAATGATGGCAGAGCAACCTGAACACTTAAAGTGTACTTAGAATGGCCACAAATGAGTGTTTCTGTAATACATTAGTGTTGAGAATGAAGCCTAAACGTAAACCAGAACAGTACTTGTGCAAAAGATATAATTCTCTGTTTTTAATTAAAAAAGGTACGAAACAACAAGTAAGCAGTCAGCAAGCGGCAATTAACATTGATCAATTTAGTTCCAGTTGGTGCAATGACAGCATGGTGCTTACTTATTTATGAAGTTTCTGGGCTTTTGCGGTATGCCAGTAAGTCACCCTTCTTCGATTATTAAATCTTGGCATTGTTCTGTAAATTTGAGAAAATATTATGTTACTTCTTGAAGAGAACATTAAAGAAGCAGAAATTATGAAAAATATGGGACCTGCCCTGCTATTTGTCAAGACGAAATAAAAGTAATTATCACCATGCTCTCTAAGTGGAATGTGTAAAACATCTTCTAAGCAACTATATCTGTTAGATTAGGGCATGCCAACATTCCTAGGAGGTTATGTGGGACACATATTTATGAAGCAAAATTTGTGCTCAGCGTGCCCATCAATCCAAATGTGTACCAACTTAAAGGCATGTTATGTATTACATTTTTTGCATCAGTTAAAAAAAAAAGAGAAATAATTGCATTTATTATCTGTTCATTAACACTTAAATGCTGAAGCTATTTGTTTATGTTTTATTTTTTTACAGTTGGACAGGTAAGTAATTACGATATGGCTATCTAATTAGGAGAAGTTAAATAGCCAGTCTTGAGGGCAGCTCAGTCCTTTGAATCCAGAGGAAAAAAGCTGTCTGGTTTGAAGCTGTTTGGGAGCTGCACTTATACAAGCAGGCAAACAGCGTGAGTTTGTCAACGTTCGCGTGTTTCATTTCAAGTGTGTGTTTGTATTAAGTGTGTGACTTTAGATTAGGGGACTTTAGGAGGGGGATACAGTAAATCAGTTTATCACTGCACTGTATTGTGTTTTTTCTCTTTTCTTGCGTAATCTCCATTTAGTATGTGTTCCATTATTGACAGCGCAGTCCAGTGCACATCTTGTCTAATGTATGCAGTCCTGGAACAGCCATTTGAGGGTGCATATCTTTGTTCAAAATGTAAGCAAATTGCCTGTTTGGAATCACACATCGTGTATCTAACCGGGCGAGTTTGAACACTGAGAAGCGTTGGCAATTTGGAACAGAGTTTGTTGCTTACTGAGTAGGAGCTCTATGGGGTAGATGTGGAGGAGGGTGGTAGCATGGAGGCTCAGGAAAGTGAGGTAGCTAGCTGGGTAACAAAAAGTGGGGTAGAGTGAAGAGTGCCAGGGAGGCTACCCCTGATCTGACACACCTAAACAAGTTTGCAAGGTTGGCAGATGAGGGGGATGTCAGTTCAGGGATAGCACTGCTGCAGCTGGACACTTCCTCTGCCAGTCAGGGGAATGTCAGCTCCAGTAAGCAGGGGACCAGGAGAGCAGGGCAGACCAGACAGGTGCTGGTAGTGGGAGACTCTATTATTAGGGGTACAGAAAGGGCGATCTGTCACAAAGACCGGGATCGTTGAATGGTGTGTTGTCTTCCTGTTTTTTTTTTATTTGGGATAAACTCAATTGAATGCCTGCTCTTGACACAGACCCTCTCTGATTTCTTTTAAAATATACCTTTTATTTTATCTTCCTTAAAACAGTTTTTTGTACTAGTGCTCTTTAGTAAACGTGATTAAATGGTTCTTTCTGAATACTACTGTGTGGTAGATTTTGTATATCTGTGTATCAATTATATCTTGCTGGCACACATTCCAGCCTTCCACAGTAATCGATAGTTTACTGCTAGAGATGTCCCGAACTATTCGCCGGCGAACGGTACATATGCAATGTTCGCGTTCGCCCCTATACTTTATCATTGAGCAAACTTTGACCCTGTACCTCACAGTCAGCAGACACATTCCAGCCAATCAGCATACCCTCCCAGACCCTCCCACCTCCTATCAAAAAGCAAGGACGGCATCCATCTTAGATTCATTCTGAAGCTGCAGTGTTAGTAGTTGTAATCGTAATGCGATTAATATAACCTGTATTAATCGCATTGCGAATTTAACTTAGAGCTGGGTCCCTAATGGTTGTATTGCTAGAATATAATGAAGATTGAGAATATAGCGCTATATTGTCAATATTCGTTATATTCTAGCAATACAACCATTAGGAACCGTTGAATTCGCAATGCGATTAATGCAGGTTATATTAATCGTATTGCGAATTCAACTTACCACACTCTGCGTCAACTACGTAATTTTCCATGGGAGTTTTGCAATGGATCCCCCGGCATGCCACAGTCCAGGTGTTAGTCCCGTTGAAACAAATTTTCCATCACTATTGTGGCCAGAAAGAGTCCCTGTGGGTTTTAAAATTCGCCTGTCTATTGAAGTCGATGGCAGTTTGCCCTGTTCGCCCGTTCGCGAACATCTGCATAAATTAGCATTCGCCGTTCGCGAACAGAAAATTTTATGTTCGCGACATCTCTATTTACTGCCTCACCCAAACAATTCTTGGACTATTATGCTACACTGAGTTCAGAGATAATTAAAAATTCTATCCCGCACTGCCCCCCGACATGTTTCGCCATATTGTTTGGCGTCTTCAGGGGTTCCGGGCAGTGTGCGGTGTGATAGATACCGGCGGGGCCTTTTAAAACCTCCTACCCCCTCCCATTCTGTGACGGCATTCATTTGTCTCCAATACTCTTCTGCTTCTCTTTATTACTATAGATGGTCTCTGAAAGGACCAAATTCATTGGTAGTTCAAGAGGTCTGTGTCAGGAGCAGGCATTCAATTGGGTTTATCCCAAATAGAAAAAAATGTGTAAATGCCTCTACACTAAACCCTAGGGTTAATGAGCTTTATTAAAATCGATTTGAAAAAAATGGGGGGAAAAACCTCAAAAAAATCTTTTTGACCTAATTCTAATGTATAAATAATCAGCCATGGTAAAGTTTGAGAAAAATTTTGCCTTCCCATTGTAGTATGGCAGGATTCCTATCCAGTCAACCCACAGTCCAGAGTGCAAAGTCTTTTCAACAGAATGTCTTCCTATAAATGTACTTGATATCAATCTAGCTTTTAAGGGGCTTCATAAAACATATACACAGTACATTAGGACCATATGGGAGATAGCGAGTTTGGAGACATATGTACAACAAAAAATCATATATAGAGGAATGCGAATTAATATTACACCTAATTCGCATCAGGAAGACCAAGACTTTTTGAGAGGTTGGGAGGCCCTATTAACTGAAAATTCACTGCGGATGCAAGCATATCTCCTTGAGTACAAAAAATATAACCCAACAATTAGACAAAGAAATAACTAAAATAAGGAGTTTCCAAACCCATCCAGAATTCAATAATTTGGAAACGCGACTGCAAAGAAATATAGAAACCTTACAAAGTGAAATAAAAGAAAGGAAACATAGAAAATATATTCGCGATAAAAAGGATTTTGAGACGGGTAAAATCTACGGAAAAAACAACAATAACAAAAGAAATCTGTTTTCTGGGGGGCAACTTCCTCTGTACACAGATTTATCAGAGTCAGAAACATCTGAATCTGATACAAATAATAGAAAATTAGGAGTCAAAAGAATGGCAAAAAAAAAATTCGGTCCCTATCAGAGGAGATATAATCCGAACAGTGGCCCAAAATGTACTACAATCAATATTATGATAGAGAAACAACGAGTATCCATAGGAGGGCCCCAGCCATCTGTGTCGCCATTACCATCCTCCGCCTCTGCAACAGTATCCAAAATATCAATGCCACAAATACACACTATAACAGAAAATATGCTAGCCCCAATGAATTTAGTCCATGCTTCTCCTTCTTTTTTAGTCCCGGGTGTACAACTGAGGGATCGAGAGTCGAGACAAATGGGGCTATCAGCCACCAAAAATATAACAACGGGTCTTCAGATAATAAACCTACCAAAAACTATTCTCCGTTCAGAACATGAAAACCTTATTAAAAAGGGCTTATCGTTTGTACCAGCACCCCAGTTTAATTGTTTTTCTTGGGTCAAAGACGTAAATCTATTTGCAAGGAAACTGTTATTAAGGAAAGTTTAAAAAAAATAAGAAAATGACCCTAAAACAATACAAGAAAAAAAAACATGCAGTGCAAACTTTAGAAGAACTATTGGAAAACGTAAGAGGTATAAGTCAACCTCTACCTCTGTTTAGTTCTCTATTACCACAATCAAATTTACACCACCATTTACAAAATATAGCAGTATCCAAACCTTTGTCAATTTAGTTACCAAAGATCTTCAAAAAATTTAAATTTAAAAATCAGATTTTAATAAAAATGTAACAAAGGAAGAAAAAACAGCATTGCAACAACTTACCTTAGACAATAATCTGGAAATAAAGCCATCGGACAAAGGTGGGAATGTTGTCATGATGGAGAAGGAAGAGTATGAGGAGATGATCATTAATCTTCTGAAAGATAAAAACACATATCAAATATTACCTAATGATCCCACAGAGAGATTTGCCAAAGAACTGAAAGGTATATTACAGGCGGCAATCGATGAGAAGTTGCTAACCAAGGAGGAATGTAAGGTGCTATTTAACCCGATTCCAACTATCGCAACCTTTTATGCGATTCCCAAAGTATACAAGGGACGCAACCCCATCCCTGGAAGACCGATAGTCTCGGGGAACCAGAGTTTATGTGAGGGCATCAGTAATTACATTGATGAGATCATACCCCCTTTCGTATCCACTATTACATCATATATAAAGGATACAAAAGATGTCCTCAACAAATTGCAAGAAATACAGTTTAAACAAGGGACTTTAATTGTTTCTTTGGATGTAGAGGCACTCTACACTAGTATTCGTCACCACTTAGGTCTAGAGGCCATAAATTATTATTTGAGCACAAAGGGAATTCATTTTAAAAAACAAAATGAATTTATTCTAACACTACTTCAATTTCTACTTACGCACAACTATTTTCTTTTTGACACTAAATATTATTTACAGCTCACTGGGACCTCAATGGGCACGGTTTGTGCACCGGATTATGAAAATTTATTTCTAGGGTGGTGGGAAGAACAAATCGTTTTCACAGTAGCAAACCTAAAATTTACGGAGCACGTTTTATTTTGGGGTAGGTATATGGACGATATTTAGATTTTTTGGGAGGGCACAGAGGACACTTTACACAAATTTGTTTTTACACTTAATAAAAACAACCTGGGAATAAAATTAACAGAGGAAGTGAACTCGAGACGTCTCCATTTTTTGGATCTAACAATCACATTGGACAAGGATGGGAAGGTTATGACATCAGTATATCGAAAACCGACATCCACCAATAATTTCCTAGCCTGGGATAGTCATCACCCAGCAAAGAAAGGGCATACTGTGGGTCAATATATTAGGGCAAAAAGGAATTCATCCACCGTTGATGCTATCGAGGAGGAAAGTAAAATTCTCTATCAGAGATTTTTGGACCGCGGGTATCTTTCTTTACAAAACCTATAGGAAAGCAAAAGGTTTAAGGAGAGAGGACCTGTTGGCAAACAAATCTCGGTCCAATGAATCAATAATAAGATGTATTGGTATTTATGATGTACAACATCAAAGTGTAAGGCAGATCTTAGCAAAATACTGGTACATTCTTAGATCAGATGATGTACTTGCACTGTACCCATCTATAACCTATAGAAGGGAAAAAACCTAAAACAATATCTAGTGCATAGTCACTACCAGAAGCACCCGGGACTAAGGAAGCTAGAGACATGGTTGTTATATAGAGGCTCCTATCCCTGTGGAGACTGTACCTTCTGTGGAACAATATTTCAACAGTGGGAATATCGAAGCATGTTAGTGATATCAATAAAAAAGTGGACACAACATTATCAAAACATATTCATGAGAAGCATGGAGGAAACCCCAAAAATTTAAAATTCTGGGGTATAATGAAAGTGAAAAACGGGCCAAGAAAAGGGAACATGGATAGGAGACTGCAGCAGGAGGAGGCCAGGAGTGGATATATAGAATGAGTAGGCTGGCCCCCAAGGGCCTAAACGAAGGATTTACATATGCTTCATTTATACCTTCACGGCTATGAACTATATATATATTTATATACAGTATATATAAAAAATAAACAATAAAATAAAATATCAATTAATTAAAGTACTGAATAAAAGCTCTATAGTAACAAATTTTCAAGTAAATATTAAGAAAAGGGTGGGAGCAATAGACAAATATATAACCAGAGTAAGCAAAAGCATTATACTCACTATAAATGAATTCGCTAGTTCCTTTATTCATTCTTGTGACAGAGGAACCGACATTTGCCGTCAAACCAATTCTACTAGGAGAGCTGAAACACATTTGCAATTATATGCAGCTTTTACTAGCTGGTATTCTGATGCATAAATTCTAAAGGGAAGCACATTAAATACCCCAGTAGAAGCAATAGTGATCATTAGAGTTGAGCGAACACCTGGATGTTCGGGTTCGACGAGTTCGGCCGAACTTTCGAAAAATGTTCGGGTTCGGGATCCGAACTCGACCCGAACTTCATCCCGAACCCGAACCCCATAGAAGTCAATGGGGACCCGAACTTTTGGGCACTAAAAAGGCTGTAAAACACACCCGGAAAGGGCTAGAGGGCTGCAAAAGGCAGCAAAATGTAGTTAAATCCCCTGCAAACAAATGTAGATAGGGAAATGATGAGTTAACATAAAATAAATAAAAATTAAACAATATTAATTGGAGTGAGGTCCCATAGCACAGAATCAGGCTTCAAGTCACCCACCAATGGAGAAGGTCACTTACTATTATTTTGACCACAGCACCCAGACAAGGAGAGAGGTCCCACAGCAGAGAACCAGGCATCATATCACCCACCACAGGAGTAGGCCACCATTTAGTTACTTTGACCCCTACACCCAGACGGAGGAGAGAGGTTACACAGCAGAGAATCAGGCATTTAGATCACCCACCACAGGAGTAGGCCACCATTGAATCAGACCCCGGCAACCATGTCAGATGGCACAAGCATAAGCTTTATATCAATCAGCACAGGAGAAGCGACTTTGACAGACTTTGACCCCTACACCCGGACGGAGGAGAGAGGTTTCAAAGCAGAGAATCAGGCATTTAGATCACCCACCACAGGAGTAGGCCCCAATTTAATGGGACCCGGCAACCATGTCAGATGGCACAACCATCAGCTTCATATCAATCAGCACAGGAGAAGGCGACTTTGAAAGACTTTGACCCCTACACCCAGACGGAGGAGAGAGGTTTCACAGCAGAGAATCAGGCATTTAGATCACCCACCACAGGAGTAGGCCCCCATTGAATCAGACCCTGGCAACCATGTCAGATGGCACAACCATCAGCTTTATATCAATCAGCACAGGAGAAGGCGACTTTGAAAGACTTTGACCCCTACACCCAGATGGAGGAGAGAGGTTTCACAGCAGAGAATCAGGCATCATATCAACCACCACAGGAGAAGCCACCATTTAGTTACTTTGACCCCTGCACCCAGGAAGAGGAGAGAGGCCCCACAGCACATATTCTGGCATCATATCAGCCACCACAGGAGAAGCCACCATTGAGTTACTTTGACCCCTGCACCCAGGAAGAGGAGAGGCCCCACAGCACATATTCTGGCATCATACTAACCACCACAGGAGAAGCCACCATTGAGTTACTTTGACCCCTGCACCCAGGAAGAGGAGAGAGGCCCCACAGCACATATTCTGGCATCATATCAGCCACCACAGGAGAAGCCACCATTGAGTTACTTTGACCCCGCACCCAGGAAGAGGAGAGAGGCACCACAGCACATATTCTGGCATCATATCAGCCACCACAGGAGAAGGCCTCTTTCAGTGATTTAGGCCTTTGGACCCAGACAGAGGAGAGAGGCACCACAGCACATATTCTGGCATCATATCAGCCACCACAGGAGAAGCCACCATTGAGTTACTTTGACCCCTGCACCCAGGAAGAGGAGAGAGGCACCACAGCACATATTCTGGCATCATATCAGCCACCACAGGAGAAGCCACCATTGAGTTGCTTTGACCCCTGCACCCAGGAAGAGGAGAGAGGCCCCACAGCACATATTCTGGCATCATATCAGCCACCACAGGAGAAGCCACCATTGAGTTACTTTGACCCCTGCACCCAGGAAGAGGAGAGAGGCCCCACAGCACATATTCTGGCATCATATCTAACCACCACAGGAGAAGCCACCATTGAGTTACTTTGACCCCTGCACCCAGGAAGAGGAGAGAGGCACCACAGCACATATTCTGGCATCATATCAGCCACCACAGGAGAAGCCACCATTGAGTTACTTTGACCCCTGCACCCAGGAAGAGGAGAGAGGCCCACAGCACATATTCTGGCATCATACTAACCACCACAGGAGAAGCCACCATTGAGTTACTTTGACCCCTGCACCCAGGAAGAGGAGAGAGGCCCCACAGCACATATTCTGGCATCATATCAGCCACCACAGGAGAAGCCACCATTGAGTTGCTTTGACCCCTGCACCCAGGAAGAGAGAGAGGCCCCACAGCACATATTCTGGCATCATATCAGCCACCACAGGAGAAGCCACCATTGAGTTACTTTGACCCCGCACCCAGGAAGAGGAGAGAGGCACCACAGCACATATTCTGGCATCATATCAGCCACCACAGGAGAAGCCACCATTGAGTTACTTTGACCCCTGCACCCAGGAAGAGGAGAGAGGCACCACAGCACATATTCTGGCATCATATCAGCCACCACAGGAGAAGCCACCATTGAGTTACTTTGACCCTGCACCCAGGAAGAGGAGAGAGGCCCCACAGCACATATTCTGGCATCATATCAGCCACCACAGGAGAAGCCACCATTGAGTTACTTTGACCCTGCACCCAGGAAGAGGAGAGGCCCCACAGCACATATTCTGGCATCATATCTAGCCACCACAGGAGAAGCCACCATTGAGTTACTTTGACCCCTGCACCCAGGAAGAGGAGAGGCCCCACAGCACATATTCTGGCATCATACTCAGCCACCACAGGAGAAGCCACCATTGAGTTACTTTGACCCCTGCACCCAGGAAGAGGAGAGGCCCCACAGCACATATTCTGGCATCATATCAGCCACCACAGGAGAAGCCACCATTGAGTTACTTTGACCCCTGCACCCAGGAAGAGGAGAGAGGCCCCACAGCACATATTCTGGCATCATACTCAGCCACCACAGGAGAAGCCACCATTGAGTTACTTTGACCCCTGCACCCAGGAAGAGGAGAGAGGCACCACAGCACATATTCTGGCATCATATCAGCCACCACAGGAGAAGCCACCATTGAGTTACTTTGACCCCTGCACCCAGGAAGAGGAGAGAGGCACCACAGCACATATTCTGGCATCATATCAGCCACCACAGGAGAAGCCACCATTGAGTTACTTTGACCCCTGCACCCAGGAAGAGGAGAGAGGCCCCACAGCACATATTCTGGCATCATATCAGCCACCACAGGAGAAGCCACCATTTAGTTACTTTGACCCCTTCACCCAAACAGAGGAGAGAGGTTCCACATCAGAGAATCAGGCATCATATCAACCACCACAGGAGTAGGCCACAATTTAGTTTATTTGACCCCTGCACCCAGGAAGAGAGAGAGGCCCCACAGCACATATTCTGGCATCATATCACACACCACAGGAGAAGGCCTCTTTCAGTGATTTAGGCCTTTGGACCCAGACAGAGGAGAGAGGTCAGAGATTAGCTTCATATCCCCAGCACAGCAGAAGACCGCTTTATTTGACTTAGGCCTCAGCACCCAGACAGAAGACAGAGGTAGCATGGCAGAGGTTATGGCTTCATGTCACCCGTTAGTTTAACCGGCCACTTTCATCTGGTTAGGCCCGGCGCCCAGACAGAGAAGAGTTTCATTCAACTGTGGGTTTCATAAAATTTGTATCAAATAAAGAAGTGGCCCGTAGCACAACAAGACATGTTTTAGGCAGTTAATAAGGACTACTCTGCACAAGGGAGGGACAGGTCCTGTGGGATCCATGCCTGGTTCATCTTTATGAAGGTCAGCTTGTCCACGTTGGCTGTGGACAGGCGGCTGCGCTTGTCAGTAATGGCGCCCCTGCCGTGCTGAATACGCGTTCAGATAAAGCGCTGGCCGCCGGGCAGGAAAGCACCTCAAGGCATAACATGCTAACTCTGGCCACGTGGACAATTTCGAAACCCAGTAGTTGAATGGGGCCGAACCATCCGTCAGGATGTGGAGAGTGTGCAGACATACTGTTCAACCATGTTAGTGAAATGCTGCCTCCTGCTAACACGTTCCGTATCAGGTGTCGGTGCAGATAGCTGTGGCGTGGAGACAAAACTTTTCCACATTTCTGCCATGCTAACCCTGCCCTCAGATGAGCTGGCCGTGACACAGCTGCGTTGGCGACCTCTTGCCACTCCTCTGCCTTCACCTTCCACCTGTTCCCCTGTGACATGTGGGAATGCTCTCAAGAGCGCCTCTATCAGCGTGCGCTTGTACTCGCGCATCTTGCGGTCGCGCTCCAGTTCAGGAATTAAAGTGGGCACATTGTCTTTATACCGGGGATCCAGCAGGGTGGCCACCCAGTAGTCTGCACACGTTAAAGCGTGGGCAACTCTGCTAGTCGTTGCGCAGGCATTGGAGCATATATTCGCTCATGTGGGCCAGGCTACCCATGGGTAAGGACAAGCTGTCCTCTGTGGGAGGCGTATCGTCATCGTCCACCGTATCCCCCAGCCACGCACCAGTGATGGGCCTGGGCTGCCACCCCGCTGTGAACTTGCGTCATCCTCGTCCCCCTCCACCTCCTCCTCCTCATCCTCCTCGTCCTCCAGTACAGTGCCTTGGCTGGCGACTTGTGAACCTGTCCTCTGCTGCTTAAACAAACCTCCCTCTGAGCCACTTCGAACAGACTGGCCCGAAAGTGTTAGAAACGAGCCCTCATCCTCCTCCTCCTCCTCCACCTGGGCCACCTCCTCTAACATCATTGCCCTAAGTGTTTTCTCAAGGAGACATAGAAGTGGTATTGTAACGCTGATAACAGTGTCATCGCCACTGGCCATGTTGGTGGAGTACTCGAAACAGCGCAGCAGGGCACACAGGTCTCGCATGGAGGCCCAATCATTGGTGGTGAAGTGGTGCTGTTCGGCGAGTACGACTGGCAGCGAGCGTGCTGCAGCTGAAACTCCACTATGGCCTGCTGCTGCTCGCACAGTCTCTCCAGCATGTGCAGGTGGAGTTCCACCGGGTGGGCACGTCGCATATGAGCGGTGGCGGGAAGGCCGAAGTTCCGCTGTAGCGCAGACAGGCGAGCAGCGGCAGGATGTGAGCGGCGGAGCGCGCACAGACGGCCCGCACTTTATGCAGCAGCTCTGACATGTTGGGGTAGTGGTGAATGAACCTCTGCACCACCAAGTTCAGCACATGCGCCAGGCAAGGGATGTGCGTCAAACCGGCTAGTCCCAGAGCTGCCACGAGATTTCGCCCATTATCGCATACCACCAGGCCTGGCTTGAGGCCCACCGGCAGAAACCACTCGTCGGTCTGTTGTTCAATACCCGCCACAACTCCTTTGCGCTGTGGGGCCTGTCCCCCAAACATATGAGTTTCAGAATGGCCTGCTGGCGTTTACCCGGGCTGTGCTGAAGTTGGTGGTGAAGGTGTGTGGCTGACCGGATGAGCTGGTGGAAGCAGTGGAGGAGGAAGCCGAGTAGGAGGAGGAGGCTACAGGAGGCAGAGAATGATGCCCTGCGATCCTAGGGGCGGAAGGACGTGCGCCAAGGAACTGTCCGCCGGGGCCCAGCCGCCACTACATTCATCCAGTGTGCAGTTAGTGAGATATAGCGTCCCTGGCCGTGCTTACTGGTCCACGTATCTGTGGTTAGGTGGACCTTGCCACAAATGGCGTTGCGCAGTGCACACTTGATTTTATCGGACACTTGCATGTGCAGGAAGGCACGGCTGTCTTGGAGAAGTAGTGGCGGCTGGGAACCACATACTGCGGGACAGCCATGGCCATCAGCTGTTTGAAGCTGTCTGTGTCCACCAGCCGGAATGACAGCATTTCAAAGGCCAGCAGTTTAGAAATGCTGGCGTTCAGGCCAAGAGGCTCGAGGGTGACTCGGGAATTTGCGCTTCCTCTCTAAGGTTTGAGATATTGAGAGCTGAACGCTGCTGTGTGATATAGTGGAGGCGCTAGTTGACGGTGGCGGTGGTGGTGGTGTCGGTGGCACATCCTCTGTTTGCTGCTCGGCAGGTGGCAACATTCCTCTCGAGGCGGAAGCCGAGGCAGCAGCGGTAGAGGGAGCAGGGGAGCCTCAGCGAGTGCCTGGTTTTTAAGGTGTGTACCCCACTGCAGTTCATGCTTTGCATGTAGATGCCTGGTCATGCAGGTTGTGCTGAGGTTCAGAGCGTTAATGCCTCGCCTCAGGCTCTGATGGCAGAGCGTGCAAGTCACTCGGGTCTTGTCGGTGGGACATTGTTTAAGAAGTGCCATGCCAGGGAACTCTTTGAAGCTGCCTTTGTGGGGCTGGGTCCCTGTTGGCGATGTCCAGTAGCGAGGGCGAACTCTGGGGCGGCGGCTCGTCTGCTTTGGCCCCCTGCTCCCTCTTTAGCTTCGCTGTTGTCTCGGTCTCACCACTACCTCTTCCTCTGAACTGTGAAAGTCATCGCCACGACCTTCAGTCCATGTGGGGTCCTAAGACCTCATCGTCCTCTGCATCGTCTTCCACCCAGTCTCCCTCCTGACCTCCTCCTGTTCAGTCTGCACACTGCAAAAGACGCGGCAGTGGGCACCTGTGTTTCGTCATCATCGAGAGTCGGTGACTCTGCTGTGGTGGTATTCCCATGTCCTCTTCATCTGGAGACATAAGTGGTTGTGCGTCAGTGCATGGTATGTCTTCCTCCACTGGGGAAGGGCTAGGTGGGCGCCCTGGGAAACCCTGGAAGCAGAGTCTTCAAACAGAAGAAGAGACTGCTGCATAACTTGTGGCTCAGACCGTTTCCCTGATATGCTTGGGGTGATGTGACAGACTGATGGGCTTGGTTTTCAGGTGCCACCTGTGCGCTTTCCGCAGAAGACTGGGTGGAAGACCATGTGGTGAACGTGCTGGAAGCACTGTCGGCCACCCAATCGATTAATGCCTGTACCTGCTCAGGCCTTACCATCCTAAGAGCGGCATTGGGCCCCACGAGATGTGCGGTACATTCTGCCGGCTAGTTGAGGGAGTTCGTTCCCTACTGTGTGCGCCTGGGGCCGAGCGGCCACGTCCTCTACCAGCAACAGAGGCTCCACGGACACCACCACGACCGCGTCCTCGTCCTTAATAGTATTTTTCTTCATTGTTGCGATTCAACTCGCACCACAATGAAATATATTATTTTTATAAGCAAAAATCCCTCACTGGAATACTTTCCAGTCTTTTGACTGTATGGATTACAGATGGAATGACTGTTATATGTGAGTACCGCTTTCTTTGACAGATTCTAGTATGGGTACATATATGTTTTCCCAACCCCAGCACATTAGTTTGCTAATTCCAGATGTATGAAAGCATAGGCCTAACTGTATCTAGTATATTGAGCGCCAGATAAACTAACTTGGCCTTTTTAAATAAAAAAATTCCCTCACTGGAATACTTTCAGTCTTTTGACTGTATGGATTACAGATGGAATGACTGTTATATGTGAGTACCGCTTTCTTTGACAGATTCTAGTATGGGTACATATATGTTTTCCCAACCCCAGCACATTAGTTTGCTAATTCCAGATGTATGAAACGCAGGCCTAACTGTATCTAGTATATTGAGCGCCAGATAAACTAACTTGGCCTTTTTAAATAAAAAAATTCCCTCACTGGAATACTTTCAGTCTTTTGACTGTATGGATTACAGATGGAATGACTGTTATATGTGAGTACCGCTTTCTTTGACAGATTCTAGTATGGGTACATATATGTTTTCCCAACCCCAGCACATTAGTTTGCTAATTCCAGATGTATGAAACGCAGGCCTAACTGTATCTAGTATATTGAGCGCCAGATAAACTAACTTGGCCTTTTTAAATAAAAAAAATTCCCTCACTGGAATACTTTCAGTCTTTTGACTGTATGGATTACAGATGGAATGACTGTTATATGTGAGTACCGCTTTCTTTGACAGATTCTAGTATGGGTACATATATGTTTTCCCAACCCCAGCACATTAGTTTGCTAATTCCAGATGTATGAAACGCAGGCCTAACTGTATCTAGTATATTGAACGCCAGATAAACTAACTTGGCCTTTTTAAATAAAAAAAAATTCCCTCACTGGAATACTTTCAGTCTTTTGACTGTATGGATTACAGATGGAATGACTGTTATATGTGAGTACCGCTTTCTTTGACAGATTCTAGTATGGGTACATATATGTTTTCCCAACCCCAGCACATTAGATTTGCTAATTCCAGATGTATGAAACGCAGGCCTAACTGTATCTAGTATATTGAGCATCAGATAAACTAACTTGGCCTTTTTAAATAAAAAAAAATTCCCTCACTGGAATACTTTCAGTCTTTTGACTGTATGGATTACAGATGGAATGACTGTTATATGTGAGTACCGCTTTCTTTGACAGATTCTAGTATGGGTACATATATGTTTTCCCAACCCCAGCACATTAGTTTGCTAATTCCAGATGTATGAAACGCAGGCCTAACTGTATCTAGTATATTGAACGCCAGATAAACTAACTTGGCCTTTTTAAATAAAAAAATTCCCTCACTGGAATACTTTCAGTCTTTTGACTGTATGGATTACAGATGGAATGACTGTTATATGTGAGTACCGCTTTCTTTGACAGATTCTAGTATGGGTACATATATGTTTTCCCAACCCCAGCACATTAGTTTGCTAATTCCAGATGTATGAAACGCATGAGCCTAACTGTATCTAGTATATTGAACGCCAGATAAACTAACTTGGCCTTTTTAAATAAAAAAAATTCCCTCACTGGAATACTTTCAGTCTTTTGACTGTATGGATTACAGATGGAATGACTGTTATATGTGAGTACCGCTTTCTTTGACAGATTCTAGTATGGGTACATATATGTTTTCCTAACCCCAGCACATTAGTTTGCTAATTCCAGATGTATGAAACGCAGGCCTAACTGTATCTAGTATATTGAACGCCAGATAAACTAACTTGGCCTTTTTTAAATAAAAAAAAAATTCCCTCACTGGAATACTTTATGACTTTTCACTGTATGGATTACAGGTGGACTGGTATTAGTAGGGGTGACACAAGCACACCCAAGTCCCTGATGTAGGATTTCTATGGCACAGACCACTATTACAAGTGATTAATGGACGTTGGGAGAGATTGTGCTGCAGCACTAGTCCCAAGATGGCCGCCGCCTATCAGCCCAGTAACATGTGCCACAAAATGGTCTGCACAACCTTTAAAAAAATAGCCTTGGACTGTGCTGCTAAATCGCTATTGGTCTGAATCCCAGGTGTAGATGTCTGACTTGTTTGGAGCTTTGGAATGCACACTGTGGCAGCTTCTGCTGCAGCACTACAAGTCGCAAAATGGCGGCCGGCGGTCAGCCCAGGTACATGTGGATGGAAAAATCACTCTGGCCACTCTAAAAATAGCCAATCCCTATCAAAAAGCAGCTCAGCTGCAGTTGTTCAGATGAATCACAGGTGGAGGAGAGAAATTTGCTTCCAGTTATTCAATTATCCCTGCCTATTCTCGCCCTAGCATCAGCTGCGTCTATCCCTGTTCTATTCACATCGGGAGTGAGCACGTCCCGACGTGCGCACAAGCTTATAAAGAGGCTGAGTCACATGCTGCACTTGGCCAATCACAGCCTTGCCAATAGTAGGCATGGCTGCGATGGCATCTTAGGGCAAGTAGTATGATGCATGTTGATTGGCTGCTTTGCAGCCTTTCAAAATGCGCCAAAATACATGCCGAACGACGAACCCGAACTTTTTTGAAAATGTCCGGGTTCGGGTCCGGGTCCCGGACACCCCAAAATTCGGTACGAACCCGAACGATGCTCGAACTGTTCGCTCAACACTAGTGATCATGCCTAATGGAGGATCCAGGGGGCATCTGCCGGAGATTAAGTTAAAAGCCATGCGCAGAAATTGGCCGCAAGTGTAATTGCGACTAAGTCCGATGTCATGCGCACTAGTCACCAGAGGCACTTTTTAGAGTTAAAGGGAACCTGTCACTGGGATTTTGGGTATAGAGCTGGGGACATGGGCTGCTAGATGGCCGCTAGCACAACCGCAATATCCAGTCTCCATAGCTCTGTGTGCTTTTATTGTGTAATAAAGCTGATTTGATACATATGCAAATGAACCTGAGATGAGTACTGTCCCTGAGATGAGTCACGTACAGGACTCATCTCAGGTTAATTTGCATATGTATCAAATCAGTTTTTTTACACAATAAAAGCACACAGAGCTATGGGGACTGGATATTGCGGATGTGCTAGCGGCCATCTAGCAGCCCAAGTCTTCAGATCTATGCACAAAATCCCGGTGACAGGTTCCCTTTAAAGTTGGAAACCATGCGCACGGAGCTCTAACATGAAGTACTATGTTGGAGTCTATACCCGCTGGAGACCAAGGTAAAAGTAATGCGCAGGACTGGTTTGTAAGAGTCACAGCGCCTAAGTCCGATGTCATGCGCATTAGTGACCAGAGCGACCTGTCAATGTTAAATTTAAAAACCATGCGCATGAGGTACCAATACGAAGCGTTGTATTAGAGTCAATAGTGACTCTTCACCCTTTGACCTCTTGAGCTACCAATGAATTCGGTCCTTTCAGAGACCATCTATAGTAGTAAAGAGAAGCAGATCAGTATTGGAGACAAATGAATGCCATCACAGAATGGGAGGGGGTAGGAGGTTTTAAAAGGCCCCGCCGGTATCTATCACACCGCACACTGCCCAGAACCCCTGAAGACGCCAAGCAATTTGGCGAAACATGTCGGGGGGCAGTGCGGGATAGAATTTTTAATTATCTCTGAACTCAGTGTGGCATAATAGTCCAAGAATTGTTTGGGTGAGGCAGTGAAGTAACTGTCGATTACTGTGGAAGGCTGAAACGTGCGCCAGCAAGATATAATTGATACGCAGATACACAGATATACAAAATCTACCACACAGGAGTATTCAGAAAGAACCTTTTAATCATGTTTACTAAAGAGCACTAGTACAAAATACTGTTTTAAGGAAGAGAAAATAAAAGGTATAATTAAAAGAAATCAGAGAGGGTCTGTGTCAAGAGCAGGCATTCAATTGGGTTTATCCCAAATAGAAAAAAATGTGTAAATGCCTCTACACTAAAACCTAGGGTCAATGAGCTTTATTAAAATCGATTTGTCTTCCTGGCGCTCGAGTTCATGGATTGGGTTGACAGTTTACTGGGAGGGGCTGGAGAAGATCCAGAAGTCATGTTCCATATTGGAACCAATGACAAAGTTAGAGGTAGGTGGAGTGTCCTAAAGTCTTTCACCCCCGGAGGTTTTTTTTTTTATTTGCGTTTTCGTTTTCTGCTCCCTCCCTTCCCAGAGCCATACCTTTTTTATTTGTCTGTTTACAAAGCTATATGAGGGCTTGTTTTTTGCGGGACAAGTTTTACTTTCCAATATCCCCATTTGGTATTGCATATGATGTAGTGGGAAGCGGGAAACAAATTCTAAATGGGGTGAAATTGCAAAAAAAAAAAAGCTATTCCAAAACAGTTTTACATTTTTTTAAATTTACGACGTTCGATGTGCGATAAAACTGACAAGTTACTTTTATTCTACAGGTCAGTATGAATCCGCCAATACCTTATATGTATAATTTTTCTTGTGTTTTGATAGTGATAAAAAAATGTAAAAGTGGGAAAAAAAATCAGTTTTATTTTTTTGTCGCCATATTTTGACCCCTATAACTTTTTTGTAATTATGTGTACAGAGCTGTATGGGGGCTTATTTTTTTGCGGGGAGATATGAACTTTTCAATAATGCCATCTTGGGGTGCGTATAACTTTTTAATAACTTTCTATTTCATTTTTTGAGTAAATGAAGCGATTATTTGGATGCTTTTTTCCGTTTTGCTATTTGCTGTAAGGGGAATATAGTTTTATATTTTTATACTATGGGCTTTTTTGCACATTGCAACACCCATGATGTGTATTTTTTAAAAATTTTTTGTTCTTTTATTTTTATTTTGGGACAAGAGGGGGTGATTTGAATTTTTATGTTTTTTATTTTTGAAACTTTTTTTTACACGTTTTACACACCCATAGGGAACTATAACAATCAATCATCTGATTGCTATAGTCATAGACTCCAATGCACTTGCATTGGAGTCTATTATTATTTTACTACTTTCCTATGGAGCCCTATTATAGTCAAGGGCTCCATACAAGCTCCAGCTCCTCTGATCGCCACACGGGGAAGCCAGAGCACTATTGAAAGCACGCACTTTCGGTTTTCAACATGCTCAGATGCCACGGTCAGTATTGACCACGGCATCTGAGGGGTTAAATTTACGCGATTGGCATTACTGCTGGTTGTGGACATGAGCCGCAGGTGTCTGCTATAAGAAGCAGGCAGCCACCCGCGGCTATGGCTTCTGCAGTGTATAGGAGCAGGCGCCATCTTTAATGACCTGGCCAGCGCCGTACTATTACAGCGCTGGCCGGGAAGGTTAAAAATGATTTTAGGGATTTAGGTCACAAGCTCAGGGCAAGGACCTTAAAGGTGGTGTTTTCCGAAATACTACCTGTACCACGATCCACACAAGAAAGGCAGCAGGAGATTAGAGAGGTAAACAAGTAGCTCAAGAACTGTTGGAGGAAGGAGGGGTTTTGGTTCCTGGAGAACTGGGCTGACTTCGCTGTCGGCTACAGGCCCTATCGTAGGGATGGGCTGCACCTCAATGGGGAAGAGGCAGCTGTTTTGGGGGAGAAGATGGCTAGAAGGTTGGAAGAGTATTTAAACTAGGGACTGGGGGGGAGTGTAATTACATTATAGGAGGGGAAGATAGTGCAGATAGAGACCGTGGGCAAGGTAATGGAACTGGTGGAGGAATGGAAGGAGGGACTAGAACAGTTCATAAGGAAAGGTGTAGGGTAAAAAAATATACATAAACCTCTCAATTGTATATACACTAATGCCAGAGGACTGATAAAACTGGTGAACTGGAATTAGTAATGTGTGCGTAGGACTATGACATAGTGGGAATAGCTGAGACATGGCTAGATGATAGCTATAACTGTACATTTAATGTACAGGGTTACAGTCTGTTTAGAAAGGATTACCAAAACAAAGTCTTATCTAAAGCCTACACTCAGAGAAGATATAAGTGAGGGACATGTGGAGTCACTGTGGGTAGAAATACATGGAGAAAAAAACAATAATAAAATACTGATAGGAATTTATTATAAGCCACCTTATATACCAGAGTCCACAGAAAATCTACTTCTAAACGAAATAGACAATGGGCAAATCATAATGAGGTTGTTATTATGGGGGACTTCAACTACCCAGATATAGACTGGGAAACTGAAACCTGTACATCTCATAATGGTAACCGATTCTTGACCGTAACCAAACACAATTACCTTTCCCAACTGGTTCAGGACCCGACTAGAGGGAATGCCACACTGGTCTTAGTATTATGGCTCATTCACATGACTGTGGTTTGGTTCCACATCCGAGCCGCATTTTTTGTAGCTCGGGTGCGGACGCATTCACTTCAATGGGGCCGCAAAAGATGCGGACAGCACTTCGTTCCGTGGCCCTGCAAAAATTATGTCATGTCAAATTCTTGTCCTTTTTTCAGACAAGAATAGGCATTTCTATAAAGGGCCGTCCGTTCTGTTCCGCAAATTGCGGATGGCACACGGTTGGCATCCATGTTTTGCAGATCCGCAATTTGCAGACCGCAAAACACAGCACGTTCGTCTGAACAAGCCCTTAACCAATAGACCTGACAGAACAACAGATGTGCAGGTTGGGGGACACCTGTGAAATAGTGACCATAAAGTAATAACCTTCCAATTGTCATTCAAAGGAGTGTTTCTTCAGGGAGTAACAAAAATACCAAATTTCAAAAAAGCTAAATTTAGCCAACTAAGAGAAGCCATAGGCCTAACTAACTGGGACAAAGTCCTCAAAAAAAAAAAAAATTACAGCCACAAAATTGGATATTTTTAAAAGCATCCTAAAAACTAATTGTGAGAGGTACATACCTTATGGGAATAAAAGGTTAAGGAACAAGAAAAAAACAATGTGGGTAAATATAAATGTAAAGAAAGCAATAAATGACAAAAAGAAAGCATTTAAATCACTAAAATAGGAGGGTAGCGAGGAAGCATTGAAAAACTATAAGGAAAAAAATAGAATATGTAAAAGACAAATAAATGCTGCCAAACTAGAGGCTGAAAGATTAATTGCCAAAGAGAGTAAAACTAACCCTAAAATGTTCTTTAATTATATAAATGGTAAAAAGTATAAATCTGAAGGTAACGGGCATTTACAGAAAAAATGAGGGGGAAGATGCAGAGAGCAATGAGGAGAAAGCAAAGCTATTAAATATTTTTTTCTCCACTGTATTCATTGAAGAAAATAAGATAAATGCAGAATGTAAAAGTAAATTCCCCATTAAAAGTTCCCTGTCTGACCCAGATTAAAGATTAAAATAGGCAAGGGACCAGATGGCATACACCCCCATATCCTAAGAGAATAAGTAATGTTATAGCCAGACCCTTATTTCTGATAGTTAAGGACTCTATGCTGACAGGGAGTGTTCCACAGGACTGGCGCATGGCAAATATGGTGCCAATATTCAAAAAGGGTCCAAAAACAGGGCCCAGAAACTATAGGCCGGTAAGTTTAACATCTGTCGCAGGGTAAACTTTTTGAAGGTTTTCTAAGAGATGCTATCTTGCAGTACCTCAATGAAAATAAGCAAATACATATCAGCATGGCTTCATGAGGGATCAGTCTTGTCAAACTAATTTAATCAGTTTATATGAGGAGGTAAGTTCTATACTTGACCACGGTGAATTAATGGATGCCGTATAGCTGGACTTCTTAAAAGCATTTGACACTGTACCACATAAAAGGTTAGTATATAAAATGAGAATGCTTGGACTGGGGGAAATGTCTGTATGTGGGTAAGTAACTGGCTTACCAAACAAGAAAGGATCGCGGCACTCCTTCGTCTGTAGAAAATATTCTTTATTCCACCTTAAAGTGCGACGTTTCGACTTTAATCAAGTCTTTATCAAGCATGCTTGATAAAGACTTGATTAATGTCGAAACGTCGCACTTTAAGGTGGAATAAAGAATATTTTCTACAGACGAAGGAGTGCCGCGATCCTTTCTTGTTTGGTATCGTATTGGGGACCAATGGTCAGGTCCTAACATCGCAGGCACCGCCACTATATGGACTTTGGGTATTTACCTACAATGGTGCTGTCACCCTATGTATTTTTGTTTAAGTAACTGGCTTAGTGATAGAAAACAGAGGGTGGTTATTAATGGTACACACTCATATTGGGTCACTGTCACTAGTCGGGTACCACAAGTGTCAGTATTAGGCCCTATTCTCTTCAATATATTTATTAATGATATTGTAGAAGGCTTGCACAGTAAAATATCAATCTTTGCAGATGACACTAAACTGTGTAAAATAATTACATGGAAGAGGACAGTATACTGCTACAGATGGATCTGGATAGATTGGAGGCTTGGGTAGAGAAGTGGCAGATGAGGTTTAGCACTGGCAAATGTAAGGTTATGCACATGGGAAGGAATTATGCAAGTCACCAGTACATACTAAATCATAAAACACTGGGTAACACTGACATGGAAAAGGACCTAGGAATTTTAGTGAACAGCGAGCTAAACTGTAGAAACCAGTGTCAGGCAGCTGCTGCCAAGGCCAAAAAGATAATGGGTTGCATCAAAAGGGGCATAGATGCCCGTGATGAGAACAAAGTCCTGCCACTTTACAAATCACTGGGCTCCTATGAATAAGGCAGACATATCAGAGCTGGAGAGGGTTCAGAGGAGGGCAACTAAAGTAATAACTGGAATGGGTGGACTACAGTACCCTGAAAGATTATCAAAATTAGGCTTATTCGCTTTAGAAAAAAGATGACTCAGGGGAGATCTAATAACTATGTATAAATGAATCAGGGGTCAGTACAGAGATCTATCCCATCATCTATTTATCCCCAGGACTGTGACTGTGATAAAGGGACATCCTCTGTGTCTGGAGGAAAGAAGGTTTGTACACAAGCATAGAAGAGGATTCTTTATGGTAAGAGATCAGTGAGACTATGGAACTCTCTGCCTGAGGAGGTGGTGATGGTGAGTTCACGAAAAGAGTTCAAGAGGGTTCTCGATGTATTTCTGGAGTGTAATAATATTACAGGTTACAGCTACTAGAGATGGGTCGTTGATCCAGGGAGTTACTCTGATTGCCTGATTGGAGTCTGTAAGAAATTTTATTCCCCTAAAGTGGGGAAAATTGGCTTCTACCTCACAGGTTTTTTTTGTCTTCCTCTGGATCAACCTGCAAGATAACAGGCTAAACTGGATAGACAGAAGTATTTTTTTAGCCTTATAAACTAAGTTACTATGTAAAACTTTTCTGAGGGTGGCCAAATTGAAGAGTGAGAAAAATATTAATGGAGCTAATTTCCTATTTACATTTATCATTTTCAGCTCATTGACAACTCACAGGGAGGGGCTAAAGATTTATCTCCTATTGCACACAGAACAGTTGGCGAGTAGAGTTGAGCGAACACCTGGAAGTTCAGGTTCGCCGGGACCCGAACTTTAGGGCACTAAAAAGTAATGGAAAGGGCTAAAGGGCAACAAAAGGAAGCAAAATGGGGGTAAGAGCTGGACAATTGCCCTGCAAACAAATGTGGATAGGGAAATGACTTAAAATAACATAAAATACATAAAAATTTAAAATAATAATCTTGAACTAGGAGGAGGAGGTCCATATCGAGTAGGAGGTTGAGGAGGTGGTGGACGTGGCGGTGTAGGTGGAAGCGGTGGTGGAGGAGGTAGTCGCCAACAGCACTGTTTTTTTTTTTTTTTAACTTTGGGTAGACCCCAAAACATTGGGAAATATAGAAAAGAAAACAAAAAGAAAGTGCGCTGGAGTATAACAAAGGCTGAGTGTGGCCGGTATTCTGTCTATTCTGTGTCTATTCTGCACAAGGTACGGACAAGTCCTGTGGGATCCATGCCTGGTTCAGTTTAATGAATGTGAGCTTGTCCATATTGGCTGTGAAAAAGCTGCTGCGCTTGTCAGTGATAACGCCCCCTGTCGTGCTAAACACACGTTCAGACAATACACTGGCTGCAGGGCAGGCCAGCACCTCCAAGGCATAAAGGGCAAGCTCAGGCCATGTTCCCAATTTGGATACCCAGAGGTTGAATGGGGCAGACCCATCAGTCAGTACGTGTAGGCGTGTGCACACATACTGTTCCACCATTTTGCTGAAATGCTGCCTCATGCTAAGACGTTCCATATCAGCTGGTGGTGCTGGTTCTTGTGGTGTGCTGGCAAAGCTTTTCCACATTTTGGCTATGCTAACCCTGCTTTCTGAGGTGCTGGCGGTGCCCCAGCTGCGTTGGCAACTTCTTCCCCCTCCTCTGCCTTCGCCTTCTGCTTCCCCTGAGGCCCCGGTGTCAGGTGGGAATGCCACCAGTAGCGCATCTACCAGTGTGCAGAATATATTTCCCAGTCAGGTATACAGTGCAGGGGTAGTTTGAAAAAAGAAAGGGGTACAGATTAGCCAGCCAGCAATCTAAACGCCGCCAAAATTACAGAATATATTTCCCAGTCAGGTATGCAATGCAGGGGTGGTTTGAAAGAAAAAAGGGGTGCAGATCACCCAGCAATATAAACGCCGCCGAATTTGCAGAATATATTTCCCAGTCAGGTATGCAGTGCAGCAGGAACACACCCTCCATGCCACTTGTGAATGACAGCCTGATAACCGTGGAAATGTCCCCCCAGAATATAACAGATTGATTTAATGAATTGATTTCCCTGTCAGATACACAGTGCAGGCCACACGGGTACTTGACCGCCAAAAAAAGTGAATTTGTCCCCCAAGAATCGAACAGATGGATTTACTGAATTGATTTCACTGTCAGGTATGCAGTGCAGGCCGCAGGTGCACTTGAATGCCGAAAAAGACATGCAGCACAGGAGTGCTTTACAGAAAAAAATGTGAATATTTTACCCCCTGGGGCCCTGAGCTCACAGACGGATTACCTATATTATTTTCCCTTCCCCTGGCACATATGCAGTGCAGGTGCACTTAAAAAATGGGTATATGTCACCCACTGAACTACAAAAACAGGATTCAATGATTGTCCTTGGCACATATGCAGGTGCAAGTGCACTGCACTTGCACAAAATGGCCGCCGATGCCCACCTAACTAACAGACGGATTAAAACGTATTTTTCTGTGTCACTGGGCTCAGGGCAGGGTTTAAAAATGTTGCATTGCACCAACAAAAAAAAAAAATCGCTGTAGATCGCAGACTTAACACCAAGCTTTGATATCAGATTCTTTCCTAATCACTCCCTCACAGCAGCAGCATCCTATCCCTACACTAGTAAAAGCTGACGTGACATGTGGTGCTACGTGACTCCAGCTTATATAGAGGCTGGCTCACATGCTGCACTGGCCAATCACAGCCATGCCATTAGTAGGCATGGCTGTGATGGCATCTAAGGGCACACATCTTAAACACTTATTGATTGGCTGCCCTGCAGCCTTTCAACAAGCTTTATTAAATAGCTGAACACCGAACTTGAACCCAAACTTTTACGGAAAAATTCGGGTTCAGGTCCAGTTACAAAAAAAAACTAAAGTCTGGTACGAATGATACATTAGTCCTGTACGAATGATACATTAGCAAATAATCTTTTTACTCTTTATTTACATAAGTAACTAGATGTACAGTATACAGCATAAAACACATAACAATCTCATGTAAGGTATGTGAGGAATAAACACATAACTTGATATCTCATTGCCAACTACCCTAATCTGTAATGTCATCCATTTATTAGCACCACACTTTTAATTTTGTCTTGATTATTCAAGATTTTACAAGATTATTTTATGGCATATTTGGAACTAGAAAAGCTACAATTTCTGTGGAAATTGGGTGAAGTGTTCTTGCCTCCACTATTAGTCTACAACTGGAGTGGGCGGAGTAACTGGATGGAGTGGCTTGAGTAATTGTTGTGTGGTTTGACTTGCTGGAGTAACTGTGGAAAGGTTAGACTGGGCAGAGTAACTTTATGGAGTGGGCAGATCAACTGTGTGGAGTGTTTGGAGTGAGTAAAGATAGTAAACATTACACTAACCAATTGATTGATCAAATTTAAAAAGTGCACATGGCAAGCTTGATAGAGTGAGAAATGCAAATGAAATGTCATCCTTCTGTTGCATGATCTCTGTCAGCGTGATAATCTGAAAGTAGTCTTTCCAGACATCATTAGTATTTTCCATTTCAAATAAGGCAGAGAAGAGTGGATAAAAACAAACTATTCCAACTTGCTCACTTCACTGGCGGTTGCCATCTTCAAACGGTCGTAGTTTTACAAACGATAAATCCTACAGCGAAGAGCTTTATATTGTGAGAATCACAGGACCCAGACCTACATTTTGATGCATAGTATATCTCTGAAATATAAAAAATGAAGGCACAGTCGCAGTGTAGAAATTGCCCTTCAAATTTGAGGTGGCTAGAGTGGAGGTTCAATGAATGTCAATGGACGGCGTGAGTTGCAAACAAATGATCATATTGTGAAAACTATCAGGACTATGGCTTAGCCGTGGACATTTTTAGTGGCAGCAGGGATACTGTAGCTGAACGTGGGAGTGGTGGCAGTTTAGAAATCATGTCCTGATTTTTCAGCTCACACTCTAGCATTTGTCAGCTCCTGATCTAGTTTTGAACATTCCGCATTCATTCCTATGGGACCAATTTCGCCACAAAAATGCTGATATTTCGTGAACCATTCGGCAAAACGTTCCACAAAGTAATAGCACACCAATCGGGAACAATCCACACTTTTTGGTATATCACTGTCTATGTAGTGTAAAAGCTGTGGGGGGAGTTAGGGTGGTAAATTTGGCTATAAGAATATATATGTGAGATAACAGTAAGTGGTCTGGCCATGCAAGAACACTTAATAACAGACCGTATGTAGCTTTGTGTGTTTCCAAATTACTAAGTATTTGCAGTCACTCACTAATCTAGCCCAACATCTTGATTTTCAGGAGCTTTTATTCCAGATGCCCATGTTCCTTATTGGCAGCCAATTGGTGCTAATTACATGACAATACATGGTACCTAGAATATTACAACTCTGTAGAAAAGAGATTTCTTTCCTCATTAGGCATTGTTATTTAAATAGAGTAAACTTAAGGTAAAATAGCTATCCTGACTATAACAGCTATTTAAAGGGGCATTTAAATGGGTTTTCTGAGACATATATTGATAACTCATCCTCTGGATAGGTCATTAGTAGCAGATTGTGATGGGGGTCTGACACCTGGGACCCCTGTTGATCAACTGTTTGAGAAGGACCCAGTGCTCTCGGTAGCACCACACCCTTCTCTAAGCTTTCCCTAGGCCAAGTGATGTTAAGTTCATGGGTCTCATGGCCTAGGTGCAGCTCAGCCCCTTTGTAGTTAATGGAGTGGAGCTACAATACTAAGCACAGCCGCTATCAAATGGACAACGCAGTGCTTGATGAGCAGGGAGAAGGCCTTGGTGCTCACAGGAGCGCCGGTACCTTCTCAAATAGCTGATCTGCGGGGATTCTGAGTGTCAGACCCCCACAGATCAGAAACTGATCACTTATCCAGAGGATAGGCAATCTAAAACCCTTTTAAGCTGTTCAGTATCGTTTTCGAGTAATATATGCAAACATTTTAAAATGAGTGCAAATAAGTTCTGCCTTTTACAGGTCATTCCACCAAAGAATGCTCCTGGGACCCAATACAATATCTGTAACAGGGCCCTATTATTTATAATACTGTTATTTACCTATATAGCATAGTGTACATACATTAGTATCCTTAGCACTTACAATTTCAAATTCTTATGGTTTGCATTTTGCTCTTCGTATCTTAGATTTTGACTTTGTGGTAAAATACAACACTAGTTTGGATTAGTCTATGTAGTATATAAGACACAATGACAAGGAACAGCCTTCTTTTCTCTCCTGGTCTTTGTAAAGGGTACACCTGATTCATATTTTTAGAGTTTGAATATATGACACTGGTAGCTTGCATCAGGCCTGGACTGGACAATATTCTTCTTTACGTAGCGTCCAATGCAGTGTAATGTTTGTGCCTAGTGTCTTTGTGTGAGGTATGTGGGTGTTAAATAAAGGGGTTTGGGATTAGATTTTTTAATTTGGTCTTATCTGGGGACTGAATTTGTTAAGAAAGTCTGAGTAGTGACAAAGGTGGCCAGGTAAAGCTAAATTTCCCATATCGCCTGTTGTATGCTGCTGTTTTTCAGGGATATAAAGGAAATGTAATGTTGTACAAGGGTTGGAGTATGGGTTGCCAGGGCTGCTTTTAGTCCCACTCCAGTCCTCCTTGCCACTAGGTACTTACTCCCAGTGCTGTAATTTTATAATTGCCTTTGCCAAGTCAGCCATTTCATGGCTTGTTATTCAGCCAATCAGTTGAAAGAGATACAGTATTTTACATTAAACGTGTACTCTAATTTGACCAGCAAATGAAAATTCAGTATATCACTATTACATTTTCTCTTTAAGTGGGACTCATTAGCCCACATTTACTAATGTGAGTGCACCTCGATTCTGTCATAAGTTGTGCCAAGATGGGAATTTTAGACCAAAAATTGTGCCGCAGTTCTCTCATAAAATTCTGTTTAAAACTTAGCCAACAAATGGTTGGCATAAAGCAAGAGAAAACTATCCAGCCTGAGCCACTGGGATAAATTTGGTGCATTTCTAGAGAGACTGTCTAAGTTCATATCAGCTATAAGATCAATAAATCTGCCCCAGTGTATCTGCAACCATGAAACTCATAGTGATTGCATTTTAAAGGGTTTCTGTAGGATACCAGCACTGAAGACTTATTCTCCAACCCAGTGCAAGAGCACGAGTCCCTTAGTTTTCATTGTTTGGTTTTCAAGGTTGAGACTCCCACTGAAAGAACGTTTATAGCCAATAATAAGGATAGGCTATGAGAGTTTTAGTCCTTGAAAAAAATCTTTAATGTGGACTACTGTGACTTTTGAACATTTTTTTATATTTACTTCTAAATGAGCTGAATGACTTCACCCAACAGTCTCATCATGAGATTAGTGAATGAGACCACTGTTCTGGACTAGAGATGACCGAACTTGTGTTTTACAAGTTCGATTTCGGGTTTTAATACAATTCCATTATGGATTCCGTTACCACGGCCCGTAATGGAATTCTATGATGGAATGCATAACGGAATGCCTTTAAGAGGCATTCCATTTTTATTTCTGTCATAATAGAAGTCTATGGGCCGCATAATGGATCCATCTGGTTTCTGTTATGCAGGAGAGGACTCAAACCCGAACTCGGACTCCGAACTTGTAAAACACAAGTTCGCTCATGCCTATTCTGGACACCTTTGGAGACATATTTTATTACTGATTTAGATGCATTTGTGGCTAAAAACATTTTAGTAATAGATTTTATTAAAAATTATAAACTGCTTCGCTTCTGCAACATTTATGTTTCACAGTACATAGCAGCTGCAGTAAACAGTTTTTTTAATAAATCTACAAGAGATTGTTCTCTCGCCCCTTGCTCACTTCTCCTGCATTCACTTCTAAGGTGATTTATGCTGAAAGCAAAGTTCGACTTTATATTTCAGATTTGCCCTACTTTGATAATGAAATCTGTATTTCTACAGGTTTGTCTTCAGTTTGATGGGCTAAACAGCATTTTCTGTGCTGCAAGATTAGATGAGGCCTCACTTAATTGCATTGCAGATAGTGGCTGAAAATACTTTGTATTATAAAGAGAATGAAAGTTTAAGTGTTTGCATAAGCAACAGGTCCAATGATTTGTTTTCCGCTGCTGGATTCAATCAACTGCTTCTGCTGACAGAAATGATATGATTATTTTTCTCTATTGAAAATGCCACTCATCATCATTTAACAGTGCTGTCTATAACTGTTTTTCTTGTTTCCACAAATATTTAACCTTGGTATAATTTGTAAATACATAATGCTAGCAAAATATTCCTGACAGATAAACAGATCTAGGCAAGCACACGGCAGGAATCCATAATTCTATAAATGACAAAATGTTCCAACTTCCACCCTGCTCCATTTATTTGTTTTCATGCTTGCATCACGTAATAAACTATAACAGGTTTTAGGACCATAGACCCTTTTAAACAATTAGAAATCTTAGAATGAATACATTGTATAGTATACTACAAAAAAGCTCATCTCTCAGAAGTTGTGGATCAGATATTATACTATGTTTATAGATCAGCAAACGCAACACTATTTCTTCAAATATACTATATATTTCCTCTGTGAATTTCCATTATTGACAAAGTGATACAGAATGAATAAAAATGCATTAATTACCAAAAGAGGAAATCCGTTTTAATATTTTATAATAATAATAAAAATAAAAAAAATTAGAATACAGGTACGAAGAAATTAAGTTACTGAAATTTAAAGCTAGGCTAGATTCAACTTGAGATCTGATTGTAACATAGCAGGTATGGACTCACTTTGCCACTGAATGGATTTGGCTTGGGGCCACACATGAGTGTGTTTTCTAAGTGGTCCCTTGGTATACACTCTACTACCCTTTTACAGGGATCTGCACTTCACTTTCGGGGTACACTAGGCAACTCCCTCCGAGAATAGACTTCGTTCTGTGACTGCTGACCCAGGTGGGTCAAGAAACACCAGTAAATAGCACCAAGAGGACTAGCAGAGATTTAGAGGGCAATTCAAGGTCAGGCTGGACAGAGTTCATGTAATATGGTAAATCAGGCAAAAGGTCAGGACACAATCTACATGGTTAACAAGTAGAGAACAGGACATGTGAGCTCAGAGCATACAGCAACAAAGTACCCTCACATGAATTAGACTAACTAGGAACCTAATTGCTCAGGCACTTTCCCATAGAGAAAGGTGCCATATTTATCTCAGAGAATGCTGTAATAGATGGGTTTACCTTAACTTGTGTACATGCTAGTTCCTTAAGAGCTGGGGAAAGCACACAAGTAAGATGATGGCAGTAAGGGTAGCATCAAGGTGCATGGACTGCAGCCCAGTGAGGAGGGTCAGTACCGATTATTAAGATAACAACTGGAGTAGGTAGATATAAATGAGCGGCACTCACTATTGGGATGTAACAGCAATCAGATCCTTTATTGCAACAATGTTTTGCACAGGTAAGTGCTTCTTCCGGCTACCTGTAGAAATGCAAAGCACCAACCCTTTTTCAAACACATCACCTGTGGAGGGGAAACAGGTTCCCACCCCTATGTCAGGAGTGTAACTGGTTATTTAATTAGCTCTGCATTTCCACACAATACAAACACTAAAATCATACCAAAAAGTACAAGAATATATCACAGATATGCATATAACAGCGTATGGTATATAAAAACTCCAGGAAAAATACACAGTTAAATATACTATCCCCGGACCTAGTTATCAATATTAGTGTAGTTGAATTACCGCTAAACTGCACCACAGTCCTTAATCATGGATTGGGATTCAGTCCAGCAGAGGAATTTAACAGGGCCAATTTTGAAGTGGACTTAAATAAAAGTGTTCGCAAATTGTACCTCCGTTAGACCTTTCATGGACCGACCGGGGCTCAGGGACCAAAGAGGGAAGGCAAGATCCCGGCAATACTGGGCCCCACGGATTTTGGTGGTATTATTACATATGATGATAATGAGATTGCCTGCCTCGAGTTTATGACCGGTGTCAACTTATGGTCTGGCACAATTATGATGACTTTACTGGAGGGGTTAGGTCGACATATTGCCCGCCTTTGCCCGCCGGCTCTCTCTGTACTACGGGATACCAAGGCTTTGGTTTACCCGGAGGCTCCATGTAATTTAACGACTGAAGAGAGCACAGCCCTACGTTGGTTGCGCTCTTCTGGTCTCATTATTAAGCCGGCGGACAAGGGGGGTAATGTGGTAGTAATGTCTAGTGAATATTATGTGTCTGAGGCAAATAGGCAGTTAAATGATCGCCAGGTTTATGAGAAATTGGTATCTGATCCGATGGCATCTATTTACAATCAGGTCAATACATTTGTACAGCGGTATGTGGATGTCTGCTTTCTAGCAAAGAACGGCGTGAGTAAATTGGTTCCACTCCATCTGAGTAAGCCATCTTGGAATTTTCTGCCGAAGGTTCATAAGTCACCGACCCGACCCCCTGGACACCCTATTGTGTCCGGGATCCGGTCAGTGACTGAACCATTATCGGCATACCTGAATTGGCTCCTCCGCCCAGCCCTCATTAAATCCCCAACATTTCTGGGTGACACCAATGACATCCTCCTTGCCCTGCATGATTTGCATTGGCAGGAGGGTTGGAGTCTGGTGTCCCTAGACGTGGAAAGTTTATATACGAGGATTCCTCAGAGGGCAGGTGTAGAGGTGGTTTTGGAGATGGTAAGACGTGCAGAGAACAGCGCGCTGTATAATCAATTTATAGAAGAAGCATTAACCCTCATACTAGGCAATAATGTATTTAGATTCGATAACCAATGGTACCGACAGATTCTCGGTACGGCTATTGGGACTCCGGTCTCCTGCACTTTCGCCAACATCTTCCTGAACAGATTGGTGGACAGGTATATCTTTTCCATGGATAACCCCTTTCTCCCTCACCTTCGTATTTTTTTACGCTATGTGGATGATATCTTCATGGTGTGGGAAGTTACTTTGGAGCAGTGTCAGCAGTTTGTTGACTTTTTGAATAACATGAGATTTACCCTGAACTTCGGGGGTCAATCTCTTGACTTTTTCGATGTTCGTGTCATTATAGAGGAGGGTGTCATTCGTACAGAAGGTTATTGTAAACCTACTGTGGCCAATGCCCTCCTACGCCACAGCAGTTAATATCCGCGTAGCATCAGAGAATCTATACTGTATGGCCAGTTTTTAAGTCTGAGACGGATTAATAGTACGGACGAGAGCTATATTAGACAAGCAAATGAATTGAAGGAGAGGTTGGTTAGAAGGGGTTATCCACGGAGAAACTTAAATAAGGCACAGGATAGAGCGCAGGCCTCCACACAAAGAGAAACATCTGAAAAATGACAGATTTGGGTTTGTTTTCAAATATAGTCCGATGGCTGAGTGCATTAAGAAAGTTATATTTGATAACTGAGACATGCTCAGAGAAGAACATGACTTGGGTGATATAATACATAACAGAACTATAGTGGTTTTTAAGAAGTGTTGCACACTCGGGGATATCTTAGCGAGCAGTAGCTACACAAGTGGGGACCCTGGCAACTGACTTACAGCCAGGAGACCTGTGGGTAACCACAGATATGGCGACTGCTCATACTGCAGCTTTCTCATAAAAGGAACATTGTTGAAGGTCGGTGGTAACAGGTTAAATGTGAGACAGTTTATTACATGTAGGACATGTTACGTGGTGTACGTGGTTGTCTGCGCTTGTGGGTCATTCTATGTTGGGAAGACAAAAAGACCCATGATGGAGAGATTCAGAGAACATCTTAATTCTATTAGGACGGAGAAAAAATGTCCCCATTTGATTGCCCACGTGCACGACAACCACAGAGGTAATGTGAACTGCCTGAGGTTCGCTGGGGCTAAGGCGGTGTCTGTCCCCTCACGTGGGGGTGACAGACACCGACTTTTGCTCCAAAATGAGGCTTGTTTAATCATCCGCATTGATGCAATGGGGGGCCTAGGATTGAATAAAAAAAATTATCTGAGTCCGTTTCTAGAATAGTGTATTTAACTATGTATTTTTCCTGGAGTTTTTATATAACGTACGCTGTTATATGCATATATGCGATATATTCTTGTACTTTTTGGTATGTTTTTAGTGTTTGTATTGTGTGGGAATGCAGAGCTGATTAAATACCCAGTTACACTCCTGACATAGGGGTGGGACCCTGTTTCCCCTCCCCCGGTGATGTGTTTGAAAAAGGGTTGGTGCTCTGCATTTCTACAGGTAGCCGGAAGAAGCACTTGCCTGTGCAAAATGGCCGTCGCTGCCGTCCTGTAGCGTCTTTTAGAAGTCCGCCCTGTGTCCATTCCCTGCGTTTATGATGTGAGTCACATTGTTACTGATTGCTGTTACATCCAGATGGTGAGTGCTGCTCATTTATATCTACCTACTCCAGTTGTTGTTGAAAGTTGTTTGAACGGAGTTGTGCATCACATGAATCGGATATATGTTCATTTGGCAAAGCGTACAACTTGATGCCAGCCTTATGGTGGTTTGGATATGATCTGTGGTGGTGCCGCTAGCTCTCTCCCTTTGTACTGATTATTATAATGACTGTGAATTAAACAAGTACTGTTCAGATACAGGTAATTCTACTACTGAACCATTCCAATCCCTGGGATTGATAGAAGTCTCCATGGTCCAATATTTAAGAACTTCCTCAGGTTGAATAGATACTGTACATACTGTATGCAAAGCTTCAGTTGGTGTCCACTGTCCTACATTGTACAAATAACTATTCTACACATCCCTTAACTACCAGCACCTTACAATATGGTGGCTAATGATGAGTAACAAATTAATAATTAATTTAGAAAAGAGGAATAGATGCACTGCTACAAAAGCTTTCAATCTATGGCTTTGAGCACAAAGCCTGGCTGAGATAGAGGGTACAAACCCTAGTTGCCAGGCCATTATAGTTGCTCAGCTCACACTCAGCAGGAAGGTAGAAATGTACCCTGTTTGGCTGCATGTGTTTCATAGACAGTCTTATTTTATAATGATGACTGAAAAACACACCTTTTTCACATGGTGTCATGCCCTGCTCTGGTGAGGTGCGGAGGTCTGTCAGGTTGTCAGCACGTGTGTAGTGTTTTCTGTTTACTTGGAGTGAGCTGTACCTGCCTCCCTTCAGGTGCACTGGGTGGGGTCGTTTGTGTGAGTTTAAATCTAGCACCTACCCAGTGTCCTTTGCGGGTTATAGCTTCTTTCTCACTCTGAGGAAAGGTGGATTGTTGTTTCTGCTCTGCTTCTAAGATAAGTGTGTTTTTGGTTTCCATTTGTGTTCTGTCTAGGCTGTTAGTTAGACACCTGCTTCCTCCAGGATTAGAGGAAGCAGGCTGCCTTTTTTCCCCCTTGTCCACTATCTCAGGGACTATAGGGTTAATCCAGTCTTAGGCACGGGGGAATGTTTATTCCAACCTTTGGGGTCTAAACGTGTGCACAGCAGTCTAGGGTCAGCTGATAAGATCCTGTCAGGAGGTGACCATTATCCCCAACTTTTGCCTAGACGCTTATTTGTTGTTTCTTGTGTGTCTATTGTATCTTGTACCCTTCCCAGCGTGACATTATAACCCGCCCGCCATAATAATTCCTAGACTGCCATTTCTCTGCTGCTAGGAAATGGAGTCAGTTGATGTGTTAATGGATTGTATGCAGGGGTTATCCCTGGAGGTTGCCGATCTGCGCAATTCAGTCGCACGTTGTCAGAATGCTCTGGCATCAGGTGCTATTGAGGGAGGTCAAGTTTATGGGGAGCCTAGAGTCGCTCTTCCTGATAGATTTTAAGGGGGTATGGATGACTTTATCCTCTTTAGAGTGTCATGCAGGTTGTACTTTCGGTTGCGGCCGTCTTCATCTGGTGATGAGAGTCAGAGAGTGGGAATAATTATTTCCTTGCTTAAAGGGGACGCTAAATCCTGGGCCATTTCTCTGCCGACTGGTTCTCTGGCACTTCGGTCGGTGGATACATTTTTTAAGGCCTTGGGATTGATTTATGATGACCCAGATCGGGTCTCTATGGCGGAATCTAGGTTGCGTAATTTGATTCAAGGAGAACATACTGCAGAGGCGTACTGCGCTGAGTTTAGGAGATGGGCTACAGAGTAGTGTTGATCACGAATTTTTGAATTGCGAACTTTAATCGCGAATATCAGCACTTCGAGAATTCGCGAATATTTAGAATATCGCAAAATATATTCGCAATTGCGAATATTCGCTTTATGCGAATTTTTTATATGAAAATTTTCGCATGCAAGAAAATAATGTCATTATTTTCTTGTTTGCGAAAATTCGCATAAAAATTTGCATGAGCTGGTATTTAAAAGGTATCTTTTAAATGCCAGTTTATGCGAATTTTTATGCAAATTTATGCGAATTTTTATGCTAATTTATGCGAATTTTTTATGCGAATTTTCGCAAACAAGAAAATATTGTCTGGAGATTACGAATTTGCGAATTTTCGAATATATGGCGAATATTCGCCCAAATATTCGCAAAATATCACGAATTCGAATATTGCCCCTGCCGCTCATCACTACTACAGAGTTTAAGTGGAATCACCCTGCGCTGCGTAGTCAGTTTTGTCAGGGGTTGTCAGAGAGATTGAAAGATGCCGTTGCTTTTCATGAGTATCCGGATACGTTGGAAAATGTTATGTCTTTGGCAGTGCTCTTAGATAGAGGCATTAGAGAGAGGGGTAAGGCCCCTTCAGTGCGAGGGATTCCTTCTGACAGTGGTTTTGTCTCACCAGTTCCCCAGGTTAATGTGACATGTAATTCTGGGATGGGGAGGAACCCATGCAGTTGGGTCAGGTGTCTTTTCGTTCTGGTAATAGGAACTTTAGGAGGTAGCATGTTATGTTTTTACTGTGGAGTGAATGGTCATTTTGTTTATGCTTGTCCTTTGCTGAAACCACAAGTTGATGATAAAGAACCGCAAAGAGGTTTACATAAAATAGAAAAAAAAAACATCCCTGACTCTTGATAGTGTAGATTGGGTGCCGGAGCAAGCAAGAATGCAATCTCCCTGCAGTAAACGTTTTCTCCTTCCAGCTATGGTGGTGCTAGAATCAGGAAAATTTAAGTTTGAAGTGTTTATTGAATGTGGTGCTGGAGTAAACCTTATTAATTTTCTGTTTCTTCAAAATCTGGGCCTAAGTACATGCACTTTAGAGAGAGGAGATTCTGGTGTTTGCAATTGATTCTTCCCCTCTTTCTCAGAAGAATCTCAGTCAATTTGTTCATGGTATTCGGTTATGGGTGGGTGATTCGCATGTTGAAATAATTTCATGTTTTGTTATGAAAAACTTGCCTGCTCCTATGGTCCTTGGTTTGCCGAGGTTGATTAAACATAACCCTACTATTGATTGGCAGGCAAGACAGATCATTGGTTGGAGTGAATTTTGTTGGGACAATTGTCTTAGTGCATCTATCGCAGGGGTTTCTTTTACGATTTCACCTCAGTATCTCTCAGATTTTGCAGATGTCTTTTCGGAGGGTGGGACTCAGGAGTTGCCTCCTCATCGTAAATATGATTGTCCTGTTAATCTCATCCCAGGGGCCAAGTTGCCAAAGTCTCGGCTGTACAATCTTTCTCAACCCGAAAGAGAGGTCATGCGGAAGTACATTGCCGATAGTTTGGCAAAGGGTCATATTAGGCCCTCAAAGTCTCTGGTCGAAGTTGGTTTTTTAATTTGTAAAGAAAAAGGATGGATCGCTTAGACCCTGCTTGAATTTTCGGGAATTAAATCTCATTACAGTCCGTGATCCGTATCCACTTCCTTTGATTTCTGACCTTTTTGATCAAATTATTGGAGCCAAGATTTTCTCAAAGTTAGATTTAAGAGGGGCCTACAATCTGATCAGAATCAAAAAGGGGGATGAGGTCTTTACCTAAGAAATATGTGAGACCAATGGAACCATCACCATTGCCTCCTCCCCCTGTTCTGGTTAATGGTAACTTTGAGTTCGAGATCTCTAGGGTTCTTGACTCGCGTGTTCTTCGTGGTGGGTTCTCTTCAGTACTTGGTACACTGGAGGGGATACAGTCCTAAGGAGAGGACGTGGGTCCCGGCTGTGGATGTTAATGCCAGCCGACTGGTGAGGGCCTTTCACAGGTCCCACCCAGATAAAGTTGGTCCTGGGTGTCTGGAGGTCAACTGTAGAAGGGGGGGGGGTACTGTCATGCCCTGCTCTGGTGAGTTGCAGAAATCTGTCAGGTTGGCAGCACCTGTGTAGTGTTTTCTGTTTACTTGCAATGAGCTGTACTTGCCTCCCTTCAGGTGCACTCGGTGGGGTCGTTTGTGTGAGTTTAAATCACGCACCTACCCAGTGTCCTTTGCGGGTTATAGCTAGTGTTGAGCGAACAGTTCGAGCATAGTTCGGGTTCGTACCGAATTTTGGGGTGTTCGGGACACGGACCCGGACCCGAACATTTTCAAAAAAGTTCGGGTTCGTTATTCGGCAATTTCTTCCCGCTTTCTGAAGGGCTGCACAGCAGCCAATCAGCTAGCGTTTTACTTCTTGCCCTAAGATCCCATCACAGCCATGCCTACTAATGGCATGGCTGTGATTGGCCAAGTGCAGCATGTGACCCAGACTCTATTTAAGCTGGAGTCACGTAGAGCCGCACGTCACACTGCTCTGATTAGTGTAGGGAGAGGACGCAGCTGCTGTGAGGGCGAGATTAGGCAGGGAAAAGTCTGCAAAAGCACCTAATGAAGTGATCGATCTACAGCTGTGAATGATTGAACTTCTGCTAGTTACTTGCTCACTGGTTTTTAGGCTGCACAGAGCGTTTTTCTGTCACTTATTTTCTGGGGTGATCGGCGGCCATTTTGTGACTTGTGGTGCACCAGAACAAGCTGCCACCAAGTCCATCAATCCATCAATACTAGTTTTTTTTTGCTATATCCTACATCAGGGGCTTGGCTGTGCTAATTGTCACACCTAGAAACTCAGGATAGCAATTTCTATATTTTATTAAGGGGTTAAATACAATTGCCAAAATACCAATCCCCGAAATCTGGTGTTCCAGCTTTGGCTAGCCAAGTATAATACTGTTTGCTGTTTGGCAAAGGATAGATTATTTTCTGTGGTGAAATTCAATTGTCAAAATAGCAATCCCCTAAATCTGGTGTCCCAGCACTGGCTAGCAAACTATAATAGTGTCCGCCAAAACATATATTTTGTTCTGGGGTGAAATTCAATTGCCAAAATAGCAATACCATAAATCTGGTGTCACAGCTGTGGCTGGCAAACTATAATAGTGTCCGCCAAAACATATATTTTGTTCTGGAGTGAAATTCAATTGCCAAAATAGCAATACCATAAATCAGTGGTTTCAGCTGTGGCTGGCCAAGTTTCATAGTGTCCTGCAAAGGATATATTTTGTTCTGGGGTGAAATTCAATTGCCAAAATAGCAATACCATAAATCAGTGGTTTCAGCTGTGGCTGGCCAAGTTTCATAGTGTCCTGCAAATCATATATTTTGTTCTGGGCTGAAATTCAATTGCCAAAGTAGCAATACCCTGAATCTGGTGTTCCAGCTGTTGCAGGCCTAGTTTAAATCTGTCCATAACAGGGTATATTTTGTTCTGGGGTGAAATTCAAATGCCAAAATAGCAATACCATAAATCAGTGGTTTCAGCTGTGGCTGGCAAACTATAATAGTGTCCGCCAAAACATATATTTTGTTCTGGGGTGAAATTCAACTGCCAAAATAGCAATCCCCTAAATCTGGTGTCCCAGCACTGGCTGGCAAACTTTAATAGTGTCCGCCAAAACATATATTTTGTTCTGGGGTGAAATTCAATTGCCAAAATAGCAATACCATAAATCAGTGGTTTCAGCTGTGGCTGGCCAAGTTTCATAGTGTCCTGCAAATCATATATTTTGTTCTGGGGTGAAATTCAATTGCCAAAATAGCAAAACCCTGAGTCTGGTGTTGCAGCTGTTGCAGGCCTAGTTTAAATCTGTCCTTAACAGAGTATATTTTGTCATGGGGTAAAATTCAATTGCCAAAATAGCAATACCATAAATCAGTGGTTTCAGCTGTGGCTGGCCAAGTTTCATAGTGTCCTGCAAAGGATATTTTTTGTTCTGGGGTGAAATTCAATTGCTAAAATAGCAATACCATAAATCTGGTGTCACAGCTGTGGCTTGCAAACTATAATAGTGTCCGCCAAAACATATATTTTGTTCTGGGGTGAAATTCAATTGCCAAAATAGCAATACCATAAATCAGTGGTTCCAGCTGTGGCTGGCCAAGTTTCATAGTGTCCTGCAAATCATATATTTTGTTCTGGGGTGAAATTCAATTGCCAAAATAGCAAAACCCTGAATCTGGTGTTCCAGCTGTTGCAGGCCTAGTTTAAATCGGTCCTTAACAGAGTATATTTTGTTCTGGGGTGAAATTCAATTGCCAAAATAGCAATACCATAAATCAGTGGTTTCAGCTGTGGCTGGCCAAGTTTCATAGTGTCCTGCAAAGGATATTTTTTGTTCTGGGGTGAAATTCAATTGCCAAAATAGCAATAGCCTGAATCTGGTGTTCCAGCTGTTGCAGGCCTAGTTTAAATCTGTCCATAAAAGGATACCTTTCATCCAGGGCCTAAATACTAGCCCTAAAAGAGATATTCCCCTAAATCAGTGGTTACTGCTGTGCCTGGATTAGTGTAATACGCTACATAAATAAATAGGCAGATTGTGTTAGCTGCCTGTAAAAAAAAGGCCTGAATTTGAAATCAATACAATGGGCCAAATATTTTTTTTCTTATTGTGGTGCTTGGTGAACGGTAACAATGAGGAAAACATCTAGTAAGGGACGCGGACGCGGTCATGGTGGTGTTAGTGTACCCTCTGGTGCTGGGAGAGGACGTGGACATTCTGCCACAGCCACACGTCCTAGTGAACCAACTACCTCAGGTTCCAGCACCCGCCAGAATTTACAGCGATATTTGGTGGGGCCCAATGCCGTTCTAAGGATGGTAGGGCCTGAGCAGGTACAGGTGCTAGTCAATTGGGTGGCCAACAGTGGATCCAGCACGTTCACAACAATATCTCCCACCCAGTCTTCTGCAAAAAGCACACAGCTGGAAAACCAAGCCCATCAGTCTGTCACATCACCCCCATGCATATCAGGGAAACTGTCTGAGCCTCAAGTTATGCAGCAGTCTCTTATGCTGTTTGAAGACTCTGCTGGCAGGGTTTCCCAAGGGAATCCACCTAGCCCTTCCCCAGTGGTCGAAGACAAAGAATGCACTGATGCACAACCACTGATGTTTCCTGATGATGAGGACATGGGAATACCATCTCATCGCAGTCCGCACGTCTCTGATGATGACGGAACACAAGTGCCAACTGCTGCGTCTTTCTGCAGTGTGCAGACCGAACAGGAGGTCAGGGAGGAAGACTGTGTGGAAGACGATGCAGGGGACGATGAGGTCATAGACCCCACATGGAATGAAGGTCGTGCCACTGACTTTCATAGTTCAGAGGAAGATGCAGTCATGAGACCGAGCCAACAGCGTAGCAAAAGAGGGAGCAGGGGGCAAAAGCAGACCAGCCGCCTCCAAGAGAGTTTGCCTGCTACTGGCCACCGCCACCAGGGACCGAGCACCCCAAAGGCAGCTTCAAGTTCCCTGGCATGGCAATTCTTTAAATAATGTGCTGACGACAAGAGCTGAGTGGTTTGCTCGCTGTGCCATCAGAGCCTTAAGCGAGGCATTAACGTTCTGAACCTTAGCACAACGTGCATGACCAGGCATCTACATGCAAAGCATGAACTGCAGTGGAGTAAACACCTTAAAAGCAAGACACTCACTCTGGCTCCCCCTGCTCCCCCTGCTGCTGCTGCTTCGGCCTCTTCCTCCGCCTCGGGAGGAATGTTGGCACCTGCCGCCCACCAAACAGAGGATGTGCCACCGACAACACCACCTGCGTCACCAAGCATCTCCACCATGTCACACGGCAGCGTTCAGCTCTCTATCCCACAAACCTTTGAGAAAAAGCGTAAATTCCCAACTAGCCACCCTCGAGCCCTGGGCCTGAATGCCAGCATTTCTAAACAATTGGCCTTTGAAATGCTGTCATTCAGGCTGGTGGACACAGACAGCTTCAAACAGCTGATGTCCATGGCTGTCCCACAGTATGTTGTTCCCAGCCGCCACTACTTCTCCAAGATAGCCGTGCCTTCCCTGCACAACCAAGTATCCGATAAAATCAAGTGTGCACTGCGCAACGCCATCTGTGGCAAGGTCCATCTAACCACTGATACGTGGACCAGTAAGCACGGCCAGGGACGCTATATCTCCCTAACTGCACACTGAGTAAATGTAGTGGCGGCTGGGCCCCTGGCGGAGAGTTCCTTGGCGCACGTCCTTCCGCCGCCAAGGATCGCAGGGCATCATTCTTTGCCTCCTGTAGCCTCCTCCTCCTACTCGGCTTTCTCATCCTCTGCTTCCACCAGCTCATCCAGTCAGCCACACACCTTCACCACCAACTTCAGCACAGCCCAGGGTAAACGTCAGCAGGCCATTCTGAAACTCATATGTTTGGGGGAAAGGCCCCACAGCGCGCAGCACAACAGACCGACGAGTGGTTTCTGCCGGTGGGCCTCAAGCCGGGCCTGGTAGTGAGCGATAATTGGCGAAATCTCGTCGCAGCTCTGGGACTAGCCGATTTGACGCACATCCCTTGCCTGGCGCATGTGCTGAATTTGGTGGTACAGAAGTCCATTCACAACTACCCCGACATGTCAGAGCTGCTGCATAAAGTGCGGGCTGTCTGTGCGCACTTCCGGCTTTCACATCCTGCCGCTGCTCGCCTGTCTGCGCTACAGCGGAACTTCAGCCTTCCCGCTCACCGCCTCATATGCGACGTGCCCACCAGGTGGAACTCCACCTTGCACATGCTGGAGAGACTGTGCGAGCAGCAGCAGGCCATAATGGTGTTTCAGCTGCAGCACCACTTCACCACCAATGATTGGGCCTCCATGCGAGACCTGTGTGCCCTGTTGCGCTGTCTTAAGTACTCCATCAACATGGCCAGTGGCGATGACACCGTTATCAGCGTTACAATACCACTTCTATGTCTTCTTGAGAAAATGCTTAGGGCGATGATGGAAGAGGAGGTGGCTCAGGAGGAGGAGGAGGAGGATGATGGGTCATTTTTAGCAATTTCAGGCCAGTCTGTTAGAAGTGGCTCAGAGGGAGTTTTTTTGCAACAGCAGAGGCCAGGTACAAATGTGGCCAGCCAGGGCCCACTACTGGAGGACGAGGAGGATGAGGAGGAGGTGGAGGAGGATGAGGATGAAGCAGGTTCACAGCGGGGTGGCACCCGACTCAGCTCAGGCCCATCACTGGTGCGTGGCTGGGGGGATACGGAGGACGATGACGATACGCTTCCCACAGAGGACAGCTTGTCCTTACCTCTGGGGAGCCTGGCACACATGAGCGACTACATGCTGCAGTGCCTGCGCAACGACAGCAGTGTTGCCCACATTTTAACGTGTGCGGACTACTGGGTTGCCACCCTGCTAGATCCCCGGTACAAAGACAATGTGCCCACCTTACTTCCTGCACTGGAGCATGATAGGAAGATGCGCGAGTACAAGCGCATGCTGGTAGACGTGCTCCTGAGAGCATTCCCAAATGTCACAGGGGAACAGGTGGAAGCCCAAGGCAAAGGAGGAGCAAGAGGTCACCAACGCAGCTGTGTCACGGCCAGCTCCTCTGAGGGGAGGGTTAGCATGGCAGAAATGTGGAAAAGTTTTGTCTCCACGCCACAGCTAACTGCACCACCACATGATACGGAATATGTTAGCAGGAAGCAGCATTTCACTAACATGGTTGAACAGTACGTCTCCACACCCCTCCACGTACTGACTGATGGTTCGGCCCCATTCAACTTCTGGGTCTCCAAATTGTCCACGTGGCCAGAGTTAGCATTTTAGGCCTTGGAGGTGCTGGCCTACCCGGCGGCCAGCGTTTTGTCTTAACGTGTATTCAGCATGGCAGGGGGCGTCATTACTGACAATCTCAGCCGCCTGTCCACAGCCAACGTGGACAAGCTGACGTTTATAAAAATGAACCAGGCATGGATCCCACAGGACCTGTGCCTCCCTTGTGCAGAATAGACATTTATAACTGCCTCCCCCTCAACCATGTATTCTTGTACTCCGGGGCACTTCTTTATTGAATCCTCATTTTTTTAACTTTACCATGATCTTGCGGTGCAACCCAAAGTTGAATGAACCTCTCCTCTGTCTGGGTGCTTGGGCCAAAATAACTGAAAGTGGCCTTCTCCAGTGGTGGGTGATATGATGCATGATTCCTTGCTGTGGGACCTCTCTCCTCTGTCTGGGTGCTGGGGCCTAAATAACTGAAAGTGGCCTTCTCCAGTGGTGGGTGATATGAAACCTTATTCCTTGCTGTGGGACCTCTCTCCTCGGTCTGGGTGCTGGGCCGAAATAACTGAAAGTGGCCTTCTCCAGTGGTGGGTGATATGACGCCGTATTCCTTGCTGTGGGACCTCTCTCCTCTGTCTGGGTGCTGGGGCCGAAATAACTGAAAGTGGCCTTCTCTAGTGGTGGGTAAAATGATGCATGATTCCTTGATGTGGGACCTCTCTCCTCGGTCTGGGTGCTGGGCCGAAATAACTGAAAGTGGCCTTCTCCAGTGGTGGGTGATATGACGCCTTATTCCTTGCTGTGGGACCTCTCTCCTCTGTCTGGGTGCTGGGGCCGAAATAACTGAAAGTGGCCTTCTCTAGTGGTGGGTGATATGACGCATGATTCCTTGCTGTGGGACCTTTCTCCTCTGTCTGGGTGCTGGGGCCAAAATAACTGAAAGTGGCCTTCTCCAGTGGTGGGTGATATGACGCATGATTCCTTGCTGTGGGACCTCTCTCCTCTGTCTGGGTGCTGGGGCCGAAATAACTGAAAGTGGCTTTTTCCAGTGGTGGGTGATATGACGCATGATTCTCTGCTATGGGACCCCTCTCCAATTGATATTGGTTAATTTTTATTTATTTTATATTTTATTTTAATTCATTTCCCTATCCACATTTGTTTGAAGGGCATTGACCTACATTTTGCTGCCTTTTGCAGCCCTCCAGCCCTTTCTTGGACTATTTTACAGCCTTTTTAGTGCCCAAAAGTTCGGGTCCCCATTGACTTCAATGAGGTTCGGGTTCGGGATAAAGTTCGGGTCGAGTTCGGATCCCGAACCCGAACATTTTCAGGAAGTTTGGCCGAACTTCTCAAACCCGAACATCCAGATGTTCGCTCATCTCTAGTTATAGCTTCTTTCTCACTCTGAGGAAAGGTGGATTGTTGTTTCTGCTCTACTTCTAAGATAAGTGTGTTTTTGGTTTACATTTGTGCTCTGTCTAGGCTGTTAGTTAGACACCTGCTTCCTCCAGGATTAGAGGAACAGGCTGCCTTTTTTCCCACTTGTCCACTATCTCAGGGACTATAGGGTTAATCCAGTCTTAGGCACGGGAGCACGTTTATTCCGACCTTTGGGGTCTAAACGTGTGCACAGCAGTCTAGGGTCAGCTGATAGGATCTTGTCATGAGGTGACCATTATCCCCAGCTTTTGCCTAGACGCTTGTTTGTTGTTTGTTGTGTGTCTATTGTATCTTGTATAGTGTTGAGCGAACAGTTCGAGCATCGTTCGGGTTCGTACCGAATTTTGGGGTGTCCGTGACACGGACCCGAACCCGGACATTTTCAAAAAAGTTCGGGTTCGGGTCCGGTGTTCGTCGATTACTTCCCGCTTTCTGAAGGGCTGCACAGCAGCCAATCAGCTAGTGTTTTACTTCTTGCCCTAAGAGCCCATCACAGCCATGCCTACTAATGGCATGGCTGTGATTGGCCAAGTGCAGCATGTGACCCAGCCTCTATTTAAGCTGGAGTCACGTAGCGCCGCACGTCACACTGCTCTGATTAGTGTAGGTAGAGGACGCAGCTTCTGTCAGGGCGAGATAGGCAGGGATAAAGAAGTGAATGATCTACATTTCTACACCTGTGCATCAGAACAACTCAGCTGAGCTGTTCACTGAAAGTCACTATTTTGTTTAGACTGGCCAGAGCGATTTTTACTGGCACATTTAACTGGGCTGACCAGCGGTGGCCATCTTGAGACTTGTGGTGCGCCAGCACAAGCTGCCACAGAGTCTAAACCAAAGCTCCAAAGAAGTGAAAAATCTACACCTGTGAATCAGAACAACAGCGATTCAGCTGCTCAGTCAAAGTTAATTTTTTTTCTGGCTGGGCAGACCGTTTTCTGGCACATGTTACTGGGCTGATAGGCGGCGGGCATTTTGGGACTTGTGGTGCTACAGCAAAAGCTGCCACAACGTCCATTAATCTCATGTAATAGTTGATTTTTTCATAGATATACTACATCAGGGGTTTGGCTGTGCTTGTGTCACCCATACTAACTGCAAAGATATTTAATATATCAGTGGTGAAACTGAAAGTAACCCACTTGGATAGCAAATCCCATGAATGTGCTGTTCCAGCTAGGCTAGCCAGTGCCACTACAGCCAAGTCCAATACTGTCAGCCAGAATTTTTATTTTTTTTTATGTGCCAGAAATATAAATTAAAAAAGCTTTCACCGTAATAATAAAATTATTCTGGTGTTAGACCAGAAGAAGCACTCCTGTTGTAATTAATACTGTAAAAAGGCTTAGGCAATATTTCTCCCAGTGTGGGAAATTTATCTAGCAAAACTAGCATTTTAAAAATTCCGGTGTTCTGAAATACCAGCAGTCCTCTTGTAATTAATACCGCAAAAAGGCATTATATCGTCCAGTGTTGTAATTTTGGTGAAAAAAAGGCCAATTTAATCAATCTGGTGTTAGTTACACCAGAAACAGTAGGCCGCACGTTTTTACTCCTGTAAAAAGGAATTAATACCGGAAAAAGGAATTACATTGTCCAGTGTTGTAATTTTCGTGAAAGAAAGGCCAATTTAATCAATCTGGTGTTAGTTACACCAGAAACAGTAGGCCTCACGTTTTTACTCCTGTAAAAAGGAATTAATACCGGAAAAAGGCATTACATTGTCCAGTGTTTTAATTTTGGTGAAAAAAAGGCCAATTTAATCAATCAGGTGTTAGGTACACCAGAAATAGTAGGCCTCACGTTTTTACTCCTGTAAAAAGGAATTAATACCGGAAAAAGGCATTACATTGTCCAGTGTTGTAATTTTGGTGAAAAAAAGGCCAATTTAATCAATCTGGTGTTAGGTACACCAGAAACAGTAGGCCTCACGTTTTTACTCCTGTAAAAAGGAATTAATACCGGAAAAAGGCATTACATTGTCCAGTGTTGTAATTTTGGTGAAAATAAGGCCAATTTAATCAATCTGGTGTTAGTTACACCAGAAACAGTAGGCCTCACGTTTTTACTCCTGTAAAAAGGAATTAATACCGGAAAATGGCATTACATTGTCCAGTGTTGTAATTTTGGTGAAAAAAAGGCCAATTTAATCAATCTGGTGTTAGTTACACCAGAAACAGTAGGCAGCACGTTTTTACTCCTGTAAAAAGGAATTAATACTAGAAAAAGGCATTACGTTGTCCAGTGTTGTAATTTTGGTGAAAAAAAGGCCAATTTAATCAATCTGGTGTTAGTTACACCAGAAAAAGTAGGCAGCACATTTTTACTCCTGTAAAAAGGAATTAATACCGGAAAAAGGCATTACATTGTCCAGTGTTGTAATTTTGGTGAAAAAAAGGCCAATTTAATCAATCTGGTGTTAGTTACACCAGAAACAGTAGGCCTCACGTTTTTACTCCTGTAAAAAGGAATTATATCTCCCCGTGTGGGAATCTATGTACCAAAACTAGCATTTTAAAAATTCTGATGTCCAATTTGCAGCAGTTTTCTTGTAATTAATACCGGAAGAAGGAATTATATCTTCCAGTGTGGGAATTTTGAGGCTAAAAAATTATATATTTTATTGTGGTGCGAGTTGAATCGCAACAATGAGGAAACATTCTATTAAGGGACGAGGATGCGGTCATGGTGGTGTCCGTGGAGCCTCTGTTGCTGGCAGAGGACGTAGCCGTTCGGCCTCAGGCGCACAAAGTAGTGAACCAACTCCCTCAAGTAGCCGGCAGAATTTACAGCGATATTTGGTGGGGCCCAATGCCGTTATGAGGATGGTAAGGCCTGAGCAGGTACAGGCATTAGTCGATTGGGTGGCCGACAGTGCTTCCAGCACGTTCACCACATTGTCTTCCGCCCAGTCTTCTGCGGAAAGCGCACAGGTGGCACCTGAAAACCAAGCCCATCAGTCTGTCACATCACCCCCATGCATATCAGGGAAACTGTCTGAGCCTCAAGTTATGCAGCAGTCTCTTATTCTGTTTGAAGACTCTGCTCGCACGGTTTCCCAGGGGCGTCCACCTAGCCCTTCCCCAGCGGTGGAAGACATTTCATGCACTGACGCACAACCACTTATGTATCCAGATGATGAGGACATGGGAATACCACCACAGCAGAGTGACCGAGTCTCTGATGATGACGAAACACTGGTGCCCACTGCCTCGTCTTATTGCAGTGTGCAGACTGAACAGGAGGAGGTCAGGGAGGAAGACTGGGTGGAAGACGATGCAGAGGACGATGAGGTCTTAGACCCCACATGGACTCAAGGTCGTGCAGCTGACTTAAATATTTCAGAGGAAGAGGCAGTGGTGAGACCGAGACAACAGCGAAGCCAAAGAGGGAGCAGGGGGCAAAAGCAGAACAGCCGCCGTCCAGAGAGTTCGCCTGCCAACAGGGACCCAGCACCCCAAAGGCATCTTCAAGGAGTTCCCTGGCATGGCACTTCTTCAAACAATGTGCTGCCGACAAGACCAGAGTGATTTGCACACTGTGCCATCAGACCCTGAGGCGAGGCATTAACATTCTTAACCTGAGCACCACCTGCATGATCAGGCATCTACATGCAAAGCATGAACTGCAGTGGAGTACACACCTTAAAAACAAGGAACCCGCTCAGGCTCCCCCTGCTCCCTCTACCGCTGCTGCCTCGGCTTCCGCCTCGAGAGGAATGTTGCCACCTGCCGAGCAGCAAACAGAGGATGTGCCACCGACACCGCCACCGTCACCTAGCGTCTCCACTATTTCACACAGCAGCGTTCAGCTCTCCATCTCTCAAACCTTTGAGAGGAAGCGCAAATTCACACCTAGTCACCCTCGAGCCCTTGGCCTGAATGCCAGCATTTCTAAACTACTGGCCTTTGAAATGCTGTCATTCCGGCTGGTGGACACAGACAGCTTCAAACAGCTGATGGCCATGGCTGTCCCCCAGTATGTGGTTCCCAGCCGCCACTACTTCTCCAAGACAGCCGTGCCTTCCCTGCACATGCAAGTGTCCGATAAAATCAAGTGTGCACTGCGCAACGCCATTTGTGGCAAGGTCCACCTAACCACAGATACGTGGACCAGTAAGCACGGCCAGGGACGCTATATCTCCCTAACTGCACACTGGGTAAATGTAGTGGCGGCTGGGCCCCAGGTGGAGGACAGGCCCCACACCGCGCAGGAGTTGTGGCGGGGTATTGAACAACAGACCGACCAGTGGTTGCTGCCGGTGGGCCTCAAGCCCGGCCTGGTGGTGTGCGATAATGGGCGAAATCTCGTGGCAGCTCTGGGACTAGCCGGTTTGACGCACATCCCTTGCCTGGCGCATGTGCTGAATTTGGTGGTGCAAAAGTTCATTCACAACTACCCAGACATGTCAGAGCTGCTGCATAAAGTGCGGGCCGTCTGTGCGCGCTTCCGGCGTTCACATCCTGCCGCTGCTCGCCTGTCAGCGCTACAGCGGAACTTCGGCCTTCCCGCTCACCGCCTAATATGCGACGTGCCCACCCGGTGGAACTCCACCTTGCACATGCTGGAGAGACTGTGCGAGCAGCAGCAGGCCATAGTGGAGTTTCAGCTGCAGCACGCACGGGTCAGTCGCACTGCGGAACAGCACCACTTCACCACCAATGATTGGGCCTCCATGCGAGACTTGTGTGCCCTGTTGCGCTGTTTAGAGTACGCCACCAACATGGCCAGTGGCGATGCCACTGTTATCAGCGTGACAATACCAATTCTATGTCTCCTAGAGAAAACGCTTAGGGCGATGATGGAAGAGGAGGTGGGCCAGGGCCAGGTGGAGGAGGAGGAGGATGACGGGTCGTTTTTAGCACTTTCAGGCCAGTCTGTTAGAAGTGGCTCAGAGGGAGGTTTTTTGCAACAGCAGAGGGCAGGTACAAATGTGGCCAGCCTGGGACCACTACTGGAGGACGAGGAGGATGAGGAGGAGGTGGAGGAAGATGAGGATGAAGCAGGTTCACAGCGGGGTGGCACCCAGCACAGCGCAGGCACATCCCTGGTGCGTGGCTGGGGGGATACAGAGGATGATGATGATACGCCTCCCACAGAGGACAGCTTGTCCTTACCTCTGGGGAGCCTGGCACACATGAGCGATTACATGCTGCAGTGCCTGCGAAACGACAGCAGAGTTGCCCACATTTTAATGTGTGCTGACTACTGGGTGGCCACCCTGCTGGATCCATGGTACAAAGACAATGTGCCCACTTTACTTCCTGAACTGGAGCGTGATAGGAAGATGCGCGAGTACAAGCGCACGCTGGTAGACGCGCTCCTGAGAGCATTCCCAACTGTCACAGGGGAACAGGTGGAAGGCCAAGGCAGAGGAGGAGCTAGAGGTCGCCCACGCAGCAGTGTCACGGCCAGCTCCTCTCAGGGCAGGGTTAGCATGGCAGAAATGTGGAAAAGTTTTGTCTCCACGCCACAGCTAACTGCCCCACCACCTGATATGGAACGTGTTAGCAGGAGGCAACATTTCACTAACATGGTTGAACAGTACGTCTGCACACAACTCCACGTACTGACGGATGGTTCGGCCCCATTCAACTTCTGGGTTTCCAAATTGTCCACGTGGCCAGAATTAGCATGTTATGCCTTGGAGGTGCTGTCCTGCCCGGCGGCCAGCGTTTTATCTGAACGTGTATTCAGCATGGCAGGGGGCGTCATTACTGACAAACGCAGCCGCCTGTCCGCAGCCAACGTGGACAAGCTGACGTTTATAAAAATGAACCAGGCATGAATCCCACAAGACCTGACCCTCCCTTGTGCAGAGTAGTCCTTAATAACTGACTTAAACCATGTTGTCTTGTACTCCTGGCCACTTCTTCATTGAAAAATCAATTTTTGAAATTAAGTAGGATCTTGGGGTGCAACCCAGAGTTGAATGAACCTTCCCTCTGTCTGGGTGCCGGGGCCAAAGTACATGAAAGTGTCCTTCTCCTGTGCTGGGTGATATGAATGTTATACTTGTGCTGTCTAACATGTCTCCTTTGTTTGGGTGCAGGGGGCCAAAGTCACTGAAAGCGGCCTTCTCCTGTGGTGGGTGATCGAAAATGCCTGATTCTCTGCTGTGGGACCTCTCTCCTCTTTCTGGGTGCAGGGGTCAAAGAAACAAAAGGTGGCCTACTCCTGTGGTGTTTGACATGATGCCTGATTCTCTGCTGTGGGACCTCTCTCCTCCGTGTGGCTGCAGGGGTCAAGGTCTCTAAAAGTGCCCTTCTCCTGTGGTGGTTGATGTAAAACTGATGCTTGTGCTATCTGACCTGTCTCCTCTGTGTCGGTGCTAAGGCCTAAGTAACTAAATGGTGGCCTTCTCCTGAGGTGGTTGATATGATGCCTGATTATGTGCTGTGGGACCTCTCTCCTCTTTCTGGGTGCAGGGGTCAAATTAACTAAAGGTGGCCTACTCCTGTGGTGGGTGATCTGTAAAACTGATGCTTGCGCTATCTGACCTGTCGCCTCTGTCTCGTTGCTAAGGCCTAACTCACTGAAAGTGGCCTTGTCATGTGCTGGGTGATATAAATGTGATACAAGTGCCATCTGACATGGTTGCCGGGGTCCCATTAAATGATGGCCTACTCCTGTGGTGGGTGATCTAAATGTCTGATTCTCTGCTGTGAAAACCTCTCTCCTCCGTCTGGGTGCAGGGGTCAAAGTCTCTAAAAGTGGCCTTCTCTTGTGTTGGGTGATGTAAAACTGATGCTTGTACCATCTGACATGGGTGCAGGGGTCAAATTAACTAAATGGTGGCCTACTCCTGTGGTGGGTGATATGAGGCCTTAATATGTGCTGTGAAACCTCTCTCCTCCGTCTGGGTGCAGGGGTCAAAGTCTCTAAAAGTGGCCTTCTCTTGTGCTGGGTGATGTAAAACTGATGCTTGTACCATCTGACATGGTTGCCGGGGTCCCATTAAATGATGGCCTACTCCTGTGGTGGGTGATCTAAATGCCTGATTCTCTGCTGTGAAACCTCTCTCCTCCGTCTGGGTGCAGGGGTCAAAGTCTCTAAAAGTGGCCTTCTCTTGTGCTGGGTGATGTAAAACTGATGCTTGTACCATCTGACATGGTTGCCGGGGTCCCATTAAATGATGGCCTACTTCTGTGGTGGGTGATCTAAATGCCTGATTCTCTGCTGTGAAAACCTCTCTTCTCCGTCTGGGTGCAGGGGTCAAAGTCTCTAAAAGTAGCCTTCTCTTGTGCTGGGTGATGTAAAACTGATGCTTGTACCATCTGACATGGTTGCCGGGGTCCCATTAAATGATGGCCTACTCCTGTGGTGGGTGATCTAAATGCCTGATTCTCTGCTGTGAAAACCTCTCTCCTCCGTCTGGGTGCAGGGGTCAAAGTCTCTAAAAGTGGCCTTCTCTTGTGCTGGGTGATGTAAAACTGATGCTTGTACCATCTGACATGGTTGCCAGGGTCCCATTAAATGATGGCCTACTTCTGTGGTGGGTGATCTAAATGCCTGATTCTCTGCTGTGAAAACCTCTCTTCTCCGTCTGGGTGCAGGGGTCAAAGTCTCTAAAAGTGGCCTTCTCTTGTGCTGGGTGATGTAAAACTGATGCTTGTACCATCTGACATGGTTGCCGGGGTCCCATTAAATGATGGCCTACTCCTGTGGTGGGTGATCTAAATGCCTGATTCTCTGCTGTGAAAACCTCCCTCCTCCGTCTGGGTGCAGGGGTCAAAGTCTCTAAAAGTGGCCTTCTCTTGTGCTAGGTGATGTAAAACTGATGCTTGTACTATCTGACATGGTTGCCGGGGTCCCATTAAATGATGGCCTACTCCCAGGGCTGGGCCGACACAGAGGCTGGGGAGGCTCCAGCCTCAGGGCACTCCAGCCTCAGGGCGCAGGCAGGGGCCGGCCAGAGGGAGAGGGACTCACAGGGGGGAACAGCTCGGCGCTCCCTCCTGTCATTCCCTGATTGTAGCGTGACCGAGCTCTGTCCGGTCCGCAGGTACAGAGAGCATCAGTCTCCTGTACCCGCCGGACTGACAGGAAGTGCGCACACAGTGCAGTCGGCTCGGTACAGGAGACAAAAGCTCCTCCTCCTGTACCCGCGGAGGCGCAGACCATGCAGAGCTCGGCCACGCTACAGCAGAGGTAGGAGGAGAGGAGGGGGAGAAGAAGGAGCATGACAACATGGAGGGGCAGAAAGCATGACAACCTGGGGGGGGAAGAAAGAGCATGACGACATGGGGGGCAGAAAGAGCATGACAACATGGGGGGCAGAAAGCATGACAACATGGGGGAAGAAGAAAGAGCATGACAACATGGGGGGCCAGAAAGAGCATGACAACATGGGGGGAGAAGAAAGAGCATGACAACATTGGGGGGCAGAAAGAGCATGACAACATGGGGGGGTATAAAGAGCATGACAACATGGGGGGGTATAAAGAGCATGAAAAGATGGGGGAGAATGACAGGGGGCAGAAAGCATGACAAATAGAGGGGATTATGACAAGAGGGGGGAAAATGACAAGAGGGGGAGAGCATAACAAATTACTATGTGGGGGCACTGCTGTGTGGTTGAGGGGGGTGTTGGGGACATTACTGTGTGGGGGGCAGTGTGGCTGACATTACTGTGTGGGGGGCAGTGTGGTGGACATTACTGTGTGGGGGACACTACAGTGTGGGGTGGCATTATACAAAAGCTCTGCAGATGCAACTCCCATGTATTGGGTCACCACAATTTGGGTGGTCATTCACTAAATGAACCCTGTTATGGGGAGAATCTGTGGATGACACATATTTGTCTTCCACAGACACCCCCCCACCCCCCCAAAACAGGGTTAATTTACTGAATGACCACCAATAAAAGAGGTGGGGGTCACATATGCTATTTCAAAATGACAGCAGGGCCCATGCAGTGACTGTATTCTACTACACCCCCCATCCCCCCTCCCCCCGCTCACTGGATATAATCTTATTAACTCTATAACTGTAGTAAATCACTACAGTTATACAGTTAAGATTATATACAGTGGAGGGGGGGTGTAGTAGAATACAGTCACTGCAAGGGCCCCGCTGGCGCTGTCATCAAAAAAGCAGATACAACCCCACAGCCTCACCCCATGTATTGGGGGTCATTCCTACACGGACCCTGTTATGGGGAGGGGGGGTCTGTGGATGACACATATGTGTCATCCACAGATTCCCCAATACCAGTGTCATCCATCACAGATCCCCTATAGCAGTGTCATCCACAAGTTGGAGGGGGGGGGGGGCGCATTTGGGCAGCTCAGCCTCTGTTGGTAGTGGACCTTGTCCCAGCCCTGCCTACTCCTGTGGTGGGTGATATGAGGCCTTAATATGTGCTGTGAAACCTCTCTCCTCCGTCTGGGTGCAGGGGTCAAAGTCTCTAAAAGTGGCCTTCTCTTGTGCTGGGTGATGTAAAACTGATGCTTGTACCATCTGACATGGGTGCAGGGGTCAAATTAACTAAATGGTGGCCTACTCCTGTGGTGGGTGATATGAGGCCTTAATATGTGCTGTGAAACCTCTCTCCTCCGCCTGGGTGCAGGGGTCAAAGTCTCTAAAAGTGGCCTTCTCTTGTGCTGGGTGATGTAAAACTGATGCTTGTGCCATCTGACATGGGTGCAGGGATCAAATTAACTAAATGGTGGCCTACTCCTGTGGTGGGTGATATGAGGCCTTAATATGTGCTGTGAAACCTCTCTCCTCCGTCTGGGTGCAGGGGTCAAAGTCTCTAAAAGTGGCCTTCTCTTGTGCTGGGTGATGTAAAACTGATGCTTATACCATCTGACATGGTTGCCGGGGTCCCATTAAATAATGACCTACTCCTGTGGTGGGTGATCTAAATGCCTGATTCTCTGCTGTGAAACCTCTCTCCTCCGTCTGGGTGCAGGGGTCAAAGTCTCTAAAAGTGGCCTTCTCTTGTGCTGGGTGATGTAAAACTGATGCTTGTACCATCTGACATGGTTGCCGGGGTCCCATTAAATGATGGCCTACTTCTGTGGTGGGTGCTCTAAATGCCTGATTCTCTGCTGTGAAAACCTCTCTCCTCCGTCTGGGTCTGTGAAACCTCTCTCCTCCGTCTGGGTGCAGGGGTCAAAGTCTCTAAAAGTGGCCTTCTCTTGTGCTGGGTGATGTAAAACTGATGCTTGTACCATCTGACATGGGTGCAGGGATCAAATTAACTAAATGGTGGCCTACTCCTGTGGCGGGTGATATGAGGCCTTAATATGTGCTGTGAAACCTCTCTCCTCCATCTGGGTGCAGGGGTCAAAGTCTCTAAAAGTGGCCTTCTCTTGTGCTGGGTGATGTAAAACTGATGCTTGTACCATCTGACATGGTTGCCGGGGTCCCATTAAATGATGGCCTACTCCTGTGGTGGGTGATCTAAATGCCTGATTCTCTGCTGTAAAACCTCTCTCCTCCGTCTGGGTGCAGGGGTCAAAGTCTCTAAAAGTGGCCTTCTCTTGTGCTGGGTGATGTAAAACTGATGCTTGTACCATCTGACATGGTCGCCGGGGTCCCATTAAATGATGGCCTACTCCTGTGGTGGGTGATCTAAATGCCTGATTCTCTGCTGTGAAAACCTCTCTCCTCCGTCTGGGTGCAGGGGTCAAAGTCTCTCAAAGTCGCCTTCTCTTGTGCTGGGTGATGTAAAACTGATGCTTGTACCATCTGACATGGGTGCAGGGATCAAATTAACTAAATGGTGGCCTACTCCTGTGGCGGGTGATATGAGGCCTTAATATGTGCTGTGAAACCTCTCTCCTCCATCTGGGTGCAGGGGTCAAAGTCTCTAAAAGTGGCCTTCTCTTGTGCTGGGTGATGTAAAACTGATGCTTGTACCATCTGACATGGTTGCCGGGGTCCCATTAAATGATGGCCTACTCCTGTGGTGGGTGATCTAAATGCCTGATTCTCTGCTGTAAAACCTCTCTCCTCCGTCTGGGTGCAGGGGTCAAAGTCTCTAAAAGTGGCCTTCTCTTGTGCTGGGTGATGTAAAACTGATGCTTGTACCATCTGACATGGTCGCCGGGGTCCCATTAAATGATGGCCTACTCCTGTGGTGGGTGATCTAAATGCCTGATTCTCTGCTGTGAAAACCTCTCTCCTCCGTCTGGGTGCAGGGGTCAAAGTCTCTAAAAGTGGCCAACTCTTGTGCTGGGTGATGTAAAACTGATGATTGTACCATCTGACATGGTTGCCGGGGTCCCATTAAATGATGGCCTACTCCTGTGGTGGGTGATCTAAATGCCTGATTCTCTGCTGTGAAAACCTCTTTCCTCCGTCTGGGTGCAGGGGTCAAAGTCTCTAAAAGTGGCCTTCTCTTGTGCTGGGTGATGTAAAACTGATGCTTGTACCATCTGACATGGTTGCCGGGGTCCCATTAAATGATGGCCTACTCCTGTGGTGGGTGATCTAAATGCCTGATTCTCTGCTGTGAAAACCTCTCTCCTCCGTCTGGGTGCTGGGGTCAAAGTCTCTAAAAGTGGCCTTCTCTTGTGCTGGGTGATGTAAATCTGATGCTTGTACCATCTGACATGGTTGCTGGGGTCCCATTAAATGATGGCCTACTCCTGTGGTGGGTGATCTAAATGCCTGATTCTCTGCTGTGAAAACCTCTTTCCTCCGTCTGGGTGCAGGGGTCAAAGTCTCTCAAAGTCGCCTTCTCCTGTGCTGGGTGATGTAAAACTGATGCTTGTACCATCTGACATGGGTGCAGGGGTCAAATTAACTAAATGGTGGCCTACTCCTGTGGTGGGTGATCTAAATGCCTGATTCTCTGCTGTGAAAACCTCTCTCCTCCGTCTGGGTGCAGGGGTCAAAGTCTCTCAAAGTCGCCTTCTCCTGTGCTGGGTGATGTAAAACTGATGCTTGTACCATCTGACATGGTTGCCGGGGTCCCGTTAAATGATGGCCTACTCCTGTGGTGGGTGATCTAAATGCCTGATTCTCTGCTGGGAAAACCTCTCTCCTCCGTCTGGGTGCTGTGAAACCTCTCTCCTCCGTCTGGGTGCAGGGGTCAAAGTCTCTAAAAGTGGCCTTCTCTTGTGCTGGGTGATGTAAAACTGATGCTTGTACCATCTGACCTGGGTGTAGGGGTCAAATTAACTAAATGGTGGCCTACTCCTGTGGTGGGTGATATGATGCCTGAATATGTGCTGTGGGGCCTCTCTCCTCTTTCTGGGTGCAGGGGTCAAAGTAACTAAAAGTGGCCTTCTCCTGTGCTGGATGGTATAAATGTAATGCTTGTGCTATCTGACATGTCTCCTCTGTCTGGGTGCTAAGGCCTAAGTCACTGAAAGTGGCCTTATCCTGTGGTGGTTGATATGATGCCAGATTCTCTGCTGTGGGACCTCTCTCCTTTGTCTGGATGCTGGGGTCGAAATAATAGTAAGCGACCTTCTCCATTGGTGGGTGATTTGAAGCCTGATTCTGTGCTATGGGACCTAACTCCAATTAATATTGGTTAATTTTTATTTATTTTATGTTAAGTCATCATTTCCCTATCTACATTTGTTTGCAGGGGATTTACCTACATTTTGCTGCCTTTTGCAGCCCTCTAGCCCTTTCCGGGAGTCTTTTACAGCCTTTTTAGTGCCCAAAAGTTCGGGTCCCCTTTGACTTCTATGAGGTTCGAGTTCGGGATGAATTTCGGGTTGAGTTCGGATCACGAACCCGGACATTTTCCGGAAGTTCGGCCGAACCTCTCGAACCCGAACATCCAGGTGTTCGCTCAACTCTAATCTTGTACCCTTCCTGGCGTGACACACACACATTCTAAAGTCAATTCTAAAGACTTACTGAGGTAAGTATTAAAGTTCGAGGTAGAGCACTTGCCATTTAGTTGCAGCCATGGTGTGCTCCCAAAAATCTAAAATGTCCTCAGTGTCAGCCAGATCCTATAGCTCCAGTGCTCACTTCACAGACCTGCATTGGTGCAGTGGTCCATTTTCACCTCTTGCACTTATTCTATGTTAATGAAAAATAAGATTCATCTCTCCACATATTTTACCCTTCCAAATCTCTCACACTGCAAATAGGTACCATAAAAGCAAGTTTAACCACCTCCTGACCGCCTAACGCAGAGATATGTCCTGCGGGCGGCCAGGATGTTCCTTCTGGACGTATCGGCGCATCATCTCGCGAGACACGATATGACGTGTTGATGTCGCTGTGCATGCGCACTGCGTGGCGGTAAAAGATTTAGAACAAGTTGGTCATCAGCCTGCCAGCCAATGATCAGTGCTGGCAGGCTGATGACTTTTAAAAAAAATAGAATCAAAAGCCGTCTAACACATTATATTTATAAATATAATGTCCTAAATGGCTTCTGTGCTCTCTGCTGGGTCCTTTCGGTCGGTTGGTCCCAGCAGAGAGCACATGTGACAGTGAGTACACTAAGCATCACATTTTTAGCCCCAGATCACCCTCCATCACCCCAATTAACCCCTTGATCACCACTGTCAATCACTAGTGAAAGGGAAAAAAGTGATCAGTGTAATCTGTCACTTATTTTTTTCACTAGTATTGACTGTTAGGTTTAGTTTAGTTTTTAGGCCCCTTTAGGTAGTCAGTTAGCGCCCACCGCACCGCATTTGCTGATTAGCATAGCGCTATTCAGCATTGGTACTTTATAGTATCTGTAAGTGATCAGAACTGATCACAGTCAGATCTATAATAGTATTAGTGTCACCTTAGTCACCCTCCACCCAAAACGCAATGGTTGCCTGATCAGGCCTGATCGGTCACCCACACGTGCGTTCACCCACGCCCGCCCCGCCGCAGTGACAAAAAATAATTATTTTTTTTATCACTGAACAATCACTACACAAGCGCTGCTGCGATAAAAAAATCAGTTTTGATATTTTTTATCAATCGCAGCGACTTCCGGTACTATTTCCATTTACCATCACCATTTGTAAGACAGGTTTGCTTTTTTTCTTGGGTAGTCTCAGGGAATACCCCCTAAATTTAGTTGTCCAAATGTCAAATAAGGGGTATTCGCCTGAAGAGGCCTACAGGATTCTGACCCAGTCGGATGAGGAATGGGAACCTTCATCTGACGAATCCAGTGGGTCAGAATATGAACCTGTAGAAAGCAGTGGCAGTCTGACCCAAAGTTCGGACGATGAGGTTGAGGTCCCTGATAGCACCAGGCGTACCCGGCCCTGTGTTGCTAGACCACAGGTTGCGCAGGATCCACTTCAAGGGCAGCAGAGTGGGGCTGGCACTGTCGGATTACGTGGTGAGGCATATACCAGCAGCGCAGCCCATCCTGGACCTAGTACCAGCACTGCCGTAGAACATGGTGAAGTGGCGAGCACCAGAAGGGCAGTTGACGCTGGTACAGTGGCACGTGCAGTAATTCCCCCGTCGCAGCCACTGCACAGACAGGCCCGTAGAGCAACCTAGAGTCCCTGAGGTGCTGGAAAACAGTGATTGGCAGCCCCCATCTTCAGCCGCACCATTAGTTCCCCCTTTCACCGTCCAGTCAGGAGTTCGGGTTGAAAAAGCTCAGATCAGATCGGCACTGTGGTTTTTTGAGCTGTTCTTCACTGCGGAGCTCTTTGGCCTAGTCGTGGCAGAAACAAACCGGTATGCCACTCAATTTATAACCGCCAACCTGGGAAGCTTTAATGCCCAGTCTTTCCAGTGGAAACCAGTCCAAGTTTCCGAAATTAAAACTTTTCTGGGCCTTCTCCTCAACATGGGCCTAACAAAAAAGCATGAATTGCGGTCATATTGGTCCACAAACCCAATTCATCACATGCCCATGTCCTCTGCTGCCATGTCCAGGACACCATTTGAGACCATCCTGCGTTGCTTGCACTTTAGTGATAACAGCACCTCTCATCCCAGAGGCCACCCAGCTTTTGACCGGCTCCACAAAATTCCACCCCTCATAGACCACTTTAACACCAAATTTGCAGATTTGTATATCCCTGAGCAAAACATCTGCATAGACGAGTCCCTGATACATTTTACTGGGCGCCTTGGCTTCAAATAATACATCCCAAGCAAGCGCGCCCGGTATGGAGTCAAATTGTATATGCTCTGTGAAAGAGCCACAGGCTATACACACAAATTTCGTGTCTATGAGGGTAAAGATCAGACTCTGGAGCCGGTCGGTTGCCCTGACTACCTGGGGAGCAGTGGGAAGACAGTCTGGGACTTGGTTTCACCCTTATTTGGCAAGGGGTACCATCTTTATGTGGACAATTTCTACACAAGTGTGCCCCTCTTCAGGCATTTGTTCCTAGAACAGATTGGCTGCTGTGACACCACGCGACCTAGTCGCCGGGGCTTCCCCAAACAGCTCGTTACCACCCGTCTTACAAGGGGGGAGAGGGCTGCCTTGTGTAACGAAGAACTGCTCGCGGTGAAATGGAGAGACAAGCGTGACGTTTACATGCTCTCCTCCATTCACGCAGACACGACAATCCAAATTGAACGGACAACCAGTGTCATTGAAAAGCCCCTCTCTCTCCACGACTATAATTTGCTCATGGGAGGGGTGGACTTCAATGACCAGATGTTGGCTCCTTATTTACTTTCCCGCAGGACCAGACGCTGGTATAAGAAGGTGTCTATATACCTAATTCAATTGGCTATATATAATAGTTTTGTTCTGTACAGTAAGGCTGGGAGAACAGGATCCTTCCTCGAATTTCAGGAAGAGATCATCGAAAACCTCCTGTATCCAGGAGGTTCCGTGGCGCCAACCACCAGTGTAGTGAGCCGTCTACATGAGGGACATTTCCCCAGTGTCGTTGCAGGTACCTCAAGCCAACCGTCACCCTGAAAAATATGTTGTGTCTGTAGCAGGAGTGGAATAAGGTGTGACACCCGCTATTTTTGTCCTGACTGCCCTGACCACCCTGCCCTATGCTTAGGGGAGTGTTTCCAGAAGTACCACACTCAGGTACACTTAGGGAGGTAGGGACCACAGGACACAGGTAGATTTTACACAAGGGTCTCTCAGGATACTAGGTTTTGAGAGACCCTAACACACAGGGGTGGTATTGTGCTACTGCAGATATGTGAAACCTCTCCTTTCACTTGGGATAAAGTGCATAATGTACTTCGCACCATCTCTGTGCGATTTACAATTTACACTTTGTCCTATGGGAGAGGAGAGGTTTCTGCTAGATAAGTAAAGAAGGAAAAGTAAAAAACCCCCAAAAAATTAAACAGGTAGCAAGAAAAAGAAATTTTGAGTTAGTTTAGATTTTAAAAGTTTTATGATGTTCAGGTTTTTAAATTTTGTAACGTTCAAATTTATGAGCCTGCTGCTTGTTTTTTCTTCTTCTTTTTATTTTTTTTACTAACCACCCTTTATTACTTTCCAGCTGGACCAACCGACCGAAACGCTGCAGCACTGATGTGCATTCTGAGAGAAGCATTGCGCTGCTGTCAGTTTACATGTGAAGTCGGTGTATGCGGCGCTGCAGGATGAGATTTCTTTTCCGCAGTACAGGTACTTTTGCCCAGGCATATGAGCTGAGGAGAGGTGTTGGAGTTCATATGCTTTGGCAAACACTTTGTATCAAAAATCTGGCAAACATGTCTTCCTCCACAACGATCAATTGATCGATGTGAATGGAGAAATAACGTTTGCCAGGACATAGGAGCTGAAGTGGGTATGGATGTTTGGGCGGAGCCCCTATGTCCTGGCAATCGCCAGGCCCCTCTTTTTTTTTTTCTTGCATATTTTTTGGCAGAGATTTTTTCATCCACATTGATCGATGCGAATTAAGAAATATGTGCCGTTCATTTTTTCTTTCAGCCCAGAGGCTGTAAGGAAAAAAAAATCTCATCACCCGTATGCTCAATATAAGGAGAATAGCAGAAACTCCTAATGCTGGCCATACATGTAATGATTGCGGAGACCCTCAAATGCCAGGGCAGTACAAACACCTCACATGTGACCCCATTTTGGAAAGAAGACACCCCAAGGTATTCGCTGAGGGGAATATTGAGTCTATGAAAGATAGAACTTTTTGTCACAAGGATTTTACAGGGCATTTGGATTCCAGACTTCTCACGCTTTAGAGACCCCTTTAGAGACCCCTAAAATGCCAGGGCAGTATAAATACCCCACAAGTGACCCCATTTTAGAAAGTAGACACCCCAAGATATTCCGTAAGGGGTATGGTGAGTTCATGTAAATTTTTATTTTTTGTCACAAGTTAGTGGAATATGATACTTTGTAAGAAAAAAATATATATCAATTTCCGCTAACTTGTGCCAAAAAAAAAAAATCTTCTATGAACTCGCCATGCCCCTCACGGAATACCTTGGGGTGTCTTCTTTCTAAAATGGGGTCACTTGTGGGGTATTTATACTGCCCTGGCATTTTAGGGGCCCCTAAGGCGTTAGAAGTAGTTTGGAATCCAAATGCGTAAAAATGCCCTGTGAAATCCTAAAGGTACTCCTTGGAATTAAGGCCCTTTTGCTCATCTTAGATGCAAAAATGTGTCACTCATGTGGTATCGCCGTACTCAGGAGAGTTAGGGCATTGTGGTTTGAGGTGTATTTTTACATATACCCATGCTGGATGAGAGAAATTTCTCTGTAAATTGACAACTTTGTATAAAAAAATGGAAAATGTTGTCATTTACAGATATATTTTTCACACACAGAATGGGTATATGTAAAAATACACATAACTTTTACCCAAACCAATAAATATACACTTAGACATGTAGAACAATACATTTAGAGAAAAATAAATATAGAAATGTAGTTTTAAAAAAAAAAAAATACAACAGAAAGTGAAAAATGTCATTTTGTCATTGGAACAAATTTCGGTCATTTTTGATTAATATCAAAAAAAGTAAAAATGTCAGCAGCAATGAAATACCACCAAATGAAAGCTCGATTAGTGAGAAGAAAAGGAGGTAACATTCATTTGGGTGGTAAGTTGTATGACCGAGCAATAAACCGTGAAAATAGTGTAGTGCAGAATTGTAAAAAGTAAAAAGGTGGTTAAACATAAACTATGTTTCTGCTTAAAGTGGTAGCATAATGGGGAAAATAAATGTTTATTCTTTTATGGCAGGAGTCTACTATTGCTTAAGCTGGGTGGTGTTCTGAGATTTGGCCGGTAAAGCTCCCAAACACCTTCCTTCTGGTTTTGACTGACAACTTTGGTGTTCAGTGGGGGGCCAGCTCATGTGCAGTACATCACTAAAGACAATTACAAAAAATGAGAGAGGCATGCCCCCTGAATAACACAAGGAATAAATCTGTCGAGCAAGAGTAACACCCAGGGCCATTATGCTATTGTAATTAACAGCAACATAGGTATGTTGAAACTTGCAAGCATTGCCCATCTCTCACTTTGGTGACATATAACTAGGATATGCCACCAATTTCAGATAGGTGTGGGTCCCACCCCTAGAATGGGGCCTTCAAAGCAAAGGAGAGCGCACCGTGCATGTGTGGCAAGCTCTCCATTCACCTCTATGGGAATTCAAAAATGAACTGAGTGAGCACGCTCAGCAATTTCCAGAACTCCCACAGAAGCGAATGGAGAGCACACTGCCCAAGCAACGCCACCTCTCCATCACCTCCCTGGGAATCCCAGAAATAGCTGATCCAGTGCTTGGCTATTGTTTTCACTTCCACAGAAATAAATGGACCGTGGTGGTGCTTGGACGATGCATTACCAAGATTGTCAAACTTGGGTTTGTTTAGTCTGTAAAAATGACTTACAGGATATCTAATTCCAGTGTACAAATATATAAATGAAAAGTACATTGATTTTTATTTATTTTTATAACTAGTCCTATAAGCAATAACCACGATGAGCAGGCATCCTATACAACTAGAAAGGTTTTACCATCAACATAGAGAAGGTTCTTTACTGTAAGACTGTAAGAGCAGTGAGACTATGTTTGTGGGTGATTCGTTGAATAAAATCCAGCAATACCTATTTTGAATGTATAAAGACTGTAGGTTGTGGGTATTGGAATTCTGGTGATGGAACCTTGATTCAGGGCTTTATTCTGATTTTCATATTTGATGTCTGGAAGAAATTTTTCTCCCTTAACCCCTTAAGGACCCGCGCCCGCAGGAAGCTATAAGTGTATTACAGTGTGTAAAATCGAAAAGGCGTATGCCCCCCAAAATAGTACCAATCTAATCGTCACCTCATCCCGCAAAAAATAAGCTCCGAACCTAAGACAATCGCCCCAAAAAAAGCCCCAAAACTATGGCTCTCAGACTATGGAGACACTAAGGCCTCTTTCATACGAGCGTGTCCGGATTAGGTCTGGATGCGTCACGGATGCATTCAGTGAAAACTGTGCGATTTCACAGGCAAAGCCATTCACTTTTTCCTGCGACTGCGTTAAGTTGTTCAGTTTTTTCCGCGCGGATGCAATGCGTTTTGATGCGTTTTTTAACGTGCGTGATAAAAAACTGAAGGTTTACAAACCATATCTCCTAGCAACCATCAGTGAAAAACGCATCGCACCCGCACTTGCTTGCGGATGCAATGCGTTTTTCACGCAGCCCCATTCACTTCTATGGGACCAGGGCTGTGTGTAAAACGCAGAATAAAGAACATGCTGAGTTTTTCACGCAACGCAGAACTGATGCATGAAAAAAACGCTCATGTACACAGACCCATTGAAATAAATGAGTCAGGATTCAGAGCGGGTGCTATGCGTTCACATCACGCATTGCACCTGTTGCGGAAAACTCGCTCGTGTAAAAGGGGCCTAAAACATGATTATTTTTTTTTGTTTCAAAAATGATATTATTGTGTAAAACTTAGGCCCCATGCACACGACCGTTGTTCGGGTCCGCGTCTGAGCCGCATACTTCGCGGCTCGGCCGCGGACCCATTTATTTCAATGGGGCCGCAAAAGATGCGGACAGCACTCCGTGTGCTGTCCGCATCCGTTGCTCCGTTCCGTGCCCCCGCAAAAAAAATATAGCATGTCCTATTCTTGTCCGTTTTGCGGACAAGAATAGGCATTTCTATAATGGGCCGCGTTCCGTTCCGCAAAATGCGGAACGGAACGCGGATCAGCTTCCATGTTTTGCGGATCCGCAATTTGCGGACCGCAAAACACCAACGGTCGTGTGCATGTAGCCTTAAATAAATAAAAAAGTTGACATATTAGGTATTGCCACATCCTTAACGACCTGCTCTATAAAGATATCACTTGATCTAACCCCTCAGGTGAACACCGTAAAAAAAAAAAAAAACGCTGTCAGAAAAGCCATTTTTTGTCACCTTACATCACAAAAAGTGTAATAGCAAGTGATCAAAAAGTCATATGCACACCAAAATAGTGCCAATCAAACCATCATCTCAACCTACAAAAATGATCCCCTAAGGCCCCATGCACACGACCGTTGTTTGTTTCCGCGTCCATTCCGTTTTTTTTCACGGATAGGATGCTTCCCCATTTATTGCAATGGGTCCGTCAAAAAATGCGGATAGCCAACAATTTTTGTTCCGCATCCGTGATCCGTGTTTTCATTCCGTCAAAAAAATAGTGCATGTCCTATTTTTTTCACGTTTGCGGACAAGGATAGGCATTTTTACAATGGATCTGCCATAAAAATCGGATCCGTCAAAAAAAACGGTCCGTCATCCGTTTTTTTTGACGGACGCAAAATTTCAAGGAGGAGCGGACACGGAGGCAGGCAACGGTCGTGTGCATGTAGCCTAACTAAGACAATTACCCAAAAAATAAAAAAAACTATGGCTCTCAGACTATGGAGACACTAAAACATGATTTTTTTTTTGTTTCAAAAATGATATTATTGTGTAAAAATTTTATAAATAAAAAAGTATGTTAAAAAACATGTTAGGTATTGCCACGTCCATAATGACCTGCTCTATAAAAATATCACATGACCTAACCCCTCAGGTGAACACCGTAAAAAACAAAAAGTGTCAAAAAAGACATTCTTTTGACACCTTACATCACAATAAATTTAATATCAAACAGTCAAAAAGTCATACCCACACCCCAAAATCATACCAATCAAACCGACATCTCATCTTTCAAAAAATGAGACCCTACCTAAGACAATCGCCCAAAATTTAAGAAAATATGGCTCTCAGAATATGGAGACACTAAAACATCATTTTTTATTTTTTTTTTTACATGTTAGGTATCGCCGTGTCTGTAAGAACCTGCTGCATAAAAATATCACATGACCTAACCCCTCAGGTAAACACTGTAAAAAAAAAAAAAGTGTGGCAAAAAAGCCATTTTTTGTCACCTTACATCGCAAAAACTGTAATACCAAGCGATCAAATTGTCATATGCTCCCTAAAATAGTACCAATCGTACCGAAAAAAATAAACCCTACAGAAGACAGTCGCCCAAAAAATAAAAAATAAACTATGGCTTTCAGAATATGGAGACACTAAAAAATATTTTTTTTCAAAAATGCTTTATTATGTATTATATATTTGGTATTGTCACGTCTGTAACAATCTTCTCTATAAACATACCACATGATCTAAACTGTTAGTTTAACATTGTAAATAACAAAAAATAAAAACGGTGCCAAAGCAGATTTTTTTTTGGTTTCCTTGCCTCACAAAAAGTGTAATATAGAGCAACCAAAAAGCAATAGTACCAACAAAACTGCCACCTTATCCCGTAATTTCCAACATGGGGTCTTTTTTTTGGAGTGTCTTCAATTGCGACATGGCAACCTAAAATTATCCCTGTGAAATCTGCCCTCCAATAACCATACAGTGTTCCTTTCCTACTGCGCCGTGCGTGTGCCCGTACAGCATTTTTCGACCACATATGAGGTGTTTCTAACCCCTCAGGTGAACACCGTAAAAAAATAAAATAAAACGCTGTCAGAAAAGTCATTTTTTGTCACCTTACATCACAAAAAGTGTAATAGCAAGCGATCAAAAAGTCATATGCACACCAAAATAGTGCCAATCAAACCATCATCTCAACCTACAAGAAAGTTTGTAAAATCTGTCTTGAATACCTTGAGGGGTGTAGTTTCTAAAATGGGTGGTTTCTATTATGTAAGCTTTAAAAAGAAAAGTAACTTCAGACCTGAACTCTGACCTGAAAAGTGGGTTTTGGAAATTTTCTGAAAAATTTCAAGATTTGCCTTCTAACGTCCCAAAAAAAGAAAATTTAATTTACAAAATGATCCAAACATGAAGTAGACATATGAGAAATGCAAAGTAATAACTATTTTAGGAGGTATCACTATCTGTTTTAAAAGCAGAAAAGTAGAGAATTTTTCAAAATTTTTGGTAAATTTTGTATTTTTTTATGATTAAAAATGAAATATTTTGACTCTAATTTACCACTGTCATGAAATACAATATGTGACAAGAAAACAGTCTCAGAATGGCTTGAATAAGCAAAAGTGTATATATCGCTATAAATTCGCTATATCGAATATTCATTTTTTTTTTAGTTTTTTTTTCTTTCCCACTCCCCAAAAGTAACTTCTTACCTGTCCTGAGCATTCCTTGCTTCCAGGCTGCTCCAGTCAGTGCCCGTTGCCGCTTCAGCCAACTTCCGTGCTCATGGAGCGTCCCCATCACAATGGGAACGCATCCATACTAGAATGTACTGTCGGATGTGAGAATTAAGTTGAAATCGCAATGCGATTAATATAACGAAGTAATCGCATTTCGATTTGAACTTAGAGCTGTGTTACTAATGAGTCAGCTTGCTAGAATTGAAATTGCAATGCGATTATTTCGTTATATTAATCGCATTGTGATTTCAACTTAGACCAGGTTTACTATGGTTGGCTTGGTAGAATTAGCGAAGATGACGAATATGACGAATGTATTCGTCATGTTCCTCAAAACGAAGATAACGAAATATTCTCCATCTTCATTTTATCTCCATATTCGTCAACTTCGCTAATTCTAGCAATCAAATAGGAAAGTTGACTGACTAGACAGCTGTGTTTAATTAGCTATGCAATTATATTACTTTGCCCCTTTTAAATAAAATAAATCGAATAATTATAATGATTATCAAGTATGATAATTATTCTATTTATTAAAAAAAAGGTAATAAATAATAATATCGCATATGATCCTAATACTATTCTCCATATTTGATAATATTATCGCATTGCGAACAAAAACTTAGTGCTATATTCTCCATATTCGATAAGCCAAATAATAGGAAAGTTGACTATAGAGACCAAGTTTTTATTCGCATATGCGATAATATTACTTTGCCACTTTTTTCTATATTCTTTCATTGCGAATACATACTTAGCTGTCTATAGGCATCGTTCCTTATATGTGCATTTTTTTCGTGTTGTAGAATATTCGCGAATATTCTGAAAATATATAGCATTATATTGAATATAATGATATATATTTCTATTTTAGAATAGTCGTAATTTTTTTTTTTTATTTGATTTGGCCAGAGTGTGACCACACATGATTCCTTCCCGCTTTTTGACTGAGTGCGAATATGTAGAGTATAGCGTTATTCAGTGGCGTAACGAGAAAGGCTGGGCCCCACAGCAAATTTTTTGAATGGGCCCCCCTATCCCCCACAACTACCCCCCACAAACCTCTACACAACCCACTCCTCCCATGCAACCCCCTCTCCTTTGGCTAGTCACAATCGCTCTTTCCGATGAGACCCAGAAGCTCCTCCGTCCATTTCCTACATTGTTTCTGTATATAATATCATTATATAATACTGTTGAGAGGGCCCTGACAATACCTGGGTGGGCCCCTACTGAGTTTGGGCACCAAATCAGCCGCTTCCCCTATAGTTATGCCCCTGGCCAGAGGTGTAACTTGACCAGCATGCACTTTCTATAACGCTGGGTTCACACCAGCGCGTCCCGCTTCGCGCGTACGACGCGTGATCTTTACTTCTATTTTCGCATTGAAAAATGAAAATGAAATCCCTATGGGGGACGCGCAACGCTACGCCCCAAAGAAGCTCCTGTACTTCTTTGGGCGTAGAGTGTTTTACAGCGCTTTCAAATACTCTGTAAAACGCTCAGGTGAGAACCATGCCCATAGGGAAACATGGTTTTTCACTTGTTGAGCGTTTTACAGCGCGTTTGAACGCGCTGTAAAACACCCAAGTGTGAACCCAGCGTTATACTAGTGTCTTCTTATGCGGCACAAGGGTCTTTGGGCCCCCTCAGGCTACTGGGCCCGTTAGCAACTGCTACCTCTGCACCCACGTATATCTACGCCCCTGGCGTTATTCATATATATACACTCACCTAAAGAATTATTAGGAACACCTGTTCTATTTCTCTTTAATGCAATTATCTAGTCAACCAATTACATGGCCGTTGCTTCAATGCATTTAGGGGGGTGGTCCTGGTCAAGACAATCTCCTGAACTCCAAACTGAATGTCAGAATGGGAAAGAAAGGTGATTTAAGCCATTTTGAGCGTGGCATGGCTGTTGGTGCCAGACGGGCCGGTCTGAGTATTTCACAATCTGCTCAGTTACTAGGATTTGCACACACAACCATTTCTAGGGTTTACAAAGAATGGTGTGAAAAGGGAAAAACATCCAGTATGCGGCAGTCCTGTGGGCGAAAATGCCTTGTTGATGCTAGAGGTCAGAGGAGAATGGGCCGACTGATTCAAGCTGATAGAAGAGCAACGTTGACTGAAATAACCACTCGTTACAACCGAGGTATGCAGCAAAGCATTTGTGAAGCCACAACACGCACAACCTTGAGGCGGATGGGCTACAACAGCAGAAGACCCCACCGGGTACCACTCATCTCCACTACAAATAGGAAAAAGAGACTACAATTTGCACGAGCTCACCAAAATTGGACTGTTGAACACTGGAAAAATGTTGCCTGGTCTGATGAGTCTCGATTTCTGTTGAGACATTTGGCGTAAACAGAATGAGAACATGTATCCATCATGCCTTGTTACCACTGTGCAGGCTGCTGGTGGTGGTGTAATGGTGTGGGGGATGTTTTCTGGGAACACTTTATGCCCCTTAGTGCCAATTGGGCATCGTTTAAATGCCACGGGCTACCTGAGCATTGTTTCTGACCATGTCCATCCCTTCATGACCACCATGTACCCATCCTCTGATGGCTACTTCCAGCTGGATAATGCACCATGTCTCAAAGCTCGAATAACTTCAAATTGGCTTCTTGAACATGACAATGAGTTCACTGTAGTAAAATGGCCCCCACAGTCACCAGATCTCAACCCAATAGAGCATCTTTGGGATGTGGTGGAACGGGAGCTTCGTGCCCTGGATGTGCATCCCTCAAATCTCCATCAACTGCAAGATGTTATCCTATCAATATGGGCCAACATTTCTAAAGAATGCTATCAGCACCTTGTGGAATCAATGCCACGTAGAATTAAGGCAGTTCTGAATGCAAAAGGGGGTCCAACACCGTATTAGTATGGTGTTCCTAATAATTCTTTAGGTGAGTGTATATATATATATATTGTGGGGAGTCGCTCTGGTAGATAGCAGTGCGGGTGCAGTACAGAGGCAAAACAAGAAGTCCAGAAAGTGCAATAAACAGTGTTTTATTCACACTTTGCACAAAATAAACGATAAACAGTCTCTTGGTGTTAATTCACACTCAGCAAACACAAAAAAGCAAAACCAAAGAGTCCAAAACCAGGTTCAATCACCTGTGAGATGTTTAGGTGCGCGTTCGCACCTGGCGGTCGGCCCAGCCGCAGGATAATCCACCTTCAGGCTTCCAGGACGACTGCACGACTCCTTGCTGGTCTCATCCTTCCAGCCCAGAGAGCAACACAACACTAGCAGCAGCTCCAGGACAATCACAGCCCCACCTGCTGATGTGGCTGGCTTTAAAAAGCCCAGCAAAGTCCGGCCTGGACCGTGGGGAGTAGGCACCCACCCAACTCTTTGCCTACTCCCAGTAAGAGCCGGCCCGGATTGGCTTTGCAGCCAAACTAACTATCAATGTCAAGCAGCACTAGCTGCTGCTGACACATAAAACCCGGCTCTCACCTCACCGAGGCCAGGAACCTCGGTGACACGTATCTTCCGTCCATGACGGCACCTTGCGCCCTCTTACATACCTCCCCCTTTGTTCAACCCCGACAGGGTGAACACACGCCAAACACTGTACTCGAGACAGTGCATCCGCATTTCCTTGTAAGCGGCCTGCCCTGTGTTCCACTGTGAACTTGAAGTTCTGCAGAGACAAGAACCATCTGGTGACCCGAGCATTCCTGTCTTTCGCCTGGCACATCCACTTTAGAGGGAATGGTCGGTCACCAGACGGAACTTTCTCCCTAGCAGATAATAGCGGAGAGACTCTAGTGCCCACTTGATGGCCAGGCACTCTCTCTCCACTATACTGTACCTGGTTTCGGCTGGGGTGAGTTTGCGACTCAGGAAAACCACGGGATGCTCCTCCCCATTGATTTCCTGAGAGAGTACAGCCCCGAGGCCCACTTCAGAGGCATCAGTCTGTACCACAAACTCTCTCTTGAAGTCGGGCGTCACCAAAACCGGGGACCCACACAGGGCCGACTTCAGAGCAGAGAAAGCCTTATCCGCCTGCTCATTCCACTGGATCGACACTGACCTGCGTCCCTTTAAAAGGCTTGTCAATGGAGCAGCAATTGTAGCGAAGTTGGGAATAAACCTCATGTAGTATCCCACCATGCCCAGGAATGATTTTACTTGCCGCGTAGTGACAGGTCGGGGCCAATTCTTAATTGCCTCAATTTTGTTTACCTGAGGTTTGACCACCCCCGCCCAATGACATACCCTAGGTATTTGGTCTCTTCTAACCCTATCACACACTTTTTGGGTTAGCAGTTAAGCCAGCTTTCCTAAGGGAGTCCACTACGGCCTGTACCTTCGGTAGGTGACTCTCCCAGTCGGTGCTATGGACAATGATATCATCCAGATACGCTGAGGCGTACCGTCGATGTGGACGAAGCACAATATCCATAAGCCTTTGAAACGTGGCGGGGCGCCATGTAGACCAAAGGGTAATACCTTGTACTGATACAACCCCTCCGGTGTGATAAAAGCAGTTTTTCCTTGGCAGCCTCCGTTAAGGGTACCTGCCAGTACCCTTTGGTGAGGTCCAAGACAGAAAAATACCTGGCTTGGCCCAATTTTTCAATGAGCTCATCCACCCTCGGCATGGGATATGCGTCAAACTTGGACACCTCATTCAGCTTGCGGAAATCGTTACAGAACCTCAATGTCCCGTCCGGCTTGGGTATTAAGACTATCGGACTGGCCCAATCACTTTTTGACTCCTCAATGACACCTAACTGGAGCATCAGCTGCACTTCCTTCACAATGGCTTGTCGCCGAGCCTCGGGTACCCGATACGGCTTTAACCGGACTTTGGCCTGAGGCTCAGTGATAATGTCATGCTGGATTAGGGATGTGCGCCCAGGGAGGTCCGAGAACACATCCGTGTTCCGACTAATGAACTCCTTAACTTCCTGGACCTGTTTGGAGGATAGGCTATCTGAAATTTTTACGGTGGCTGCTGCTTCCCGGACTTCGAGGTGAGGGGCTGGTTCCTTCTCACCTAGAAGCCCTGGCCGGGGCTGTCATCGCTGGACGAGTTCCTATCCTTCCATGGCTTCAGCAAATTCACATGATACACCTGCTCCGGCTTCCGCCGCCCTGGCTGGTGCACCTTGTAATTTACTTCCCCACTTTCTCGAGCACTTCATAGGGCCCCTGCCACCTAGCTAGAAATTTACTGTCAAGGGTGGGTACCAGAACTAAAACTCGGTCTCCGGGATTAAAGTCTCGTACCCGAGCCTGACGATTATAGACTCTACTTTGGGCCTGTTGGGCTGCCTCCATATGCTCCCGGACCAGCGGTAACACCCTCTCCATACGTTCCTGCATCTGGGTAACATATTCAATTACGCTTTTGTGGGGACGGGCTGTTGTTCCCACGCTTCCTTAGCGATGTCCAACAGGCCCCGTGGGCGTCTGCCATAAAGCAGTTCGAAGGGTGAGAACCCAGTAGAGGCCTGGGGCACTTCTCGCACTGCAAACATGAGATAGGGCAGAAGCAGATCCCAGTCCTTCCCATCTCGGGACACCACCCTTTTAGCATATTTTTTAAAGTTTGGTTAAATCTTTCCACCAGGCCGTCCGTTTGCGGATGGTAAACGGACGTCCGCAATTGCTTTATATGCAACAGTTTACACAATTCCCTCATAATCTTAGACATAAAGGGGTCCCTTGGTCCGTCAGAACCTCCTTAGGTAGGCCCACCCGGGTAAACATCTCCATTAACTCCTTTGCAATGAGCCTAGCCGATGTGTGTCGAAGAGGCACCGCCTCTGGATATCGAGTAGCATAGTCCAGAATCACCAGGATATGTTGGTGACCCCTAGCAGACTTCGGTACGGGTCCGACCAGATCCATGGCAATACGCTCGAATGGGACCTCAATTATTGGGAGAGGGACCAGGGGACTTCTGTAATGCGGCTGGGGGCTATTTACCTGACAGGTCGGACAGGACTTACAGAACTCCTCTACTTCCTTAAACAAACCGGGCCAGTAAAATCGCTGTAGTACGCGGTCCTGCGTTTTCTGCCACCCCATGTGTCCCCCAAGAACATGTTGGTGGGCAAGCTCCATAACAAGCTTGCGATATGCGGTGGGCACCACCAACTGTTCAACTGGCTCACCTCGGATTTGGTTCACCCGATACAACATATCCTGAAGAATAATAAATCGTGGAAACATTAATTCAGCCCCAGGTTTCTGGGGTTTACCGTCAATCATTACCACACTTTCCCAGGCCCTGGTTAGGGTTTGGTCCCGGTGTTGTGCGGTCCCAAAATTTTCCCGGAGACATTGAGGTCTGCCAACTCAGGTCCCGGTGGCAAGTCCTCCGTGTCTCCCACCATTACACTCAGTGGGGTTGTCTCCCCCTCTACCGCTGGAGCAGTGGTCACCCCTACCGCTGGCCCTTCAGATTCGGGCTCCCAGGGTTCTGGCCTTCCAGTGGTATCAGGCCACTCTACTAGGGTTACCCCTGTCTCGGGCCCATCCGACACTTTTATAGCCGGCCACAGCGCCGGGAAACCTGGGAAGTCCCTCCCAAGTATCAGTTCATGTGGGAGTGTGGTAGCGACAGCCACCTCGTGGGTCCACTTACCAGCAGCTGTGGACAAAGTCACTAATGCAGTGGGGTAGTCTTTTAAGTCTCCGTGAATGCATAGGACCCCGACTTTACGGCCGGTATACTCCGCAGGCCGTACTAGGGCCGCTCTTACCAGGGAGACTAAACTCCCAGAGTCCAGCAGGGCCACCGCCAGAGAATCTCCCACCGCTACCTGACACAGGTGGTTATTGTCCTGCCCCTCACGGGTGCCAGTTGCACACAGCTTCCGTGCATACAGGGAGTGGCGATACCCGTAGTTCACATCCATCGGCTCACCCTGATGCGGACAGTCGGCCCTGATGTGGCCTGGCTCCTGACACCTCCAGCATACCACAGGAGGCGGATCCGCAGGGGATACATTCCGTGCAGGTCTCTCTGTCGCCGGTCGTCGGAACTGGGGTGGAGGCCTCCGGGGTTTGACTGGCCCCTTCCCAGCAAGACTCCCCTGCAGGTTTCTGGTGGCCTCGTAACGCTCCACCAGGTCGACCATCTCCAGGGCACTTACCGGAGACGCCTGGCCGACCCAGTGCTGGAGGGGATAAGGCAGGGCCCTCCAAAAGATGTCCGCCAACAGTCGATCCAGCATGGCAGTAGGACTTAGTAGATCAGGCTGCAGCCACTTTTGCAGCCTGTGCAGCAGATCGTAGTACTGCGGCCTAGCAGGTTCAGTTGTTTTAAAGTCCCACTGGTGGACTCTTTGAGCGCGGACCAGCACGTTCACCCCCAGTCTGGCTAGGATCTCTCCTTTCACTGTGTCATAATCGGCCGCTTGGTCGTCCGACAAGTCGAAAAACACCTGCTGGGGTCCGGAAGCCAGGAACGGAGCGACCACCTCAGCCCACTGGTCACGGGGCAGCTTCTCCCTCACGGCCACTTTTTCGAAGACTGCCAGGTAGGTCTCGGCATCATCCTCGGGGTCATCTTGGGAATTGCTGCACGGACCGCTTTCCGGGCATCATGGGCACGGTGAGAGGCTCCAGTCGCTTGCAAAGCCATTACATGTTGCAACAGCAGCTGGTTTGTCTCCTGCTGCTGCTTGTTGGCCTCCCGCTGCTGTAAATTGGCCTCCACGAGAGCCTTTACAACTGCCTCCATCTTGTCAAAGTTCACGTGTTGAAACTTTGCCGGCTTGACATATGACATTCACTTTGGAAAAAACTTCGGCGTTTACGCCAGCCTCACTGCGCATGCCCGCATCCTCCACCAAATGTGGGGAGTCGCTCTGGTAGATAGCAGTGCGGGTGCAGTACAGAGGCAAAACAAGAAGTCCAGAAAGTGCAATAAACAGTGTTTTATTCACACTTTGCACAAAATAAACGATAAACAGTCTCTTGGTGTTAATTCACACTCAGCAAACACAAAAAAGCAAAACCAAAGAGTCCAAAACCAGGTTCAATCACCTGTGAGATGTTTAGGTGCGCGTTCGCACCTGGCGGTCGGCCCAGCCGCAGGATAATCCACCTTCAGGCTTCCAGGACGACTGCACGACTCCTTGCTGGTCTCATCCTTCCAGCCCAGAGAGCAACACAACACTAGCAGCAGCTCCAGGACAATCACAGCCCCACCTGCTGATGTGGCTGGCTTTAAAAAGCCCAGCAAAGTCCGGCCTGGACCGTGGGGAGTAGGCACCCACCCAACTCTTTGCCTACTCCCAGTAAGAGCCGGCCCGGATTGGCTTTGCAGCCAAACTAACTATCAATGTCAAGCAGCACTAGCTGCTGCTGACACATAAAACCCGGCTCTCACCTCACCGAGGCCAGGAACCTCGGTGACACGTATCTTCCGTCCATGACGGCACCTTGCGCCCTCTTACAATATACACACATAGATATATACTGTATGTATGTAAAATAATGTATATATGTATGTATGCATGTGTGTATGTTCCACAAATACTCAAACATGCAACCATCGATTTCAACGATACTTGGTGTACACATCCCTTAGTACCTGGAATCAATACTTGCGGGGGTCTCTGCTCTCTAGGACATACCATTTCAGGGCTATTCCCAAAAAATGACATGCATTACAGCCAATACAAGCCTGACAACTGCCATTTACACGGTCACATGTCAGCCACTAGAAGCTCGCGGGTCCTACTCCTGGACTGGTTACCATAACAACTGATCCAAGGTTTTGCCACTTTGCATGTCCTGAAATATTGAGTCAGATGATGCCACAACTACACTGCTACATGCATGGGGGGCAGTGGCCACTATTAAACATTTGGGCGCTGTTAAATGGGCGGTTACTATGGAGATCAAAAATAAAGGGATGGTCAGTGCGGGTGTGGATTTCTTGATCATACACCTCATTATTGATTTTTTTGCTCTTGGCAGCCGCCCCGCCGATACCTCTCAGGTTTTCGAGGCAGTTGTGGCTCTAGTGGCACAATACTGTGCCACAGAGTCCTCTGGCCCGGCTCTGAGCAGCAGCAACTTCTGCTCTCCGCCTCCTGCAGGACCAACCCCCAACCCCCTTGGAATCCTCCCTGCTCCTGTTAGACAGCGACTGTGAGTGGGACATCTTGGGGAAGGCAATGCAGGAAACTTTTGGAGGTGATGGAGGAGGATCAGGGTGTACCACCGCTCTTCCCACCCATACATGATCAGCACCGCACACATGCTGGGTTACGTCCAACAGCAGATGGTGTGGGCTTCATACTTCACCGTTAACAATACTTGCTTCTGTATGTCCTGACACTGCTGAGTTATGTATGGGCGTTATACTACAGTGTTACGGTGTGCCTACTACTGTCTGTCCTGATCCAGATGAGTCTGACCCTAGACTAAAGAGGCCTTACAACTAAGTTATAAAATTACACCGTAACATAACATTAAAAAAAACGAAAGCACAAGCTATAACAGTTAACAAACTATTTATAAATAACATTAGAAAAAAAGAAGTACAATAGGCCTCTAGGGCAATTTTTTTAGCCGGGCCCCTCATCTTGGCCATTTCACGGAGATGCCTCCTATCCATCTCCTTCATCTTTCGCAACAGCTGCCGCTGCTGCTTGGCCACCTCCTCCATCTCCCTCCTGTACTCCTGCTCCATCCTGGCCATTTGGCGGACACACTTGTTCACAACTGTAAAAATAAATAAATAAATAAACAAACAATTACTGCAATTCAGGTTACAAGACAATTAGTGCTTAGTGTGGAGTATGAGTTTAAAAACCGCCTATTTAAATCTTAACTCAGTAGCTATAGATTTTTATGTTACTAATATTTTGGTTTACTTTGTGAGAGTTCAGGTATAGCATAATGTTATTTGGTTAGTTAATACTTTTTTGGTAGTTTACGGAGTTTGGTTGCAGTTATTGTGTTTTCTATTACCGTAGTTTCTGTTTTCCCTTCATTGTTGGCATTTTAACCACTTAACGGCCAGCTCACAACAGTACGTCATAGTGGGACATGACTTGATGCACAGGGACAGTGGCGCACCCAGGGGGTGGTCCAACAGGTCTGGACCCCCTAGAACCATTAAATTGTTTATTTTTTTAATCCTCCAGGGCCGCTACCAATCGCCATAGGCGGCACGACCCTGGTTCTAATTAGGCTGCAGCGGGCACGGGAGCGCATCGTTCACTGACCCGCCTCCTATCACCACTATAGGCTTCAGGCCTATGTGCCATGTGCTGGTAGAAGCCCGGCAAATAAATGGATGGCAGTATGGGGCAAATTAATTAATATGGGGCATCTGGTGGCACTATAGGAACATTATTTGGGGGCACTATTGGGCAGTGGAGAACTATGGGGTCATTTACTGGGGCACTATATAGGGGTATTTTATACTGGCATACATTATGGGGACATTAGCTGAACTGTGGGCACTAAGAAGGGTTATTTCATTTATTGTTATATTATAAAGAAAAGTATTACTACTACATTATGGTGAGCTTTACTACTGCTCCTGGGGGGCTATAGGGAGCATGATTACTAGGATCTGGGGAGGGAGGAGAGCGGAGGAGCTCTCTGTACCCCCACCCGGACCTACACTCCGTCAATATCGTGCAGCTCCTCCTCCTCCACTCCTCTTTTGACATGAGGGGGACAGTGTGAGTGTAAGTACAGGAGCTTTATTTTGGGGCCCTGTATGGTGGAGTATTGGGTACAGTGTGTCTATGTAGGATGAGGGTAAGACCTTCATCCTCATCAATATAATTTCAGCTGTACATTGTTTGTTGGGAGTGGCTTGTTATATGTAGGAGGGGCTGATAACAATTGCCGTAGCTTTCTTTTATTCCGACCCCACTAGACAAAATTCCTGGGTGCTCCCCTGAACAGGGACGTACTATTACAGACCAACAAAAAACCGTCCCCCAGGCATAATCGCTTTGGAAACGAGATGCAAAACCTGCTTAGCTAAACGGGCAGCCATGTTAACTAAGGTCTGCTATTGTTCAGGGATCATGTGATATTTTTGAATATGTTTTGTGTACCGATTTATATTGGTGTGTGCACATATTTACCCTCCTGGTGAGGCGTGTATACAACCTCTTCCTCCTCCTCTTCCTGGGGGGGGGGGGCGATTCTGGTGGCTGGGACAGTCCAGCCTCCTCCTCAACCTCGACCTCCACAATATTGAGGTCAGCACCCGCCTCCTCCATTGTCACCACTTCCGGTGGTGGATGGGCCGCTGTGAGGGTGGAGGGTCCTGGCTGTTCCTCCGTCTCCTCCTCCTATGTGGACACCTCAATGTCCTCCCCTTTTCTTTTGCGGTGGCAGACAGAGGGGACGGTTTTACCTGTAATAATCACAAATTGTTAAAAATGTAAACAAACAACTCACGAATTAAAAAAATGTAAAAGATCCATACATTTCTATATGGAGGGATCTGCAATCCAATGGTTGATTTGCCTCATTTTGTAGGGAACTGACATTCCAAAAACCTGTGTTACAGATGGTAAAACCGGCCTAAGTTACCAATAACGCACATGTGCCAAGGTCAGCGCTAATCGTGGCCGTGCAGGAGTTAATGTGCCAGTATCTGTGATATATGCGGGAGAATTCAGCCTGTGTCCGTACATCAGTGACATCCGTACCCCTGCCGCTGAATTCAGGTCATGCGCCCGCCTGATCATAGCGATGTACATGTATGGTGCTGGGTATTAAGTGACGTTCTGTTGCACCGTACATGTACTGGGGGCTGGAAGGGATGAAATACGGATGTAGTAGAGTTAACACACATGCTTTATGAGCCATGTTATGTAAACTAGATGCGTTTACCTTTTTTTTTACGATGGCTTTTGTTTATAGATAACGCGATGAGTTATGAAATTCCTATTAAGAGTTTGTATGTTAACACTGTTAACCCAGCTCCATCTGTACGGATTAGAGCATCACTGACTAGATACATTACATAGAGGTGTAGAGAGATATATAAAAGTCATGTAAGCAATGTACCTGGGCACAGTACAGCACTCCGCTCTCTGATGCGCTCTGGGTGGTGCCTCTTGAGGTCGCACCACTTTTTTTGGATGGCCTCCTTAACTGGCATGTGGCCAAACCTCTCCTCCATCTCCTTCTGGAGGGAGAGGATTTATGGCGGTCTTCTCCGCATGCTTGCGGGTCAGGCCGTAACCCTTCTCCAACATTGTCTGCAGGATAAAGATGCAAACATATAATCAAAATTTTTTAGTATACCATTTATAATTTATTTTAAATCTTCTTGACAAAACAACGAAATTTAGTCTTGGAAGGTGAAATTTTGCAATGTTACCATTCTAAGATCTGTTTGCACTGGTATTGTATGTGTATGGGGTCTACACAACAAGTAATATATTGCTTTAGGAAACAAAAGAAAAAAAAAAAAGAAGGAAGGAAGGGGAAATTAAAAATAAAATAAAATCGTATCCTGGTAAATATTCGAATACTCGAATATTTTACAACACTAGATCTACACATAAATATTTTTTCTGTAGATAAAGTGTTAAAAAATAATGTTCAGATATGCGTGCAATATGTAATGCAATCATGTGATGTAATAAACATGTTACTATGCTTACAGTGATTAGATACTCTTCCTCCTGTTCGGTAAACGAATTTCGCCCCATCTTGATCCGATCTCGATTAGATTTTTTCAGTCAGCACCAGTCGCGAAACCGAAAGTAAAAACATCACGTGACATGGTTGTCACATGATCGCGTGCATACGCGATCATTCCTTGTGATTCGTTAATTCGTAGTAAGTAATTTATTTTTAAACTTTGAACACAGCTCTAGGTTAGAATCGCAATGCGAAAATATTTAATTGCATTGCGCTTCTAACGAATATGGAGAATATAGGGCTATATTCGTTATCTTCGTTAATTCTAGATAACTTATCACATATCGAATTTAATGCGATAATATTACCTTGCCTTTTTTTAACTAGAATAATGCTATTCTATTTATTTAAAAAAAGGGCAAAGTAATATTATCGTATAGCGAATCTAATGCGATAATATTAATTTGCCTTTTAAAAAAAAAGGATAAATAGAATAGTATTATTCTATTTATTTTAAAAAAGGCAGTTATATTATCGCATTAAATTCGCTATGCGATAATATTACTGCCTTTTTAAAAAAATAAATAGAATAGTATTATTCTATTTAAAAAAAAAGGCAATGTAATATTATCGCATAGCGAATTTAACTGCCGTTTCTGTAGTCCCCTGCTAGAATTAGCGAAGTTGACGAATATGGAGCTAAAACGAAGATGGAGAATATTTCGTTATCTTCGTTTTGAGGAATATGACGAATATATTCGTCATATTCGTCATCTTCGCTAATTCTAGATATCAAACCAATATTGCCAAGTTGCCTTAAGTTAAAAAAAATAAAAAATCGCAATACGCGATTATTTAAATCGCATATTAATTGCGATAACTAGAATAATAACGAATATTCGATTTTGACGAATATGAGACGAATATTCTAGCAAATATTTGTGAATTTCGTCGAAATCGAATATGGCACCTCCCGCTCATCACTATTGGTGAAGTGGTGCTGTTCCGCAGTGCGACTGAAGCGTGCGTGCTGCAGCTGAAACTCCACTTTGGCCTGCTGCTGCTCTCACAGTCTCTCCAGCATGTGCAAGGTGGAGTTCCACCTGGTGGGCACGTTGCATATGAGGCGGTGAGCGGGAAGGCCGAAGTTACGCTGTAGCGCAGACAGGCGAGCAGCGGCAGAATGTGAACGCCGGAAGCGCGCACAGACGGCCCGCACTTTATGCAGCAGCTTTGACATGTCGGGGTAATTGTGAATGAACTTCTGCACCACCAAATTCAGCACATGCGCCAGGTAAGGGATGTGCGTCAAACTGGCTAGTCCCAGAGCTGCGACGAGATTTCGCCCATGATCGCACACCACCAGGCCGGGCTTGAAGCCCACCGGCAAAAACCACTCGTCGGTCTGTTGTTCAATACCCCGCCACAACTCCTGCGCGGTGTGGGGCCTGTCCCCCAAACATATGAGTTTCAGAATGGCCTTCTGACGTTTACCCCGGGCTGTGCTGAAGTTGGTGGTGAAGGTGTGTGGCTGACTGGATGAGCTGGTGGAAGCAGAGGAGGAGGAAGCCGAGAAGGAGGAGGAGGCTACAGGAGGCAAAGAATGATGCCCTGCGATCCTTGGCAGCGGAAGGACGTGCGCCAAGGAACTCTCCGCCACTACATTTACCCAGTGTGCAGTTAGGGAGATATAGCGTCCTTGGCCGTGCTTACTGGTCCACGTATCTGTGGTTAGGTGGACCTTGCCACAGATGGCGTTGCGCAGTGCACACTTGATTTTATCGGATACTTGGTTGTGCAGGGAAGGCCTGCTGTCTTGGAGAAGTAGTGGCGGCTGGGAACAACATACTGTGGGACAGCCATGGACATCAGCTGTTTGAAGCTGTCTGTGTCCACCAGCCTGAATGATAGCATTTCAAAGGCCAGTAGTTTAGAAATACTTGCATTCAGGCCCAGGGCTCGAGGGTGGCTAGTTGGGAATTTACGCTTTCTCTCCAAGGTTGTGAGATGGAGAGCTGAACGCTGCCGTGTGACATGGTGGAGATGCTTGGTGACGCAGGTGGTGTTGTCAGTGGCACATCCTCTGTTTGGTGGGCGGCAGGTGCCAATATTCCTCCCAAGGCGGAGGAAGAGGCCGAGGCAGCAGCAGAAGAGGGAGCAGGGGAAGCGAGAGTGAGTTCCTTGCTTTTAAGGTGTTTACTCCACTGCAGTTCATGCTTTGCACGTAGATACCTGGTCATGCAGGTTGTGCTAAGGTTCAGAACATTAATGCCTCGCTTCAGGCTCTGTTGGCACAGCGTGCAAACCACTCGGGTCTTGTCGTCAGCACATTGTTTAAAGAAGTGCCATGCCAGGGAACTCCTTGAAGCTGCCTTTAGGGTGCTCAGTCCCTGGTGGCGGTGGCCAGTAGCAGGTGAACTCTCTTGGCGGCGGCTGGTCTTCTTTTGCCCCCTGCTCCCTCTTTTGCTACGCTGTTAGTTCGGTCTCACCACTGCCTCTTTCTCTGAACTATGAAAATCAGTGGCACAACCTTCATTCCATGTGGGGTCTAGGACCTCATCGTCCCCTGCATCGTCTTCCACACAGTCTTTCTCCCTGACCTCCAGTTCGGTCTGCACACTGCAGAAAGACGCAGCAGTTGGTACCTGTTTTTTGTCATCATCAGAGACTGTGATGAGGTGGTATTCCCATGTCCTCATCATCAGGAAAATTCAGTGGGTGTGCATCAGTGCATTCTATGTCTTCCACCACTGGGGAAGGGCTAGGTGGATTCCCTTGGGAAACCCTGCCAGCAGAGTCTTCAAACAGCATAAGAGACTGCTGCATAACTTGAGGCTCAGAGAGTTTCCCTGATATGCATGGGGGTGATGTGACAGACTGATGGGCTTGGTTTTCAGGCGCCACCTGTGCGCTTTCTGCAGAAGACTGGGTGGGAAATAATGTTGTGAACGTGCTGGATCCACTGTCGGCCACCCAATTGACTAGCGCCTGTACCTGCTCAGGCCCTACCATCCTTAGAACGGCATTGGGCCCCACCAAATATCGCTGTAAATTCTGGTTGGTACTGGAACCTGAGGTAGTTGGTTCACTAGGACGTGTGGCTGTGGCAGAATCGCCACGTCCTCTCCCAGCACCAGAGGGTACACTAACACCACCACGACCACGTCCGCGTCCCTTACTAGATGTTTTCTTCATTGTTACCGTTCACCAAGCACCACAAGAAGAAAAAAAATATTTGGCCCAATGTATTGATTTCAAATTCAGGCCTTTTTTTACAGGCACCTAACACAATCTGCCTATTTATTTATGTAGCGTATTACACTAATCCAGGCACAGCAGTAACCACTGATTTAGGGGAATATCTCTTTTAGGGCTAGTATTTAGGACCTGGATGAACGGTATCCTTTTATGGACAGATTTACACTTGGCCTGCAACAGCTGGAACACCAGATTCAGGGTATTGCTATATTGGCAAGTGAATTTCACCCCAGAACAAAATATACCCTTTTACAGACAGATTAACACTTGGCCTGCAACTGCTGGAAAACCAGTTTCAGGATATTGCTATTTTGGCAATTGAATTTCACCCCAGAACAAAATATATGTTTTGGCGGACATTATTATAGTTTGCCAGCCAGTGCTGGGACACCAGATTTAGGGGATTGCTATTTTGTCAATTGAATTTCACCCCAGAACAAAATATATAACTTGCAGGACACTATGAAACTTGGCCAGCCACAGCTGAAACCACTGATTTATGGTATTGCTATTTTGGCAATTGAATTTCACCCCAGAACAAAATATATCCTTTGCAGGACACCATGAAACTTGGCCAGCCACAGCTGAAACCACTGATTTATGGTATTGCTATTTTGGCAATTGAATTTCACCCCAGTACAAAATATATGTTTTGGCAAACACTATTATACTTTGCCATCCACAGCTGTGACACCAGATTTATGGTATTGCTATTTTGGCAATTGAATTTCACCCCAGTACAAAATATATGTTTTGGCAAACACTATTATACTTTGCCATCCACAGCTGTGACACCAGATTTATGGTATTGCTATTTTGGCAATTGAATTTCACACCAGAACAAAATTTATGTTTTTGCGGACACTATTATAGTTTGCAAGCCTCAGCTGTGACACCAGATTTATGGTATTGCTATTTTGGCAATTGAATTTCACCCCAAAACAAAATATATTTTTTTGCGGACACTATTATAGTTTTCCAGCCAGTGCTGGGACACCAGATTTAGGGGATTGCTATTTTGTCAATTGAATTTCACCCCAGAACAAAATATATCATTTGCAGGACACTATGAAACTTGGCCAGCCACAGCTGAAACCACTGATTTATGGTATTGCTATTTTGGCAATTGAATTTCACCCCAGAACAAAATATATCCTGTTACGGACAGATTTAAACTAGGCCTGCAACAGCTGGAACACAGGATTCAGGGTATTGCTATTTTGGCAATTGAATTTCACCCCAGAACAAAATATATAATTTGCAGGACACTATGAAACTTGGCCAGCCACAGCTGAAACCACTGATTTATGGTATTGCTTTTTTGGCAATTGAATTTCACCCCAGAACAAAATATATGTTTTGGCGGACACTATAATAGTTTGCCAGCCAGTGCTGGGACAATAGATTTAGGGGATTGCTATTTTGGCAATTGAATTTCACCCCAGAACAAAATATACCCTGTTACGGACAGATTTAAACTAGGCCTGCAACAGCTGGAACACCAGATTCAGGGTATTGCTATTTTGGCAATTAAATTTTACCTCAGAACAAAATATATAATTTGCAGGACATTATGAAACTTGACCAGACACAGCTGAAACCACTGATTTATGGTATTGCTATTTTGGCAATTGAATTTCACCCCAGAACAAAATATATCCTGTTACGGACAGATTTAAACTAGGCCTGCAACAGCTGGAACACCAGATTCAGGGTATTGCTATTTTGGCAATTGAATTTCACCCCAGAACAAAATATATAATTTGCAAGACACTATGAAACTTGGCCAGCCACGGCTGAAACCACTGATTTATGGTATTGCTATTTTGGCAATTGAATTTCACCCCAGATCAAAATATATCCTTTGCAGGACACTATGAAACTTGGTCAGCCACAGCTGAAACCACTGATTTATGGTATTGCTATTTTGGCAATTGAATTTCACCCTAGAACAAAATATATGTTTTGGCAGACACTATTATACTTTGCCATCCACAGCTGTGACATCAGATTTATCGTATTGCTATTTTGGCAATTGAATTTAACCCCAGAACAAGATATATGTTTTGGTGGACACTATTATAGTTTGCCAGCCAGTGCTGGGACTCCAGATTTAGGGGATTGCTATTTTGACAATTGAATTTCACCACAAAAAATAATCTATCCTTTGCCAGACAGCAGACAGTATTATACTTGGCTAGCCAAAGCTGGAACACCAGATTTAGGGGATTGGTATTTTGGCAATTGTATTTAACCCCTTAATAAAATATAGAAATTGCTATCCTGAGTTTCTAGGGGTGACAATTAGCACAGCCAAGCCCCTGATGTAGGATATAGCAAAAAAAAAACTTGTATTGATGGATTGATGGACTTGGTGGCAGCTTGTTCTGGTGCACCACGAGTCACAAAATGGCCGCCGATCACCCCCGAAAATAAGTGACAGAAAAACGCTCTGTGCAGCCTAAAAACCAGTGAGCAAGTAACTAGCAGAAGTTGAATCATTCACAGCTGTAGATCGATCACTTCATTAGGTGCTTTTGATGACTTTTCCATGCCTAATCTCGCCCTCACAGCAGCTGCGTCCTCTCCCTACACTAATCAGAGCAGTGTGATGTGCGGCGCTACGTGACTCCAGCTTAAATAGAGGCTGGGTCACATGCTGCACTTGGCCAATCACAGCCATGCCATTAGTAGGCATGGCTGTGATGGGCTCTTCGGGCAAGAAGTAAAACGCTAGCTGATTGGCTGCTGTGCAGTCCTTCAGAAAGCGAGAAGAAATCACCGAACAACGAACCCGAACCCGAACTTTTTTGAAAATGTTCGGGTTCTGATCCGTGTCCCGAACACCCCAAAATTCGGTACGAACCCGAACTATTATCGAACTGTTCGCTCTACACTACCCTTTAGTTTAATGCCGTAGCCATGTTAGCTACTGGCATTACACTGATTGGCTATATAGCACCCGATGACACGTGTACGGCTCAGTCAGCATCAGGGAGAGCAGAGCGTAGGCAGGGAAAGATAGTGTGTGAAGCGAAATTTAACAGATTTTATTAGAAACAAGATTTGCAACGACCCAAAAGTCCCTTTAAGGACTACAGTGTGTGTGTGTGTGTTTGAGAGCAGTAATATATTTTTAGTACCTGCGCTCAATTGATCAGTCTCAGGAGCAATCGTGCTGAGGAAGAGAAAGTGCAGGGAGAAAAATTGCTGTCTTAACAACTACCTAAAGCTTTTCATGCAACCAATAATCCTTTTAAGGGCTAGTGTGTGTGTTTGACAGCAGAAATATATTTTTCTTTAATACCTATTAGTGACATATACTGTACATCATCCGCAGACTGTGTATTTTTGCGTAAATTCAACTAATCAGCGCCTCATTTATTGTCAATTTTTTGGGGGAATTAACCTAATTTGTGCCACATCTGTGTGTGCGTTTAATCCAAATCCGTGACATATACTGCACTCCATCCGGAAAACTCAGTTTTTTGGGGAAATTAAAAGAATTTGTGCCTCATCCGAGACATATACTGTACTCCATCCGCAAACTCTGGTTTTTGGGAAAATTTAACTAATTTGTGCCACATCTGTGTGTGCGTTTAATCCACATCTGTGACATATACTTCACTTCATCCGCAAACTATGTTTTTGGGGGAAATTTTACTAATTTGTGCAACTTCTAGTCTCCATAGTAAGACATAGTATTTTGGACAGCACTTGCACAAAGGTATGATGCTTGAAGTGGTTTATTGAATGTTCAGCCGGACAAAGTTATTCAAAAGCTCATAAGCAACGTTTCGGGCTGAGTAATGAGCCATTCATCAGGCATGAAGCTGTGGCTAGGAAGCGTGCCCGTTATCAGACACAACCAACCTAGTCCCTTATACCCCGCCACAGCTATGTGGTGGTGTGTTATTTGTCACCCAAGAAAATGGGTTTCAGCACGGCCTGTTGCCGCTTCCCCACTGCTGTACTACACTGCTTCCAGCTACTGACTGATGGGTGACTGCTGCTGCAAGATGATAATTCTGAGTTTGCAGTGAAGGAGGAGGTGGAGGCAGAGGAGGAGAAGGGGGGTTGCAGCCACTAATGTAGGTGGTGGCGGAAATCCTGATGGAAGTAAGGCCCGCAATCCTTGGCATTGGTATTGGCATTGGCATTGGTAGCACCTGTGCCACCTCAGGGAACGACTCACTACCGGCCTCCACAAGGTTCACCCAGCGTGCCGTCATGGATGCAAAAAGCACTTGTCCATGTGTCTGTCGTTAAGTGGACCTTCCCAATAACTGCGTTGGTCAGGGCACGGGTGCGGTTATGGGACACAATTGCTAGTGTAATGCGGGGAAGGCACACCAAGAAAAATAGTGGCGGCTGGGGACTGAGTAACGAAGGATGGCCTCCGCCATGAGGCGGAGGAAAGCCTCAGTGTCCACAGACCTAAATGGCAACATTTCCAGGGCCAGATATTTTGAAAGGTGCGCATTTAGTGCTATGGCCTGTGGCTGGGTGGCTGGGTATTTTTTGCTCTTACTTTCAAAGGCCTGGGGTAAGGACATCTGTACGCTGTGCTTGAACATAGAAGTGGGTGTGCTTCCTGATGGTGCTTGTAAAGGCCCAGCTGTAGGGTGGGAGTCATCAAGGCCTGCGTCTAGGACAGAGGATTGGCCAGCATGTAACACAGGGGTGGAAGAGGAGGCAGTGGTTTTAGCCACAGACACTGATTGTGGACCCAGGGGTTCTGGTGGTGGTAAGGTTGCTAGTGTTCACACCCTTACTCATTTTGCCTCCAGTGTACTGTCTTCCCCCATTATGTTCCAGGGTTTGAGTTTTTATTGTTATAGTTTAAGTTACAGTTTATGAGTAGGATGTAAAATATGTTATGGTTATTTGGTTATTTATGAGTTCTTACTTTGGTATGGCACAGTTTGCAAATTACAATTCTTTTATCGTCTGCACTTTCATTGTCCGCACTCAAAAAAGCGCCAGACTGCGGAACACCTACCCCTTGTCAAGGGAGATTTCCGCAAGGGCCTGTTTGGTATGGCCTGCTTTCTCCTTTGCCACCCCACAGCCTCTTCCAGTCTGTTGCGGTGCTGTGGAACCCTCCCCCTCTGTCCTGCTGTCCTCGCTTGGCTTGCCACCTTTCCAGGTTGGTCAGTGATGTCATCGTTCCCCATCTCCTCTTCCATTTCCTCACTCTGGTCATCCTCCTGACTTGTGTTGACTTAACAAGACCATCACTTATTGACAACTGTGTCTCATCCCATCATCCACCTTGTGAAACACTAATTGCCATTGCCCACCGTCATCTTCTTCTGACTGTGGATGCTGAAGAGTTTGGGGTTCAGTGCACAAGATCTCCTTATGTCCCTCTTCAGGGATTGTCAGCTCACCTGCAGGCCCTCACCTACAATCTTTTACCGGCCAATCAAAAAATATTCTTAAATTTCCCCCCAAAAAAATTGCAGCTGCTGCTGACCGCCATTCCCTGCGTTAACTCTGCAATGTAACATTACTGCTATCAAAAAATATTTTTAAAATTGTATAAAAAATTTTCAGAGTCGGTGCTGGCCGCCATTTCCTGTGCTAACTCTGCAATGTAACATTACCGCAAGCAAAAATTATTTTTAAAATTCTATAAAATGTTATCGTGGCCAGTATTTTTGATAATATCTCTGCAATGTCCTTGCACTGGCAGCCAGGGGTGACATAACTCATTAGCACGGAGGAATCTCGTGGTTATCAGAATGAACCAGACAATTCGCATAACCCACCCACAAAATCGAGAAAGAGGTATCAATCTGTCAATCCTGTTCAGTGTCCCGGCTGGGTGAGGTTTCCCATGTGGAATCAAATTAAGCCGCAGGCTCCACTCCTGCTGTCCTTCTGTCAATTAGTTTAATTTTCAGCTTTGCAACCATACTCCCCATGGAACCCAAAGACTTTGGTGTCCAGGAAAATGCTTGGCGGGTAATAGGAATAACGCCGGTGAATCGTGTGTTGGATCGTTTTAAACCCCACAAGGCTACAAATTTTATCTGAAATTAATGAAAACATTCTGGGCAAATGCTTTCAGTGTGGTTCATCTGGTGCCAGTCAAAAAATTTCACCTATAGCAGAGCAATACGGATACCTCCGGCCATCCATCTTAATCATGGCCCCAGTTCTGAAAAAAAAAATTTTTTTGCCAGCACTTGCACTTTATATACAATTGAATATACAGGAAAGACTGTTTCCTACCAATTTTTCCTGTAAAATATAGATATATATTTTTTTTTTTGGGGGGGGTTTGGGTGTATTTTTGTCAGTCTGTAAAAGTGGCGTACAACTAGGACAACATAATTCCCAGCAGTGACCTGGGAGTCCAAGATGCATCCAGACATGGTCCCCATGCTGTTCCCGATCAATTTCGGTGGTGTTTCTGTCATTTTCTAACCTTTTTCTATGAACCAAACACCCTCCCCTGCAGGGGCTGCCTGTTGTCTGCCATTGACTTCCATTATACTCGGGTGCTCGGCCGAGCATACGAACATAGCAATGTGTTTGGCCCGAACATCCGAAACCTGAATACTTTGGTGCTCGATCGTCACTAGTTTTAACCAATTATCGTGTAAAAAATAAAAAAAATAAAAAATTAAAAAATATATATATATATATATATATATATATATATATAAAATGAAAAAAACCTGGCAGCACTGGGTAACTCCAAGTTGATATGGGTGCTAAGTCCCAAGGTGCGAGCAAACCAATTGTATACTGAAGAAGATGGGCAGCACTCCACATTGGAGTTCTGCCCATCTTCTTCAGTAAATATATATATATATATATATATATATATATATATATATACAGAGTGGGCCATTTATATGGATACACCTTAATAAAATGGGAATGGTTGGTGATGTTAACTTCCTGTTTGTGGCACATTAGTATATGTGAGGGGGGAAACTTTTCAAGATGGGTGGTGACCATGGCGGCCATTTTGAAGTCGGCCATTTTGAATCCAACTTTAGTTTTTTCAATAGGAAGAGGGTCATGTGACACTTCAAACATATTGGGAATTTCACAAGAAAAACAATGGTGTGCTTGGTTTTAACGTAACTTTATTTTTTTATGAGTTATTTACATGTCTCTCTTTGTTTACAGCCATTGACATGTTGCCGAGGTTAACACGTGGGGAGCGGATAGAAATTGTGTTGATGTCTGGTGAATGCAGTAACCGGGTCATTGCAGCAGATTTCAATGCAAGACACCCTGCGAGACCACCCATCTCCCATGCTACAGTTAGCAAACTGCTTGCTAAGTTTCGTGAAACTGGTTCAGTGTTGGATTTGTCAAAATGTGGACGCATGAAATCTGTCACTAATGAAGAAACATCAGTGGCTGTCCTAGCTTCATTCAGCAAGAGCCCACAGCGCAGCACTCGCCGCATGCCACTGGAGAGTGGCATTAGTCGAACATCCCTTCGGCGGATATTAGCTACTCACAAATGTCACCCTTACAAACTCCAGCTACTGCAGCATCTCAATGAGGATGACCCAGATCGGCGCACTGAATTTGCAGAATGGGCAAAACAAAAATTGGAACAGGACCCTCAGTTTACGCAGAAGATTTTGTTCAGTGATGAGGCAAACTTTTATGTGAATGGTGAAGTTAACAAACAAAACCACCGCTATTGGGCTGACACTAACCCACATTGGATAGACCCCTCCAAGACTGTTGGAACAAAAAAATCGATGGTATGGTGTGGTATATGGGGTACAAAGATAGTGGGGCCATTCTTCATCAATGGAAACCTCAAGGCCACTGGATATGCAAAATTGCTACATGATGATGTGTTTCCCTCTTTATGCACTGAAGCTGGCATGTTCCCTGAGTTTTTACAGCAAGATGGTGCACCACCACATTATGGGTGTCAGGTCCGAGCATTCCTAGATGAACAGTTTCCTGGAAAGTGGATTGGTCATCTTGGGCCAGTTGAATGGCCCACAAGGACTCCCAATCTGACCCCCTTAGACTTTTATCTTTGGGGTCATCTGAAGGCAATTGTCTATGCTGTGAAGATACGAGATGTGCAGCACCTGAAACTACGGATATTGGAAGCCTGTGCTAGCATTTCTCCTGCAGTGTTGCTATCAGTGTGCGAAGAGTGGGAGAAGAGGGTTGCATTGACAATCCAACACAATGGGCAGCACATTGAACACCATTTATAAGTGGTCAGAAACTTGTAAATAACTCATTAAAGAATAAAGTTACGTTAAAACCAAGCACACCATTGTTTTTCTTGTGAAATTCCCAAAAAGTTTGATGTGTCACATGACCCTCTTCCTATTGAAAAAACAAAAGTTGGATTCAAAATGGCCACCATGGTCACCACCCATCTTGAAAAGTTTCCCCCCTCACATATACTAATGTGCCACAAACAGGAAGTTAATATAACCAACCATTCCCATTTTATTAAGGTGTATCCATATAAATGGCCCACCCTGTATAAATATCTGGGCCTAATCTGGGCCTAATGTAGTGTCCATATTCTGTGGTGTTCTGTAACCAATACGGTACTACACCCAAAAAAAAATTCTGTATTGCAAATTCCAATAATCTGTGCATAATATAGTGTCCATATTCTGTGGGTTTCTGTGACATATAAGGTCGTACATCTGAACAGTGTCTGTAGTGCAAATTTAAATAATCTCGGCCTAATGTAGTGTCCATACTGTGTGTTTTTATTCTACATCAGAAAACACTGTCTGTAGCGCAAATTTAAATAATTTGTGCCACATATACTGTGTGTGTGTTTAATAAATATCACTGACATATACTATACTTTATCTGTAGACAGTGTATGCTAGTCTGTTACATTATCAGTGCTGCATCTCCTGTGTAATGTGTGCGCATCCCAAATACCTTTTTTAATTTATTGGCGCATACACTTACAAATCCTACGCTACTGTACGTGTGACATACTTTTAAGCATGTATAACATTTCATATTAAGAAGGCGGCCAGTAAGGGCCATGGAAATGGCCGTGATGCTGATGGTGCACGCAGAGGCAGTGGCCCTGGGTGCGATGAAACTGAGTAAAGAAATGTAGCTGAGGTCCTAAAGATGCGCTAACCCTCAAAAACATTATTTGGAAGGGCCTTCCGGTCAGCCGACCCTCTAAAACAACATTTGGGAGTGCCTTCAGGGCAGCTGACCCTGTAAAACATTATTTGTGATGGCCTGCAGGTGAGCTTACCCTAAAAAACATAATTTTCCAGGGCCTGCAGGTGAGATGACCCTCTAAAACATTATATGTGAGGGCCTGCAGGTGAGCTGACTCTGCTAAACATTATATGTGAGGGCCTGCAGGTGAGATGACCATGTTAAACATTATATGTGAGAGCCTGCAGGTGATCTGAACCTAAAAAACATGAATTGCGAGGGCCTGCAGGTGAGCTGACCTTCTAAAACATTATGAGCGTGGGCAGCCTGAAAAGCATGTTGATATGATGGAGGAGGAGTAGAGAAGTCAGGAGCCTTGTTCATTTTTATAAGAGTCGACCTGTCAGCATTTTCAGTTGACAGACGGATGCGCTTATCAGTTATTATGCCCCCAGTGACACTAAATACCCGCTCTGAAAAAACGCTGGTAGCATGGCAGGCCAGCACCTCTGAGGCGTAGAGTGGCAGTTTGTGCCATGTGTCCAGCACAGAGGTATCACTGAGGATGCTGACACGGCCTGCTATGTACTCCTTCACCATCTTCCAAACTTTTTGTAACACTAGGCCGCGCATCAGGGTGAGGGTGCTGGTGGGGTGTCATGAAACTGTTCCATGCCTTGGAGAGTGTTGTCCTGCCTCTTTTGGAACTGCTGTGTGTTCCCCTCATCTCCCGTCCTGGGTTGCACAAGGAACTACATACTCTGCCGCCAGCGTTGTCAGCTGTAAATTTATCCGCAATAACATTCTGTTATATTATTATTATGGTTTGTGGTTGTATTATTGTTGGGATTATTATTGTTATTATGGTTTATGGTTGTAAAATCTGTTATGGTTATTTGGTTATTCATGAGTTAATTAACAGGCCATGTCATTGGTTTACCTCCACTCTCGTGTGTTATGTTTTTAGTTTTATTAATGTATAAGTTTGGGATGTTTGTTGTGCATGGGACGTATATGCTGTATAATTGCCATGTGTGTGAGCTTGCCAAGCTCCAAAGCTGCCAACAAGTTACGGCCATTATCAGACACAACAACCAACCATACCTGGTTGTAGGTTGAGTGGTAAGAGCCACAGCTCAGTCTGGTACATTATACCCTGCCACAGCTCAGCGGTGGTGTGTTGTTTGTCACCTAAGCAAATGAGTTTCAGCACGGCCTGTTGCCGCTTCCCCACTGCCGTGCTACACTGCTTCCAGCTACTGACTGATGGCTGACTGGTGCTGCAAGATGAGTATTTAGAGGTGGAAGTGGAGTAGGAGTAGGAGAATGGGGGTTTGCTGCAACTAATATAGGTGGTGGTGAAAATGCTGATGGAATGGGGGCCCGCTATCATTGCCATGTGTAGCACCTGTGCCATCCCAGGGTACAACTAGCTACCAGCCTCCACATGGTTCACACAGTGTGCCGTCACGGAAATGTAGCATCCCTGGCCAAAAGCACTTGTCCGTGTGTCAGTCGTTAAGTGGACCTTCCCAGTAACTGTGTTGGTCAGAGCACGGGTGATGTTACGGGACACAATTGCTGGTGTAATGTGGGGATAGCACACCAAGAAAAATAGTGGCGGCTGGGGACTGAGTAACGAGGGACGCCCACCGCCATGAGGCTGAGGAAAGCCTCAGTGTCCACAGGCCCAAATGGCAACATTTCCAGGGCCAGCAATGTTAAAAGGTGTGCATTTAGTGTGCTTCCATTCTGAAGCTGCAGTGTTAGTTAGAGCAGGGAGAGTGCTGCTGCTGCTGAATTAATAGGGAAAGCGTTAGCTAGACCAGTGTTCTGTGTCCACTCCAGTCCTCAAAGACTCATCTGCTGTAAGGACAGAATCCTGACAGCACCCCAAAAAGCCCTTTTAGGGCTGGTACATCAGTCTGCTTTTATTTATTTTTTCTATATATATATATATATATATATATATATATATATATATTGCAGTTGCCTGCCCGTGTGTGAGAGGCCGCAGCCCCACAGACTGTACTGTGTGCACACCAATCATATAGGGTGTCATTTAAGTCATTTAATTTTTACCCTTTAATATATTTGCAGTTGCCTGTCAGTGTGTGTCAGGTCCACTGACTGTACTGTGCCCACTGCCAGTGTCCACCACTCATATCGGGTGGCACAGTACCTTGCAGATAAAAAAGTAATTTAATTTTTCCTTGTTAATATAATTGCAGTTGCCTGCCAGTGAGTGTCAGGCCCACTGACTGTACTGTGCCCACTGCCCACCACTCATATAGGGTGGCACAGTACCTTGCAGATAAAAGTCATTTAATTTTTATTCTTTAATATAATTGCAGTTGCCTGCCAGTGTGTGTCAGGCCCACTGACTGTACTGTGCCCACTGCCAGTGCCCACCACTCATATAGGGTGGCACAGTATCTTGCAGATAAAAAAGTAATTACATTTTTCCTCTGTAATATAATTACAGTTGCCTGTCAGTGTGTGTCAGGCCCACTGACTGTACTGTGCCCACTGCCCACCACTCATATAGGGTGGCACAGTACCTTGCAGATAAAAGTCATTTAATTTTTATTCTTTAATATAATTGCAGTTGCCTGCCAGTGTGTGTCAGGCCCACTTGACTGTACTGTGCCCACTGCCAGTGCCCACCACTCATATAGGGTGGCACAGTACCTTGCAGATAAAAAAGTCATTACATTTTTCCTCTGTAATATAATTACAGTTGCCTGTCAGTGTGTGTCAGGCCCACAGACTGTACTGTACCCACTGCCCACCACTCATATAGGGTGGCACAGTACCTTGCAGATAAAAAAGTCATTAAATTTTTACCCTTTAATATAATTGCAGTTGCCTGCCAGTGTGTGTCAGGCCCACAGACTGTACTGTGCCCACTGCCCACCACTAATATAGGGTGTCACAGTACATTGCACGGCGCACGCGCAGTGACCTATAATTAAAACGAAGCGGACCGAGCATGGGACCGAGCATGGCTCTTTTTCCATCTCCCGGTTCCAAAAATCTATTCACTACACCGGCCCCGGCCCTGATAAGGGACAAAACAGAGAATAAACTGATAGGAATATTACTTAGTTAACACTAGTTGCATTGGTGGCAAATTCCATTGCAAGTGCCCAAAATTAGAAGGAAGCGGACAGAGCAAGCTTTTTTCTCTATCTCCCCATGCAAGGATTCAATTCAATATACGTCCCCTGATAGGGGACATAACAAATATTAAAATGGCAAGAATAGTAGTTCACACTATTTGTATTGGTGGCACAGTACATTGCGCGGCACACGCGCAGTGCCCCAAATTGGAAGTAAGAGGACCGACCAATCATCTTTTTCCATCTCCCGGTTATTAAAATCTATTCGATACACGTCCTGTGATAGGGGACGTAACAGGGTTTAAACTGATAGGAATAGTACTACTTAACACACCACTCATATAGGGTGGCACAGTACATTGCACGGCACACGCGCAGTGCCCCAAATTGGAAGGAAGAGGACCAACCAACCCTCTTTTTCCATCTCCTGGTTCCTAAAATCTATTCCATACACCGACCCCTGATAGGGGACAAAATAGAGATTAAACTGGTAAGAACAGATTTTTTTAATTTAAAAAAAAAGAGGACAACCTCTGCGGAGCTGGGTATTTTTTGGCCGCGTTACTGAACGCTCATACACAATGGCTGTAAGCTCATGCGTCCTTTTGCGGAGGTGACAAACCTGGTCAGTCAAACCCAAGGCAACATCATCGACCTCATCCCATATGTGTTTTTTCTGGAGCGTGCCCTGCGAAGAGTGCTGGATCAGGCCGTAGATGAGCATGAAGAGGAAGAGTTGTGGTCACCATCACCACCAGAAGCAGCCTTGTCATCGTCGATTGCTGGACCTGCGGCAATGCAGAGAGAGGAGTCTGAAGAAGAGGAGTCAGAGGAGGAAGGTGGCTTTGAGGAGGTGGAAGACCAACTACAGCATGCGTCCCAGGGGGCTTGTTGTCACCTTTCGGGACCCTTGGTGTTGTACGTGGCTGGGTGGAGGAAGAGACCTTCAATGAAGTCAGTGAGGACAAGGAAAGGGACATGGCTAGCTTGGTATCCAACCTTGTGCAAATGTGGAGTTTGCGGTTGTTTGCGGTGCATTAAACGGGGAGTTTGGTCTGTCACTGTGAAGCGGGCGTAACCCTTACACTACCTGATCGATACAACATCATACCTGATCGTATACACACACTGGATGTTTTAAAGTACGTTATTCCAAACAATTTTGGAATGTTAGGTGATTTAAGCCCTTTATGGATTAAAACCCGACTCTGCATCAACTACGTAATTTTCCATGGGAGTTTTGCCATGGATCCCCCTCCGGCATACCACAGTTCAGGTGTTAGTCCCCATGGAACAACTTTTCCATCACTATTGTGGCCAGAAAGAGTCCCTGTGGATTATAAAATTCGTCTGCCTTTTGAAGTCTATGGTGGTTCGCCCGATTCGCGAACATTTGCGGAAATTTGAGTTCGTCGTTCGCGAACAGAAAATTTTATGTTCGCGACATCTCTACCTGGGAGTCCAAGATGCATCCAGACATCATCCCCATGCTGTTTCTGATCCATTTCAGTGGTGTTTCTGTCACTTTCTGACATTTTCCTATAGACCAGGCACAGGGGGTGCCTTGTTGTCTCCCATTGACTTCCATTATACTCGGGTGCTCGGTTGAGCACACGAATATCGCAATGTGTTCGGGCCGAACACCTGAACACCTGAATACTTTGGTACTCGATCATCACTAATATATATATATATGTGTGTGCGTATGTGTGTATATATATATATATATATATAATCATAGAAAGGAACACAGCACTCTTTCAGACGTAAAAAAAGCGGTGATTTATTCAGCACATGTGTCAGCAACGTTTCAGCTCTCTCACAGAGCCATTATCAAGCCATTATCTCTCTGTGAGAGAGCTGAAACGTTGCTGACACATGTGCTGAATAAATCACCGCTTTTTTTACGTCTGAAAGAGTGCTGCGTTCCTTTCTATGATTATATGCGGCTCTTGGACACGAGCGGACGCGTGCACCGTGTGTTAAAGTGGAGTGCTGCCTGATCTTATTGGAATATATATATATATATATATATATATATATAGTTATAAAAGGGTCCACCTAATGCACATAGGTTCTATGTGTGCACTTCAGCATGCGTGGCCAAGGCACATTAATTGAAAAAGAAAAAAAAGACATGCAAATTCTAGGATGCACACCAAAATAATAAGCTTTATTGAGTCAATGGATTAAATTCACTTAAAAATTTCCCATGAGGGAGGAAAAAGCGGGGAACCCCAATAAGGGATTACCCTCCCAAAAAATACAGCAACAAGCCTATTCCATGCTAGGGAACAACCCAAAATGACACAAGTGTATTTATAACCATACAATAGGAAAAGTTCAGCACAGCAGTGCAAGTATATTGCACCTGTAAATGAGCACATCAAAAATCTATCCCATATGCAGTGACAATAAAATAATGATTCTAAAACAACAAGTGTTGTGGACCGAATAATCAAATACGTATGGTGAATGCCAAAATACCCACAACTTGTATGGCCTAAACAATAAAGTGCTAAGTGCAAAAATAATCACAGGAAAATAAAAGAAAAATATGCTATAAATGCCTGGTACAACAACACATATAGAAATACAAAAAAAAAGTTAATGAAGACTTCCAAAATAATCCCCATATGATCGGACCTAGACAAAAATAGTGTATGCTGGGAAATCACATGATTACTTCAGATAACAATCACTATATACATGATGCAATAACACAAGAACAAAGTGCCAGTGCCTAAAGATGGGAGAATAAAGTACTAAGTACGACCTTAATGTGTGATCACACCCCATGCATATCGCTGCTTGTAGTCTTGTGCGGCTTCATCAGGGGTTCCTGAATGAGAAATAAGACCCTCCTTTTATAATGCCAATATAAAGAAAATAATTATAATTGTCTGCCGGCGTGCACACAGTCCCGCTGAATAGCGTATCGCGAGTGGAATCAAACATGGTTATGGCAGGAAGTCCAGCCCTAAGCACATGAGTTGGCACACAGGAACTTCCGGTATATGTTCCTAGACCATACATTAACATACAGTCACCTCCACTGAGCAGGAAACAAGAATAAGTGCAGTTAAAGCTTGTGCGCAAAGAACTTCATCAAAGAAATGCCACTGGATAGCATGCGTATGCATCATATCTCTGAGTAGAGCCTATTGTTGTATGGGTCATCAATATCTGATCGGCGGGGGGCCAACACTTGGCACCCCCGCGATCAGCTGTTTGAAAAGTAGGCAGTGTTACATGTGAGCGCTGCTTCCCCTTCACTACACGTTGTCTCCTATGGAGCGATGGCATAGTGTAATTACAACTACTCGCTCCCTTCAAGTGAATGGAGCAAGTACTTCTCATTACACTGCAACACCATAACTTCCAAGACGACGGGCAGTGTAATGGAAAAAGAAGCAGCGATAGCATGGGACATCCCCTCCTCTTCAAGCAGCTGATCTGAACATCATTGAAAAACTCTGAATACACCTCTAAAGAGCAGTGCATGCAAGACGGCCAAGAAATCTCACAGAACTGGAAGACTTTTGTAAGGAAGAATGGATGACAATCCCTCAAACAAGAATTGAAAAACTCTTGGCTGGCTACAAAACGGGTTAACAAGCTGTGATACTTGCCAAAAGGGGTGCTACTAGATAGACACTATTCAGGGTGGCCAATGTTTTGCTTCAGGCTGTTTTCTGTTTTTGTTATTTTGAAAGTGTAAAAGATGAAAATAAGAATTTGGGGGCACATTTATTAAAACCAGCAATTTAGATGCCGGTCTTAATAAAGGCCCTGTGCTGGCAGATGATCCCCCGAAGTTATGAAGAGACACAGACCTCTTTATAGCTTCGGGGCATCCAGCGCAGTTGTAAATGCAAGACAGCTTTCAAGCTGTCTTACATTTAGACCATTTACTACACCTAAAACAGGTGAAGAAATTGATTAATGAGATGGGCATGCCGGCCTGTCCCCTTCCCCACCCACGCCACACCCAAAATTTTTAGACCTGGTGTGAGTGGGGAAAATTCACAGATGGCGACTGAAATACACCTAATTTAGGCGTATATCTGATTGGTAAATGACCCCCTTGGCTTTGTTTTAAGCACAAAGCGAATGTGTCATCTTTAACTGCATGCCTTAGATCATTTCATCTTCAACTTGCTTAACGGTTCACAGTAACAGGGGTGCCCAAACATTGCATGCCACTGTATATCTGGATGGCCATCCTTTATCTCCTTCATCATGGTAGTGCCAAGGCCTTCAGCTCACCAAGCACAATCCAGTACAATCCAGTACATTGTACAGTAGCTGTGTTTAGTATCGTTACTCAGACCCATTCACTTCAAAGGGGTTGAGCTGTGCCTAGGCCATGTGACAGATTAATGTGATGTCACATGCTTAGGCTAAGGGTCCTTTCACACTGGCGTTTTTGTTTTCCGGCATAGAGATCCGTCGTCGGGTCTCTATGCCGGAAAAATCCTGATCAGGATCATCCCCATGCATTCTGAATGGAGAGAAATCCGTTCAGGATGCATCAGGATGTCTTCAGTTCAGGACCGGAACTTTTTTTGGACGCAGCAAATACCGCAGCATGCTGTGCTTTTTGTTCCGTCCAAAAATCCGGAACACTTGCCGCAAGGCCGGATCCGGAATTAATGCCCATTAAAAGGCATTAATCCCGATCCGGCCTTAAGCTAAACGTCGTTTCGGGCATCGCCGGATCCGACGTTTAGCTTTTTCTTAATGGTTACCATGGCAGCCAGGACGCTAAAGTCCTGGTTGCCATGGTAAAATGTAGTGGGGAGCGGGGGAGCAGTATATTTACCATCAGTGCGGCTCCCGGGGAACTCCAGAGTGACGTCAGGGCGCCCTACACGCATGGATCATGTGATCGCATGGATCACGTGATCCATGCGCATGGGGCGCTCTGACGTCATTCTGGAGCGTCCCGGGAGCCGCACGGACTGTAAGTATACCGCTCCCCCGCTCCCCACTACTACTATGGCAACCAGGACTTTAATAGCATCCTGGCTGCCATAGTAACCTGAAAGCATTTCGAAGACTGATCAGGATCCTGATCAGTCTTCTAATGCTTCAGGCGACTTGCGTTCTGACGGATCCGGCGGGACGGCAGTGCCTGCCGGATCCTCAGAACGCAAGTGTGAAAGGACCCTAAGCTGTGAGAAGGCCAGAGGATAAGTCATCAGTAAAGATGAGCGAAGTTTAGAAAAATTAGATTTGGCTGAAGTTAGCCAAGAATCACTATAAATCACTATAAATCGGGTATACCCTGGCCTCTCTGCCTAAGGGTAAGACCACCTGGAGAGGAAATGTGCCAATTAGCCCACAACTGCTTTTCATGTAATAATGAAGATCGCACTGTACAGTAGGTCTTCATTGTTATTGGCAGCGCGGCACCTTTAAAGAACCTTTAAACAGGGGCTGTTGCTGGTATGGGATTTGGCTAGTTAGGTGTGGGGACAATATGCATATTATTGCTGTTCTGGCCTGCAATCTCCTGTAGGTTATTTGACTGTAAACAATGAATATTAATCAGCTCTGGCATACCCACTTCTCCAACCCGAGCGCTCTCCTGCCCTACAGGTGGGAGCCCTTCTTCTGCCATCTGCTTTTCCTCCTTTTCCACATCATCTAATATCAATGGGAATATGTCATCAGGAACATTCAGCTCCTCCTCTCTCTGCATCTTTCTAGGACATGGAGACTTTGAAGGATGATTTGGAAGAAGTAAAGCCAGCAAAAGATGAGGATGGTCATCATTAAGACCTGGCCCCGCTAAGGGGTGCAGACTGGATGGTATTGGTTGGCATGCTGGCAGTGGAATAATGATGGCTTTCATCTTATTGGTATTGAATTACATATCTTAGTTTACGGCGGAAGTAGGAATACGTAAATGTAGGAATAAATAAATGAAACTGATGCAGCATAAGTTTCCCTGCACTCTCCCTGCACTCTCCCTCTCCAATATTCTTCTGTTAATCAATTTCAACAATACTGTCCTTAGCATATGAGCACTTACCACGTCTCTCCCTATGCTCAGCTCACAGGACAATGGCGGAAACTGCGCAGGATGAGGGTTTTATAGGGCTGTGACATCACAAGGGATGGCTATCTGCGGGTTGGCTGGCTGCACTGCATTATGGCTGATCTCGCACATGTAAATGCTATTTTAGGAAAAACTGACTCCCTATTTGAAGCACGAGGAAATTTGGATTCATTGTAAACCAAACTTTTCCTAAACTTTGGACCGAACTCCGCCTTGAATGCTTCACTTTGCTCATTACTAGTTATCTTTATAAAAGTTTTGAAAAACTCCTTTAAAATATCCTGCAGATTACATTCTATGTGCTGCATATGAGTATCGTAAATACTTGTACCATCTACCTCTCCTCACCACTGGTCAGAGATGGAGGCCAGTTTTTCCCTAGAAACCAATCAGTATTGTCTTCAGGACATGTGAGCGGTGTGACAAACAAGGTTTGAATGATCTCTCTCAGCCACTATATCAAGATGAATGTTGTGGAAAGGGGACATATTTAACTTAGTACTATTAACCCATTAGTGACCACCCATACGCCTTTTTACTGCGGTCACTAAGGGGCCTTAGGCTGGGCCACCATAGTCTAAGCGCTGCACGGGACCCTCATGCAGCAGGGAGCGGGGGCCCGACTCTCACATGAGAGCCATGCTCCTGCTCTAAAAGCCCAGACTGGCAATGGTGCCTGCTGCATGTATGGTGCTGACAGACTCTCTCTGTCTCCCATCGGTGCTCTGCAAATGCAATTCCGGGGTGCTGATGTGTGTAAAGGCTGGTTGGGGTCTGATATAGGCAGGGCCAGCCTTTGGGGTGTGCTAGCACAGGGTGCCATGGCAACAGGGTTTTCTGGCCCGGTGGCCGACACAGCTCGCAGACGCTACCAGGGCTGGACTGGCCTGCCGCGGTCCTGGTGACAGGTGGGGGCGGCCGGCGGCAGGGCACAGCAGGAGATGAGCGCTTCCATTGCGCTCATCTCCATAGTCATCTGTATCACTGTCCTCATGATGGCGATACAGATGTCTGTGCTGCAGCAGAGGAGGGAGAGGCGTGTTCCCTCCCTGTTCCTCTGATAGGTTGCCAGCACTAGGCCGAAAGAGGCCTGCATCGCATCACTGACATGGAGGTAAGTATAAGTGTTTTTTTTTTTTTTTTACAATACTGGAACATGATAGGGGGGCTGGCTACTGGCAGATTATGAGGGGGGGGGGGCTACTGGCAGATGATAAGGGGCGGCTACTGGCACATAAGGGGGACTACTGGCACATGATAAGGGGGGGCTACTGGCACATAAGGGGGCTACTGGCACATAAGGGAGGCTACTGGCACATAAGGGGGGCTACTGGCACATAAGGGGGGACTACTGGCACATGATAAGGGGGGCTACTGGAACATAAGGGGGGCTACTAGCACATGATAAGGCCACCTAAGGCCAGCCCCGGATAGGCTCCAAACCAGCCTTGAGTATTTTCCAGCAGGCTGTGTCTCTCTGGCGCAGCCTGCTGGTCAATGTCAAAGAAGCATTGACATTAAAATGCAATGCACTATAGGGATAGTGCATTGAATTTTAAAATCAATCAAAATGTTGTTTATTATAGTCCACTTGTAGGACTATTAAGTGGTAAGAAAAGTTTAAAAAAAACGACATTTATTAATTCCAAAAAATAAAAAAAAATTTTTTTTCCATTGATAATATGCTTTTCAATGAAAAAATTGCCAAAAAAACTCCCCCATATGTTTGGTATTGCCACATTCATAATGATATGCACTAGATAAATATCATGGAAATTATCTCCTATGGTGAACGCCCTAAAAAAGAAAAATTACAGAACTGCTAATTTCTACTTAGTTGCCACTGAAAAAACATAATAACAAGTAATCAAAAAGCATAATTTGCTCCAAAATGATACCAATAAAAACTACAAGTTGTTTTGCAAAAATCAAGCTCTCACACAACTCCATAAAAACAAAAAAAAAAAGTTATGGGTCTTGGGAAGCAGCGATGCAAAAAGATTTTCTTCCTTTAAAAAAAAGGGGTTTTATTGAGCAAAAGTAGTAAAACAGAAAAACTATATGTATTTGGTATTGCAGTAATTGAACTGACCCAGAGAATAAAGACATTGTACCAAAAATTGAACGCCGTAAAATTTATGTATAATATAAAAACTCAGTGGCAGTATTGCTGTTTTTCCCATCTCCCTCCCAGAAAGAGTTAATAAAAGTTAATCAGAAAGTTATGTGTACCCCAAAATGGTGCCATTAAAATTACAACTTGTCCTGCAAAAAACAAGCCCTCATAAAGCTATATAGACTAAAAATATAAAAGAGTTATAGCTTTTGGAAGGTGAGGATGAAAAAAGGAAGAAAAACTTTTGGCCCAAAACAGGCTGGTCATTCAGGGGTTAAAAAAATGAATGAAAAATTAGAAAAACAGACTATCCCCCCCCTTTTTTTTTTACATTTTCCCAATAAAAACAAAAAATACTAAAATAGTAATGGCATAAAAATAATTCCCCATGTATCATTGAAAAAAGGTGCAAAAGTTATTTACACAAACAAAAAAGATGATGTCTTTCAAAGGCATATGTGGACGAGGTGGTGTAAATGACCTGGTCTTGAACTGGTTACGGGTAGTGTTTATAAAAAGTAAAAAATAAAATAAAAATAATAGCTTTTCATTCTTCAACTGTAGAAATGTACACTAAAATAACATGTTAGAATGAGCTTCCTATTTTGTTTCAGTCAATTTGATTATGTATTCAAGAAGGGAGCTATAGCATCAGTTTGTATTTTCTAAATTTTATTTTGTTTTAGTCTATATATATTTTTGCAGTTTTTCACTGTAACAGTAATTTTGTTTTAGTCTATATAATTTTTTCACTGTAACAGCCCCCACATTAGTCACTGGCAGAGCTTATTTGGGGGACATGCCGGTGATCACCTAATGATAATGTGATCTAATATAGTTCAATATCCGCTGCCTCTAGTCACACTGCTCACTGAGTGTGGTGTGCTGAAAAAACTGAAGACAGAAGTGGCCATACCATTGACCTTTTCCTAGATTTCAGGAGAAGAAGATTTTAAACTGGCCCATGTATTTACAATGCCATGGGTTGAAAGTCTAGGCCCATGGACTGTACATCTATAGTACAAATCTCAAACTGATTATTAAAATAAATATAACATGAAATAATCCGCACATATTTGGGGTTACAAAAGAAGAAAAAAAAAAGCTAAATAATAGTGTTAATATTATTGGCCAACATTATGAGACCCATACGCCTATGTATGCATTGCCAATAAAACAGTTAAAGGGGTTGTCTGCGTTCAGAGCTGAACCCGGACATAACCCCTTCTTCACTCATTCAGCATGAATGAGTGGAGCATTGAAGTATTTCATGCTCCGATGCTTCACCTTGCCCCTTGCCCTGCGTACCATGACTTTCCATGGGTATGCTAGGCGGAGGCTTCCGCCTAGTAGAGAGTCCGGTCATGTCACTGGCACTAATGGGCGGTCTTTAGCACTGCCCTAGCCTGTAAAACCACCTAAGGCAGATCTATAGACCGCCCATTAGTATCGGTGACATCACTGGGATCACTGCTCCGCATAGCACTGTGTAACTATAAACAAAGCAGCCCTTGCCCAGCACTGCATTAAAAATGCTCCAATGCTACACTCATCCATGCTAAATTAGTGAAGAAGGGCTTAAGTTCGTGTTCAGCTCTGAACCCGGACAACCCTTTTATTTGAAAGACACCGTTGCACATAAATTCCAATGTAATCTCTCAAAAACAATATATATATATGTTCCACTATATTATGTAAAATCATATTAGCAAAATTGTTTATTATAGAGTCTATTCATTTGTCTTTTTAAGAAGTGTTACATACATAGTTAGCATTTATGTAACATGTGACCTAGAGTAAACTTGTAAACTATTGGAATGTAGAGTTTTCATTGGATAACAGCCAAAGGAAAAAGCATGAACAGGAGAAATCAGTGATTTATATTTCCTCTAAGTAATGATCTGAGATGCAGAATATACAAACTAGATCTGCTTTATAAAACAGAAGATGTTCAGCTATGCAGAATGTGATCCTATAACTATAAGCTATCAACCATTAAAAAGTACACTCAGTTTATATTTTGCTGCGTAACCTTTCTTTTCATTTTTGTCTTTAATATTTATTAAGCTAAATAAAAAAAAATCTTCCAAGTAAAAATAATGCTAAAGGACATCTTAAAGCAGACATTGTCTTTATAGCAGCCACATGGACATAGGAAACGTTTCTGGAGATGACCTGTTGAATAGGGATAAAGATGTCAATCAAAACCTGAATGACAGGGGTGGACAGGATTGTGGACACTTCATGAATATCGAAGACCCCTTTCTCACAGCACAATGCAAGTGCTGCAACCTATAAAACATACATTTAACAAAAACTACACCCTATAGAGGCATAAGAGACATGGCCTTCAATTCAATGCAGGGCCTTCAATTCACTACCCTTATGTTGCTCTCAAAGAAGTCAGTCTAAACGTGGTGGCAAATTCCCTTCAAATCAATCCTATTAAAAGACCATACATTAGCCTCTATGTTTAGGTCAGTAGGTTATGCAGAAATTCTGATTAAGACCTATCTTCAGTGTCATGAATTCACAGTGCATGTAACTTAACCCTTTCCGGAGCGCCAGTTCACTATATATTTCAGGGCAGTCGTCTTTCTTCTGTGCACAGACGTTTAGAAATGCAGTGCAGGAGCGAGAAGGCATAAAAATGGCAGGGATGTTTTTTCACTGTTCCTGACTTCCTCATTGGTCTATAAGCAGCTCTGAAGTTTCCTGCTGGTTGCAGGTTGTGCTATTAACAAAAAAAAAAAGTGTGGAAAACAGACTTACTATAAAATTAAAACAAAAAATACTAAAATAAAAATGACATAAAAATAAAGTCCCAAAATGGCACAAAATAACTTACATAATCAAACAGAAAAAAAAATTCTAGTTTTCTAAGGCGCATATACAAAAAAAAATTGAAAATGCTCCTGGTCAGGAAGAGGGGGTAAATGGCGCTGTCTTGAAATGGTTAGATCTCACAACTTCTCCATGGTTCAAACTTCTGCTCATCACTATTCCAGCATGTAAATATCGCTAGAATGTGTAAAACAGTTGCAGAGTGTGCATCCTGACTTGATCAGCTCACTCACATCATATCTTCTTGAAAGTTTCCCAAAGATAACATGATAATTCTAGTGTCAGCATTAGCATATCAGACCTGGACAGTGTCCAATGTAGAAATCAATACTTGTATGGGCAGAAATGTTTGCTAGAGCCTCATCAGCGAACAAATGCTACCACTCCAAATACCAACATGCAAAGCTCATATTGCCACCAGCACCAACCAAATACCCTTGTAATAACCCCTAGCAGCAACAAATACCACAGTGCAGTACAGCACACCTCCCCAGTAGCAACAACATACAATAATATACCACAAAATGCCTGCTAACAAGTGGCAAATACCACAGTGCAGGGCCGGCCTTTGGTTACATGGAGCCATGTGAGAAAAATCTTTTTGGTGGCCCCACCATTCCAAGACACATACCTCCGCAACCATGCACAATGACCCCTTCATTCATTACTATGGTACTTTCAAAAATAGCTGAGCACTGGCTATTTTTAGCAGTTCCATAGCAGTGAATGAAGAGGACACTGTGCTTGCACAGTAGAAATGGTGCCATACCAAGCTCATTACATAAATATGCGAATATTCGAATCGCTAATTTTAATCTCGAATATCGCCACTTCGAGAATTCGCAGATATTTAGAATGTAGTGCTATATAATCACGAATAGTGTTGATCGTGAATATTCTAATTGCGAATTTATTGCAAATTTATCGTGAATATCGGCACTTAGCAACATCGCTAGCAACCAATAGGAAAGTTGCTTACCCCTTAGTGTTAATCGCGGCTATTCTAATAGCGAATTTTTATCACAAATTAATTACATTGCCGATTTTCTCGAATTTTCAACTTTATGGCAAATATTCAGCCAAAAATTTGCGCAATATCGCGAATTCCAACATTTCCTATGCCGCTCATCGCGACCCAACAGACTAACACCAGCTTCTCTTTGTGCCACATGCTATGCACTGGATATAATAGCTGCATACACTGTGCCCCTGAATACAGTTATGTCACATACTCTGGCCCCTAAAAATAATGCACCACACACACACAGTGCTCTTTATGATCCCTTATATGGTGCCACACAATCTGTGCCCCATATATACATAGCCTCATGCTCTGTGCTGACTGATTTGGTGCCCCTTTATATAATGCCATGATCTGTGCCCCTTTATATAGTGGCAGGATCTATGACCCCTTTATATAGTGTCTCTTACCCGATGCATCTTTTATACAAGTAGTAAGGCTGACTGGTCATGCCTGCATTTGTGGGAGGGGCGGAGGCTCTTCTTAAAGAAGCCACTGCCTCACTCCTGGGCGTGTGTTCTTCAGGTGCACAGGTGCTGCTGGGTGTCATTAGTGAACTAGCTTCTCTGGTGGCAGGATCTCTTTCTTTGCAGCATGGAGCCAGAACGGAATTTTTTTTTTTTTTATTCGCCCTCTGCTATCGTAGCAATGCACGCGGGGTAATACGTAAGTAAGTTGGGCCGTGGCCATCCCTCCTGGCCGGTCGGAACCCGACTTTTCTAGCGAACGGGAGGCTTCGCCTCAGAATCTTCTGCCTCAGGTTTGTTTGTTGGGGCAAAAAATTTCTATTTCTTTTTCAACCTCGTTTGTTAACGAATTAATAAGAATTAGTTCCAATATATCTTGCAAATTTACGTTGGTTGTTTGTCGCATGGAAAATTACTTCAGCTTATACGCAGTTAGGGAACAGTCACCCGGGCTGCATGTGACGTCATGATTGAACATCAGACTCAGCTGTTGTTTGACCTATCGCTGTGGCTGTTCCTTGCCATGTGACTCCCCCTCTCCCAGCCACCACCATCTTTAGACTTCATGTATTTTCCCTGCTTTATGTACTAAAACCCTGATGCACTTTATGCTCTGCTCTTATTCTGAGCGGCATTTCCACGTTCGGCTCTACTTCTGTCTTATACCTGCTTGCACCTTGCTTTATACGCCTCACACCCTCAGATGTATCCGCACGTCTTTTTTGTCCGTCACTTTCGCACTGCTCGTTCCAGACGGCCTTTACATTTTGCTGTTACACATGTTTTACTCTCTGCTCACCGGAGTTGTGTCCACATGTCTGCTATTTTCATCATGCTTCATACTTCAATCACATTCGAGTTGCATTCACCCGTTGGCTGTTCACACTTGGCTGTTGCATCATGTTGTTGTGTGTGGTTAGAGCTGCGTTTATGCGTCGGCTAGTATACCATGTTTGCTCTGCTCACAGTCAGAGCTGCGTTCACATGTCTGCTGTTACAACAGGTCATACGAGGCTTGTTTTCAGAGGTGCATTCACGTTCGCTGTCACATCATGTTCATGCTCCACTCACATTTAGAGCTGCTGTTATACCTATTTTCGTTCTCGGCTCACTCACAGAGGGGCCTTTACACTTACTCAGTCAAATTCACGACCAGAGCTGCGTCCATACGTCTATTGGCATATCATGTTTGCTCTACTCACTCCCAGAGCTGCGTTCACACGTCCATTGTTACTACAGGTTCTTTCCAGGCCCATTTCTAGAGCTGCGTTCATGTCATTTTCACAGCACGTGTCACGCTCCATTCACAACCAGAGCTGCCGTTATACCAATTGTTTGCTCTGCCTATACCCAGAGTTGTGTTAACACTTCTACTGCTACAACAGGTTTTATACCCCACTTGCCAGAGCTGCTTTCCATGTCGGCTGTCACTTCGAGTTAATAATTTATTCACATCCAGGGCTGCGTCTGCATGTCTGTGTTTGCATCCTGTCCTCTGCTCCGTTCGCTGCTGGAGCTGTGTTCATGTGTCCGCAGATGCATCACGTTAATAGTCCGCTCACGTTCAGTTTGCATTCTTACGTCTGCTTTATACCATGTTTTTCATGCTCTAGCCATACTCAGAGCAGCGCTCATACATTGTTACTCACATCCTGAGCGGCATTCACCCATCTGCTGCTACACCATGTGTTACATTCTGCTCCCACTCAAAGCTGCATTCTCCTGTTACTTGCTACACTCAGTAGTCTCAACGGGGCACTCCGCACCCACTGCTTAGTACTCTCCTGGTAAACATGGCTGCTTTCTTTTCAGGCTTACGTTTTTACTCGGTGGTGTAAAAAAAAAAAAAAAAAATCCTTTTAAATCATGATTCGTGTTCACTCAGCTTGGTCTCCTTTACTCCTGGTTTGCTTTCACTCAGATTGGTCTCCTGCCTAGTTCAACTATACAGCTTCTCAGCGGAGGCCAGTGGGCCTACCATGTTTTACAAGTGGTTCTTTTGTTTGTTGGGAAGGTACTGTACCTTCCCTATGGCTTCGGGGGTCCAACGATTGCTACGGCCCCATGGCTTCGGGGGTCCGACGACTGCTTCGGCCCCATGGCTTCGGGGGTCCAACGACTGCTTCGGCCCCATGGCTTCGGGGGTCCGACGACTGCTTCGGCCCCATGGCTTCGGGGGTCCAACGGCTGCTACGGCCCTATGGCTTCGGGGGTCCGACGACTGCTTCGGCCCTATGGCTTCGGGGGTCCGACGATTGCTACGGCCCTATGGCTTCGGGGGTCCGACGACTGCTTCGGCCCTATGGCTTCGGGGGTCCGACGACTGCTTCGGCCCCATGGCTTCGGGGGTCAAACGGCTGCTTCGGCCCTATGGCTTCGGGGGTCCGACGACTGCTTCGGCCCTATGGCTTCGGGGGTCCGACGACTGCTACGGCCCTATGGCTTCGGGGGTCCGACGACTACTACGGCCCCATGGCTTCGGGGGTCCGACGACTGTTTCGGCCCTTTGGCTTCGGGGGTCCGACGACTGCTATGGCCCCATGGCTTCGGGGGTCCGACGACTGCTTCGGCCCATGGCTTCGGGGGTCCGATTACCTGTTTTCAGTCCTGCCCGGTTGGTTGACCATCCATGGTGCCAGGCTGATTGGGCCCAAATGTCCCACATTCATATCTGCTTCCCTGACCACCGGCATACGGCCCACGTTTTAAACTAAAGTCTGTCACCTGCGGGGTTCAGTCAGGTTCACTTGTTACTCAACTAAGTTTCCTGCTCCTTATGTTCTTTAAGTGTTACACCTTATTGATGTCCATTGTCCGCTATGCTCCAGGATCACACTTCAATTACCGGAGCTCAAATCTTTAGGGTCACCTGCCATGTTGGTCAGGTCTCATTTTTCAACAATATTCGCCTGCCACGGTATTCAGGCCACATAGGTTAATGGTAGACTCCGATACCAGGTCGGTTTTCCCGTTTTGGATTAAACCATTCTCAGGGGTTCATAGAAGAATGCAGGGGCCATGGCAAGCAGATAGATGATGTCTGGGGAACTATTCAAGGATTCCCTTCCTACGTTCATGGTTTCTTTGGCCCCTTACTTCTTGCATAGTCTAGGCAGGCAGGTTTCTCTTTCGGTTCCACAAACTCTGGAGGCCATGGCACTTGTCAGTACTAGAACCACAGTTCACCAGGTTCAGAAGCGGAATGAAGGACTGGGAATATCTGCAACATCGAGCATCATGTCTCTGGTTTCGTCATTTGCAAGCTGTGATGTACGTCTCCTTAGGGTTTTGCCGCATACTTCCTGAATGTGCGGTCTAGATTGCCGATGCCTTGCCGTTGGTCACGGATTTGTTTGCACTTTCATTGTGTTTCTTTATAACCTACTTGGATTGGCTTTTTGCCCCCTTTAGGCCTACCCACGGCTATGGCTAAGGGCACAATTCAAGCCATTAAGTTAGGTTTAGCTAGCACACGGCTAGCCGGGTTAGGTTGTTCTTGATGTTTATCTCCCTAGGGTTCATCAAGCGTCGTTGGCTGTAGCCATGACCACAAGTAGTAAGGCTGACTGGTCATGCCTGCATTTGTGGGAGGGGCGGAGGCTCTTCTTAAAGAAGCCACTGCCTCACTCCTGGGCGTGTGTTCTTCAGGTGCCCCACCCTCCCTCCCTTCTCTTTTCATTTCCACAGGGTATGCCCCCTTTAGGCCTACCCACGGCTATGGCTAAGGGCACAATTCAATCCATTAAGTTAGGTTTAGCTAGCACACGGCTAGCCGGGTTAGGTTGTTCTTGATGTTTATCTCCCTAGGGTTCATCAAGCGTCGTTGGCTGTAGCCATGACCACAATACCTCTTTATACAGTGTCTCATGTTGTGTTTCCCACTGTAGTGCCTCAAGTTCTTTGCCCCTACAGCATCTCATTGTCTGTTCTCCCCCTTACAGTGCCTTATGGTCTGCTCTGCCTTATAGTGTACCTCATGGTCCAAGGCCCTTATAGTGCGCCTCATGGTCTGCGCATGCCACCTGCAGCCCAAAAAAGCTCCAAATAGTGGAGCAGGGAACTACATGTTACCTGCCTTGCCATTTGGCATTCTTTTGTGATGAAAGCGGCGCAATAACATTATCGAGCCACCTGCAACATTCCACAGATGCAGAATGTTTCAGCTGTGGTGTGTGTCTGCCCTTTCATAGTAATTATGCACTGTTAGGACCCCCTAACAGGAAGAATACCCCTTTAGTGATCTCAGACAGTCAAAAACCCCTTAATTGACCCTTCAGAATAGAATTCCCCCTTTGTGTCCTCAAACAGTAGTTATGCCCCCTTAGTGTCCCCACATAGTAGTTATATCCCCTTAATGTTGACATACAGTAGTTATGCCTCTTAGTGCCCACGCACAGTAGAATGCCACATAGTGCCCCAGCACAGTAGTTATGCCCGCTTTTTGCCCTCACACAGTAGTTATGCCCCCATAGTGCTCCCACACATGTTATGCCACCTTGGTGCCCACTCACAGTAGTTATGCTTCCTTAAAGCCCACACACAGCGGAATTTCCCATGGTACAGACTATCGTAGTTATGCTCCCATAGTGCCCCCCACACAGTAGTTATCCACATGTATATAAAATGAGGATGCTCGGACTGGGAGAAAATGTCTGTATGTGGGTAAGTAACTAACTGGCTGAGTGACAGAAAACAGAGGGTGGTTATTAACGGTAGATACTCAGATTGGGTCACTGTAACTAGTGGGGTACCTCAGGGGTCAGTATTGGGCCCTATTCTCTTCAATATATTTATTAATGATCTTGTAGAAGGCCTGCACAGTAAAATATCTATTTTTGCAGATGACACTAAACTGTGTAAAGTAATTAACACTGAAGAGGACAGTTTTCTGCTACAGAGGGATCTGGATAGATTGGAGGCTTGGGCAGAAAAATGGCAGATGAGGTTTAACACTGACAAATGTAAAGTTATGCACATGGGAAGGAATAATGCAAGTCACCCGTACATATTAAATGGTAAAACACTCGGTAACACTGACATGGAAAAGGATCTAGGAATTTTAATAAACAGCAAATTAAGCTGCAAAAACCAGTGTCAGGCAGCTACTGCCAAGGCCAATAAGATAATGGGTTGCATCAAAGGGGCATAGACGCCCGTGATGAGAACATAGTCCTACCACTTTACAAATCACTGGTTAGACCACACATAGAGTACTGTGTACAGTTCTGGGCTCCTGTGAACAAGACAGACATAGCAGAGCTGGAGAGGGTTCAGAGGAGGGCAACTAAAGTAATAACTGGAATGAGGGATCTACAGTACCCTGAAAGATTATCAAAATTAGGATTATTCACTTTAGAAAAAGACGACTGAGGGGAGATCTAATAACTATGTATAAATATATCAGGGGTCAGTACAGAGATCTGTCCCATCATCTATTTATCCCCAGGACTGTGACTGTGACAAGGGGACATCCTCTGCGTCTGGAGGAAAGAAGGTTTGTACACAAACATAGAAAAGGATTCTTCACTGTAAGAGCAGTGAGACTATGGAACTCTCTGCCTGAGGAGGTGGTGATGGTGAGTACAATAAAGGAATTCAAGAGGGGACTGGATTTATTTCTGGAGTGTAATAATATTACAGGCTACAGCTACTAGAGAGGGGTCATTGATCCAGGGAGTTATTCTGATTGCCTGATTGGAGTCGGGAAGGAATTTTTTTTTCCCCTTAAGTGAGGAAAATTGGCTTCTGCCTCACAGGGGTTTTTTACCTTCCTCTGGATCAACTTGTAGGAAACAGGCCGAACTGGATGGACAAATGTCTTTTTTCGGTCTTATATACTATGTTACTATGTTACTATGTTATTCCCCCTTAGTGCACCCTCATAGTAGCTATCCCTCCTTAGTGCTCCCACACAGTAGACATGCCTCCAAAGTGTCCACACTAATTAGTAATGGTTACTTAGTGCCACACACAGTAGTCATGTCACTTAATTGTCCCCAAAGAGTAAAATGCTACACATTAAAAGGCCCTCTTAGTGTCCTCATCCAGTAGTGCTGCCTGACTAGTGCCCTTGTCCAGTAGTGCTACTTCCTTAGTGGCCCATCCAGTTGGTCTGCCCTCTTAATGCTCTCATCCAGTAGTGCTGCCTCCTTAGTGCCCCATTCAGTAGTGCTGCCCTCGTAGTGCCCCATGCAATAGTTCTGCCTCTTTTGCCTCCCATCCACTAGTGCTGCCTTATTAGTGTGGCCATCCAGTAGTTTTGCCCTCGTATTGCCCAATCCAGTAGTGCTGCCTGCTTAGTGTTATGAAAATTAAAAAAAATGTAATACTCGCCTCGCAGCCTCATTTAAGTGAAGAACATCCTGCTCTCTCTAGCAGTAGATGTGATCTGGTGACGACATTGCACCTCCAGAGCTGTAGAGTAAAGAGGCCAAATTCCAGCCTAGCAGGCGCAATGTGTGGATCCTGTGGACGCAGATACATTTGAGTTCAGGGGCGCTCGGTAAGTAGGTGTGGGTGAATTATCCCGGTGAGTGGGTGCCTGCAAAAAGGGACTATGAAGAGTCCAGGGTAGTGTGGCTGTGTGGTTATACAGGTCACACACTCTAAGGCCAGCCCTGCCACAGTGCACCACCACTGGCAGCAGCATTGTCCTCCTTCTCACACAATCCCCATTGGCAGCACTTTTGTCCCCCCTTCCCAAACATTGGCAGCAGCATGTGCCATTCTCACCACCTCCTCAATGACTGCAGTATTGTCCCCCAAATTGTACTTTCCCACTAGCAGCAACAATAGTTCAATTACCACTCCTCACAGACTGGCAGGAGCACAGGTAATGGTGGAGGTGGGAGGGTGATTGTTAGGCTATATCTCCCAGCTACTCTCTTTACTGCAGTTAATTTTTAAACAATACTGGTCATTCTGTTGTCATTATTAGTACAGTTTCTGCTTTGGAGTTCTAGATTGATGTACAAGGGGATTGGCCCAGGCGGCAAATGTTCATCTGCCCCAACCCCCACCTCCATGATCCTCTGAATAGATTAGAATATCATTGAAAACCTAATTTTCAGTACTTCAATTCAAAGTGAAACTCTATTTCAAGCGTTTATTTCTTTTAATATTGATGATATTGTTGAGCGCAGAGTGTTTAGTCTGCTCTGTCTGAACCGGTACGTTCCTAAACTTGCATGTGGTCTGTTCAACCTTACAATGTATTGGCTCCACTGAGACAATCTTCTTATCTCCACCAGTAATGTGAGACTTGTTTAGTCTCATGCCTGGCTCGTTTCATTTAGTTTCTGTGCATACATTAATGATTCAAAATTCTAATCCGAACATTGGTTTGTGGCTCATTAACAAACCCGAGTTCGGATTCAGATTTTGAAACATTAATGTATGTGCAGAAGCTAACGGTGAAGGGCCAGGCACGAGATAAAATGATTTTTAATCCAGAATTGTTGGCCTGCTGAAAAGTCTGTATAGTATAAGAACTAAATGCTTGGCAGGGGCTCCTTTTGAATAACTTATTGCATCAATGTGGTCAGCGTTGGACTGAAGTCCCTTGGGCACACCAGGGAAAATTATTCTGAAGGCCCACCCTCTGTGTATATTGGACCTTAAGGGCCCAGTGTTACTAGAGTTGAATTACCGGCAGAGATTGGGCCCACCAGAGGATCCTCTGGTGCTCTGATGGACTAGTCTGACTCTGAATGCAGTGGGGCATGGAGGCGATGTGTTATAGAAGCACAGGCTGCTTTGATAGTGATAGTGCAGCTTATATGCATTGTTGGGTCTGGTGTATCTCATTTTCCTCTTGACAATACCCCATAGATTCTCTATGGGATTTAGGTCAGGTGAGTTTGCTGGCTAATTAAACACAATGATACCGTGGTTAACAAAATCAGGTATTGGTGCTTTTAGCAGTGGGTGTGTTGTCACGTCGTGCTGGAAAATGGAATCAGCATCTCCATAAAGTTTGTCAGCAGAGCAAAGTATGAAGTCCTCCAAGGTTTTATGGTAGACAGCTGTTCTGACTTTGGACTTGATATCCTGTAACCTCAGCAGATGACATGGCTGCCCAAACCATCACTGGTTTGGGAAATTTCATTCTGGAAATCAACCAACTTGGGTTGTATGCCTCTCCACCTGTCCTCTTGACTCTGGGACCTTGATTTCCAAATAAAATGGATATTTGCTTTCATCTGAAAAAGGACTTTGGTCCACTGAGCAATAGTCCAGTCTCTTTTCTCCTTAGCCCAGGTAAGATGCTTCCAATGTTGTTTTTGGGAGATGAGTGGCTTGACACAAGGAATGCAATACTTTTAGACCATGTCCTGGTTATGTCTGTGTGTGGTGGCTCTTGAAGCACTGAATCCAGCTGCAGGCTACTCCTTGTAAATCTCCCCCAAATTTTTGAATTGCCTGTTGTTATCCCTCTTGCTTGTGTAACTTTTTTCTACCACACTTTTTCTTCCATTCAACTATCCATTAACATGCTCGGGTACAGCACTTAGGTACAGCTTCTTTAGCAATGACCTTTTATGGCTTACCCTCCTTGTGGAGGGTGTCAATGACTGTCTTATGGACAACTGTCAGGTCAGAAGTCTTCCCCATGATTGTGTAGCCTACTGATCGTGTTTTGTGTTGATTTGCTGATTAGAGTGTAACACTACAAGTCTAAAATATAGAACTTTTTCACAATATTCTTATTTTGTGTTTTCATTAGCTGTAAGCGACAATCATTAACAATAAAATAAATAAACACTAGAAATATCACTCAATAATGAAAACATATTTAACCCCTTAAGGACCGGGGGTTTTGGGATTTTTGCGTTTTTGTTTTGCGCTCCCTGCCTTCCAAAAGCCATAACATTTTTATATTTCCGCTCACATTGCCATATGACGGCTTATTTTTTGCGGGACAAGTTGTACTTTTTAACGCTACCATTTATTTTTGCATGTGATGTAGTGGGAAACGGGAAAAAAATTCCAAATGGGGTGAAATTGCAAAAAAAAAGCAATTTCACCACAGTTTTATGGGTTTTTAAATTACAACGTTCGATTTGCGATAAAAATGACTGGTTAATTTTATTCTTCAGGTCAGTACGAATCCGGCAATACCTAATATGTATAGTTTTTCTTGCGTTTTGATAGTGAAAAAAAAAATTAAAAGTGGGAATTTTTTTATTTTATTTTTTTGTCGCCATGTTTTGACCCCTATAACTTTTTTGTAATTATGCGTATGGAGCAGTGTAGGGGCTCATTTTTTGCGGGGCAATCTGAACTTTTAATTGATACCATTATGGGGTGCGTATGATGTTTTGATCACTTTTTATTCATTTTTTTAGGAAATGAAGCGCCCAAAATGGCGAATTAGCCATTTGGACGCTTTCTTTCCGTTTTTATGTTTACCGTATGGTGAATATTTTTAATATTATTATAGTATGGGTGTTTTCGCACATTGCGACACCCATTATGTGTAATTTTTTATTTTTTTATTTATTTTATTTTCATTTTGGGGAAAGGGGGGTGATTTGAATTTTTATATTTTTTTTATTTAATTTTTATTTTTTAAACTTTTTTTTTTTTTTTTTTACCACTTTCTTATAGTTCCCATAGGGAACTATAAGATGCAATCATCAGATTGTTATTTCATATATTCCAATGCAATAGCATTGGAATATATGAGAAAATCGCATATTTCCTATGGAGCCTATTACAGTCATAGGCTCCATAGGAATACTGTAGTACCCTAGGTTTCATTCACAGAAACCTAGGGTACTACATGCATGCCCGGCTCCCCTTGTGGCCATCAGGGGAGCCGGAGCAAAAACCGAAAGTGAAACTTTCGGTTTATGCGCGATCAGATGCCGTGGTCAGGATTGACCACGGCATCTGAGTGGTTAAATGTCCGCGATCGGCATCGCTGCCGGTCGCGGACATGAGCTGCGGGTGTCAGCTTGATGAATCAAGCTTTTACCCGCAGCTCGGGCGCCCGCTCCGTGCGGGAGCGGGCGCCATCTTTAAAGTGCGGACGAAGGGCGTACATGTACGTCCTTCGTCCTTAAGAGGTTAAAGGGGTTATCCGAGTTATGGGAAAAAACTAAAACCTCATAAAACTCATCAGGACATACATATTCATTAGTTAAGCTTGATTTCTTCAGAGAAAACCCCATACTTACAGCATTTCCTGGTTCTGTTATTGCTGTGTTTACATGCTGAAGTACATGCTGAGGGGGCGTGTAACAACAATGCCTCAGCTCTCCCTCATGAATATTTGTGGGTGTGAACAAGCTGACTTTCCCCTCACCCTGCTCTGCACATCCCAACTGTGCATAAAAAAACAGGCACATGATCATCTCCTAGCTCACACAGGCAGAAGATCTACCTGTCCCATATCTATATCTGTATCTAAGCCATATCTGTATCTAAGCTTTATCTATGCTATATCTGTATCTAAGCCATATCTGTATCGAAGCCATATCTGTATCTAATCTTTATCCATGCTATATCTGTATCTAAGCCATATCTGTATCTAAGCTTTATCCATGCTATATCTGTATCTAAGCCATATCTGTATCTAAGCTTCATTCATGCTATATCTGTATGTAAGCCATATCTGTATCTAATCTTTATCCATGCTATATCAGTATCTAGGCCATATCAGTATCTAGGCCATATCAGTATCTAGGCCATATCAGTATATAAGCCATATCTGTATCTAAGCCATATCTGTATCTAAGCCATATCTATATCTACGCTATATCTTTATCTAACTATATCTGTATCTAAGCCATATCTGTATCCAAGCTTTATCCATGCTATATCTGTATCTAAACCATATCTGTACATAAGCTTTATCCATGCTATATCTGTATCTAAGCCATATCTGCATCTAAGCAATAACTATATCTGTATCTAAGCTTTATCCATGGTATATCTGTATCTAAGCCATATTTGTATCTACGCTTGAATCATGCTATATCTGTATCTAAGCTATATCTGTATCTAAGCTATATATGTATCTAAGCTATATCTATATCTAAGCGTTATCCATACTATATCTGTATCTAAGCCATATCTGTATCTAAGCCATATCTGTATCTAAGCCATATCCATGCTATAACTGTATATAAACTATATATGCATCTAAGCTCTATCTAAGCTATATCTGTATCTAACCAATATTCATATCTAAGCCATATCTGTATCAAAGCTTTATCTAAGCTATATCTGTATCTAAGCTATGTATGTATTGAAACAATGTCTGTATCTAAACTATATATGTATCTAATGCTGTACATGTATGTAAGCTATGTATGTATCTAAGTTATATATGTATCTGAGCTATATCTATATTAGATAGATATAGCTTATTTATATACATGGGCGTAGCTATAGGGGGTGCAGAGGTAGCAGTCGCTACCGGGCCCAGGAGCCTGAGGGGGCCCAAAGACCCTTGTGTCATATAGGAAGACACACAAAGCACTGAGGAAAAGGGGGCCCAAGCTGAACTCTTGCACCAGGGCCCATGAGCCGTTATCTACGCCCCTGTTTATATATATATATATTTAACTTAGAAACATATATATCTTAGATACCATTCAAGCTTAGATACAGTTATAGCTTTGATACGGATATAGCTCAGATACATATATAGCTTAGATACAGTGCAAGCTTAGATACAGATATAGCATAGATATAGCTATATCTATAAGACGGACATACGTCTGTATCTAATGTATATCTGTATCTAAGCTATGTATCTAAACAATGTCTATCTAAACTATATATGTATCTAAGCTATGTATGTATCTAAGTTACATATGTATCTAAGCTATCTATGTATCCGAGCTATATCTATATTAGATAGATATAGCTTATTTATATATATAACTTAGATACATATATATCTTAGGTACAGTTCAAGCTTAGATACAGATATAGCATAGATATAGCTATATCTATAAGACGGACATATATCTGTATCTAATCTATATCTGTATCAAAGCTATGTATGTATCTAAACAATGTCTGTATATAAACTATATCTGTATCTAAGCTGTATATGTATCTAAGCTATGCATGTATCTAAACTATATCTGTATCTAAGCTGTATATGTATCTAAGCAATATATATATCTAGGCTATAGCCATCTAAGTAATATCCATATTAGATATATATAGCATATATAAAAAATAATATTGAAATTAAATTAGGATTTATACAAGTTTTCAGATATTTTAATTAAAGACTTTTTCTGAGTTAAAACTCAGGCAACCTCTGTAAATTACAAATGAATGGATACACTGCCCGATTTCCCCTCTGTTTCTCCAGCACAGCTCCCTGGTTCTCTCGCTGCTGATGTCATATTCTTGGCTGCAGCAGTGACGCTACATGCACAGGTCCCCGCTGGAGCCAATTACTGACCTAAGCTGTCCACGGGACTTGTCTGCACAGAACGTCACCGCTGAGGGTCGAACCGCATCGCAAGAAGAACCAGAGGAGAAAACAGGTAAGTGTGCATTAATTTGTTATTTTAGGCCACTTACAGGGGTTGCCCGAGTTTTTATATATATATTCAGACAACCCCTTTAACCTCTTAAGGACCAGAGGTTTTTTATTTTTTGCAGTTTTTTTTTGCACTCCCTGACTTCCCAGAGCCTTCACTTTTTTACATAGCCAAATGAGGGCTTGTTTTTTGCTGGACAAGTTGTACTTTCCAACGCCAACATTTAATATTGCATATGATGTAGTGGGAAGCGGGAAAAAAATTCCAAATGGGGTGAAATTGCAAAAAAAAAGCAATTCCACCACAGTTTTGCGGGTTTTTAAATTTTTACGTTCGATGTGTGATAAAACTGACTGGTTACTTTTATTCTACAGGTCAGTACGAATCCGGCGATACCTTATATGTATAGGTTTTCTTGCGTTTTGATAGTGAAAAAAAAATTCAAAAGTGGGAAAAAATCTGTTTTACTTTTTTGTCGCCATGTTTTGATCCCTATAACTTTTTTTTAATTATATGTAAGGAGCCGTATGGGGGCTCATTTTTAGCGTCATAATCTTATCTTTCTATTTATACCATTCTAGGGTGTGCATGACTTTTTGATCACCTCCATTTGGACGCTTTTTCCGTTTTGCTGTTTGACGTATGGGGAATATTTTTTTCATATTTTCATACTATGGGCGTTTTCACACATTTCGACACCCGTATGATGTGTATTTTTTTATTTTGGCAAAAGGGGGGTGATTTGTACTTTTATGTTTTGTTTTTTTAACTTTTTTTTTATTTATTTTTTAAGCTTTTATATAGTTCCTATAGGGAACTATAACTTACAATAATCTGATTGTGATTATCATACATTCCAATGCAATAGCATTGGAATGTATGAAAAAATCGCATATTTCCTATGAAGCCTATTACAAGCAAGGCTCCATAGGAAATACTACAGAGCAGCCTGGGTTTCATTTATAGAAACCCAGGCTACTACAGGCGCGCTCCGGCTCCTCCGATTGCCACACGGGGGAGCTGGAGCACAACCGAAAGTTTTACTTTCGGTTTGGATCGCGCGCAGATGGGCATCTGAGGGGTTAAATGTCCACGATCGGCATTGCTGCCGGTAGCGGACATTAGCCTCGGGTGTCTGCTACAAGAACCATGTAGACACCCGCGGCTAAGGCGCCCGCATGAAGCAGGAATGGGCGCCATCTTTTAAGACCAGACACAGGGCGTGCATGTGTCCTTAAGAGGTTAAAAGCCTGAACGCAGAACGTATCAGGACACAGAATGTCATAATCAACAAATATAAAGTCTCCAAAACTTAAGTGAATTTTACAAGTGTGTTACATGAATACATAAATAAAAATGACAATCCAAAGGGATAGAAAACGTGCCTCAATTATGCCATTTCCAAAAGTGACTTTATGTGCTTCTTGACGGTTACACATTAGAATATAGTTTGAATAAAATGAGCCATGTAAAACCCAATTATTATTTTAATCATATTCGTATTTCCACATTCAATAACAGTGTCTTTACTATTATAAGAAGACAAAAGGGAAAGTTCAGTAGACATGATTTTAAATATGCAACCTTAAAAAAGCTCTGTAACTCTGGCTCTAATGAATTAATCAAACCTCACAGAGATTTTTGGCTTCAGGGGTTTTCACCAATCATTTACTTAACCAAAAGTAATAGAATTCTCAAACATTTGTATAAATGCGTAGTAATTATAGTGGTGTTCGGCATTAAAGCAGAAGCAAATCTTAATTCATTTTGAAGAAGCTTGAGACAATCATACATCTATTCAGCCAATAACATGCAGATCCTCTGGTTTTTGTTGCCACAAAAGGTTCAGAGATCCATAATAATGTTCCACAGCATTTTTATTTGAATGGTAAAGCATAATAATTGCTTCTCTGGTGATTTTTAGAATGGAGATTTACTCCTGGGCTGGAGTATAACAAGATCTTAAACTTTGCAGCTCTGTTTTTGTTAACTGATGGCATTAGATGAATATAGTTTAAGATCGATAATAGTCCAATCTGGAATGGTTAGATGACAAGCAAGAAGTGCACACTTTCAATAGCAAAATCACAATCATGGAGATCACTGGAAGGTGATGGTAAAGCTGTTTGTTGGAACTCCAGCATACACCTTTTCAGTGTATATTTATTTATTTTTCAGTGTTCTGTCTTCATACACGTTCACACAGTGTGCAGTCTGACATTCAGCATAGACCATTCCTGTCTTCCAAATAAGAGGACTGTTCTTTGTAGTCTAACTTGTTTATTGGTCAATAGGTCGTATATATGTGATTGATTGATAAAACAGATATGCTTTTGCAAGGATAGTGGAGTTTGAGAAGGAGACATGCATAGGACAGCTTTGTACTGTGTCCTGGAAACTGGAGACTTCTCTTTCCCCAGGATGCTTTTGACTCCCACAATGCTGTGCACCACCCACAATGCAGTAGTCTTTGTAACAGGAAAACAAAGTGTAATATACTTTAACACAGATAGATGGTTCTATAACCACACTAAACACTTCTGAATACCATGACTGTGGCAGACCACTCCCCGCCTGGCGTCAACAGATGCCACTAGTAGTGAATCCTTCATTCTTAGCAACCCATTTTGGTTAGTGATGGGATCAAGCTTTTTCAAAGAGCTATACTTGGAGACTGTTTGGCTTTTGGAGAGGTAGTGTGTTTCTTTAGCATAACATTTATGTTGTATAGTGCGAATTATTATGTTCTTGGAATTTTCCGAATTAGGAGCGGTAAAGGCATGTTTGCAATGATGCCAACCTTTGCAGGGCTTCTGGCTCACAGTTAATGTCGACTTGTAAGACTGAGCTATATGAACTACACAGGCTATAGCACAAACAAGCAACATCCAGGTGTAGAACCTGTTGAAACTATGGGATTAGAGTTGGTGGTCTGAAGTCACAGTACATAGAACAGATACTTCAGGTCGGATTTCTTCATCGGTATCTGGGTTTACCAATTCAAACATGTGGGATCTGATACTGCAAGACGTTGATTGGTACAGGAATGCTGGACCCGTAAACCATATTGTGTCCTGAAGGTGGCGCAGTGAGACGGATCTAGTCACGTGGTCTGCAGGATTATGGAGTGTGGGAACATAGTGCCACTGTTTAGGACAAGTGGATCTCCTGATCCTTAGCACCCAATTGCTGACATAGGCGTAAAAGTGTCTGGTTTCATTGCAAATATATCCTAGGACTACCTTGCTGTCCATGTAAAACTCGGCTTCCTCAATTTCCAGGTTTATTCCTGTCGTTATAAGTTCAGCCAACTCCACTGCAAGCATAGCAGAGCTCCAGTCTGGGAATCGTGTGTTCGCGGAGTGGCGCCAGTTTTGTCCGGCTTATGACAAACTCTATATGGCATTGTTCTATGGTCTTTAGGTCTATGGTCTTTAGGTATGCTACTGCTGCAATCGCCTTGACTGAAGTGTCACAGAAGATATATAGTCTTTGCATCTTGACTTCAGTTGGCACGGAAGCATACGGTCGTGTCACATGAAGGCTGGACAGCTTCGAGAGACTTCCTCTAACCTGTCCTCCATGGGAAGTGGATCATCCCAATCAGACTTCTCTGTGGTACAGTCTCTTAACATCATTTTACCTTGGATGGTAACAGGAACTACGAATCCCACAGGATCATATAAGCTGTTTATGGTAGATAGGACTCCTCTGCTTGTGAAGGGCTTTTTTTCCTTGCTGATTTGAAAGGTAAATGTGTCTGCCTCTAAATTCCAGAGCAAACTGATGCTCCGCTGCATGGGAAGGGAGTTGGTGCTAAGATCCTAGGCTTTTAGATAATTTGAATGGTCTTGAAATGAGAAGGCCTCCATTAACTCATGGCTGTTGGAGGCGATTTTGTGCAACCTCAAATTAGATAGAGGGAGCATTTCTGGAGCCTGTTTTAGGAGACTCATTGCAGTCTCGTTCGTGGGTGTGGAATTCAAGCACAAAGTCCACAAAGAATTTTTTTTCCACAAAGGACATGACATCTGACCCATACAGTACTTTGCTTCACCCTCTCAGGCTAAATGTCTGAGACCATAGATAGAGACTGCAGGGGAAGGACTGTTTCCGAAGACGTGCACTCTCATATGGTACTCTACAATGTCTTCATTGGGGTCATTGTTACGGTATCAGAAGAGCCTCAAGTAGTTTCTGTGTTCTTCCTTGATAAGGAAGCAGTGGAACATCTGTTTTATTTCGGCAATAAATGATACGGAATCTCTGCAGAAGCGGAGAAGTACCTCTAGAAGTCTGTTGTTGAGGTCTGGACCAGACAGTATGACATTGTTTAGCGAGATGCCTTCGAACCTGGCGCTTGAGTCGAATACAACTCTTAGATGCCCTGGTTTTTTAAGATGATACACGCCAAATATGGGTAAGTACCAGCACTCCTCTGAGTCTTGGAGTGCAGGTGCCATTTCTGCTTGGTTGTTCTGGAATATTCTTTCCATGAAGGTAAAAAAATGTTCTTTCGTCTCTGGTGTCCTCTCAATTTTGTGCTTGAGGGAGATAAATCGACTGTAGACAAGTTCTTTGTTTTTAGGTTAGTGTTGTCTCCGGGGTTTAAACGGTAAAGGTGTGACCCAGCTTTTTGACTTGTCTTTTACTATTCCTAAATCCATGATATCCAAGAACAGCCTGTCTTCTATGGACATTGCAACCCTGTTGTCTTGTATTGTCCTGTGGAAGGCTGTGCACCCTAAATGATCTTGCTCACCATGGCAGGCGTGGTCTTCACAGGAGGGATCTGTGAAAGGACAAGGCACAGGAGCGCTGTGTGGCAATTCTTTTTTCAGGAAACTGCTCTGACATGGCTGTAATAAGGAATGCTGTCAATTTTCCAGTGTGTTGGTGAGCATACTGTTGACTGAGGTTGGCTTGTGTGCTCCTCCTAGAGAAACGTCATGACACATCTTAGGTCAAGTCTCTGGCGTATCGAGCGTTTTGGGGACTGTTAATCTGTCCTCTAGCCTTGTGAACTCGTAGTATGTCTCTTCCAAGGTGTAAGACTCGGAAGATCAGGGCTTCTGTATCCAGTTCCAGTATCAGGTGAGCTATAAGCCTCAGGTGGGGGTGGTATGCCGCTACCCCTGGAGTAGGTATCTCAAAACGGTTGTCAGAAATGTGATTGCACTCCAGTATGGTTGGCAGGGACAAGCAGGTATAACCATCTATGGACTCTACCTTGTACCTAGTTGTCTTCCTCCCTGCCGTCTCAAAGGTACCAGCACATGTCCTTAAGGAGTAGGAACAACCAGGCCCAACAATGTTGAAGATGTCGAAGAAGGTGGATTTAGTTAAAGAACTGTTGCTTTGATCATCTAACAGAGTACCATAGTTTATAAGGTCGAACAAAGACATCTGTCCACCCAGTTCGGCCTGTTATCCTGCAAGTTGATCCAGAGGAAGGCAAAAAAAAAAAACTGTGAGGTAGAATCCAATTTTCCCCACTTAAGCGGAAATAAATTCCTTCCTGACTCCAATCAGGTAATCGGAATAACACCCTTGATCAACGACCCATCTCTAGTAGCTATAGCCTGTAATATTATTACACTCCAGAAATACATCCAGGCCCCTCTTGAACTCTTTTAGTGAACTCACCATCACCACATCCTCAGGCAAAGAGTTCCATAGTCTCACTGCTCCTACCATAAATAATCCTCTTCTATGTTTGTGTACAAACCTTCTTTCCTCCAGATGCAGAGGAAGTCTCCTTGTCACAGTCCCAGTCCTGGGGATAAATAGATGATGGGAAAGATCTCTGTACTGACCCCTGTTATATTTATACATATTTGTTAGATCTCCTCTCAGTTGTATTTTATCTAAAGTTAATAACCTAAATTTTGATAATCTTTCAGGGTACTCTAGTCCCCCCCTTTCCAGTCATTACTTTAGTTGCCCTCCTCTGAACCCTCTGCAGCTCTGCTATGTCTGCCTTGTTCACAGGAGCCCAGAACTGTACACAGTACTCCATGTGTGGTCTGACTAGTGATTTGTAAAGTGGTAGGACTATGTTCTCATCACGTGCATCTATGTGTCACGGACGTTCCCGTGACAGGTGGCAGGAGATCGTGCATCTATGTGTCACGGACGTTCCCGTGACAGGTGGCAGGAGATCGGTGAGACTGGCAACACGTGGTTTGATCTGACAGGATTTCCTTGTGGATCAATAGGTGTCTGTGTTGTTTCTGGTTATAGCCACACTCCTTACCTCAGGTGTTGCTAATGTGGTCATTTAACCTTCCTTATTTATAGTTCCTTTTCCCTCTGTGCTGCGCGGTTTATAGCTTCAGTTTTGGATTGCTGGTGTGTGGATCTCGACAGATTTCCTGGTGTTTCCATTGCTCTTTTGAAGTTAAGTCTTCCTTCCCCTTTTTGTATTTTGTTTTGAGTTCTGTGTGTTGCAATTCTTTGTCATTTGTATTAAGGCCTGAGGGAGACTCCTGTTTGTCCTTTCTTTTGGGGAAACAGGTTGTCTCCTGACATTATTACCGAGGACATTAGGTATTCCTGTGTATGAACTCACCTACCTCTGGGATCTGTTCATGCTGGTAGTTAGTCAGGACATTGATTAGGGTTTTACTAGGAAGTGTCCCTGTCCTCTCCCTAGTTTCCAAGTCCTATTCCCTCACCCCTTTCCCTCCTATGTTCGGTGTGGTGTTTCCCTCCCACACCTCAACATGACATTATGCCCCTTTTGATGCAACCAATTATCTTATTGGCCTTGGCAGCAGCTGCCTGACACTGGTTTCTACAGCGTAGTTTGCTGTTCACTAAAATTCCCAGGTCCTTTTCCATGTGAGTGTTTTACGATTTAGTATGTACGGGTGACTTGCATTATTCCTTCCCATGAGCATAACCTTACATTTGTTAGTGTTAAACCTCATCTACCACTTATCTGCCCAAGCCTCCAATCTTGCCAGATCCATCTGTTTAGAAAGGATCGTCAAAACCGGAGAGGTGGAGGGGTCTGCCTCTACGTGAAGTCGTGTCTAAATCCCGTAATTCGAGAATACATTTCTGAGGGACATGAACATGTGGAGTCACTGTGGGTAGAAATACATGGAGCAAAAAACAATAATAAAATACTAATAGGAGTGTATTATAAACCACCTAATATACCAGAGTCCACAGAAAATCTATTACTAAACGAGATAGACGAGGCTGCAAATCATAATGAAGTCGTTATCATGGGGGACTTCAACTACCCAGATATAGACTGGGAAACTGAAAGCTGTACATCCCATAAATGAAACAGGTTCTTGGCAATAGCCAAAGACAATTTCCTTTCCCAACTGGTTCAGGACCCCACTAGAGGGACGGCCATACTGGACTTAGTATTAACCAATAGACCTGATAGAACAACAGATGTGCAGGTTGGGGACACCTGGGAAATAGTGACCATAAAGTTATAACCTTCCAATTATCCTTCAAACGAGAGTTTCTAAAGGGAGGAACAAAAATACCAAACTTCAAAAAAGCAAAATTTAGCCAACTAAGCGAGGCCATAGGCCTAACTAACTGGGACAAAGTCCTCAAAAATAAAAATACAACCATAAAATGGGAGATTTTTAAAAGCATTGTAACATCTAATTGTGAGAGGTACATACCTTATAGGAATAAAAGGCTAAGGAACAATAAGAGACCAATGTGGATAAATGGAACCGTAAAGAAGGCAATAAATGACAAAAAGAAAGCATATAAATCGCTAAAACAGGAGGGAAGTCAGGAAGCACTGATAAACTATAAGGAAAAAAATAGAATATGTAAAAACTAATAAAATTTGCCAAACTAGAGACCGAGAGATTAATTGCCAAAGAGAGTAAAACTAACCCTAAAATGTTCTTCAATTATATAAATAGTAAAAATATAAATCTGAAGGAGTCGGCCCTCTACATAGCAATGAGGGGGTGTTGCAGAGAGCGACGAGGATAAAGCAAAACTATTAAATATTTTTTTCTCCACTATATTCACTGAGGAAAATAAACTGTCAGATGAAATGCAGAATGTAAAAGTAAATCCCCCATTAAAAGTGCCCTATCTGACCCAGGAAGAAGTACAACAGCGACTTAAAAAGATTAAAATAGACAAATCGCCAGGACCAGATGGCATACACACCCGTATCCTAAGGGAATTAAGTGATGTCATAGCCAGACCATTATTTCTGATATTTACGGACTCTATAATAACAGGGAATGTTCCACAGGATTGGCGCATAGCAAATGTGGTGCCAATATTCAAAAGGGTCCAAAAACAGAGCCTGGAAATTATAGGCCGGTAAGTTTAACATCTATTGTTGGTAAACTTTTTGAAGGGTTTCTAAGAGATGCTATTTTGGAGTATCTCAATGAAAATAAGCAAATAACACCATATCAGCATGGCTTCATGAGGGATCGGTCATGCCAAACAAATTTAATCAGCTTCTATGAGGAGGTAAGTTCTAGACTTGACAGCGGCGAATCAATGGATGTCGTATATCTGGACTTCTCCAAAGCATTTGACACCGTACCTCATAAAAGGTTAGTATATAAAATGAGGATGCTCGGACTGGGAGAAAATGTCTGTATGTGGGTAAGTAACTGGCTGAGTGACAGAAAACAGAGGGTGGTTATTAACGGTAGATACTCAGATTGGGTCACTGTAACTAGTGGGGTACCTCAGGGGTCAGTATTGGGCCCTATTCTCTTCAATATATTTATTAATGATCTTGTAGAAGGCCTGCACAGTAAAATATCTATTTTTGCAGATGACACTAAACTGTGTAAAGTAATTAACACTGAAGAGGACAGTTTTCTGCTACAGAGGGATCTGGATAGATTGGGGGCTTGGGCAGAAAAATGGCAGATGAGGTTTAACACTGACAAATGTAAAGTTATGCACATGGGAAGGAATAATGCAAGTCACCCGTACATATTAAATGGTAAAACACTCGGTAACACTGACATGGAAAAGGATCTAGGAATTTTAATAAACAGCAAATTAAGCTGCAAAAACCAGTGTCAGGCAGCTACTGCCAAGGCCAATAAGATAATGGGTTGCATCAAAGGGGCATAGACGCCCGTGATGAGAACATAGTCCTACCACTTTACAAATCACTGGTTAGACCACACATGGAGTACTGTGTACAGTTCTGGGCTCCTGTGAACAAGACAGACATAGCAGAGCTGGAGAGAGTTCAGAGGAGGGCAACTAAAGTAATAACTGGAATGAGGGATCTACAGTACCCTGAAAGGTTATCAAAATTAGGGTTATTCACTTTAGAAAAAAGACGACTGAGGGAGATCTAATAACTATGTATAAATATATCAGGGGTCAGTACAGAGATCTGTCCCATCATCTATTTATCCCCAGGACTGTGACTGTGACAAGGGGACATCCTCTGCGTCTGGAGGAAAGAAGGTTTGTACACAAACATAGAAAAGGATTCTTCACTGTAAGAGCAGTGAGACTATGGAACTCTCTGCCTGAGGAGGTGGTGATGGTGAGTACAATAAAGGAATTCAAGAGGGGACTGGATTTATTTCTGGAGTGTAATAATATTACAGGCTATAGGTACTAGAGAGGGGTCGTTGATCCAGGGAGTTATTCTGATTGCCTGATTGGAGTCGGGAAGGAATTTTTTTTTCCCCTTAAGTGAGGAAAATTGGCTTCTGCCTCACAGGGGTCTTTTGCCTTCCTCTGGATCAACTTGTAGGAAACAGGCCGAACTGGATGGACAAATGTCTTTTTTCGGTCTTATATACTATGTTACTATCTGTAGCAGTATACTGTCCTCTTCCGTGTTAATTACTTTTCACAGTTTAGTAAAATCTGCAAAAAAAGATATTTTACTGTGCAAGCCTTCTACAAGATCATTAATAAATATATTGAAGAGAGTAGGGCCCAATACTGACCACTGAGGGACTCCACTAGAGTGTACCATTATTAACCACCCTCTGTTTTCTATTACTGAGCCAGTTATTTACCCACATACAGACATTTTCTCCCAGTAGAAAGTATTCTCATTTCATATACTAACCTTTCATGCGGTACAGTGTCAAATCCTTTGGAGAAGTCCAGATATACAACATCCATTGATTCACCTCTGTCAAGTCTAGAACTTACCTCCTCATAGAAACTGATTAAATTAGTTTGACATGACCGATCCCTCATGAATAGGGTTAAGCAAACACCTGGAAGTTCGGGTTTGGGACCCGAACTTGACCTTGAACCCAAACCACATTGAAGACAATGGGGACCCGAACTTTGGGGCACGAAAATGGCTCTAAAAAAAGTCATAGATAGACAGGGCTAGAGCCCTGCAAAAGGAAGCAAAATGGGAGTAAGAGCAGGAAAATTGCCCTGCAAACAAATGTGGATAGGGAAATTATTTAAAATAACATAGAATATAAAAAGGTAAAAAATATTGATCTAGAACTAGGAGGCGGAGGTCAAAGTGGAGTATGAGGTTGAGGAGGTGGTGGATGTAGCAGTGTAGGTGGAAGCCGTGGTGGAGGAAGAGGAGGTAGCCAACACTGTTTTTGTAGTTTTTTATTTATATATTTTTTTCCTTTATTAATTATTTTTATAAGTTTGGGAAGACCCCAAAACATTGGAAAATAGAAAAGAGAATGCAAAGACAAACTGCGCTGGAGTATAACAATGGCTGGGTGTGGCCGGAGGAGGTGGAGTTCCACCTTGTGGGCACGTCGCATATGAGGAGCGGGAAGGCCAAAGTTAAGCTGCAGCGCAGACAGGCGAGCAGCAGCAGTGTGAGAATGCCGAAAGAGCGCACAGACAGACCACAATTTCTATAGCAGCTCTGACATATCAGGGTAATTTTTCATCAACCTCTGCACCACCAAATTAAGCACATGCGCAAGGCAAGGGATGTGCATCAAACCAGCTAGGCCTAGAGCTGCTACAAGATTTTGCCCATTATCATACACCACTGGGCCAGGCTTGAGGCTCAGTGGCAGCAACCACTCATCTGTCTGTTCTTCTATGCCCCTCCACAGCTCCTTCACGGTGTGGGGTTTTTCTCCCAAACAGATGAGTTTTAAAACAGCCTGCTGTTGTTTCCCCCTGGCTGTGCTGAAGTTGGTGGTGAAGGTTTTACGCTGAGCAGATGAGAAGGTGGTAAAGGAGGAAGCGGAGGAGGAGGCAACAGGAGGCAAAGAGAAATGTCCTGCAATCCTCGGTGGCGAAAGGACATGCACCAAACTGCTATCCGCCTCAGGCCCAACCACCACTGCATTTACCCAGTGTGCAGTTAGGGAAATATAACGTCTCTGCCCATGCTTACTGGTCCATGTATTGGTGGTTATGTGGACCTTGCCACAGATGGCATTGCACAGTACACACCAAATAGCTGAATGCTTCCATGGGACATTGTGGAGATGCTTGGTGACGGAAGTGGTGGCGTTGCTGCCACATCCTCTGTTTGCAGGGTGGCAGGTGCCACTGTCACTCCAGAGGGGAGGAAGAGGCCGAAACTGCAGCAAAAGAGGGAGCAGAGGGAGCCTGAGATCTTTGGTGGTTTTTCAGGTGTTTACTCCACTGCAGCTTGTGCTTTGCATTTAGATGCCTGATCATGCAGGTGGTGCTCAGGTTTAGAACATTTATGCCTTTCTTCTAGCTCTGATTGCATAGCATACAAACCACTCGCGTCTTGTCGTCAGCACATTGTCTGAAGAACTGCCATGCCAGGGAACACCTTGAAGCTGGCTTTGGTGTGCTCAGTCCCTGGGTCCAGTGGGCAGTAGCAGGCATACTGGCTACGGAATGGCAACTCTGCTTTTGCATACTGCTCCCTCGTTTGCTGGGCAGCTGGCTCTGTGTGACCACCACCTCTTCCTCCAAACTGCACATGTTGCTCGCATGACCTCGATTCCATGCGGGGTCTAGGACCTCATTATCCTCCACATCATCTTCCACCCACTCTTCACCCCTGCCCGCCCTGCCAGTCTGCAAACTGCAGAAAGTCGCAGCAGTTGGCACCTGTGTTTCGTCATCATCAGAGATGTGCTGCATTGGTCTTCCCATGTCCACATCCTGAAACATAAGTGGTTGGACATCAATCTCTTCAATTTCTGGGGCAGGGCTATGTGGACAGCCTACAGAAACCCTGTCAGAGTCATCAAAAAGCATAAGAGACTGCTGCATGACTTGGGGCTCAGACTGCTTGGCTGATTTGCAATTGAGTGAGGTGAAAGACAGATACCCATGGGCTGCAGGTGCCAACTCTGCGCTTTAAGCAGGGGACCGGGTGGGAGACAATGTGAAGGAACTGGAGGAACTGTCAGCCACCCAATCTTCTACTTGTTGTGACCTCACCATTCCTACACCCATATTCGGGCCTACAAAATAACGCTGAACATTCTGTCGCCTACGTGCACCTGAGGAAGGTGTTTCATTTGGGCATGTAGCTTGCACAGATCAACCACATCCTCTTCCTGCAACATGAGCTCCAGCAGCACCACGACCAGGGCCACGTCCCCTATTTGATGCTCAGATTAACTATATTTATTTCCCTGTCGCGTATGCAGTGCAGGTGTACTTCATTCAATAAAAGGGTATATGTCGCCCACTGAACTATCAGACGGATTAACTATATTAATTTACCTGTCACGTATGCAGTGCAGGTGTACTTCACACAAAAAATTGGTATATGTCACCCACCAAACTAATAGACGGATTAACTATATTATTTTCACTGGCATGTATGCTGCGCAGGTGTACTTCTCACAATAAATGGGTATATGTCGCCCACCTAACTAACAGACAAATTAACTATATTATTTTCCCTGGCATGTATGCTGTGCAGGTGTACTTCTCACAATAAATGGGTATATGTCGCCCACCTAACTAACAGACGAATTAACTATATTATTTTCCCTGTCACGTATGCAGTGCAGGTGTACTTCACACAATAAATGGGTATATGTCACCCACCGAACTTACAGAAGGATTAACTATTATATTTGTGTGTTAGGGGTAAAAAGATGTTGCATTGCACCCTCCAAAAAATCTCTATAGGTCACCCACAGAATTAATAGCCAAATGAGCTTCCTAACAATCTCCCTCACTTCATCTGTGTGCTTCCTGAACCTGCACTACGCAGAGATGATGGGCGGTGCTACACGTGATCCAGCATATACAGAGGCTGGGTCACATGATGCACCGGCCAATCACAGCCATGCCATTAGTAGGCATGGCTGTGATGGCTTCTAAGTGCCCACAGCTTAAAAGCTTGTTGATTGTCTGCCCTGCAGTCTTTCAAAAAGCTTTAATAAATGCCCAAACACCGAACCCAAACTTTTCTGGCAAAGTTTGGGTTCAGGTTCGGGTACCAAAAATCGTTAAGTTCTGTACGTAACCAAATTTTACAGTTTGGGTTTGCACAACACTACTTATGAATAGAGATGAGCGAACACCTGGATGTTCGGGTTCGATAAGTTCGGCCGAACTTCCCAAAAATGTTCGGGTTCGGGATCCGAACTCGACTCGAACTTTATCCCGAACACGAACCCCATTGAAGTCAATGGGAACCCGAACATTTAGGCACTAAAAAGGCTGTAAAATAGTCCAGGAAAGAGGGCTGCAAAAGGCAGCAAAATGTAGGTAAATGCCCTGCAAACAAATGTGGATAGGGAAATTAATTAAAATAAAATAAATAAAAATTAACCAATATCAACTGGAGAGAGGTCCCATAGCAGAGAATCATGAGTCATATCACCCACCACTGGAGAAGGCCACTTTCAGTTATTTCGGCCCCAGCACCCAGACCGAGGAGAGAGGTCCCACAGCAAGGAATAAGGCGTCGTATCACTCACCACTAGAGAAGGCCACTTTCAGTTATTTAGGCCCCAGCACCCAGACAGAGGAGAGAGGTCCCAGAGCAAGGAATAAGGCGTCATATCACCGACCACTGGAGAAGGCCACTTTCAGTTATTTAGGCCCCAGCACCCAGACAGAGGAGAGAGGTTCCACAGCAAGGAATAAGGCATAATATCACCAACCACTGGAGAAGGCCACTTTCAGTTATTTAGGCCCCAGCACCCAGACAGAGAAGAGAGGTCCCACAGCAAGGAATAAGGCGTAATATCACCAACCACTGGAGAAGGCCACTTTCAGTTATTTCTGCTGCAGCACCCAGACAGAGGAGAGAGGTCCCACAGCAAGGAATAAGGCGTCATATCAAACACCACTGGAGAAGGCCACTTTCAGTTATTTAGGCCCCAGCACCCAGACAGAGAAGAGAGGTCCCACAGCAAGGAATAAGGCGTAATATCACCCACCACTGGAGAAGGCCACTTTCAGTTATTTCGGCCTCAGCACCCAGACAGAGGAGAGAGGTCCCACAGCAAGGAATAAGGCGTCATATCACCCACCACTGGAGAAGGCCACTTTCAGTTATTTCGGCCTCAGCACCCAGACAGAGGAGAGAGGTCCCACAGCAAGGAATAAGGCGTCATATCACCCACCACTAGAGAAGACCATTTCCAGTTATTTAGACCCAGCACCCAGAGAGAGGAGAGAGGTCCCACAGCAAGGAATAAGGTGTCATATCACCCACCACTTGAGAAGGCCACATTCAGTTATTTAGGCCCCAGCACCCAGACAGAGGAGAGAGGTCCCACAGCAAGGAATAAGGCGTCATATGACCCACCACTGGAGAAGGCCACTTTCAGTTATTTAGGCCCAGCACCCAGACAGAGGAGAGAGGTCCCACAGCAAGGAATAAGGCGTAATATCACCCACCACTGGAGAAGGCCACTTTCAGTTATTTCAGCCCCAGCACCCAGACAGAAGAGAGAGGTCCCACAGCAAGGAATAAGGCGTCATATCACCCACCACTGGAGAAGGCCACTTTCAGTTATTTAGGCCCCAGCACCCAGACAGAGGAGAGAGGTCCCACAGCAAGGAATAAGGCGTCATATCACCCACCACTTGAGAAGGCCACTTTCAGTTATTTAGGCCCCAGCACCCAGACAGAGGAGAGAGGTCCCACAGCAAGGAATAAGGCGTCATATCACCCACCACTGGAGAAGGCCACTTTCAGTTATTTAGGCCTCAGCACCCAGACAGAGGAGAGAGGTCCCACAGCAAGGAATAAGGTGTCATATCACCCACCACTTGAGAAGGCCACATTCAGTTATTTAGGCCCCAGCACCCAGACAGAGGAGAGAGGTCCCACAGCAAGGAATAAGGCGTCATATGACCCACCACTGGAGAAGGCCACTTTCAGTTATTTAGGCCCAGCACCCAGACAGAGGAGAGAGGTCCCACAGCAAGGAATAAGGCGTAATATCACCCACCACTGGAGAAGGCCACTTTCAGTTATTTCAGCCCCAGCACCCAGACAGAAGAGAAAGGTCCCACAGCAAGGAATAAGGCGTCATATCACCCACCACTGGAGAAGGCCACTTTCAGTTATTTCTGCCCCAGCACCCAGACAGAGGAGAGAGGTCCCACAGCAAGGAATAAGGCGTCATATTACCCACCACTGGAGAAGGCCACTTTCAGTTATTTAGGCCCCAGCACCCAGACAGAAGAGAGAGGTCCCACAGCAAGGAATAAGGCGTCATATCACCCACCACTGGAGAAGGCCACTTTCAGTTATTTCGGCCCCAGCACCCAGACAGAGGAGAGAGATCCCACCGCAAGGAATAAGGCGTCATATCAAACACCACTGGAGAAGGCCACTTTCAGTTATTTAGGCCCCAGCACCCAGACAGAGGAGAAAGGTCCCACAGCAGGGAATACGGCGTCATATCACCCACCACTGGAGAAGGCCACTTTCAGTTATTTCGGCCCCAGCACCCAGACAGAGGAGAGAGGTCCCACAGCAAGGAATAAGGCGTCAAATCACCCACCACTGGAGAAGGCCACTTTCAGTTATTTAGGCCCAGGACCCAGACAGAGGAGAGAGGTCCCACAGCAAAAAAATAAGGCGTCATATCACCCACCACTGGAGAAGGCCATTTTTATTTATTTCGGGCCCAGCACCCAGAAATAGGAGAGAGGTCCCTCAGCAAGGAATAAGGCGTTATATCACCCATCACTGGAGAAGGCCACTTTCAGTTATTTAGGCCCCGGCACCCAGATTAAGGAGAGGTTCATTCAACTTTGGTTTGCACCGCAAGATCATGGTAAAGTTAAAAAAATGAGGATTCAATAAAGAAGTGCCCCGGAGTACAAAAATACATGGTTGAGGGGGAGGCAGTTATAAATTTCTATTCTGCACAAGGAAGGGACAGGTCCTGTGGGATCCATGCCTGGTTCATTTTTATGAACGTCAGCTTGTCCACATTGGCTGTGGACAGGCGGCTGCGTTTGTCAGTAATGACGCCCCCTGCAGTGCTGAGTACACGTTCAGACAAAACGCTGGCCGCCGGGCAGGCCAGCACCTCCAAGGCATAAAATGCTAACGCTGGCCACGTGGACAATTTGGAGACCCAGAAGTTGAATGGGGCCGAACCATCAGTCAGTACGTGGAGGGGTGTGCAAACGTACTGTTCAACCATATTAGTGAAATGCTGCCTTCTGCTAACACGTTCCGTATCAGGTGGTGGTGCAGTTAGCTGTGGCGTAGAGACAAAACTTTTCCACATTTCTGCCATGCTAACCCTGCCCTCAGAGGAGCTGGCCGTGACACAGATGCGTTGGCGACCTCTTGCTCCTCCTCTGCCTTCGCCTTGGACTTCCATCTGTTCCCCTTTGGGAATGCTCTCAGGAGCGCGTCTACCAGCGGAAGTAAGGTGGGCACTATGTCTTTGTACCGGGGATCCAGCAGGGTGGCAACCCAGTAGTCCGCACACGTTAAAATGTGGGCAACTCTGCTGTCGTTGCGCAGGCACTGCAGCATGTAGTCGCTCATGTGTGCCAGGCTCCCCAGAGGTAAGGACAAGCTGTCCAAGGTTTGTGAAATGGAGAGCTGAATGCTTCTGTGTGACATGGTGGAGATGATTGGTGACGCAGGTGGTGGTGTCGGTGGCACATCCTCTGTTTGGTGGGCGGCAGGTGGCAACATTCCTCTCGAGGCGGAGGAAGAGGCCGAGGCAGCAGCAGAAGAGGGAGCAGGAGGAGCCTGTGTGAGTTCCTTGCTTTTAAGGTGTTTACTCCACTGCAGTTCATGCTTTGCATGTAGATGCCTGGTCATGCAGGTTGTGCTAAGGTTCAGAACGTTAATGCCTCGCTTCAGGCTCTGATGGCACAGCGTGCAAACCACTCGGGTCTTGTCGTCAGCACATTGTTTGAAGAAGTGCCATGCCAGGAACTCCTTGAAGCTGCCTGTGGGGTGCTGGGTCCCTGGTGGAGCTGGCCAGTAGCAGGCAAACTCTCTTGGCAGCGGCTGTTCTGCTTTTGCCCCCTGCTCCCTCTTTTGCTTCGCTGTTGGCTCGTCCTCACCGATGCCTCTTCCTCTGAACTATGAAAGTCAGTGGCACGACCTTCATTCCATGTGGGGTCTATGACCTCATCGTCCTCTGCATCGTCTTCTACCCAGTCTTCCTCCCTGACCTCCTCCTGTTCAGTCTACACACTGCAGTAAGACGCGGCAGTTGGCACCTGTGTTTCGTCATTATCATAGACTTGCTGACTCTGATGAGGTGGTATTCCCATGTCCTCATCATCAGGAAACATAAGTGGTTGTGCATCAGTGCATTCTATGTCTTCCACCGCTGGGGAAGGGCTAGGTGGATCCCCTTGGGAAACCCTGCCAGCAGACTCTTCAAACAGCATAAGAGACTGCTACATAACTTGAGGCTCAGACAGTTTCCCTGATATGCATGGGGGTGATGTGACAGACTGATGGGCTTGGTTTTCAGGCGCCCTCTGGGCGCTTTCTGCAGAAGACTGGGTGGGAGATAATGTTGTGAACGTGCTGGATCCACTGTCGGCCGCCCAATTGACTAGCGCCTGTACCTGCTCAGCATTGGACCCCACCAAATATTGCTGTAAATTCTGGCGGGTACTGGGACCTGAATTCACTAGGTTGTTCACTAGGACGTGTGGCTGTGGCCAAGTCCTCTCCCAGCACCAGAGGGTACACTGACACCACCACGACCGCGTCCGCGTCCCTTACTAGATGTTTTCCTCATTGTTGCGGTTCACCAAGCACCACAATAAGAAAAATTATATTTGGCCCAATGTGAAGATGTCAAATTCAGGCCTTTTTTTAAAGTCACCTAACACTATCTGTCTAGTTATTTATGTACCATATTACACTAATCCAGGCACAGTAGTAACCACTGATTTTGAGGAATATCAATTGTATGTCTAGCATTTTGGCCCTGGATGAAAGGTATCCTTTTACGGACAGATTTCAAATCGGCCTGCAACTGCTGGAACTCTAGATTTATGGAATTGCAATTTTAGCAATTAAATTTCACCACAGACAGAAATATACCCTTTTACGGACAGATTTCAAATAGGCCTGCAACTGCTGGAACACTAGATTTATGGAATTGCTATTTTAGCAATTAAATTTCACCACAGCCAGAAATATACCCTTTTACGGACAGATTTCAAATAGGCCTGCAACTGCTGGAACACCAGATTTAGGGAATTGCAATGTTTGCAATAGAATTTCAACACAGAAAGAAATATACCCTTTTTCGGACTGATTTCAACTAGGCCTGCAACAACTGGAACACTAGATTTATGGAATTACTATTTTAGCAATTCAATTTCACCACAAAAAGAAATATACCCTTTTACGGACAGATGTAAACTAGGCCTGAAACAACTGGAACACTAGATTTATGGAATTGCGATTTTAGCAATTAAATTTCACCACAGAAGGAAATATACCCTTTTCTGGACAGATTTAAACTAGGCCTGCAACAACTGGAACACCAGATGTACAGTATTTTCATTTTTGGAACTGTATTTCACTACAGAACAAAATCTATCCTTTGATGGACACTAGGGAAATTATCCAGTCACTACTGGAACACCAGATTCTGGGAATTGCTATTTGTGCAATTAAATTTCCCCCCAGAAAAAAAAATATATTCTTTGCCAGACAGCAGACAGTATTACACTTGGCTAGCCACAGCTGGAACACCAGATTCAGGGGATTGCTTTTTGGCAATTAATTTTCAGCCCAGAAAAAAAATATATATTTTGGCTGACAGTTTTACACTTGGCTAGCCACAGCTGGAACACCAGATTCAGGGGATTGCTTTTTGGCAATTAAATTTCAACCCCAGAACAAAAAATATATATTTTGGCTTACAGTTTTACACTTGGCTAGCCACAGTTGGAACACCAGATTCAGGGGATTGCTTTTTGGAAATTAAATTTCAACCCCAGAAAAAAAAAAATATTATGGCTGACAGTTTTACACTTGGCTGGCTAGCCTAGCTGGAACACCAGATTCAGGGGATTGCTATTTAAGTGAATTTCAGTTTAACCACTCAATAATATATAGAAAAATATTTCCTGAGTTACTAGGGGTGACAAAATATGCACAGCCAAGCCCCTGATGTAGGATATAGCAACAAAAAAAAAACTACTATTGAGGGATTAATGGACTTTGTGGCAGCTTGTGCTGGCGCACCACAAGACACAAAATGGTCGCCGTCGATCACCCCAGAAAAAAGTGACAGAAAAACGGTCTGCCCAGCCTAAAAACAGTGAGCAATTAACTAGCAGTAGTTTAATGATTCACAGCTGTGGATCTTTCTCTTCATTAAGTGTTTTTGATGAGTTAATCCCTGCCTATCTCGCCTTAACGCAGCAGCTGCATCCTATTCCTACACTAATCAGAGCAGAGTGACATGCGGCGCTCCGTGACTCCAGCTTAAATAGAGCCTGGGTCACATGCTGCACTTGGCCAATCACAGCCATGCCAATAGTAGGCATGGCTGTGACGGCCTCTTGGGGCAAGTAGTATGACGCATGTTGATTGGCTGCTTTGCCAGCAGTGAGCACGGACTGCAGTCATCATGCATCATCTCCTCTGACCTTGTTCACTTATTGCTCTGTCTTATCTTAATTTTGCATCTCCCCATTACAGTATCTCACAAAAGTTAGTACACCCCTCACATTTTTGTAAATATTTTATTATATGTTTTTATTGGGCAACACTGGAGATATGATGCAATATAAAGTAGTCAGTGTACAGCTTGTATAACAGTGTAAATTTGGTGTGCCCTCAAAATAACTCAACACAATTAGCCATTTTTCCTCCCTGGTGCCATGTGACTCTTTAGTGTTACAAGGTCTCAGGTGTGAATGGGGAGCAGGTGTGTTAAATTTGGTGGTATTACTCTTATACTGGTCACTGGAAGTTCAACATGGCACCTCATGGCAATGAACTCTCTGAGAATCCAAAAAAAAGGAATTGTTACTGTACATAAAGATGGCCTAGGCTATAAGAAGATTGGCAACATCCTAAAAAACTGAGCTGCATCACAGTGGCTAAGACCATACAGCAGTATAACAAGACAGGTTCCACTGAGAACAGGCCTTGCCATGGTCGACCAAAGGAGTTGAGTGCACATGCCCAGCATCATATCAAGAGGTTGTCGTTTCAAAATAGACATACAGTGTGAGTGCTGCCAGCATTCCTGCAGAGGTTAAAGAGATGGGGGGTCAGTCTGTCAGTGCTCAGACCATACGCCGCACATTGCATCAAATTGTTCTGCATGGCTGTCATATAAAAATGATGCACAAGAAAGCCAGCAAACAGTTTGCTGAAGACAAGCAGAATAAGGACATGGATTACTGGAACCATGTTCTGTGGTCTGATGAGACAAAGATAAACTTATTTGGTTCACATGGTGTCAGGCATGCGTGGCGGCAACCAGGTGAGGAGCACAAAGACAACTGTCTCTTGCCTACAGTCAAGCTTAGTGGTGGGAGTGTCATGGTTTGGGGCTGAATGATTGCTGCCAGCTGTGGGAGCTATAGTTCATTGAAGGAACCATGAATGCCAACATGTACTGTGACATACTGAAGCAGAGCATGATCCCTTCCCTTTGGATACTGGGCTGCAGGGCAGTATTCCAACATGATGACCACAAACACACCTCTAAGAGGATCAATGCCTTACTAAAGAGACTTAGGGTAAAGATGCTGGACTGACCAAACATGTCTCCAGATTAAACCCTATTGAGCTTCTGTGGGGCATCCTAAAATGAAAGTGGAGGAGTGCAAGATCTCTAATATCCACCAGCTTCATGATGTCATCATGGAAAATGTAATGGTATTCCAGTGACAACCTGTGAAGCTCTAGTGAACTTCATTGCCAAGAGAGTTAAGGCAGTGCTGGAAAATAATGGTGGCCACACAAAATATTGACACTTTGGGCATAGTTTGGCTTTTTTACTTAGCGTGTACTCATTTTTGTTGCCAGCAGTTTGACTTTAAAGGCTGTGTGTTGAGTTATTTTGAGGTCACACCAAATTTACACTGTTATATAAGCTGTGCACTGACTACTGTACATTGTATCAAAGTGTCTTAGCTTCAGTGTTGTGCCATGAAAAGATATAATAAAATATTTACAAAAATGTGAGGGGTGTAGTCACTTTTGTGAGATACTGTTCATGCTTTATTGTAAAATCCTCTAAATGTTGTGTCTGTTTCTTAGTCTACAATTTGTAGGGTTGCCTGTAGAAGAAGCCTTTGTGCTCTGAAAGCTTACAATATTATTTTTTGTGGTTAACCAAAAAAGGTATCTCTCCCATAATACTTTTGTAATTATTAACAGAAAAATATTCAACATAACATAGTTTTTTTCTGGCTAACATGGTACTACACAAATATTGCTACACATAAAGGATTGCTTACAAATATGAGAAACTTAGTTTAGAAAATGAGGGGACAGCTGATAATGCTACAACAAGTATTTTTCTATAATAAAATATATTACAAAGTTTATTATATCCCTATGTAATACTGATTTATTAAAAGTTGTGTAACAGTACAGTGACCATTGTAAAATCAGATTGCATCAACCCATAGAAGTCAATAAAGAGGGGGGCAAGAGGAGGAGTGAAAAGCACAGTTATCAGAGAGAATCAAGCATGATTCAGCAGTTAATAATATCAGCCTGAAGTGCTTCGTTCACATCAGTACTGCTTAGTACTGTTTAGTGCTTCTGGGAGATTCTGGGAGAGAGAGTTAGGAAGCACAACCTGCTGCCTCCATATGAAGTCTATGGGCAGACAACATTAAAGTTAAAGAGTAACTAAACCTTTGTAAAAATTTTAATATGATGTCCCTAATGCCCTAATAAAACTATTTCTAATGCACTTTATTAATCAATTTTGTATATTTTTTTTAGTGTTTTACGGCCCTAAAGCAAAGCATTCACTGTGCACTTAAAACTCAGTTCTCCATACACCTCTGACAGCTAAGCAGTGTACAGAATGCAGGGTGTGAAATTTATGAATGGGGCCACAGCAGTGCTGTGACTACTCGCAGGAGCGCATATTGCTGCTCCTGCCCATGCCATCCAGAGTATTACTAACTCCTGGCATGGAACATGGGTACTCTGTACCCATGTACTATGCCAGGATTAGCTGAGCAGGCTCCTGCCTGTGCCTGCTCCGCTAAGCTAAGTCAAAACACAAAAAGGTGGCGTTAGAACTGTGGTAGGAGGGAAAATGGGGATATGGAGAGAAGCGGACTGCCAAAGGGTGATGGACTCAAAATATGTAATGAAAGCTGAGAGTCATTTCAAGGCAGTACCCCAAGTTATAGTGCACAGAAGTGGACTGTGGAATTGTACCAAGGAGGAAAAAAGAAAAATCCTGCTCCAGTGTAATTCCGGGAGAGTTGCGAAGGCGCCAATGAAATGACAAGTGGGTGTGAAGAAATGATTTGTTAGGTAATAATGACTGATTAAATAAAAGTAAGAGAGCAGTGAAGACTAAGGAAGGTACGAAATTTAGGCAAGGTGTAGCAATTAAAATTAAGGCAAGATGTAGCAATTAAAATGAGCACTTACTTCACCAGGGAAGGAGGTATAGGATAAGCTCAATACACCTATACCTTCTCCTCCTCCACCAAGGTCGCTTGTCGGATATTAGTAAGGTTTCCGTGTTCCCAATGAATGTTGTCAGGGCTCCAAGGATAAGGCAGAAGTCTTGATTTAGAATTACAGAGCTCGACTTGTTTCGTGGTAAATCCCCCTTATTGCTCTTTAAAAAGGGGGATTTGTCTCGAAATGCGTTGAGATCTGTAATTCTTAATAAAGACTTCTGCCTTATCCTTGGAGCCCTGACAGCATTTATTGGGGACACAGAAGCCTTACTAATATATATAAGCCGAGAGTATAAATGTACACTGAATGTGGTGCTGCAAACTACGTTCAATCCGGTTTGATACACAATATTAAATTATGATACTTTGCAATGAGTTTATTGAAAGAAATGCACATAGTCTGCAGCAAAAGAACTGTATATACTGACATTGACCTCGCACAATGTGTCCGGTCAGGTTTGGTACACTGATTATTAAATGAGGAGACTTTGCAACAAGCTTTAGAAAAAAATGCCACTTTGACACAATCTGCTGCAAAAATATATGTATGCTGACCCTGATGCTGCAAAATTGAAAAAACTTGAACAAACTTTGCAACAGCTCTTTGGAAAAAGGTGCAAGTCCACTGTAACTATGTTGTTTAAAAAGCAGCCCGTACATATGATTTTTTTTAAAATATAAGTTGGTCTGCTAGCTGGCTTATGCATATTAGAGGAAAAGGAATACTGGAGATTTAAATGGCAGATAAGAAAAAAGAAGACTGTCAATGGTTAACTGGAGAAAAGTAACACAAAGTATTGTAAATGACTCTTGTCCTGTCCCTGGATAAAAATCACAGATAAAGATACAAAACATCCTGCACGATATGAAAACTAAAAATGTGGATGCATTCGCATATTCAGTTATCATGTCGACCAGGATGTTTTGTATTTTTTTCTGTGATTTTAAATAAATTTATGTTCTTGAAGGCGTGACACCTTCAAGTGTACATGTGCCCCTATTATTTGGGAAGTAGCATTCTTGTGCACTTTTTGCCTTGCCTATCCTACAGGCGACCTTGATTAGCTGTGCGTGCTCCTCCTCTCATCGGTTGCTTGATGCAGATAGAGGCGACTAGGAGCAGCACACTATGTATGCAGGGTCTGCTCTTCTGAATATAGATGCCCAACGGCATAGGTAGGTTTAGAGTAGGACCTGCTGTGAGACCAGATGTGTTTTGATCAAAATATATTGGCTGAGACTCTCAGATTTGATCATATCAGAGTCAGGGCTTAGTCCATATATAATGTTTGCATCTATTGTGCATTATTTTCTGTGATTTTTTTCTGTCCCTGGATAAAAGCTCTTTCTCTATCGATTAATTAAATCAATCTTTCTAAACCCCTACTAGTGATGAGCGGCAGGGGCTAAATTTGAATTTGCGGTATTTTGCGAATATTTGGGTGAGTACTCGTCATATATTCGCAAATTCACAGTTATTTTCCTAAATGCGAAAAACCAGCAGTGTAATATTCGTGTATTGCGTGTGCAATATAGGCATGGGTCACTTTGGGTAAATTTTTCAAGCAGGGCCGGCGCTTCCATAGAAGCAAGGGGGGCAATTGCCCCCGGGCCCCCGAGTCCTTAGGGGCCCCCAAGCAGCGCCGGCCCGCAACTAACTTACTACAACTGGATATGGGCCGGGCCGCGCCGCTGCCGCTCTGAGCCCCTCTCTGCCTCTTTAAGAGAGCAGTGGCTGCTGGGGCTCAGAGCGTGTCGCCGCACAGGCACGTCTTCACGGTCTTGACGTCGCCAGAGCCCCGCCCCCAGGAACCAGAAGAAGAAGGAGCGAGCGCAGTGCGCACTGCCCTCGCTCACCGTGGCTGCCGCCTGCTGATTTCTGCGCCTCTGTGGCTCTCAGAGTCTCTGCACCAGTGACCATACACAGGGAAGGAACAAGAGGATGCATATCTGTTCTAGGTAAATTGTGGGGTGTGGAGATGTGCATGTGTAGACTGACTAGTCTGTGCTGGAGTCCTGGAGAAATGAACCATTTGGGGGGGATGTGCATCTGTGCTAAAGGAGAAATGAGCCATGGGGGGGGGGGAGATGTGCAGATGTGCTGGAGAAATGAGCCATGGGGTTGGGGGGGGGGGAGAGATGTGCTGCTGCCACTGGCCCATACAGGGGGAGAAATGTGCCATTCGGGGGAGGGGGGAGTATGCGGCCATGGAGGGGGCGGGGAGAAATAATGTGATGCGAAGGGGGTGATTAATGACGTGACACTGAGGCCCTTATTGTTTTTCGCCCCCGGGCCCCATTGTTTTTCGCCCCCCGGGCCCCATTTCACCCGGGCCCCATTTCACCCCCGGGCCCCATTTCACCCTTATTGTTTTTCGCCCCCCGGGCCCTTATTGTTTTTCGCCCCAGGGCCCCATTTCACCTAGAACCGGCCCTGTTTTCAAGCTGCTAGAAGTTTACTGAGACTGGAGATAATGGTTGGCACAGCAGAACATTACAATAGCTTTATATGCAGATTGAGTGCTCCAATATATTCGCGATTGCGAAAATCGGCAATTAATGAGGCGCATATTTTGGCGCAATACGTGCAACTGGTAACATCACAGCACTATGTCTGTAGCATGTATGTATATGGACAGCAGAACCACTACCTAACACCCTACACTTATCTAACCTGCACTTACTATCTCCTCCTAACTATTTGAATTATATATATAAGTGAACTGTCTAATGTATATACAACAAAGCACAGAGCACAGCAATGACACTGCTGTCTCTCTCAGAACTCCATTACACTACATAAAATGGCTGCTGGGGAGGTTCCTTACATAGTAAAGGGGTAGGCAACTTTCCTATTGGTTGCTAGGGATGTTGCTAAGCTCAGACAAAGACATTGCAGCCTTCTCATTGGCCCACAAGCAAGAAGGAAGTTACTGATGAAAAAAAAATCTAGAATGTTCAAAATTACAAATATACAGCACTATATTCTAAATATTTGCGAATTCTCGAAGTGCCAATATTCGCGATTAATATTCGCGATTCGAATATTCGTGCCCAACACTAATCCTTACATCTTTCCCTTTAGAACCCTGAAGTTGCTGTATTGTTTGTGTGTCTTTCTTTGCTTTATCAGTGTCAGAAACATCCTGCCACATTAATGTACAAGCTTAGATTGACATAATTTTCTTGTTTTGGGATCATAGTGCCTATGATGACACATGTTTTTATAGTCCCTCCTTATTTGCTCATGCTGACTGCTGAGTAGTATGGACATGCACACCTACGTGGGGTCATGGCATCCTCTTTCTTCATCTTCCCTGCCCTGCTGTGCTCATTACTGCACTGTGAAATGGAAAATGCAACTTTGAGAGATTTATTCAAATTAAATCACAAAAATGTAAACTTTCATTCATTTACAATCAATTGTGTCAAATATATAGTATCTATGTCAAAAGTGCACCCTTTTGGCATACATCTACCCAATAAAAATGTCTCAGAATAATATAATATAGCTATACATTATCTCTTAATGATAAAAGGGTTATACCGTTTCAGAAAAACATGTCTGCTTTCTTTAGAAACAGGGCCACAAACCTGTCTATTGGCTGCTTGTGGTATTGCAGATCAGGTCCTTTGAAGGATATTGGACTGAGTTGCAAAACCCCAAAAAACATGTGGACGAGTGCAGTGCTGTTTTTGAAAGAAAGTTGTCACGATCAGGATCAGTGCAGTGAGGCCCTGACCTTCTGTCACACCACTGTTCCTACCTGCTTGCACAATCTGCCCGCAGCTGAAAAGCGGCCCCTTCCTACTATGTGCAGGAGAAAATAATAAATGTAGTGACAGAGACAGAGGAGATAACTGACTAAATGGGTCAGCTAACCAGAATCAGAAAAAAACAATACTGAGTAGAGCAGCGTCATACACATCTCAGTCAATCCAAGAGGTCAAAAACCAGGAAGTCTCATCAGGTCCAAATCATCAGGCAAAGGGATATTGGTCAGAACTATGCCGAGGTCCACAAGTCCAAAGGTCAGAAAAGAAATATAGCCAGGTATATCAGGGATTGAGGCCTGAAGAGCAAGCTTGCCGGCTATACAGAGACTTGAGGAACACGCTGCCAGCAAGGTACAAACATGACAAAAGTAGGTATGTTTTTCTTAACCCTGTACAATAACTTTAATTGGTGTGGAGAAAGCTCAATTTAGACTGGAATTACACTGGAATGAATTGCATTTTTCTTATTCTTTTACTGGTTCTTAACTTCACTTAAAAATGTAAAGTGTAGCTAAGATCAAACAATGTTTTCTGATAGATAACTAATTCCTTAGTGTCAGTGAAGGTGAAGGTAGCTAGTCAATTTGAACGCCTCTGGATATTTAAATATTTTTTTTCATTTATTTGCAGTACTTCAGATTTTGAGCAGCAGTGATGTATTCTCCCAGCGACATGAATTCTTTCCAAAATAACACGCCCTTACTCTAATCACATTGCCAAGGAAGATGATGACTCATGTGAGACGCTTCCTCACATGAGTGATAGTCACCACCTAATTTTCTGCTCATGGCAGAAAGGTTGCATAAAACCAAATAATTTTACCTTTCAAGTTTCAATATATAATTGTAAATAAAAATTACATAATAATTGTTAGCAAATACTGTTTACCATGATGCCAACTGTATGCTCTTCAGGGTACGGTTTACTGAAAATTTAATATTCTAATATGTAAAGCAAAACATACGATGACAGTGCAATATAAAAGTAAGTTATTATTCAGCTTCTTTCTAGTCTCACGGGAGACATCTGCTTAATGCTCCTGAAATAAAAGTGCTAGAAATGTGTTTGCAACATAAAAATGATTTAAAAATGTACTGTTTTGCATCAGAACAATATATGTTAATTGTATACAAAGGAGTTTAACTTGCAGCGTAAGCAATAATGCATCTGTTGTGGAAAAATACAAGAGTTAAAGGCAGGTCCTCAGTACTGAGATCATTTAGGTATGGCCAGAAAAGACATTTTGATCTTTTCACCACCAGCTAAGATCACTATCTTTTCTCACTTACAGAAGTTTTGAAAATAACTTTTGTTGCACCATGTTTACTGTAAATAAGGATCTGTACCACAATATATATGGGCTTGCCTTTCAAAGTCTCTAAAATATCTGTTAAAGGTGTTCTCTGAGATCTGGAACCCTTTTTCATTTGTACTGGGATAGTGCAGTGACTAAAAAAGGCTCGCCCATCATGAGTGCTGCAGCTACAGCGATAAAATTCCTTCTCCCCTTCTGCTGGTCCCCACTGCACTGGAAGTCTGATGAGCGGTCTACACACATGTCACTTCTGCCAGCCAATCGATGGCTTCAACAGTTGCAGTGTTCACATGCCATGCCTGAACACATTACATTGATTGGCCAGCAGAAGGGACATGAGTGTAGTTGACATGTCATGTTTGTGGTCCAACAGGAACTGAAAACAGAGAAGAAGGGTGCCTGGCACTGGAACCAGAGTGACAATTGTGGGTGGTAGGTTAAACTTTTACTTTCTTTAAATTCTTGCACCCTGGCTAGCCTAAAACACTAAATGTAGAATAAAAATTTCAATGTGTTCTATGACAACAGAAAGACGTTCAGTCTGAGCTGGCATGATGATTAGATGAAGATTCAGTTGACTGATAGAGTACACTATGGCTCACCCTCTAATAAATTTGGTGCAATGTTAGGTACTTTTATCTAACTTTATAGCATCTATTGGTTGGGTTACTTTGCACTAAGATTTAGCTTTAAATATGTGCATGTTAAACCACACCCCTTTCACACTAAACCACACCTCTTTAATACTAACCATGCTCAAGCAAGACACAAAAGTTATCTAAAACACTTAAGAAATGTGACATGTGTACCAGATTTGTGTCTATGTGTGTTCCTTCTACAGTGGCCACTGCAGGGGAAATACAGTATTACATAGTGCCATTCAAACGATTGCAGGCCATGTAAAAATGTATTGATTCTCCTCTTAGAACAGGAGTTCTAAGAGACCCTTTCAATAAATTCCATATATATATATATATATATATATATATATATATCTATCAAACTAGAGAAATAGCAGCACACTGCCGAATGCACTAAGAATGGGTGAACAGGTGAATGTGTGAACAGGGTCAAATACATGACTGACATACTTACTATAACATGGGGTAGAAGCTCTTAGCGCATATAGTTGATCAAACATATGTCGGGACGGTCTACCAAGTGGCAAGGTGGCTTCTAATCAGACGGGGACCTACGCTAACACGGAGTGTCGAACTCCACTATGATGTTGTGATAGTACTGATTAAAAGCACCACGCAGGTGGGCGGGTAAGTAGGAGTGCTAAGTTCCATAGAGGATGCCTATTCCTCATTTATATATACATACCAGAAAAGGAAACAGCACCTCCTAGAGGTAATTTAAATGCAGGTGCAAGCTACACAGGCAACTATACAGCAAACTAGAGAAATAGCAGCACACTGCTGAATGCACTAAGAATGGGTGAACAGGTGAATGTGTGAACAGGGTCAAATACATGACTGCTATACTTACTATAACATGGGGTAGAAGCTCTTAGCGCATATAGTTGATCAAACATAGGTCGGGCCCATCTACCAAGCGGCAAGGTGGCTTCTAATCAGACGGGGACCTACGCTAACATGGAGTGTCCAACTCCACTATGATGTTGTGATAGTACTGATTAAAATATATATATATATACCCTATCAGAGATTGTCCAGAATTTTTTTAAATGTGTACCCCAGCCTAGAAAACCTAGAGAAATCCAGTCTCACCTGCTTCCCACCACTGTTTTCCAGCTCCCTAGTTCTCTGCCTCTCTTCACTGGTTTTCTTGCCCCCCCCTGGATAGAGTCATGTGTGCTGTTGCAACCAGTGACTGACCTCAGCATTGACATATCCTGAAGCACCATGTGACCCGACAGTGACATGACTGTTAGAGGGTGTCGAAATGGAGCAGTAGGGAGCAAGTGAGTTTCAGATTTCTTCACAAGTATTCCACCCTTGATCCTGCTCTGTCTGACTTTGGAATCAGGGAGCATCCCATGTTATCAGTCATTTTATAGAGAAATACTATTCCACCTTTCTCTGAAATAGGAGACCTAATACTTCATGTGCCACCTTCATTTACCCTTGATTTGCATAGCCCTACCATCATTTGCAGTTTCCTGATTTATGTAGTTCTGAGCTAAACATGTTGGTACTATTCTTGTATTGATTGGAAATTTAACATAAACCACACAGACTGCAGGATCTTTTTTATAGCTGACATTGCAGATAGGTTGGATTTACCTATGGGCACAATAATGTTGTGCTTATAAGTGGCCCTGGGCAATGAGCACATGCGGAAGAGGAAATTTTGCATATAAATATGAAAAGCTGTACTCATTTGCAAATTTGGTATATTTAAATGTTAATGAGGAGATCACAGTGCCATGGGGATAAAAGGAGGACACCTTGGGAGGGATATTGGCGAGTGCTAGTCATGAGGCACACACAAGGTGAGATATACGATGGGGTGTGGCTTAGTGAGAAAGGGTTTGCGAATTGCCAATTTATGATGTTTTGGAGCCTGTACCATGCTCATGTGAAACAAGCTTAACATATAGAACCACTTGGGATGTGTATAAAATGCTAGCAGTCTGCTGCATAGCTCACGGCAATAATGTCGCTGAATAATATTTAGTCATTTGCTATTTAGGGGACATAATACTTGCATTCTTCAGTAGTGTGTGTAAACTTACAAACCAACCTCAACTAAATCACTAAAATTAGTAAATTATTCATTCTTGATTATTCACCCTGACAATATCTTTCTTCTTTTGTTTGAGGCTTCGCATAACGCTTGACAGAAACAAACCCATTCATTGACCCTCATAATATCCACACGGTCTGCTTTCGCTTCCTTTAATTAACAAAGAATTACATTTCCCTCTGGTCTTAGCTGGCTGTTAACACATTTTAAGCCCTTGCTTGCACAGGGCTAATTAGTCTTTGTTTTTGGGAGATTTCTCATTTTTACCTATGAGGCACTTTACATCCTTGTTTGGTTTCTGAAATGATTGTTGTTAGATATTCGGGCAATAGGGTTAATTGTTAATTAAGACATTACGAGATGATTAACCATGATTCATCTTAAAATAATTTGAGGTGAGAAAGAGGTTATCTAGCCAATGCATGCAACTGCAGGCACCACACTACAGATGATTGATTAGATGCGTATAAGGAAAGAGTTCTGTCAAAAATATAGACTGATTGATGTTTGTATATAGAAAGGAATGTTAAAGGGTTAGGTCCTCACCAGGATATGATTGTTGCGGTCCGACCACTGAAACAATCCCTTTGGTTTATTCCCTGCATTGACCCATTAACTTAATTACAGGGATAAGTAGGGGTTGTGAAACAAATGTGCAAAGAGATCTACAATGGTGTAGAGCGAAATCTCAGTACAGAGAAAAATCTTTTATCTGATATGTAAATGGCCAGCAGGTGCCTATTGAGTGGTCATAAAAGCCTCTCCTCCACAATCCCAGCCCTGCACTTTCCCCTTTGTCTTCATTGACTTCCCGTTTGCTGTTCGATATCACTCTCAGCAGTGCTGAAATCTTGGACATACTGCACGCGTATGCACAGCCCTCTTCAGTCTGCGTCCATCAGTCTGCACATGGGTCACATACATGTGTGTACGGTGCATGAGAACTGATAGACACAGTCTGGAGAGGACAGTGCAGGCATCGTCTTGCAATTGCAAGCTGCCCATGCAAGATTTCAGAGCTGCCAAGAGGGACATCATGCATTGCACTGTACTGCCCAGACTGTGTACTTCAGCTTCAGAGCCATGTGCACAGGTACACAGTGCAGTAGACACAGTCTACAAGAAGCTGTGCATATGCACTATGTAAGTGCGAGATTTCAGCACTGCAGAGAGTGAAGTTAGACAGCAGAAGATGGGCTATCAAGTGAGACCAAGGGGGAGACACAGGGCAGGTAATGTGGAGGAATATTTGATAAATATTTTTTCTCTATACTGAGATGTAAAGATATCTTTGCTGAAGTGTTTCATACCCCTAGCCAGCACTGTGATTAGTTTGAAGGAGGTATGGCATGATTGAAGTAAAAAAGGAAAATCAGAGATCACATAGATATAGCACATGACAATCTCTAACAAAGCTAGAACCAGCCCTGTACCACACACAGAACCACACATTATTTTCTACAACTGCTTTGCTAGTTTTTTTTTTTAAGCAGGTAGCTCAGGGGTGTGTGGCCTTTCTCAGGGGGTTTGTCCTTTCTTCCCTCGAATTCTCATGGGTTCTAACAGTAGATGTTGAAAGATGGAACTGAGCGTGTGTGACCACCTTGTTGTGGATATGAGACTGAAAGATCTGAAGCCATTACAAGATGAGGCTGGCATGCAGGACTACTCCACACTGTCACGGGCAGCAAATGTGAACCCACTGTGCAATGGACTGGCTGGACCCTGGAGGGGCGTGTCTAAGCAGCTACCTGGTTTTAGGTAGAGCCTCTGATGGTGAGGATAGACTTTGCAGTTAGGGTAGTTGCCAGGTACCACTCCAAGGCAGTCCTAGAGTCAGTAGCAGCTGGTCCAGGCGAACCAGGAGGTACCTGCAACAGGAGGAGTGATTCAAGCAGAGAGGGATCAGGCAAAGAGCGTAGTTTAGGAACAAGGCACGTAGTCAGGAACACAAGTGGTAACAAGCTCAATTGCACAGGATAGGACCTTGACTCTGAGGCGCTTGAGTAGAGGACTGAGCCACTTAAATACCGCCAGGAGATCCAGGGTGAGTCAATGGAATTACAGGACACAACATAGCCCGCCCAAGGAGTGATGCGTATAGCAGCCGTGCACAAGCAGCATTCAGGTAGACTGGAAGCTGCAAAGTGGAATCTCCAGAGCAGTAGCAGAGACAGGGAAGCACAGATCGTGATCACAGGTGAGCATGGCACCCGGAACTGTAGGGGGACAGCGTCGCACCGAGGATGCTGTTACAGTACCCCCCCATTACGCCCCCTCTTATTGAGTCCATGGCGAGATAGAAGACGCTTGATGAGATCCGGAGCCTGACTTTTCTACTGCGGTTTCCAGTACCTCTCCTCTGGACCAAATCTTTGAGAAGTGGTTAGGGACCACTGGTTTAAGCAACGACACGTGGAAGGCATTAGGAATGCATAGCGAGAGAGGCAGGTGTAACTTGTATGTCACCTCGTTGATCTTCTTCAAGACCTCAAAGGGTCCAAGGAGCAAACTTAAAACTGGGGACTCTTAAGAGGATGTTTATGGAGGAAAGCCATACCTTTTTCCCAGAGAAGAACTGAGGTGGTTTCTTGTCTGTATTGGTCTTCATGCGGGTCACCGCTTTGTTGATGCAGGCCTTGGTGTCACTCCAAATCTTCAAGAAATCTCTGAAGGAAGAGTTTGCAGAAAGAACAGGAAGAGAAGTACGGGGGTGTTGACCATAGACAACAAAGAATTGGTGGGAGACATCAGGATGTCGCAGAATAGGTGCAGAAGCAAAGGAGCTCTTTAATTGGACGAAAGCGGCCTCGGCCTCAGGAGGCCAATCTTTGGTATTCGCCCCTTTTCGAGTTAGAGCGGATATCGGAGACGTTAAGGAGGAAAAGTTCAGAATAAACTGCCGATATAAATTGGCGAATCCCAGGAAGCTCTGTATAGCGCGCAGCCCCTGTGGGCGAGGCCAGTTCTTTACCAGATTCAGTTTTTCAGGATCCATCTGTAATCCAGCATCTGAGATGATGTATCCGAGAAATGGTACTGTCGCTTTTTCTAAGGTGCATTTCTTGAGTTTGGCATAGAGTCTATTCTCCCTCAAGCCGTACATGCCTTCAATGAGTGGTCAATACTGGAGAGAAGACCAGAATATCATCCAGATACACAATAATGCAGGTATACAGCAGGTCCTGGAAGACATCATTTACTAGCTCTTGGAATACCGCAGGATCATTGCATAGACCAAAGAGAATGACGAGATACTTATAGTGTCCATCATGAGTGTTGAAAGCGGTCTTCCACGCATCACCCTTTCGAATGTGGACCAGATTAAATGCACCGCGCAGGTCGAGTTTGGTGAAGACTTTAGCCCCCCGGATCCTGTCAAAAAGTTTGGAGATCAACGTAAGAGGATATCGTTTTTTCACTGTGATCTTATTCAGACCTTGATAATCGATGTAGGGCCGTAAGGATCCATCTTTCTTCTGCACAAAGACACAACGGCTGGTGAAGTGGACTTTCGAATAAACCCCCTCTCAAGATTCTCCTTGATGTAGTCAGTCATTGTCTGACTCTGGGAGTGAGAGTGGGTAGACACAAACAAGAGGAGGAGTGGCACCAGGCAGAAGATCGATCAGACAGTCATATGGACAATGAGGAGGCAGAGTCTTGGCATCCTTTTTACTAACAACGTCCGCGTAGTTGGCATATTGCTGCGGTAGACCAGGCAGGTCTACTGGTACCGTAGAAGGGGAAGCTGGTCGGACCTCCACTAAACAGGTGGAGCGACAAGATGATCCCATCGCAGAATCTCACCAGAGTGCCAGTCCACAATTGGTAAATGAAGACGTTGCCAAAGAATAATTTGATTCACAGAGACTGGCAGGACATAGAAAGAGATCAGTTCTAAATGCAGAACCCCATTTTGTAATTTAAGGGGCACAGTAACAGTGAGTACTGGTTCAGGAAGCGGTAGTCCATTTACTGAAACCACTGCCAAAGGCCTCTCCAGCTGGATGGTGGGAAGCCGATACTGATTAACCAGCGCTTGTTGAATGAAGTTATCGGCTGACCCAGAGTCCTTGAATGCCGGCACGGTTGGCGTAATTCCCTTGTGAAAGAGAGTCACCGGAACGGAAAGTTTCGGAGAGGACTTCTTCTGGTCTAGAACTACCTCTTCAACTGATCCTAGACAATGGCATTTCCCAGCCTCTGGGGACAATTATGCACAAAATGGGCCTTGCCTCCACAATGGAGACATATATTCTCCGACTTGCGTCATAGACGTTCCTGGTCAGTTAGACGAAGGTGCTCAATCTGCATGGGCTCTCCAGGAGGAACGGATGCTATTGGAAGGACTGGCCTCTGAAATGGAGGAGCAAGACGAGGTAGTCTTCTGCTGCATGCGACTTGTTTAGAACATTCCCTGAAACACATATCAATCCGTGTAGCCAATGTAATCAGGTCACTCAGAGAAGACGAGCGGTCGCGTCCAGCCAATTCGTCCTTAATATGGTCAGAAAGACCCTCACAGAACACAGCCAATTGAGCCTCATCGTTACACGCAATTTCGACCGCTAGGGTACGGAACTGGAAAGGGGTACTGACCCACAGACGCGGAGCCTTGGCGTAGTTGTAGCAAAGCTGAGGTAGCGGAGGACGTATGACCCAGCTCCTCAAAGACCATCTGGAAGGTAGTCAGGAAGGACTGCAAATTAGTTGTCTCTGGACCTCCACGCTCCCAAAAAGGATTTGCCCAGCGGGGTCCATGGCCTCAGACTACTGTCACAGGCAGCCGATGTGAACCCACTGTGCTACAGACTGGCTGGACCCTGGAGGGGCGTGACTAAGCAGCTACCTTGGTTTTCTCTAGAGCCTCTGATGGTGAGGATAGACTTTGCCATTAGGGGAGTTGCCAGGTACCACTCCAGGGCAGTCCCAGAGTCAGTAGCAGCTGGTCCAGGTAAACCATGAGGTACCTGCAAAGGTACCGACAGTACAGGCGTGTTTGGACAGGCAGGTTCGTTACCATGAGCAACAAAGACAGGAACTGGAGGATGAGGTAGAGACATAGTCGAGACAAGAAATGGGTCAGGGCAGGTGGCACAGGAAACGAAGTCAGACAATCCGGGGCTGCAATAAGTGGAGCGATGCAAGTAGGCAGGGATCAGGTGAAGAACACAAGTGGTAACATTCTCAATTGCACAGGATAGGACCTTGAATTTGAGGTGCTTCAGTAAAGGGCTGAGCCACTTGAATACCACCAGGAGATCCAGGGTAGGTCAAAGGAATCACCTGACACAACACAGCCCCGCCCAAGGAGTGCTGCGTACAGCAACCAAGCACAAGCAGCAAAACAGGGAAGCACAGATCATGATCACAGGTGAACACGGCAGCGAGCAGGGGATGCTGTTACACACACTTATCTATAGTTTACATTCCTTACCTATGCTAATTGCACAGAAGTGAAAATTTATCTTTGGATAATAACCAATGTAACAATGCCATGAGACTCAGGGGGGATGCTCCCTCTGATGTACATATATACTACTTAATTTCCTCTAATAAACAAGAGAATTTTGCTTTGATCCATGAAGAGGTGTCAGTGTGATTTTTTTCCGATGAAAGAAATCCCGGCAGTCTTATCTTACATTTCGGTTATGCTTTTAATTAATTCCATATCTCATATTCCTTAATGCTTAAGCTTATCCAGGTGTAGAGGAATTTAAAAATCTAATAAGTGAAACCCTTGCTATAGTGATAAATTGGTACATGCTGCCCTTTGTAGTAGTAAAGTGTGCTTAAGACAAAGCACGTTAGCTACTCAGAAAAAAGGCACTTTTCCGTGCCTCCATTGTTTTCAATGTTTCCACATTACAAAGGGCTCTGTATCCCATATGCCCCATATATGAAAGGTCCTCAAAATTTATGTTTTTTTTTCACCCGTGAATCCATCAATGTTATATATCTGATAAAATGCCTATGTGGGCTGTTATATATTGGAGAAACAATGCATACCATAAGAGACCGAATTTGTAAACACAAGTCAATAATAATAGGATAAAAAAACCTGCTTTTCTCTCTAACTTATCATTTTGATAAATATAAATACTCCATTGCCCAATTAAAGTTCCAGGTTTTGGAACAAATAAAGAGACCTAGGAGAGGGGTAGACATCAAAAAACTTTTATTACGTAGAGAGGCATATTGGATCCATGTATTCGATACATTGCAACCGAGAGACTTAAACAAGTAATATGAGATGCAGTGCATCTCTAAACTATCATATTATATATATATATATATATATATATATATATATGTGTCAAAAATAGGCAGCACTCCAGCACTCCAATTGCATTAATTGTTGGAATCTGTTTTGACACATCATGAGTTAATTTTTGCATGATCACATGTTTCACTAAGCATTATGGGTATATATAAAACTTATGTTGTCCTTGTTATTTGCTTGAGTAAGGCTCTTAGAGCCGAAACGTCGATTTATTTTATCCTGGAATGCTAATTATTTTTTACTAGAGATGAGCGAACACCTGGATGTTCGGGTTCGAGAAGTTCGGCCGAACTTCCCAAAAATGTTCGGTTCGGGATCCGAACTCGACCCGAACTCTATGCCGAACCCAATTGAAGTCAATGAGGACCCGAACTTTTGGGCACTAAAAAGGCTGTAAAATAGTCCAGGAAAGGGCTAGAGGGCTGCAAAAGCCTGCAAAATGTAGGTAAATGCTCTGCAAACAAATGTGGATAGGGAAATGAATTAAAATAAAAAAAAAATAAAAAAAAATTAACCAATATCAGTTGGAGAGAGGTCCCATAGCAGAGAATCATGCGTCATATCACACACCACTGTAGAAGGCCACTTTCAGTTATTTAGGCCCCAGCACCCAGACAGAGGAGAGAGGTCCCACAGCAAGGAATGATGCGTCATATCACCTACCACTGGAGAAGGCCACTTTCAGTTATTTAGGCCCCAGCACCCAGACAGAGGAGAGAGGTCCCACAGCAAGGAATAAGGTGTCATATCACCCACCACTGGAGAAGGCCACTTTCAGTTATTTAGGCCCCAGCACCCAGACAGAGGAGAGAGGTCCCACAGCAAGGAATAAGGCTTCATATCACCCACCACTGGAGAAGGTCACTTTCAGTTATTTATGCCCCAGCACCCAGACAGAGGATTGAGGTTCCACAGCAAGGAATAAGGCGTCATATCACCCACCACTGGAGAAGGCCACTTCCAGATATTTAGCTCACGGCACCCAGACAGAGGAGAGAGGTTGCATGGCAGAGGTTCAGGCTTCATGTCACCCACCATTGTAACGGGCCACTTTCAGTTATTTAGGCCCCGGCGCCCAGATTGAGGAGAGGTTCATTCAACTTTGGGTTCCACCGCAAGATCATGGTAAAGTTAAAAAAATGAGGATTCAATAAAGAAGTACCCCGGAGTACAAGAATACATGGTTGAGGGGGAGGCAGTTATAAATGTCTATTCTGCACAAGGGAGGGACAGGTCCGGTGGGATCCATGCCTGGTTCACTTTTATGAACGTCAGCTTGTCCACGTTGGCTGTGGACAGGTGGCTGCGTTTGTCAGTAATGACCCCCCCTGCCGTGCTGAATACACGTTCAGACAAAACGCTGGCCGCCGGACAGGCCAGCACCTCCAAGGCATAAAATGCTAACTCTGGCCACGTGGACAATTTGGAGACCCAGAAGTTGAATGGGGCCGAACCATCAGTCAGTACGTGGAGGGGTGTGCAGACGTACTGTTCAACCATGTTAGTGAAATGCTGCCTCCTGCTAACACGTTCCGTATCAGTTAGTGGTGCAGTTAGCTGTGGCGTGGAGACAACACTTTTGCATATTTCTGCCATGCTAACCCTGCCCTCAGAGGAGCTGGCCATGACACAGCTGCGTTGGCGACCTCTTGCACCTCCTCTGCCTCCGCCTTGGGCTTCCACCTGTTCCCCTGTGACATTTGGGAATGCTCTCAGGACCGCGTCTACCAGCGTGCGCTTGTACTCGCGCATCTTCCTATTACGCTCCAGTGCAGGAAGTAAGGTGGGCACATTGTCTTTGTACCGGGGATCCAACAGGGTGGCAACCCTGTAGTCCGCACATGATAAAGTGTGGGCAACTCTGCTGTCGTTGCACAAGCACTGCAGTATGTAGTCGCTCATGTGTGCCAGGCTCCCCAGAGGTAAGGACAAGCTGTCCTCTGAGGGAGGTGTATCGTCATAGTCCTCCGTATCTACCCAGCCACGCACCAGTGATGGGCCTGAGCTGTGTTGGGTGCCACCCCGCTGTGAACCTGCTTCATCCTCATCCTCCTCCACCTCACCCTCCTCGTTCTCCAGTAGTGGGCCCTGGCTGGCCACATTTGTACCTGGCCTCTGCAAAAAAACTCCCTTTGAGCCACTTCTAACAGACTGGCCTGAAAGTGCTAAAAATGACCCCTCATCCTCCTCCTCCTCCTGGGGCACCTTCTCTTCCATCATCGCCCTAAGCGTTTTCTCAAGGAGACATAGAAGTGGTATTGTAACGCTGATAACAGTGTCAACGTCACTGGCCATGTTGGTGGAGTACTCGAAACAGCGCAACAGGGCATACAGGTCTCGCATGGAGGCCCAATCATTGGTGGTGAAGTGGTGCTGTTCCGCAGTGCGACTGACGCGTGCGTGCTGCAGCTGAAACTCCACTATGGCCTGCTGCTGCTCGCACAGTCTCTCCAGCATGTGCAAGGTGGAGTTCCACCTAGTGGGCACGTCGCATATGAGGCGGTGAGCGGGAAGGCCGAAGTTCCGCTGTAGCTCAGACAGGCAAGCAGCGGCAGGATGTGAACGCCAGAAGTGCGCACAGACGTGCCGCACTTTATGCAGCAGCTCTGACATGTCGGGGTAGTTGTGAATTAACTTCTGCACCACCAAATTCAGCACATGCGCCAGGCAAGGGATGTGCGTCAAACCGGCTAGTCACAGAGCTGCGACGAGATTTTGCCCATTATCGCAGACCACCAGGCCGGGCTTGAGGCCCACTGGCAGATACCACTCGTCGGTCTGTTGTTCAATACCCCGCCACAACTCTTGCACGGTGTGGGGCCTGTCCCCCAAACATATGAGTTTCAGAATGGCCTGCTGATGTTTACCCCAGGCTGTGCAGAAGTTGGTGGTGAAGGTGTGTGGCTGACTGGATGAGCTGGTGGAAGCAGAGGAGGAGAAAGCCGAGTAGGAGGAGGAGGCTACAGGAGGCAAATAATGATGCCCTGCGATACTTGGCGGCGGAAGGACGTGCGCCAAGGAACTCTCCGCCTGGGGCCCAGCCGCCACTACATTTACCCAGTGTGCAGTTAGGGAAATAAAGCATTCCTGGCCGTGCTTCCACGTATCTTTGGTTAGATGAACCTTGCCACAGATGGCATTGCCCAGTGCACACTTGATTTTATCGGATACTTGGTTGTGCAGGGAAGGCACCGCTGTCTTGGAGAAGTAGTGGCGGCTGGGAACAACATACTGTGGGACAGACATGGACATCAGCTGTTTGAAGCTGTCTGTGTCCACCAGCCTGAATGACAGCATTTCAAAGGCCAGTAGTTTAGAAATGCTGGCATTCAGGCCCAGGGCTCGAGGGTGGCTAGATAGGAATTTACGCTTTCTCTCCAAGGTTTGTGAGATGGAGAGCTGAACGCTGCCGTGTGACATGGTGGAGATGCTTGGTGACGCAGATGTTGTTGTCAGTGGCACATCCTCTGTTTGGTGGGCGGAAGGTGCCAACATTCCTCCTGAGGCGGAGGAAGAGGCCGGGGCAGCAGCAGAAGAGGGAGCAGGGGGAGCCAGAGTGAGTTCCTTGCTTTTAAGGTGTTTACTCCACTGCAGTTCATGCTTTGCATGTAGATGCCTGGTCATGCAGGTTGTGCTAAGGTTCAGAACGTTAATGCCTCGCTTCGGGCACTGATGGCATAGCGTGCAAACCACTCGGGTCTTGTCGTCAGCACATTGTTTACAGAAGTGTCATGCCAGGGAACTCCTTGAAGCTGCCTTTGGGGTGCTCAGTCCCTGGTGGCGGTGGCCAGTATCAGGCGAACTTTCATGGCGGCGGCTGTTCTGCTTTTGCCCCCTGCTCCCTCTTTTGCTACGCTGTTGGCTCGTTCTCACCACTGCCTCTTCCTCTGAACAATGAAAGTCAGTGGAACGACCTTGATTCCATGTGGGGTCTAGGACCTCATCGTCCCCTGCATCGTCTTCCACACAGTCTTCCTCCCTGACCCCCTGTTCGGTCTGCACACAGCAGAAAGACGCAGCAGTTGGCACCTGTGTTTCGTCATCATCGTGCGAACTCCGATGAGGTGGCATTCCCATGTCCTCATCATCAGGAAACATCAGTGCTTGTGCATCAGTGCATTCCCCACTGGGGAAGGGCTAGGTGGATTCCCTTGGGAAACCCTGCCAGCAGAGTCTTCAAACAGCATAAGAGACTGCTGCATAACTTGAGGCTCAGACAGTTTCCCTGATATGCATGGGGGTGATGTGACAGACTGATGGGCTTGGTTTTCAGGAGCCACCTGTGCGCTTTTTGCAGAAGACTGGGTGTGAGATAATGTTGTAAACGTGCTGGATCCACTGTCGGCCACCCAATTGACTAGCGCCTGTACCTGCTCAGGCCTTACCATCCTTATAACGGCATTGGACCCCACCAAATATCGCTGTAAATTCTGGCGGGTACTGGAACCTGAGGTAGTTGGTTCACTAGGACGTGTGGCTGTGGCAGAATGGCCATGTCCTCTCCCAGCACCAGAGGGTACACTAACACCACCACGACCGCGTCCCTTACTAGATGTTTTCCTCATTGTTACCGTTCACCAAGCACCACAATAAGAAAAAAAAAAATTTGCCCAATGTATTGATTTCAAATTCAGGCCTTTTTTTACAAGCACCTAACACTATCTGCCTCTTTATTTATGTAGGGTATTACACTAATCCAGGCACAGCAGTAACCACTGATTTAGGGGAATATCTCTTTTAGGGCTAGTATTTAGGCCTTGGATAAAAGGTATCCTTTTATGGACAGATTTACACTTGGAGATGCACAGTAGCGTGTGAAAAAATATGTAGGATTATGCGTTCAGCAATTGTATTTTAACACTTTGTGTAATATACCCTTTACTGGACAGAAATACAATGGGAGATGCACTGCAGCGTGTGAAGTTATTGAGGATGACCCTCTCAGCACTTGTATATACACCTTGAGCGTAATATACCCTTTTACGGACAGATTACTGGATACCAGACAAACCTATAGTTCATTTCAGGGCCTTTTTGGCCCTGGTCTGTATGTGACTGCTGACTGACTCTTTGCTGCATTTATATGGTGTGTTTCCCTGTGCGCTTGTATTCCCCTGATGAATCTTGAGTGATGAAACATGCATGTAGGGTCTAGCTGCACTAGGGCTTACAGGGTCCTCCACCATTGAGGGACAGGTTCCGGACGGGGTCGTTCTTTTCAGGGCGGTTACTCCGTGGTCAGGCTAACAGGGAAAGAGTGGTCCCAATCATTGTAGGGACGTCTAGGTGTTTGTATATTAAATTGCACCTCTCTATTATCCTCCACTGTTTTGCCTCCCCCGCCCACTCCGTCTGGTCCTGTGCCATCTCACTTCACCTACCGTTGAATGTACCACAACCAAGGTAGGACAAATGGTTTTCTTTGGTGCCGCCGAGCACTTTTTTTGACTGTGACAAACGGTTACTTGCGACTTGCCCTGAACTGAACTATAGGTTTGTCTGGTATCCAGTTTTTGTCTTCTATATTCTCCTAATATCATAAATGGGATCATGTTTTAATTGATTATCGAGTAAAAGTTATGTTTTATTAATTTTCCACGTCCTGCTGTTTATACTTTTGATTCTCGTGGTTATTTAAGCTACTAGGTCGATATATGATCCAGTTGTTACTAGTCTTTGGACACTATTATACTTTGCCAGCCAGGACTGGGACACCAGATTCAGGTTATTGCTATTTTGGCAATTGAATTTCATCCCAGAACAAAATATATGTATTGGCGGACACTATTATACTTTGCCAGCCAGTGCTGGGACACCAGATTCAGGGTATTGCTATTTTGGCAATTGAATTTCACCCCAGAAAAAAATATATGTTTTGGTGGACATTATTATACTTTGCCAGCCAGTGCTGGGACACCAGATTCAGGGTATTGCTATTTTGGCAATTCAATTTCACCAAAGAAAATAATCTATCCTTTGCCAGACAACAGACAGTATACTTGGCTAGCCAAAGCTGGAACACCAGATTTAGGGGATTGGTATTTTGGCAACTGTATTTAACCACTTAATAAAATATAGAAATTGCTATCCTGAGTTTCTAGGGGTGACAATAAGCACAGCCAAGCCCCTGATGTAGGATATAGCAAAAAAAAAAACCTAGTATTGACGGATTGAAGGTGGCAGCTTGATCTGGTGCACCACAAGTCACAAAATGGCCGCCGATCACCCCAGAAAAAAGCGACAGAAAAACGCTCTGTGCAGCCTAAAAACCAGTGAGCAATTAACTAGCAGAAGTTGAATCATTCACCGCTGTAGATCGATCAGTTCATTAGGTGCTGTTGCTGACTTTTCCCTGCTTAATCTCGCCCTCACAGAAGCTGCGTCCTCTCCCTACACTAATCAGAGCAGCGTGACGTGCGGCGCTACGTGACTCCAGCTTAAATAGAGGCTGGGTCACACGCTGCACTTGGCCAATCACAGCCATGCCATTAGTAGGCATGTCTGTGATGGCTTCTTAGGGCAAGAAGTAAAACGCTAGCTGATTGGCTGCTGTGCCGCCCTTCAGAAAGTGGGAAGAAATCGCCGAACAACGGACCCGAACCCGAACTTTTTTGAAAATGTTCGGGTCCGGGTCCGTGTCACGAACACCCCAAAATTCGGTACGAACCCAAACTATGCTCGAACTGTTGGCTCAACACTATTTTTTACCTCTATTATCACGGAGTGGCTGTTCCTGTGGGCGTGCACCCATCTTCATTACTGAGCAGTGCTGCCTATTTTTGACAAATATATATAGACAGCCTGCATTTGTGGGGGAGCGGAGGCTCTTCATATACGAGCCAAAGCCTCACTCATGGGCGTGTGTTCTCAGGTGCACAGCTACTGCTGGGTGTCATTATCAAACTAGCTTCTCTGGTGGTAGGATCCTTTCTTTGCAGCATGGAGCCAGAATGGAGCTTGTTATTTTGCCCTCTGCTACCGTAGCATGCACGCACCATAATCGTTAATTTCTAACGATAATTTGTTTTCCCTTAGTCCTAACAGCAGCACAGATGGGGGTTAACCACCCCCGTGGACTGGCAGGACCGGCGGAATGTTTAATGAGCCCAAGACTAATAACTCAATTTAACAATTAAGTGTCTCCTTAAAAGGAGGAAGTCAACCCCCAGCCCACTGTGTTTATAGTAAGAAGAAAACTAGACTTACTAGGGTGGGAAATTTGTGTGCTGCTGTTAGGACTAAGGGAAAACAAATTATCGTTAGAAATTAACGATTCCCTTACGTCCTACCAGCAGCACAGATGGGGAGATAGCAAGAAGAAACCCCTAGGGAGGGCCTTCCTGCCTGGCAGAACTAAGAAAAGTCTGCCCAAAGGCCGAAAACTCAGCTAGACTGGCATCTAGTCTATAATGGGAGATGAATGTCGATTCAGAGCTCCAGGAGGCAGCTTTGCAAATCATGTTGAGAGGCAGAAGACTCCTCTCAGCAAAAGAAATAGCCACAACTCTAGTAGAGTGGGCCTTCACGAATCCCGGAGGGTCCAGAGATTGTGGAAACAAGGGATTCCTTAATAGCCTCCTCAATCCACCGACTGATGGAAGGTTTGGATGCCTTACAGCCTTTAAACTTACCGGCAACAGGATTAGCAGATTCTCATCTTTCCTGAACTCCTTGATCTATCCACATAGATCCGGAGACATCTCGAGACGTCCAGAGGATGTCTAGCAGGTTCCTAGGAGGAGGTGGTAGATGTCGACAGAACCGGGAGGAATATCACTTGGTTGATGTTCTGGAAGGAAGGAACTTTAGGCCTACAATACGGGAGGAATCTAAGAAAGTCCCGGTCATGTAAGAAAATGGTATAGGGCTCATGCTGAGAGAGCTTGAAGCTCAGAGACCCTCTTGGCCAAAGTCACTGTAAGGAGAAACACAAACTTCCAAGTGACGAACTTGATGTCCACCTCCTCTCACGGTTCAAAGGGGGAGATGCTAACCCCTGAGAACTACTGAAAAACCCATTGAAAAAAGGGGTCTCAGTACTGTAGGCTTTAATCTTTCAGCTCCTCTAAGGAACCGTTTGATCAGTGGGTCCTGAGAAAAAAGCCTGTTAAGGCAAGCTGAAATGGCTGAAACTTGAACCTTCAGAGTAGAAGGAAAGGCCTCTATCAAGGTCGTCTTGCAGGAACTGAAGGATAGCGGAGAGGGGCGGATCTGCAGACGCCACCTCAGTTGAGGTACAACAGGATGAGAATATCCTCATAATACAAGAGTAGGCTCTCTTGGTAGAGTCCGCTTTAGAATGAGACAGCGTTCTCAGGACTGACTCTGAAAGCCCTTCTATTCTGGGAAGGGACTGATCAACCTCCAGGCTGTCAGGTTGAATCTGTGCAGATCTGAGCAGAGGTGAGTGTCCCACGACACCAGGGTCTGCTGTGGGGAGCCTCCAATATTGTCCTCGACTCAACTGGGTGAGCTAGGTAAACCAGGATCTCTTCGGCCAAAACAGTATGATGGCTATCACCGAGGCCTGATCCTGACGGATTTTCATCAATACCCTCGGTATCATGGAAAAGGGAGGGAAGATGTAAGCCAGCCTGAACCTCCAGGATATTGACAGAGCGTCTAACGCCAGGGGTTGTCCTCCTGTAAAGGGAGCAGAACCTCTCCACCTTGGCATTGAACCTTGTTGCCAAGAGATCCACCTCTGGCATACCCACTTGAGGACTATCTGCTTGATTCTCCGGATGTAAGGACCACTCCACCGACGGAAGACCGCGGCTCAGCCGCTATCATCTTGAGGGAGCCTTGGATGTGGATAGCAGATAAGTGGGAAGGTACAACTCTGCCTAATCCAGAATCACCCCGATCTCTGACAGGAGGGGAAGTGATCTCGTGCCTCCCTGCTGGTTGCTGTAAAGTTCCGCAGTCACATTGTCTGACTGGACTTTCACCGTTTTGCCCTGGATCTGAGGGGCTAAGTGAAGGAGGGCTAGCCGGATAGCTTGAATCTCGCAGAGATTGGATGAAAGAAGCCACTCCTGAGGAAACCAGGTCCCGTGAACTGGAGAGTTGTCTAGGTGAGCGTCCCAGCCTACTTAGGACGCATCCGTAGTCAATATGACCCAGATTGTCTGGGTCATAGACTTCCCGTCTAAAAGATGGCACCACCATCTGAGGGAATACCGAGGTTGCCAAGTCAGGGAGCACAGGGAGTTTAGCCCAGCAGGGCTGCCATTCCATTAGGAGAGGACCTCCGACTGTAAAGGGCGGAGGTGCCATAGAGCCCAAGGGACTGCTTCCGCAGACGCTGACATGAGCCCCAACATCTTCATGAGAGTCCGGATTGGAACTCGCCGGGGAACGGAAAGGAACTTGCCGTGTTCTGAACCCGGAATCTTCTTTCTGGAGTCAACTGGAGCGACATCCCAGTGGAGTCGATTATGAAGCCTAGATATCTTACTGAAGTCGAGTCGGGCTCACGTTCGACTTCTACCAGCTGATCCAACCTAGGTGGAACAGAAAGGAGATTGTTACCTGAAGAAGTTGGGTTAGGACCGCTAGAGCAGAGGCTTTCAAAGCCAGTCGTCCAGATAAGGAATGATGGTCAGTCCTTGAAGCCTCAAAGCCGCCACCACAGAACCACCTTGGTAAAAGTGTGAGGGGCAGAAGAAATGCCAAAGGGAAGGGCAACAAACAGAAGATGCCTGACGACACCGGACACCTGGACCGTGATCCTGATATACTTCCTGGAACCAGGATGGATCGGGATGTGCAGATATGCAAAAGGAGAGTCCCCGTGTTACCTCCGGAAGATGGCGGCGCACAGGGACCGGGATCCCGGACCAAGGACGCCGCCAAAATACACCAGCCAGGCGCACTGCGCGGGGCCGGCAGCAGACAAGCTGCCGGCCAAACTGACAAGGTACCTAGGAAAAAAGGGCAACGCCGTTACCCAAACGAAAAGAAGGCTCCCCGCACTTTCCATAAGAAAGGGGGGAACAAACCGCCTAGTCCACCTGTCCAGGAGGACAGAAAAAAACACAGTGGGCTGGGGGTTGACTTCCTCCTTTTAAGGAGACACTTAATTGTTAAATTGAGTTATTAGTCTTGGGCTCATTAAACATTCCGCCGGTCCTGCCAGTCCACGGGGGGTGGTTAACCCCCATCTGTGCTGCTGGTAGGACGTAAGGGAATACTTAAGTAAGTTGGGCCGGGGCCATCTCTCCTGGCCGGTCGGAACTGACTTTGCTAGCGAACGGGAGGCTTCGCCACAGAATCTGCTACCTCAGGTTTGTTCGTTGGGGCTAAATATTTCTATTTCTTTCAACTTTGTTTGTTTGGTAATAGGAGTTAGTTCCTATAAATCTTACAAGTTTTACTTCGCTTTGTTCGTCTCGTATGAAAAGTTTCTTCAGCCGCTTTTGCTGTAAAGGAAGAGTTACCTTGGCTGCACGTGACGTCATGTTCGGAGATCGGACGCAGCTGTTATTGTTTAGGCCTCTTGCTGTAGCTGTTTCTTGCCATGTGTCTCACCCCTCCCCCCGCTACCACCATCTTTAGACTTCACGTATCTCACTGCTCCATGTACTTAAAAACCCTGCCCTACTTTTATGCTCTGCTGTTATCCTGAGCAGCATTTACACTTTCGGCTTTTATGTCATGTCCTATTCTTTGTATGCCTACTATTGCACCATGCTTCATACGCCTTACACCCTCAGATGCATCCGCATGTCTTTTACTGTCACAGCCTTTCCTACTCTGCTCATTCCCAGAACAGCCTTTACATTTGGCTGTTACTCCATGTTTTACTCCCTGCTCATCTGAGCTGTGTACTCATGTCTGCTATTTTCATCATTCTTTACCCGTTTATCACATTCAAGATGTGTTCACCTGTTAGTTTTACATCACATTCCGTACCCAGCCAACAACCGGATCCGTGTTACAGATCTGTTATTACATATTGTATACTCGGCTTACAGCCATAGCTGCTACTGTTACTCCATTTTTATTCTCTGGACACACCACACTGGTGTTCACACTTTGCTCCACTCACAACCAGAGCTGCGTTCATGCGTCGACTGGTATACCATGTTTGCTCTGCTCACAGTGAGAGCTGTGTTTACTTGTCCGCTGTCACAACATGTTCATGCTAGGCTTGTTTCAGAGCTGCATTCACGTTCACTGTTACATCATATTTATGCACCACTTACATTTACAGCTGCTATTCTACTAATTTCATTCTCGGCCACACTCAGAGGTGCATTCACACTTACACTGTCAAATCATTTTTTGCACTCCACCCACGACCAGAGTTGCATTCATACTTCTATCGGTATATCATGTTTGCTCTACTCGCACCTAGAGCTGTGTTCACATGTCCTATGCTACTACAGGTTCTTTTCAGGCCCATTTCCAGAACTGCATTAACGTCACTGTTACATCTATGTTATGCTCCATTCACAACCAGAGCTACTGTTATACCAAATTTCATGTTCTGCTTATACCCAGAGTTGTGTTCACACTTCTGCTGCTACACCAGGTTGTATACCCCACTCACCAAAGCCCCTTCACATTCCGTTCACATCCAAAGCTGCGTCCGCTTGTCTGCTTTTACATCTTATTCTATACTCCATTAACTACTAGAGCTGCGTTCACTTGTCTGATTTTGCATCATGTCAATACTCTGCTCACTTTCAGATTGCATTTATACGTCTGCTTTATACCATGCTTTTCATGCCCTACCCATACTCAGAGCTGCGCCCATACCATGTTTTTTAGGTACCACTCACATCCAAAGCTGGCATTCACCCATTTGTCGTTACATCATGTGTTGTACTCTGCTCCCACTCAAAGCTGCATTCTCCTGTTCATTGCTACGTCATGGTTTTACTCAATAATCTCACCGGGGCAGTCTGCACCCACCGATCTGGTACCTCTTTCCCGACAACCATAACTGCGTTCTTTTCAGGCTTACATTCCTTTCCTCGGTGGTCTGTTACATTCCATAGGCCTACTTTTCTGTTCACTTCAGTACAAAAAAAAATAAAAAATTTTGGTCTTCTTTAATCCTAGTTCATATTCACTCAGACTGGTCTCCTTTTACCTCTATTTCGTATTCACTCAGATTGGTCTCCTGCCCCAGTTCACCAAACAGCTCCTCAGCGGAGGTCAGTGAGCCAATAGGAGTAATTTTCCTGCTATGTTTTTACAAGCTGTTCATTTGTTTGTCACGATAAGAGACGTCTCTTAGCGAACTTGCAATGCCTCAGGCTCTTGTTTTTCTCCCATCTCTGTTTCAATTTCATGTTTACATTTTATGGTTCGCGGTGGTTAGTGTTTTATGTATGCCTGTGCTTCGGATTACTAATGTCTATATTTTCAATGCCTGTTGGAAGTTATGTTTCTTAAGCCACCTTCTAGCCAATCCAATCATTTAAGTCGCTGCATATCCCATCAGGTCCAGCTTACGTTTTAATTACTTATCGTCACCGCAACGTCATCCAGATCAGTCTCTCGGCTTCGGGGGACCTATGACTGTTCCGGCCTCATGGCTCCGGGGGCCCCATTACCGTTTTTCATGTTTTGTTTCTTAGGGGTACGACATGGTTGTAGGCTGGTTAGTGTCCCAGGTTTGCTGTTGGAGGGGGTCATGGTTATGTGAGTCCCCAAGGCATTCTGGTGCTGCATAAGTTGTTTATTTAATTTAAAAAAAAAGTCATAAGAAGCTCGCACGAGTGGCTCTTCGCTCATAGGACCTCATGATTGGCACCGACACTTGTAGTTCGCAATGTGGCTCCTGCCATAAGAGACTCGCACGCATGGCTCCTGCCATAAAAGACTCGCATGCATGGCTCCGGCCATAAGAGACTCGCACGCATGGCTCCTGCCATAAGAGACTCACACGCATGGCTCCTGCCATAAGGGGCTCGCACGCATGGCTCCTGCCATAAGGGACTCGCACGCATGGCTCCTGCCATAAGAGACTCGCACGCATGGCTCCTGCCATAAGGGACCCACACGCATGGCTCCTGCAATAAGGGACTCGCACGCATGGCTTTTGCCATAAGGGACTCGCACGTATGGCTCCGCCATAAAAGGCTTGCTGGAGTGGCTCTTGGCTTAGAGGATTTCACAATTGACATTGACATTGGTAGCTCATACGGCCATCTGATACTATTTTTCCCCTCCCCACGACAGCCCCACAGAGAGATGGCTCCACCCCTGGGACAGGAAACCTGCAAACTTCCAAACTTCCGGTCGCGGCCAGAAACGCATCATTGGAACGCACAACCCGGAAGTACACTGCCCGACATCCTGGGCCGTTCACTGCCACCACATATGCCTGTTATACCAGCCCCCTGGTCGTTTGGTTCATGTTTGGTAGAATGTTATAACCTCCTGGGGTACTGGCAACCCAGCCTCTGGGCGATGGACCCCCGCAGGTAAGCTCCACAAACCCTCCAAAACCTCTCTGCGACTTGCAGGTAGTGGATCAATCTAGAAGAGAAACTGCAGGTCTCCCACTCCAGGGACAGAAAACCTCACTGAGGTGGGAGAGTGGCTCCTCCTTTTTATTCTTTAAGCTCCTTTAAGTACCGTCAGCTGGTTCTCTCCTTCTGCCGTGTACGTACTCAAGGCTTATTATTGTATGAACCCTCAGGTGAGGTGCTCATGTTTGCCCGGAATATGCAGTTAGGCATGCCTGTTTGTTATATCTCCAGATTTTCAGAGAAATGGAGGAGGAGAAACGTCCTGACACGGCAGAAGGAGAGAACCAGCTGACGGTACTTAAAGGAGCTTAAAGAATAAAAAGGAGGAGCCACTTTCCCACCTCAGTGAGGTTTTCTGTCCCTGGAGTGGGAGACCTGCAGTTTCTCTTCTAGATTGATCCACTACCTGCAAGTCGCAGAGAGGTTTTGGAGGGTTTGTGGAGCTTACCTGCGGGGGTCCATCGCCCAGAGGCTGGGTTGCCAGTACCCCAGGAGGTTATAACATTCTACCAAACATGAACCAAACGACCAGGGGGCTGGTATAACAGGCATATGTGGTGGCAGTGAACGGCCCAGGATGTCGGGCAGTGTACTTCCGGGTTGTGCGTTCCAATGATGCGTTTCTGGCCGCGACCGGAAGTTTGGCAAGCAGCGCGCGCAAGGAGCACTGAAAAGGAACAGAGCAGTAACTCTGGAGTGCCGGTAAGCTGCTGAGGTTTGCTGCATCCCGCACTACCTGTGGAGGATAGGAGGCATTGCGGAGGATTGCGCTGGGTGCGACAGTACGTACTCAAGGCTTATTATTGTATGAACCCTCAGGTGAGGTGCTCATGTTTGCCCGGAATATGCAGTTAGGCATGCCTGTTTGTTATATCTCCAGATTTTCAGAGAAATGGAGGAGGAGAAACGTCCTGACACGGCAGAAGGAGAGAACCAGCTGACGGTACTTAAAGGAGCTTAGAGGGTAAGTGCACTCTGCATATATGATATTAATTTTTGATCATTTTATGTTTAGATAAGGTCAAAGAGAGCAGTGGAAAAAAAGCTTAATAAAGAATGTGCCTTATGCAAGTGCCCATTATCGTCATCATATACTAAGAGGCTCTTTCAAGCCTCTATTGAAAAGACTGTCGCAGAAGAAACACCTAGCTTCACGAGGGACATTAAGTCCTTAATAAGATCAGAAGTTAGGGAGTCCCTTAAGACTGGCCGAAAATAAAAGAGATCACGGGAGGACTGTGATGCTGACACGGGGTCATCTGAGATGAGTGAGGAAGTTTTTGGAAGAGACGATTCCGATATCACCGCTTCATCAGAGGATGAAATGGAGGGCAGATATTTATTCCCGGCAGAGGATACAGAGAAATTACTAAAGGCTGTTAGATCAACTTTGGAAATAGAGGAAGTACGAGAAAGCAACGTAGATGTTTTCTGATACATAGTAATATTTCTACTATCATTGATAGGGAATGGAGTAGACAAGACAAAAAAGCATTTGTTACCAGACAATTCAAAAGAAAGTATCCATTTGAGGAGGAAGTGTCCTCCTCATGGGATAAGGCACCAAATATTGATGTGGCCATCTCAAAAATTGCTAAGCGTTCTGCTTTACACGCTGGATAAAAAGGTCGACGCCTGTTTGAGAAACACATGGGAACCATCCACCTCATCATTTAAGCCTAGTATAGCTACCACTGTTACGGCCAGATCAGTGGGGGTTTGGTTAGAAAGATTGGAAGCCCAGGTAAAGGATAAATGCCCAAGAGAACATTTGCTATCCTCTTTACCTACCCTCCAGAAAGCCATTGATTTTATTGCAGATGCTTCTATGGATACAGTAAAATTGGCGGCGAAGCGTTCTTCCCTTTCCAATTTTGCTTGTCGGGCCCTTTGGCTGAAGAATTGGAGGGGGGGAGACTTGGCTTCCAAGCAGAAGCTTTGTAACATCCCTTGCCAGGGGCAGTTTTTGTTTGGGCCAGAGTTGGACATGTTTTAGAAAAAGCAGCTGATAGGAAGAAGAGGTTTCCAGGGTTTTCACAGGATGCTCCCTTTTCCTCCTTCAGAGGTTATAAATGGCCTTTTTGTTCCTCTCAGGGGTATCAGAATAAAAGGTCTACCGGAGAGAGAGAACAAAATCCCAGATATAGGGGATCAGGCAAAAAAGACTTCATGTTTCAGAATGCTTCCTCTCAGCAGGGGAAGCAGTGTAAACAATGATGCCGGAGGTGCAGTTGGGGGGAAGATAAAAATCCTTTCTTCCAGCTTGGGAGGGGGTGGCAGGCTCATAGGTAAGAAATATTTTGAGCGAAGATTTAAAGCTAGTATTCCTAAAAAAAAACAAAAAACACTGATATGTGACTACGAGGTACTCACCGAATATAGAAACAGAAATATCAAAATCCTAGCAAAGAAGGTGTTGATTCCGTTTCCGGAAGGATAGAAAGGAGCAGGTTACTACTCAGCCTTGTTCCTAGTAAGAAAGCCGGACAATTTATTTCGGACAATCATAAATTTGAAGGAGTTGAACAAATCTCTAAAGTACAGAAAATTCAAGATGGAAACTATAAAATCAGCCATCCATCTGTTATTTCCGGGATGCTTCATGGCAGTCATCGATTTGAAGGATGCCTATCATCATGTGCCGATACATCCAGAGCACCAACGGTTTCTAAGGGTAGCATTAAAATCAAGAGAAGAGATTTGGCGTGGCCAGTTTCAAGCTCTGCCCTTCGGCCTACCAATGGCACCAAGAATCTTCACGAAGATAGTGGCGGAAATGGCTTCTTTTGTCAGGAAACAGGATATTACATTCCTGCCGTATTTAGACGACTTTCTGATTGTGAGAAAGTCTCAGGAATCATGTACGGATGCAGTACAGAGGGTATTGTACATCCTAAAAAAACTAGGCTGTATAATACATTTCCAGAAGTCCAGACTAATACCTGTTACATCCCAAGTGTTTTGGGGGTTACTATTGGACTCACAGACACAGAGGATGTTTTTGACCCAATAAAAAATCCACCAAGTGCGGAACAGAATAGAATGGGTTCAGAGGAATCCGAGACTAAGTACCCGGAAAGCCATGTCCATAGGAACTCTGACTGCATGTATGCCTGAGATTCAGTGGGCGCAGTTTCAGACGCGCCAGATTCAAAGAAAGATCCTTTACTATGTAAAGAAGAAGGAAGGAAGGTTAGAGGCAGAGAAAAAGACCTTAACATCCCTCTTATGGTGGAGTATTCACGAAAATCTCAATCAGGGAGTCCAGTGGTGCCCCCCGCAACCCGTGGTGATCACATCAGACGCCAGCCCATGGGGATCGGGAGTGCATTTTCTAGACCAAACAGTACAGGGCAGGTGGTCCCCTTTTCAGAAGTCCTTCTCCTCAAACCGGAAGGAGCTACTAGCAGCCAGGCTGGCACTGAGAGCAGCTTTACCCTCTATCCGTCGGAAATAGGTCAGGGTGATGTCGGACAATCGGGCGACAGTTGCCTATATAAACCATCAGGGGGGGACAAGATCAGTATCCCTTATGAAGGAAGCAGATTTGCTATTTCAGGAGATGATTGGGCAGATAGACCAGATATCGGCCTTACAAGGGGCAACAAAATGTGAAGGCGGACTTTCTAAGTCGACATCAATTGAGACAGGGGGAGTGGTCACTAAACCCAAAGATTTTTTTCACAGGTTGTAGATCTATGGGGTTTTCCCTCGATAGACCTTTTCGCTATGAGGGAAAACAGGAAAATGGACCACTGCTTCTCTCTCAATCCACAGGAATCCCCAGACGGAGTGGATGCGCTTCTCCAGAAATGGGAATTTCAGTTAGGGTACGTCTTTTCTCCCCTTCAATTGATCCCTCGGGTGCTCAGGAGGGTCAGGATGGAGGTAGTCAAAAAGGGGGTGGATCTCACTTCTCCGGGACATGTAAACGTCGGACCCTTGGATACTTCCGGAGGTTCCGGACCTTTTGATGCAGGGCCCTGTGTCATCCTTCAGTGGAGGCCCTGCATCTAACGGCCTGGAATTTGAAAGGTCAATTTTAGTAGGGCGAGGTTTCTCTAAACCGGTGGTTGAGACTAGAGATGAGCGAACTTTAAAAAAAAGTCTGCTGTTCCCCCGTTCGGGTTGTGGTAAGTCGCGCATCCCGTTATGGATTCCACTATAGTGGCATATGGAATCCATAAGGGGCGGCTGCCACCAACCCGAACTGTTGAACAGCCGAAGGACCTGGGGTGACTTCACTGTCATGTGATCCGTGCAGGGGGCGTGGCTCAGCACACCAGACTTTTTTTTAAAGTTCGCTTATCTCTAGTTGAGACTCTTCTTAGGAGTATGGAAAAAGTTCCTCTCCTTCTCCAAAAAGCCTCCAGACCAAAATTGGCCGGAAACCTTCTGTTAGTCAGGTATTGGATTTTTTTGCAGAGGGGACTAGTCTTGGGTTTAGCAAAGAATACGCTCAAGGTCCAGGTGTCTGCTCTCTCAGCCCTTTGGGGGACTAATCTGGCTGGTGATCCCTGGGTTATCAGATTCTTCAAAGCGGTGGATAGGATAGTTCCAGTATCAGCTCCTAAGTTCTCTCCGTGGGATTTGAATTTAGTCCTCAAAGCGTTACCACAAGGTCCCTTTGAACCACTAGAGTCAGCTTCTATTAAATTTCTAACCTAGAAACTAGTTCTTTTGGTAGCGCTAACATCGGCTAGAAGGATAGGGGAGATGAAAGCTATATAAATTAATCATCCTTTTATGTCTATTCTTGAGGACAAGGTAGTCTTTACTCCAGATCTCAGTTTCTTGCCCAAGGTCCCATCTAGGTCCAATAGGCTGCGAGAGATCATACTCCCATCCTTTTTCGATAACCCAAAGGATGACAGAGAGAAGACTCTTCATTCCCTGGATGTAAGAAGGACCCTGATCCACTATTTAGAAGAAACAAAAGAGTGTAGGAGGGCTTCGTCTTTGTTCATTTTGTTTTTGGGAAACTCTGAAAACTCACTGAGGTGGGAGAGTGGCTCCTCCTTTTTATTTTGCAGGTTTTCTGTCCCAGGGGTGGAGCCATCTCTCTGTGGTGCTGTCGTGGGGTCAGGAAAATCCAATTACCAGTGAGTGTAATCATCACCTTTCAGAAGTTTTCTTTTGTTCATTTATATTTTACAGATTAGTATTTGCGGTGCATTTCAGCCTCATTTCATTAAGAAGCTTTACTCCATGTCTTTGTCATTTTAGGTTATCGAGTCCCGGTTGATTACTAAACCCGTCAGGTTAAGCCCCAATCTTTTTCCCAGCCGTCCTTACTTCTTAAGGTTCGCATCCCGGTGGCTGCCCGGCCCCATGGGCCCCTGGCGGTTGCTTCGGCCCCATGGCTTCAGGGGTCCGAACAATGGCTGTCTGTCCACCTGTGCAGCTATGCTTTTGGTTTTGAATGACTCACATCTTTACCTGCTTGCCAGCTTATATTATTTAGGTTTAATTTTTAATGTCCGTTATTATCTCCATTTTCTGTCACGTTTCCCTTCGTCTTTTCAGGTCACGCAGTTGAACTCATGTTGGGGGTCACCTTCCACGTCAGTCAGGTCTCATTGGTTTAATTTCAACAGGTCTCATGGTTTAATTTCACCTGCACCTTATTCAGGTCACTTATTATAGTTATAAATTCTTGATACAAAAAAAATAAAAAAACTCGGACCCATGGCTTCGGGAGCCCGATGACGGCTTCGGCCCCATGGCTTCGGGGGCCTGATGACAGCTTCGGCCCCATGGCTTCGGGGGCCCGATGACAGCTTCGGCCCCATGGCTTCGGTGGCCCGATTATAGCTTCGGCCCCATGGCTTCGGGGGACCGATTACATCTTCGGCCCCATTGCTTCGGGGGCCCGATGACAGTTTCGGCCCCATGGCTTTGGGGACCTGATGACCGTTTTCAGTCTTGCTGGACTGATTGACTGGTTAGTTGTCCATCTGTGAATCTAGGCCGATTCGGCCCATATGTATCACATACATACCTGCTTCCCTAATCTCCTAATAATCCATGTTGATCTCTAACTTTATGTTTTTGTTTGCGAACTGGTCCGGTTCGCCCTACAGCATCATTGTCATGTCTTACGCAGCTATGTTGTCTTGCTTTAATTGTTCATGCTTTCGTTTAGGTCGTGCCAGAGGAGGAACAAGTAGGGTAATTCCCTCTAGCATTTCAGTCTCTGATCGCAGTCGATCATATCTTGTCAACCAGGTCCCTGCGCAAAGTCTTTGCCTTTTTACTACGACCAGGAATTCATTTTCACCAGTAGCTTCATTGAAATTGCATTACCTCACTCATGGGAGGGCATAGACAGAATCTTGTATATTATGGCTTTGTAGCTTCTTGCCACACTAACCTCAGACTCCCTACAACCACGTTGAATCAGGTTTTGGACAAGGTCCAGCATTCCCTCAAGCTAGAAGATTCAGATAGTAGGTCAGTCTTCACGTCTCAGGCGTTAAAACAATTCTCAGGTGTACACAAAAGAACAACGCGTGGACCACGGATAGCAGACAGCTGTTGTCTGGATAACTATTCAAGGATTCTCTTCCTATCTACATGGTTCTTTTTGGCCCTCATTCCTGCATAGTCTAGCCAGTCAGGTTTCGGTTCCACGATCTCCTGAGGCTAGGGCATTGCCAGTACTCGCACTAGAACCAAAACTTTACGAGGTTCAGGTGGTTTTCATTATCCATTTTACAACGTATTCCTGGTCCTCCATTCCGCTTTGGGGCAGTATCCGCAATATTGAGCATCATGTGTCCGGCCTTGTCATCCACAAGATGGGTAGGTCTCCTTTTGGTCTTGCCTCATACACCATGAATTTTTGCTCAAGATCCCTGACGCCTTGCAGTTGGCTTGGGGATTGGTTTGCACATGCCATTCAAGTTCCTTTTCTACCCTACTTGGCTTGGTTTTTGCCCACTTATAAGCCTACCCACGATCATGGCTTAGAGCACACAACAAGCCATTTAGTTAGGTTAGCTAAGACACTCCTATCTGGGTTAGGTTGGTCCCGTTGTTTATCTCCCTAGGGTTCTTCGGTTATCTCTTGGCCGTAACCATGACCACATTTGTATTATACACGAGCGTCTGCTGCCAGCCGGAGCGACGCTGTGCTGAAAGATTGAGCAAGAATCTTCAAAAGCCATACAACTGAACACTGAGGAATGAAGACACTCATACCACTCCCTCCATCAGGGGACAGGTAAAAAAAGACTTTACTGTATTAGAAGTTTAAGCATGTTACATGATCTATTGAGGGTTAATATTACTTAGTTCTCTCGTCAGCGCGGGCATCTCACTCCGGTCCTTATGATCTGAAGCTTTTTCTTTGTTGTATTTATATTATATGTTGTGTTTATATCATTTGTTTGTGTTTTGTTTAATTACTGCCAGAAGTGGGCATCCGACGTCACTAATATGTGACTCATTGTTTCAACTCTATATACCACATGTATACCTGACTGTTTACCTGTTGACAAAGGCACAATAGCCAAAATGCGCCCTTGTATATGCAACATGTGGAATTAACCACTTCAGCCCCCCTAGCTTAAACACCCTTAATGACCAGGCCACTTTTTACAATTCCGCACTACATTACTTTCTCCGTTTATTGCTCCGTCATGCAACTTACCACCCAAATGAATTTTGCCTCCTTTTCTTCTCACTAATAGAGCTTTCATTTGGTGGTATTTAATTGTTGCTGACATTTTTACATTTTTTGCTATTAATAAAAATTTAACAACATTTTTGCAAAAAAATGACATTTTTCACTTTCTGTTGTAATTTTTTTTTTAAAAAAACTACATTTCTATATACATTTTTCTCTAAATTTATTGTTCTACATGTCTTTGATAAAAAAAAGTCCAATAAGTGTATATTTATTGGTTTGGGTAAAAGTTATAGCGTTTACAAACTATGGTGCAAAAAAGTGAATTTCGGCATTTTGAAGCAGCTCTGACTTTCTGAGCACCTGTCATGTTTCTTCAGGTGCTAGAATGCCAGGATAGTATAAATACTCCCAAATGACACCATTTTAGAAAGAAGACACCCCAAAGTATTCGGAGGGGCATGGTGAGTTCATGTATGATTTCATTATTTTTCACAAGTTAGCGGAAAATGACACTTTCTGAGGAAAAAATAAAAATAATAAAGTTTCCATTTCTGCTAACTTCTGGCAAAAAAATAAAATCTCCCACGGACTCACTATGCCCTCAGTGAATACCTTGGGGTGTCTACTTTCCGAAATGGGGTCATTTGTGGGTGTGTTTACTGTTCTGGCATTTTGGGCGGGCTAATTGTGAGCAGCCCTGTAAAGCTAAAGGTACTCGTTGGAATTTAGGTCCCCTTTGCATCCAGGCTGCAAAAAGTGTCACTCATGTGGTATCGCCGTACTCAGAAGAAGTAGGGCAATGTGTTTTGGGGTGTATTTTTACATATACCCATGTTAGGTGAGAGAAATATCTCTGTAAACTGACAACTTTGTATACATTTTTTTAAAAGTTGTCGCTTACAGCGATATTTCTCACACAAAGTATGGGTATATATAAAAATACACCACAAAACTTATTGCCCTACTTCTCCTGAGTACGGCAATACCACATGTGTGACACTTTTTGCAGCCATGATGCACAAGGGGCCCTAAAACCAATGAGTACCTTTAGGATTTCACAGGCCATTTTTACGCATTTGGATTCCAGACTTCTTCTCACGCTTTAGGGGCCCCTAAAATGCCAGGACAGTATAAATACCTCACATGTGACCCCATTTTAGAAAGAAGACACCCCAAGGTATTCTGTGAGGGGTATGGTGAGTTCATGTAAAATTTTATTTTTGTCACAAGTTAGTGAAATAAGAGACTTTGTAAAAAAAAAATATATATCAAATTCCGCTAACTTGTGCCAAAAAATAAAATTCTGTGAACTCGCCATGCCCCTCACGGAATACCTTGGGGTGTCTTCTTTCCAAAATGGGGTCACATGTGGGGTATTTATACTGACCTGGCATTTTAGGGGCCCTAAAGCGTGAGAATCCAAATGCGTAAAAATGCCCTGTGAAATCCTAAAGGTACCCATTGGTTTTAGGGCCTTGCGCATCTTGGCTGCAAAAAGTGTCACTCATGTGGTATCGCCGTACTCAGGAGAAGTAGGGCAATGTGTTTTGGGGTGTATTTTTATATATACCCATACTGTGTGTGAGAAATATCGCTGTAAACGACAACTTTTTAAATTTTTTTATTCAAAGTTGTCAATTTACAGAGATATTTCTCTCACCCAGCATGGGTATATGTAAAAATACACCCCAAAACACATTGCCCTACTTCTCCTGAGTATGGCGATACCACATGTGTGACACTTTTTTGCAGCCAAGATGCGCAAAGGGGCCCTAAAACCAATGAGTACCTTTTAGGATGGCATTTTTACGCATTTTTCTTCTCACGCTTTAGGGCCCCTAAAATGCCAGGGCAGTATAAATACCCCACATGTGACCCCATTTTGGAAAGAAGACACCCCAAGGTATTCCATGAGGGGCATGGCGAGTTCATAGAAGATTTTTTTTTTGGCACAAGTTAGCGGAAATTGATTTTTTATAGTTTTTTCTCATAAAGTCTCCCTTTCTGCTAACTTTTGACAAAAAGTTAAATTTTTCACGGACTCACTATGCCCCTCAGTGAATACCTTGGGGTGTCTTCTTTCCAAAATGAGGTCATTTGTGGGGTGTTTGTACTGTTCTGGCATTTTGGGCGGGCGAAACTGTGAGCAGCCATGTAAAGCTAAAGGTACTCGTTGGAATTTGGGCCCTTTGCATCCAGGCTGCAAAAGTGTCACACATGTGGTATCGCCGTATTTAGGAGAAGTAGGGCAATGTGTCTTGGGGTGTATTTTTACATATACCCATACTGTGTGTGAAAATATCGCTGTAAATTGACAACTTTGTATAAATTTTTTTTAAAAGTTGTCATTTACAGAGATATTTCTCTCACCCAGTATGGGTATATATAAAAATACACCCTAAAGCACACTGCCCTACTTCTCCTGAGTACGGCGATACCACATGTGTGACACTTTTTGCAGCCAAGATGCGCAAAGGGGCCCAAATTCCAATGAGTACCTTTAGGATTTCACAGGGCATTTTTACGCATTTGGATTCTCACGCTTTAGGACTCCTAAAATGCCAGGGCAGTATAAATACCCCACAAGTGACCCCATTGTGGAAAGAAGACACCCCAAGGTATTCCGTGAGGGGCATGACGAGTTCACAGAAAAATAAAAATTTGGCACAAGTTAGCGGAAATTGATTTTTTTTTTTTTTTACAAAGTCTCATATTCCACTAACTTGTGACAAAAATAAAATTTTGCATGAACTCACCATACCCCTCAGCGAATACCTTGGGGTGTCTTCTTTCTAAAATGGGGTCACATGTGAGGTTTTTGTACTGCTCTGGCATTTGAGGGTCTCCGCAATCATTACACGCATGGCCAGCATTAGGAGTTTCTGCGATTCTCCTTATATTGAGCATACGGGTAATGAGATTTTTTCCGTTCAGCCTCTGGGCTGAAAAAGAAAAAATGAACGGCACAGATTTTTTCATTCGCATCAATCAATGTGGATGAAAAATCTCTGCCAAAATCAGTGACTGCGGTGCGGTGGGCTGGGCGCTAGCTACCTAACAAGTAGCTAACTAACTGGTGGTGATAAGGGACCCTTATGCCCCATTCACACGTCCGAAATTCTGTTTGCGGAACGGAATTGCGGACCCATTCATTTCTATGGGGACAGACTTTGTCCCGCTCGGATCCGGAATTGCGGATCCGCACTTACGGGTCTGCACTTCCGTTCCGCAAAAATATAGAACATGTCCTTTTCTTGTCCACAATTGCGTACAAGAAAAAGCATTTTCTATATAGTTCTGGCAATGTGCGGATCTGCAAAATGCGGAAAGCACATTGCCGGTGTCCGTGTTTTGCGGATCCGCTGCCGCGGATCAGCGGATCCGCAAAACACATATGGACATGTGAATAGAGCCTTACAGGGGGTGATCAGTGACAGGGGGTGATCAGGAAGTCTATATGGGGTGATCAGGGGTTAACAAAGGGTTAATAGTGGTTATAAAGTGAGGGTGGGGGGTTAGTGTAGTGTTTGGTGCAACTTTACATTGTTACCTGGTCCTCTGGTGGTCGATCCCAGTAAATGGGACCACCAGAGGACCAGGTATTAGGTATATCAGACGCTGTTAACAACACAGCGTCTGATATACCACTTTGATCTAATTTATTTTACATTTACAGCCTGCCAGCGATTGATCATCGCTGGCAGGCTGTAGTACAACTGCAGAGCCACGCTCTGCTGTGAACGCGCGCGCGTGCGTGCGCGCGTTCACAGCAGATCTCGGCTCTCGCGAGATGACGCACGGATGCGTCCAGGAGGAATAAACCTGCCGCCGCCTGGACGCATCCGTGCGTTCGGCGGTCGGGAACAGGTTAATTAAAAGCATAAGTGAAAAGTAAGATACAACTGCCAAGATTTCAGTTACGTGTGGAGCCCGCAACGTCCCACCATAGATTTGGTGCTGGCGAAATATTGCTAAACTGTGATTTTCTTTGTCGTGCATGACTAACTAACTGCTTGTAATTTAGAGCAGACAGTTGATAAGATAGCCCAGCTTGTGTGCATCAAAAACAGTTGGCACCCAATGTAGGTCAAAAGTGAAATTGTTCAGACTAAGCTGCCTCATGAATCATCCACTGGTGGGTCGGACGTATACGAGGGAGGAGACTAGCAAGCTCCGAGAAAAGTAATAAAACTAGTTATCTAACCTAATATTCCTTCTTCGCCTCCGCTCTGTGCAGTGGATGGGACGGCTGTCCATCTGGTCACCAGACCACTTGATCCCACTTCCTAGTTCAGCAGCCATCTTAACTAATCCCATTTCCTCTTCGGCAGCCATTTTAAATAGTCCAACATCCTCTCCGGCAGCTATCTTAACTACTGGCATCTTTATGTATGGGGAAGAGGAACAATTGTAAGACCAGGATGAAGAAGGAGTAGGGGCTCCCACTGACACCACATATGGGGTTCAACAGTTACAGGCCTCCCAGGACCCCTCTTATCCAAGTCCCTCAGGACAGTTAGTTATCCGACCTGAAATAACTGTGACTTTACAAGATGAACAGGGCTTATCGACTCAGTCAACGCCGTTGACTTGCAGCAACAGGCAATACTATTTAATTTTAAATGAACCAGGGCATACTCCCTCTGGCCACTTGAAAAGCCAAAAATATGTTGCATGGAAGCCACAGGAGATGATAGCCTAAGTGAACAATCTGCCGGATCCGGACAAACTGCCTATGCCATTATACAGGAAGGTAAGACAAATACAGAAGACCCACTCAGCCACATGGAAGAACTTGGCGGCCCTAGTGGAGATCAAAGCGGGAGATGGATTCTGGCCAGGTATGGAAGTGCATCTATATATGGAGTATAAAGAGACAGCTGAAACCTTAGAATCAGGAGACCATTTCACCAGGCAATTTGGAAAATGGGCCAGAGGAAGACTGGCTGATCAAGCAAAACATAATACAAGATATAACACAACAGAAGGGTGAATCACTTGAGAAATTCTTCCACCGTCTCAATGTGATGTTCCATGATCTGGGATTTATAGCATGGGAAAAGTCACACCAACAACTTTGGACACAAGCCTTTGTACAGGGATTTAGAGAGCCTATCAGAAAATAGGTGCTGGTGACAAGCCTGAAAACTGCACCTTGGAGCCAAAACAGAGGATCCACAATGATTTGTTACTGCTGTGGAAATCCCGGACATGGGAGCAGAAGTTGTAGGACCCTGGGGCATAAAGGTATGAGAAGAATCCCTAATGTTTCTCACCATTATGTGGGTTATCAAGACCAGGGCCTATCAGAGTTGCCTCCTCCTCGTCCTACAGGGTGACAACAAGAACATTTATCCCGCTTAGGAAACAGGCACGCCAGATCCACCACCCTGTCCACTGTTAGCCCTTGAAACAAAACAAGCCAGTGAACCAACCCTTTTATCCAGGTAAATGTAGAGGGAAAAATCACTTGATTTCCTGGTGGACACTTGTGCAGCCAGAGGTGTGATTTGACACCTGGACCTCCTGACCCTGATTGCCTTTCTGCTGAGACACTGGCATGTGTAGGAGTTGATGGTACTACTTGACGCTCCCCCATGTCCAGGCCTCTACACATGATCATACAACCTATTTAAGCCATGCTAGCACAATTAGTTGTATCCTCTACATGCCCTGTCAGCCTGTTGGGAGCAAACCTCCTTGCAAAGATGCAAGGTACAATCCAATTTCTTGAAGATGGCACAGTGTCTCTTAAATCACCCCTGGACCCTGAGGACACCACCAAAGTTTTTGCCTATTTTACCTTAAAGATGACATTTTAAATATGAGAGAGAAAAGTACTCTAGAAGCTTTTCTTGAAGGCCTATGGGCCACAGGCCCTGAAAGCATAGACAGATTAAAAGTGACACCAGTCAAGGTCACATTGAAGTCACATGCTATTCTCCCATACAAGCCGCAGTACCCTATCTCTATAGCCCAGACAGACTCCAGATTAGCCGCTCAATGTTCTCCCAAGCTATGACATAAGTTTTGGAACCATGGAAGGTGGAACATCCTTTGGTCCTACAGTACGTGGATGATCTCCTCCTCTGTGCACCCACCTCAGAGCTCTGCAACAAGGCCTCCATCTCTCTTCTTCAGTTTTTCCACAACAATGGCTGTAAAGCATACAAAAACTTTAACTTACTAAGAGAAGTTTGTCTTTCTGGGACATTGTATCTCCCATCAAGCAAAACACCTTACTGAAGACCGAAAAGCTGCCATTCAAGCCCTACAATTACCTGCCTCAACCACAGAGTTACAATCCTTCCTTGGTATCATCTCCTACTGCAGACCATGGATACTTCACTTGTTTATCTGACATGCAACCACTTTATGACTCTCTGAAGTCAGAGTCATTCCAGCTGCCAGAACAAGCTACAGAGGCATTTTTCCAAGCTCAAACAAGCCATCACCTCTTCCCTGGCCCTGGGCCTATCTGACAACAGTAAGCCTTTCAGACTTTATGTGATGGAAAGACAAGGCCACACCACAGGAGTCCTCACACAAGAACATGGGGGCAGACAAAGACCTCTTGAATATTACTCTGCAAGACTAGACCTAGACGCAAGAGGATCATGCATGAGATCTGTGTTTGCAGTGCACCTACTCCTGGAAAAACCTCAGAACTTGTACTGGCCTACCCCTAAAGATCCTGGCTCCACATGATATCACTGCCATACTGCAGCAGACTCAACCCAAACACCTGTCCGCAGTCAGACATCTGCGCCTCCAGTGCTAATTTCTTATTCCTATAATGTATCTCTCTCCCTTTGTGCAGTACTCAATCCCGCCACTCTCTTTCCTCTTCCAAAGGGGGTGGAGAAGAAGTTGAAACTGAAGATGATGCAGTATACACGTGGAAGATGAAGTTTCGGACTTTCCACATGGCTGCCTTGCACTTACGAGCCAAGGGACATCTGTGTTTGATTTGGTTACAGATACTCACTTACAGGATGCTGACCTAACTCTCTTTGTGGATGGCTCCAGGTTTGCAGATGAGAAAGGACGGTTTCATATGGGTATGGCAGTGACCACCACTACAGAAGTGCTGCTGGAACAGCAGCTGCCACCTCATCTGTCAGCGCAGCAGACATAGCAACACGGAAAAGAGCAAACATATATACTGACTCCAGAAATGCATATGGAGTGGCCCATGATAATGGTCTCATTTGGAGGGTTAGAGACTTCATAATAGTAAATAGAACGTCAGACATCACAAGGCCATAGCCCACCTCTTGGGAACTCTGCTGCTACCTCAAGCGGTAGCAATCATCAAAGTAAAAGCCCACACCAGGGCAGAGACGCCAGAAGCAAGAAGAAATAATTTAGCAGATCTGACAGCAAAGAGAGCGGCTCAGGCTCTTAAGCGCATACAGAAGAAGAAGTTGATCCTATAATGACACAAGGAGACAAGGAGGAAACTGAAGAAGACAAAAAATAGACTTCCAGGCTTGGGAATTGATCATTAATCAGCAGAAACGAGCTCCAAAGGGAGAACAAGAAGAATGGATAAAGAAGGGAGCGATGATGACAGAAAATAGAGTCTACATGAAGAACAAGAAGCCCTGCTTGTCCAGAACCATGTACCCGATGGTGGTACAGTTCTTTTCCCATCAAGAATCAATCGGCCATCACCAACGACAAGAAACTCCTAAATGAAATAGTCTGATGTTTGGCCTACCAGAGACAATTGAAAGTGACAGAGGACCAGCCTTCACAGCCAATGTTACCAAAGAGGTATGGATACAGTTGAAGACAGAATTATCTTGGCACATCCCGTATCACCTGCAAAGTAGCAGAAAGTTGCAAGACTGAACGACACATTGAAGCAGAAAATGCTGAAAGCTGTCCAGGATGAAACCTGGCCTGCAACAGCTTGGACACCAGATTCAGGGTATTGCTATTTTGGCAAATTAATTTCACCCCAGAACAAAATATATGTTTTGGCGGACACTATGAAACTTTGCCTGCAACAGCTGGGACACCAGATTCAGGGTATTGCTATTTTGGCAATTGAATTTCGCCACAGAAAATAATCTATCCTTTGCCAGACAGCAGACAGTATTATACTTGGCTAGCCAAAGCTGGATCACCAGATTTAGGGGATTGGTATTTGGGCAATTGTATTTAACCCCTTAATAATATATAGAAATTGCTATCCTGAGTTTCTAGGGGTGACAATTAGCACAGCCAAGCCCCTGATGTAGGATATACTAAAAAAAAAACTAGTATTGATGGATTGATGGACTTGGTGGCAGCTTGTTCTGGTGCACCACAAGTCACAAAATGGCCGCCGATCACCCCAGAAAACAAGTGACAGAAAAACGCTCTGTGCAGCCTAAAAACCAGTGAGCAAGTAACTAGCAGAAGTACAATCATTCACAGCTGTAGATCGATCCGTTCATTTGGTGCTGTTGCTGACTTTACCCTGCCTAATCTCGCCCTAAAAAAAGCAGCGTCCTCTCCCTACACTAATCAGAGCAGTGTGATGTGCGGCGCTACGTGACTCCAGCTTAAATAGAGGCTGGGTCACATGCTGCACTTGGCCAATCACAGCCATGCCATTAGTAGGCATGGCTGTGATGGGCTCTTAGGGCAAGAAGTAAAAGGCTAGCTGATTGGCTGCTGTGCAGCCCTTCAGAAAGCGGGAAGTAATCGACGAACAACGAACCCGAACCCAAACTTTTTCGAAAAATTCTAACTATGCTCGAACTGTTCGCTCAAGACTACTCATTTACTAATTCGAGAGGACCATGGCACCCGCAAAGATGAGAGCGGTCCCGTAACGGCAACACAGGCCTTAGGTAAACCTGCAATGGAACAGGCTATTATAATTTATGTAGGCCCCTGACACCCAGACAGAGGAGAGGTCATTTGACATTAAAAAAAGTTTAATGTCTCCCACCAAGACAGCAAGCAATTAAACGAATATATTAAACGAATATAGGCCCCTAACACCCACACAATGTGGCAGCCATTTGACAGTAAAAAGATTTTAATGTCTCCCACTAATGCAGCAAGCGATTAAATGAAATATAGGCCCCTGACAACCAGACAATGTAGAGGTCATTTGACAGTATAAAGTTTAATATCTCCCACCAATGCAGCAAGTGATGAAACAAAATATAGGCCACTGACAACCAGACAATGGGGCAGTGATTTGACAGTAAAAAGAAGTTAATGTCTCCCACCAATACAGCAGGCGACGAAACAAAATATAGGCCACTGACAACCAGACAATGTAGAGGTCATTTGACAGTATAAAGAGTTTAATACCTCCCACCAATGCAGCAAGCGATGAAACTAAATATAGGCCACTGACAACCAGACAATGTAGAAGTCATTTGACAGTATAAAGAGGAAAATGTCAACCAGAAAAGCAACAAATGATGAAACGACATATGGGCCCCTGACACCCACATGACTTCTACATTGTCTGGTTGTCAGTGGCCTATATTTTGTTTCATCACTTGCTGCATTGGTGGGAGATATTAAACTCTTTATACTGTCAAATGAGTCTTTTGACAGGCAGTCTTTTGACAGTAAAAAGAGTTGAATGTCTCCCACCAAGACAGCAAGCAAGTAAACAAAATATAAGCCCCTGACACCTACACAACGGGGCGGTCATTTGACAGTAAAACGAGTTTAATATCTCCCATCAAGACAACAAATGATTAAACTACATATAGGCCCCTGACACCCACAGAATGGGGTAGTCATTTGACAGTAAAAAAAAGTTTAATGTCTCCCACCAAGACAGAAAGCAATTAAACGAAATATAGGCCCCTAACACCCACACAATGGGGCAGCCATTTGACAGAAAAAAAAGTTTAATGTCTCCCACCAATGCAGCAAGCGATGAAATGAAATATAGGCCCCTGACAACCAGACAATGTAGAGGTCATTTGACAGTATAAAGAGTTTAATATCTCCCACCAATGCAGCAAGTGATGAAACAAAATATAGGCCACTGACAACCAGACAATGTAGAAGTCATTTGACAGTATAAAGAGGAAAATGTCACCCAGAAAAGCAACAACTGATGAAACGACATATAGGCCCCTGACACCCACAGAATGGGGCAGTCTTTTGACAGTAAAATGAGTTAAATATCTCCCACTAAGACAGCAAGCAAGTAAACAAAATATAAGCCCCTGACACCTACACAATGGGGCGGTCATTTGACAGTAAAAAGAGTTAAATGTCTCCCACCGACACAGCAAGTTAGTAAACAAAATATAGGTCCCTGACACCCACTGCAATGGGGCGGTCATTTGACAGTAAAAAGAGTTTAATATCTCCGACCAAGACAACAAATGATTAAACAACATATAGGCCCCTGACAGCCACACAATGGGGCAGTCATTTGACAGTATAAAGAGTTAAATGTCTCCCCCTGACTCCCAGACAGAGTAGAGGTCATTCAACATCAAAAAGAGGATAATGTCACCAACCAAAGCCACAGGCGATTATCTGAAATGTAGGCTCCTGGCACCCAGACAGAGGAGAAAGGTCCCATAGCAGCAAAAGAGGCATCATGTTACCCACCATTGGAACAGGCCACTTTCAGTAATTTAAGCCCCAGCACCCAGACAGAGGAGATAAGTCCAATAGCAGCAAAACAGGCATCATGTTACTCACCAATGCAACAGGCCACTTTCAGTTATTTAGGCCCCTGACACCAAGACAGGTCATTTGACAGCAAAAAGAGGTTAATGTCACGCACCAAAGCAGCAGGCGATTAGCTGAAATGTAGGGCTCTGGCACCCAGACAGAGGAGAGGTTCATTCAACTTTGGGTTGACCCCAAAAATAATGGTACAATTAAAAAAAAGAGGATTCAATAAAGAAGTGCCCTTGTCCCCCCGTGTCAGTTGGGAATGCTCTCAGGAGCACGTCTACCAGCGGGCGCTTGTACTCGCACATTTTCCTGTCACGCTCTAGTGTGGGAATTAAGGTGGGCACCTTGTCTTTGTACCGGGGATCCAGCAGGGTGGCAACCCAGTAATCAGCACATATTAAAATGTGGGCAACTCTGCTGCTGTCATTGCGCAGGCACTACAGCATGTAGTCGCTCATGTGTGCCAGGCTGCCCAGGGGTAAGGACAAGCTGTCCTTTGTGGGAGGCGTATCGTCATCGTCCTCCGTTTCCCTCCAGCCACGCACCAGTGATGGGCCTTAGCTGCGTTGGGTGCCATCCCGCTGTGAACATGCTTCATCCTCATCCTCCTCCACCTCCTACTACTTGTCCTCCAGTAGTGGGCCCTGGCAGGCCACATTTGTACCTGGCCCTGCTTTTGCAAAAAACCTCCCTCTGAGCCACTTCTAAGAGACTGGCCTGAAAGTGCAAAAAATGACCCCTCCTCCTGGGCCACCTCCTCTTCCATCATCAACCTAAGTGTTTTCTCAAGGAGACATAGAAGTGGTATTGTAACGATGATAATGGCGTCATCGCCACTGGCCATATTGGTGGAGTACTCTCAACAGCGCAACAAGGCACACAGGTCTCGCATGGAAGTCCAGTTATTGGTGGTGAAGTGGTGTTGTTCAGAAGTGCGACTGACCCGTACGTACTGAAGCTGAAACTCTACTATGGCCTGCTGCTGCTCGCACAGTCTCTCCAGCATGTGCAAGGTGGAGTTCCACCTGGTGGGCACGTGGCATATGAGGCGGTGAGCGGGAAGGCCGAAGTTACGATGTAGCACAGACAGGCGAGCAGCTCTGACATGTCGGGATAGTTGTGAATGAACTTCTGCACCACCAAATTCAGCACATGCGCCAGGCAAGGGATGTGTGTCAAACCGGCTAGTCCCAGAGCTGCGACGAGATTTCGCCCATTATCGCACACCACCAGGCCGGGCTTGAGGCCCACCGGCAGCAACCACTGGACGGTCTGTTGTTCAATACCCCGCCACAACTCCTGCGCGGTGTGGGGCCTGTCCCCCAAACATATGAGTTTCAGAACGGCCTGCTGACGTTTACTCCGGGCTGTGCTTAAGTTGATGGTAAAGGTGTGTGGCTGACTGGATGAGCAGGTGTAAGAAGAGGAGGAAGCCAAGTAGGAGGCTACAGGAGGCAAAGAATGATACCCTGCGATCCTTGGCGGCGGAAGGACATGCGCCAAAGATTTCTCCGCCTGGGGCCCAGCCGTTACTACATTTATCCAGTGTGCAGTTAGAGAGATATAGCGTCCCTGGCCGTGCTTACTGGTCCACGTATCTGTGGTTAGGTGGACCTTGCCACAGATGGCATTGCGCAGTGCACACTTGATTTTATCGGATACTTGGTTGTGCAGGGAAGGCACGGCTCTCTTGGAGAAGTAGTGGTGGCTGGGAACAACATACTGTGGGACAGCCATGGACATCAGCTGTTTGAAGCTGTCTGTGTCCACCAGCCTGAATGACAGCATTTCAAAGGCCAGTAGTTTAGAAATGCTGGAATTCAGGCCCAGGGCTTGAGGGTGGGTAGGTGGGAATTTACGCTTTCTCTCCAATGTTTGTGAGATGGAGAGCTGAACGCTGCCGTGTGACATGGTGGAGATGCTTGGTGACGGAGATGTTGGTGGCACATCCTCTGTTTGGTGAGCGGCAGGTGCCAACATTCCTCCCGAGGCCGAAGCAGCAGCAGAAGAGGGAGCAAGGGGAGTCTGAGTGAGTTTCTTGTTTTTAAGGTGTTTACTCCACTGCAGTTCATGCTTTGCATGTAGATGCCTGGTCATGCAGGTGGTGCTAAGGTTCAGAACGTTAATGCATCGCTTCAGGCTCTGATGGCACAGCGTGCAAATCACTCGGTCTTGTCCTCAGCACATTGTTTGAAGAAGTGCCATACCAGGGAACTCCTTGAAGCTGCCTTTGGGGTGCTCAGTCCCTGGTGGCGGTGGCCAGTAGCGAACTCTCTTGGCGGCGGCTGTTCTGCTTTTGCCCGCTGCTCCCTCTTTTGCTACGCTGTTGGCTCGGTCTCACCACTGCCTCTTCCTCTGAACTATGAAAGTCAGTGGCACGACCTTCATTCCATGTGGGGTCTAGGACCTCATCATCCCCTGCATCGTCTTCCACACAGTCTTCTTCCCTGACCTCCTGTTCAGTCTGCACACTGCAAAAAGACGCAGCAGTTGGCACCTGTGTTTCGTCATCATCAGTGACATGCGGACTCTGATGAGGTGGTATTACCATGTCCTCATCATCAGGAAATAAGTGGTTGTGCGTCAGTGCATTCTATGTCTTCCACCAAGGGGGAAGGGCTAGGTGGATTCCCTTGGGAAACCCTGCCAGCAGAGTCTTCAAACAGCTTAAGAGACTGCTGCATAACTTGAGGCTCAGACAGTTTCCCTGATATGCATGGGGAATATGTGACAGACTGATGGGCTTGGTTTTCAGGCGCCACCTGTGAGCTTTCTGCAGAAGTCTGGGTGGGAGATAATGTTGTGAACATGCTGTATCCACTGTCTGCCAAACCAATTGACTAGCGCCTGTACTTGCTCAGGCCTTACCATCCTTAGAACGGCATTAGGCCCCACCAAATATCGCTGTAATTTCTGGCGGGTACTGGAACCTGAGGTAGTTGGTTCACTAGGACGTCATCCCCCAGCACCAGAGGGTCCACTAACAACACCACGGCCATGTGCGCGTCCCCGTCCCTTACTAGATGTTTTCCTCATTGTTAGAAAACGTGGTATGGTGTTTAACAAGCAGGATATGCTCAACCCATATGCAGTTGTGCATGTATATAGGGGAGCACATCCTGCACTTGTAGTCTGTTGCTAGGGGCAATCAACAGCAAAAAACGCATACAATGGAACATGCCAGCAACGGACTACAAGTACCACAATAACCATCCTACATACGATAACGATAATGTGGATGTGGAAAACATTTAAAAACATAACCATAGCAAAGACAGGTGCACTCTGCGGCAATACTAAACCCTCACACTGATGTTAAAATTGAGAGGTTAGTTCGACATATCCTACTAGGAGGACATGTCTTAAGCTCGGACTCCACATCAAGGTCTCTTAAGTAGTCCGAGGCCCTACCACTCAACCTACCTGTGCCGTATGGCCGATACCAGGGTCTGTTGGGCATTATGGGAGCATAGAAACATAGAAACATAGAATGTGTCGGCAGATAAGAACCATTTGGCCCATCTAGTCTGCCCAATATACTGAATACTATGAATAGCCCCTGGCCCTATCTTATATGAAGGATGGCCTTATGCCTATCCCATGCATGCCTAAGCTCCTTCACTGTATTTGCAGCTACCACTTCTGCAGGAAGGCTATTCCATGTGTCCACTACTCTCTTAGTAAAGTAATACTTCCTGATATTACTTTTAAACCTTTGCCCCTCTAATTTAAAACTATGTCCTCTTGTTGCAGTTTTTCTTCTTTTAAATATTCTCCCCTCTTTTACCGTGATGATTCCCTTTATGTATTTAAAAGTTTCTATCATATCCCCTATGTCTCTTCTTACTTCCAAGCTATACATGTTAAGGTCCTTCAACCTTTCCTGGTAAGTTTTGTCCTGCAATCCATGTACTAGTTTAGTAGCTCTTCTCTGAACTCTCTCAAAGTTTCAATATCCTTCTGCAGATATGGTCTCCAGTACTGCACACAATACTCCAAATGAGGTCTCACTAGTGCTCTGTAGAGCGGCACGAGCACCTCCCTCTTTCTACTGTTAATGCCTCTCCCTATGCACCCAAGCATTCTGCTGGCATTACCTGCTGCTCGATGACATTGTTTGCCCACCTTTAGGTCATCTGATATAATGACCCCTAAATCCCTTTCCTGAGATACTGAGGTTAGTACTGCATCACTGATTTTATATTCTGCTGTTGGGTTTTTACGCCCCAGGTGCATTATCTTGCACTTATCAACATTAAATTTTAGTTGCCAGATTTTTGACCATTCCTCTAATTTTCATAAATCCTTTTCCATTTGGTGTATCCCTCCAGGAACATCAACCCTGTTACAAATCTTTGTGTCATCAGCAAAAAGACACACCATACTATTGAGGCCTTCTGCAATTTCGCTGATTTTAAACAATATGGGTCCCAGAACAGATCCCTGAGGTACCCAACTGGTAACAATACCATGGTCTGAATATACTCCATTGACTACAACCCTCTGTTTTCTGTCCTTCAGCCACTGCCTAATCCATTCAACAATATGTGAGCCCAAGCTCAAAGACTGCAGTTTATTGATATGCCTTCTATGTGGGACAGTTTCAAAAGCCTTACTAAAGTCCAGATAAGCGATGTCTACTGCACCTCCGCCATCTATTATTTTAGTCACCCAATCAAAAAAGTCAATAAGTAGAAGGCACGGACGGGATGACGTGAGGAACTCCTCCCCCCGCCTCGCTCTCCAGCTGATGCCCTGACGCTGCGGGTGCTCTGTCGACGCTGGGCCTCTTCCTCCCTCCGTTGCTGCCATGGTGAACCTCCGGAGTGCTCTTGCTGTTCCTCCTGTTTACCTCCCGCCATCACCCGCTCCGGTTTGCTTCAATCCTCCTGTCTACCTCCTGCTCCGGCTGGCTACAAGTCACAGCTCCCCCCTCTACCTGCTCCTCCGCTTGCTCCGGTCTCGGCTTTGGCTTTCCTCCGGCCGCATCGGGCTCCCTCTGCCCTTCCCTGTTTTGCCTCCCGCCTCCATGCTCATCTTTCACTGTGTTGACCTGGGCCGCTCCTGCTCCTGATGAGCCATCTGCCTCCATATGCCCTCCATCTGCCCCCGTTCTGGTGGGTGAAGACGCCGGTCACGTGAGGTTCCGTGTATGTGTGGTATCCTGTGTGACTGTGTGTATCTAATTTTGCTCTCCCTCATGTATCCATTTTTGTTGCTTTTGCCCCCTGTGATACGTTGTTCCTGTAACCTCCTGTCCTCTTTTTGAAAAGTGGATTAATAAGAGGCAGCGTTGCAAAGAAAGGAAACTAGAGCTAAAGGGGGGGGGAGGACAACCAGTGTTAAAGATTAAGCAAAAGACAGGGGGAAAAGAAAAAAAAAAGGGGGGGGGGGAGAAGAAAAAGAAGAAAAGAAAGAAAAGAGAAAAAGAAACAGAGTAACAAAAGGAAGGAGAGAGAAGAAAGGTTAAAGGAAATAATCAAAGGAGAGGAAAGAGAAAAAAAAAAGAGAAGGGGAAAAGAAGTGATAAAGGTGCAAAGGAGAGGGGGAGAGAGAAGAGAGAAGAGAAAGGGAGAAGAAGGGAGAAAAAAAAAAAGAAAAAAAAAAAAAAGAGAAGGAAGGAAAGAGGAAAAAAATAAAAATAAAAAGGAGGGTGAGAGGAAAAAAAAAATAAGGAGGTTTCAAGTAACTATTAATGGCTCCGAAGCTGCGGTCGGTGGACACCTCTGGAGCAAAGATAGGGGCTAAGGCCTTAGAGGGGAAAATTGATAAATTTTTAAAATCCCCTGTCTCAAATGAAAAGGGATTGTCTAAGGGGAAACCAAGTGTAAATCTCAAGAAAAATGCAACCACCCCTCAAGCAGAAGAATTTTCTGAAGATGGGTCATCAGAGGTAGACCAGGAAAGAGGGGAGGAAAGCCTGCTAATACAAATTGAGACTGAACATGATCCCTCAGCCTTGGAAAAAATCCTGGGCGCTGTAAAAAGCAACGGTACTTTAATGCAAGGGATGGCCACCCAATTGAGGTCAATGCAGAGTGACATATCCTTAATATGGGAAGACCTGGCCAAAATTTGAGATCGAGTTCTTAATGTGGAGAAGATGGTTGACTCCCTGCAATCCGACGTTGATATGTTAAAATCAAAGACCCTGACTCTTGCCTTAGAAAACCATCACTTACAAACTAAGCTTGGGGATTTGGAAAACAGATCAAGGCGATATAATATTCGTATAGTCGGATACCCAGAAGGAGCTGAAGGCCGGCAGTTGACTGAACAACTTGAAGATGTGATTTTTAAAAACTTGGGTAATGAACATTTCTCCTCTATGTTTCAAATAGAAAGAGCTCACCGCATTCCAGGGGGGAAACCCATTCCAGGGAAACCATCGTGAGTAATTTTAATGAAGTTGTTACTGTCTACAGACAGACACGATACTGAGAAGAGCAAAAGAATGCTCACCTATTGAACATCAGGGTACCAAATTGTTATTCTTTCCTGATTTCGCTCGGGAGACCCAAGAAAAAAGAAGAAGCTTTATGGAGATCAAGAAACATCTGGCTGCTAAGGACATCAAATATTCGTTACAGTATCCAGCGAAGTTAAGAGTGATCTATAACGGGACTTCCCAATTCTTTGAAAAACCAGAGCAAGCACGAGATTGGATGGAACGAATGGGCATCTGAAATTTTGTGATTTGGCGTTTGGGGGAATGGGGGGGGGATGGGGTCAGTGGGAGGAGAACGGTCGGAAGGTAGAGGTTTGCTGACAGGATCGGGCGGACCAGTGGAGGAGGAGGGGAATGGGGAGGGGGATCTCGCCTTGCAGGGGTATGGTTTTTTTTTGTTTTTTTTTCTTTCTTCCTGATTGATGTCAATTAGAATTGTCTCTTGGAACGTTAGAGGTCTTGGGGAAAGGGTTAAGAGACAAGCCATCATGGATGCAATAAAAAGATTCCTCCCTGCAATTATTTGCATAGTGGAAACTCATCTCACTAATGAGACTGTGTCTCGTTTGACAACGGGATGGCAAGCACAATCATATCATTCCACTTTTAGTAGTGCCTCAAGGGGAGTTTCGGTCTTAATCCATCACTCTGTAGACTTCACGTTAATAGAATCCTCCATAGATGAGCAGGGTAGATTCATCTTCTTGTATGGTAGACTTTATGGACAGAGCTATATTCTAGCTTTTTTTTATATACCCCCTTTTCGGTTTATCCACTTAATCAACTACTATTATTTTTGGAAAAAAGGCCAGAAGGTCAGCTTGTCCTGATGGGAGATTTTAACGCTGTTATGGATCCTAAAATGGACAGACTGACCCTGGATGCAGATCTGGGGAGGAATATTGGTTCTTCTCCACTACTTCAGTTCTGTTTGGAGGTTGGCTTGGTGGATATATGGGGTCATCTTGGTGGAGGAAAGAGAGTGTACTCCTGTGTTAGTAGGGGCGGTAGAGCAATGTCCAGAATTGATTTAGCGTTTACTAATGAGAGTAATTTGAATAATATCAAAAGGATACGATATGGAGTAAGAACAATTTCAGATCATTCACCTGTATCAATTGAGGTTCGCATCGGGGGGAATAAAGACAATAGGGGGCTTGGCTTTAAGTTGAATCCATATTGGCTTACCACTATGGACAACTATCATTCTACCAAGCTACTTATATCCTCCTTTTGGGAGGTGAACTTCCCCTCGGCATCAATTCAGTCTGGGATGCCCTGAAAGCGTACCTGAGAGGGGTTCTTATTAGTGACATCACCGCTATGAGGAGAACATTTAGGAAAAAAGAGGAGGAACTGGTTAGGACTGTGGCGTCCACAACAGAGCGATTTACTAATCAACCTACGGATTACAATAAGGAAGAGATGCAGAAAGCTAGCCGTTCTCTTGAGGAATATGTAATTGAAAAAGCAAATCATAGATTATTTTTTAAAGGACACCCTGGTAAGCTCTTAGCCAGAATAGTTTCACAACAGGAGAAGAAAAAGAAAGTTATAACCTCGATTCGTAATTTAGATGGTGTAACTACACGCGATCCAGAGGGAATTAGAGATACATTTCTGCAATATTTCGTTCAGATATATAGAGCATCCCCTGGTATCTCATCTGACCTGGCGAGGTTGTTCCTGGAGAGAATTTCTCTTCCGGTGTTAACGGAGATTAAAAAAAAACTCTTTGGAAAAAGAAGTGACCCTCCTGGAGCTTCAGGAGGCTTTGAAGGCTATCTCTGGGAACTCATCGCCAGGTTTAGATGGTCTTCCGTATGAATTTTACCGCAAGTATGGTGACTATATTCTTCCTCATCTATTAGAAGTGTTTTCACAAGCACTACAGGGAGGAGATCTTCCAAGGTCCATGATGGAAGCTTTGATAGTTTTAATCCCGAAAAAAGACAAAGACTTGGCAGACTTGAGCTCTTATAGACCAATCTTTTTGCTAAATATGGATGTTAAACTACTATCAAAAGTCTTGGCTAGGAGGCTTTCTAGGGTCTTGTCCTCTGTTATTCATCCAGATCAAAATGGTTTTATGCAGGGAAGGGGTACCCATTATAATTTGCACAGGTTTTTCACTAATATTCAGTCTCCTGTGAGCGGTGCCCGCTCCATCCTGTCGCTGGACGCCACTAAGGCGTTTGACAGGGTCGAGTGGGCATTTCTCTGGGAGGTGATGAAAAAAATGGGCTTTGGCCCCAAATTTATTGCAATGATTCAGTTGCTATATAAATCTCCGGCCGCCAGGATTAGGATCAACGATATGTTGACTAAGAGCTTTGAACTAGGGAGAGGCACCCGTCAAGGTTGTCCTCTCTCTCCTCTCTTGTTTAACATCTAGATTTGAACCCCTTGCGGTTAGTATAAGGCAGGACTCGAAGGTGGCTGGTTTTGGGGTAATGGGGAAGCAGGACCGTATATCTCTCTATGCAGATGATATTCTGTTTTTTATCCATCAAACAGAAAGCACACTTCCTAGAGTAATGGAGTTAGTCAATTTATTTTGCAATTCTTCTGGTCTGGAGGTCAACTGGGCTAAGACTACTCTTCTTTCAATAGATGAATTGCGAGGATCCTTTGACGATTCGATTAATCGATTATCGATTTCTGAGACAATGAAGTACCTGGGGATAGTAACTTCCGCCAAGGCTCAAGACTACTTGCAGCTTAACCTGATTCCTTTATTGCAAAAGCTGAGATCAAAAATCAAGATATGGCAAAATTTGTTTGCAAGAGCGGATAGAATTTTGCTAATAAAAATGGTGGTGCTGCCCCAGGTTCTTTATGTTCTTCGGAATTCCCCTATATGGATAGAGGATAAGTACTTTAGATTGATAGAGCGGATGATTAATGATTTACTATGGGGGAGGAAATGGGTGAGATTAAAGGCAGTTTATTTTTCTATGCCCTATAAGCAGGGAGGTCTTAATCTCCCTTACTTTAAGGGTTACTTTATGGCATCTCAACTCTGCTTCTTCAATGATTGGGAAAATAGCCATCTCTGCAGAAAATTGGTTAAAGACTCAGGCTTTTCGGATCTTTTTACAGTATTGGAGTCTGATTATCTACTTAAGTTTCAGAATGATTATAAACCTTTCTGCAGAATGGCTATGAAAGCCTGGATGGTTATAAAAAGTTGGTTTAAAGTTAGGGCATCACTTATTTGCACTCTACTGTGGTATAACTTAAAACTTTTGAATCTTGACGTCCTGAATTGTCAGCAATATTGGAGGAAGAAAAAAGATTCATCATTTGAGCCAAGTGGTTAAAAATGGACAAATCCTGACTCTTACGGAGCTAAAGCAAAAGGAAAATGTAGGTGAGGTGGTTTGGTATGCATATCTTCAATTGCGTTCGGCACTTTTTAGTATTTCTGATAGTCACTTAATATAGATACTCCTGAATTTTTACATAATTTGATTCAAAAGAAGGGTGGCATGAAAGTTAGAGTATCACACTGCTATAGGCACTTGATAAAAAAAAAAATGTATGGATTGTTTCTCTCCAGTGCAAAGATCCTGGTCTACTTCACTGTTAGATTTGGGTTCCCCGGATTGGGAGAATAATATTATGCACAAAATATATGTAACACCTTTGTGGCTCCATAGGAGAGGATTTAGAGCTTCCTCTGAGTGCCCCCGTTGTGGTAATCCCGGGGCAGATCATTTACACCTATTCTGGGATTGCACGACAGTGAGTATGTACTGGAGGTTGGTTCAAAGAACCCTAACCCAAAGACTCAATATGGATATTCCCTTATCTCCCAAAGTATGGGATTTGGGGGATTTATCGGAGGTTAGTTGCCAGGTTACGAAGTGTCGACTGCTGACTAAAGTGATTTTTTTAGCCAGGCTCCTTATATCTAGAAGATGGTTTTCCTCCTCCGCTCCAGATTGCAATAACTGGCTAAGTCTGGTTAATAAGGTCAAAAGCTACGAGAGGATTTTGTACAGACAGCAAGGGTCCTATGAAAAGTGGGACAGCATATGGAAGGAATGGGACGATTAAGGAAATTTTTTATTTTTTTCTCTGCAAGGCGGGGGGGGGGATTGGTTGTGGGGGGGGATGTTTTTGTAATTATGCTTTTCATAAATTGTGTGTTTTGATATAATCCAAATAAAAGGTTTAAAAAAAAAAAAAAAAAAAGTCAATAAGATTAGTTTGACATGATCTCCCTGAAGTAAACCCATGCTGTTTTTTATCAATCAACCCATGGGTTTTTAGATGTGCCACAATCCTCTCCTTGAGTATGGTTTCCATTAATTTCCCAACTATTGATGTCAGGCTTACTGGCCTGTAGTTGCCCGATTCATCTCTACTACCTTTCTTGTAAATTGGCACAACGTTTGCTAATTTCCAATCTTCTGGGACGACACCTGTTACCAGGGATTGGTTAAATAAATCTGTTAATGGTTTTGCTAGTACACCTCTAAGCTCTTTTAATAGCTTTGGGTGTATTCCATCAGGCCCCTGTGATTTATTTGTATTAATTTTACACAGCTGACTTAGAACCTCTTCCTCTGTAAAGACTCATGCATCAAAGGATTCATTAGTCTTCCTTCCTAACTGAGGTCCTTCTCCTTCATTTTCCTTTGTAAAAACTGAACAGAAGTATTCATTGAGGCAGTCAGCTAGTTCTTTATCCTCTTCCATATACCTTCCTTCTTTTTTTTTTTATTTGGTAATTCCTTGTTTTAATTTTTTCATTTATGTATCTGAAGAATGTCTTATCACCTTTTTTCACTGACTGAGCTAATTTCTCTTCTGCCTGAGCTTTAGAAGCTCTTATAACTTGCTTGGCCTCTCTCTGCCTCATCTTATAGATTTCCCTGTAATCTTCGTTTTGGGTGTTTTTATACTTAGTATATGCCATCTTTTTGTTTTTAATGATTTTGGCCACTTATGCTGAGTACCACAGTGGTCTCTTCCTTTTTTTGCTTTTACTGACAAGCCTAATGCACTTTTCTGTTGCCTTCAATAGTGCCACTTTTAAGTAGTCCCATTTCTCTTGGACTCCATTGAAATTGTTCCAGTCTGATAGAGACTCGTATACCACTGATCTCATTTTAGAAAAGTCTTTTTTCCTAAAATCTAAAACTTTTGTTTTTGTGTGGAGTGACTTACTTATAGTAAACCACACTGACTGGTGATCACTAGATCCTAAGCTTTCCACTACAGTAATATCAGATACCAAATTGCCATTTGTGAATACCAAATCTAAAATGGCCTCCTTTCGGGTTGGCTCCTCAACTACTTGCTGTAGAGATAATCCCAGTAGGGAATTTAGAATGTCTGTACTCCTGGCAGAACTAGCTATTTTGGTTTTCCAGTTTATATCAGGAAGATTAAAGTCTCCCATAATGACAACTTCCCCTTTCAATGTCATTTTAGCCATTTCCTCAACTAGTAATTCATCTAATTCTTTGACTTGGCTAGGTTGTCTATATATGACACCTACACGAGTTACCTTATGATTACCAAGCTGCAACGTAACCCAAACTGACTCTAAATTGGTTTCACTGACTTGTATTAGATTAGATTTTATGCTATCTTTCACATATAGGGCCACTCCACCCCCTTTCTTGCCTTCTCTGTCTTTCCTATATAGAGAGAACCCAGGTATTGTTATATCCCAGTCATTACTCTCATTGAACCATGTCTCAGTAACAGCCACTAAATCTATATTCTCAGATGCCATTACAGACTCAAGTTCGTTGATCTTATTCCCTAAACTGCGAGCATTTGTAGACAAGACTCTCAGCTTGTCAATTCTTATCCTATCAGCTCCTGGCATCTTCTGGCATTGTTTTTTCAGGGGACAGCCGAACTGATGGATTGTCTCTTTTGTGCCCCCCCTTTCCTAGTTTAAATGCTCCTTTGCAAAAACTTTGAACTGTTCACTGAGGACATTTGTTCCCTTGAGAGAAAGATGCAAACCAGCTAGAGCCAACATGAGACACAAAGCCAAATCCCTGGTTCAAACACCATTCACCAAGCCATACATTGAATCCCTTAATACGCAACTGCTTGTCATGCTGACGGTTATGCACAGGCAGAACTGCAGAGAATGAGACAGTCGATGCAATATCCCGTATATCATTACCAAGTGTGTGAAAAGCTTCCTTCACCTTTGAAACTTCATTGCAAGCCAGATCAATTGTCCCAATATGGACAATAACATTCACCTCCTTTTCCATTTTTGCTTGCTTAATAATGTTTAGGATACGTCGTCTGTCCCTGCTAGCAGTAGCACCAGGGAGACATCTCACAAAACCCTTTTCTTCAAACTTCACACCTCTTATGATAGAATCGCCCACCAATAGTTGCTTACTATTAGTACTCACTATATCCTTTTTGTCTTTTTCTGTAGTCTTGCATACCTTAGGCGTAGGAGATGATTGTTCCTAACCCACTGTGCCTGAGCCATCCTCCATGTTGCTCTTGCATTCTGAAAGTGCTGCAAATGAATTACAGAGAGCAACAGACTGTGGGACAAGTCTTCTATCAACAGCTCTAAGTCTACCAGAACCTACAGTAACCCATCTTCCATTTCTGGGGGGCCATTGTGGCAGTGGCATTGCAACATTCCAAGTCTGAGTTTGTCTAGCATAAGGTCTGACTCACAAACAGCTCACCAGTGACCTCCAGCATGTAACCATGCTTGCAATGGGAGCTGGGAGGTGCCTGTGAGCCCCACCCGAGACCGGCTGATTTGGCCCAGAGCCTACCAGGTGCACCTGAATGTAGCCTGTAGATGAAAAACAGGCACATTTAAATTGGAGTTTATACACCTCCAAACATATTATACAAACCATTAGAAAACGTGGTGTGGTGTTTAACAAGCAGGATATGCTCAACCCATATGCAGTTGTGCATGTATATAGGGGAGCACATCCTGCACTTGTAGTCTGTTGCTAGGGGCAATCAACAGCAAAAAATGCATACAATGGAAGGTGCCAGCAACGGACTACAAGTACCACAATAACCATCCTACATACGATAACGATAATGTGGATGTGAAAAACAATCAAAAACATAACCATGGCAAAGACAGGTGCACTCTGCGGCAATACTAAACCCTCACACCGATGTTAAAATTGAGAGGTTAGTTCGACATATCCTACTAGGAGGACATGTCTTAAGCTCAAACACCACGTCAAGGTTCCTCAAGTAGGCTGAGGACCTACTACTCAACCCACCTGTGCCGTATGGGCGATACCAGGGGCCGTATGTTCCTCATTGTTTTTACAGGCACCTTACACTATCTGGCTATCTATTTATGTACCGTATTACACTAATCCAGGCACAGCAGTAACCACAGATTTTGGGGAATATCAATTGTAGGCCTAGTATTTAGGCCCTGGATGAAAGGTATCCTTTTACGGACAGATTTACACTTGGAGATGCACAGTAGCGCGTAAAAACATACATAGGATTATGCTTTCAGCACTTGTATTTTAACAATTTGTGTAATACACCCTTTAACGGAAAGAAATACACTTAGAGATGCAAAACAGTGTGTAAAAATGTAGCGGATTATGCTGAATTTTAACACTTAAAGTAATATACCATTTAACGAAAAGAAATACACTTGGAGATGCACGCTGAGTGTAATATACCCTTTTACGGACAGACTTACACTTGGCCTGCAACAGCTAGAACACCAGATTTTGGGTATTGCTATTTTGGCAATTGAATTTAACCCCAGAAAATAAGTTATCCTTTGATGGACACTATGAAACTTGTCCAGTCACAGCTGGAACACCAGATTTACGTTATTTCTATTTTTGCAACTGAATTTCACCCCAGAAAATAATTTATCCTTTGATGGACACTATGAAACTTGTCCAGTCACAGCTGGAACACCAGATTTACGTTATTTCTATTTTTGCAACTGAATTTCAACCCCGAAAATAATATATCCTTTGACGGATACTATAAAACTTGTCCAGTCACAGTTGGAACACCAGATTAACGGAATTGCTATTTTGGTAATTGAAGTTCAACCCAGAACAAAATATATCCTTTGATGGATGCTATTAAACTACTTGTCAAGTCACAGCTAAAACACCAGATTTACTGTATTTCTATATCTGAAACTAAATTTCACCCCAGAAAATAATATATCCTTTGACGGACACTGTGAAACTTGTCCAGTCATAGCTGGAACACCAGATTTAAGGTATTGCTATTTTGGCAATTGAATTTCACCCCAGAAAAAATCTATCCTTGACGGACAGTATTACACTTGGCCAGCCACAGCTGGAACCCCAGATTTTGGGGATTGTTATTTTGGCAATTGAATTTCACCCCAGAAATATAATCTATCCATTTACACACAGTATTACACTTGGCCAGCAACAGCTAAAACCACTGATTTAGGGATTGGTATTTTGCAATTGAATTTCACCCCAGAAATAAAATCTATCCTTTACGCACAGTATCACACTTGGTCAGCAATAGCTGGAACACCAGATTTAGGGATTGTTATTTTAGCAATTGAATTTCACCCCAGAAAATAATCTATCCTTTGACGTACAGTATTAAACTTAGCCAGCCACAGCTGGAACACTAGATTTAGGGGATTGGTATTTTGACAATTGAATTTCACCCCAGAAGAAATTATATTCCTTTGCCGGACAGTGTGAAACTTGTCCAGTCATAGCTGGAACACCAGATTTAAGGTATTGCTATTTTTGCAATTGAATTTTCACCCCGAAACAAAAAATATCTTTTGACGAATTCTATTAAACTACTTGTCCAGCCACAGCTAGAACATCAGATTTATTAAATTTCTATTTTTGCAACTGAATTTCAACCCAGAAAAAAAATCTATCCTTTGACGTACAGTATTAAACTTAGCCAGCCACAGCTGGAACACCAGATTTAGGGGATTGGTATTTTGGCAATTGAATTTCACCCCAGAAATAAAATCTATCCTTTTATGCACAGTATTACATTTGGCCAGCAATAGCTAAAACCACTGATTTAGGGGATTGTTATTTTGGAAATTGAATTTGACCCCAGAAATAAAATCTAACCTTTTACGCACAGTATTACACTTGTCCAGCACCAGCTAAAACCACTGATTTAGGGGATTGGTATTTTGGCAATTGAATTTCACCCAAGAAATAAAATCTATCCTTTTACGCACAGTATCACACTTGGCCAGCAATAGCTGGAACACCAGATTTAGGGGATTGTTATTTTGGAAATTGAATTTAACCCCAGAAAAAAATCAATCCTTTGAAGGACAGTATTTAACTTAGCCAGCCACAGCTGGAACACCAGATTTAGTGGTTTTCACCCCAGAAAAAAAATCTATTGTTGTATGCACAGTATTACACCTTGCCAGCATCAGCTAAAACTACTGATTTAGGGGATTGGTATTTTGGCAATTGAATTTCACCCCAGAAATAAAATTTATCCTTTTACGCACGGTATTACACTTGGCCAGCAATAGCTGGAACACCAGATTTAGAGGATTGTTATTTTGGAAATTGAATTTAACCCCAGAAAAAAATCAATCCTTTGAAGGACAGTATTTAACTTAGCCAGCCACAGCTGGAACACCAGATTTAGTGGTTTTCACCCCAGAAAAAAAATCTATTGTTGTATGCACAGTATTACACCTTGCCAGCATCAGCTAAAACTACTGATTTAGGGGATTGGTATTTTTGCAACTGAATTTCAACCCCGAAAATAATATATCCTTTGACGGACACTATAAAACTTGTCCAGTCACAGTTGGAACACCAGATTAACGGAATTGCTATTTTGGTAATTGAAGTTCAACCCAGAACAAAATATATCCTTTGATGGATGCTATTAAACTACTTGTCCAGTCACAGCTAAAACACCAGATTTACTGTATTTCTATATCTGAAACTAAATTTCACCCCAGAAAATAATATATCCTTTGACGGACACTGTGAAACTTGTCCAGTCATAGCTGGAACACCAGATTTAAGGTATTGCTATTTTGGCAATTGAATTTCACCCCAGAAAAAATCTATCCTTGACGGACAGTATTACACTTGGCCAGCCACAGCTGGAACCCCAGATTTTGGGGATTGTTATTTTGGCAATTGAATTTCACCCCAGAAATATAATCTATCCATTTACACACAGTATTACACTTGGCCAGCAACAGCTAAAACCACTGATTTAGGGGATTGGTATTTTGCAATTGAATTTCACCCCAGAAATAAAATCTATCCTTTACGCACAGTATCACACTTGGTCAGCAATAGCTGGAACACCAGATTTAGGGATTGTTATTTTAGCAATTGAATTTCACCCCAGAAAATAATCTATCCTTTGACGTACAGTATTAAACTTAGCCAGCCACAGCTGGAACACTAGATTTAGGGGATTGGTATTTTGACAATTGAATTTCACCCCAGAAGAAATTATATTCCTTTGCCGGACAGTGTGAAACTTGTCCAGTCATAGCTGGAACACCAGATTTAAGGTATTGCTATTTTTGCAATTGAATTTTCACCCCGAAACAAAAAATATCTTTTGACGAATTCTATTAAACTACTTGTCCAGCCACAGCTAGAACATCAGATTTATTAAATTTCTATTTTTGCAACTGAATTTCAACCCAGAAAAAAATCTATCCTTTGACGTACAGTATTAAACTTAGCCAGCCACAGCTGGAACACCAGATTTAGGGGATTGGTATTTTGGCAATTGAATTTCACCCCAGAAATAAAATCTATCCTTTTATGCACAGTATTACATTTGGCCAGCAATAGCTAAAACCACTGATTTAGGGGATTGTTATTTTGGAAATTGAATTTCACCCCAGAAAAAAATCTATCCTTTGATGGACATTATTACACCTGTCCAGCACCAGCTAAAACCACTGATTTAGGGGATTGGTATTTTGGCAATTGAATTTCACCCAAGAAATAAAATCTATCCTTTTACGCACAGTATCACACTTGGCCAGCAATAGCTGGAACACCAGATTTAGGGGATTGTTATTTTGGAAATTGAATTTAACCCCAGAAAAAAATCAATCCTTTGAAGGACAGTATTTAACTTAGCCAGCCACAGCTGGAACACCAGATTTAGTGGTTTTCACCCCAGAAATAAAATCTATCGTTTTATGCACAGTATTACACCTTGCCAGCATCAGCTAAAACTACTGATTTAGGGGATTGGTATTTTGGCAATTGAATTTCACCCCAGAAATAAAATTTATCCTTTTACGCACGGTATTACACTTGGCCAGCAATAGCTGGAACACCAGATTTAGGGGATTGTTATTTTGGAAATTGAATTTAACCCCAGAAAAAAATCAATCCTTTGAAGGACAGTATTTAACTTAACCAGCCACAGCTGGAACACCAGATTTAGTGGTTTTCACCCCAGAAATAAAATCTATTGTTGTATGCACAGTATTACACCTTGCCAGCATCAGCTAAAACTACTGATTTAGGGGATTGGTATTTTTGCAACTGAATTTCAACCCCGAAAATAATATATCCTTTGACGGACACTATAAAACTTGTCCAGTCACAGTTGGAACACCAGATTAACGGAATTGCTATTTTGGTAATTGAAGTTCAACCCAGAACAAAATATATCCTTTGATGGATGCTATTAAACTACTTGTCCAGTCACAGCTAAAACACCAGATTTACTGTATTTCTATATCTGAAACTAAATTTCACCCCAGAAAATAATATATCCTTTGACGGACACTGTGAAACTTGTCCAGTCATAGCTGGAACACCAGATTTAAGGTATTGCTATTTTGGCAATTGAATTTCACCCCAGAAAAAAATCTATCCTTGACGGACAGTATTACACTTGGCCAGCCACAGCTGGAACCCCAGATTTTGGGGATTGTTATTTTGGCAATTGAATTTCACCCCAGAAATATAATCTATCCATTTACACACAGTATTACACTTGGCCAGCAACAGCTAAAACCACTGATTTAGGGATTGGTATTTTGCAATTGAATTTCACCCCAGAAATAAAATCTATCCTTTACGCACAGTATCACACTTGGTCAGCAATAGCTGGAACACCAGATTTAGGGATTGTTATTTTAGCAATTGAATTTCACCCCAGAAAATAATCTATCCTTTGACGTACAGTATTAAACTTAGCCAGCCACAGCTGGAACACTAGATTTAGGGGATTGGTATTTTGACAATTGAATTTCACCCCAGAAGAAATTATATTCCTTTGCCGGACAGTGTGAAACTTGTCCAGTCATAGCTGGAACACCAGATTTAAGGTATTGCTATTTTTGCAATTGAATTTTCACCCCGAAACAAAAATATCTTTTGACGAATTCTATTAAACTACTTGTCCAGCCACAGCTAGAACATCAGATTTATTAAATTTCTATTTTTGCAACTGAATTTCAACCCAGAAAAAAATCTATCCTTTGACGTACAGTATTAAACTTAGCCAGCCACAGCTGGAACACCAGATTTAGGGGATTGGTATTTTGGCAATTGAATTTCACCCCAGAAATAAAATCTATCCTTTTATGCACAGTATTACATTTGGCCAGCAATAGCTAAAACCACTGATTTAGGGGATTGTTATTTTGGAAATTGAATTTCACCCCAGAAAAAATCTATCCTTTGATGGACATTATTACACCTGTCCAGCACCAGCTAAAACCACTGATTTAGGGATTGGTATTTTGGCAATTGAATTTCACCCAAGAAATAAAATCTATCCTTTTACGCACAGTATCACACTTGGCCAGCAATAGCTGGAACACCAGATTTAGGGATTGTTATTTTGGAAATTGAATTTAACCCCAGAAAAAATCAATCCTTTGAAGGACAGTATTTAACTTAGCCAGCCACAGCTGGAACACCAGATTTAGTGGTTTCACCCCAGAAATAAAATCTATCGTTTTATGCACAGTATTACACCTTGCCAGCATCAGCTAAAACTACTGATTTAGGGGATTGGTATTTTGGCAATTGAATTTCACCCCAGAAATAAAATTTATCCTTTTACGACGGTATTACACTTGGCCAGCAACAGCTGGAACACCAGATTTAGGGATTGTTATTTTGGCAATTGAATTTCACCCCAGAACAAAATCATATCCTTTGAAGGACAGTATTAAACTTAGCCAGCCACAGCTGGAACACCAGATTCAGGTATTGCTATTTTGGCAATTGAATTTCACCACAGAACAAAATCTATGTTTTGACGGACAGTATTGAATCCTGGCCTGCAACAGCTGGGACACCAGATTCAGGGTATTGCTATTTTGGCAATTGAATTTCACCCCAGAACAAAATATATCCTTTTGACGGACACTATGAAACTTGGCCTGCAACAGCTGGGACACCAGATTAAGGGTATTGCTATTTTGGCAATTGAATTTCACCCCATGAACAAAATATATGTTTTGACGGACACTATTAAACGCTGGCCTGCTACAGCTGGGACACCAGATTAAGGGTATTGCTATTTTGGCAATTGAATGTCACCCCAGAACAAAATATATGCTTTTGCAGACACTATGAATCCTGGCCTGCAACAGCTGGGACACCAGATTCAGGGTATTGCTATTTTGGCAATTGAATTTCACCCCAGAACAAAATATATGTTTTGACGGACACGATGAATCCTGGCCTGCAACAGCTGGGACACCAGATTCAGGGTATTGCTATTTTGGCAATTGAATTTCACCCCAGAACAAAATATATGTTTTGATGGACACTATGAATCCTGGCCTGCAACAGCTGGGACAACAGATTCAGGGTATTGCTATTTTGGCAATTGAATGTCACCCCAGAACAAAATATATGTTTTTACGGACACTATGAATCCTGGCCTGCAACAGCTGGGACACCAGATTCAGGGTATTGCTATTTTGGCAAATTGAATTTCACCCCAGAACAAAATATATGTTTTGAAGGACACTATGAATCCTGGCCTGCAACAGCTGGGACACCAGATTCAGGGTATTGCTATTTTGGCAATTGAATTTCACCCCAGAACAAAATATATGTTTTGACGGACACTATGAATCCTGGCCTGCAACAGCTGGGACACCAGATTCAGGGTATTGCTATTTTGGCAATTGAATTTCACCCCAGAACAAAATATATGTTTTGACGGACACTATGAAACGTGGCCTGCAACAGATTGGACACCAGATTAAGGGTATTGCTATTTTGGCAATTGAATGTCACCCCATAACAAACTATATGTTTGACGGACACTAGGAAATGTGGCCTGCAACAGCTGGGACACCAGATTCAGGGTATTGCTATTTTGGCAATTGAATGTCACCCCAGAACAAAATATATGTTTTTGCGAACACTATGAATTCTGGCCTGCAACAGCTGGGACACTAGATTCAGGGTATTGCTATTTTGGCAATTGAATTTCACTCCAGAACAAAATATATGTTTTGACGGACACTATGAATCCTTTCTTGCAACAGCTGGGACACCAGATTCAGGGTATTGCTATTTTGGAAATTGAATTTCACCCAAGAACAAAATATATGTTTTGACGGACATTATGAATTCTGGCCTGCAACAGCTGGGACACCAGATTCAAGGTATTGCTATTTTGGCAATTGAATTTGACCCCAGAACAAAATAAATATTTTGACGGACACTATGAAACGTGGCCTGCAACAGCTGGGACACCAGATTCAGGGTATTGCTATTTTGGCAATTGAATGTCACCCCAGAACAAAATATATGTTTTTGCGGACACTATGAATCCTGGCCTGCAACAGCTGGGACACCAGATTCAGGGTATGGCTATTTTGGCAATTGAATGTCACCCCAGAACAAAATATATGTTTTTGCGAACACTATGAATCCTGGCCTGCAACAGCTGGGACACCAGATTCAAGGTATTGCTATTTTGGCAATTGAATTTCACCCCAGAACAAAATATATGTTTTGACGGACACTATGAAACGTGGCCTGCAACAACTGGGACACCAGATTCAGGGTATTGCTATTTTGGCAATTGAATGTCACCCCAGAACAAAATATATGTTTTTGCGGACACTATGAATCCTGGCCTGCAACAGCTGGGACACCAGATTCAGGGTATTGCTATTTTGGCAATTGAATGTCACCCCAGAACAAAATATATATTTTTGCGGACACTATGAATCCTGGCCTGCAACAGCTGGGACACCAGTATTGCTATTTTGGTAATTGAATTTAACCCAAGAACAAAATATGTGTTTTTACGGACACTATGAAACGTGGCCTGCAATAGATGGGACACCAGATTAAGTGTATTGCTATTTTGGCAATTGAATGTCACCCCAGAACAAAATATATGTTTTTGGGGACACTATGTATACTGGCATGCAACAGCTGGGACACCAGATTCAGGGTATTGCTATTTTGGCAATTGAATTTCACCCCAGAACAAAATATATGTTTTGACGGACACTATAAAACGTGGCCTGCTACAGCTGGGACACCAGATTAAGGGTATTGCTATTTTGGCAATTGAATGTCACCCCAGAACAAAATATATGTTTTTGCGGACACTATGAATCCTGGCCTGCAACAGCTGGGACACAAGATTCAGGGTACTGCTATTTTGGCAATTGAATGTCACCCCAGAACAAAATATATGTTTTGACGGACGATATGAAACTTGGCCTGCAACAGCTGGGACACCAGATTAAGGGTATTGCTATTTTGGCAATTGAATGTCACCCCAGAACAAAATATATGTTTTTGCGGACACTATGAATCCTGGCCTGCAACAGCTGGGACACCAGTTTCAGGGTATTACTATTGTGGCAAGTGAATTTCACCCCAAAACAAAATATGTGTTTTGACGGACACTATGAAAAGTGGCCTGTAACAGCTGGGACACCAGATTCAGGGTATTGCTATTTTGGCAATTGAATGTCACCCCAGAACAAAATATATATTTTTGCGGACACTATGAATCCTGGCCTGCAACAGCTGGGACACCAGTATTGCTATTTTGGCAATTGAATTTAACCCAAGAACAAAATATGTGTTTTTACGGACACTATGAAACGGGCCTGCAACAGCTGGGACACCAGATTCAGGTTACTGCTATTTTGGCAATTGAATGTAACCCCAGAACAAAATATATGTTTTTGCGGACACTATGAATCCTGGCCTGCAACAGCTGGGACACCAGATTCAAGGTATTGCTATTTTGGCAATTGAATTTGACCCCAGAACAAAATAAATATTTTGACGGACACTATGAAACGTGGCCTGCAACAGCTGGGACACCAGATTCAGGGTATTGCTATTTTGGCAATTCAATGTCACCCCAGAACAAAATATATGTTTTTGCGGACACTATGAATCCTGGCCTGCAACAGCTGGGACACCAGATTCAGGGTATTGCTATTTTGGCAATTGAATTTCACCCCAGAACAAAATATATGTTTTGACGGACACTATAAAACGTGGCCTGCTACAGCTGGGACACCAGATTAAGGGTATTGCTATTTTGGCAATTGAATGTCACCCCAGAACAAAATATATGTTTTTGCGGACACTATGAATCCTGGCCTGCAACAGCTGGGACACAAGATTCAGGGTACTGCTATTTTGGCAATTGAATGTCACCCCAGAACAAAATATATGTTTTGACGGACGATATGAAACTTGGCCTGCAACAGCTGGGACACCAGATTAAGGGTATTGCTATTTTGGCAATTTAATGTCACCCCAGAACAAAATATATGTTTTTGCGGACACTATGAATCCTGGCCTGCAACAGCTTGGACACCAGATTCAGGGTATTGCTATTTTGGCAATTGAATTTAACCCCAGAACAAAATATATGTTTTGACAGACACTATGAAACGTGGCCTGCAACAGCTGGGACACCAGATTAAGGGTATTGCTATTTTGGCAATTGAATGTCACCCCAGAACAAAATATATGTTTTTGGGGACACTATGAATCCTGGCCTGCAACAGCTGGGACACCAGATTCAGGGTATTGTTATTTTAGCAATTGAATTTCACCCCAGAACAAAATATATGTTTTGACGGACACTATAAAACGTGGCCTGCTACAGCTGGGACACCAGATTAAGGGTATTGCTATTTTGGCAATTGAATGTCACCCCAGAACAAAATATATGTTTTTGCAGACACTATGAATCCTGGCCTGCAACAACTGGGGCACCAGATTCAGGGTATTGCTATTTTGGCAATTGAATTTAACCCCAGAACAAAATATATGTTTTGACGGAACCTATGAAACGTGGCCTGCAACAGCTGGGACTCCAGATTCAAGGTATTGCTATTTTGGCAATTGAATTTCACCCCACAACAAAATATATGTTTTGACGGACACTATGAAACGTGGCCTGCAACAGCTGGGACACCAGATTCAGGGTATTGCTATTTTGGCAATTGAATGTCACCCCAGAACAAAATATATGTTTTGACAGACACTATGAATCCTGGCCTGCAACAGCTGTGACACCTGATTCAGGGTATTGCTATTTTGGAAATTGAATTTCACCCCAGAACAAAATATATGTTTTGACGGACCCTATGAAACGTGGCCTGCAACAGCTGGGACACCAGATTCAGGGTATTGCTATTTTGGCAATTGAATTTAACCCCAGAACAAAATATATGTTTGACAGACACTATGAATCCTGGCCTGCAACAGCTGGGACACCAGATTCAGGGTATTGCCATTTTGGCAATTGAATGTCACCCCAGAACAAAATATATGTTTTTGCAGACACTATGAATCCTGGCCTGCAACAGCTGGGACACCAGTTTCAATGTATTACTATTGTGGCAAGTGAATTTCACCCCAAAACAAAATATGTGTTTTGACGGACACTATGAAACGTGGCCTGTAACAGCTGGGACACCAGATTCAGGGTATTGCTATTTTGGCAATTGAATGAAACCCCGGAACAAAATATATATTTTTGCGGACACTATGAATCCTGGCCTGCAACAGCTGGGACACCAGTATTGCTATTTTGGCAATTGAATTTAACCCAAGAACAAAATATGTGTTTTTACGGACACTATGAAATGGGGCCTGCAACAGCTGGGACACCAGATTCAGGGTATTGCTATTTTGGCAATTGAATGAAACCCCGGAACAAAATATATGTTTTTGCGGACACTATGAATCCTGGCCTGCAACAGCTGGGACTCCAGATTCAAGGTATTGCTATTTTGGCAATTGAATTTAACCCCAGAACAAAATATATGTTTTGACGGACACTATGAATCCTTGCCTGCAACAGCTGGGACACCAGATTCAGGGTATTGCTATTTTGGCAATTGAATTTCACCCCAGAACAAAATATATGTTTTGACGGACACTATAAAACGTGGCCTGCAACAGCTGGGACACCAGATTCAGGGTATTGCCATTTTGGCAATTAAATGTCACCCCAGAACAAAATATATGTTTTTGCGAACACTATGAATCTTTTCCTGCAACAGCTGGGACACCAGATTCAGGGTATTGCTATTTTGGCAATTGAATTTCACCCCAGAACAAAATATATGTTTTGACGGACACTATGAAACGTGGCCTGCAACAGCTGGGACACCAGATTAAGGGTATTGCTATTTTGGCAATTGAATGTCACCCCAGAACAAAATATATGTTTTTGGGGACACTATGAATCCTGGCCTGCAACAGCTGGGACAACAGATTCAGGGTATTGCTATTTTGGCAATTGAATTTCACCCCAGAACAAAATATATGTTTTGACGGACACTATGAATCCTGGCTTGCAACAGCTGGGACACCAGATTCAGGGTATTGCTATTTTGGCAATTGAATTTCACCCCAGAACAAAATATATGTTTTGACGGACACTATGAATCCTGGCCTGCAACAGCTGGGACACCAGATTCAGGGTATTGCTATTTTGGCAATTGAATTTCACCTCAGAACAAAATAGATGTTTTGACGGACACTATGAATCCTGGCTTGCAACAGCTGGGACACCAGATTCAGGGTATTGCTATTTTGGCAATTGAATTTCACCCCAGAACAAAATATATGTTTTGACGGACACTATGAATCCTATGATTAAGAAATACTCCTTTCTACGCTGACCATCCACACCATGCTTCCCCATATAATAAAACTGAAAAAATTGCTTCAGGAGGCTACCAGTGAGTTTGTGATGTCATTTAAAAACAGAATCTAGACGGTCTCAATCTACAGAGTAGGGGATCTACGCCTTGCTTCTCACATACTCCTAGTTCTCATTTAACTGGCCCTGAGGGCTAGGGTGAGGGAACTATTAGGGCTCTTTACATGAGGCGGATGCCGGGCGTGGAATCCGCTGCGTGAAACAAGTGCCAAGCCCCATTCTGGACAGCAGAGACACAGAGCATTAACATGATTGATAATACTCCATGCCTCTCTGTTACCTTTTTGCTACAAAATCACAGTGACAACTCTTATCTCACTGTGATTTTGTAGTAAAAAGATCACAGAGAGGCACTTTAGTGAAAATACCACAGACCAAGCTATAAAAAAACATCTGAAGCCTTTTATGACTCTAGAGATCTCTGTGCAATCGAAACCAACTACTAAGACCCTTCTTGAGACTTACATTTACTATATTGACCAATAATTCTTCGGTTAACTCGGGTTAAGTGTTCCAATCCCAAATTAGTCACATTGGAAAATTGAAGACGATACCAAGATAGGCCAGAAATGTTAATTATGTACTCCTACTTGTGGAACCACCTATGTAAAATCAACCCCGATATACAAAATCTGTAGAAAAGATCTTAGACAATAGACCATATCTCTGCTGGTTTTAACAGACACAGAAATGACATATCCCATGTAAGGCTACCCACCAGAAATAAAAATGGCTTATGGAGTTACCATTGCGTATTAGATCATTTGACAAAAGAATTTTTGTTTTGTTTCTGCATTTTACCCATTTCATACAAAAAGATCCATTTGATAGAAACTATAACACTTACCGATAACAATCAGCCCAAGAGCCAAACCGATACAAAGGAGAGATTTCATGGTCTTCACTTCCAGAAAAGCTCTGAGAGAAGAAGAGGGCAGACTGCGTAATTATTTATAGATCCTGAAGAGGTGTGAAAGCTTTAGGCAACTCCCAGAATTTAGAGAGTAAAGGAAAGTAGAAATGCTACAAGAAGCGGAGCTGGAAAGCAGATACAGGAAACTGATGATTACAAGGTAAAAGTTCCAAGTAAAATAGCTTCAATCCCAAGGTCTAGAGAATTTGCACGGAGGAGAATTTTTAGAGAAGGTTCTGAAAATATCCAAGAAGAAGGTCAATGATATAAATAAGGCTTGGTCACATTACCAGCTGGTCACTGTAACTTTCTTCTCCTAGTGTTCCCCTTGACTGTGAAGAGCTTTAGGATATAAAACCCTCTATATACCTCATCCTGTTAGAGGGAGGAGCAGGATCATGTAACAGGATGACCTGCAGCCACACCTGTTTAGCTGTGTTTGGTGTGTGTGATGTAAGTGCGGAGATAACTACTAGGGATGAGTGAATCGATGTTGGCACTTGCTACATCTGTATGTGTTCTTTTTGGAATTTTTTTTCTGGTAATTTTCAGAATTCAAACTTCTATAGGAGAAGCTATGTAGCTGATCCTGCTTCCTTCTTTCTGCAAACCCTCGGCAATCTCGAGTCACCGCAGACGACATGAATGACCTTAATGTAAATACCCCTTTAATGGCCCTTGTTGGGTCATCTCAGGCTTCCTGATTAGGCATAAGAGTCCACTTGGTCTTTGTATATAATGTGGGACAGAAAAATATAGAGTTTGCGTCTTGTGCCACCTATTGAGAATTGTAACCTGGGTTGAGTGAATTGAAGTATCTGAGGTTGACTTAAATCAAAATTTTAGGAAAAATTCGATTTGGCGCGAAGCCGAATTTCCTCGTGATTCATGGTAACGAATCAATTTTCACCAAAATGGCATGAAAGAAAACCATACTCACTGCATCCATTTGAGTGTGAAGAGCCGCCGCAGCCATTTTACTTCAAGATCCCACGCAAAACTTTGTGCGCGGTGACGTATGGCGACTTCACGCCGGATAGCGTGATCTTGAATCAAGATGGCCGCAGTGGCTCTCAAAATGGACAAGGTGAGTATTATTATTTTTCTTAACCCCTAAAATCGTCAATTTTTACATCCGATGCCGAGATCAGCGATGAACACGGCATCTGAGGGGTTCAATGATGGAGGGGTCGCAATCTACGTTCCCTGTCATTGCGCCCGAAAGTAATGTACTTCATGGCAAAGTAATTCGTCACTATGAGAATTTCTTTATGAAATTCAGTGAAGCAGCAGAATAGAAGTTTTCATAACTTCACTCAACACTAATTGTAACCATCAAGAGTTGGTACCACTGTTATGAAAATATAAGTAAAGTCATCTATTTCACCGAAACGTTCAGCAATCCTTCCTTTCAAAAGGGCAACATGCCACCACCTGGCACTTACAGACAGTTTGCGGAGTCATGCATGTTGTATGGCACATGCACCTTAACGGCACCTGTCAAGTTGGAGGTCACTAGTTGGAGTAAAGAGCTGAACTGTGCGTGGCGCCATGATTCTGACACATGCCCAGTATCCAGCGCTGTGTACGTCAGGCTGGCAGTGTGAAGAGAAACAAGGCCCTTAGGACCTGATCTTTTTAACATGGGAGTTGTTTATAAAACCCTATCTGAGTCCGTCTGTTCCACATATGAGAGTTTCAAATCCACAACCTCGGTATTCATGGGAGCTTCTACACGGCTGAACATGTACATGGCTGAACACACATTCCTTTACTCTGAATCATACATGTAAATCTATGGTAGCAGTAATGGGGAGATTAGGGAAGGCTATTGTTCCTTGTTTGTCTTGTTCCTCTTGCTTGTTGATTTTGAAGTCTGTATTTAGACTTCCCAACATCTCACTGGTTGTCCAAAAAAAAAAGGAGACTGAAAAAACCTGTAATAAATGCAGTGGAGACATCGTATGAGCGGAGCTCATCACAGTATACGCCTAGAACCGACTTAAAAATACACTAGGAGGAGAAAGGAGGGAAAATGCAAAATTTTAAACTGTCAAAAAAGTAGAAAAAAAGGGTATTTCACACACCAGCCCGTCAGAGTAAGATGCAACCAGCTACTGCTAGCCAAGACTGTTGAACTTAGCAAGAGAAAGACTGGATTCTATGGACTTGGTATGACAGCTTATGGTGCGGATTATGCTTTATGGATTCTGTATATTTAAATAAATCTGTACAGTATATTTAAAAAATTCATCGCCTTGTGCACTTTTATTTGTTGAAATTTTACAGTGGGATTGATGGGTGCCGTGTGCATGAAGTCTAGCGGTTCTCTGGTGACCACTGTAAAAGTTGTTATACTGTGGGATAGATTGCAATGAATAGATTCGTCCCCCCTCATCCACTAGGCCCCACATTTTTTTAAGAAAGCGAAGTCAAAAGTTCAAAAAGTTGTACATTTTTTGCAAAAAGTTGCCACTCTTGAAACTAGGATGTATGTTTGACCCCTAATGTATATAAATGGAGAGGAATGATATATATTCAATTGGCCCGACGTAAATGTTCCGTAAATTTGCTTTGTTTGTTGGCTTGTCTGATCGCTTATGGAGCATGAAAATGATTGCTGGTAGGCAGAACACCTCCTGGGCAAACAGCATGGGGGACAAAGATGGGAAGCTCAAATGGGGTTCAAAGAATAAGGAATACGTTCACTACCGATCGACATTTGTCGCGCGACATTTTTTATAATAGGGTTTATGGTGTTGCATTGCGGCATGCTGTAGCTGTGAACGACAGTCGCAAAAATCCATTCAAGATGGATTTTCTGCGACTGTCGCAGTATGTCGTATGTCTCCTGGCAGAAAATGGGTTGGATGCTGAGCAAAGGTCTAAGCTAGCTGTCCTCTCCTTCTGGTCAAAGGGCTGGTGACCCAGGGTCTGTAGCAGAGTATCCCCCATCTCAGCGCCTTCCTCTGGCAGCCTGGCGTTCTCTTCTACTAAGCACTAGTCCTCATACCTCCCAACGATTGAAAATCACAATGAGGGATAATATCTTTTATACTAAGTCATGCCTCTAACTCCACCCAACACATAATTATACACACCTAATCCCACCCAGTCCCCTTAATGTTCCCAGCATATTAATTATTCCCCATTAGTGCCACCACACAGTTGGTATGCCTATATTGTGTCCCCTTCACAGTAGGTATGCCCACATTGTCCTCCATCAAAGTAGTTATTCTATATTGTGCCTCATCACAGTAGTAATGACCTCATTGCACACCTTCACAGTAGTAATGTCCCCATTGTGCCCGGTCACAGTAGTTATGCCCACATTGTGCCTCACACAGTTGGCATGCTTACAGTGTGCCCCTTTACAGTAGGTATGCCCAAATTCTGCCCTCACAGTAGTTATGCTCACATTGAGCCCCCTTTACAGTAGTAATGCCCATATTGTGCCCCATTACAGTAGTATTGCCCACATTCTGCTCCCTCAATAGTAGTTAAGCCAACATTGTGCCCCCTCACAGTAGTTATGCCTGCATAGTGTCCTGTCACAGTAGTTATGCCCCCATGTGCCCCATTACAGTAGTAATGCCAACATTGTGCCCCTCACAGTAGTTATGCCCACATTGTGCCAGTCTTCAGGCCTGAAACCAATCAAAAATCTTGGAGGGGGCTGAAACTCAATGTGGCCAAGTGACAGCCCCAAAACTTGAAGGATCTGGAGAAGATCTGTATGGAGGAGTGGGCCAAACTAGGTCAAGAACTACAGGAAACGCCTGACCTCTGTAATTGCAAAACAAAGGTTTCTGTACCAAATATCAAGTTCTGTTTTTCTATTCTATCAAACATTTGTGTCATGCAATAAAATGCAAATAAATTATTTGAAAATCATACAATGTGATTTTCTGGATTTTATTTTTAGATTCTGTCTCTCAGTTGAAGTGTACCTACGATAAAAATGACCGACCTTTCCATTCTTTGTAGGTGGAAAAACTTGCAAAATCGTCAGTGTATCAAATGCTTATCTTCCCCACTGAACGCACTCCAAACACATTCATGAATAAACCCACAGAGACGCATACACACACATACATAACCATCGCACCGATGTAAAACATTCCATATATCTACATAGTAGCAGGACAGGTTCAGCTACTGAAGCCCCTCAGGGATTCCCACCTCTGACCCATGACTTGTTTTCACTCGCCTGCAGAACTTTTGCAGCTGAGCCGCATTTGAGGTGTAGATATGAACTTAGGTAGTGGAAATCTTTCTGCGCATAAAGGTGAGTTTGGCAAGGTTTGCCATTGCTTTAGGGTGTTTTTGTCTCTGCAATGACTTTAGTGCGCAATAGGAGTGCACTTATAGACGTGATGTGAATGTATGGCATGTACTAGGCATTCTTCATAGCCATGAGCTGCAGAAGGAGGTGGCTGCACCTGCCCTTTCTCACACTCCATTCTATCTCAAATTCTCCCTCCAGGTTTCTGTTCTATTGTGTTATGGAGATTACTCATCAAAGAAAACTCATCACAGGGTGGGGACGCACTGGGTGGGTGCGAGAGGGGGACACCACACACAAAGGAGCTGGAAAGAGACAATAATAAAAACAATCCAAAAAAAAAAAAAGAGGAAGGGAGGTCCTACAAAACTGGAACTTACAACGTCGACGCAACGGACAGGGCCGTAGTAATGGGGGGCAGACGTAGCAGTGTAGATGACACTGGTGGGGAGAACTGTAGATGACACTGTTATGGGGGATTTGTAGATGACACTGTTATGGGGGGATCTGTGGATGACACTGTTATGGGGGATCTGTGGATGATAACTGTTATGAGGGATCTGTGGATGACACTGTTATGGGGGATCTGTGGATGACACTGTTATGGAGGATCTGTGGTTTGACACACTTATGGGGGATCTGTGGATTGCACTGTTGTGGGGATCTGTAGATGACACTGTTATGGGGGGATCTGAGAATGACACTGTTTTGGGGATCTGTGGATGACACTGTTACGGGGGATGCTGTGGATGACACACTGTTATGGGGGATCTGTGGATGACACTGTTATGGAGGATCTGTGTATGATACAATGTTATGGGGGATCTGTGGATGACACTGTTATGGGGGATCTGTGGATCACACACTGTTATGGGGGATCTGTGGATGACACTGTTATGGGGGATCTGTGGATGACAAACTGTTATGGGGGATCTGTGGATGACACACTGTTATGGGGGATCTGTGGATGACACAATGTTATGGAGGATCTGTGGGATGACACTGTTATGGAGGATCTGTGGATGACACTGGTATTAGGATCTGTGGGATGACATGTTATGGGGACCTGTGGGTGACACTGTTATGGGGGATCTGTGGATGACACAATGTTATGGAGGATCTGTAGATGACACTGCTATGGGGATCTGTGGATGACACTATTATGGGGATCTGTGGATGACACTGTTATGGGGGGATCTGTGGATGACACTGTTATGGGGATCTGTGGATGGCACTGTTATGGGGATCTGTGGATGACATGTTAGTGGGGATGTGGATGACACTGTTATGGGGTATTTATATTATATGCTGTGTTTATATCATTTGTTTGTGTTTTGTTTAATTACTGCCAGAAGTGGGCATCCGACGTCACTAATATGTGACCTATTGTTTCACCCCATACCACATACCTGACTGTTTACCTGTTGACAAAGGCACAATAGCCAAATGCGCCTTGTATATGCAACATGTGGACTAACCACTTCAGCCCCTAGCTTAAAACACCCTTAATGACCAGGCCACTTTTACAATTCCGCACTACACTACTTTCACCGTTTATTGCTCGTCATGCAACTTACCACCCAAATGAATTTTACCTCCTTTTCTTCTCACTAATAGAGCTTTCATTTGGTGGTATTTCATTGTTGCTGACATTTTTACTTTTTTGCTATTAATAAAAATTTAACGACATTTTTGCAAAAATGACATTTTTCACTTTCTGTTGTAAAATTTTTTTAAAAACTACATTTCTATATACATTTTTCTCTAAATTTATTGTTCTACATGTCTTTGATAAAAAAAGTCCAATAAGTGTATATTTATTGGTTTGGGTAAAAGTTATAGCGTTTACAAACTATGGTGCAAAAAGTGAATTTCGGCATTTTGAAGCAGCTCTGACTTTCTGAGCACCTGTCATGTTTCTTCAGGTGCTAGAATGCCAGGATAGTATAAATACCCCCAAATGACACCATTTTAGAAAGAAGACACCCCAAAGTATTCCGCGGAGGGGCATGGTGAGTTCATGTATCATTTCATTTTTTTCACAAGTTAGCGGAAAATGACACTTTCTGAGGAAAAATAAAAATAATAAAGTTTCCATTTCTGCTAACTTCTGGCAAAAAATAAAATCTCCCACGGACTCACTATGCCCCTCAGTGAATACCTTGGGTGTCTACTTTCCGAAATGGGGTCATTTGTAGGCGTGTTTACTGTTCTGGCATTTTGGGCGGCTAAATTGTGAGCAGCCCTGTAAAAGCCTAAAGGTACTGCTGGAATTTAGGTCCCCTTTGCATTCCAGGCTGCAAAAGAGTAACACTCATGGTATCGCCGCACTCAGAAGAAGTAGGGCAATGTGTTTTGGGGTGTATTTTTACATATACCCATGTTGGGTGAGAGAATATCTCTGTAAACTGACAACTTTGTATAAAATTTTTTTAAAAGTTGTCAGTTACAGCGATATTTCTCACACAAAGTATGGGTATATATAAAATACACCCCAAAACTTATTGCCCTACTTCTCCTGAGTACGGCAATACCACATGTGTGACACTTTTTGCAGCCATGATGCGCAAAGGGGCCCTAAACCAATGAGTACCTTTAGGATTTCACAGGGCATTTTTACGCATTTGGATTCCAGACTTCTTCTCACGCTTTAGGGGCCCCTAAAATGCCAGGACAGTATAAATACCCCACATGTGACCCCATTTTAGAAAGAAGACACCCCAAGGTATTCTGTGAGGGGTATGGTGAGTTCATGTAAAATTTTATTTTTTGTCACAAGTTAGTGAAATAAGAGACTTTGTAAAAAAAAATAAAAATATATAAATTTCCGCTAACTTGTGCCAAAAATAAAAATTCTGTGAACTCGCCATGCCCCTCACGGAATACCTTGGGGTGTCTTCTTCCAAAATGGGGTCACATGTGGGGTATTTATACTGACCTGGCATTTTAGGGGCCCTAAAGCGTGAGAACTCAAATGCGTAAAAATGCCTCTGTGAAATCCCAAAGGTACTCGCTGGTTTTAGGCCCTTTGCGCATGCCTGGCTGCAGTGCACACATGTGGTATCGCCACGTTAGGAGGTAGGCACATGGCTTTGGTGTATTTTATATATACCCATATTGTGTGTGAGAAATATCGCTGTAAACGACAACTTTTAAATTTTTTATTCAAAGCTGTCAATTTACAGAGATATTTCTTCACCCAGCATGGGTATATGTAAAAATACACCCCAAAACACATTGCCCTACTTCTCCTGAGTACGGCGATACCACATGTGTGACACTTTTTGCAGCCAAGATGCGCAAAGGGGCCCAAATTCCAATGAGTACCTTTAGGATGGCATTTTTACGCATTTTTCTTCTCACGCTTAGGGCCCCTAAAATGCCAGGGCAGTATAAATACCCCACATGTGACCCCATTTTGGAAAGAAGACACCCTAAGGTATTCCATGAGGGGCATGGCGAGTTCATACAAGCTGTTCATTTGTTTGTCACGATAAGAGACGTCTCTTAGCGAACTTGCAATGCCTCAGGCTCTGTTTTCTCCCATCTCTGTTTCAATTTCATGTTTACATTTTATGGTTCGCGGTGGTTAGTGTGTTTTATGTATGCCTGTGCTTCGATTACTAATGTCCCATTTTCAATGCCTGTTGGAAGTTATGTTTCTTAAGCCACCTTCTAGCCAATCCAATCATTTAAGTCGCTGCATATCCCATCAGGTCCAGCTTACGTTTAATTACTTATCGTCACCGCAGAACGGCCATCCAGATCAGTCTCGGCTTCGGGGACCTATGACTGTTCACGGCTCATCGGCCCGGGGCCCCATTACCGTTCTCATGTTTTGTTTCTTAGGGAATTTGACGCTGGTTGCTAGTGAGCTGGTTAGTGTCCCAGGTTTGCCGTTGGAGAGGGCCATGGTTATGTGTAGTCCTCAAGGCATTCTGGTAGGTCATAAATTGTTTGTTTAATTTACGAAAAAAAGTCATAAGAAGCTACGCACAGTGTGGCTCTTCGTCTCTTAGGACCTCATATGATTGGCACCGACACTTGTAGTTCGCAATGTGGCTCTGCCATAAGGAGCTACTCTGCACGCATGGCTCCTGCCATAAAGGCTCGCATGCATGGCTCCGGCACATTTTCAGAGACTTCAAGACGCATGGCTCCCGCCATAAGAGAGACTCACACGCATGGCTCCTGCCATAAGGGGCAGACGCATGGCTCCTGCCATAAGGACTCGCACGCATGGCTCCTGCCATAAGAGACTGCATGGCTCCTGCCATAAGGGACCCACACGCATGGCTCCTGCAATAAGGACTCGCACGCATGGCTTTTGCCATAAGGGACTCGCACGTATGGCTCCGCGCATAAAGGAGGCTTGCTGGAGTGGCTCTTGGCCCAGAGGATTTCACAATTGGCATGTGACATTGGTAGCCTCATCACGGCCATCTGCATCACTATGTGCCTCCCCTCCCGACAGCCCCACAGAGAGATGTAGCTCCACCCTGGGACAGGAAACCTGCAAACTTCGAAACTTCCGGGGTCGCTGCCAGAAGCGCATCATTGGAGCTGCGCACCCGGAAGTACACTGCCCGACAATCCTGGGCCGTTTCACTGCACACCCCATATGCCTGTTGGTACCAGCACCCTCTGGTCGTTTGGTCCATGTTTGGTAGAGATGTTATAACCTCCTGGGGTATCTGGCAGCCCAGCCTCTGGGCGATGGACCCCCGCAGGTAAGCTCCACAAACCCTCCAAAACCTCTGCTGGGCTCTGCAGGTAGTGGATCAATCTAGGAAGAGAAACTGCAGGTCTCCCACTCCAGGGACAGAAAACCTCACTGTGAGAGGTGGGAGAGTGGCTCCTCCTCTTTATTCTTTAAGCTCAGCTGAGTACCGTCAGCTGGTCCTCGCTTCTGCCGTGCACGCGCTCAGGGCTTGTTGTTGCATGAACCCTCAGGTGAGGTGCCTCATGTTTGCCCGGAATATGCAGTTAGGCATGACACCTGTTTGTTTATATCTCCAGATTTTCAGAGGAAATGGAGGAGGAGAAACGTCCTGACACGGCAGAAGGAGAGAGCCAGCTGGCGAGTGCTCAAAGGAGCTTAAAGGGCAAAAGGAGGAGCCGCTTTCCCACCTCAGTGAGGTTTTCTGTCCCTGAGTGGGAGACCTGCAGTTTCTGTTCTGGGTTGATCCAATTACCTGCAAGTCGCAGAGAGGCTTTGGAGGGCTTGTGGAGCTTGCTCCAAGGGGGTCCATCGCTCAGAGGCTGGGCTGCCAGCACCCCAGGAGGTCATAACATTCTACCAAACATGAACCAAACGACCACAGTATAACAGGCATGTGTGTGGCTGTGAGCGCCCATGGATGCTTCCGGCAGCGTACTCAGGTTGTGCGTTCCAATGATGCGTTTCTGGCCGCGACCGAAAGTCTGGCAAGCTTGCTTGCGCAAGGAGCACTGAAAAGGAACAGAGCAGTAACTCTGGCGTGCCGATGAAGCTGCATGAGGCGTTTGCTGCATCCCGCACTACCTGTGGAGGATAGGAGGCATTGCGGAGGATTGCGCTGGGTGCGACAGTAGCGTGCTCAAGGCTTATTATTGTATGAACCCTCAGGTGAGGTGCTCATGTTTGCCCGGAATATGCAGTTAGGCATGCCTGTTTGTTATATCTCCAGATTTTCAGAGAAATGGAGGGAAACGTCCTGACACGGCAGAAGAGAGCCAGCTGACGGTGACTTCAAAAGGAGCTTAGAGGTAAGTGCACTCTGCATATATGATATTAATTTTTGATCATTTATGTTAGATAAGGTCAAAGAGAGCAGTGGGAAAAAAGCTTAATAGAAGTGTGCCTTATGCAAGTGCCATGATCGTCATCATATACTAAGAGGCTCTTTCAGCTCTATTGAAAAAGACTGTCATGAAAAGCTACCTAGCTACGGGGACATTGGTCCTTAATAAGATCAGAAGTTCAGGAGTCCATAAGACTAATGAAAATAAAGGAGATCACGGGAGGACTGTGATGCTGACACGGTCATCTGAGATGATGAGGAGTTTTTGGAAGAGGCGATTCGATATCACCGCTTCATCAGAGGATGAAATGGAGGCAGATATTTATTCCCGGCAGAGGATACAGAGAAATTACTAAAGGCTGTTAGATCAACTGCGGAAATAGAGGAAGTGCGGAAAGCAGCATAGATCATTTCTGATGCATAGTAATATTTCTACTATCATTGATAGGGAATGGAGTAGACAAGACCAAAAAGCATTTGTTACCAGACGATCAAAGAAAGTATCCATTTGAGGAGGAAGTGTCCTCCTCATGGGATAAGGCACCAATATTGATGTGGCCATCTCAAAATTGCTGCGCGTTCCTGCTTTACACGCTGGATAAAAGGTCGACGCCTGTTTGAGAAACACATGGGAACCATCCACCTCATCATTTAAGCTGCTAGCTACACTGTTACGGCCAGATCAGTGGGGTTTGGTTAGAAAGATTGGAACCTAGGTAAAGGATAAATGCCCAAGAGAACATTTGCTATCCTCTTTACCTACCCTCCAGAAAGACCATTGATTTTATTGCAGATGCTTTCTATGGATACAGTAAATTGCGGCGAAGCGTTCTTCCTTCCAATTTTGCTTAGCTGGGCCCTTTGGCTGAAGAATTGGAGGGGAGACTTGGCTTCAAGCAGAAGCTTTAGTAACATCCCTTGCCAGGGCAGTTTTGTTTGGCTAGAGTTGACATGTTTTAGAAAAAGCAGCTGATAGGAAGAAAGGTTTCAGGTGTTCTCATAGGATGTACCTTTGCCTCACCTTCAGAGGTTATAATGGCCTTTTGTTCTCTCAGAGGTATAGAATAAAAGGTCATACCGGAGAGAGGAACAAAATCCCAGATATAGGGGATCAGGCAAAAAGACTTCATGTTTCAGAATGCTTCCTCTCAGCAGGGAAGCAGTGTAAATAATGATGCACGAGGTGCAGTTGGGGAAGATAAAAATCCTTTCTTCCAGCTTGGGAGAGGGTGCAGCTCATAGGTAAGAAATATTTTGGCGAAGATTTAAAGCTAGTATTCCTAAAAAAACAAAAACACTGATATGTGACTCGAGGTACTCACGAATATGAAAACAGAAATATCAAAATCCTAGCAAGAAGGTGTTGATTCCGTTTCGGAAGGATAGAAAGGAGCAGGTTACTACTCAGCCTTGTTCCTAGTAAGAAACGGACAATTTATTTCGGACAATCATAAATTTGAAGGAGTTGAACAAATCTCTAAAGTACAGAAAATTCAAGATGGAAACTATAAAATCAGCCATCCATCTGTTATTTCGGGATGCTTCATGGCAGTCATCGATTTGAAGGATGCCTATCATCATGTGCCGATACATCAGAGCACCAACTGGTTTCTAAGGGTAACATTAAAATCAAGAGAAGAGATTTGCGTGGCCAGTTTCAAGCTCTGCCCTTCGGCCTACCAATGGCACCAAGAATCTTCACGAAGATAGTGGCGGAAATGGCTTCTTTTTGTCAGGAAACAGGATATTACATTCCTGCACGTATTGAGACGACTTTCTGATTGTGAGAAAGTCTCAGGAATCATGTACGGATGCAGTACAGAGGGTATTGTACATCCTAAAAAAACTAGGCTGTATAATACATTTCCAGAAGTCCAGACTAATACCTGTTACATCCCAAGTGTTTTGGGGTTACTATTGGACTCACAGACACAGAGGATGTTTGACCCAATAAAAATCCACCAAGTGCGGAACAGAATAGAATGGGTTCAGAGGAATCCGAGACTAAGTACCGAAAGCCATGTCCATAGGAACTCTGACTGCATGTATGCCTGGATTCAGTGGGCGCAGTTTCAGACGCGCCAGATTCAAAGAAAGATCCTTTACTATGTAAAGAAGAAGGAAGGAAGGTTAGAGGCAGAGAAAAAGACCTTAACATCCCTCTTATGGTGGTAGTTCACTGAAAATCTCAATCAGGGAGTCCAGTGGTGCCCCGCAACCCGTGGTGACTCACATCAGACGCCAGCCCATGGGGATCGGGAGTGCATTTTCTAGACCAAACAGTACAGGGCAGGTGGTCCCTTTTCAGAAGTCCTTCTCCTCAAACCGGAAGGAGCTACTAGCAGCCAGGCTGGCACTGAGAGCAGCTCTACCTCTATCCGTCGGAAATAGGTCAGAGGTGATGTCGGACAATCGGGCGACAGTCTGCCTATATAAACCATCAGGGGGACAAGATCAGTATCCCTTATGAAGGAAGCAGATTTGCTATTTCAGGAGATGATTGGGCAGATAGACCAGATATCGGCCTTACAAGGGAGCAGTACAAAATGTAAGGCGGACTTTCTAAGTTGAGGCATCAATTGAGACAGGGGGAGTGGTCACTAAACCCAAAGATTTTTCACAGGTTGTAGATTCATGTGGGTTTCCCTCGATGAGACCTTTTCAGCTATGAGGGAAAACAGGAAAATGGACCACTGCTTCTCTCTCAATCCACAGGAATCCCCAGGCGGAGTGGATGCGCTTCTCCAGAAATGGGAATTTCAGTTAGGTGCGTCTTTTCTCCCCTTCAATTGATCCCTCGGGTGCTCAGGAGGGTCAGGATGGAGGTAGTCAAAAAGGGGTGGATCTCACTTCTCCGGGACATGTAAACGTCGGACCCTTGGATACTTCCGGAGTGTTCCGGACACTTTGATGCAGGGCCCTGTGTCATCCTTCAGTGGAGGCCCTGCATCTAACGGCCTGGAATTTGAAAGGTCAATTTTAGTAGGGCGAGGTTTCTCTAAACCGTGGTTTGAGACTAGAGATGAGCGAACTTTAAAAAGTCTGCTGTTCCCCGTTCGGGTTGTGGTAGAGTCGCGCATCCCGTTATGGATTCCACTATAGTGGCATATGGAATCCCATAGGGCGGCTGCCACCAACCCGAACTGTTGAGCAACCGAAGGACCTGGGTGACTTCACTGTCATGTGATCCGTGCAGGGCGTGGCTCCAGCACACCAGACTTTTATAAGTTCGCTTATCTCTAGTTGAGACTCTTCTTAGGAGTATGGAAAAAGTTCCTCTCCTTCTCCAAAAAGCCTCCAGACCAAAATTGGCCGGAAACCTTCTGTTAGTCAGGTATTGATTTTTGCAGAGGGACTGAGTCTTGGGTTTAGCAAGAGAATACGCTCAAGGTCCAGGTGTCTGCTCTCTCAGCCCTTTGGGGACTAATCTGGCTGGTGATCCCTGCTTATCAGATTCTTCAAAGCGGTGGATAGGATAGTTCCAGTATCAGCTCCCTAAGTTCTCTCCGTGGGATTTGAATTTAGTCCTCAAAGCGTTACCACAAGGTCCTTTTGAACCACTAGAGTCAGCTTCTATTAAATTTCTAACCTAGAAACTAGTTCTTTTGGTAGCGCTAACATCGGCTAGAAGGATAGGGAGATGAAAGCTATATAAATTAATCTATCCTTTTATGTCTATTCTTGAGGACAAGGTAGTCTTTACTCCAGATCTCAGTTTCTTGCCCAAAGGTCCCATCTAGGTCCAATAGGCTGCGAGAGATCATACTCCCATCCCTTTTCGATAACCTGAAGGATGACGAGAAAGACTCTTCATTCCTGGATGTAAGAAGGACCCTGATCCACTATTTAGAAGAAACAAAAGAGTGTAGGAGGGCTTCTGTCTTTGTTCATTTTGTTTTTGGGAAACTCTGAAAACTCACTGAGGTGGGAGAGTGGCTCCTCCTTTTTATTTTGCAGGTTTTCTGTCCCAGAGTGGAGCCATCTCTCTGTGGTGCTGTCGTGGGGTCAGGAAAATCCAATTACCAGTGAGTGTAATCATCACCTTTCAGGAGTTTTCTTTTGTTCATTTATATTTTACAGATTAGTATTTGCTGGTGCATTTCAGCCTCATTTCATTAAAGCTTTACTCCATGTCTTTGTCATTTTAGGTTATCGAGTCCCGGTTGATTACTAAACCCGCTCAGGTTAAGCCCCAATCTTTTTCCCAGCCGTCCCTACTTCTTAAGGTTCGCATCCCGGTGGCTGCCCGGCCCCATGGGCCTGGCGGTTGCTTCTGCCCTCATGGCTTCGAGGGTCCGAACAATGGCTGTCTGTCCACCTGTGCAGCTATGCTTTGGCTTTGAATGACTCACATCTTTACCTGCTTGCCAGCTTATATTATTTAGGTTTAATTTTTAATGTCCGCTATTATCTCCACTTTTCTGTCACGTTTCCCTTCGTCTTTTCAGGTCACTGCAGTTGAACTCATGTTGGGGGTCACCTTCCACGTCAGTCAGGTCTCATTGGTTTAATTTTCAACAGGTCTCATGGTTTAATTTCTACCTGCACCTTATTCAGGTCACTTATTATAGTTATAAATTCTTGATACAAAAATAAAAACTTCGGACCCATGGCTTCGAGGCCCGATGGCGGCTTCACCCCATGGCTTCGGGGCCTGATGACAGCTTCGGCCCCATGGCTCGGGGGCCCGATGACAGCTTCGGCCCCATGGCTTCGGTGGCCCGATTATAGCTTCGGCCCCATGGCTGGGGACCGATACATCTTTGCGCCCCATTGCTTCGGGGCCCGATGACAGTTTCGGCCCCATGGCTTTGGGGACCTGATGACCGTTTTCAGTCTTGCTGGACTGATTGACTGGTTAGTTGTCCATCTGTGAATCTAGGCCGATTCGGCCCATATGTATCACATACATACCTGCTTCCCTAATCTCCTAATAATCCATGTTGATCTCTAACTTTATGTTTTGTTTGCGAACTGGTCGGTTCAAGCCCTACAGCATCATTGTCATGTCTTACGCAGCTATGTTGTCTTGCTTTAATTGTTCATGCTTTCGCTTAGGTCGTGCAGAGGAGGAGACAAGTAGGATAATTCCTCTAGCATTTCAGTCTCTGATCGCAGTCGATCATATCTTGTCAACCAGGTCCCTGCGCAAAGTCTTTGCCTTTTTACTACTGACCAGGAATTCATTTTCACCAGTAGCTTCATTGAAATTGCATTACCTCACTCATGGGAGGGCATAGACAGAATCTTTGTAATATTATGGCTTTGTAGCTTCTTGCCACACTAACCTCAGACTCCCTACAACCACGTTGAATCAGGTTTTGGACAAGGTCCAGCATTCCCTCAAGCTAGAAGATTCAGATAGTAGGTCAGTCTTCACGTCTCAGGCGTTAAAACAATTCTCAGGTGTACACAAAAGAACAACGCGTGGACCACGGGATAGCAGACAGCTGTTGTCTGGATAACTATTCAAGGATTCTCTTCCTATCTACATGGTTCTTTTTGGCCCTCATTCCATGCATAGTCTAGCCAGTCAGGTTTCGGTTCCACGATCTCCTGAGGCTAGGGCATTGCCAGTACTCGCACTAGAACCAAAAACTTTACGAGGTTCAGGTGGTTTTCATTATCCATTTTACAACGTATTCCTGGTCCTCCATTCGCTTTGGGGCAGTATCCGCAATATTGAGCATCATGTGTCCGGCCTTGTCATCCACAAGATGGGTAGGTCTCCTTTTGGTCTTGCCTCATACACCATGAATTTTTGCTCAAGATCCCTGACGCCTTGCAGTTGGCTTGGGGATTGGTTTGCACATGCCATTCAAGTTCCTTTTCTACCCTACTTGGCTTGGTTTTTGCCCACTTATAGAGCCTACCCACGATCATGGCTTAGGAGCACACAACAAGCCATTTAGTTAGGTTAGCTAAGACACTCCTATCTGGGTTAGGTTGGTCCGTTGTTTTATCTCCCTAGGGTTCTTCGGGTTATCTCTTGGCCAGTAACCATGACCACATTTGTATTATACACGAGCGTCTGCTGCCAGCCGGAGCGACGCTGTGCTGAAAGATTGAGCAAGAATCTTCAAAAGCCATACAACTGAACACTGAGGAATGAAGACACTCATACCACTCCCTCCATCAGGGGACAGGTAAAAAAAGACTTTACTGTATTAGAAGTTTAAGCATGTTACATGATCTATTGAGGGTTAATATTACTTAGTTCTCTCGTCAGCGCGGGCATCTCACTCCGGTCCTTATGATCTGAAGCTTTTTCTTTGTTGTATTTATATTATATGTTGTGTTTATATCATTTGTTTGTGTTTTGTTTAATTACTGCCAGAAGTGGGCATCCGACGTCACTAATATGTGACTCATTGTTTCAACTCTATATACCACATGTATACCTGACTGTTTACCTGTTGACAAAGGCACAATAGCCAAAATGCGCCCTTGTATATGCAACATGTGGAATTAACCACTTCAGCCCCCCTAGCTTAAACACCCTTAATGACCAGGCCACTTTTTACAATTCCGCACTACATTACTTTCTCCGTTTATTGCTCCGTCATGCAACTTACCACCCAAATGAATTTTGCCTCCTTTTCTTCTCACTAATAGAGCTTTCATTTGGTGGTATTTAATTGTTGCTGACATTTTTACTTTTTGCTATTAATAAAAATTTAACGACATTTTTGCAAAAAAATGACATTTTTCACTTTCTGTTGTAAATTTTGTTTTAAAAAAACTACATTTCTATATACATTTTTCTCTAAATTTATTGTTCTACATGTCTTTGATAAAAAAAAGTCCAATAAGTGTATATTTATTGGTTTGGGTAAAAGTTATAGCGTTTACAAACTATGGTGCAAAAAAGTGAATTTCGGCATTTTGAAGCAGCTCTGACTTTCTGAGCACCTGTCATGTTTCTTCAGGTGCTAGAATGCCAGGATAGTATAAATACCCCCAAATGACACCATTTTAGAAAGAAGACACCCCAAAGTATTCGCGGAGGGCATGGTGAGTTCATGTATCATTTCATTTTTTTCACAAGTTAGCGGAAAATGACACTTTCTGAGGAAAAAAATAAAAATAATAAAGTTTCCATTTCTGCTAACTTCTGGCAAAAAAATAAAATCTCCCACGGACTCACTATGCCCCTCAGTGAATACCTTGGGGTGTCTACTTTCAGAAATGGGGTCATTTGTGAGGTGTGTTTACTGTTCTGGCATTTTGGGCGGGGCTAAATTGTGAGCAGCCCTGTAAAAGCTAAAGGTACTCGTTGGAATTTAGGTCCCCTATGCATCCAGGCTGCAAAAAGTGTCACTCATGTGGTATCGCCGTACTCAGAAGAAGTAGGGCAATGTGTTTTGGGGTGTATTTTTACATATACCCATGTTGGGTGAGAGAAATATCTCTGTAAACTGACAACTTTGTATACATTTTTTTTAAAAGTTGTCGTTTACAGCGATATTTCTCACACAAAGTATGGGTATATATAAAAATACACCACAAAACTTATTGCCCTACTTCTCCTGAGTACGGCAATACCACATGTGTGACACTTTTTTGCAGCCATGATGCGCAAAGGGGCCCTAAAACCAATGAGTATCTTTAGGATTTCACACGCCATTTTTACACATTTGGATTCCAGACTTCTTCTCACGCTTTAGGGGCCCCTAAAATGCCAGGACAGTATAAATACCCCACATGTGACCCCATTTTAGAAAGAAGACACCCCAAGGTATTCTGTGAGGGGTATGGTGAGTTCATGTAAAATTTTATTTTTTGTCACAAGTTAGTGAAATAAGAGACTTTGTAAAAAAAAAAAATATATACCAAATTCCGCTAACTTGTGCCAAAAATAAAAATTCTGTGAACTCGCCATGCCCCTCACGGAATACCTTGGGGTGTCTTCTTTCCAAAAATGGGGTCACATGTGGGGTATTTATACTGACCTGGCATTTTAGGGGCCCTAAAGCGTGAGAATCCAAATGCGTAAAAATGCCCTGTGAAATCCTAAAGGTACTCATTGGTTTTAGGGCCCCTTTGCGCATCTTGGCTGCAAAAAGTGTCACTCATGTGGTATCGCCGTACTCAGGAGAAGTAGGGCAATGTGTTTTGGGGTGTATTTTTATATATACCCATACTGTGTGTGAGAAATATCGCTGTAAACGACAACTTTTTAAATTTTTTTATTCAAAGTTGTCAATTTACAGAGATATTTCTCTCACCCAGCATGGGTATATGTAAAAATACACCCCAAAACACATTGCCCTACTTCTCCTGAGTACGGCGATACCACATGTGTGACACTTTTTGCAGCCAAGATGCGCAAAGGGGCCCTAAAACCAATGAGTACCTTTAGGATGGCATTTTTACGCATTTTTCTTCTCACGCTTAGGGCCCCTAAAATGCCAGGGCAGTATAAATACCCCACATGTGACCCCATTTTGGAAAGAAGACACCCCAAGGTATTCCATGAGGGGCATGGCGAGTTCATAGAAGATTTTTTTTTTTGGCACAAGTTAGCGGAAATTGATTTTTTATAGTTTTTCTCATAAAGTCTTCCTTTCTGCTAACTTTTGACAAAAGTTAAATTTTTCACGGACTCCTATGCCCCTCAGTGAATCTTGGGTGTCTTCTTTCAAAACAAGGTCATTTGTGGGGTGTTTGTACTGTTCTGGCATTTTGGGCGGGCGAAACTGTGAGCAGCCATGTAAAGCTAAAGGTACTCGTTGGAATTTGGGCCTTTAGCTCCAGGCTGCAAAAGTGTCACACATGTGGTATCGCCGTATTTAGGAGAAGTAGGGCAATGTGTTTTGGGGTGTATTTTTACATATACCCATACTGTGTGTGAAAATATCGCTGTAAATTGACAACTTTGTATAAATTTTTTTTTAAAAGTTGTCATTTACAGAGATATTTCTCTCACCCAGTATGGGTATATATAAAAATACACCCTAAAGCACACTGCCCTACTTCTCCTGAGTACGGCGATACCACATGTGTGACACTTTTTTGCAGCCAAGATGCGCAAAGGGGCCCAAATTCCAATGAGTACCTTTAGGATTTCACAGGGCATTTTTACGCATTTGGATTCTCACGCTTTAGGACTCCTAAAATGCCAGGGCAGTATAAATACCCCACAAGTGACCCCATTGTGGAAAGAAGACACCCCATATTCCACTAACTTGTGACAAAAAAATAAAATTTTGCATGAACTCACCATACCCCTCAGCGAATACCTTGGGGTGTCTTCTTTCTAAAATGGGGTCACATGTGAGGTTTTTGTACTGCTCTGGCATTTGAGGGTCTCCGCAATCATTACACGCATGGCCAGCATTAGGAGTTTCTGCGATTCTCCTTATATTGAGCATACGGGTAATGAGATTTTTTTTTTCCGTTCAGCCTCTGGGCTGAAAAAAGAAAAAAAATGAACGGCACAGATTTTTTCATTCGCATCAATCAATGTGGATGAAAAAATCTCTGCCAAAATCAGTGACTGCGGTGCGGTGGGCTGGGCGCTAGCTACCTAACAAGTAGCTAACTAACTGGTGGTGATAAGGGACCCTTATGCCCCATTCACACGTCCGAAATTCTGTTTGCGGAACGGAATTGCGGACCCATTCATTTCTATGGGGACAGACTTTGTCCCGCTCGGATCCGGAATTGCGGATCCGCACTACGGGTCTGCACTTCCGTTCCGCAAAAATATAGAACATGTCCTTTTCTTGTCCACAATTGCGTACAAGAAAAAGCATTTTCTATATAGTTCTGGCAATGTGCGGATCTGCAAAATGCGGAAAGCACATTGCCGGTGTCCGTGTTTTGCGGATCCGCGTCGCGGATCAGCGGATCCGCAAAACACATATGGACATGTGAATAGAGCCTTACAGGGGGGTGATCAGTGACAGGGGGGTGATCAGGAAGTCTATATGGGGTGATCAGGGGTTAACAAAGGGTTAATAGTGGTTATAAAGTGAGGGGGGTTAGTGTAGTGTTTGGTGCAACTTTACATTGTTACCTGGTCCTCTGGTGGTCGATCCCAGTAAATGGGACCACCAGAGGACCAGGTATTAGGTATATCAGACGCTGTTAACAACACAGCGTCTGATATACCACTTTGATCTAATTTATTTTACATTTACAGCCTGCCAGCGATTGATCATCGCTGGCAGGCTGTAGTACAACTGCAGAGCCACGCTCTGCTGTGAACAGCGCGTGCGTGCGGCGCTGCTCACAGCAGATCTCGGCTTCGCGAGATGACGCACGGATGCGTCCAGGAGGAATAAACCTGCCGCCGCCTGGACGCATCCGTGCGTCTCGACGGTCGGGAACAGGTTAATTAAAAGCATAAGTGAAAAGTAAGATACAACTGCCAAGATTTCAGTTACGTGTGGAGCCCGCAACGTCCCACCATAGATTTGGTGCTGGCGAAATATTGCTAAACTGTGATTTTCTTTGTCGTGCATGACTAACTAACTGCTTGTAATTTAGAGCAGACAGTTGATAAGATAGCCCAGCTTGTGTGCATCAAAAACAGTTGGCACCCAATGTAGGTCAAAAGTGAAATTGTTCAGACTAAGCTGCCTCATGAATCATCCACTGGTGGGTCGGACGTATACGAGGGAGGAGACTAGCAAGCTCCGAGAAAAGTAATAAAACTAGTTATCTAACCTAATATTCCTTCTTCGCCTCCGCTCTGTGCAGTGGATGGGACGGCTGTCCATCTGGTCACCAGACCACTTGATCCCACTTCCTAGTTCAGCAGCCATCTTAACTAATCCCATTTCCTCTTCGGCAGCCATTTTAAATAGTCCAACATCCTCTCCGGCAGCTATCTTAACTACTGGCATCTTTATGTATGGGGAAGAGGAACAATTGTAAGACCAGGATGAAGAAGGAGTAGGGGCTCCCACTGACACCACATATGGGGTTCAACAGTTACAGGCCTCCCAGGACCCCTCTTATCCAAGTCCCTCAGGACAGTTAGTTATCCGACCTGAAATAACTGTGACTTTACAAGATGAACAGGGCTTATCGACTCAGTCAACGCCGTTGACTTGCAGCAACAGGCAATACTATTTAATTTTAAATGAACCAGGGCATACTCCCCTCTGGCCACTTGAAAAGCCAAAATATGTTGCATGGAAGCCACAGGAGATGATAGCCTAAGTGAACAATCTGCCGGATCCGGACAAACTGCCTATGCCATTATACAGGAAGGTAAGACAAATACAGAAGACCCACTCAGCCACATGGAAGAACTTGGCGGCCCTAGTGGAGATCAAAGCGGGAGATGGATTCTGGCCAGGTATGGAAGTGCATCTATATATGGAGTATAAAGAGACAGCTGAAACCTTAGAATCAGGAGACCATTTCACCAGGCAATTTGGAAAATGGGCCAGAGGAAGACTGGCTGATCAAGCAAACATAATACAAGATATAACACAACAGAAGGGTGAATCACTTGAGAAATTCTTCCACCGTCTCAATGTGATGTTCCATGATCTGGGATTTATAGCATGGGAAAAGTCACACCAACAACTTTGGACACAAGCCTTTGTACAGGGATTTAGAGAGCCTATCAGAAAATAGGTGCTGGTGACAAGCCTGAAAACTGCACCTTGGAGCCAAAACAGAGGATCCACAATGATTTGTTACTGCTGTGGAAATCCCGGACATGGGAGCAGAAGTTGTAGGACCCTGGGGCATAAAGGTATGAGAAGAATCCCTAATGTTTCTCACCATTATGTGGGTTATCAAGACCAGGGCCTATCAGAGTTGCCTCCTCCTCGTCCTACAGGGTGACAACAAGAACATTTATCCCGCTAGGAAACAGGCACGCCAGATCCACCACCCTGTCCACTGTTAGCCCTTGAAACAAAACAAGCCAGTGAACCAACCCCTTTTATCCAGGTAAATGTAGAGGGAAAAATCACTTGATTTCCTGGTGGACACTTGTGCAGCCAGAGGTGTGATTTGACACCTGGACCTCCCTGACCCTGATTGCCTTTCTGCTGAGACACTGGCATGTGTAGGAGTTGATGGTACTACTTGACGCTCCCCCATGTCCAGGCCTCTACACATGATCATACAACCTATTTAAGCCATGCTAGCACAATTAGTTGTATCCTCTACATGCCCTGTCAGCCTGTTGGGAGCAAACCTCCTTGCAAAGATGCAAGGTACAATCCAATTTCTTGAAGATGGCACAGTGTCTCTTAAATCACCCCTGGACCCTGAGGACACCACCAAAGTTTTTTGCCTATTTTACCTTAAAGATGACATTTTAAATATGAGAGAGAAAAGTACTCTAGAAGCTTTTCTTGAAGGCCTATGGGCCACAGGCCCTGAAAGCATAGACAGATTAAAAGTGACACCAGTCAAGGTCACATTGAAGTCACATGCTATTCTCCCATACAAGCCGCAGTACCCTATCTCTATAGCCCAGACAGACTCCAGATTAGCCGTTCAATGTTCTCCCAAGCTATGACATAAGTTTTGGAACCATGGAAGGTGGAACACCTTTTGGTCCTACAGTACGTGGATGATCTCCTCCTCTGTGCACCCACCTCAGAGCTCTGCAACAAGGCCTCCATCTCTCTTCTTCAGTTTTTCCACAACAATGGCTGTAAAGCATACAAAAACTTTAACTTACTAAGAGAAGTTTGTCTTTTTGGGACATTGTATCTCCCATCAAGCAAAACACCTTACTGAAGACCGAAAAGCTGCCATTCAAGCCCTACAATTACCTGCCTCAACCACAGAGTTACAATCCTTCCTTGGTATCATCTCTTACTGCAGACCATGGATACTTCACTTGTTTATCTGAATGCAACCACTTTATGACTCTCTGAAGTCAGAGTCATTCCAGCTGCCAGAACAAGCTACAGAGGCATTTTTCCAGCTCAAACAAGCCATCACCTCTTCCCTGGCCCTGGGCCTATCTGACAACAGTAAGCCTTTCAGACTTTATGTGATGGAAAGACAAGGCCACACCACAGGAGTCCTTACACAAGAACATGGGGGCAGACAAAGACCTCTTGAATATTACTCTCCAAGACTAGACCTAGACGCAAGAGGATCATGCATGAGATCTGTGTTTGCAGTGCACCTACTCCTGGAAAAAACCTCAGAACTTGTACTGGCCTACCCCCTAAAGATCCTGGCTCCACATGATATCACTGCCATACTGCAGCAGACTCAACCCAAACACCTGTCCGCAGTCAGACATCTGCGCCTCCAGTGCTAATTTCTTATTCCTTATAATGTATCTCTCTCCCTTTGTGCAGTACTCAATCCCGCCACTCTCTTTCCTCTTCCAAAGGGGGGTGGAGAAGAAGTTGAAACTGAAGATGATGCAGTATACACGTGGAAGATGAAGTTTCGGACTTTCCACATGGCTGCCTTGCACTTACGAGCCAAGGGACATCTGTGTTTGATTTGGTTACAGATACTCACTTACAGGATGCTGACCTAACTCTCTTTGTGGATGGCTCCAGGTTTGCAGATGAGAAAGGACGGTTTCATATGGGTATGGCAGTGACCACCACTACAGAAGTGCTGCTGGAACAGCAGCTGCCACCTCATCTGTCAGCGCAGCAGACATAGCAACACGGAAAAGAGCAAACATATATACTGACTCCAGAAATGCATATGGAGTGGCCCATGATAATGGTCTCATTTGGAGGGTTAGAGACTTCATAATAGTAAATAGAACGTCAGACATCACAAGGCCATAGCCCACCTCTTGGGAACTCTGCTGCTACCTCAAGCGGTAGCAATCATCAAAGTAAAAGCCCACACCAGGGCAGAGACGCCAGAAGCAAGAAGAAATAATTTAGCAGATCTGACAGCAAAGAGAGCGGCTCAGGGCTCTTAAGCGCATACAGAAGAAGAAGTTGATCCTATAATGACACAAGGAGACAAGGAGGAAACTGAAGAAGACAAAAAAATAGACTTCCAGGCTTGGGAATTGATCATTAATCAGCAGAAACGAGCTCCAAAGGGAGAACAAGAAGAATGGATAAAGAAGGGAGCGATGATGACAGAAAATAGAGTCTACATGAAGAACAAGAAGCCCTGCTTGTCCAGAACCATGTACCCGATGGTGGTACAGTTCTTTTCCCATCAAGAATCAATCGGCCATCACCAACGACAAGAAACTCCTAAATGAAATAGTCTGATGTTTGGCCTACCAGAGACAATTGAAAGTGACAGAGGACCAGCCTTCACAGCCAATGTTACCAAAGAGGTATGGATACAGTTGAAGACAGAATTATCTTGGCACATCCCGTATCACCTGCAAAGTAGCAGAAAGTTGCAAGACTGAACGACACATTGAAGCAGAAAATGCTGAAAGCTGTCCAGGACACTGGGAAACCCTGGACAGAAAGCCTGTCCCTAGTTCTTTTTTAGCGTGAGACACATGGTGAGAGGACCTCAGAAACTCAGTCCTTATCAGATATTGTTTGGCAGCGTTCCTAGGTTGGGGCTATATTTCTCACAACAGCTTAACATGCAGTAAGATACTCTGTCTAGATATGTTATTGAGTTATGTAAACAATTGACTAAAATACAGATCCAGATGTGTGTCCATGCAAACATACCATACAGCCAAGTGACTGGGTGCTGGTGAAAAATTTCAGCAGAAAAACACCTCTTGAAAAAAGGTTTGACGGGCACTATCAAGTCCTGCTGACTACAGATACCTCAGTCAAGTTGAAAGGGAAACCAACATGGATCCATGCCTCCCATTGCACAAGAAGGCCCAAGAACCAGAGGATGGGACCAGATCTTGCTAATAGGGGTAGGGGATAGCAGGCACAGCAGATTTCAACTGTGGTGTTCTATTAGGGTGAACCTGGAACTGTTAAATTTGATTTCTGCAGTGTAGTGGACTGCGGTACTGAAGACAGACAAGATGCTTGACTCTGGTCTGACAAGTATATCTGTGTGGCAGGACAAAAACCATAATATGGTAACTATGCAGTCTTTAGACATGAACATGTAAATTGTGGACATTGGGGACTAGTGGGGTGGAATACTAGCCAAAATAGTTGTGGATTTAAACCAAATGAGGCAGTTACTAAGATAAGTAAAGGTGAAAACTTACTGCAGAGAATGACTATCATAAAGGGAACCCCACCAATGAACTGTAAGACTAATGAGTGTAATCCTCTTTTCCTGTCTATCCATGATCCAATCCAGGAAGATTCAGGGACATATGTTTTCGGAGCATGGGTGAGCGGTCAAGACCCTTTAGGTAAACTTGAAATATGGGTAAAAGAAAAAGACAAAAAAACCATCACCCCTAAGGCTTTAATCCCCTCTCCTATAGTTGAAGTAAAATATCTAGCTAACCTGACATATGAAGATAAACTAGCCTTTGAGACTGGATTCTCTGACTCCAATCTCTGGATGGGGTGGATAAGAACCACTTCTCATGTATATCTTGTGCAACAGCAAGACCTCACTTAGGTACAGTCTTGTTTCCCATGGATAATGACACAGACTCTGAGGGTCTCCAATGCATATATGCCATATACCGTATGCTGTATGTAAACTTAACACAGATAAATGTAAGTCTATTAGGAACATCTATCCCCCCACAAGAAAAGTTGATCCAGTAGGTTATAGTATTACTTCATACCCAAGAGTATATACCTGCTTCCACAGAAACAACACTGGGATGGATTTGGGAAACCTCCCAAAAGGATATTGTAATTCTCTTATTGAAGATGGTACCCCAACATACAATCATACTGTATTCTTCAACCAGAAAGAACAGATCCCAGATGTATATTGGTTGTGTAGAGACACGAAGGTGAGACCCAAGTTACAGATAAGATGGAGGGGTCAATGCACCCTCGTAAAAGTTTTAATGCCATTCCAGATTTTTGAACAACCAGATGTATATATATTTTTATTGATGCAATAGGTGTTCCATGAGGTGTCCCTGATGAGTTCAGAGCCCAGGATCAGGTAGCAGCTGGTTTCAAATCCCTGTTGTCACCATCAACAAGAATGTAGACTGGATCAACTACCTGTATCACAATCAACAAAGGTTTGTCAATTACACCAGAGATGCCCTAAAAGGGGTAGTTGAACAACTAGGCCCTACTTTGATTATGGCCTTCCAGAACTGTATGGACTTAGATATGGTACTGACAGAAAAAGGAGGCATAAGCAAAATGATAGGGTCCTCTTGCTGCACATACATACCTAGAAACACTTCCCCCAATGGAAGTATCACCAAGGCTCTGAATGGTCTCACAGATTTGTCAAATGAACTTGCAAGGAACTCAGGTATAAATAATTCCTGGGATTCAGTTTTTGTATGGTTTGGTTACTGGCAGATGGCATTAAAACAAATATGTACTGCTATAGTATGCATTCTTATAATCCCTGCTTTATTCACTTGCTGTGTAGTCCCATGTGTTCAGAAACTTCTTACCAAGACAATCGCAGAAGCCACTCCGACCATGTATGCTGACTTCCTAGAGTTTTAAGATGAGAAGACCAAAGAACTGATACCTAAATCCACTACAAAAGATCAAGATCAAGAGTCACCACCTTATATTCTGTGTTAGGGATATGTAAGAATCGGACTTCCCTTTGTAAAAGTCCATTAAGAGGGAGTCTATCCACAAGGGATAGATTGTCTCCAAAGTAGTGAAACAAACAAAGGTCACAATGGGAAAGATTGTTAGGTTTACTCAGGTTAGGGACATGAGGACAGACCATGCTTGAAATGGCTCCAAAGGGGAGGACTGTTGTGGATATGAGACTGAAAGATCTAAAGCCATTACAAGATAGAGCTGGCATGCAGGACTACTCCCCACTATTGTTGAGCGCGAATATTCGAATAGCGAATTTTTTTAGCGAATATCGGCACTTCGCTAATTCGCGAATATTTCGAATATAGCGCTATAAATATTTTGAATATTAGTTTTTTTTTGTTTTTTTTTAGTTCTATTTTTTTCTTTCCCACTTCCCAAAAGTAGTTCTTACCTGTCCTGAGGATTCCTGGCTTCCTGGCTGCTCTAGTAGTCAGTGCCCGTTGCCGCTTCCGCCGACTTCCGTGCTCATGGAGCGTCCCCATCACCATGGGAATGTCTCCATATACTAAAATGTACTGTCGGATTTGAGGAATTACGTTGAAATCGCAATGCGATTAATTCAAGTTATATTAATCGCATTGCGATTACAACTTAGCACTGCTATCTTACATAGGCTAGAATTAATGAATATGGAATATAGCACTAGCAGTGCTAAGTTGAAATTGCAATTCGTTAACTTCGTTCATTCTAGCAAGCTGACCCATTATAAACCCAGCTCTAAGTTGAAATCTCAATGCGATTAATATAACTTGAATTAATCGCATTGCGATTTCAACATAATTCCTCAAATCCGACAGTACATTTTAGTATATGAAGACGTTCCCATGGTGATGGGGACGCTCCATGAGCACAGAAGTTTATGGCTGGCTTGGTAGAATTAGCGAATAGCGAATATGACGAATGTATTCGTTATATTTCTCAAAACGAAGATAACGAAGTATTCTTCATCTTCGTTTTAGCTACCTATTCGTCAACTTCGCTAATTCTATCAATCAAATAGGAGGGTTGACTATAGAGACAGCTGTGTTAAATTCGCTATGCGATTTTTTTTTTTAATAGAATAATTATATTACTTGATATAATTATTATAATTATTCTATTTATTAAAAAAATAAATTATATAATCGCATAGCGAATTAAACACAGTTGTCTCTAATATAGTCAACCTTCCTATTTGATTGCTAGAATTAGCGAAGTTGACGAATAGGTTGCTAAAACGAAGATGGAGAATACTTCGTTATCTTCGTTTTGAGGAATATGACGAATACATTCGTCATATTCTTCATCTTCGCTATAATTCTAGATATGAAACCAATAGGAAAGTAGCCTTAAGTTAAAATCGCAATACGCAATTATTTAAATCGCATATTAATCGCGATAACTAGAATAATGACGAATATTCAATTTTGACGAATATGAAACTAATATTCTTTCGAATATTCGCGAATTTCGTCGAAATCGAATATGGCACCTGCCGCTCATCACTACTCCCCACTTATCTATAGTTTACATTCCTTAGCTATGCTAATTGTGCACAAGTGAAAATTTATTTTTGTATAATGACCAATGGAACAATGTGACGAGCCTCAGAGGGGACGCCCCCTCTGGTGTACATATATACTGCTTAACTTCCTCTAATAAATAAGATAATTTTACTTTGATCCTTGAAGAGGTGTCAGTGTGATTTTATCCGTTGTGCACGACTAACTAACAGCTTATAATTTGGAGCAGACAGTTGATGCACTTGTGTGCATCCAAAACAACCTCAGTAAGAGGACATACTGTGCACATTATATACAGATGAAACACCAGGAGACACTATTCTAATAATGTAAAAAGAATATCTTGCAGCTAGATCATTTTTGTTGAAGAAAAAAAAAATGTAATTATTAGTAATGAGCGGCATAGGCAATATTTGAATTAGTGATATTTTGATAATTTTTGGCCGAATATTCGCCATAAATTCGCAAATTCGAGAATTCATGATCACCAGTCATTATTTACTTGATAGCGAAAATCGGCAATGTAATTTATTCGCGATCAACACTAAGGGATAGGGAACTTTCCAATTGGTTGTTAGGAATTTTGCTAAGTGGTGATATTCGCGATAAATTCGCAATAAATTCACAATTAGAATATTCGCGATCAACACTATTCGCGAATATGAATATATAGCACTACATTCTAAATATTTGCGAATTCTCAAAGTGGCGATATTCGCTATTCGAATATTCGCGCTCAACACTAGTAATTATATTAACATAACAAGTTATTTAATAGTGGCACAGTCTCTTTAACCACATCAGCCCCCCTAGCTTAAACACCCTTAATGACCAGGCCACTTTTTACAATTCTGCACTACACTACTTTCACCGTTTATTGCTCCGTCATACAACTTACCACCCAAATGAATTTTACCTCCTTTTCTTCCCACTTATAGAGCTTTCATTTGGTGGTATTTCATTGTTGCTAACATTTTTACTTTTTTTGCTATTAATCAAAAATGACCGAAATTTTTGCAAACAAATGACATTTTTCAGTTTCTGTTGTAAAATTAAAAAAAAAAAAAAAAACTACATTTCTATATAAATTTTTCTCTAAATTTATTGTTCTACATGTCTTTTATAAAAAAAAAATCCAATAAGTGTATATTTATTGGTTTGGGTAAAAGTTATAGAGTTTACAAACTATGGTGCAAAAAACTGAATTTCCGCATTTTGAAACAGCTCTGACTTTCTGAGCACCTGTCATGTTTCTTCAGGTGCTAGAATTTCAGGATAGTATGAATACCCCCCAAATGACACCATTTTAGAAAGAAGACACCCCAAAGTATTCGCGAAGGGGCATGGTGAGTTCATGTATGATTTCATTTTTTTTTGCAAGTTAGCTGAAAATGACACTTTCTGAGGAAAAAAAATAATAATAAAGTTTCCATTTCTGCTAACTTCTGGCAAAAAAGAAAAAATCTCCCATGGACTCACTATGCCCCTCAGTGAATACCTTGGGGTGTCTACTTTCCGAATTAGGGTCATTTGTGGGGTGTGTTTACTGTTCTGGCATTTTGGGCCGGGCTAAATTGTGAGCAACCCTGTAAAACCTAAAGGTACTCGTTGGAATTTGGGCCCCTTTTCGCACCCAGGCTGCAAAAAAGTGTCACTCATGTGGTATCGCCGTACTCAGAAGTAGTAGGGCAATGTGTTTTGGGGTTTATTTTTACATATACCCATGCTGTGTGAGAGAAATATCTCTGTAAATTGTCAACTTTGTATAAAAAAAATTAAAAAGTTGTCATTTACAGAGATATTTCTCTCACCCAGCATGGGTATATGTAAAAATATACCACAAAATACATTGCCCTACTTCTCCTGAGTACGGCGATACCACATGTGTGACACTTTTTTGCAGCCTAGGTGCGCAAAGGGGCCCTAATTCCAATGAGTACCTTTTAGGAGCGTATTTTAACGCATTTGGATTCCAGACTCCCAAGCAAAAGGGACCACCAGAGCAGCGAGCAGAAGGCATATCAGATGCTGTTAACAAAACAGCATCTGATATGCGATTTTTTTTAACTTCTACAGCCTGCCAGCGCATGATCAGCGCTGGCAGGCGCGTGTTCACAGGAAATCTCGCGTCTCGCAAGATGACACGCGGATGCGTCCAGGAGGAATAAACCTGCCGCGGCCTGGACGCCTTCATGCGTTAAGCGGTCCAGAGGCGGTTAATGGTGACAATAGTTTAGGATATGCCTTTACTAATATTCTCCAGATCATCATTCCTTTGCAGGTGCACGCAGAGATGAATCTCTATGACTACAGATGCCCCATTCTTCTGCTCTCGTATATGGTAAATTTGTGTATCAAATGTGACTCTAATAGATAAAGTGTAAGAAAAGAGACTTTGCTGTAAAAGCTGTATATACCTTCAGAGGTTTTTTTTATGTTTACATCATACTCATTTGGGCTACAAACCATTTTTTCAATGGGTCCTTATTAAAAATGTGCAGCTGTTTCATAGATACAAACTTTAAAAATCAGTCTGTTTGCAAGCTGTCACTTTGTGCTTTCTTTGAATCCTGTCAACTTAAATCTCATGTGTAGCTCTTATCTGTGACCTCCTCACCTCATAAACACTTATTTAGGTGTTATTCTTATCAGTGTGATAAAAATTGAACTGTAGCATTCTTAAGCCCAAAATGAGTAAACTGCAATCATAACAAAAAAAGGCCACAAAGGTGTCCATGACCTTTAAAGTCTTTTTCCAAGAAGTTTTAAATGACTACCCATTTTCTGACAGATCACCTGTTTGAGAATGCATCGGCGCTCCAGTGGCCTTCCATCAGCTCACCAAGCACAGCACCGTACATTGTATAGTGGCTGTACGTATCGCAGCTCAGCCTCATACACTTCATTGGGGCTGAACTGCACCTAGGCCATGAGACCAATAAACATGACGTCTCATGTCCTAGGCAAAGCTGTGAGAAGACCGTGGCACTACTGCGAGCGCCATTGCCTTCTCAAACAACTGATTTACGGGCATCCCAGGTGTCCAAAGGATAGGTCATCAGTAAAAAAAAATCCCAAAAAACACCTTTAATTACTCGAATGAAAGTGTACATCATATATAATGATATCAATCCTCTTAAACATTCACGCACACAATAATATTCATATCTGGTGAATTTCGATCAGCTCAAAATTTCTGTAAATAAACTGTCACAAGGTTAATATGCTCATACATATGTAATTTTCATCTACAGGCCTCACCTTATTCTATTTGCTACATAGACTAGGCCTTTACACTGCTATAAATTCATTTTGATACTGATATCGCTAGGTTGGGCAGATAGTGAAGGATTAGTTCAATTGGCTACAATTGCTTTTATAGAGAATTCAATTTGGATTTAAATTACATTTAGCTGTGAGATATTATCTATTCTAAAATGAGATTATGCAGTGACGTACTGCCAGCACAGTCAGGTCGGCTCTTGACATAATGCAAAGTAGTGCGCTTAAATCACAGACCAATAGAGTTATCTGCTGATTTTCTAGAACATCTGTCACTACATTTAATTTCTAGCGATACATTAGAGCTGAAAAGGATGACTTAAAAAGCAAAGAGTATTTGGAGAGATTTCTTAAGGAATTTCAATGGGAGATAAATTGGCTTTGGGAGCATAGCTATATGCCAATGCTTCTGTATAACGGTCCATTGAACAAAACACACAACTCTTGTCATTCTCATGCTACTTGACCAACTTTGTTGATAACATTTTGTTTACAAGTTCACACAAAGTCATAGTTCTGTGAAATTCTGGGTGTAGAGGGATGACACTAAACTTCAATTTAAAGCAGAATAATTTGAAGTAGTGCTACAGCAATGTTAAAAGTAAAGGAGAGATAAAGTCACCCCCAGATCTTGTTCTTATTGGAGCATGAACTTAAGTTAGATATCTTGGGTAGGGGCAACTTTAACACTTTTAGGGGCTTTGCAGAGATTTTTAAGTCAGAAAACCCCTTTAATTGTGAAGGAAGTCCAATTGAAAACTATGGATCTAGTAACGGATCTGTTTGAAAAAAAAAAGAGAAATCAAATCAACTTTTCAATAAGAAACCAAACATTATATAAATAGTGCTGCAACATGGTTGTGGGTGCATGTGGGTGAGTGAATCGCCCAGTGACTGTACTAGTTGTACTAATGAAGTTCCCTGGGCAGACGTGCACATTTTCTTCCCTTCCAAGCATACTCCAGTTCTGGGGTTCTTTGTAGCTAGTAGTTCTGAGATGCAAGGCAGGGTCTCAGTTGTTGTGAGGCAAACATTTTTCTGTGTAATAGGGGTTGGACTGGGAACTTAAAGTGGCCCTTGAAAAAAAATAGAAGTGGGCCCATGTTGTAGGGAGGACCCAGTGGCGTAGCTATAGGGGTCACAGCGGTCACAATTGCGACCGGGCCCCTAAGTCAGGGGGGCCCACGGGGCCCCCTCCAGGAGAGAGCTGCCTCCCGACAAGTTATTTGAGATCTTGAGGACCTTTTTCACTCAGCCAATCAGTGGCTGCAGCTGTGTCACATGTCAGGCCAGCGATTTCCTGCTGAGCCAATCACTGGCCTGACACATGACATAACTGTGGCCACTGATTGGCTGAGTGTGAAAGGTCCTCAAGACCTCAAACAACTTGTCGGGAGGCCAAAAAAAAGATACCAGGACCAGTGCCACACAGAGGAGAAGAGGAGTTGCTACAGAAGGGACCAGGACCAGGTAAGCATAATGTTTTTACATAATATTAATAGAGGGGAGAACTGTGACATGGAGGGGGGAGAACTGTGACATGGAGGGGGGAGAAATGTGACATGGGGGACATGGAGGGGAGGGATGTGACATGGAGGGGGAAATGTGACATGAAGAGGGAGAAATGTGTCATGGAGGAGAAATGTGTCATGGAGGGGAGAAATGTGTCATGGATGGGGAGAAATGTGTCATGGAGGGGAAATGTGACATGGGGGGACATGGAGGGGGTGGGATGTGACATGGAGGGGGAATGTGACATGAAGAGGGAGAAATGTGTCATGGAGGGGAGAAATGTGTCATGGAGGGGAGAAATGTGTCATGGAGGGGGAGAAATGTGACATGGGGGAGAAATGTGACATGGGGGATGTGACATGGAGGGAAGAAATGTGACATGGAGGGAGAAATGTCACATTTCCCCACCATGTGACATTTCTCCCCGCCCACTATGTCACATTTCCCTCCATGTCACATTCTCCCCTCCATGTCACATTTCTCCCTCCATGTCACATTTTGCCCTCCATGTCACATGACCCCTCCATGTCACATTTCTCCGCCTCCCCCTCCATGTCACTGGACACCATTCGGCTAAGTTCACATCAGTGTTTGACCTTTCCGTTCTCCTGTTCCGTTATAGGAGCAGGAGAACGGAAAGGACGCATGTCGGCACATAATTGAGCCGAGCGGGAGCCAAATGGAGTTTACGGATCCCATAGACTATAATGGCGTCCGTTAGGTGTCCGCTCCGAAGATGATTTTGGAGCAGAGTCAAAAGTCCTGCATGTACAGCTTTTGTCTCCGCTCCAAAATCATCTTCGGAGCGGACACCTAACGGACTCCATTATAGTCTATGGGATCCTTAGGCTCTGTTCGGCTCAATTATGTGCCGAATGCGTACTTTCCTTTCTCCTGCTCCTATAACCGAACAGGAGAACGGAACGGCCGAACGGGGGGGGGGGGGGGCCCAAATTGAACTCTTGCACCAGGGCCCATGAGCCTATAGCTACGCCCCTTGGAGGACCAAATGGACAGAAGGCGGGCCAACACAAGTAGGCAGGGTCATCAATACCATAGTGCAGCACAAAGTACTATCCTACTAGCCCAGCAGAACCAAACGCCATGGTGCACTACAATATACTACCCCAGAAGCTGTCCATCTGTGTTGGGCATCAATAGCTGCTATATTCTTTCTTCCCCTTTGAATTGTCTCTTATTAAGATATGGAGCAGGGGGCATAGAACATGAGATGCATGACCCAGAACCAAGCCAGCCCTACATTCAGCATGCCACCTGGATTTCACCTAGTAATGACCTTTATACTGCCCTCAGTAGTATGCTCTTCAAGCGGCCAAGGAAAGAAGAAACAATAAAATACCTGTTTCAAGCTTCTGCAGTGCAGGCATTGGCCTTTTACAACATGCAGCCTAAGAGACCCGTGTCTCTGTGCCATTTATACATTGTCTCATATAGTGGCCTGTGACCTATGAGGGTGAACAGCAGGGCAGAGAACCTAAGGACAGCCATACAGTTGAATTCAGAAGGTCATCTCTTACATGTGGTCTCTCTCTTAGATTTGTAATACCCTAGACCTGGGGTTATTACTATTGTGCTCTTTAATTTCTGTGTTCTTTTAAGTTTTATATGCGATTCTATGTAATGTTATGTAAGTCACATGTGCTATGTCATTTTATCCAGCAGGGGGAGGTATTGGTTGGCAATGGCTATCAGTAACAGGGTTTAAGCACCCTGTTCCGCCCCTGGTAGAGTGGGCTGGTCCGACTTCCTTCAGTAATCTATAGTCAGAGTTAGATGGTGAGGGGACGAGAGAAGTCCTGTCCACATACTGGGGGACATACTGGGGGAGTGAGGAAGCACTCTATTTGGAGGATGACACCAGCCCCATCTAGTGGTGCCTGTGGATATGACCCATTATTACTTTGTGCAAATACATACATACATATGCAGGTATTACATATTACAAGAAAAATACATTGTTGATCCTTTACTTTGTGCATTGTAGTGTACTGCAACAGGATGCTGTAATAGGCCCTAACAAGGTGCACTTGTTACATAAATTTTAACTATTACACTCACAGATCTTCTTTCATCGTACTTGCTATTCACATTTGCAGATGCATTCCCATGTATTCAGTTATGCTACTCATTTATGATTTAACTCTATAATGTACATTTTTGCTGTGAAATATGGATGTACTGTAATGTATTAGAGAAACAGATAATGACATTCAGCATTCAGCATATTAACAAATACCATGCTAGTTTTTCTAGCGGCCATGGTGACAGCCTGGCCTCCTCTGTTCTGGGCCATTGATTTGTGTCACTCAGTTCACCTCCCCAGCCATTTTGCTAGCGTGGACTTTGATCAGCTGCTGAAGCTGCAACATGTCAGAAGAGATGCCATGTGCCAGTGAAAGGCGCCCCCGTTGTAGGTAATCCCGGGCAGATCATTTACACCTATTCTGGGATTGCACGACAGTGAGTATGTACTGGAGGTTGGTTCAAAGAACCCTAACCCAAAGACTCAATATGGATATTCCCTTATCTCCCAAAGTATGGGATTGGGGGATTTATCGGAGGTTAGTTGCCAGGTTACGAAGTGTCGACTGCTGACTAAAGTGATTTTTTTAGCCAGGCTCCTTATATCTAGAAGATGGTTTTCCTCCTCCGCTCCAGATTGCAATAACTGGCTAAGTCTGGTTAATAAGGTCAAAAGCTACGAGAGGATTTTTGTACAGACAGCAAGGGTCCTATGAAAAGTGGGACAGCATATGGAAGGAATGGGACGATTAAGGAAATTTTTATTTTTTTCTCTGCAAGGCGGGAGGATTGGTTGTGGGGGGATGTTTTTGTAATTATGCTTTTCATAAATTGTGTGTTTTGATATAATCCAAATAAAAGGTTTAAAAAAAAAAAAAAAAGTCAATAAGATTAGTTTGACATGATCTCCCTGAAGTAAACCCATGCTGTTTTTTATCAATCAACCCATGGGTTTTTAGATGTTCCACAATCCTCTCCTTGAGTATGGTTTCCATTAATTTCCCAACTATTGATGTCAGGCTTACTGGCCTGTAGTTGCCCGATTCATCTCTACTACCTTTCTTGTAAATTGGCACAACGTTTGCTAATTTCCAATCTTCTGGGACGACACCTGTTACCAGGGATTGGTTAAATAAATCTGTTAATGGTTTTGCTAGTACACCTCTAAGCTCTTTTAATAGCTTTGGGTGTATTCCATCAGGCCCCTGTGATTTATTTGTATTAATTTTACACAGCTGACTTAGAACCTCTTCCTCTGTAAAGACTCATGCATCAAAGGATTCATTAGTCTTCCTTCCTAACTGAGGTCCTTCTCCTTCATTTTCCTTTGTAAAAACTGAACAGAAGTATTCATTGAGGCAGTCAGCTAGTTCTTTATCCTCTTCCATATACCTTCCTTCTTTTTGTTTTTAATTTGGTAATTCCTTGTTTTAATTTCCTTTTTCATTTATGTATCTGAAGAATGTCTTATCACCTTTTTTCACTGACTGAGCTAATTTCTCTTCTGCCTGAGCTTTAGAAGCTCTTATAACTTGCTTGGCCTCTCTCTGCCTCATCTTATAGATTTCCCTGTCATCCTCGTTTTGGGTGTTTTTATACTTACTAAATGCCATCTTTTGTTTTTAATGATTTTGGCCACTTCTGCTGAGTACCACAGTGGTCTCTTCCTTTTTTTGCTTTTACTGACAAGCCTAATGCACTTTTCTGTTGCCTTCAATAGTGCCACTTTTAAGTAGTCCCATTTCTCTTGGACTCCATTGAAATTGTTCCAGTCTGATAGGGACTCGTATACCACTGATCTCATTTTAGAAAAGTCTGTTTTCCGAAAATCTAAAACTTTTGTTTTTGTGTGGAGTGACTCAGTCACTGTACTTATAGTAAACCACACTGACTGGTGATCACTAGATCCTAAGCTTTCCCTACAGTAATATCAGATACCAAATTGCCATTTGTGAATACCAAATCTAAAATGGCCTCCTTCCGGGTTGGCTCCTCAACTACTTGCTGTAGAGATAATCCCAGTAGGGAATTTAGAATGTCTGTACTCCTGGCAGAACTAGCTATTTTGGTTTTCCAGTTTATATCAGGAAGATTAAAGTCTCCCATAATGACAACTTCCCCTTTCAATGTCATTTTAGCCATTTCCTCAACTAGTAGATCATCTAATTCTTTGACTTGGCTAGGTGGTCTATATATGACACCTACACGAGTTACCTTATGATTACCAAGCTGCAACGTAACCCAAACTGACTCTAAATTGGTTTCGCTGACTTGTATTAGATTAGATTTTATGCTATCTTTCACATATAGGGCCACTCCACCCCCTTTCTTGCCTTCTCTGTCTTTCCTATATAGAGAGAACCCAGGTATTGTTATATCCCAGTCATTACTCTCATTGAACCATGTCTCAGTAACAGCCACTAAATCTATATTCTCAGATGCCATTACAGACTCAAGTTCGTTGATCTTATTCCCTAAACTGCGAGCATTTGTAGACAAGACTCTCAGCTTGTCATTTCTTATCCTATCAGCTCCTGGCATCTTCTGGCATTGTTTTTCAGGGGACAGCCGAACTGATGGATTGTCTCTTTGTGCCCCCTTTCCTAGTTTAAATGCTCCTTTGCAAAAACTTTGAACTGTTCACTGAGGACATTTGTTCCCTTGAGAGAAAGATGCAACCATCTTTCTTGTACAGTTCTTTCCATTCCAGCTAGAGCCAACATGAGACACAAAGCCAAATCCCTGGTTCAAACACCATTCACCAAGCCATACATTGAATTCCTTAATACGCAACTGCTTGTCATGCTGACGGTTATGCACAGGCAGAACTGCAGAGAATGAGACAGTCGATGCAATCTCCCGTATATCATTACCAAGTGTGTGAAAAGCTTCCTTCACCTTTGAAACTTCATTGCAAGCCAGATCAATTGTCCCAATATGGACAATAACATTCACCTCCTTTTCCATTTTTGCTTGCTTAATAATGTTTAGGATACGTCGTCTGTCCCTGCTAGCAGTAGCACCAGGAGACATCTCACAAAACCCTTTTCTTCAAACTTCACACCTCTTATGATAGAATCGCCCACCAATAGTTGCTTACTATTAGTACTCACTATATCCTTTTTGTCTTTTTCTGTAGTCTTGCATACCTTAGGCGTAGGAGATGATTGTTCCTAACCCACTGTGCCTGAGCCATCCTCCATGTTGCTCTTGCATTCTGAAAGTGCTGCAAATGAATTACAGAGAGCAACAGACTGTGGGACAAGTCTTCTATCAACAGCTCTAAGTCTACCAGAACCTACAGTAACCCATCTTCCATTTCTGGGGGGCCATTGTGGCAGTGGCATTGCAACATTCCAAGTCTGAGTTTGTCTAGCATAAGGTCTGACTCTACAAACAGCTCACCAGTGACCTCCAGCATGTAACCATGCTTGCAATGGGGAGCTGGGAGGTGCCTGTGAGCCCCACCCGAGACCGGCTGATTTGGCCCAGAGCCTACCAGGTGCACCTGAATGTAGCCTGTAGATGAAAAACAGGCACATTTAAATTGGAGTTTATACACCTCCAAACATATTATACAAACCATTAGAAAACGTGGTGTGGTGTTTAACAAGCAGGATATGCTCAACCCATATGCAGTTGTGCATGTATATAGGGAGCACATCCTGCACTTGTAGTCTGTTGCTAGGGGCAATCAACAGCAAAAATGCATACAATGGAAGGTGCCAGCAACGGACTACAAGTACCACAATAACCATCCTACATACGATAACGATAATGTGGATGTGAAAAACAATCAAAACATAACCATGGCAAAGACAGGTGCACTCTGCGGCAATACTAAACCCTCACACCGATGTTAAAATTGAGAGGTTAGTTCGACATATCCTACTAGGAGGACATGTCTTAAGCTCAAACACCACGTCAAGGTTCCTCAAGTAGGCTGAGGACCTACTACTCAACCCACCTGTGCCGTATGGGCGATACCAGGGGCCGTATGTTCCTCATTGTTTTTACAGGCACCTTACACTATCTGGCTATCTATTTATGTACCGTATTACACTAATCCAGGCACAGCAGTAACCACAGATTTTGGGGAATATCAATTGTAGGCCTAGTATTTAGGCCCTGGATGAAAGGTATCCTTTTACGGACAGATTTACACTTGGAGATGCACAGTAGCGCGTAAAAACATACATAGGATTATGCTTTCAGCACTTGTATTTTAACAATTTGTGTAATACACCCTTTAACGGAAAGAAATACACTTAGAGATGCAAAACAGTGTGTAAAAATGTAGCGGATTATGCTGAATTTTAACACTTAAAGTAATATACCATTTAACGAAAAGAAATACACTTGGAGATGCACGCTGAGTGTAATATACCCTTTTACGGACAGACTTACACTTGGCCTGCAACAGCTAGAACACCAGATTTTGGGTATTGCTATTTTGGCAATTGAATTTAACCCCAGAAAATAAGTTATCCTTTGATGGACACTATGAAACTTGTCCAGTCACAGCTGGAACACCAGATTTACGTATTTCTATTTTGCAACTGAATTTCACCCCAGAAAATAATTTATCCTTTGTATGCACACTATGACAACTTGTCCAGTCATCAGCTGAAACTACTAGATTTACGTTATTTCTATTTTTGCAACTGAATTTCAACCCCGAAAATAATATATCCTTTGACGGACACTATAAAACTTGTCCAGTCACAGTTGGAACACCAGATTAACGGAATTGCTATTTTGGTAATTGAAGTTCAACCCAGAACAAAATATATCCTTTGATGGATGCTATTAAACTACTTGTCCAGTCACAGCTAAAACACCAGATTTACTGTATTTCTATATCTGAAACTAAATTTCACCCCAGAAAATAATATATCCTTTGACGGACACTGTGAAACTTGTCCAGTCATAGCTGGAACACCAGATTTAAGGTATTGCTATTTTGGCAATTGAATTTCACCCCAGAAAAAAATCTATCCTTGACGGACAGTATTACACTTGGCCAGCCACAGCTGGAACCCCAGATTTTGGGGATTGTTATTTTGGCAATTGAATTTCACCCCAGAAATATAATCTATCCATTTACACACAGTATTACACTTGGCCAGCAACAGCTAAAACCACTGATTTAGGGGATTGGTATTTTGCAATTGAATTTCACCCCAGAAATAAAATCTATCCTTTACGCACAGTATCACACTTGGTCAGCAATAGCTGGAACACCAGATTTAGGGGATTGTTATTTTAGCAATTGAATTTCACCCCAGAAAATAATCTATCCTTTGACGTACAGTATTAAACTTAGCCAGCCACAGCTGGAACACTAGATTTAGGGGATTGGTATTTTGACAATTGAATTTCACCCCAGAAGAAATTATATTCCTTTGCCGGACAGTGTGAAACTTGTCCAGTCATAGCTGGAACACCAGATTTAAGGTATTGCTATTTTTGCAATTGAATTTTCACCCCGAAACAAAAAATATCTTTTGACGAATTCTATTAAACTACTTGTCCAGCCACAGCTAGAACATCAGATTTATTAAATTTCTATTTTTGCAACTGAATTTCAACCCAGAAAAAAATCTATCCTTTGACGTACAGTATTAAACTTAGCCAGCCACAGCTGGAACACCAGATTTAGGGGATTGGTATTTTGGCAATTGAATTTCACCCCAGAAATAAAATCTATCCTTTTATGCACAGTATTACATTTGGCCAGCAATAGCTAAAACCACTGATTTAGGGGATTGTTATTTTGGAAATTGAATTTCACCCCAGAAAAAATCTATCCTTTGATGGACATTATTACACCTGTCCAGCACCAGCTAAAACCACTGATTTAGGGGATTGGTATTTTGGCAATTGAATTTCACCCAAGAAATAAAATCTATCCTTTTACGCACAGTATCACACTTGGCCAGCAATAGCTGGAACACCAGATTTAGGGATTGTTATTTTGGAAATTGAATTTAACCCCAGAAAAAATCAATCCTTTGAAGGACAGTATTTAACTTAGCCAGCCACAGCTGGAACACCAGATTTAGTGGTTTTCACCCCAGAAATAAAATCTATCGTTTTATGCACAGTATTACACCTTGCCAGCATCAGCTAAAACTACTGATTTAGGGGATTGGTATTTTGGCAATTGAATTTCACCCCAGAAATAAAATTTATCCTTTTACGCACGGTATTACACTTGGCCAGCACAGCTGAAAAACCAGATTTAGAGGATTGTTATTTTAGCAATTGAATTTCACCCCAGAAAAAAAATCTATCCTTTACGTACAGTAAACTTAGCCAGCCAGCTGAACACTAGATTTAGGGATTGTTATTTTGGAAATTGAATTTAACCCCAGAAAAAATCAATCCTTTGAAGGACAGTATTTAACTTAGCCAGCCACAGCTGGAACACCAGATTTAGTGGTTTTCACCCCAGAAATAAAATCTATTGTTGTATGCACAGTATTACACCTTGCCAGCATCAGCTAAAACTACTGATTTAGGGGATTGGTATTTTGGCAATTGAATTTCAACCCAGAAATAAAATATATCCTTTGACGGACACGTATTACAACTTGTCCAGCAACAGCTGAAAAACCAGATTTAGAGGATTGTTATTTTAGCAATTGAATTTCACCCCAGAAAAAAAATCTATCCTTTAACGTACAGTCATTAAACTATAGCCAGCCAAAACTGGAACACTAGATTTAGGATATTGTTATTTTGGCAATTGAATTTCACCACAGAAAAAATTCTATCCTTTGACGGACAGTATTAAACTTAGCCAGCCACAGCTGGAACACCAGATTTTGGGGATTGTTATTTTGGCAATTTAATTTCACCCCAGAAATAAAATCTATCTTTTTATGCACAATATTACACTTGGCCAGCACCAGCTAAAACCACTGATTTAGTGGATTGGTATTTTGGCAATTGAATTTCACCCCAGAAATAAAATGTATCCTTTTACACACAGTATTACACTTGGCCAGCATCAGCTAAAACTACTGATTTAGGGGATTGGTATTTTAGCAATTGAATTTCACCCCAGAAAAAAATCTATCCTTTGACGGACAGTATTACACTTGGCCAGCACCAGCTAAAACCACTGACTTAGGGGATTGGTATTTTGGCAATTGAATTTCACCCCAGAAAAAAAGTCTATCCTTTGACGTACAGTCTTAAACTGAGCCAGCCACAGCTGGAACACTAGATTTAGGGGATTGGTATTTTGGCAATTGAATTTAACCCCAGAAATTAAATCTATCCTTTTGCGCACTGTATTACACTTGTCCAGCAACAGCTAAAACCACTGATTTAGGGATTGGTATTTTGACAATTGAATTTCAACACCAGAAATAAAATCTATCCTTTGAAGGACAGTATTAAACTTAGCCAGCAACAGCAGCAACACTAGATTTAGGGGATTGTTATTTTGACAATTGAATTTCACCCCAAAAATAAAATCTATCCTTGTATGCATATTATTACACCTTGCCAGCACCAGCTAAAACCACTGATTTAGGGGATTGGTATTTTGGCAATTGAATTTCACCCCAGAAAAAAATCTATCCTTTGAAGGACAGTATTACACTTGGCCAGCACCAGCTAAAACCACTGACTTAGTGGATTGGTATTTTGGCAATTGAATTTCACCCCAGAAAAAAATCTTTCCTTTGACGGACAGTATTTCACTTGGCCATCACCAGCTAAAACCACTGACTTAGGGGATTGGTATTTTGGCAATTGATTTTAACACCAATTGAATTTGACTTACAGTATTGCACTTGGCGAGCCATAGCTGGAACACTAGATTTAGGGGATTGTTATTTTGGCAATTGAATTTGACCCCAGAAATAAAATCTAACCTTTTACGCACAGTATTACACTTGTCCAGCACCAGCTAAAACCACTGATTTAGGGGATTGGTATTTTGGCAATTGAATTTAACACCAGAAATAAAATCTATCCTTTGAAGGACAGTATTAAACTTAGACAGCAACAGCTGGAACACCAGATATAAGGGATTGTTATTTTAGCAATTGAATTTCACCCCAGAAACAAATCTATCCTTTGACGTACAGTCTTAAACTTAGCCAGCCACAGCTGAAACACTAGATTTAGGGTATTGGTATTTTAGCAATTGAATTTTACCCCAGAAAAAAGTCTATAATTTGACTGACAATACAGAACTTAGCTAGCCACAGCTCGAACACCAGAATTAGGGGATTAGTATTTTGCCAATTGAATTTGACACCAGAATTAAAATCTATCCTTTTATGCACAGTATTACACTTGGCCAGCAACAGCTTAAACCACTGATTTAGGGAATTGTTATTTTGGCAATTGAATTTAACCCCAGAAATAAAATCTATCCTTTGAAGGACAGTATTAAACTTAGCCAGCCACAGCTGGAACACCAGATTTAGGGGATTGTTATTTTGACAATAGAATTTCACACCAGAAATAAAATCTATCCTTTTATGCACTGGATTACACCTTGCCAGCACCAGCTAAAACCACTGATTTAGGGGTTTGGTATTTTGGCAATTGAATTTCACCCCAGAAATAAAATGTATCCTTTTACGCACAGTATTACATTTGGCCAGCACCAGCTAAAACCACTGATTTAGGGGATGGTTATTTTGGAAATTGAATTTCACCCCAGAAAAAAATCAATCCTTTGAAGGACAGTATTAAACTTAGCCAGCCACAGCTGGAACACCAGATTTAGGGGATTTCACCCCAGAAATAAAATCTATCCTTTTATGCACAGTATTGCAACTTGCCAGCACCACCTAAAACTACTGATTTAGGGGATTGGTATTTTGGAAATTGAATTTCACCCCAGAAATAAAATGTATCCTTTTACGCACGGTATTACAATTGGCCAGCCAAAGCTGGAACACCATATTTAGGTTAATGTTATTTTAGCAATTGAATATCACCCCAGAAAAAAATCTATCCTTTGACATGCAGTCTTAAACATAGCCAGCCACAGCTAGAACACTAGATTTAGGGGATTGGTATTTTGGCAATTGAATTTCACCCCAGAAAAAAAATCTATCCTTTTACGCACAGTATTACACTTGGCCAGCACCGGCTAAAACCACTGATTTAGGGGATTGGTCTTTTGGCAATTGAATTTCACCCCAGAAAAAAATCTATCCTTTGACGGACAGTATTATACTTGGTCAGCCACAGCTGGAACCCCAGATTTAGGGGATTGTTATTTTGGCAATTGAATTTCACCCCAGAAATAAAATCTATTCTTTTATGCACAGGATTACATCTTGCCAGCACCAGCTAAAACCACTGATTTAGGGAATTGGTATTTTGGCAATTGAATTTCACCCCAGAAATAAAATGTATCCTTTTACACACAGTATTACACTTGGCCAGCACCAGCTAAAACCACTGATTTAGGGGATTGTTGGTTTGGCAATTGAATTTCACCACAGAAATAAAATCTATCCTTTTACGCGCAGTACCACACTTGGCCAGCAATAGCTGGAACACCAGATTTAGGGGATTGTTATTTTGGAAATTGAATTTCACCCCAGAAAAAAAATCAATCCTTTGAAGGACAGTATTAAACTTAGCCAGCCACAACTGGAACACCAGATTTAGGGGATTTCACCCCAGAAATAAAATTTATCCTTTTATGCACAATATTACACTTTGCCAGCATCAGCTAATACTACTGATTTAGGGGATTGGTATTTTGGCAATTGAATTTGACCCCAGAAATAAAATCTATCCTTTTATGCACAGTATTACACTTGGACAGCAACAGCTTACACCACTGATTTAGGGGATTGTTAATTTGGCAATTGAATTTCACCCTAGAAATATAATCTATCCTTTTATGCACAGTATTACACCTTGCTAGCACCAGCTAAAACCACTGATTTAGGGGATTGGTATTTTGGCAATTGAATTTCACCCCAGAAATAAAATGTATCCTTTTACGCACAGTATTACACTTGGCCAGCACCAGCTAAAACCACTTATTTAGGGGATTGGTATTTTGGCAATTGAATTTCACCCCAGAAAAAAAATCTATCCTTTGACGGACAGTATTAAACTGAGCCAGCCATAGCTTGAACACCAGATTTAGTGAATTGCTATTTTGGCAATTGAATTTCACCCCAGAAATAAAATCTATCCTTTTACACACAGTATTACTTTTGGCCAGCAACAGCTAAAACTACTGATTTAGGGGATTGGTATTTTGGCAATTGAATTTCACCCCTGAAAAAAAATCAATCCTTTGACGGACAGTATTACACTTGGCCAGCCACAGCTGGAACCCCAGATTTTGGGGATTGTTATTTTGGAAATTGAATTTCACACATAAAATAAAATCTATCCTTTTACACAAAGTATCACACTTGGCCAGCAACAGCTAAAACCTCTGATTTAGTGGATTGTTGTTTTGGCAATTGAATTTCACCCCAGAAAAAAAATCAATCCTTTGAAGTACAGTATTAAACTTAGCCAGCCACAGATGGAACACTAGATTTAGGGGATTGTTATTTTGACAATTGTATTTCACCCCAGAAATAAAATCTATCCTTTTATGCCTATTATTACACCTTGCCAGCACCAGCTAAAACCACTGATTTAGGGGATTGGTATTTTGGCAATTGAATTTCACCCCAGAAATAAAATCTATCCTTTTACGCACAGTATCACACTTGGCCAGCAATAGCTGGAACACCACATTTAGGGGATTGTTATTTTGAAAATTGAATTTCACCCCAGAAAAAAATCAATCCTTTGAAGGACAGTATTAAACCTAGCCAGCAATAGCTGGAACACCAGATTTAGGGGATTTCACCCCAGAAATAAAATCTATCCTTTTATGCACAGTATTACACCTTGCCAGCACCAGCTAAAACTACTGATTTAGGGGACTGGTATTTTGGCAATTGAATTTCACCCCAGAAATAAAATTTATCCATTTACGCACGGTAATACAATTGGCCAGCAACAGCTGGAACACCAGATTTAGGGGATTGGTATTTTAGCAATTGAATTTCACCCCAGAAAAAAATCTATCCTTTAATGTACAGTCTTAAACTTAGCCAGCCACAGCTGGAACACTAGATTTAGGATATTGGTATTTTGGCAATTGAATTTCACCACAGAAAAAATTCTATCCTTTGACGGACAGTATTAAACTTAGCCAGCCACAGCTGGAACACCAGATTTTGGGGATTGGTATTTTTTACAATTGAATTTGACCCCAGAAATAAAATCTATTCTTTTACGCACAGTATTACAATTGGCCAGCAACAGCTAAAACCACTGATTTAGGGGATTGTTATTTTGGCAATTTAATTTCACCCCAGAAATAAAATCTATCCTTTGAAGGACAGTATTAAACTCAGCCAGCCACAGATGGAACCCAGATTTAGGGGATTGTTATTTTGACAATTGAATTTCACCCCAGAAATAAAATCTATTCTTTTATGCACAGGATTACACCTTGCCAGCACCAGCTAAAACCACTGATTTAGTGGATTGGTATTTTGGCAATTGAATTTCACCCCAGAAATAAAATGTATCCTTTTACACACAGTATTACACTTGGCCAGCATCAGCTAAAACCACTGATTTAGGGGATTGGTATTTTGGCAATTGAATTTCACCCCAGAAAAAAATCTATCCTTTGACGGACTGTATTAAACTTCATGTTAGGACTAAAGAAAACAGGAAAAGTTTATCTGTTCATTTAATCCTTTAGGTGACATTGTGTCCAAAAGATAGGTCCACCTTGCCTCCCTTTGCAATAGTAGGCGGTCCCAGTTCCCACCTCTCACCGGTGGATTTACTTTTTCGATACCCATGGCCTTGATACAATTGCTGTTACCGTTTTCCTCAGAAACGTGCATGTCGGGACTTGGGGTATTTTTAGGGAACGCTTAGCCCTAGGGTAAGGTTCCGGACGGGGGCCCAGCTAGTGGGACACTCCGTGGGTAGGTCTCCAGGGCTAGACCCAGGGACAGGTTCCGGACGGGGACCCAACTAGTGGGACACTCCGTGTTTAGCTTTTTTAGGGTAATTTATGGATTGTAGGGTGAATTAGGGTTCCCTAAAGCATCTACCCTCCTTCCAATATCCCCTATCCGTTTAGCTGTATTATCTTCCATACGGAACCCCCCAGGGCTGCTGCATATAAAGAAAATCTGAGCTGGCACATTACCAAACTTCCCCATCAACAGTACGGTAGGACAATTGGTTACGGTGCTACCATGCACTTTTTACACCCTTATTTGGTTGTGGGTGGAACCACATATATCATATTGTGGTCTACAAGTGCTTGGTTCTTTCAATCGATGCCCATTGCAAATCAATATTGTGTGCATTTCCTTCCTCCATCCTCTTGTTGTGATTAAGAGGCTGGAGGACATCCGTAATTGGTTTTATATATATACAGTCACCTGTTCTTTCACTTGATTCTGACTGAAAGAACTTATGACTGTTTCGTCTTGATGTACTGGAATGGTCAGAGAATCTCTGTTCCCATTAACTGTGCACAATTATCCCGTATACTGAGGGACTTGAAGACGTTTGTGGTGTCTGTGAATACCTGTGGGACTATCTTTTATCAGTAATTAAATAAAAGTTAGGTTTTAATTCAGCCTTTTCCAGATCACTGTTTATAGTATTACATGTTATAGTGATTGATCAAACACACTGTGGAAAACCTTTTTGTTTTTCAAACTTCTTTTCCAATTGAATTTCACCCCAGAAATAAAATCTATCCTTTTACACACAATATTACACTTGGTCAGCAACAGCTAAAACCACTGATTTAGGGGATTTTTGTTTTGGCAATTGAATTTCACCCCAGAAAAAAATCAATCATTTGAAGGACAGTATTAGGACAACTTAGGACAGTTTGAACAGTATTAGGACAACTTAGGACATTTGAAGGACAGTTTTAAGGACAACTTAGCCACCCACAGATGGAACACCAGATTTAGGGGATTGTTATTTTGACAATTGAATTTCACCCCAGAAATAAAATCTATTCTTTTATGCACAGTATTACACCTTGACAGCACCAGCTAAAACCACTGATTTAGGGGATTGGTATTTTGCAATTGAATTTCACACCAGAAATAAAATCTATCCTTTTACGCACAGTATCACACTTGGTCAGCAATAGCTGGAACACCAGATTTAGGGGATTGTTATTTTAGCAATTGAATTTCACCCCAGATAATAATCTATCCTTTGACGTACAGTATTAAACTTAGCCAGCCACAGCTGGAACACTAGATTTAGGGGATTGGCATTTTGACAATTGAATTTCACCCCAGAAAAAATTCTATTCTTTGACGGACAGTATTAAACTTAGCCAGCCACAGCTGGAACACCAGATTTAGGTGATTTCACCCCAGAAATAAAATCTATCCTTTTATGCACAGTATTACACCTTGCCAGCACCAGCTAAAACTACTGATTTAGGGGATTGGTATTTTGGCAATTGAATTTCACCCCAGAAAAAAATCTATCCTTTGACGGACAGTATTACACTTGGCCAACACCAGCTAAAACCACTGATTTAGGGGATTGGTATTTTGGCATTTGAATTTCACCCCAGAAAAAAACTATCCTTTAAAGCACAGTATTAAACTTAGCCAGCCACAGCTGGAACACCAGATTTAGGGGGTTGTTATTTTAACAATTGAATGTCACCCCAGAAATAAAATCTATCCTTTTATGCACAGTATTACACATTGCCAGCACCAACTAAAACCACTGATTTTGGTGATTGGTATTTTGGCAATTGAATTTCACCCCAGAAATAAAATCTATCCTTTTACGCACAGTATTACACTTGGCCAGCAACAGCTGGAACACCAGATTTAGGGGATTGGTATTTTGGCAATTGAATTTGACCCCAGAAATAAAATCTATCCTTTTACACACAGTATTACACTTGGCCAGCAACAGCTAAAACCACTGATTTAGGGGATTGTTATTTTGGCAATTGAATTTCACCCCTCCGTAAAATATATAAATTTTTATATTGTGTTTCAAGGTGTGACAATAAGCTCAACCCCTGATGTAGGATGTTGCAAAAGAAAGCCTTCTTTTGAACCCAAAATTGTATGTTGAACTTGGTCGCAGCTCAAAACATGTGCTGGTGCACCAAAGATCACAAAATGGCCACCGATCACCCCAGAAAAAATTAACAGAAAAACTCTGGGCAGCCAAAAAACCAGTGAGCAATGAACTAACAGAAGTTGAATGATTCACAGCTGTAGATCGATCACTTCATTAAGTGGTTTTGCTGAGTCTTCCCTGCCTAATCTCACCCTCACAGCAGCTGCGTTCAACCCCTACACTAATCAGAGCAGAGTGACGGGCGACTTCAGCTTAAATAGAGGCTTGGTCACAAGCTGCACTTGGCCAATCACAGCCATGCCATTAGTAGGCATGGCTGTGATGGCTTCTTAGGGCAAAAAGTAAAACGCTAGCTGATTGGCTGCTGTGCAGCCCTTCAGAAAGCGGGAATAAATCGCTGAACAACAGACCCGAGTCCGAACTTTTTTAAAAATGTCCATGTCCATGTCCCGAACACCCGAATTTACAGTTCAGGTTCGCTTAACTCTATTAATATGTTTGTTACATGCTATATATTTTTTATTTAAAATAGCACATACTTTCTTGTTTTTCGCGGCTGGGTTCTAGCTCATTCGCTCCCTGTCCTGTGTTACCACGTGTACCCCTGGGGCGTGTATGGGCTTGGCAGGCAGATAAACACCCTCCTACTACTCAGTAAATTGAGACCAGGTAATGATCTGTAGCTTTAATGAGCCGAAGTAAGTTGGTGTGAAACTGTGAACCAGTAACATAACGGATGCAATAAGTACATGAACTGCAAATATACATATAATAGAACAGCATACAATATGTCTGCAAGGTTAGCTGACTAGGCCCTTACTTTACATGTGAACTACTAACTAGCTGCCTACACAGAAATTCACATAATGCATGTCTATAGCTAGTAATAATCATGTAGACATGAAAAAACAGCAAGAAATAATGCCTTACCGGCTATGCAGCCTATAGTAGAAGTTTAGATAGTCTTGTACAGCAGAGCATGTGAGGAAAATGGCAACTTCTAGAAGACTACTCCCCTACTTGTAGATAAGTGAGGACACAAAGAGGAGGAGTAACGAAAGAGGCTGAACATACACAGATAACAATATAGAAGTCGTCAGAAGGTGGCGCTAATTGACCATGTTTTAATACAGGAAGAACTATTTGAACCTATATGAATTAGCACACATTTATGAGAAGCTGTCTGGAGACATGACACTCCCCGTCTGGTACTGATTAATACCACTATCAGTCATCAGGAGAAAACAGGAGAATGAGTTCACACACTGGTCTAAGGAACAGCTTGGTCTCTTGTGATCTGCAGACCTTTACTTCCACTTTACGGACATTCCCGTCCTTGCTTGGAAATGTCTTTGTGACAAGTCCTAGGGGCCACTCATTTCCTTGCAACTGACTGTCCTTTAGAAGAACAACATCCCCAAGTTTCAGGTTGGGCCTGACAGTTTGCCATTTGTTTTGTGGTTGTAAAGTGGATATGTACTGTTTCTTCTACCTGTCCCAAAATGTATTGGCAAGGCACTGTACTTGTCTCCATTGACGTTTATAAAGATCTTTGGTGCTGAACTCACCAGGAGGAGTACTCACTTTCCCAATCTTCTGGGTAAGGAGGGTTGCAGGAGTGAGAAGGAATGGTTCCTCTGGATCGCTCAGAACTGGAGTCAAAGGTCTAGCATTGATGATGGCTGTGACTTCAGCCATGAAGGTTACAAGGCTCTCATGAGTAAGTCTAGCAGTTCCTACTTGTAAGAAGAGGGAATACAGGATTCTGCGGTCTATACCAATCATCCTCTCCCAAGCTCCACCCATATGAGAGGAGTGAGGCGGGTTAAAGGTCCAAGTGCAATCCTGATCCCTCCGGTATCTCTCCACACTCTTGCTATCAATATTGGAGGAGATTTTTAGTTCTTTAGCTGCTCCAACGAAATTGAAGCCTCTGTCAGAGCGAATGTGCTTTACAGGACCTCTAATTGCAATAAAACGTCTAAGAAAGTTGATAAAGCTTGAGGTATCCATAGATTCGATGACTTCAATGTGAACAGCTCTGATGGTCATACACGTGAATAAGACTGCCCAGCGTTTGCTTTTTGCTTGGCCTCCTCTAGTTTGACGTGTTGTGACAGACCAGGGTCCAAATACATCAAATCCAACTAGGTAGATTTGCCATCTTCTGTGTCTGTAACATACCACGAAGTTTACGACACATGACGCATCTGAAGATAATGCTACTCACACATCTTTTCGCCCCAACTATCCACAATCCAGCAGTATGTAGAGCTCCTTCTGTAAACAGTCTTCCTTGGTGCTTCACTTGGATGTGATAGTATCGTACAATCAAAGTAGTAACGTGATGATTCACAGGAATTATCAGAGGATTTCTTTCCTCAAGCTCGAGACTTGCTTGTTTAAGACGACCTCCTACTCTCAGTAGACCGTCCTCGTCCAGGAATGGGTCAAGCTTTTTTAAAGAGCTATTTTTAGGGATAGACTTATGGTTGGTGATGCAGTCAATCTCTTTGGTAAAGACTTCATGTTGTATGGTATAAATGATGATTTTTTTTGACTGCTGGAATTCTGTCACAGTGTAAACCTTTTGGCAGTGGTGCCAGCCTTTACACTGCCTAACATTATTACAATTGGTCTCTTTAAAGGCACGAGCTATGTGGGCTAGACAGGTAATGGCTCGTACAAGTGATTTCCAAGTGGAGAATCTTTTGAAGCGATAAGAACCAAGGGAGTCAAAGGATGTCACTGTGTGAAGTGCAGACACTTTGGGACGGATCTCAGTGTCCGAGTCTTCGTCCACTAGTTTGCATATGTTGTTCTGGTGAACAGCTGAACCTGGATTACGTAAGAATGCAGGACCAGTGAGCCAGGTTGTGTCTTTGAGACGACTTACTGCAACAGCTCTTGTAGCATGGTCTGCGGGATTATTGTCAGTAGGCACATAATGCCATTGTTCTGGACAGGTGGATTTCCTAATCCGAAGCACTCTGTTATTGACATAAACATAGAATCGTCTGGATTCATTATAGATGTAACCCAAGACCACCTTGCTGTCTGTGTAGAATTCAACCTTTTAAGGTCAATGTCCATCTCAGACGTGATTAGCTTGGCCATTTCGACGGCCAAGACTGCAGCACAAAGTTCAAGTCTGGGTATAGTGTGTTCAGGTTGTGGTGCGAGTTTTGCCTTGCCCATAATAAACCCAACGTGGTATTGTCCGTTAGTGTCCACAGTTCTGAGATAGGCTACAGCAGATATAGCTTTAACAGAAGCATCGGAAAATACGCAGAGTGTATGGTCTTGGACATCAGTAGATGGCACAGGAGCATATGGGCGTGAGACATTAAGGCTAGACAAAGCTGTCAGGGAGTTTCTCCATTCTACCCACATATTCTTCTTTTCAGGGGATAATGGAACATCCCAGTCAGTAGTTTCATGGATCAAATCTCTAAGCAAGGCCTTACCTTGGATAGTGACAGGGGATACAAAACCCAAAGGATCATACAGGCTGTTGATTGCAGATAGGACACCTCTGCGGGTGAAAGGTTTTTCTTCTTTGCTAACTTGAAAGGTGAAGGTATCGGATTTCAAGTCCCATAGAAGTCCAAGGCTGCGTTGGACAGGTAAAGTATCTGACCCCAGATCCAAATCTCTTAGGTCATTGGAATGATCTTCAGTAGGGAAGGCTTCCATAACTTCTTTGCTGTTTGAAGCAATCTTGTGGAGTCTCAAATTGGAACAGGCGAGCATGTCCTGGGCTCTTTTGAGGAGACTGATTGCAGAATCAATAGAAGTTAAAGATTTCAAACAGTCATCTACTTAGAAGTCTTTTTCTACAAACTGTCTCATATCTGACCCGTATTCTCTCTCTCCTTCTTGAGCAGAACATCTGAGTCCGTAAATAGCAACAGCAGGTGAGGGGCTGTTCCCGAAAATGTGTACTCTCATGCGGTACTCTATGATATCTTTTAAAGGGTCATTGTCTTTAAACCAGAAGAATCTGAGGAAGTTTCTATCCTTCTCTCTAACAAGGAAGCAGTGAAACATCTGTTGGATATCGGCAATCAGACCGACATAATCCTTGTGGAAACGGAGGAGTTCCCCTAGCAGTTTGTTATTCAGGTCAGGGCCTGTCAGGAGTACATCATTTAAGGAGATGCCTTCATATTTAGCACTAGAGTCAAACACGACTCTGATCTGACCTGTTTTTTGGATGATATACTCCGAAAATTGGGAGGTGCCAGCATTCTTCATGAGCTTCAAGGGGTGGTGCAATCTCTGCATGATTGTTCTCAAATATTTTCTGCATGAAAGAAAAAAAGTGTTCTCTCATCTCTGGCCTTCTTTGGAAGTTACGTCTAAAAGAAGATAAACGTTTAAGTACTTGTACTTTGTTGTTAGGTAGGCGTAGCCTCGGAGTTCTGAAGGGAAGAGGCGCAACCCAACTGTTAGTGCTGTCCTTCACGAAATCTTGTTCCATTATTTCCAAGAACAGCTTGTCTTCGATAGATAGTGCCACTTGATTGTCATCTTTTGTCCTTTGGAAGACTGTGCATCCTAAGTGATCTTGGTCCCTGTCACTAGAGACATCTGTGAAGGAACAAGGTAGATGGGAAGCACACGGTAGCTCCTTTATGAGGAAGTTGTTGACACATGGTTGGAAAAGTGAGGGGCGTTCACTTGCTAGTGTGCTTGTAAACATATTGTGAACTGACTCTGGCTTGTGCACACTCCCAAGGCAGACTTCTCCTATTAATACCCATCCTAGATCCAGCCTTTGAGCATAAGGAGCGTTGCCAGGACCATTTATGTGCTGTCTCACTTTATGGACTCGTAGGATGTCCCTCCCGAGTAGCAATATTATCTTAGCCTGTGGGTCAAGTTCTGGGATCAGGTGGGCTATATGCTTTAGGTGTGCATGATGCATTGCGACATCTGGAGTAGGAATTTCAAATCTGTGATCAGGAATTTGATTGCACTCTATTAGAGTTGGTAAGGGCAAGCTGATCTCTCCGTTTATCGCTTCAACTTGGAAACCGGATGCTCTTCTCCCCGCCGTCTCCACAAATCCCGCACAAGTCCTTAGTGAGTATGGGAAGCTGGGGCTTTTAATGTTGAATATGTCAAAATAGGTTGAGGTGGCTAGAGACCTATTGCTTTGATCATCTAGAATGGCATACATTTTGACTGCTTTGTCTCTTTGTCCTGTTGGGTAGACTCGGACTAGACATATTTTGGAACAGGATCTTCCACTTATGGATCCTTTGCAGATCTCAGTGCACTGTGGAGTGACCTCCAGGGTAGCGATAGCAGTGTTACCCTCCTCTCCACCATGCTGAATGGTATTGTAAGCGTGTTGTAAAGTCCATGGAGCTGGTCCAGGATGTAATGCTGTACTATGGTCTGTGCTATCACATTCTTTACACTTTTCACTAACCTTGCAGTCTTTGGCTAAATGAGCGGTTGAAGAACAGCACTTGTAGCAGATGTTATTTTCTCTAAGGAAGGCTTTACGCTCCTCGATGGGTCTTTCTCTAAAGCCCCTACATGTCAGGAGAGAATGTGGTTTTCGGTGTATAGGACACTGCTTACCAGGGTTTTTAACTTTGTTTGTTGCACGGTAGGAACCAGCAGACCTGTGGAGAGAGTCTGAAGGGAACAGTTCAGTCTTGTGAACCGCCACTGAAGCTCTACGTGAAGGAAGACCTGGAACAGAAGTACATGCCAGTGTAAAATCAAAACTAGGATCATTTCTTATCTTAGCCTGGTCACGTATGAAGTCTACAAACACAGAAAATGGAGGAAATGAAACATGGTGTTTTTCTTATAGTTAGAACCACATTTGACCCACTCATTTTGTAAGCCGGGGTTAACTTTTGTACTATGAGGTTAACGCCCTGGCAGTGTCAAAGAATGTGAGTCCCGACAGATCACCTTCAGATTTGGCTACTTGAAGTTCCATTAATAAGTCACTAAGTTCCCTAAGTTTCTGAAAGCCTTTGGGAGCTATTCTAGGAAATCTTCTATCCTTTTAAAGAAAGAGTTTTCTATTGCCTCTGCTGAACCATAACATTCGTCAAGTCTGTCCCAAACCATTTTTAGTCCGATCTCTGGGTTTCTTATATTAATGGACTTGATTCTTTTTACATGCTCAGCAGATGCAGTCCCTAGCCACTTAGCTAAGAGGTCTATCTCTTCGCTGGGGGATAGTCCAACATCTTTGATTGTGTTCTTAAAGGAAGAGCGCCAGGCCCTATAACTCTCAGGGTGATCATCAAACTTCCCAAGTCCCTTGGCAACCAGCTCACGCCTTGTGAGGAACTTAACAATGTCCATGCTGGTTTGATCAGGAGGAGAGTAAGCCGGCAGTGTGTTGCGATAGTGAGAAAATGGTGTATAATCATACCTGTCAGTAGTCTCTCTTTTAGGTTGGACTGTATCATACCTTCTAGGCACGAAAGAGGATGTTTCTGGAGCATTATGCGCAGGCTGGAACTCCTGATGAGAAGGCGGGTGGTCCCTACTTAGTTCATTTCCTGGATTGTCCTCTGGCCTGCGGGTTAGAGACTTATCCTGGACTTCCGGGGTTGCTGTGAGGCGAGTTCGATGAAATCCGTCGATGAGGTCTTGTTGAAGATCTTCTGTCGGCTGGAGAGTGTTGATCATTCTGGAATGTCGATGGACATACTCTGAAGTGCGCTGCAGAGAATCTTGATGGATGAGATCTAGGCTGGCTGGACCGCTGCATTTTTCGTCGTCTGGGTGAAAGAGTGCTTCCAGGGCCTCTGCCGTGTCAATGGCTGCGGCAGCTTCCTTCTGCACTGAGAGCTTCTCCAGTGCCACTTGCTGACTTGCCTTTTCAGCTTCAAATGTTGCTTGTCGTAGCTTTAGTTGCATCTCTTGCTCTGCAAAGGCAATGCGTGCTTTTGCCGCCTCCGCTTCTGCAGTGCAATGGCGGCGGCATTGCTGACTGAGGATCTTGTAGAGCGACTGGCTTTAGACCTTATCTTGTAAGAAGTTTGGCTTTGTGACATGATGCTGCTGTTCAGGATCTTGACTGTGAAGAGACTGCTGCGTTCTCATATGCAGGTAGCTGCGTGGTGGGATAGCGGCCTCTGAAGTCTGTATCTTATTTTCTACTAGCCAGGTCGCAGCCGTTTCACTGTCCTGTCCTCGTTACCACTTGTACCCCTGGGGCGTGTATGGGCTTGGCAGGCAGATAAACACCCTTCTACTACTCAGTAAATTGAGAGCTGGTAATGATCTGTAGCTTTAATGAGCCGAAGTAAGTTGATGTGAAACTGTGAACCAGTAACATAAAAGATGCAATAAGTACATGAACTGCAAATATACATATAATAGAACAGCATACAACATGTCTGCAAGGTTAGCTGACTAGGCCCTTACTTTACATGTGAACTACTAACTAGCTGCCTACACAGAAATACACATAATGCATGTCTATAGCTAGTAATAATCATGTAGACATGAAAGAACAGCAAGAAATAATGCCTATCGGGCTATGCAGCCTATAGTAGAAGTTTAGATAGTCTTGTACAGCAGAGCATGTGAGGAAAATGGCAACTTCTAGAAGACTACTCCCCTTCTTGTAGATAAGTGAGGACACAAAGAGGAGGAGTAACAAAAGAGGCTGAACATACACAGATAACAATATAGAAGTCGCCAGAAGGTGGCGCTAATTGACCATGTTTTAATACAGGAAGAACCCTATATGAATTAGCACACAGTTATGAGAAGCTGTCTGGAGACATGACACTCCCCACTGGCTGTAGTGGTGACATGTCTTCTATGCATCACGTGATCCAGTGACATGACACATGGTAGACATGTCACCATTGCAACCAGCCATTGGAAGCAGCAGCCATGCGACTCACATCAAAACGGATGTTGACATGAGGAGAACTGAGAGATGCAGCAGCCTGGGGGAGCAAAGGAACCAGAACCTATCAGTGGGGATCAAGTAAGTATGATTCTCTCCATAGGTCCAGCCACACTATGCAGTCTGCCTGAGAAGCTTCTAGGGATGAAAAACTCCTTTAAGCACAGCATTACAGTGCTCAGCAATTAACACCTATTAGCCACATGGGAAGCACATGCAAAAATTTGTTTTTAGAAAATGGACAATATTCCCACCCATTACTCAGGATGAGGTGATCCTTGCCATCTCCTTCCAACATAAGCAGAATTCTGTGTGAAACAAAATAGATATCATTCATTAAATATGTGATGAGAAACATGCCCTGGAAACAGTAGAATGCAATAGCCAAAGAAATCATTTCCTTCCTTTACGGACCAGTGTCTGGAACTGATCATAGTACAACAAAAGCATTTTTAAGGACTCCACACTGTGTGCTGGAGCTGTGCATGACTTTCCATATCATACTTGATATGAAATTGACAGAATGCTAAGATATTGAATGACATTATGCCACAGGGGAACGCACATACTAAGACGTTTCCAAAGCACTCTAGGCGTGCGTTAGAGTTCATGTAATGTGTAATTGTACTTTAAAATGACTATATTACTCAACGAACATGACATAATATTGCTGTTTCCAACAAAATGAGATTCATAATAATCGTACACATTGTGTAGCTTACAAGTCTCTGTAAGACATTTACACAAGGCAATGATTTATAAAATGTTGAAGAAATTCCAGGCTTTGATCCTTTTCCAATGAAACTACATGCCATTTATTTACTAACTGTAAAGAAATATATTAATTCAGAGGATTTATTTTATGAAACGTATTTATCATCTATCTACATGGTAGGTGATCATTGTCATATATTTGGTGGTGTGACCATTTGGACCCAAAATGACCCTAAGAACAAGGGGTCGCTGAGTCTCCACTTTTTTAGGGGATTACTTATTTTAAACACCCCATTTTGGGATCCATGCAATGTAATGATTAAACACAAGCAGTGCCATTTTTAGAGTTCATGCTGCCCTTGGCACTTTAGTGCCACCACTCACCCATTTATGTCCATATAACTTAGATAGCTGATGGCCAAATGTTCCCTAGGCCATCAGCTATCCCTCTCAACTCTTCCATACGCATGCATGTTTAACTGACACCCAACAATTGCGTTCACAACAGGGCTATGGTAAAAGTGGGACATCTCTGCCTCTGCTGCTATGGACCAGTATGGACCACTATAGTCCCTATGGACCACTGTATCTAGGTAGGTAAGCGACTGCCATCAGAATTATCGCCAACCCTGAGGATACAGTGGGAGCCTGGCTTCAATCTCATGTGTAGAAAGGTGGTGGAGGAGAAGTCTAAACTGGTACTGTATACTGCATGATGCTGGCTTTCTGCTGGAAAAATGCTAGAAAAAAAAAAACTTCAACATGCTATGTTTAAAGCAAAAACAACAACACCAGAGATAAAAAAAAGCAACCAAATTACCAAAAAATGTCAGTAGCAAAAACACGCATGTGCCCTGAGTTTCATATTTCTCATAAAAATCTAAATATGGAGCTGGCTTTTTTTTTTATACCATATAAAAAAAGCACTAAAAACCACAGGTACAATATTAACACTAAAACCACAAAAGTGTACAAAAACGCCATTAAAAACGTGGGTAAAACCATCCAAACAGAGTATTCCAATTTGTCGGCACAATTAAATAGGCTGATAAATGTGTGCATGTGTAGTAGTTAAAAATGTAGCAAAATACTGTATTTGGTTAATGATGCACATGCATTATTTTCATATCTTGCACAGTTATACTATATGTTATACTGCTGAGGGCTTGATGAATGGAAATCATTACATTTAGATACTCTAGCATCATCCATAACTCTTCAGCCTCTTCATATGTATCAGTAACAGTTTGATCAATTAGATATTGCTTTCATATGTAGATAGAGAAATTGTACGTACAAATGAAATGTGTATTATATGAGCTGTAAATATATATATATATATATATATATATATATATATATATACTTGTGATGCTTATATTGAGGACAGTGTGTGCCCCAAGCAGACACCCTTCCCCACATGAGCTCTGCTTGCTTCTGTTGCTTACTGTGCCCCATTAAGAGTTCATGGGGAGGGGGGCTGCCTAGGGCACACTGTACTCTATTTAAGCAGCAGCAAGCAGAGTTCCTTTGGGGGCGGGGGGTGTCCTCGGGCACACTTTTCTCTCTATGATATGCATCGGAGTTCATGGGGGGACTGATGCTTATATAGAGAACAGTGTGCTTCCCCCCCACCCAAACATAACTTTGGTCCCTGCTACTGTGGAAGACAGTATCGCTGTCCCCCTCCTCCCCCACCACCAGGTCATGAACTTTGTGAGGGCTGGAGTCCGGTGGCTGACGTCATGCCCGCTCAGTTCTTTCTCCTGCTGCTGCACTACACTAGCCCAGTGACGCCCAACCTACAGCTCACGGGCCAAATGCTGCCCACCAAGCTGTGTCATGCGGCCCGCACAGTGACCGGAGGCCTTAGACTTTTCCCTGCTTTTTATCCTCACAGGGTGCGCTGTGAACGGCACAGGCAGTGCAGCGATGCTGCCTGTGCCTGCAATGACCAATAGCAAAGCTCCGGGCAGCAAGGAGCTTTGATAATGGTTAAATTGGGCGGGTGCCGGAGCGATACAGCGCCCTGCAGTAGGGGAAGCTGGCGGGAGCTGGAATAAGGAGGGGCCGGCTCCCGGGGGTGGCTGAAGCAAAGAGTGCTGGGCGCGCTGCCCAAGCAACCCGAGAAGCATGGCGGCAGAGGACCTGGAACCTACAGCCTAGACATCAAGATGGACCTGCAGAAGAAAGTGACAGCGCAGTGTGTAATGGATCGATGTGTGTAATGTATGTAGTGTAGTGTGTGATCATCACATACTGCGCTACATACATCATACACATGTATACATCACATACTGCACTACATACATCATGCACATTTATACATCAAATGCCCCCTCACAGTAATAGGGGCCAGATGTGTGCCCTCTTCACAGTAGTAATGCTCACACTTGCCCCCTCACAGTAATTATGGCCAGATATGTGCCCTCTTCACAGTAGTAATACTCACACGTGCCCCCTCACAGTAATAATGGCCAGATATGTGCCCTCTTCACAGTAGTAATGCTCACACGTGCCCCCTCACATTAATAATGGGCATATATGTGCCCTCTTCACAGTAGTAATGCTCACACGTGCCCCCTCACATTAATAATGGGCAGATATGTGCCCTCTTCACAGTAATAATGCTCACACATGCCCCCTCATATTAATAATGGGCAGATATGTGCCCTCTTCACAGTAGTAATGCTCACACATGCCCCCTCACAGTAATAATGGCCAGATATGTGTCTTCTTCACAGTAGTAATGTTCACACGTGCCCCCTCACAGTAATAATGGCCAGATATGTGCCCTATTTACAGTAGTCATGCTCACACGTGCTCCCTCACAGTAATAATGGCCAGATATGTGCCCTCTTTACAGTAGTAATGCTCACACGTGCCCCTCACAGTATTAATGGCCAGATATGTGCCCTCTTCACAGTGGTAATGCTCACATGTGCCCCTCACGTTAATAATGACCAGATATGTGCCCTCTTCACAGTATGCTCACACGGGCCCCTTCACAGGAATAATGGCCAGATATGTGCCCTCTTCACAGTATTAATGCTCATAAGTGCCCCTCACAGTAATAATGGCTAGATATGTGCCCTCTTCACAGTAGTAATGCTCACATGTGCCCCTCACAGTGTTTGCATTTCTTTCTGGCAAAGCTACCTGGTTCTGGCCCGCGAAATTTCTACCAAGTCTAGTGCGGCCCCCAGACAAAAAATTGTTGAACACCACTGCACTAGCCAATCAGCAGCAGGAGCCTATCACTGCTAAAAGCCAATTGGCCAGTGCAGTGCCAAGCAGACAGAGGAGAGCGAGTGGCACACTCACCTGGCTGCAGACATGGCCTCCAGTCCATTCACTGTGTTTGCACACAACAAAATGTATGTAAAAGAAGAGGGGAGAGGGTGCCTGAGCACAGGAGAAGCAGGGCCCCCCAAGCCCCAGATAGGGACTTGGGACGGAAGAAGAGCCATACAGCGTGCCGGGCCGTGAAGCTACAGTGGGCCAATGTGGGTAGTAGTTCATTTACTCACAGCAGAGCCTCCCTGGGCCAGCAGTGCAGTGGATGGGAAGACAACACTTAATCCCCTGGGGCACTCTGTACTGCAGGGAACACCAGTCAGATATTGGTTGAGGTGCCCTTGATGGTAATGGGTATGCTTAGGGGGCTTTGGTGGCTGGGCCCCTGTGTTCGTGACGCCAGCACCGTAAGGTGAAAATGTTGAGAGTAGTAGAGAGGATGAGGCGACATTTGTGGTAAATAACAATTTAACTTTTACTGAATCAATAGTCTCAGGACAGTTGCTACATGTCATTTATATATGAAAGGAAATAATCCAGATGTTACTTTGGCTGTAACTCCTTAATACCGTTTTGGCAATTGTCAGTTATGGAGTTCTCTAATGCTGTCACTTTGTATTCGAAGAATTGGTAAATTTGCGAATATCGGCACTTCGCAAATTCACGAATATTGCGAATATAGCGCTATATATTCGCTATTTCGAATTTTCTTTTTTTTTTTTTTTTTAAGTTGTTAATCCTTGTTGTTCTCTGGTTGTCTTCCCACTTCCCAAAAGCTGTTCTTACCTGTCCGGAGGATTCCTGGCTCCCTGCCCGCTCCAGTCAATGCCCGTTGCCGCTTATGCCGACTTCCCGTGTGCATGGGAACGCCTCCATGCTAAAATGTACTGTTGGATGTGAGAATCACGATCTCACAAATTTGACTAAGTTGTAATCGCAATGCGATTAATATAACCTGAATTACTCGCATTGCGAATTCAACTTAGAGCTGGGTTCCTAATGGTTGTATTGGTATAATAAAATAACGAATATCACGAATTCACGAATATGGCACTATATTCTCAATCTTCGTTATATTCTAGCAAGCCAACCATTAGGAAACCAGTTCTAAGTTTAATTCGCAATGCGAGTATATGTTCGCATTGCAAAATCAACTTAGAGCTGAGTTCCTAATAGTTGTTGCTAGACTATAACGGAGCTAGAGAATATAGTGCTATATTTGTGAATTCGTGATATTCGTCATCTTCGTTATATTCTAGCAATACAACCATTAGGAAACCAGTTCTAAGTTTAATTCGCAATGCGAGTATATGTTCGCATTGCAAAATCAACTTAGAGCTGGGTTCCTAATGGTTGTTGCTAGAATATAACGAAGATTGAGAATATAGTGCTATATTCGTGAATTCTCGATATTCGTCATCTTCGTTATATTCTAGCAATACAACCATTAGGAATAGAGTTGAGCGAACACCTGGATGTTCGGGTTCGAGAAGTTCGGCCGAACTTCACGAAAATGTTTGGGTTCGGGATCCGAACTTGACCCGAACTTCATCCCGAACCCGAACCCCATTGAAGTCAATGGGGACCCGAACTTTTGGGCACTAAAAAGGCTGTAAAATAGCCCAGGAAAGGGCTAGAGGGCTGCAAAAGGCAGCAAAATGTAGGTAAATCCCCTGCAACCAAATGTGGATAGGGAAATTACTTAAAATAACATAAAATAGAGAAAAATAATAAATAAACTTTCTAAACTTGAGCCCAAGTGAGTGACAGTGGCACCTGTCACCCAGCAAACAGAGGATGTGGCAGCAACGCCACCACATCTGTCATCGTCACCAAGCATCTCCACCAAATCCCATGGAAGTGTTCAGCTGTCCATTTCCCAAACACTGGAGAGAAAAAGAAAGAGGAAGTACCCCCCTACCCATGGCTCTGAATGCTTTATTTCAAACTTCCTGGTCCTTTGAAATGCTGTAATTCTGTCTGGTGGACAGTTTTAAAAACCTTATGGCAGTGGCTGTCCCACAGTACGTGTATCCCAGCCGCCGCTACCTTTGCCTGCGACTGAGCCATCCCTTCCCTGTACAATCAAGTGGCTGACAAAATCAGGTGTGGACTGCGCAACACTATCTATGGCAACGTCCACATAACCAACAACACAGTGGGTAAATGTAGCGACTGGCCCAGAGGCGGATAGCATTTTTGCGATTGTCCTTCCACCCCCGAGGATTGCTGGGAATTTCTCTTTGTATCCTGTTACCTCCTCCTCCTACTCGGCTTCTATCTCCTCTACCTCCTCCTCATCCACTCAGCGTAACACCTTCACCACCCACAGCAGCACAGCCAGGGGAAATGACAGCAGTCTGTTTTAAAACTTGTGTGTTTGTGGGAAAAACCCCACAACGCGCAGGAGCTGTAGACAGGCATGGAACAACAGACGGATGATTGGTTGGTGCCATAGAGCCTTCAGCCCCGCCTGGTGTTGTGTGCTAAAGGGGCAAAATGTAATAGCAGGTCTGGGCCTAGCTGGTTTGACGCACATCCCCTGCCTGCCACATGTGCTGAATTTGGGGTGCAGAAATTCCTAAACACCAGACAGTGAAAATCAATTCAGTTAATCGAACACACACAACACCCCCCCCCCTTTCACTCAAATCATTAACAAACTATTTACAAATTTACTCAAAACAAACAAAACTATATACACGCCTTATCCTTAACTTAAGGCCAGCCAATTACAAGTAGCTCGGAGGGTGGGTTCCTGCACCAACATAGGCCCTGGCGTGGAACACAATTGTCCAGCCAGGGCACAGTTCTGGAGGATGAGGAGGATAAGTAGGATGAGGAGGAGTAGGAGGAACCGTGTTGTTAGCAGGGTGGCACCCAACCCAGCTCACGGGCAGCTGGGTCACCATCAGTACCTCAGAAGGCTGGGTTAGCATTGGCGAAATATGAGAAAGCTTTGTCATCACGCCACAACAACCTGCACCACCAGCAGATCTGGAACGTGTTCCCAGGAGGCAGCATTTTAGCAACATGGTGAAAGAGTACACTTGCTGACTGATGGGTTTGAGTGAAACCAGACAGAAAAACGCTCAAAACCAGTGAGCATTTAACTAGCAGAAGTTGAATGATTCACAACTGTAAATTGATCACTTCATTAGGTGTTTTTGCTGACTTTTCCCTGTCTAGTCTCGCCCTGACAGAAGCTGCTTCCTCTCCCTACACTAATCAGAGCAGAGTGACGTGCGACGCTACGTGACTCCAGCTTAAATAGAGGCTGGGTCACATGCTGCACTTGGCCAATCACAGCCATGCCATTAGTAGGCATGGCTGTGATGGCTTCTTAGGGCATGAAGTAAAACGCTAGCTGATTGGCAGCTGTGCAGCCCTTCAGAAAGCTGGAAGAAATCGCCGAACAATGGACCCGAACCCAATTTTTTTTGAAAATGTTCGGGTCAGGGTCCATGTCCCGAACACCCCAAAATTCAGTACGAACCCGAACTATGCTCGAACTGTTCGCTCAACCCTAATTAGGAACTTAGCTCTAAGATCAATTCGCAATGCGATTATATGTTCGCTTCGCGTATGAAACTTACGAGTTCATAATGGTTGTTGCTAGAATATAACGAAGATTGAGAATATAGTGCTATATTCGTGATATTTGTTATCTTCGTCAATTCTAGCAATACAAGTTACAACCGTTAGGAACTCAGCTCTAAGTTTAATTCGCAATGCGAATATAAATTTGCGTAACATTCGCAATATATAGAATAATGATGAATATTCGATTTCGACGAATATTTAATCGAATATTCGCGAAATATCGGGAAATCGAATATGGCACCTCCCGCTCATCACTACTGGTCACTGGTGCTTGTGAAGTCCCTTGGCTGGACTCAGCTCTAATCTGATTCTTCACTAGACTTGCTTTATATCCATACATAGACTTACTGTCTTGTGCTGGGCTGCTATGAATCCTTGGTCTGTCATCTCCAGGCTTGATCAGGGCCCAGAGGAAAGAAATGCAGCTACATTTTGGACTGAGCCTGTCCTCTTCCATACACTTCTATTTCCTTCACTTCTTGTCTCTCTCTCACACTTTGACTCTCAACTCTCTAAGCTAGCACACCCCAAGCTATATATATTATGTGGCGCTAGCACCACCTTGGGGTGAATGGGTGTAATGACAATGCCAGCCTGATATTAGGAAAACACAATATATTAAATACATTAAATAGGACATTTAGCAAGTTCCCACATATAGCACATAGTGGGACACTGCAGCCATACAGCAGACACTGTTGAGGGCGGCGACATCCATTCCAGGCCCCTCCCCCTTACATGGGACCATTAGTTCTGTGGTCTGCCGCTATTGGCGGTACGCCACTAGGTTTAGATACAGCCTGTATCTAAGCACATCCTGTGCAGTACTATCTAGAGAACTGCCATATCTAAGTCAATCCTGTATGACACTGTCTAGTGCGCTGCTGAACCCAAGCACATCCTGTGGGATACTGATGCTGTATCTAAGTCTCTCCTGTGTAATAATGTCTATAGAGCAGCTCACAATATAGATCAGAAAGGATAAGCTTAGATACAGCATCTCAATAGACTGTATCGCACAGGATAGGCTTAGATACAGCAGCTCACTAGACAGTTTCACACAGGATAGGTTAATATATAGAAGCTCATGGACTCACTTGACTGGCTTGCCTCCTTTGAGGTTCAAAACTGTTGGCATGGTTTAGGTTCTAAATCCAGAGGCAGGAGATTGGTGGTGGGGCTCAAAAGTGGGCAACACAGGTACAGTGGCTCCAGTCCTGAGTCCTTCTTGGCAGACTGGTGCCAATGTCTGTCACGTGATTGTGACTAAACTGATTGGTGGAGCCACAACTCCATCAGCTAAATACTTAGTGCCAAAGTTCACAGAATCACTCTCCTCTCTCCTCCTCTGACTTACCTGTGGGCTGTTGGGTCCAGACTGCCTTTGAACTAAGCAGTGAGTGACACTGTTGCAGACAGTTCTTCTTCAGCTTCTGCCAGATGCACCTCCAATTTCTTCATTCAAACAGGTTCTTTCCAGGTTCTCACATTTATTAATCAGCTTACTTTAGTTTTTGGAGAAAACGGTGTTGAAAAGTTGCAAAACCAAATTTGTATCACAATTTGTGAATTTTCTTAGCGCTCCTCAAATTTGAAAAGAGGGGGAGGGGGAGTGCATGTGGGCTCAATGAAGTTTTGGACTGATGGCCAGATGACGATGTAAGTGTTGTGGTGCAAGTCTTCTCCTGCATAGTCTGAAATTTTTGAAATTTATGAAAATGAAATTTATCAAGACACTTTTAGCTTAAATCACTACAACTTAGACTGGTAAACAAAAAGCAAGTCTTGGATGCAAGAAACTTAAAGCAATACTCCATCAGTGTTTGAGATGAGAATAACCCTTTAAGGGGAATATTTCACTAGCAGCACAAACTGGTGACTGAGAACAAAACACTGGGTGATTTAAGCCAAGTTCACACTCCAGTTATTTGGTCAGTTATTTACATCAGTAATTGTGAGAAGTGATGAGCGGCAGAGGCAATATTTGAATTCGCATTGTTTTTTGAATATTTGGGCGAATATTCGTCATATATTCGCGAATTCGTGATTATTTTCTTGATTGCAAAAATCGGTAGTGTAATATTCGTGTATTGCGCGCACAATACAGGTGTGGATCACTTTTGCTACATTTTTCAAGCTGCTGTTTACTGAGACTGGAGAAAATGGTAGGCACGGCAGAACATTACAATAGCTTTACATGCAGATAGAGTGATCCAATATATTTGCGATTGTGCAAATCAGCAGTTGATGCGCATATTTCTGCGCAATATGGGAAAGTTTACATTTTAGCAGGTCTGACTACATATTAGTGATTGGTGCACTAAGTATTGTTGTGAACTTGTGACATCACAGCACTATGTATGTAGCATGTATATATGGACAGCAGAACCTATCACACTACCTAACACCCTGCACTGTAGCCTATCAGCTACACTATATCACAATCTAACCTAAACTATCTCCCACTAACTTATATGTAATATATATATATATATATATATATATATATATTGTGGGGAGTCGCTCTGGTAGACAGCGGTGCGGGTGCAGTTTAGAGGCAAAACCAGGAGTCCAGATTGTGCAACAAACAGTGTTTTATTCACACTTGCACACAAAATGAAAAACAGTCTCTTGGTGACAGTTCACACACAACGGAAATAACGTAGCCAAACAAAAACAGTCCAACACAGGTTCAGTCACCTGGGAGGTGTAGGTGCAGGTTCGCACCACGCTGTCGGCCCAGCCGCAGGAGAATCCAGCTTCAGGTAGCCAGGAACAAAATACCTCCTTGCTGAGCTCTTTCCTCCTGGACAGAGAACTCCCAGCCCTGTTAGCAGCTCCAGGATAATCACACTCCCCAGACACAGCTGCTGGCTGCGTTTTATATCCAGCCCAAAACATGGACTGGACCGTGGGGAGCAGCCACCCACCCTACTCTTTAGCTGCTCCCAGTAAGAGCCGGCCCGGATCGGCTTTGCAGCCATGCTATTTAACAAAGTCAAACAGCACTAGCTGCTGCAGACAAAAACCCGGCTCTCACCTCACCGAGGCCAGCAACCTCGGTGACACGTACCTGCCATCACATATGACACCTTGCACCTTACCACAATATATATATATATATATATATATTAACTAACTATCTAATGTAATGTGACAGCAAAACACAGAGCACAGCAATGACACTGCTGTCTCTCTCAGAACTGTAATAAACTGCTGAAAATGGCTGCTGGGGAGGCAACTTTCCTATTGGTTGCTAGGGATGTTGTTAAAAGCTCAGACAAAGACATTGCAGCCTTCTCATTGGCCCACAAGCAAGAAGCAGGGAGGGATCATGGGTTCAGATGAAAACTAAATCTTGAATATTCAAAACTACGAATATATATCACAATATTCTAAATATTCGCAAATTCATGCCCAACACTAATTGTGAGCCAAAACCAAGTGCAGGTCAAAAACACAGAACAGGTACAAATCTTACCAACATACCTGATCTCCAAGTAGGCTTCACTACTGGTTTAGGCTCAAATAACTGAAGTGTGAACTCAGCCTTAGGGCTCATGCACACCACTGTTTGTATTTTGTGGCCCGCAAAACACAGATTTACAAAAAATATCGATAACGTCTGTGTGACATCCGTATTGCTAATTTTTTTTTGCAGATCTATTGTAACAATGCCTGACCTGGAAAACAGGTGAATCCCACAATGGGCCCCTGAGCAAGGTGAGCCCTTAGCTCTCAACCCCCTGCACAAGTGGCACATAAATAATACAGTAGCTTGAGGACACCATACAGCACCTCAAGCAGCCTATGCTCACATAAAATACTCAGTTTATTATTATAGATGTATTAGGTGGTTGAGATTACTTCAAGGTATAAAAGGCAGACCAGCTAGCATCTTCTTTCCTCAGGGACCTGCCATCTCGAAGTCGGTTTAGGGACACCTATAATCAGTCATCTCATAATGTCTTGCTGCTGTCTGTCGCTGTCTGAGCAGGTAAGATTTGCATGTATTTGTACAGTGGGCCCATAGGATGAATTTTACTGGTGTGCCCTAGGCACCCCAGTCCGAATCTGATTCCGCATTGGTGCAGCATACCAGTCTAAATAAGCTCTTTTTTTTTGTGAAACCATACCATGAGAGGCATAGCATATATATTTTCTTTTATAGACATACAAGGGCTTAATTTGTCTCACCAGAAATGCAAAATACTGAATGTAAAAAGGCCCCCAACCTACCATGTGCCATTTATATTACTGGTTCATTCCTATGTGGCAGAGAAGCCTTTGGACCTCTGCATCCCCTACAGCAATGCATTTTTGCCTAAATTTTACCAGTACTGTGAAATGTGGCTGTATTCTGAAGCTCGGAAAGAGCGAGGATTTGACTTCCTCAGTCCTGGTTTTTCCTATCAGCAGGGTCGACTCCAGGTTTATGTGGGCCCTTGGGTGATAAAGCCTCAGTGGGCCCCTTGTGGCATTTTGCACAACACACGAGGCAATAAAACTGCATGTATTGGGCTACTTTCATACTAGTGTTTTTGCTGGATCCGGCAGGGTTCAGCAAAAACGTTTCCGTTACTGATAATACAACCATCTGCATCTATTTGAAAGGATCCGGTTGTATTATCGTTTACATATTTTTAACATAGCAAGGACATATCCGTCATTAACTCCATTGAAAGTCAATGGGGGACGTATCAGTTTTCTATTGTGGCAGATTGTGCCAGAGGAAACGGATCCATCCCCATTGACTTGCATTGTGGGTCATGACATGCTGCGGTTTTCAATTTGGTCTGGGAACACAACTGAATGGAACAGAATGCATTTTGGAGCATTCTGTTCTGTTCAGTTACGTTTTGTCCCCATTGACAATGAATGGGGACAAAATGGAAGCGTTTTTTTCCAGTATTGAGCCCTATGACGGAACTCAATACCAGAAAACTTTAACGGTAGTGTGAAAGTAGCCTTATATATGATGCCAAATACAATAGACAGAACACGCTACAGAGTGGATATATGTGAATAAAACCTTATGGTTGCCTTTCATTACTGATTTTACCACAGGACTGTACTGGTAGACAGTATGGCAGTGAACTATAAGGCTCAGCATGTCCAACCTGTGTCATTACTGATTACCAAAGAACAGTACTAGGAGGGAGCATAAGAGCAGAGAACTACAAGGCTCAGCATGTCCAGTCTGTCAATACTGATTACCAGAGGACAGTACTAGGAGGGAGCATAAGAGCAGAGAACTACAAGGCTCCGCTCAGTACTGATGGATAGTATAGCAGAGATACTATCCACCAGTACTGTCCTCTGGTAATCAATAATGACAGACTGGACTTGCTGAGCCTTGTAGCTTTCTGAGAAAACTACAAGGCTTAGCATGTCCAGCCTCAGCAGCTTGTCATTATTGATTATAGCATGTCAGCGCAACTAAAGCTCAGCAAAGAGAGAACTACAAGTCTGTGTCTGAAACCAGCTGCTCACCACTTCCTTCCCTCACAGGCCAGCTTTGTGCCACACACTGCCAAGCCCCACCCCCTCATGTGACTGGTCACCTGATCATAATAAAACTCCTGGTTTCTTCGGCTCCTATGCTGTGCTCTTCTGATAAGCTCTGCCCCCGCCCCTGCTGTGATCTGTCCTCCTTCTCAGTATGTAATCTGTCTGTGCATGTAAATTACTTCTGATCTGTACTCACACACAGACACTCCACCAGGCCTGGAGATCCTGTGCAGTGACATCATGTGCAGGCAGCGCAACAGCAGTATGTCTCCGCCCGGTGATGTTTAAAGAGACCGCGGCCGCCGCAATTTTGAAGTGAGGAAATGAGTGGGCCCCGGCACTTGCCCGGATGTACCAGATGCTGACGCCGGCCCTGCCTATCAGTCAGATCATTTCTACTCAGATCCAACATTGTCACCTCTTAACAAATCTTTTGAAGCTAAGTGTTCATTTTTGTGCATGTGATATTTTTATACCCATGTTTAAGAAATATATGTCTAAAAATATTAAATAAATGGATTGCATGTAAAAATGGAAATATAACTACAAGTATGCTGCAACTGGAAAGGACAAAAGGGCCAAACTGCAAATAAACCAATGCTTCGAGAGAATAGGGAAATGTCGGTCTCATGCTACACATATATGAATTTCAGAGCTCAGAAGCCTAGGGATTATAGAAAGTCCTGTTTATATAGAAGAAATGAGAAGATTAACAGGCATAATCATTTTCACTATGAGATATATAGATCCAACATCCCAAACATGAAATATATAAGCTGTCAGTTACATAGTTATATGATCTTTGATGTCTAACTATTCTCCTTATAATGTAAAAAGGTGATAGCAAGATGTGGGTAGTGAACATCAGAATGGGAAAAAGGGAAATCTTATGTGATGTCTATAAAGAAACTAGTAATGAACTAAACAACAGAGCAAACCCAATGAAGCTTTCACTCTTAATTAAATGAAAGTTCAGTAGGCATCCTACAAAAACACTGTATTTTTGTTCTTTTTCCTATTCTATTTTCCACAATTTCCTGTTGTCAGCTGAAAGTGCTCCATTGTTTCATAACCACTACATAACTAAATGCCCCATACATATTAGTGTATTGTTGGTTGAACTCAATGAGAACGTTGAGTTCTACCGACAGTTTAATGCATATTGGGAGCTCCTGACTAGTGTTGAGCGAACAGTTCGAAAATCGTTCGGGTCCGTACCGAATTTTGGGGTGTCCGTGACACGGACCCGAACCCGGACATTTTCAAAAAAGTTCGGGTTCGGGTCCGGTGTTCGTCGATTACTTCCCGCTTTCTGAAGGGCTGCACAGCAGCCAATCAGCTAGCGTTTTACTTCTTGCCGTAAGAGCCCATAACAGCCATGCCTACTAATGGCATGGCTGTGATTGGCCAAGTGCAGCATGTGACCCAGCCTCTATTTAAGCTGGAGTCACGTAGCGCCGCATGTCACACTGCTCTGACTAGTGTAGAGAGAGGATGCAGCTTCTGTGAGGGCAAGATATGCAGGGATAAAGAAGTGATTGAATGATCTACCTTTCTACACCTGTGCATCAGAACAACTCAGCTGAGCTGTTCACTGAAAGTCACTATTTTGTTGAGACTGGCCAGAGCGATTTTTACGGGCACATGTAACTGGGCTGACCGGCAGTGGCCATTTTGGGACTTGTGGTGCGCCAGCACTTGCTGCCACAGAGTGTAAACCAAAGCTCTAAAGAAGTTAAAAATCTACACCTGTGAATCAGAACAACAGCGATTCAGCTGCTCAGTCAAAGTCAATTTTTTTTCTGGCTGGGCAGACTGTTTTCTGGCACATGTTACTGGGCTGATAGGCGGCGGCCATTTTGGGACTTGTGGTGCTACAGCAAAAGCTGCCACAACGTCCATTAATCTAATGTAATAGTCGATTTTTTCATAGATATACTACATCAGGGGTTTGGCTGTGCTTGTGTCACCCATACTAACTGCAAAGATATTTAATATATCAGTGGTGAAACTGAAAGTAACCCACTTGGATAGCAAATCCCATGAATGTGCTGTTCCAGCTAGGCTAGCCAGTGCCACTACTTTGTCCAATACTGTCAGCCAGAAATATTTTTTTTTTTATGTGCCAGAAATATAAATTAGAAAAAGCTTTCACCGTAATAATAAAATTATTCTGGTGTTAGACCAGAAGAAGCACTCCTGTTCTAATTAATACTGTAAAAAGGCTTAGGCAATATTTCTCCCAGTGTGGGAAATTTATCTAGCAAAACTAGCATTTTAACAATTCCGGTGTTCTGAAATACCAGCAGTCCTCTTGTAATTAATACCGCCAAAGAGCATTATATCGTCCAGTGTTGTAATTTTGGTGAAAAAAAGGCCAATTTAATCAATCTGGTGTTTGTTAGACCAGAAAAACTAGGCCTCACGTTTTCACTCCTGTAAAAAGGAATTATATTTCCCCGTGTGGGAATCTATGTACCAAAACTAGCATTATAAAAAATCTGTGGCCAATTAGCAGCAGTGTTCTAATAATTAATACCGCCAAAAGGCATTATTGTCCAGTGTTGTAATTTTGGTGAAAAAAAGGCCAATTTAATCAATCTGGTGTTTGTTAGACCAGAAAAACTAGGCCTCACGTTTTCACTCCTCTAAAAAGGAATTATATATCCCCGTATGGGAATCTATGTACCAAAACTAGCATTATAAAAAATCTGGTGTCCAATTAGCAGCAGTGTTCTGGTAATTAATACCGCCAAAAGGCATTATTGTCCAGTGTTGTAATTTTGGTGAAAAAAAGGCCAATTTAATCAATCTGGTGTTTGTTAGACCAGCAAAAACTAGGCCTCACGTTTTCACTCCTGTAAAAAGGAATTATATTTCCCTGTGTGGGAATCTAAGTACCAAAACTAGCATTATAAAAAATCTGGTGTCCAATTAGCAGCAGTGTTCTGGTAATTAATACCGCCAAAAGGCATTATTGTCCAGTGTTGTAATTTTGGTGAAAAAAAGGCCAATTTAATCAATCTGGTGTTTGTTAGTCCAGAAAAACTAGGCCTCACGTTTTCACTCCGCTAAAAAGGAAATATATTTCCCCGTGTGGGAATCTATATACCAAAACTAGCATTATAAAAAATCTGGTGTCCAATTAGCAGCAGTGTTCTGGTAATTAATACCGCCAAAAGGCATTATTGTCCAGTGTTGTAATTTTGGTGAAAAAAAGGCCAATTTAATCAATCTGGTGTTTGTTAGACCAGCAAAAACTAGGCCTCACGTTTTCACTCCTGTAAAAAGGAATTATATTTCCCCGTGTGGGAATCTATGTACCAAAACTAGCATTACAAAAAATCTGGTGGCCAATTAGCAGCAGTGTTCTGGTAATTAATTCCGCCAAAAGGCATTATTGTCCAGTGTTGTAATTTTGGTGAAAAAAAGGCCAATTTAATCAATCTGGTGTTTGTTAGACCAGAAAAACTAGGCCTCACGTTTTCACTCCTGTAAAAAGGAATTATATTTCCCCGTGTGGAAATCTATGTACCAAAACTAGCATTATAAAAAATCTGGTGTCCAATTATCAGCAGTGTTCTTGTAATTAATACCGGAAAAAGGAATTATATCTTCCAGTGTGGGAATTTTGGGGCTAAAAAATAATATATTTTATTGTGGTGCGAGTTGAATCGCAATAATGAGGAAACATTCTATTAAGGGACGAGGACGCGGTCGTGGTGGTGTCCGTGGAGCCTCTGTTGCTGGCAGAGGACGTGGCCGTTCGGCCTCAGGCGCACAAAGTAGTAAACCAACTCCCTCAAGTAGCCGGCAGAATTTACAGCGATATTTGGTGGGGCCCAATGCCGTTATGAGGATGGTAAGGCCTGAGCAGGTACAGGCATTAGTCGATTGGGTGGCCGACCGTGCTTCCAGCACGTTCACCACATTGTCTTCCGCCCAGTCTTCTGCGGAAAGCGCACAGGTGGCACCTGAAAACCAAGCCCATCAGTCTGTCACATCACCCCCATGCATATCAGGGAAACTGGCTGAGCCTCAAGTTATGCAGCAGTCTCTTCTTCTGTTTGAAGACTCTGCTCCCACGGTTTTCCAGGGGCGTCCACCTATCCCTTCCCCCGCGGTGGAAGACATTCCATGCACTGACGCACAACCACTCATGTATCCAGATGATGAGGACATGGGAATACCACCACAGCAGAGTGACCGATTGTCTGATGATGACGAAACACAGGTGCCCACTGCCGCATCTTATTGCAGTGTGCAGACTGAACAGGAGGAGGTCAGGGAGGAAGACTGGGTGGAAGACGATGCAGAGGACGATGAGGTCTTAGACCCCACATGGACTGAAGGTCGTGCCGCTGACTTAAATAGTTCAGAGGAAGAGGCAGTGGTGAGACCGAGACAACAGCTAAGCCAAAGAGGGAGCAGGGGGCAAAAGCAGAACAGCCGCCGTCCAGAGAGTTCGCCTGCTATTGGCCAGCGCCAACAGAGACCCAGCACCCCAAAGGCATCTTCAAGGAGTTCCCTGGCATGGCACTTCTTCAAACAATGTGCTGAGGACAAGACCAGAGTGGTTTGCACGCTGTGCCATCAGACCCTGAGGCGAGGCATTAACGTTCTTAACCTGAGCACCACCTGCATGATCAGGCATCTACATGCAAAGCATGAACTGCAGTGGAGTACACACCTTAAAAACAAGGAACCCGCTCAGGCTCCCCATGATCCCTCTAGCGCTGCTGCCTCGGCTTCCGCCTCGAGAGGAATGTTGCCACCTGCCGAGCAGCAAACAGAGGATGTGCCACCGACACCACCACCACCACCGCCACCGTCACCTAGCGTCTCCACTATTTCACACAGCAGCGTTCAGCTCTCCATCTCTCAAACCTTTGAGAGGAAGCGCAAATTCCCACCTAGTCACCCTCGAGCCCTTGGCCTGAATGCCAGCATTTCTAAACTACTGGCCTTTGAAATGCTGTCATTCCGGCTGGTGGACACAGACAGCTTCAAACAGCTGATGGCCATGGCTGTCCCCAGTATGTGGTTCCCAGCCGCCACTACTTCTCCAAGACAGCCGTGCCTTCCCTGCACATGCAAGTGTCCGATAAAATCAAGTGTGCACTGCGCAACGCCATTTGTGGCAAGGTCCACCTAACCACAGATACGTGGACCAGTAAGCACGGCCAGGGACGCTATATCTCCCTAACTGCACATTGGGTAAATGTAGTGGCGGCTGGGCCCCAGGCGGAGAGTTCCTTGGCGCACGTCCTTCCGCCGCCAAGGATCACAGGGCATCATTCTTTGCCTCCTGTAGCCTCCTCCTCCTACTCGCCTTCCTCCGCCTCCTCCTCTGCTTCCACCAGCTCATCCAGTCAGCCACACACCTTCACCACCAACTTCAGCACAGCCCGGGGTAAACGTCAGCAGGCCATTCTGAAACTCATATGTTTGGGGGACAGGCCCCACACCTCGCAGGAGTTGTGGCGGGGTATTGAACAACAGACCGACCAGTGGTTGCTGCCGGTGGGCCTCAAGCCCGGCCTGGTGGTGTGCGATAATGGGCAAAATCTCGTGGCAGCTCTGGGACTAGCCGGTTTGACGCACATCCCTTGCCTGGCGCATGTGCTGAATTTGGTGGTGCAAAAGTTCATTCACAACTACCCAGACATGTCAGAGCTGCTGCATAAAGTGCGGGCCGTCTGTGCGCGCTTCCGGCGTTCACATCCTGCCGCTGCTCGCCTGTCAGCGCTACAGCGGAACTTCGGCCTTCCCGCTCACCGCCTAATATGCGACGTGCCCACCCTGTGGAACTCCACCTTGCACATGCTGGAGAGACTGTGCGAGCAGCAGCAGGCCATAGTGGAGTTTCAGCTGCAGCACGCACGGGTCAGTCTCACTGCGGAACAGCACCACTTCACCACCAATGATTGGGCCTCCATGCGAGACCTGTGTGCCCTGTTGCGCTGTTTAGAGTACGCCACCAACATGGCCAGTGGCGATGCCACTGTTATCAGCGTGACAATACCAATTCTATGTCTCCTAGAGAAAACGCTTAGGGCGATGATGGAAGAGGAGTTGGGCCAGGGCCAGGAGAAGGAGGAGGAGGATGACGGGTCGTTTTTAGCACTTTCAGGCCAGTCTGTTAAAAGTGGCTCAGAGGGAGGTTTTTTGCAACAGCAGAGGGCAGGTGCAAATGTGGCCAGCCAGGGACCACTACTGGAGGAGGAGGTGGAGGAGGATGAGGATGAAGCAGGTTCACAGCGGGGTGGCACCCAGCACAGCGCAGGCACATCAATGGTGCGTGGCTGGGGGGATACAGAGGATGATGACGATACGCCTCCCACAGAGGACAGCTTGTCCTTACCTCTGGGGAGCCTGGCACACATGAGCGATTACATGCTGCAGTGCCTGCGCAACGACAGCAGAGTTGCCCACATTTTAACGTGTGCTGACTACTGGGTGGCCACCCTGCTGGATCCACGGTACAAAGACAATGTGCCCACTTTACTTCCTGCACTGGAGCGTGATAGGAAGATGCGCTCCTGAGAGCATTCCCAACTGTCACAGGGGAACAGGTGGAAGGCCAAGGCCAAGGCAGAGGAGGAGCTAGAGGTCGCCAACGCAGCAGTGTCACGGCCAGCTCCTCTGAGGGCAGGGTTAGCATGGCAGAAATGTGGAAAAGTTTTGTCTCCACGCCACAGCTAACTGCCCCACCACCTGATACGGAACGTGTTAGCAGGAGGCAACATTTCACTAACATGGTTGAACAGTACATCTGCACACAACTCCCCGTACTGACGGATGGTTCGGCCCCATTCAACTTCTGGGTTTCCAAATTGTCCACGTGGCCAGAATTAGCATGTTATGCCCACCTTACTTCCAGCACTGGAGTGTGATAGGAAGATGCGCGAGTAAAAGCGCACGCTGGTAGACGCGCTCCTGAGAGCATTCCCAAATGTCACAGGGGAACAGGTGGAAGTGCAAGGTGAAGGCAGAGGAGGAGCAAGAGGTCGCCAACGCAGCTGTGTCACGGCCAGCTCTTTTGAGGGCAGGGTTAGCATGGCAGAAATGTGGAAAAGTTTTGTCTCCATGCCACAGCTAACTGCACCACCTCCTGATACGGAACGTGTTAGCAGGAGGCAGCATTTCACTAACATGGTTGAACAGTATGTCTGCACACCCCGTCACGTACTGACTGATGGTTAGGCCCCATTCAACTTCTGGGTCTCCAAATTGTCCACGTGGCCAGAGTTAGCATTTTATGCCTTGGAGGTGCTGGCCTGCCCGGCGGTCAGCGTTTTATCTGAACGTGTATTCAGCACGGCAGGGGGCGTCATTAATGACAAACGCAGCCGCCTGTCCGCAGCCAACGTGGACAAGCTGACGTTTATAAAAATGAACCAGGCATGGATCCCACAAGACCTGACCCTCCCTTGTGCAGAGTAGTCCTTAATAACTGCCTTAAACCATGTTGTCTTGTACTCCTGGCCACTTCTTCATTGAAAAATCTATTTTTGAAATTAAGTAGGATCTTGGGGTGCAACCCAGAGTTGAATGAACCTTCCGTCTGTCTGGGTGCCGGGGCCAAAGTACATGGAAGTGTCCTTCTCCTGTGCTTTACAAAAAAATGCTTTAGGTCTTATCCACGTGCCCGTAATGGAGAAATAGGAATTTCTGTGACATAGAAGTCTACATGCTGTCTGACATGTCTCCTTTGTGTGGGTGCAGGGGGCCAAAGTCACTGAAAGCGGCCTTCTCCTGTGGTGGCTGATATAAATGCCTGAATCTCTGCTGTGGGACCTCTCTCCTCTTTCTGGGTGCAGGGGTCAAAGTCTCTAAAAGTGCCCTTCTCCTGTGGTGGTTGATGTGAAACTGATGCTTGTGCTATCTGACCTGTCTCCTCTGTGTCGGTGCTAAGGCCTAAGTCACTGAAAGCGGCCTTCTCCTGTGCTGGCTGATATAAATGCCTGAATCTCTGCTGTGGGACCTCTCTCCTCTTTCTGGGTGCAGGGGTCAAAGTCTCTAAAAGTGCCCTTCTCTTGTGTTGGGTGATGTGAAACTGATGTTTGTGCCATCTGACATGGTTGCCGGGGTCCCATTAAATGATGGCCTACTCCTGAGGTGGGTGATCTAAATGCCTGATTCTCTGCTGTGAAACCTCTCTCCTCCGTCTGGGTGAAGGGGTCAAAGTACATGAAAGTGTCCTTCTCCTGTGCTGGGTGATATGAATGTTATGCTTGTGCTGTCTGACATGTCTCCTCTGTGTCGGTGCTAAGGCCTAAGTCATTGAAAGCGGCCTTCTCCTGTGCTGGCTGATATAAATGCCTGAATCTCTGCTGTGGGACCTCTCTCCTCTTTCTGGGTGCAGGGGTCAAAGTCTCTAAAAGTGCCCTTCTCCTGTGGTGGTTGATGTAAAACTGATGCTTGTGCTATCTGACCTGTCTCCTCTGTGTCGGTGCTAAGGCCTAAGTCACTGAAAGCGGCCTTCTCCTGTGCTGGCTGATATAAATGCCTGAATCTCTGCTGTGGGACCTCTCTCCTCTTTCTGGGTGCAGGGGTCAAAGTCTCTAAAAGTGCCCTTCTCCTGTGGTGGTTGATGTGAAACTGATGCTTGTGCTATCTGACCTGTCTCCTCTGTGTCGGTGCTAAGGCCTAAGTCACTGAAAGCGGCCTTCTCCTGTGCTGGCTGATATAAATGCCTGAATCTCTGCTGTGGGACCTCTCTCCTCCGCCTGGGTGCAGGGGTCAAAGTCTCTCAAAGTGGCCTTCTCTTGTGCTGGGTGATGTGAAGCTGATGTTTGTGCCATCTGACATGGTTGCCGGGGTCCCATTAAATGGTGGCCTACTCCTGTGGTGGGTGATCTAAATGCCTGATTCTCTGCTGTGAAAACCCCTCTCCTCCGCCTGGGTGCAGGGGTCAAAGTCTCTCAAAGTGGCCTTCTCTTGTGCTGGGTGATGTGAAGCTGATGTTTGTGCCATCTGACATGGTTGCCGGGGTCCCATTAAATGGTGGACTACTCCTGTGGTGGGTGATCTAAATGCCTGATTCTCTGCTGTGAAAACCTCTCTCCTCTGTCTGGGTGCTTGTCCAAAATAAATGAGAGTGGCCTTCTCCAGTGGTGGATGATATGACGCATGATTCCTTGCTGTGGGACCTGTATCCTCTGTCTGGGTGCTGGTCCCAAATAAATGAGAGTGGCCTTCTCCAGTGGTGGATGATATGACGCATGATTCCTTGCTGTGGGACCTGTATCCTCTGTCTGGGTGCTGTTCCAAAATAAATGAGAGTGGCCTTCTCCGGTGGGGGTTGATATGACGCATGATTCCTTGATGTGGGACCTCTCTCCTCTGTCTGGGTGCTGGTCCAAAATAAATGAGAGTGTCCTTCTCCGGTAGGGGTTGATATGACGCCTTATTCCTTGCTGTGGGACCTCTCTCCTCTGTCTGGGTGCTGGTCCGAAATAAATGAGAGTGGCCTTCTCTGTTGGTGGTTGATATGACGCATGATTCCTTGATGTGGGACCTCTCTCCTCTGTCTGGGTGCTGGTCCAAAATACATGAGTGGCCTTCTCCGGTGGTGGTTGATATGACGCATGATTCCTTGCTGTGGGACCTGTATCCTCTGTCTGGGTGCTGGTCCAAAATACATGAGAGTGGCCTTCTCCGGTGGTGGTTGATATGAAGCATGATTCCTTGCTGTGAGACCTGTATCCTCTGTCTGGGTGCTGGGCCGAAATAAATGAGAGTGGCCTTCTCCGTTGGTGGTTGATATGATGCATGATTCCTTGATGTGGGACCTCTATCCTCTGTCTGGGTGCTGGTCCAAAATATATGAGTGGCCTTCTCCGGTGGTGGTTGATATGACGCATGATTCCTTGCTGTGGGACCTGTATCCTCTGTCTGGGTGGTGGTCCAAAATACATGAGAGTGGCCTTCTCCGGTGGTGGTTGATATGAAGCATGATTCCTTGCTGTGGGACCTGTATCCTCTGTCTGGGTGCTGGACCGAAATAAATGAGAGTGGCCTTCTCCGTTGGTGGTTGATATGACGCATGATTCCTTGATGTGGGACCTCTCTCCTCTGTCTGGGTGCTGGTCCAAAATACATGAGTGGCCTTCTCCGGTGGTGGTTGATATGACGCATGATTCCTTGCTGTGGGACCTGTATCCTCTGTCTGGGTGCTGGTCCAAAATGCATGAGAGTGGCCTTCTCCGGTGGTGGTTGATATGAAGCATGATTCCTTGCTGTGGGACCTGTATCCTCTGTCTGGGTGCTGGACCGAAATAAATGAGAGTGGCCTTCTCCGTTGGTGGTTGATATGACGCATGATTCCTTGATGTGGGACCTCTCTCCTCTGTCTGGGTGCTGGTCCAAAATACATGAGTGGCCTTCTCCGGTGGTGGTTGATATGACGCATGATTCCTTGCTGTGGGACCTGTATCCTCTGTCTGGGTGCTGGTCCAAAATACATGAGTGGCCTTCTCCGGTGGTGGTTGATATGAAGCATGATTCCTTGCTGTGGGACCTGTATCCTCTGTCTGGGTGCTGGTCCCAAATAAATGAGAGTGGCCTTCTCCAGTGGTGGATGATATGACGCATGATTCCTTGCTGTGGGACCTTTCTCCAATTGATATTGGTTAATTTTTATTTATTTTATTTTATTTTAATTCATTTCCCTATCTACATTTGTTTGCAGGGGATTTACCTACATTTTGCTGCCTTTTGCAGCCCTCTAGCCCTTTCCGGGAGTCTTTTACAGGCTTTTTAGTGCCCAAAAGTTCGGGTCCCCATTGACTTCTATGGGGTTCGGGTTCGGGATGAAGTTCGGGTTGAGTTCGGATCACGAACCCGGACATTTTCTGGAAGTTCGGCCGAACCTCTCGAACCCGAACATCCAGGTGTTCGCTCATCTCTACTCCTGACTTCACCAACAGATGATGTTAAGGGAGGGAAGGATAAGGCAGAGTGAATATTATGACTCAAACCTATTGTTCTCCTTGAAATAAGCCGCCAGAAGTGGCTTTCAGTGACTTTTCTCTTTCCCCAGGGACAACATATACATGCTAAAAGGTGTTCTCCTGAAAATGTAACAATGAAAATACTGAAAATACATAATGCCTCATTTAGGCTAGGGGACAATCAGTGAGGAAGCTATAATGGCTGCTCTTACAAATCCTTCCTGCACGTGACCCTTCAGGACGGCCAGATACAGAACAGAGCTCTATGTGACATCTGATTTCTCAGCGCTGTGAGACTGCATTTTTTTGTAAAGATAAAGGTGAGATAAGAGATCCGCTGTGTCCATGTGCTTGAGAAGGTTGAGAAGGCAAGTCGGAGACTGAAGGGGGAGGAATGAGGAGCAGACACGCTGATGTTGGGGTCAGGAGCGCAATTAGAAAACACTTCAGCCGAATAGATAAGGTAAACACACTGCCTTCTGCGTGTCTGCCCCTCATTCCTCCCCCTTCAGTCTCCGACTTGCCTTTTCAACCTTCTCAAGCACATGAACACAGCGGATCTATTATCTCACCTTTATCTTTACAAAAAAATGCAGTCTCACAGCGCTGAGAAATCAGATGTCACATAGAGCTCTGTTCTGTATCTGGCCGTCCTGAAGGGTCACGTGCAGGACAGATTTGTAAGAGCAGCCATTATAGCTTCCTCACTGATTGTCCCCTAGCCTAAATGAGGCATTATAAATAATTAATGGCATTTAAAAGTTTTTTTGTAATAGCATGTATTTTCATTGTTACATTTCCAGGAGAACCCCTTTAACCAAACTGAATGTGTATGTGTATGGGGAAGTCAGAAGAACCATTGTTCAGACAACAGCTATTGAACGTGTCAGCTTTAGGTCTTATCCACGTGCCCGTAATGGAGAAATAGGAATTTCTGTGACATAGAAGTCTACTAACCCACTCTATACTTCCTTGTGCTCCACAGGATCTATAAATAGTATGATTGAACAAATGATGAAGTTGATGGAGTTCAGTCAAAATGTTCTTCTGATTGCTACTCACCTTGCCCGGCTCAATTGGCAAGTCCTGGTGAGAGGCTACAGTCCCAGCCACAGTCAATAAGATGTTTTGCTAGCCACTTCTTACTTCCTCATCATGTCCAGCAGAAAGTTTCCTAGGGCAACTATTTTTATTAATAGTTCTACTCCTGGTTCTGATTCTTGGCTCCATTCCTGACCACATTTTATCTCCACCTCTGCATCCTGACCATTTAGTGACAACCCTTGACTTAGTTTCTGACTATGCTACTGTCTCATTTTATATTGCTTTCAGTTGGTGACTATTTTTGTGATATGACATGGGAATCCATGGGTTAAGGGGAAGATTCCTTAGACTCTACACCCCATTCTAGCCAGTCAACTAAAAGTGGTTTACAGAATACACATTTTCTGTAAGAGACCTTACAATGAAGTCATAGATATACAGTGTATGTAATAAAAGCTACAATATTGCTCGATTCCTGTTGTGTAACAAAGGTGTGGTCCAAGTCAAAACAAGCAGCGTACATTTTACTTTCCAGGGACTCAGGGTCTGTTCAGACTAGCTATGATTGAAAGTCATGATTGATCTGTTTTTAAACGTTCTCAATAAATCTTCCTGGATCCTATTGATGTACTTGTTCCACCAGGTTTCCATTAGTGTTTGGGTAATTTTGATTGCAAAAATAGCAATACAGACTATGTTACTGTCAACATATCTTGTGCCCTGGAGCAGGGGGTACTTTGACATTTGGACATTTGTGGACATTTGTCTATTTCCCCTATGCAAAGTTAAATCTTCTAACTTTATTTTACTTGAAAAGGTTAACTTATACTGTTTATTACTGTTTTAGTGCATTTTATATGTATGTTATGATATATATCCCGTTCAATTGCACTGTATTTGCACGTCTCTGTGGAAAGGGTTAATGAATACTGAGAGACTGTTAGGACATTGAATGAGAAGATGGTAATTTTCCACAGCTGCCAAAGAGTTTAAAGAAGACCATGCTTTGGAAGGAAAAAGACAGATGCTGTTTACGACCAAACCCAGACAGCCTGACGTTTAGAATGTTTGGTTTTAGCTATGTTGTTATGTCTGGAAACTTGTTTTTGTCTGGAAAAACTTCTGTGGCATTGCCATTGAGTATCAGTGAAACTGTAATGTACGTCTATGAGAGACGGAAAGTATTACAATGTGTCTGTTTATTCTCTTCTCCACTCCACCCCTCCCCCTAGAAGATTCTAGTCTAGCTAAAAAACTGTATATAAGGAGAGTCAGAGCCCCTAGTGTGCTGCAGTTAGGGAACAGTGACTGGAAGAGCAGACTCTGCCAAACTACTGAGTGACTAGGAGAAGACACTGAGATGGGGATGCTCTGCCATAGACCCTTGGACCAGGGTACCAGCCTTCTGAAGAGAGAGAGGGACAGCTAGCTCCAGCCTTTCCTCAGAATCAAACCCTTCTTCTGCCAGGGAGGAGACTGGAGAAGCCATCCAAATGCGTTGCCTGTATTGTTTTGCACCTTAATCCCTCCAGTAAGGAAGCACCGTCCCTGGGTTTACTGCAGACTCTTACTTATTTCCCATTCATGTGTAGCACACTTTACTATTTAAGTTATGGGAAATTGGCAGAAAGCAGATTATTGTAGAGAAAAAGACTGGCACTCAAACATGTGTATATCACATAGAAAATTAATGTAGTTAATTTAATAAACGATAAGATATAAAAACCTCATAAAAACAAGATTAAAAGAGAAGAACTAATGCACTATCATATACAAAATGTAAAACATATTAAACAAACATAGTTTGCACAGAGGTCATCCAAGGATGGTAATATGGAGTCTCTATATTCAGTATGATAACTGATAATGAATATCTCAGACAGTTTTCTCCCCCATAGGTGGATCCGAAGTCAATCAGTATAGGTACCGTTAAAGGCCAATATGTCTCTACACAGGTGGGGGGGGCAACTCCCTGGGCAATGTTCATGAGATATAGCCCATCCTGTCAGGAGTATACATGCATGAGTCTGTGCAAAAAACGCTGAGAAGTGTTTGTAGGGATAAATTATCAGAAATGTCCCCCGCGTTTTAGTTTAGTTTAAATGGTGGTAGAAAAAAGTCTTAAGTTTCAATGGTAGATTATTTTCAAGTCGATTATGACCCTCTTGTAGAATTTGAAGATTTCATAATTTTTTGGGCTTAAAGCTTCATTCACATGTCAGTGTTTTGGTGAGTGATTTCCATCAGTGATTGTGAGCCAAAACCAGGATTAGAGGCTCCACAGATATAAGGTATAAGGGAAAGGTCTGCACCTGTTCTATGTTTAGAGCTGCACCTGGTTTTGGCTCAAAATCACTGACCAAAACACTGACGTGTGAATAGAAGCTTAAGTAAGAGGTTTATAGAGTAATTACCCTATAAAACAATTTAGTGAAGATTTTGATGCCATGACATGATGCCTTTTTTATTGTTCTTCCCTGTGTTTGAACTTGGGTGGCAATGATCATCATAAACTCTCTCCTAGATAGATCTAGAGTGATTTCATAAACATCTTGAAATATTGACTCCAAAATCATTTTCTTCACTAGATACTGAAGCAGTGTAGGTTCCATAGAATAAGATGACTTAAAAGTAGTGTTGAGCAAGCATGCTCGGCCGAACACCAGTTGATCGGCACATCGCTATGTTCGGCCGAATACTGCAGGTGCTCAAGCACAATGCGCTACGCAGCCAATAAACGTGAAGGTGAGTACTGCCACTCACTGTAATGCCGTAGACACGTTGGTTACTGACATTACAGTGATTGGCTGGCCGGAATGCATTATCGGGTGCTATTAAAGCACCCAATGACTCGTGGTTCGGCTTAGTCTTAGTCAGGGAATGCTGTGCTGTAGAAGGGACAGATAGTGTTGGGAATTAAATAAACTTTTTTTGTAAGGCAGGATTAGTGTTAGAGACCCAAAAGTCTTTTTAAGGACTTTTGTTGTGTCTGGCAGGAATATATACATTTAGCGAAACCTGTGCTAAATTGCGTGCAGTTGTAGAGACCCAGAAGTCCTTTTAAGGACTATTGTTGTATCTGGCAACAATATGCATTTTTAGCGCAACCTGCACTAAATAGCGTGCAATTGTTTGGCCGCTGCAGACAGCGACATTATCTGCGCTACATCTCTTGCCAATAAGTCAACCGCAATTAGTGACTCAAGAGATTCATGATGAGGATGAGACGCAGTTGACAATAAGTGAGGTTGTTGTTACAGTAGGTCAACAAGTCAGGAGGATGACCAGAGTGAGGAAGTGGAAGAGGAGGTGGTGGACGGTGAAATCACTGACGTAACCTGGGAAGGTGGCAAACCGAACGAGGATAGCAGTACAAAGGGGGAGGGATCCGCAGCACCTTAACAGGCTGGAAGATGCAGTGGGGTGGCAAAAGGGAGAAGGCGGGGAACACCAAACAGGCTCGCAACTGTTTCCTGGAGCACCCCCTTGTGGAAATCTCCCTTGCCAAGGGGTAGGTGTTCCGCAGTCTGGCGCTTTTTGGATGAAAGTGCGGACGATAAAATAATTGTCATTTGCAACCTGTGCTGTACCAAAATAAGCCGGGGTGTGACACTAGCAACGTCACCACCACCAGCATGATCCACCACATGGCATCAAAGCACCCTAAAAGGTGGGCCAAACCCCTGGGTCCACAATCAGCATCTGCGAGTCACTCTACTGCCTCCTCTTCCCCTGTGTTACATGCTGGCCAATCCCCTGTCTAAGACGCAGGCCCGAATGGCTCCTGCCCTGCACCTGGACTTTCGCAAGCACCATCAGCTAGCACATCCACTTCTGTGTCCCAGTGCAGCGTACAGATGTCCATACCCCAGGCCTTAGAACGAAAGCACAAATAAACAGCCACTCACGCACAGGCCATAGCACTAACTGCACACCTTTCCTAACTACTGGCCCTGGAAATGTTGCATTTAGGCTTGTGGATACTTAAGCTTTCCGCAGCCTGATGGCGGCAGCAATCCCTCGTTACTCAGTCCCCAGCTGCCCCTATTTTGCCCAATGTGCCGTTCCTGCCTTACACCAGCAAGTGTCCCGTAATATCACCCGTACCCTGACCAACGCAGTTATTGGGAAGGTCCACTTAATGACTGACACATGGACAAGTGCTTGTGGCCAGGGACGCTACATTTCCCTGATGCATCACTGAGTGAATGTTGTAGAGTCCGGGAGTGGTTTTTACACTGGGATGGCACAGGTGCTACCAACACCAAGTATTGCAGACCCTACGTCCTTCAGGATTTCTGCCACCACCTACACTAGTGGCTGCATCCCCCCCTTGTCCTCCTCCACCTCCTCCTCCACTTCCACCTCTGAATTCTCATCTTGCATCACCAGTCAGCCATCGGTCAGTAGCTGGGAGCAGTGTAGCACTGCAGTGGGGAAGCAGCAACAGGCTGTGCTGAAACTAATTTGCTTAGGTGACAAACAGCACACCGCCTTAGAGCTATGGCAGAGTATCAGGGACCAGACTGAGCTGTGGCTCTTGCCACTCAACCTACAATCAGGCATGGTTTTGTCTTATAATGGCCGTAACTTGGTGGCGGCTTTGGAGCTCGGCAAGCTCACATACATACCATTCCTAGCCCACGTGTTCAAATTAGTGGTTTAGCGGTTTCTCCAAAACTACCCCAATTTGTCTGAGCTACTGGTGAAGGTGCGCTGCGTGTGTGCCCATTTCTAAAAGTCATCTACAGCTGCCGCCGGTCTGGCAACTCTGCAGCAGCACTTGCAATTGCCAGCTCATCAACTGTTGTGTGATGTGAGCACGCACTGGAACTTCAAGTACCACATGTTGGCCAGGCTTTGTGAGCAGCAGAGGGTAGTAGTGGAATACCAGCTGCAACATGGTCATCGCCTTTACAGTCAGCTTCCACTCTTCACAAGTGACGAGTGGGCATGGATGTCTGACTTCTGTGAGGTTTTATGCAACGTTGAGGAATCAACACAGATGGTGAGCGGCGATGCCGCTATTATCAGTGTAACCATCCCACTTCTGTGTTTACTGAAACGCTCGCTGCTCACAATGAACACAATGAACGCTTTGCATGCAAAAGAGGTGGAAAGGGGGGGAAGACAGTACACTGGGTGATAGCCAGACCACCCTCATTTCGTCTTCTCAAAGCGAATTGGATGATGATGATGATGATGAGGAGGAGGAGCAGGAGACTGTTGCCTCCGCTACAGAGGATAGTAACCATAGAATGTTTATTCTATCTGTTCAGCATAGATGGGCAGGAGAGGAGGAAGAGGATTAGGAGATTGAGAGTAACCCTCCTGATGAGGACAGCGAAGTCTTGTCTGTTGGGACTCTGGCACACATGGCTGACTTTATGTTATGCTGCTTTTCCAATGACACATGCGTTATACGCATTTTGGCCAACACCGATTACTGGTTGTTCACCCTTCTCGACCCATGCTACAAAGAGAACTTCTCATATCTCATTCCTATGGTGGAGAGGACTAGCAAAATGGTGCAATACCAGAAGGTCCTTGTGGAAAAATTGCTTCAAAAATTTCCAGCTGACAACGCTGGCGGCAGAGTACGCAGTTCCTTGGGCGACAGAGGAGGGGAACACAAAGCAGTTACAACAGAGGCAGGGAAACACTCTCCAAGGCCTGAGACAGTTTCATGACAAACCGCCAGCACCCTTAACCTACTGTCACAAGGAGGGAAACATTTTGAAAGATGGTGAAAGAGTACGTAGCAGACCATGTCTGCATCCTTAATGATCTCTCAGTGCCTTACAACTATTGGGTGTTCAAGCTGGACATGTGGCATGAACTGGCGCTTTACGCCTTGGAGGTTCTGGTCTGCCCTGCCCTGCCACCAGCGTTTTGTCAGAACGGGTATTTAATGCTGCTGGGGGCATAATAACTGATAAGCGCATCCGCCTGTCAACTAAAAATGCTGACCGTTGACTCTTATAAAAATGAATAAGGCCTGTATTGCCCCTGACTAGAGTTGAGAAAACACCTGGATGTTTGGGTTCGAGAAGTTTGGCCGAACTTCCCCAAAATGTTGTATTATCTGTATTGCCCCTGACTAGAGTTGAGCTGACACCTGGATGTTCGGGTTCGAGAAGTTCGGCCAATATCAATTGGCAACTTGGAGGAGGAGGAGGTGGAATAGAAGGTTGGGGTGATATCAGGTAGGAATGCTATGGGAGTTGAAGTTCTCATCACAGCCAAAACGGATTCATGTCTACCTGCAGTGCCACAGGCCTCATTCACAGACTCAGGGCCATTGCACCCGCAAAGAGGAAAGCGGTCCCCTAACAGCAACACAGGCCTCAGGTCAACCTGCAATGGAACAGGCCATTATCATTTATGTAGTCCCCTGACACCCAGACAAAGGAGAGGTCATTTGACAGTAAAAAGAGTTTAATGTCTGCCACCAAGACAGCAAGCAAGTACGTGAAATTAAGGCCCCTGACACCCAGACAATGGGGCGGTCATGACAGTAAAAAGAGTTTAATATCTCCCACCAAGACAACAAATGATTTAACGACATATAGGCCCCTGACACCCAGACAATGGAGCGGTCATGACATAGCAGCAAAAGAGGCATCATGTTACCCACCCACGGAGAAGGCCACTTTTAGTTATTTAGGCCCCAGCACCCAGACAGAGGAGAGAGGTCCCAGAGCAGAGAATCAGGCTTCATGTCACCCACGAATTGAGAAGGCCACTTTCAGATATTTAGGCCCCTGGCACCCAGACAGAGGAGAGGTTCATTCAACTTTGGGTTGCCCCGCAAAATAATGGTAAAATTAAAAAAAGGGGATTCAATAAAGAAGTGTCCTGGAGTACAAGAATATATGGTTAAGGGGAGGTAGTTATAAATGTCTATTCTGCACAAGGGATGGACAGGTCCTGTGGGATCCATGCTTGGTTCATTTTTATAAATGTCAGCTTGTCCACGTGGGCTGTGGACAGGCGGCTGCGTTTGTCAGTAATGATGCCACCTGCCGTGCTGAATACACGTTCAGACAAAACGCTGGCCGGCGGGCAAGCCAGCACCTCCAAGGCATAAAAGGCTAACTCTGGCTACGTGGACAATTTGGAGACCCAGAAGTTGAATGGGGCCGAACTATCAGTCAGTAAGTGGAAGGGTGTGCACACATACAGTTCCACCATGTTAGTGAAATGCTGCCTCCTGCTAACACGTTCCGTATCAGGTGGTAGTGCAGTTAGCTGTGGCGTGGTGACAAAAAAATTCCACATCTCTGCCATGCTAACCCTGCCCTCAGAGGAGCTGGCCGTGACACAGCTGCGTTGGCGACCTCTCGCTCCTCCTCTGCTTTCACCTTGGGCTTCCACTTGTTCCCCTGTGCACACCATCAGGCCGGGCTTGAGGCCCACCAGCAGCACCGGCAGCAACCACTCATTTGTCTGTTGTTCAATACCCTGTAGTAGTGGCGGCTGGGAACAACATACTGTGGGACAGCCATCGCCATCAGCTGTTTGAAGCTGTCTGTGTCCACCAGCCTGAATGACAGCATTTCAAAGGCCAGTAGTTTAGAAATGCTGGCATTCAGGCCCAGTGCTCGAGGGTGAGAATAGGGTTGGTGAGAATTTACGCTTTCTCTCCAAGGTTTGTGAGATGGAGAGCTGAACGCTGCCGTGTGACATGGTGGAGATTCTTGGTGGTGGTGGTGTTGGTGGCACATCTTCTTTTTGGTGGGTGGCAGGTGCCAACATTCCTCCAGAGGTGGAGGAAGAGTCCTAGGCTGCAGCAGAAGAGGGAGCAGGGGGAGCCTGAGTGAGTTCCTTGTTTTTAAGGTGTTTACGCCACTGCAGTTCATGCTTTGCATGTAGATATCTGGTCATGCAGGTTGTGCTAAGGTTCAGAACGTTAATGCCTAGCTTCAGGCTCTGATGGCACAGCGTGCAAACCACTCGGGTCTTGTCGTCAGCACATTGTTTAAAGAAGTGCCATGCCAGGGAACTCCTTGAAGCTGCCTTTGGGGTGCTTGGTCCCTGGTGACGGTGGCAAGTAGCAGGCGAACTCTCTTGCTGGCGGCTGTTCTGCTTTTGCCCCCTGCTTCCTCTTTTGCTACGCTGTTGGCTCAGTCTCACCACTGCCTCTTCCTCTGAACTATAAAAGTCAGTGGCACGACCTTCATTCGTCCCCTGCATCGTCTTCCACACAGTCTTCCTCCCTGACCTCCTGTTCGGTCTGCACACTGCAAAAAGACGCAGCAGTTGGCCCCTGTGTTTCGTCATCATCAGAGACGTGCGGACTCCGATGAGGTGGTATTCCCATGTCCTTATCATCAGGAAACATAAGTGGTTGTGCATCAATGCATTCTATGTCTTCCACCACTGGGGAAGGGCTAGGTGGATTCCCTTGGGAAACCCTGCCAGCAGAGTCCTCAAACAGCATAAGAGACTGCTGCATAACTTGAGGCTCAGACAGATTCCCTGATATGCATGGGAGTGATATGACAGACTGATGGGCTGGGTTTTCAAGCAACACCTGTGAGCTTTCTGCAGAAGACTGGGTGGGAGATAATGTTGTGAACGTGCTGGATCCACTGTCGGCCACCGAATTGACTAGCGCCTGTACTTGCTCAGGCCTTACCATCCTTAGAATGGCATTGGGCCCCACCAAATATCGCTGTAAATTCTGGCGGGTACTGGAACCTGAGGAAGTTGGTTCACTAGGACGTGTGGCTGTGGCAGAACGGCCACGTCATCTTCCAGCACCATAGGGTCCACTAACAACACCTCGACTATGTTCGCATCCGCGTCCCTTACTAGATGTTTTTCTCATTGTTACCGTTCACCACAATAAGAAGAAAAAAATTTGGCCCAATGTATTGATTTCAAATTCAGGCCTTTTTTTACAGGCACCTAACACTATCTGGCTATCTATTTATGTACCGTATTTCACTAATCAAGGCACAGCAGTAACCACAGATTTAGGGGAATATCAATTGTAGTCCTGGTATTTTGGCCCTGGATGAAAGGTATCCTTTTACGGACAGATTTACACTTTGAGATGCATAGTAGCGTGTGAAAAAATATATAGGATTATGCTTTCAGTTATTGTATTTTAACACTTTATGTAATATACCCTTTAACGGAAAGAAATACACTTAAGAGATGCAAAACAGTGTGTGCAAATGTAGAGGATTATGCTGTATTTTAACACTTACTGTAATATACCCTTTAACGGAAAGAAATACACTTGGAGATGCACGCTGAGTGTAATATACCCTTTAACGGACACATTTACACTTGGCCTGCAACAGCTGGAACACCAGATTTTGGGTATTGCTATTTTGGAAAATGAATTTCACCCCAGAACAAAATATATCCTTTGCCTGACACTATTAAACTTGTCCAGTCACAGCTGGAATACCAGATTTACTGTATTTCTATTTTGGCAACTTAATTTCACCCCAGAAAATAATAAATCCTTTGCCGGACACTATTAAACTTGGCCAGCCACTGCTGGGACAACAGATTTACGGTTTTGCTATTTTGGCAACTGGATTTCACCCCAGAAAATAATAAATCCTTTGCCGGACACTATTAAACTTGTCCAGTCACAGCTGGAACACCAGATTTACGTTATTTCTATTTTTGCAACTGTATTTCACCCCAGAACACAATATATCCTTTGCCGGACATTATTAAACTTGGCCAGCCACAACTGAAACCACTAATTTATGGTATTGCTATTTTGGCAATTGAATTTCACCCCAGAAAAAAATATATCCTTTTCAGGACACTATTAATCTTGTCCAGTCACAGCTGGAACACCAGATTTATGGTATTTCTATTTTTGAAACTGAATTTCACCTCAGAAAATAATATATCCAATGCCGGACTCTATTGAACCTGGCCAGCCACTGCTGGGACACCAGATTTACAGTTTTGCTATTTTGGCAATTGAATTTCACCCCAGAACAAAATCTATCCTTTGCCGGACACTATTCAGCTTGTCCAGTCACAGCTGAAACAACAGATTTACTGTATTTCTATTTTGACAACTGAATTTCACCACAGAAAATAATAAATCCTTTGCCGGACACTATTAAACTTGGCCAGCCACTGCTGGGACAACAGATTTACGGTATTGCTATTTTGGCAATTGAATTTTACCCCAAAACAAAATATATGCTTTGCTGGACACTATTAAACTTTGCCAGCCACTGCTGGGACACCAGATTTACAGTTTTGCTATTTTGGCAATTGAATTTCACCCCAGAACAAAATCTATCCTTTGCCGGACACTATTAAGCTTGCCCAGTCACAGCTAGAACAACAGATTTACTGTATTTCTATTTTGACAACTGAATTTCACCACAGAAAATAATAAATCTTTTGCCGGACACTATTAAACTTGGCCAGCCACTGCCGGGACACCAGATATATGGTATTGCTATTTTGGGAAATTAATTTCTCCCCAGAACAAAATATATCCTTTGCCGGACAGTATTAAACTTGACTAGTCACTGCTGGAACAGCAGATTTACGGTATTTCTATTTTGGCAACTGAATTTAACCCCAGAAAATAATAAATTCTTTGCGGGACACTATTTAACTTGGTCAGCCACTGCTGGGACACCAGATTTACGGTATTGCAATTTTGGCAATTGAATTTCACCCCAGAAAAAAATATATCCTTTGCCGGACACTAATAAACTTGGCCAGCCATAGCTGAAACCACTGATTTATGGTATTGCTATTTTGGCAATTGAATTTCACCCCAGAACAAAATATATCCTTTCCCGTACAGTATTAAACTTGTCCAGCCACAGCTGGAACACCAGATTTATGGTATTTCTATTTTTGCAACTGAATTTCACCGCAGAAAATAATATATCCTTTGACGAAGACTATTAAAATTAAACAGCCACTGCAGGGACACCAGATTTACGGTATTCCTATTTTAGCAATTGAATTTCACACCAGAACAAAATATATCCTTTGCCGGACACTATTAACCTTGTCCAGTCACAGCTGGAACACCAGATTTATGGTATTTCTATTTTGACAACTGAATTTCACCCCAGAAAATAATAAATCCTTTGCCGGACACTATTAAACTTGGCCAGCCACTGATTGGACTCCAGATTTCCGGTATTGCAATTTTGGCAATTGAATTTCACCCCAGAAAAAAATATATCCTTTGCCTGACACTATTAAACTTGGCCAGCCACTGCTGAGACACCAGATTTACGGTACTGCTATTTTGGAAACTGAATTTCACCCCAGAAAATAATAAATCCTTTGACGGACACTATAAAACTTGTCCAGTCTCAGCTGGAACACCAGAGTTACTGTATTTCTATTTTTGCAACTGAATTTCACCGCTTAAAATAATATATCCTTTGCCGGACACTATTGAACTTGGCCAGCCACTGCTGGGACACCAGATTTACGGTTTTGCTATTTTGCCAATTGAATTTCAACCCAGAACAAAATATGTCCTTTGCCGGACACTATTAAACTTGTCCAGTCACAGCTGGAACACCAGATTTACTGTATTTCTATTTTGGCAGCTGAATTTCACCCCAGAAAATAATAAATCCTTTGACAGACACTATAAAACTTGGCCGGCCACTGCTTGGTCACCAGATTTACGGTATTGCTATTTTGGCAAATGAATTTCACCCCCGAACAAAATATATCCTTTGCCGGACACTATTATACTTGACCAGCCACTTCTGGGACACCAGATTTATGGTATTGCTATTTTGGCAATTGAATTTCACCTCAGAACCAAATATATCCTTTGCCGGACAGTATTAAACTTATCCAGTCACAGCTGGAACACCAGATTTACGGTATTTCTATTTTTGCAATTGAATTTCACCGCAAAAAATAATATATCCTATGACGGACACTATGAAACTTGTCCAGTCACAGCTGGAACACCAGATTTACGGTGTTGCTATTTTGGCAATTGAATTTCACCCCAGAACAAAATATATCCTTACAGTACTTAAAGGGTTTCTGTTACTTTTGTTTTGTAGCATTGCATTTAATATTCGTATGCCATACATTTGAGATTCAGCAAGCTCCATTTTGGCTTAAGAAACTAATTAAGCCACAATTGTATATATCAAAGGATACTTTGAGTGTTGAACTACATTGACATAATCAAATATGCTGTAGGACATAATAAAATATCGATCTTGGACAGTTTACTCTTGTAGGTGGGATGAACTTTGTAAGACTTCATTATAACTTATATGGAACTTTTATTGATTTAGGCCTTATCTTATGATATATTCCTACCTTATATTGGTGCTGCTTGTATTTATGGTATTGCTATTTTGTCAATTGAATTTCACCAGCAGACAGCAGACAGTATTAAACTTGGCTAGCCACTGCTGGAACACCAGATTTAGGGGATTGCTATTTTGGCAATTGAATTTAACCCCTCAGTAAAATATAGAAATTTGTATCCTGAGTTTATAGTGGTGAAAATAAGCACAGCCAAGCCCCCGATGTAGGATATAGCAAAAAAAAAAACTAGTATTGATGGATTGATGGACTTGGTGGCAGCTTGTACTGGTGCCCTACAAGACACAAAATGGCCGCTGATCACCCCAGAAAAAAGTGACAGAAAAACGCTCTGTGCAACCTAAAAACCAGTGAGCAATTAACTAGCAGAAGTTGAATGTTTCACAGCTGTAGATCGATCACTTCATTCGGAGTTTTTGCTGAGTTTTCCCTGCCTAATCTCGCCCTCACAGCAACTGCGTCCTATCCCTACACTAATCAGAGCAGAGTGACGTGCGGCGCTACGTGACTCCAGCTTAAAAAGAGGCTGGGTCACAGGCTGCACTTGGCCAATCACAGCCATGCCATTAGTAGGCATGGCTGTGATGGCTTCTTAGGGCAAGAAGTAAAACGCTAGCTGATTGGCTGGTGTTCAGCCCTTCAGAAAGCGGGAAGAAATCGCCGAACAACGAACCGGAACCCAAACTTTTTTGAAAATGTTCGGGACCGGGTCCGGGTCCCGAACGCCCCAAAATTCGGTATCGCTCATCCCTACCCCTGACCTCTCTACTCCACCAGAGAAAAGCGACTGAACATAAAGGCACTCTAAATGTGGCTTTTATGGTGTATTAATACACTGTATTCCTGTGCCCCCCTTCCAACACAAAAACGGGTATATGGTTCAATCTTCCTTTTCTCGTCCTCCTCCTCCATCATATCAACATCCTTATTAGGCTGCCCTCGCTCCTAATTGTTTGGGGGTCAACTTATAATTTTTTTGATGGTCAGCTCAGCAGCAGGCCCTCGTCCATAATTTTTTCCATGGTCAGATTAGCAGCAGGCCCTTGCAGCTAATGTTTCAGAGAGTTATCTCACCAGCAGACCTTCAACAATAATTTTTTAGATGGTCAGCTCCGCAGCAGGCCCTCAACCATAATTTTTTCGATGGTCAGCTCAGCAGCAAACCCTCACCCCAAATGTTTTAGATGGTCAGCTCAGCAGCAGGCCCTCGCCCATAATGTTTTAGAGAGTCAGCTCACCAGCAGACCTTCAACCATAATTTTTTCGATGGTCAGCTCAGTTGTATTGTCAGTCTGTAAAATTGGCGTACTACTCGGACAACATCATTCCCAGCAGCGACCTCGGAGTCCAAGATGCATCCAGACATGCTCCCCATGCTGTTCCCGAACCATTTCAGTGGTATTTTCATCAATTTATGACCTTTTCCTGTGAGCCAGACATCCTCCTCTCCCCTCTTCAGAGCAGGGGGTGCCTGGTTTAATGCTCGGGTTCTCCCATTGACTTCCATTGTGCTCGGGTTCTCAGTAGAGCACCCGAGCATCTCGAAGTGTTCTACTCTAGCACCTGAGCGCCCGAGCACTTTGGTGCTTGATTAACAGTACTTAAAGGATTTCTGTTACTTTTGATTTGTAGCATTGCATTTAATATTCATATGCCATACATTTGAGATTCAGCAAACTCCATTATGGCTTGAGAAACTTATTAAGCCACAATTGTACATATTAAAGGATCCTTTGAGTGTTGAACTACATTGACGTAATCAGATATGCTGTAGGACATAATAAAATATCGATCTTGGACAGTTTACTCTTGTAGGTGGAATGAACTTTGTAAAACTTCATTATGACTTATATGGAACTTTTATTGCTTTAGGCCTTATCTTATGATATATTCCTACCTTATAATGGTACTGCTTGCATTGTTTATGTACAGAGGTTTACCACTTCACATTCTAGGGATTTTCCGTTTTTTTGTATTTCCCTTTATGTATTCCTGGTCTTCCCGAAGTCATGACTCTTTTTATTTTTCCATTCACATAGCTGTATGAGGGCTTGTTTTTTGCATGATAAGCTGTACTCTTCATGGCACCTTTTAATATTGCATACAATGTAGTGGGAAGCTGGAATAAAAATCCAAATGTGTGGAATTGAAAAAAGAAACTCAATTCTGCCACAGTTTTATGGGATTCATTTGTGCGGCATTCCATAAGTGGAAAAACTGACTTGATACCTCCATTCTCCAGGTCAGTACGATTACCACTTTTACAATACCACTTTTATATTGTTTTTTTGTGCTTTAGTACTAAGAAAAAATAAAACTATAAAAAGAAAAAAAAAAATTTGCATCATTATATTAAGATCCCCATAACTTTTTATATAGTTATGTCTATGGACCTGTGTGAGAGTTTATTATCGATAGGACCATTCTGTAGTGTGTATAACTTTTTAATAACTTTTCATTCATTATTTTGGGAGTTGAAGTGATAAAAAATCTGCCATTTTCATTGCATTTAATTATTTATGGCATTCACCATATGGGATAAATATTTTTATATTTTAATAGAATGGACATTTGGGATACAGCAGTGCCTATGATCATCATATTTATTGTTTATTTATTTATAAAATGGGGGAGGGGTGATTCGAATTTTTTTTTTGTATATTTTTAAGCATTATTTGACTTTTTTAAAGCCCCCATAGGGGACATAACAGGTGATTATTAGAGTTGAGCTAACACCTGGAAGTTCGGGTTTGCCAGGTTCGGCCGAACTTCGTCACAAAGTTCGAGTTCAGGACCCGAACTTGACCCCGAACTAGAGGGCTGAAAAGGGCAGCAAAATGTGGGTAAGAGCATGACAAGTGCCCTGCAAACAAATGTGGATAGGGAAATGACTTAAAATAAAATAAATAAAAATTAAAAAAAATAATCTTGAACTAGGAGGAGGAAGTCGATATGGAGTAGGAGGTTGAGGATGCGGTAGACGTGGCGGTGTAGGTGGACGTGGCGGTGTACAAGGACAAGTTAAATTCCCTATTAAAAGTGCCCTGTCTGACCCAGGAAGAAGTACAACAGCGACTTAAAAAGATTAAAATAGACAAATCGCCAGGACTGGATGGCATACACCCCGGTATCCTAAGGGAATCAAGTGATGTCATAGCCAGACCTTTATTTCTGATATTTACGGACTCTATACTGACAGGGAATGTTCCACAGGATTGGCGCATAGCAAATGTGGTGCCAATATCCAAAAAGGGTCCAAAAACAGAGCCTGGAAATTATAGGCCGGTAAGTTTAACATCTGTTGTTGGTAGGGTTTCTAAGAGATGCTATTTTGGAGTATCTCAATGAAAATAAGCAAATAACGCCATATCAGCATGGCTTCATGAGGGATCGGTCATTCCAAACGAATTTATTCAGCTTCTATGAGGAGGTAAGTTCTAGACTTGAGAGTGGCGAATCAATGGATGTCGTATATCTGGACTTCTCCAAAGCATTTGATACTGTACCTCATATAAGGTTAGTATATAAAATGAGGATGCTCGGACTGGGAGAAAATGTCTGTATGTGGGTAAGTAACTGGCTGAGTAACAGAAAACAGAGGGTAGTTATTAACGGTAGATACTCAGATTGGGTCACTGTCACTAGTGTGGTACCTCCGGGGTCATTATTGGGCCATATTCTCTTCAATATATTTATTAAGGATCTTGTAGAAGGCTTGCACAGTAAAATATCTATTTTTGCAGATGACACTAAACTGTGTAAAGTAATTAACACTGAAGAGGACAGTTTTCTGCTACAGAGGGATCTGGATATTTTGGAGGCTTGGGCAGAGAAATGGCAGATGAGGTTTAACACTGACAAATGTAAAGTTATGCACATGGGAAGGAATAATGCAAGTCACCCATATATATTAAATGGTAAAACACTCGGTAACACTGAAATGGAAAAGGATCTAGGAATTTTAATAAACGCAAATTAAGCTGCAAATACCAGTGTCAGGCAACTAATAAGACAATGGGTTGCATCAAAAGGGGCATAGATGCCCGTGATGAGAACATAGTCCTACCACTTTACAAATCACTAGTCAGACCACACATGGAGTACTATGTACAGTTCTGGGCTCCTGTGAACAAGGCAGACATAACAGAGCTGGAGAGGGTTCAGGGGAGCTCAACTAAAGTAATAACTGGAATGGGGCAACTACAGTACCCTGAAAGGTTATCAAAATTAGGGTTATTCACTTTAGAAAAAAGACGACTGAGGGGAGATCTAATAACTATGTACTTTTTCAGTCTTATATACTATGTTACTATGTTACAAGTCCTGTGGGATCCATGCCTGGTTTATTTTAATGAACGTGAGCTTGTTCACATTGACATTTGACAGGGGGCTGCGCTTGTCTGTAAAAACACCCCCTGCCATGCTAAATACACGTTCAGACAATAGGGCAGGCCAGCACCTCCAAGGCGTAAAGGGCAAGTTCAGGCCATGTGCCCAATTTGGAGACCCAGAAGTTGAATGGGGCAGACCCATCAGTCAGTACGTATAGGTGTGTGCACACATACTGCTTCACCATGTTGCTGAAATGCTGCCTCCTGCTAAGACATTCCATATTAGCTGGTGATGCTAGCTGTTGTGGCGTGGTGACAAAGCTTTTCCACATTTCGGCCATGCTAACCCTGTCTTCTGAGGTGCTGGCGGTGCCCCTTCTGCATTGGTGACCTCTTCCTCCTCCTCTGCCTTTGCTATGTGCTTCTACTGAGCCACCGATGTCAGGTCAGAATGCCAACAGCAGCGTGTCTACCAGCGTGCGCTAGTAGTCGCGCATCTTCCAATCACGCTCCAGTGAGGGAATTAAGGACGGCACATTGTCCTTGTAACGGGAATCCAGCAGGGTGGCCACCTAGTAATCAGTACAAGTTAGAATGTGGGCAACTCGGTGGTCATTGCGCAGGCACTGCAGCATTTAGTCGCTCATGTGGGCCAGGCTGCCCAGAGGCAAGGACAAGCTGTCCTTTGTGGGAGGAGTATCGTCTGTATCCTCACTATCCCCCAGCCATGTTCAAGTGATGCCCATGCGATGCTTTGGGTGCCACCCTTCTGTGAACACGGTTCCTCCTTCTCATCCTCCTCCTCCTCATCCTCCAGAACTGTGCCCTGGAGAATTATGACTGCTGTCATCTATGTCATCTGTGGGCATATTATCAAAAGGAGATGATGTGGACAACTCCCCAATGACTCAATGGATATCAATATAATTAATAATTTTTAACCTTTGTCCGACACCACCCCCCCCCCTTTTTTCTCCTCGTTTCTATTACAGTTACTAAATCAGAGTACACGATTTCATAATGGATTAATAACTTTGTTGTGATTATATTAGCACTTTTTTGCACTTTCACGGCATGTTGCACTTCACTTTGCACTTTTTGCACTTTTCCTTGCACTTTAATATTCATTAATAGCATGATGCGTATACTGTATTTTAAGGCTAACACTGTGGTAACATTTATAAAATGTCTTAAGAACCTTATGGTCTTTTTAGGTAGTTATATTGTATTTATATTTCGGTATTATATATATTTATGTCACTTATATAGATTTGTCATAATTATGTTTGTTGACAGACAATTTTTATATTTTATACTATCCTCCTGCGGTACAGGGGATATAGATGAGGAGAAATTGGGCTGTGGGAGGTGTATGAACCGATTTGGCCTTGGTGTGCTGACACCGTCCGACATGATGAGGGATCTCCTGTATTTAACTAGACTGATAACAGATGAAAAGTGTTGGCTGATATATAATGTCTATACACTTACCCTAACTTCCTTTGGTTGCCAATAATAAACATGGCGACCGGATGACTCCTAGTTCCGGTGATGTGCACTCTGTTAATGAGCCTCCGCGCAAGATTCTTGCAAATGAATGTGCTCATATACATATTTTTGTATCTGATATGATGTGGGATTTCTTTCAGGATAAAAGATGGATAATGTTTTATGTGTAGACTGAGACGCTTATATGGTATTATCTATTATATACCTGCCCTTCACAAACATGGCGTCGGATGACTTCCGGTTCCGGTGACGCACACATTGTAACCCAGCCTCGTTGTGAGGGTATCGCGATGTGTTGAATGCTATGTGATTGCGGACTGCTGTGGAGGGAGTGGTTACAGCATATTTATACCCGGCAATCGTGAGTTTAATGTACGCCCCCCGGAATAAGCGGGAAGCGAAACGTACGTTGGGGTTGAGGAAGCACTACCTCCACACCGGTCTGTATCTTTACCCTTTGCATTTTTGTAACCGACCTTTTGAATATTGGAACACGTGTTCCTTTCTTATATTGATACATTGTGGCTAGATTGTATTCACTCTTTCTATTTATCTATTTAGATATTCACTGGTCGGACATATGTTTGTAGTCATATTACATTGGTTACTACATTGTGTGTAGGGCTAATGGGCACAGACCTCTGTGGAGTGTGATCATTGTCCACCTTTTCTATGAGGATCCATTTTAGATATATTGGTCTGTTATTTGTGTATTTTTAACATTATGAAATAAAATTTGGCTTTTTATCATTTATATAATGTGGTGATTTATTGGGGTTTTTGACAATTGGGTACCTGGCCTATGTTGGTGCAGGAACCCACCCTCTGAGCCACTTGTGAATGACTAGCCTGATAACCGTAGAAATGATCCCTCTTCCTCCTCCTCTTCCTCCTTCTCTTCCTCCTGTGCCACATCCTCTTCCATCATCGCCCGAAGTGTTTTTTCAAGGAGACATAGAAGTGGGATATGCTGAGAATGGCGTAATCGGCACTGGCCATGTTGGTGGAGTACTCGATGGAGGTCCACTCAGTGGCGGGAGGTGGTGCTGTTCTGCAGAGCGACTCAACCATGCGTGCTGCAGCTGAAACTCCACTATCGCCTGCTGCTGCTCGCACAGTCTCTCCAGCATGTGCATGGTGGAGTTCCACCCTGTGGGCACGTCGTATATGAGGCAGTGAACGGGAAGGCCGAAGTTATGCTGCAGCGCAGACAGGCGAGCAGCAGCAGGGTGAGAGCACCAAAAGCATGCACAGACAGCCTGCACTTTCTTCAGCAGCTCTGACATATCGGGGTAGTTTTTTCAGGAATTTCTGCACCACCAAATTCAGCACGTGCGCTAGGCAAGGGATGTGCGTCAAACCGGCTAGGCCCATAGCTGCTACGAGATTTCGCACGATATCCCACACCATCAGGCAGGGCTTGAGGCTCAGTGGAACCAACCACTCATCGGTCTGTCCTTCCATGCCATCCACAGCTCCTGCGCGGTGTGGGTTTTTTCCCTCAAACAGATAAGTTTCAAAACTGCCTGCTGTCATTTTTCCCTAGCTGTGCTGAAGTTGGTGGTGAAGGTGTTACACTAAGCGAATGAGGAGGTGTTATAGGAGGAAGAGGAGGAGGAGGCAACAGGAGGCAAAGAGAAATGCCTTGCAATCCTCGGTGGCAGAAGGATATGCGCTAACCAGCAATCCGCCCCAGGCCCAGCTGCCACTGCATTTACCCAGTGTGCTGTTAGGGAGATATAATGTCCAAGCGCATGCTTAATGGTCCATGTATCGGTAGTTATGTGGACCTGGCCACAGATGGCGTTGCGCAGTGCCCACCTGATTTTGTACCCCACTTGTTTGTGCAGGTAAGGGATGGCTCGCCTGGAAAAGTAGTGGCAGCTGGGAACGACATACTGTGGGACAGTCAACACCATAAGGTTTTTAAAACTCTCTGTCTCCACCAAACGGAATGACAGCATTTCAAAGGCCAGGGATTTTGAAATGCTGCCATTCAGGGCCAGGGATTGCAGGTGATTAGGAAGGCACTTCCTCTTTCGCTCCAGTATTTAGAAGTTGGACAGCTGAATGCTACCATGGGACATTGTAGTGCTGCTTGTTGAAGGTGACAGATGTGGTGGCATTGCTGACACATCCTCTGTCATTCCAGGTCAAGACTGCAGCAGAAGAGGGAGCAGGAGGAGCCTGAGACCTTTCTTAGTTTTGGAGGTGTTTACTCCACTGCAGCTCGTGCTTTGCACTTAGATGCCTGGTCATGCAGGTTGTGTTCAGGTTTAGAACGTTTATGCCTCGCTCCAGGCTTTGATTGCACATCATGCAAACCACTCGTGTTTTGTCGTTTGCACATTGTCTGAAAAACTGACACTCCAGGGAATTTCTTGGAGCTGGCTTTGTTTTGCTCGGTACCTGGGTGCAGTGGGCAGTAGCAGGCCTACTGTCTAGGGGACGGCCGCTCTGCTTTTGCACCCTGCTCCCTCTTTTTCTGTGCTGGTGGCTCTGTGCGACCACCGCCTCTCCCTCTGAGCAGCACAGGTCACCCGCATGACCTTGATTCCACGTTGGGTCTAGGACCTCATTGTCCTCCACATCATCTTCCACCCAGTCTCCACCCCTGCCCTCCTTGTCGGTTTGCATACTGCAGAAAGCCTCAGCAGTTGGCACCTGCTTTTGGTCATCATCAGAGACGTGCTGCGGTGGTCTTCCCATGTCCTCATCCTTAAACATAGATGGTTGGGCATCAGTGCACTCAATCTCTTCCACTTCTGGGAAAGGGCTAGGTGGATAGCCCTGGGAAACCCTGCCAGCAAAGTCATCAAAAAGCATATTAGACTGCTGCATCACTTGGGGCTTATACTTCTTGGCTGATTTGCAAGGGGGTGAGGTGCTAGATAGATGCCCATAACCTGCAGGTTCCAACTCTGGACTTTTAGCTGTAGACGGGGTGGGTGACAATGTGAAGGTACTGTCACCCACTCAATCTAATAGCGACTGTACTTATTCTGGCCTCACCATTCGTAGAGCGGTATTCGGACCTACTAAATAATGCTGAAGGCTCTGTCGTCTACACGCACCTGAGGAAGGTATTTAATTTGGGCGTATAGCTGGCACAGATCGACCACGTCCTCTCCCTGCAACAGGAGCTCCACCAACACCAGCAGCACCACGACCAGGGCCACATCACTTATTTGACGCTCTCCTCATTTTTTGGGGTCACCCACCAAAGTAACAGATGTTTTTACAAAATTTAGTTCCCCATCAGCAATGCAAAGCAGGGGTTTTTCACCGGCAAAACTGGGTTTATGTCACCCACCAATGGAACAGACAATTCTTAGAAATTTAGGTCCCTGTCACCTATGCAGAGCAAGGGTTTATTCACGGCAAAACTGGGTTACTGTCACCCAAGAATGGAACAGACGATTTTTAGAAGTATAGGTCCCTGTCACCTATGCAGAGCAGGGGTTTGTATACGGCAAAAATGGCAAAATGTCACCCAAGAATGTAACAGACAATTTTAGAAATTTAGGTCCCTGTCACCTATGCAGAGCAGGATTTTGTATACGGCAAAAATAGTAACATGTCACCCAACAATGTAACAGACGATTTTTAGAAATTTAGGTCCCTGTCACCTATGCAGAGCAGGGGTTTGTATACGGCAAAACTTGGTTAATGTCACCCAAGAATGTAACAGACGATTTTTAGACATTTAGGTCCCTGTCACCTATGCACAGCAGGGGTTTGTATACGCCAAAACTGGGTTAATGTCACCCACCAATGGAACAGACCATTTTTAGAAATTTATTTCCCTGTCACCTATGCACAGCAGGGTTCTTTTGACGGCAAAAATGGGTTAGTTTACCCAACAATGTAACAGACAAATTTTTGAAAATTATTGCCCTGTCTGCCATGTAGAGAAGGGGTATAAAACAGCAAAAAATGGGTTAATGTCACCTAACAATGGAAAGGACGAATTTCTGAAAATTTAGCCCTGTCTGCTATGCAGTGCAGGCCGCAAAAGTTCGTTATGGCCCAAAAAAGGTGTTTTTTTTCACACAGAATGAAACAGATGGATTTAAGTGTATTTCTTTGACTGTCAGAAATGCAGCGCAGGCCGCAAATTTACTATCTAGTGAAAATGTGTGCTTTTCTCAAACAACAATATAACAGCAGTATTTAACGGTTTAATTGGACTGTCAGAAATGCAGCGCAGGCCGCAAATGTACTATCTAGCGCAAAAAGTGTGCTTTTTTCAAACAACAATATAACAGCAGTATTTAACGGTTTAATTGGACTGTCAGAAATGCAGCGCAGGCCGCAAATGTACTATCTAGCACAAAAAGTGTGCTTTTTTCAAACAACAATGTACCTGCAGTATTTAACGTTTTATTGGACTCTCAGAAATGCAGCGCAGCCCGCAAATGTACTATCTAGCACAAAAAGTTTTTTTTTTTTAAACAACAATATAACAGCAATATTTAACTGTTTAATTGGACTGTCAGAAATGCAGCACAGGCTGCAAATGTACTATCTAGCACAAAAGTGTGCTTTTTTAAACCAACAATGTAAATGCAGTATTTAACGGTTTTATTGGACTGTCAGAAATGCAGCGCAGGCCAAAAAATTTACTTTCTAGCACAAAAACTGGGAATTTGTCAACCGACAATGTAACAGCAGAATTTACAGATTTTTATTGACTGTCAGATATGCAGTGCCGGTGTCAGAAAGAAAAAAAATCACTTTAGGACAAAAAAATATGTCAAGACTAATGTAATTAAATTATTTTCACTGCCAGATATGCACTGCAGGCTGCAGGGGTACTTGACCGACAAAAAAAGGAATTTATCCCCCTAGAATCTAACAGGATTTAATGAATGCATTTTCCCTGTCAGATATTCAGCACAGGGGTAGTTCACAGAAAAAGTTGGGAATATGCCCGAATAAATTTGTAAAAATATTAATTTTAAAAGGAATAATAGAGGAATGGCACAATAAAGCATCATAAACACAGATGCTCCTGAACAATACAAGTATTTACTAAAACAGATATTAGGTGTTATGACAGGTCTTCTTTCAACTGTAGGATACCAGCATCATTCAGCACTGTGGGATGTGACTTAGGATTTGGTGCCTTACATGAACACCAGTGTGATTGGGCGGGTGCAGGAGCTGTCGCCCAATCAGCGGCAGAGTCCCGGCTGTTTCTGACAGTGTAGCCCAGGGATGGACAAACTTGGCCCTCCAGCTGTTGTAAAACTACAATTCCCACCATGTCCTGCTGTAGGCTAATAGCTGTTAGCTGTCTTTGCATGCTGGGAGTTGTAGTTTTGCAACAGCTGGACCGCCGAGTTTGCCCATCCCTGGTGTAGCCCCTGCTGTATATGTTTTCATTGGTGGTGAAGGGTGCCTGAATTCTCTAACAGCAGCCTTACACCCAGCCTTAAGCCCATGCTATACACAGGGCTTGCCTCCTACAAAAGCCTATGGCCCCTTTCAGATGAGCAAGTGTCACGCTCCGGACTTGCAATGTAAGCAACAGCCCCATCCTGAACTCCTAGCACTGCTGGGGTCTCATAGCATTATATTGATCTATGTTGCTATGTAACCCTTAGGCCCCTTGCAGACGATCGTCACGGATTAGGTCCGGATGCATTCCATATGCTTTCAGTTAAAAATACGTGATTTCGCAGGCAAGTTCATTCAGTGTTGTCTGTGATTGCATTCAGTTGTTCAGTTTTTTTTCACGTCGGTGCAATGCGCATTGAATAGCAATATAGCAATAGCAATACCCTGAATCTGGTGTTCCAGCAGTTGCAGGCCAAGTGGTAATCTGTCCGTAAAAGGGTATATTACACTCAAGGTGTATATACAAGTGCTGAGAGGGTCATCCTAATTAACTTCACACACTACCATGCATCTCCCATTGGATTTCTGTCCTTTAAAGGGTATATTACACAAAGTGTTAAAATACAATTGCTGAAGGCATAATCCTACATATTTTTTCTCATGCTACTGTGCATCTCCAAGTGCAAATCTGTCCATAAAAGGATACCTTTCATCCAGGGCCTAAATACTAGACCTAAAAGAGATATTCCCCTAAATCAGTAGTTACTGCGGTGCCTGGATTAGTGTAATACGCTACATAAATAAATAGGCAGATAGTGTTAGGTGCCTGTAAAAAAAGGGCTGAATTTGAAATCAATACATTGGGCCAAATATTTTTTTTCTTATTGTGGTGCTTGGTGAACGGTAACAATGAGGAAAACATCTAGGACACGGACGCGGTCGTGGTGGTGTTAGTGTACCGTCTGATGCTGGGAGAGGATGTGGCCATTCTGCCACAGCCACACGTCCTAGTGAACCAACTACCTCAGGTTCCAGTACCCGCCAGAATTTACAGAGATATTTGGTGGGGCCCAATGCCGTTCTAAGGATGGTAAGGCCTGAGCAGGTACAGGCACTAGTCAATTGGGTGGCCGACAGTGGATCCAGCATGTTCACAACATTATCTCCCACCCAGTCTTCTGCAGAAAGCGCACAGGTGGCGCCTGAAAACCAAGCCCATCAGTCTGTCACATCACCCCCATGCATATCAGGGAAACTGTCAGAGCCTCAAGTTATGCAGCAGTCTCTTACGCTGTTTGAAGACTCTGCTGGCAGGGTTTCCCAAGGGAATCCGCCTAGCCCTTCCCCAGTGGTGGAAGACATAGAATGCACTGATGCACAACCACTCATGTTTCCTGATGATGAGGACATGGAAATAACACCTCATCGGAGTCCGCACGTCTCTGATGATGACGAAACACAGGTGCCAACTGCTGTGTCTTTTTGCAGTGTGCAGACCGAACAGGAGGTCAGGGAGGAAGACTGTGTGGAAGACGATGCAGGGGACGATGAGGTCCTAGACCCCACATGGAATAAAGGTCGTGCCACTGACTTTCATAGTTCAGAGGAAGAGGCAGTGGTGAGACCGAGCCAACAGCTTAGCAAAAGAGGGAGCAGGGGGCAAAAGCAGAACAGCCGCTGTCAAGTGAGTTCGCCTGCTACTGGCCACCGCCACCAGGGACCGAGCACACCAAAGGCAGCTTCAGGCAGTTCCCTGGCATGGCACTTCTTTAAACAATGTGCTGATGACAAGACCCAAGTGATTTACACGCTGTGCCATCAGAGCCTGAAGCGAGGCATTAACGTTCTGAACCTTAGCACAACCTGCATGACCAGGCATCTACATGCAAAGCATGAACTGCAGTGGAGTAAACACCTTAAAAGCAAGGAACTCACTCTGGCTCCCCCTGCTCCCTCTTCTGCTCCTGCCTCGGCCTCTTCCTCCGCCTCGGGAGGAACGTTGGCACCTGCCGCCCACCAAACAGGGGATGTGCCACCGACACCATCACCTGCGTCACCAAGCATCTCCACCATGTCACACGGCAGCGTTCAGCTCTCCATCTCACAAACCTTGGAGAGAAAGTGTAAATTCCCACCTAGACACCCTCGAGCCCTGGGCCTGAATGCCAGCATTTCTAAACTACTGGCCTTTGAAATGCTGTCATTCAGGCTGGTGAACACAGACAGCTTCAAACAGCTGATGTCCATGGCTGTCCCACAGTATGTTTTTCCCAGCCGCCACTACTTCTCCAAGACAGCCGTGCCTTCCCTGCACAACCAAGTATCCGATAAAATCAAGTGTGCACTGCGCAACGCCATTTGTGGCAAGGTCCACCTAACCACAGATACGTGGACCAGTAAGCACGGCCAGGGACGCTATATCTCCCTAACTGCACACTGGGCAAATGTGGTGGCGGTTGGGCCCCAGGCGGAGAGTTACTTGGCACACGTCCTTCTGCCGCCAAGGATCGCAGGGCATAATTCTTTGCCTCCTGTAGCCTCCTCCTCCTACTTGGCTTCCTCCTCCTCTGCTTCCACCAGCTCATCCAGTCAGCCACACACCTTTACCACCAACTTCAGCACAGCCCGGGGTAAACGTCAGCAGGCCATTCTGAAACTCATATGTTTGGGGGACAGGCCCCACACCGCGCAGGAGTTGTGGCGGGGTATTGAACAACAGACCGACGAGTGGTTTCTGCCGGTGGGCCTCAAGCCGGGCCTGGTGGTGTGCGATAATGGCCGAAATCTCGTCGCAGCTCTGGGACTTGCCTGGTGTATGTGCTGAATTTGGTGGTGCAGAAGTTTATTCACAACTACCCCGACATGTCAGAGCTGCTACATAAAGTCCGGGCCGTCTGTGCACGCTTCCGGCGTTCACATCCTGCCGCTGCTCGCCTGTCTGCGCTACAGCGGAACTTCGGCCTTCCCGCTCACTGCCTCATATGCGACGTGCCCACCAGGTGGAACTCCACCTTGCACATGCTGGAGAGACTGTGTGAGCAGCAGCAGGCGATAGTGGAGTTTCAGCTGCAGCACGCACGCGTCAGTCGCACTGCGGAACAGCACCACTTCACCACTAATGATTGGGCCTCCATGTGAGACCTGTGTGCCCTGTTGCGCCGTTTCAAGTACTCCACCAACATGGCCAGTGGCAATGACACCGTTATCAGCGTTACAATACCACTTCTATGTCTCCTTGAAAAAACGCTTAGGGCGATGATGGAGGAGGAGGTGGCCCAGGAGGAGGAGGAGGAGGATGACGGGTAATTTTTAGCACTTTCAGGCCAGTCTGTTAGAAGTGGCTCAGAGGGAGGTTTTTTGCAGAAGCAGAGGCCAGGTACAAATGTGGCCAGCCAGGGCCCACTACTTGAGGATGAGGAGGATGAGGAGGAGGTGGCGGAGGATGAGGATGAAGCAGGTTCACAGCGGGGTGGCACCCGACACAGCTTAGGCCCATCACTGGTGCGTGGCTGGGGGGATACGGAGGCTGATGACGATACGCCTCCCACAGAGAACAGCTTGTCCTTACCTCTGGGGAGCCTGGCACACATGAGCGACTACATGCTGCAGTGCCTGCGCAACGACAGCAGAGTTGACCACATTTTAACGTGTGCGGACAACTGGGTTGCCACCCTGCTGGATCCCCGGTACAAAGACAATGTGCCCACCTTACTTCCAGCACTGGAGTGTGATAGGAAGATGCGCGAGTAAAAGCGCACGCTGGTAGACGCGCTCCTGAGAGCATTCCCAAATGTCACAGGGGAACAGGTGGAAGTGCAAGGTGAAGGCAGAGGAGGAGCAAGAGGTCGCCAACGCAGCTGTGTCACGGCCAGCTCTTTTGAGGGCAGGGTTAGCATGGCAGAAATGTGGAAAAGTTTTGTCTCCATGCCACAGCTAACTGCACCACCTCCTGATACGGAACGTGTTAGCAGGAGGCAGCATTTCACTAACATGGTTGAACAGTATGTCTGCACACCCCGTCACGTACTGACTGATGGTTAGGCCCCATTCAACTTCTGGGTCTCCAAATTGTCCACGTGGCCAGAGTTAGCATTTTATGCCTTGGAGGTGCTGGCCTGCCCGGCGGTCAGCGTTTTGTCTGAACGTGTATTCAGCACGGCAGGTGGTTCGTCATTACTGACAAACGCAGCCGCCTGTCCACAGCCAACGTGAACAAGCTGACGTTCATAAAAATGAACCAGGCATGGATCCCACAGGACCTGTCCCTCCCTTGTGCTGAATAGATTTTTATAACTGCCTCCCCCTCAACCATGTATTCTTGTACGTCTTTATTGAATCCTCATTTTTTTTACTTTACCATGATCTTGCGGTGCAACCCAAAGTTGAATGAACCTCTCCTCAATCTGGGTGCCGGGGCCTAAATAACTGAAAGTGGCCTTCTCCAGTGGTGGGTGATATGATGCCTTATTCCTAGCTGTGGGACCTCTCTCCTCTGTCTGGGTGCTGGGGCCTAAATAACTGAAAGTGGCCTTCTCCAGTGGTGGGTAATATGACGCCTTATTCCTTGCTGTAGGACCTCTCTCCTCTGTCTGGGTGGTGGGTAGTGATGTCGCAAACATAAAATTTTCCGTTCGCGAGCAGCGAACTTCCGCAAGTGTTCGCGAACGGGCGATCCGGGCGAACCGCCATAGACTTCAATTGGCAGGCGAATTTTAAAATCTTTCTGATGGGAAAGTTGTTTCAAGGGGTCTAACACCTGGATTGTGGCATGCCGGAGGGGGATCTATGGCAAAACTCCCATGGAAAATTACGTAGTGGACGCAGAGTCGGGTTTTAATCCATAAAGGGCATAAATCAACTAACATTCCTAAATTGTTTGGAATAACATGCTTTAAAACATCCAGTGTGTGTATACGATCAGGTATGATGTTGTATCGATCAGGTAGTGTAAAGGTTACGCGCACTTTACAGACATTGACAGACCAAACTCCCCTTTTAATGCACCGCAAACAACCGCAAACAGTTCATTTGCACAACCGCAAACTCCCCATTTGCACAAGGTTGGATACCAAGCTAGCCACGTCCCAGTGATGTCATTGAAGGTTTCTTCCTCCACCCAGCCACGTACAACACCAAGGGTCCCCAAAAGGTGAATTGAATTGATTTTTCGAACGGGGAGATGGTTAAAAAAAACGCTGGCTCCCTTTTCTTTGTTTTTATCCACGGTCACTGCGTCTGCGCCGTGCAATTTACTGTCACACCCAATATGAGTGGTATTTTCTGTAGTACTATTCTCATCAGTTTAATCCCTCTAACGTCCCCAATCTGGGGGCCATTTATTGAATAGATTTTTCGAACGGGAAGATGGTTAAAAAAACGCTGGCTCCCTCCACTCTGTTTTAAACCATGGTGACTGCGTCTGCGCCGTGCAATTTACTGTCACACCCAATATGAGTGGTATTTTCTGTAGTACTATTCTCATCAGTTTAATCCCTCTAACGTCCCCAATCTGGGGGCCATTTATTGAATAGATTTTTCGAACGGGGAGATGGTTAAAAAAACGCTGGCTTCCTCCACTCTGTTTTAATCCACGGTCACTGCGTATGCGCCGTGCAATTTACTGTCACACCCGATATGAGTGGTATTTTCTGTAGTACTATTCTCATCAGTTTAATCCCTCTAACGTCCCCAATCTGGGGGCCATTTATTGAATAGATTTTTCGAACGGGGAGATGGTTAAAAAAAACGCTGGCTCCCTCCACTCTGTTTTAATCCACGGTCACTGCGTCTGCCCCGTGCAATTTACTGTCACACCCGATATGAGTGGTATTTTCTGTAGTACTATTCTCATCAGTTTAATCCCTGTTACGTCCCATATCAGGGATTGCCTTTTGTGAAAAAAATTTTAGGCCGGGTACCTTCGACTGCCTTCACAGTGACAGACCAAACTCTCATACACCAAACTGAATTGATTTGAGGAACCGGAAGATGGAAAAAGCAGCTTGGTCGGTCCTCTTACTCCCAAATTGGGGCACTGCGCGTGCACAGAGCAATGTGCTGTGACACCCTATATGAGTGGTGTCTTAACTAGTACTATTCCTATCAGTTTAATCCCTGTTACGTACCCTATCCAGTCGAATTGATTAACCATTGTCGAATTAGCGAACCATTACGACATCATGAAATAATTTAGTTCTGAGCTCTGTACTTGCTTTGTTTTGGAATTGAACCATGAAACCCATACAACATATAAAAAAAAGAAGGTAAATTAATTTTTTTTCTATGAAATATTATCCAGCCGTCCGATCGCTTTTGGTCTGACCATAATGAAGCAACGGCCTTATCATCTGGGGTGTGGCAACATTGCCACCACACTCATAGAGGTGATGATTGCTTCATTGTGATACGCAAGCCCCTTCACCACAACAAGGTAACGATCACGAAGGGGAATTGACACTTGTATGTGCCTTTTTTTTTTGGTTTGTTTTTGCAGCCGCAATGCTGCACCATAGGACAGAAAAATTAGGCATTTACACATGCCTGAAAAATAATGGCATTGTTGCAGCCGCTATTGTAGCAGCGGCCGGAAAAATTTATGTTTTCCAGGCAGAAAAGTGACTAAAACATTGCGGCTTGAACCCTAGGTGGTGGTGGAGAATTCACGAAAGTCATCTGGTATGCAGACATTAAATACAGCAGCGTGGGGACCATTTTGAGGCCAAGGCATGTAATCAGGCCTTTTGTTAGTCAAACGTATCCCCCACTGTTAGTCCCTTCGGGATCCATGCCTCATTCATCTTTATGAAGGTGAGGTAATCAACACTTTTTTGACCGAGGCGACTTCTCTTGTCAGTGACAATGCCTCCTGCTGCACTGAAGGTCCTTTCTGACAGGGCACTTGAAGCAGGGCAGGCCAGAAGTTCTATCGCGAACTGGGATAGCTCAGGCCACAGGTCAAGCCTGCACACCCAGTAGTGAAGGGGTTCATTGCTCCTCAGAGTGTCGATATCTGCTGTTAAGGCGAGGTAGTCTGCTACCTGTCGGTCGAGTCGTTCTCTAAGGCTGGATCCCGAAGGGCTCTGGCGATGAGTAGGACTGAAAAAGCTCCGCATGTCCTCCATCAACAACACATCTGTAAATCGTCCAGTCATTGCCGACGTGGTAGGAGGAGGATTACACTCACCTCTTCCCCTGTTAGATTCCCGCTGTGCTGTGACATCCCCCTTATAAGCTGTGTAAAGCATATTTTTTAGTTTGGTTTTGAACTGCTGCATCCTTTCCGACTTTCGGTAATTTGGTAACATTTCTGCCACTTTCTGCTTATACCGGGGGTCTAGTAGCGTGGCCACCCAGTACAGATCGTTCTCCTTCATCCTTTTTATACGTGGGTCCCTCAACAGACATGACAGCATGAAAGACCCCATTTGAACAAGGTTGGATGCAGAGCTACTCATTTCCCGTTCCTCATCCTCACTGATGTCATTGATGGTCTGTTCTTCACCCCAGCCACGTACAACACCATGGGTCTCAGATAGGTGACAACAATGAGCACCCTGGGGTGCCTGCTGTGGTTGGTCTTCCTCCTCCTCAAAGCCGCCACATTCCTCCTCTGACTCCTCTTCCTCATACTCCTCTTCCAGCGTTGCTGCAGGTCCGGCAAGCGATGATGACAAGGCTGTTTCTGGTGGTGATGGTGACCACAATTCTTCCTCTTCACACTCATCTACAGCCTGATCCAGAACTCTTCGCAGGGCACGCTCCAGGAAGAAAACAAATGGGATGAGGTCGCTGATGGTGCCTTCGGTGCGACTGACTAGGTTTGTCACCTCCTCAAAAGGATGCATGAGCCTACAGGCATTGCGCATGAGTGTCCAGTAACGTGGCAAAAAGATTCCCAGCTCCGCAGAGGCTGTCCTAGCACCCCGGTCATACAAATACTCGTTGACGGCTTTTTCTTGTTGGAGCAGGCAGTGGAACATTAGGAGTGTTGAATTCCAACGTGTTGGGCTGTCGCATATCAAGCGCCTCACTGGCATGTTGTTTCGCCGCTGAATATCGGAAAAGTGCGCCATGGCCGTGTAGGAACGCCTGAAATGGCCACACACCTTCCTGGCCTGCTTGTGGACGTCCTGTAAGCCTGGGTACTTAGACACAAAACGTTGTACGATGAGATTCAACACATGTGCCATGCACGGCACATGTGACAACTTGCCTAAATTTAATGCCGCCAACAGATTGCTTCCATTGTCACACACCACTTTGCCGATCTCCAGTTGGTGCGGGGTCAGCCACTGATCCACTTGTGCGTTCAGGGCGGACAGGAGTGCTGGTCCTGTGTGGCTCTCTGCTTTCAGGCAAGTCAACCCCAAGACAGGGTGACACTGTCGTATCCGGGATGTGGAATAACCCCTGGGGAGCTGAGGGGATTCAGTTGATGTGCAGCCAGACGCCGCAGCAGAAGAGGACTCAGCCGAGGAGGATATCGAAGAGGATGGAGTAGGAGTAGAGGAGGTGACAGTAGGTCTGCCTGCAAGTCGTGGTGGTGTCACCAACTCCGCTGCGGAGCCACGCATTCCATACTTGTCAGCCGTCAGCAGGTTGACCCAATGCGCAGTATACGTGATATACCTGCCCTGACCATGCTTTGCAGAGCAGGTATCAGTTGTCAGATGGACCCTTGCCCCAACACTGTATGCCAGAGATGCCATGACTTCCTTTTCATTGACATGGTAGAGGTTTGGGATTGCCTTTTTTGAAAAAAAAATTCGTCCGGGTACCTTCCACTGTGGTGTCCTAATAGCGACAAATTTTTTGAAGGCCTCAGACTCTACCAGCTGGTATGGTAAAAGCTGGCGGGCTAAGAGTTCCGTCAAGCCAGCTGTCAGTCGCCGGGCAAGGGGGTGATTCTGTGACATTGGCTTTTTACGCTCAAACATGTCCTTGACAGACACCTGACTGTGGGCAGATGAGCAGGAACTGCTGAAGGTGAGAGATGGTGGGGCGGGTGGTTGAGAGGGGGCAGGGAGGACAGCAGTGGTTGACGTGGCTGAAGATTCTGGACCAGGAGGAGCATGGTGGCTTTGAGTTGGTGTGCTGCTTGTACTCATGTGTTGATCCCATAGGCGTTTGTGATGTGAGATCATGTGCCTTCGCAAAGCAGTTGTACCAAGGTGGGTGTTGGACTTCCCACAACTCAGTTTCTTTTGGCACAGGTTGCAAATGGCATTGCTGTTATCAGAGGCAGACACACAAGAAAAACGCCACACTGCTGAGCTTTGCAATGACGGCATTCTGGTGGTGGCAACAGCATGCGTTGACTGGCGTGCTGTCTGGCTGACCCCGGGTGCCGATACATGCTGTCTGACTGTGCCACTAACTCCTTGCGACGACCTCCCCCTGCTTCCAACTCGTCTCCTCATTCTCTCTGTCTCCCCTTCTGAACTTTCCCCCTCTTCTTCTCTTCGAGCAGGCACCCACGTGGCATCCGTGGACACATCGTCATCATCAACCGCTTCACTTGTATCTGACACCTCAGCAAAGGAAGCAGCAGCGTGTACAACATCATCATCATCATCATCATCATCACACTGTACGTCCATGTGTATAATCCTGCCTGACTGAGACATATCCCCGTAATCTACATCATCTGGCAATAATGGTTGCGCATCACTAATTTCATCCAACTGATGTGTAAATAACTCCTCTGATGGATCAAGTGAAGCGGCTGTGGTGGCTGTGGTGGTAGTGGTGGTGGTGGCGGCGGGCGAGTGCGTGGTAACTTGAGAGCAGGTGACCGAAGCTGAGCTGGAGGAGGATGGTGCGTCAAGGTTCTGTTGAAGATTGGGTGTCCTGTCTAAGCCAGTCAACTATGTCCTCAGAATTTTTCGGGTTCAGGGTACATGGCCTCTGAACATTGGGCATTATTCCAGGGACAGTGGAAATCGCAGCACCACGACCACGACGGCCCCTGCGGGGTGGCCTGCCTCTGCCTGTCATTTTTTTTTAGATAAGTGGTACTACGCGTGCTAGGTACTGTGCCACCCGGTATCAGTGGTTGGCACTGGCAGTGGGCACACTACAGTCAGTGGAAATTGGCCTGACACACACTGGCAGCAGGCAAGCAACTGAAATTAGACTGTGTAAAAATTAAATGCCTTATTTATCGGCAAGCTACTGTGCCACCCGGAATCAGTGGTTGGCACTGGCAGTGGGCACACTACAGTCTCTGGAAGTGGGCCTGACACACACTGGCAGCAGGCAAGCAACTGAATTTAGACTACTGTCTAAAAATTAAATGCCTTATTTATCGGCAAGCTACTGTGCCACCCGGTATCAATGGTTGGCACTGGCAGTGTGTACACTACTGTCAGTGGAAGTTGGCCTGACACACACTGGCAGCAGGCCAGCAACTGAAATTACACTAAAGTGTAAAAATTAAATGCCTTTTTTTATGCAAAGTCCTGTGCCAGCCGGTATGAGTGGTGGGCACTGGCAGTGGGCACACTACAGTCAGTGGAAGTCAGCCTGACACACACTGGGAGGCAACTAACCTTAGATTAAAGTGTAAAAATGAAATGCCTTTTTTTGATGCAAAGTCCTGTGCCACATGGGGTGACAGGGGTGGGCACTGGCAGTGGGCACACTACAGTCTGTGGGCCTGCAGCTCCTCACACACAGGCAGGCCAGGCAACTGCAATATGTATATGGAGAAAAAAAAAAGCAGACTAATGTTGCAGCCGTAAAAAGGGCTTTTTGGGGTGCTGTCAGGACGCTGTCCTTACAGCAGAGATCAGATGAGTCTTTCAGGACTGGAGTGGACACTGAATTCACTAGCCTAGCTATCGATTTCCCTATTAAATCAGCAGCAACTACACTCTCCCTCCTCTCACTAAGACTGCAAATTCCGAATGAATCTAAAATGGATGCTGTTCAGGAGATGGGAGGGTCTGGGAGGGAGGGTATGCTGCTGATTGGCTGGAATGTGTCTGCTGACTGTGAGGTACAGGGTCAAAGTTTGCTCAATGATGATGTATAGGGGGCGGACCGAACATCGCATGTGTTCGCCCGTTGAGGCGAACGCGAACAAGCTATGTTCGCCGGGAACTGTTCGCCGGCAGATAGTTCGGGCCATCTCTAGTGGTGGGCCTAAATAACTGAAAGTGGCCTTCTCCAGTGGTGGGTGATATGACGCATGATTCCTTGCTGTGGGACCTCTCTCCTCTGTCTGGGTGCTGGGGCCTAAATAACTGAAAGTGGCCTTCTCCAGTGGTGGGTGATATGACGCCTTATTCTTTGCTGTGGGACCTCTCTCCTCTGTCTGGGTAGTGGGGCCGAAATAACTGAAAGTGGCCTTCTCCAGTGGTGTGTGATATGACGCATGATTCTCTGCTATGGGACCTCTCTCCAATTTATATTTGTTAATTTTTATTTATTTTATTTTAATTTATTTCTCTATCCACATTTGTTTGCAGGGCATTTACCTACATTTTGCTGCCTTTTGCAGCCCTCTAGCCCTTTCCTGGACTATTTTACAGCCTTTTTAGTGCCTAAAAGTTCGGGTCCCCATTGACTTCAATGGGGTTCGGGTTCGGGATAAAGTTCGGGTCGAGTTCGGATCCCGAACCCGAACATTTTCGGTAAGTTCGGCCGAACTTCTCGAACCCGAACATCCAGGTGTTCGCTCATCTCTATACCTCACAAAAAGTGAAATTTTGAGCAATCAGAAACCATATATACCCCAAAATAGTACTGCTAAAACGGTCACCATGTCCTGTAGTTTCCAATGGGGTGTTTCTGTAAACTGCAGAATCAGGATAATAAAAAAAATTTTTGGCATCCCTTATTCCCTTATTTTGTTACCCCTTGCTGTGTTACAAGAAAATTAATTAAAATGGTAAATTAGAAAAAAAATTGAAATTTTAAAATTTCACCTCTATTTTCATTTAATTCTTGTGAAACACCTAAAGGGTTAATACAGTTCATAAAATGAGTTTTGTATAACTTGAGGAGTGTAGTTTCTAAAATGTGGTCATTCATGGGCGATTTCTACTATGTAAGCCCACATAGTGACTTCATAACTTAACTGGTCTGTGGGCTTTGGAATTTTCTTAAACATTTTAAGAATTCATTCTCAGATTCTCAGCCTTCTAATGTCCTAACAGAAATGTAATTTGCAAAATTATGCAAACTTAAAGTAGACATATCGGAAATGTAAACCTTCTCTGCCTTAAAAGCAGAGAAAAGCAGAGAAATTCAAATTTCCAAAAATATTAATGTTTCCAAATTATCTGTAAATTTAGATTTTTTTTTTTTTATAAATAAAGGTATGGACTCAAATTTATCACCAACATGAAGTACTGTACAATGTGTCACAAGAAAACAATCTTAGAATGGCTTGAATAAATAAAAGCACTTTAAAAAGTGACACATGCCAGATTTGCAAATATCAGCCTGGGATTTAGCCTACATGCACATGGCAGTGGTTTTTTGCGGCCTCCGTTCCGTTTTTTTGCGGATCCGATGGTTTCCCATTCATTTCTATGGATCCGTTAAAAATGCGGATGCCTCTTTTTTTTGCCTATCCGCGTCCGCTGTCCGCATTTCACGTCCGCAAAAAAAATATGGCATGTCCTATTCTTGTCCGCAGAAAACGGTTTGCGGACCCATAGAAGTCAATGGGTCCGCAAAAAATGCGGTTGACCCACGGAAGCCATCCGTTTATCATCCGCATCCGTTTTTTTTGCGGATGGTTGCTTGGAAACCAGGGTACTTTAAGAAACTGGTTCAAGCCTTCCGTTTTTTTTTGCGGATCCGCAAAAAAAACGGAAGACACACGGAAACACAACCTACAAAATTTGCGGACACACGGAAAGGATGTGGATGTAAAAAAAAAAGGAAGACGGATCCGCGATTTGCGGACAGCAAAAAACAACTGTCGTGTGCATGTAGCCTTAAGGTGAAAAACGGCTTGGTACTGAAGGGGTTAAAGGGTTGCCCCATATCTGACATTGATGTCATATCCTTAGGATATGTCATTAATGTCAGATAGGTGCATATCCCACCTCTTAAACCTCCTCCTATCTCCAGAACAGGGCCCCCGAAGTGAAGGAGACCACACTGCGTATGCGTTGTAGTGCTCTCCATTCACTGCTATGGGAGTTTGGAAAATAGCCAAGCAAGCACAGCCAGCTGCTTTCAGAAGTGCCATAGTGGCGAATGAAGGGAGATCTTGCTGCACATGCACAGCCACCTCTTTATTAACAGTATTGGGACTGCTGGAAATAGCAAAGCCAGCTCTTGACTATTTTTGAACTTCCATAGCAGTGAATGAAAAGAAGGCGACTCTTGCGGGTGTGCTCTCCTTCACTTTGGGGGGGTCCCATTCTGGAGCGGGTCCCAAAGCTGGGACCCACACCTATCTGACATTAATGGCATATCCTAGCAATATGCCATCAATCGCTAAGATTGGAATACCGCTTTAAGTACCAAATCTTGATAAATTCCATGCTTGCGTCACACACTTCTGAATTTCAAGATGCAAGATCCATTACTGTACATGATTTGACCCAGCCTTTATAGACTACTACTGTTTAAACACCTTGATCCTTCTGTATCTAAAAATATGAAAACTACTTTTTACATATTTTCTTTTTTTCTTATCTTCAATAAGAAACAGCATAATAATCATAGCTGTACATTTCTGAGCATAATTTACAGAATGTGAGTTGCCATAATTTTGACATTCAATATATTGCAAAGGAGTGAACCAGAAACACCCCTTGCTCTGAGAGATTATTCTGCTCCAGATGTGCTCTCTATTGGTCTAGGTCAAAAATCAGCTTGTGCAATAAAATGGTTTCTTATGTGCCATCTGTCTGTCTTCCTATTTCCACATCGAGTGCCAATAGATATAAAACCCATAAAACTCCTTTTATATTAAACTAAAATGATACTTTGTTTTTTACAACTGAAAATTATTTCCCCTCACATGGCATATGCATGAAGGTGTCATGGCTTTTTACTTTTTGAAAAATACACAGTTTGTACATTTATTTAAATGGAGTAGCTACCAATTAATATACAATACTCAGCCTCCAGTAGTCATATATTCACTGCAGAGCCCTTACCTAGTTTATCTATCTATCTGTACAAAAATCCAGCAGCACAGGGAAATAGTGGATTTAGACGAATCAATAATCATCCAGGTCGTTCCCAATAATCTGGACATCTAAATGTGCTGCTGATTACTAGATGAACAAGCAAAACACTGTTTAAACAGCGATCTGCTGCCCAGAAACAATAAGGCCTCTTTCACACGACCATATGGCTTTTTCAGTGTTTTGCGGGCAGTTTTTATCAGATCAGTTTTTCCATATTTTGTTTCCGTTTCGGTTCTGTTTTTTCATATGGCATATACAGTATGCAGTAATTACATAGAAAAAATTGGGCTGGGCTTAAAATTTTCAATAGATGGTTCTGCAAAAAACAGAACGGAGATGGAAGACATACGGATGCATTTCCGTATGCGTTCAGTTTTTTTTTGCGGACCTATTGACTTGAATAGAGCCACGGATCGTGATTTGTGGGCAATAATAGGACATATTCTATCTTTGCACGGAACCGAAATACGGAAAAGGAATGCAAATGGAAACACTTCCGTTTTTTTTTTGTGGAACCATCAAAATGAATGGTTCCGTATACGGACTTGGTCGGGTGGTGCAGGGGACGGGCTGGTAGTAGGTATCTCATTTCAGTCTATCTGTGTGTCTGTATACAGATGTAATAATATTTATTTTTACACTCATAATATCTTAAAATAAACAATTACAGACAAATTTAACTCAACATTGTTTAAGTGTGAATTTTAAAGTTTGCTACAACTGTGTATTTAAAGGGGTTGTCCCATTTGGACATCTATAGCATATTGATCAGATAGGATACAACATAAGGGCTCATGCACACGGCCGTGGCCCCGCTGTGGTCGTATTGCGGGTCCACAATACACTGGGCACCGGCCGTGTGCATTCCGCATCACGGTATGGGTCCGCAAATTCGGAGATGCGGTGCATAACGGAACGGAACCGCGGAACGGAAGCACTACATTTTTGCAGTGCACACCATCGATGCCGATCGAGGACCCTGTTCAAGTGAATGGGTCCGAGATCCGCAATCTGCTGTCTGTAGCACGGGCTCGGCCGGCACACGGCCGTGGGCATGAGCCCTAAATGTCAGAACGGTGCACCTCTGGAACTGGCTGCTTTCTCATGAATAGGACCCCACACTGAGTGGAGAGCACACCGCTCATGCTTGGCGTCCTCTCCATTCACTGTTATGGGACTTCTGAAACTAGCCAAGCGAATATGCTCATCCATCTTAACATTTTAAGTCCCAGAGCACAGGCAGAGGCTCTGCTTCGACTTTAGACATGTGTCTGCACATCCCCTGTAAATCATGTGGCAGGTGGGAGTTTCTTCACCTGTGGAGACAAGCCCCCCCCCCCCCCCCAAAGAAGCCCTACTAATGAGACAAAGTGACTTGTTAGCATTAAATCACTCACTCTAAGGGCTCATGCACACGACCATATTTTCTTTACGCTTTTGTTCCGTTTTTAGTGCAGGCCTTATGCAGAACTATTCACTTCAATGGGGCTGTGGAAAGTACACAAAAAAAGTAGTGCATGTCCTATTATTGTTCGCAAATTATGGTCGAAGCACCATTCAAGTCAATGGTTCCGCAAAAAATACGGAACGCAGACGGAATACATCTGTATGCCATCCGTATTTCATCCGCATATTGCGGATCCATACTGTAGAAATGCTATGCCCAGCCCATATTGCTCATGTGTTTGGTAATTAATAAGTTACTGTTTCCGTTTCCAATCCACAAAAACCGGATCACATAGGGAAACCATACGGATATGTTTTGTGGAATAACTGAACGTAAGAGGACCTAAATTAGAGAAAAAAAAACCTCAGATGCGGAACAACGGATCCGTGAAAAACGGACCGCAAAACAACAACGGTCGTGTGCATGAGCCCTTAGTCTGTCTGTCCATCTGTCCAAATCTCTATATGACAGTTTGCCCTGTTGATCTCATCCAGATGCTCATAATATCACAATGGCATTATGTATGATGTCCATGGTAACATTAAAATAAGTATTGCTCACCATCACCAATCCTTTAATTTCTTTCCCATCCCTTATGGATCTATTAACCTCCTTTTCAGGTGCCTCCGGCCTCACTATGAACCATTCTAAATCGGAGCTCCTTCTTTGTAACACTCCCCCTTCTGTTAAGGAGTCCCTTCTACAAAATTTCCCCTTCCAACTATGTAATCGCTATATACCGTACTTGGGAATCTCCTTGCCCTCGTCCATAGATGCAGTGTATGCAGTTAATTACATCACAATGTTTAGACAACTCCGTCGGGACCTTCTTTCCTGGCAGACCCTCCCAATTTCTTGGGTGGGGAGAATAAATGTAGTCCGGATGGTAGTGCTACCTAAATTGCTCTATTTGTTCCGGGCGCTTCCTGTTCCTGTGCCGTTACATGATCTTAAGACATTTCAACGTGATGTGATGCGCTTTATTTGGGCGAATAAACGTCAGCGCATCTCTAAGACGACCATGTGCAGGCACAGGACTCAGGGAGGTCTGTCTGTTCCGGACTTGGTAAAGTACTATAGAGCGGCCAGGTTAGCCCAGTTATCCCTAACATATTTGGACCCGAAAGAGCATCCCCTATGGATTGAAATTGAGTCCGCTCGCTTAACTCCCTTTACATGGCAGGCGTTGTTGTGGTCTACACGTCCGCTGCCACCTTCTGTTCGGGCTACCTCACTCCTCTCCCGCTTTTCCATTTTGCTATGGAGATCGGTCAGATTCAAATTTCGTTTGCAATCGACTCCTACTCCATTATTGTACCTTTTGGGAAATCCTGACTTTCCGCTGGGATTGCATCCTGCTAAGTTTCACTGGTGGTCAGCTAACCGTCTCTGCACACTGCACAGGTTCTTGATCCGTGGCAGATTACTTACCCTATCCGATTTTCAGGAGAGATTCTTACCACCGGAGAGGGAAACTTTTGCAATGTCACAGATATTCTCCTTCCTACGTTCTCATTTGATCACGGATCGTCCTGTTGAATTCACCTCGTTTGAACGTATGCTTACATATTCTTTGTGCAGGAAAGGTTTAATTTCACGAATCTATGGGTTCTTAAATGATCCTCCGGCGGAGGTTAAGCTTCCCTACATGCTTTCCTGGGAGGAGGATTTACACCAGGAATTTTCCATCCCTAGGTGGTTCCGGCGCTCCCAGACCATGACGAAGGGATCGTGGCAGGTCACTTTGGCTGAATCCTCCATTAAGGTCCTACATAGAACCTACATGGTCCCTACGCGGTTACATAGCATTTACCCTGAAGTATCGCCTGCCTGATTTCGGGGTTGTTCGACCCCCGGTTCGGTCTTACATATCTGGTGGGCTTGTCCTCGGGCTAAGAGGTATTGGTCTCAGGTGGCAACTTTATTGTCCTCAGTTCTCCACTGCGTATACCCGGCGACCGTGCCTCTATGCCTTCTGGGTGACAAATCGAACTGGTTAAATTATGCCAGATTTAAACTGACCCAATTTATTCTCCTTGCCGCAAGGATATACATTGCATTTAAGTGGCGAACCCCCACCTTGTAGTTTCAGGCAGTTCTAGATCGGATAAATAAGATAATGCTATGTGAGCGCCTCTCGGCCATCCGGGAGGATAACTATGCATCCTTCGACAGGGTCTGGGAGCCCTGGCTGTCCTCACCTCACGCCCCGGATGTCAGGTACTCAATGACTCTCTGATATAGGTGGAGTTTGGAGTCTTCCTGCATTCTGTGCATATTCACACGTTCTCCCCTCTATGTACTAACGGGTGCATGGCTGCGCTGTTGTAGATCCCTCGGAAGATATGGCTATTCTTAATTGCTCTCGGTATTCCAAATGTCTGTATTTTGCTTTTATTGTCATTATGATTGTTTATTCTTTATCATTGCTCATTTCCTGTCTATGTCACTCTATACTTGACATAACTCATAATATGGCATCAAAGAGACTTCAAATGGGACATATTGCCTAAAAACTAGTCCAGCAAAATCTGCCTTCCAAAAACAATGTAGCCCTCCTTTTCTTCTGCGCCATACCATTTGCCCTTATAGAAGTTTACCACCAAATGAAATCTGTTTCTGTAAACTGCAGAATCAGGGTAATAGATATTGAGTTTTGTTTGGCTGTTAACCCTTAATATGTTACAGATTTTTTTTTATTAAAATGGAAAAGCTGCCAAAAAAATTACATTTTAAAATGTTGTAATCTTGAGCTGATTGGAATAAAATTTATCTTGAAACTTAAAATAAGTAATGTAATAGATGCTGTAATATATACTGTATGTACTTGCCATTTGTAGGCTAACTATAGAAAAGCAATTATTATCTTGGTTTGCTTTTAGTTCGTAATTATTTCAAGTATAAAGTTAGATACTGGAAATGTTTTGGAGCTTTTTGAGTTTCTTAAAATTGAGACTGGCAGGAAGGAAGTCTTTTTTGTATATGACTTTTAATATATAGGATCTAACCTTGCTTCCTCACAATAAATGCACAGTATCTTTTGGAATAAGAAAATCTTCACAATTTCCTGGACAACTCCTAAAGACAAAAAAATATACAATGCGACAGCACTCTGCAAACCATATAAAGTACAATAATGCCGAAGCAGTAGAAAGTATTCTGGTGCTAATGCTACGTTTAGGCCTCTTGCACACGACCGTATGGTTTTGCGGTCTGTTTTAAACGGATTAGTTTTTCAGTTTTTTTGTTTCAGTAGTGTTTCCGCTTCCGTTCCGTTTTGCCGTTCCGTTTTTCAGCATGTCATATACAGTATACAGTAATTACATTGAAAAACTGGGCTGGAGATAAAATTGTCAATAGAAGTTTCCACAAAAACGGAACGGATACGGAAGACATACGAATGCATTCCTTATCCGTTAGGTTTTTTTTTACAGCCCCATTGACTTGAATGGAGCCATGGAACGTGATTTGCGGGCAATAATAGGACAAGTTCTATCTTTTAGTGGAACGGAAATAAAAAAAAAAACGGAAACGGAATTTATACGGAGTACATTCCGTTTTTTAAATGAATGGTTCCGCATACAGACCATATACAGAACGCAAAAAACGGCCTGTAAATGAAAAAAAATATATATGTTCTTGTGCAAGAGGCCTATTTTCTAAATTTGAGATTCTTGGCAAATACATTTTGTACAAAATTATTTGGGCCTGTCTGCCAAACGTCAAGGTGATCTCTATAAGACTGGAATCTAACACTAAATACCCCATTCACTGGTGCCATGCCGGCCTCCATTACATTCAGGGAATGCATGCCAAGCCCACATTTCAGCCATGGAAACGTGCACCTGTGCACTGGGATGTGCTGACTGACCCCCACTTTTTTTTTGCAACCCCTAAAGACCTAATCAAAGAGTAGCAGTTTGCTACAACTGAAATACACTGCAAAATCTATAGATTAAATAAATAGTGCAGCACCCCGTTTGAAAATACCATTAAAGTGGGTCTCCACAGGTAACCTGTCAATGAACCGAAAGGAGCTATATATTACATAAAAAATTGCAAAGTGTACATACTAATTTAAAAGTCTAAGTAGCAAAGTTTACAGCCAGTGACAGGGCAAAAATAACAGACTTAGGGCTCATGCACAAGACAGTTGCTGTTTTGCGGTCCGTTTTTCACTGATCCATTGTTCCGCATCTGAGTTTTTTTTTTCTGATTTAAGTCCTCTTCAGTTCCGTTATTCCATCGGTATGGTTTCCGTATGCGATCCGTTTTTTGTGGCTCGGAAACTGAAACAGTAACTTATTAATCAACAAACACATGATCGATATGGGATGGGCATAGATTTTCTACAGTATGGATCCGCAAAATATGGATGAAATACGGATGACATACGGATATGTTCCGTGTGCATTCCGTAGTTTTTGTAGACCTGTTGACTTGAATGGGGCCTTGGACCGTGATTTGCGGACAATAATAGGACATGCACTACTTTTTTGCAGAACGGCCATGCAGACAAACGGAAACGGAATGCACATGGAGTTACTTCCGTATCTTCTACAGCCCCATTGAAGCCCCATTGAAGTGAATAGTTCTGCATACAGGCCCAACAAAAAACGGAACGGAAGCGGAAAGAAAATATGGACGTGTGCATGAACCCTTTGTGCTCATGCACACTAACTTTTTTTCTTTCCATTTATGTTCCAATTTTTGCGTTCCGTATATGGACCGCATATGGAACCATTCATTTCAATGTATTCGTAAAAAAACGGAAGGTACTCCGTATGCCTCCTGTTTCCATATTTCGGTTTTTCCTTTCCGTTCAAAGATAGAACATGTCCTAATTTTGTCCGCATAACGGACAAGGATAGTACTGTTCTATCAGGGGCCACCTGCTCCGTTCTGCAAAAAATGTAATGCACATGAATATGATCCGTATTTTTTGCGCACCGCAAAATACTGAAAAAGCCATACGGTCGTGTGCATGAGGCCTTACGGTGAACCCTTTTGAGCACCAATAGTTAACAAGTGACATGCATAGTTATGCTATGCCATTTGTAGAGCTTTTTCTGCACAGAGGGTATAGATATGAGACTACTGAAGGAATCTGTGTTAGGACACTTTCACAGGTTAAAGGGAATCTCTCAGCTCCAAAACACCCCTCAAACTAAAGTAAGCAGGGCATATAGTAAGTGATGCCGTCCAGTTATGTGATTTTTATTTTCATATTCTCTTGCATTCCAGCGCTGTTCTACGACAAAACAGCAGTAAAATGCATTGAAAGGACTCCTCCTTGAGTCCTCTATATTATATGAGTAAGCTCAGGAGTCCTCTCAATGCATTTTACTTCTGGCTTGTTGGAGCACAGCATCAGAATGCAAGTGAGTATTACATAACTACACAACTGGACTCAACATCACTTACTCTATACCCCACTTACTCTAGTTTGGGGGTATTTCGGGGCTAAAAGATTCAATTTAACTAATCTGGAAATCAACACACTATGGAGGGTTATTTATTATCCCCTCAATGCCAGTTTTCTGCCAAGCTGCGTCTGAGCTGCCATAGATTTTAGTTTTGCCGCATAGACTGCCAGAGGACGCGCCGAATTTATGCGCATCCTCTGCCAGGGCAGGAGACATTATTTAATACCACTATACAACATGCCTTTCTTGATACCCCCCCCCACACCAACTACATAAAACTACTGCTTATTTAATTAAATATTCAGCGAGTAATAATTAAATGGTATTTCTTACTGTGTAAAGAGTTTGCAAGAGATTACATTTAAGTAAATACAGCTATGCAGGTGGCTGGACATAATCTGTTAACCAATGAAAAGTTGTATATGCTTAACCCCCTCCCAACCAATGACGTAATAGTACTACATAGCAGGAGGTGACTTCCTGCAATTTGATATAATATTAAGTCATGCTGATCGGGCGGGCACTGGTGGATTAACCCTTTCTATGCCACGGTCAGTTGAACATCGTAAACAAAAAAAAAACTTTAAACTGTGCCTAAAGAACCAATTTTTTGGGTCACCTTGCCACATAAAATGTAATATTGAATGATCAAAAAATCATATGGACCCAATATGGTGTTCAGAAAATGGAGACACAAAAACATATTTTTTTCAAAAATGCTTTATTATGTAAAACAAAAACAAACAAAAAAGTAGACATATTTAATATTGTCGTGTCTGTAACAACCTGCTCTATAAAAATAGCACATGATCTAACCTGTCAGATGAACATTGTAAAAAACAAAAAATAAAGACGGTGCCAGAACAGCCATTTTTTGGTTACCTTGCCTCACAAAAAGCGTAATGTAGAGCGATCAAAAATCATATGTACCCCAAAGTAGTATCAATAAAACTGTCACCTTATCCTGTAGTTTCCCAACTGGGTTAATTTTTGGGGAGTTTCTACTGTTGGGGTGCATCAGGGAGACTTCAAATGGGACATATTGCCTAAAAACTAGTCCAGCAAAATCTGCCTTCCAAAGACAATGCAGCCTTCCTTTTCTTCTGCGCCCTACCATTTGCCCTTATAGAAGTTTACCACCAAATGAAATCTGTTTCTGTAAACTGCAGAATCAGGGTAATAGATATTGAGTTTTGTTTGGCTGTTAACCCTTAATATGTTACAGATTTTTTTTATTAAAATGGAAAAGCTGCCAAAAAAAATTACATTTTAAAATTTAATCCACATTTTCCTTTAATTCTTGAGGAACACCTAAAGGGTTAACAAAGTTTGTAAAATCAGTTTTAAATAACTTGAGGGGTGTAGTTTCTAAAATGGGGTCATTTATGGTGATTTCCAGTATGTAAGCCACATAAAGTGACTTCATAACTGAACTGATTCTTAAAAAGTGGGTTTTGGAAATTTTCCTAAAAATTTTAAGAATTGCTTCTAAAAGTCTTCTAACATCCTAAAAAATAAAATTACATTTTCAAAATGATGCCAACATAAAGTAGATATATGGTGAATGTTAAGTAATAAATATTCGTATAAGGTATAACTTTCTGTTTTAAAAGTAGAGAAATTGAAATTTTGGAAATTTTTTGTAAATTTTGGATTTTTTCATAAGTTAAAGTGAAATATATTGATTCAGATTTATGACATGAAGTACAATGTGCAACAACAAAACAATCTCAGAATGTTTTGCATTGCATGGTTGCATTTTACTTGCATGGTTGCAAGTAAAATTGTTCCAAAGTTATTACCACATAAATTGATACATGTCAGATTTGAAAAAAAATGTCCTGGGCTGGAGGGTGAAAACTGGCCAGAGGTAGAAGGGGTTAATGTAACAGTTTATTTTTTTTTTTTATAAATAAACAAAAAATAAACATACAGATGTTTGGGAATTGACATATCAAATCATAGTCAGATGTCAGAGTCAGGTGTCAAAGTCACTGTTAAGGTAGTGGGTGTAGAACCACTGTATCCACCAATTGGCGGCTTTCTGGTTCACCCTTTAACCTCTATGCAGGGATTTGGAATTCGCTGCAGGGAACTACCAGACTGCTACCTCCTGGAGTAGTCCTGGTGGGGTTGACAGCTGACCTATGGGGTCAAAGACAATGATGCAAGGCACCAAACGAACAGGCAAAACACATAGTCAGTAACAAGCAGAGGTCAGAGCAGGCAGAGTTTGAACAAATCTGTAAAACAGGTCTAAGGTCAAGGCAGGCAGCAGAGGGTCTCAACAGTAAAAAGACACAGGTCAGTAAACAAGCAGACAACAGGAAACAGCACACCTAATTGCTCAGGCAAAGAGATATAGGACAGTCAGCAATTATATCAGAAACTGATTAACAATTAGAAGCAGCTGGGTAACTGCACACAGAGCAAGGAGAGGAGGGGAATAGAGGTAATAGCAAAAATTGGAGGAGAAGTAGTTTAATCAATAATGTTCCTAATTGAAGTAGCAAAGCAGGGCACAAGGTGTCAGAGTAAGATGTCAGAGTCAGATGTCAGAGTCTCTGCTATTCCCAACTTTCTGCTCCTGTCTCAACACACAATGCCAGCTCATCCAATACTAACAGAGGTAGCCTAGTACTGGGGTGTCTGATTGGCTGATCAGGCATTTCTTGTTAGTTTCTGTGTGTCAAGCAAGGACCAGAAAGCAGAAACCAATGGGGACCTGAATTAGAGTAGGATAGAATGAGTAATTCTTCATTATTCCCCAAATATATAAAAAAAAAAAATTGGACAACCCCTTTAAAGGCGCCAAATAAGGTAAGAAAAAAAGTCTGTTCTTTTCAGGAACAATGCTGCCACTCAAATTTATATTATACATGGCCTAATAGCTTGAAGTGAATTCATTAAAGTGAATGGGTTTGAGCTGTATGTAGTACTAGACACAAACTGTGGACAAGAGTGGTGCTGTGTCTGGACCAAAGAAAATCTTATCTTTATAATCTGCTACAGCACATTTAATCAGTTTAATTTGTTTGGCCATATTAGTTAGAATATGATACACTAAAATGATACAAACACTAAAAACAGCCAACCTTTATTTATTTTTATTTTTTTACAGTTTTAGCATCTTTAGAATCTGTCACTGACTTTTTTTTTTTTCCAAAGTATGATATTTATTCAGTTACAAAAATTACAATAGTACAAACAATTACAAAATCAACCTTTTTCTTTTTTTTCCCTTTATATCCCCAAAACCACCCCCCACCCCTGAAAAACTACAGGAAGGAGAGAGAGAGAGAGAGAGAGAGAGAGAGGGAGAAAATAATAACAATAAGATAATAATTTATAATGAAAACAAAAATTATTCATTGATAAGGGAGTAAGGGTTGTTCACTAATCAACCAAGAGTTCTATCTATTTTGAAAAGTATCCTTCTTGCCTCTGTTAATATGTATTATCCTCTCCGTTTTTATGGTGATAGTCACTAACTTAGCCCATTCACTAGACACAGGAGGATCCTTGTTTATCCATTTTTTCACGATGGCTTGGAATAGTAATTTTGAAAGTAGCTGTTTTTCCCATTTAGTTATGTAAAGATGGGCCATTGCACCAAAAATACATGCCGACGGATCTGATACTAAATCCACCTTTAAAACTCTCCTGATACATACTAATATCTCCGACCAGTACCTAAATAATTTTGGACAACACCATATCATGTGAACCAGACCTCTTTGCTCCATTGCGCATCTAGGGCATTCATCTGTTGTCTTTACTGTTATTTTTTTTTTTTTAAGAAAACTGGAGATCAGTATAATCTATGCAACAAAAAAAAATGGGACACTCTATGTGATGCCCTCATTGAGACCAAGTTACTGTTTTTCAGTAGTTCTTGCCATTGCTCATCTGATATATTGCAGATATCTCTCCTCTATTTCTCTTTTGCCACCAATTTAATATCAGTTTGTTTGTTTTTTAATAATATCTTATATCTTCCCTTTTACCCTACTATTGTCTATAAGGTGTTTTAAATTTGTTGTTTGGGCCTTCCTATATCTATATAGTTCTATCGGAGAGGAGTTAATTGTTTCTCTTAATTGGCGATATTTAAAGAAATCCCAATTCTGTATCCCAAATTCTCTTTTAAGTGAATCAAAACCCTTTAATTCTCCTTTTTTCAAAAAGTTGTGCCACATAAATCACTCCTTTACGTTCCCAATCTATATATTGTTGAATTGTTTAAATTTCATCCAAATTAATATTGTGCCAAAGTGGGGTGAACTCTGTGTAACTTTAATACCCATAATAATTTTAATCTCCGACCAAACAAAATCCATTAATTTAAATACGCAATTGACTCTTGACCCTTTATGATTTAGTGTTCCTGTTTCCAAAAGTTCTAGTATTTTAAACGTATCAACTTTCTATCCTATTTCTTTTAAGTGCTTCTTAACAACTGGTGAATAATTTTCCCCTACCAAATAACTTAATTGTGCCACCAAAAAATAAATATAAAAATTTGGCAGTGCCATTTCCCCCTCTTTAACTGGCAGTTGAAGAATTTCTAACTTAATCCTGGGATTTTTATTTTTCCATATAAATTCTCGCATTAACCTATTAATAATGTTAAAAATCTTCTGCGATACTTTTACTGGAGATGAATACAATACATATAGGATACTTGGGAGAACTGCCATCTTAATCAAGTTTATTCTTCCAGCCATTGATATCGGAAGTCTCATCCATATCTTCATTTTTTTCTTCAGTTCCTCTAGGAGAGGGGAGAGATTTAAATAATTATATCTCAATAAATCCCTGGCCACGTTTAATCCCAAATATTTAAAACAATCACCTTCTTTCACTAAATGTATTAAAAAATTTAAAAAAAATTATTTCCCTTATTCCATCCCCTAGTGGCATCAAATGTGATTTCCCCCAATTTATTCTAAGTCCAGAATAGTCACCAAATTTCTCAACTATCTCCATCACATGTCCCAATTCTTCTTCCGTATTTGCCAAGTATAATAAAATATCATCAGCGTAAAGCATTATTTTTTCACTTGTATTATTATATTGAAAGCCCCTTAACTCCTCATTCTCTCTAATAAGATTCACTAGTGGCTCTATTGCTATTGCAAAAAGGATTCTGACACTGAATCTGTCACTGACTTTAATGTGAGAGAATCAGTCAGAAAATTCTGCAGAGATTGCAATACCACACAATGTCAAGAAAATGACATTAGTGTGAAAGTCAACTGAGGTAAGCACACTCTTATGTGATCTCTTGGGGCAAAGAAGGAAATTACATCATTTAACTTAGCATCTGTTTCAACGCCCTAAAATGAAGAAGTTAGCAGTGCCCACATCATAAGGCACCAAAGAGATGCATCTGGCAGATGTGAACGAGCAAATGTTGACACAAATGTGAGAATGTAATCTGACAGCTCTCTTTTTTATAAATTCAGTAATAACAAACATCATGGTCCTCAATAGCATTCCAACCAGCATTAGCTTTACTGCACGTCAATAGAAATCAGAGCCTGGGTAAGAAATTGCACAGCAGCATGTTGATAATGATGGAACAAATAGATGATATCAAGAATAGTAACAGTTTTGTCATTTGTTATTGATACAGTAAGAAATAAATGTTGTCTTTCTACATTTTATACTTTTCTTTTACTTTTAAGATTTTTTTTAATATTAACCCCTTTACAACCCTTGATGTACTAGTAGGTCATGGCTGCAAGTGACTTGTGGACTAGTACGACATGCTGATTGGTTGGGCACTGGAGCTGTGTGTGCCCAATCAGTGGGCCAGTCACAGCCGGGCCTCTGCTTTATCCGCCGGCATCACTTTAAAAGCCAATGCTGGCTGATTAACCCCTTATATGTCACGATAAACGCTGACCATGGCATATATGCCTCTCCATCGGCCCCTCACACTGCCAGGAGGCAGATGGCTGCCAGGGAAGCCCCAGGTGTCGAAAAGGCCTCGGCGTCTGCCATGCACGGAAACCTGTGAGACCCGGCCCCAAGGCTTTGTCTCGCAGGCACAATGGCAGTGTGAGACTGACAGTTTTAATGTCGTACAATACAGCATGTATTGTACTACATTGAAACAGGGATTAGACCCAGGGATTAGACCCTAAAATGTTTACATCCCTGTACTGAGACAAAAAAAAGTAAAAAAAAAAAGGTTAAAAAAAGTGCTATATAAAAAAAAAAACTTTACTGTAGAAAAAATGCTTTTTTCTCCTCATTCAATGATTTTTAATAAAAAAGAAAAAAGTTATAAAAATAGACATATTACATATTGTTGCATCCACAATGAGCAACTCAATAAAAATATCACATGACTTACTGTAATGATCCAGAATGCCATTACCACCTCATTTTGTACCCCCACTATCTGTAATGTGTGATCCTGTGTCATCTCTCATATTTATTGTCGCTTGGCATAAAATCTGAGCATAGATAGTTTCTCTGCATAGGAGCCTTCTTGTTCCTTCCCATCCCTCTTTAGAGAGGGAGGAGTTTAGTTAGTCAAAGTCAGTGTCTAGCGTACCCTCATTAGGGAGAGGTTATGTGTCGGCTAGCAGAGCACTGCCTGCTCTGCTAGGCCCCAGAAGCCCTGCCTTTGAAGTCTAGATGGTTGTATGTCCACTCCTGGGCTTGCATTGCCTCCAAAGCTAACCGAGCTTGATGCCAGGACAAGAAGTTTTTAGGATTAAAGTTAGAGACAGACTGCTAAGTTCCAGCAGAAAAGGAAGAGTTTTCTATTTAACATGCCAAGCATAGCTGAAAGAGAGAGCTACCGCATAGCAGGGCTGAGATTCTTGCAGAAGTGTTAGCCTGCCACAGATATTGCCAATACCTGCTGATGACCAAGATAAAGTTTTGAACTGTTTGGTTTACGGTGTATGGACTCCATTTATTCTACTTAATTATCACCCAAGTTCAACTACCCTTGTTTGCACTGCTTCGGACCACATCACGTCTGGGATTCACCCATATCCAGGTAGGAACACCGTCACACGTGTATATAACATCTTAACTGCAACTGGCGTCATGATTACTTGCTCTATCAGAGGGACATATTTCATAGATACCTCCTAAGGGGCAAGGGATGCCCCAAGTGTGCGTAGTGGGCTCGTTGCACTTACCCCTTCAGGTGAAAAAAAACAACTGTGCCAAAACAATTGACATGTCATTACGACCTGCTCTACAAAAATAACACATGAACTATTCTGTCAGGTGAACGCCATAAAAAACAAAAAATAAAAACAGTGTCAGAACAGCCATTTTTTTGTTACCTTGCCTCAGTAAAAAGGGTGATATCAAGCGGTAAAAAATTATATGTACCCCAAAATAGTACCATAAAACTGTCATCTTATCCTGTAGTTTACAAAATGGGGTCACTTTTTGGGAGTTTCTACTGTAGCAATGCATCAGTGGGTCTTCAAATGTGACAAGACAACTTGAAATTATCCCTCCAAAATCTGCCCTCCAAAATCCATATGGCCTTGTGCATGCGCCCTTAAAAACAGAGAAATCGAAATTTTGAAAATTGCTAATTTTTTTTTAACATTTTCAGTAAATTTGGGATTTTTTTAAATAAAGAAAGGTGAAATATATTGACTCAAATTAATCACAAAGTCGTGAAGTACAATTTTAAACGAGAAGGCAATCTTAGAATGGCTTGGATAAGTAAAAGCATTTCAAAGTTAGGGCTCATGCACACGACCGTGTGCCAGCTGGGCCCGTCCTGTGGACTACAAACTGCGGTCCGCAATGCACAGGCACCAACCATGGGGCTGCCGCATGTGGATTGCGGACCCATTCACTTGAATGGCATCCGTCGATCCGCACCACAAAAATGTACTGCATGCACTACTTTTTTGCACACCGTTGTTCTTCTGTGAGGTTCCATGCCTCCGTTCCGCATCGACCTTCCGGATTGCGGACCCATTCGATTGAATGGGTCTGCATTTGTGATCCGGTGCCAGAATGGCCTGGGCCCTTATTTTGCAGACCCGCTGTTTGCCAGATTTCCAAAAAATAGCCTGGTCCTTAAGGAGTTAAAAGAGAGTGCAGCCTGTGCCATAGCTGCAGAGTTTCTGCTATTTTAAACAACAGACACCTGGGGCTAAAGTCTGTGATCGACGTTAATGCCTCAGATGCCATGGTTAATTGTGAACACACTGTGATATAAGGAGCCATTTGTTCGTTGTGGTAGCCTTGCTACCACAGCGACAGTTCCTACAGTATGAAGCCCTGCCTGAGAGAGGCTCAATAGGGATGTATAAAATGTCCCATAGGCTGCAATGATAATCCCTTGCAGTCTATCGACAAGTGATCCCATTTTGCAAAATGAACTTGAGTGAGCCAAAATCCTTCTGGGAAAACATCTTGTAGACAGATGAGACCAAGACAGAGCTTTTTGGTAAAGCACATCATTCTTCTGTTTACAGAAAGCGGAACGAGGCCTACAAAGAAAAGAACACAGTACCTACAGTAAAATATGGTGGAGGTTCATTGATGTTTTGGGGTTGTTTTGCTGCCTCTGGCAATGGGTGCCTTGAGTGTGTGCAAGGCATCATGAAATCTGAGGATTACCAAAGGATTTTGGGTCGCACTGTAGAGCCCAGTGTCAGAAAGCTGGGTTTGCGTCCAAGATCTTGGGTCTCCCAGCAGAACAATGACCCCAAACATACTTCAAAAAGCACCTAAAAATGGATGGCAACAAAGCGCTGGAGAGTTCTGAAGTGGCCAGCAATTAGTCGAGAGCTAAATCCCATTGAACACCTGTGGAGAGATCTTAAAATTGCTGTTGGGAAAAGGTTTCCCTCCAATAAGAGACCTGGAGCAGTTTGCTAAGGAAGAGTGGTCCAAAATTCTGGGTGAGAGGTTTAAGAAGCTTATTGATGGTTATAGGAAGCAACTGATTTCTGTTATTTTTTCCAAAGGGTGTGCAACCAAATATTAAGTGATGGGTGCCAATAATTTTGTCCAGCCCATTTTTGGAGTTTGGTGTGACATTATGTCCAATTAGCTTTTTTTCCTCCATTTTTTGGTTTTGTTCCAATACACACAAAGGGAATAAACATGTGTATAGCAAAACATATGTTACTGCAATACTTTTCTGTGAGAAATACTTCAGTTACTTGAAAAATTTCAGGGGTGCCACATTTACGGCCATGACTGTATATCTGGTAAAGTCTTTACTGGCATATTGCAGTAGAAAAATAAATATACATTCGCCATTTGCTGGAGCACTTATATGTAGAAAAACATTTATTGACGTATATCAGTAGAAACAGAAATATACATTCTCCATTCGCTGCTGCACTTATATCTTGAAAAACATTTACTGACGTATATCAGTAGAAAAAGAAAAAGCGTTCACTGTTGCAGTTATATGTGGTAAAGCATTTAGTGGTGTATTTCTGTAGAAAAATCAAGATATATTCAGCGTTCAGTGCTGCAGTTATATGTGGGAAAGTCCATTTTGCGGTATGGACTGAATTACGTTGTGGTGAAATTTTGTATTTACGTTTCACACACTGCGCGTTTACGTGACGACGTCCATAAGAGCGGTGCACCAATGCAGGTGACTACACAAACTAATTCACACCAGCCCGCATCTCTCTGCGGTATTGCTTACTGGATACTACGGGGACTTTTCTGCAGCACAGAAACTGCACGAGGACCGCGTCTCGCTCTTCCAGCGCTTCAGATCACTCCGCCTCAGGCACCGTTGTATCTTTGAAACTGACAGCCTATAACCCTCTGTTGAAGATCGTTTAGTGGCGTATATATGTGGAAAAAGAAAAATATATTCGGCGTTCACAGTTCCAGTTATATGTGGTAAAGCCTTTAGTGGCGTATATCAGTAGAAAAAGATATTCGGCATTCAGCGCTGCAGTTATACGCGGTAAAATCTTTTTTGAATTATTTTGGTGGAAAGAAAAATTGTAATCAACGCTGCAGTTATATGTGGTAGAATTTTTGGTGACTTAATTTGGTGGAAAAATTTTTTTTATTCAGCATTAAGTGCTGCACTTATATGCGGTAAAATCTTTTTTGAATTATTTTGGTGGGGAAAAAAATTGTATTTAGCATTAAGCGCGGCACAGTAAAATCTTTTTTGAAATCTTTTGGTGGAAAAAAATCTTGTATTCATCATTAAGCGCTGCACTTATATGCAGTAAAATCTTTTTTTAATTATTTCGGTGGAGAAAAAACTTGTATTCAACATTAAGCGCTGCACTTATATGCGGTAAAATCTTTTTTGAATGATTTCGTTGGACAAAAATCTTGTATTCTGCATTAAGCGCTGCTCTTATATGCGGTAAAATCTTTTTTGAATTATTTCGGTGGAAATTCAAAGTTCCACCTCCTCCATTAACTTCCTCATCTCTTCATTATCATCGGACACAGTAACTTGACACCACCCCCCCAACTATATATATAGCTAGGAGCAAATAAAGGTAAACGACACTGCCAGCCTGTTAAAGGGAATTATAGCATGATACCACAATAAATTTGATATGATTTAGCAAGAGTTTAAAGTGCCCACAGATAGCACATAGTGGCACACTGCATCAAGATGAATCAGGCGTGGATCAGCCAGGATTTCCACAAACCAATGCCTGATACATCAGACTAGATCATCCATGGTGCCACACCAACAATTTGACAAAAGAGATCGGTTTCTTCTGGTTACTTGCCTCAGCTATGGTGATGAGCGAGCATGCTCCGCCGAATATCTGTTCGGCTCCAGCATCGCTATGCTCGGCACATGGCAGAAAACTGCTGAGTACCGCATGTGATCGAGCGAAATGCTTGAGTCTCCGCCCCACATGTTTTGTGGGTTTTAGGCAGCCAATAAAGGTGCAGGTAAGTACTGCCCTCACTGTAATGCCAATAGCCATGTTGGCTGCTGGCATTACGCTGATTGGCTTGCTGGAATGTGTCATCGGGTGCTATATAGCACCCAATGACACTTTTTTAGCTCAGACGTAGACAGGGAGAGCATCGGGTAGGAAGGGAAAGAAAGACAGACAGAGCAGGTAGCGAATTTCAGCAATTTTAGTTAGAGGAAGCTTTTCAAAGGTCCAAAAGTCCTTTTAACGACTACTGTGTGTGTGTGTTTTAGATCAACAATATATTTAACAGCAGTGTCAGGGGCATCCATACTAAGGAAGGTACAGATAATACAGGGTGAGAAATTTGCTGTTTTTACTACCAAAAGCTTTTCAAAGACCCCACAATGTCTTTTAATGACTTCTGGGTGTGTTTCAAAGCATCAAGATATTTTAATTTTGTACCTATTTGTGACATATCGTGTACATCATCTGCAGACTGTGTCTTTATAAATCTGGCTCACATCTAGTGACCATAGTGTGTGGCTTTGTGTAAAAAATACAGTACTACATCAGCAAACAGTGTCTATAATTCCATTAATCTGGGTCTAATAGTGTCCATATTCTGTGGATTTATGTGACATATACTGTCCGGCATCCCCAAACAGTTTCTATATTTAAATTGCATTAATCTAGGCATAATATAGTGTCTATTCTATCGGTTTATGTGACTGTATTTTAAAGTGTAAGTGTCTGTATTTTAAATTGCAACAATCTGGGTCTAATATAGTGTCCATGTTTTGTGGTTTTATGGGACATATACCGTCCATCATCTGAAAAGAGTGTATGATGCGCAAATCTAAATAATCCTGGCCTAATCTAGTGTCCACAGCGTGTGCCTCTCTGTGTCGAATACTGTATAACTGTTAAAAACTGTGTATTTTGGGGAAATGTACATTATTTATGCAACATTTAGTGTCCACAGCGTGTGCTTCTATGTGTCAAATACTGTACCACAGGAGAAAACAGTGTATTTTAACATAGTAACATAGCAACATAGTATATAAGGCCGAAAAAAGACATTTGTCCATCCAGTTCGACCTGTTTCCTGCAAGTTGATCCAGAGGAAGGCAAAAAACCCCTGTGAGGTAGAGCCAATTTTCCCCACTTAAGGGGAAAAAATTCCTTCCCGACTCCAATCAGGCAGTCAGAATAACTCCCTGGATTAACGACCCATCTTTAGTAGCTATAGCGTGAAATATTATTACGCTCCAGAAATACATCCAGGCCCCTCTTGAATTCCTTTATTGTACTCACCATCACCACCTCCTCAGGCAGAGAGTTCCATAGTCTTACTGCTCTTACCGTGAAGAACCCTTTTCTATGTTTGTGTACAAACCTTCTTTCCTCCAGACGCAGAGGATGTCCCTCGTCACAGTCACAGTCCTGGGGATAAATAGATGATGGGAGAGATCTTTGTACTGACCCCTGATATATTTATACATAGTTATTAGATCTCCCCTCAGTCGTCTTTTTTTCTAGAGTGAATAACCCTAATTTTGATACCCTTTCGGGGTACTGTAGTTGCCCCATTCCAGTTATTACTTTAGTTGCCCTCCTCTGAACCCTCTCTAGCTCTGCTATGTCTGCCTTGTTCACGGGAGCCCAGAACTGTACACAGTACTCCATGTGTGGTCTGACTAGTGATTTATAAAGTGGTAAGACTATATTTTCATCACGGGCATCTATGCCCCTTTTGATGCAACCCATTATTTTATTGGCCTTAGCAGCAGCTGCCTGACACTGGTTTTTACAGCTTAGTTTGTTATTTATTAAAATTCCTAGATCCTTTTCCATGTCAGTGTTACTGAGTGTTTTACCATTTAGTATGTACGGGTGACTTGCATTATTCCTTCCCATGTGCATAACTTTACATTTGTCAGTGTTAAACCTCATCTGCCATTTCTCTGCCCAAGCCCCCAATCTATCCAGATCCCTCTGTAGCAGAAAACTGTCCTCTTTAGTGTTATGTTTAAACAGATTTTATTGGTTTTGATGTTGAGACAGTGTAAAGTACAAACATCAGTCAATAATAAGTTTCAATATACCAGATCACATAGGCCAAGATAATAAGATGAAGAATCAGGTGCTCCAGGCTCCCGATGTAATGTCGATAAATATAACAGTCTATGCGATATAACTCACAAAGTCCGATATTTAAGCATAAGAGAGAGAGAGAGTCAGAGGAAAGAAAGTGGAAGAGAAGATTAGGGGACAGGAAGAAGGGAGGGAATGAGAAAGAAAGAAAAAGGAAAAAAAAAAAAAAAAGGGGGAGGAGGGGGGGTGTTTGCCACACACCCCATTGGTCTATGAGGCAACCAATGCCAAGAATTTGGCCTTGTCCTGCGCTGCAATCCACTCAGACCAAACTCTGTGGTACTTAGAGGAAGCATTAGACATTTCTGCAGAAATCTCCTCCATCCTTGCTATATGCTGCATTTCCTGGAACCATTCTCGTAAGGAAGGAGTATGTACTGACCTCCAGTGTCTAGGGATCACCAGCTTAGCTGCTGTAATACAAAATCGCAAAATGTCTTTTTTGCGGGAGGCAATAGTGCCCGGCAGGATGGAGAGGAGCGCTATCTTCGGGGATAAAGGAACCGTTTTCTGTGATACCAAGCGGTAAATATCAAAGATTTTCTTCCAGAACGGATTAATCAAGGCACAGCCCCACCAAATATGGAGCATAGTACCCCGTTCCATGTTACAACGCCAACACGTTGCTGGAACTGAAGGGAACATTCTATTCAGTCGCACAGGGTCTCTGTACCAGCGGGACAAGATCTTATAATTCTTCTCCTGAGCAATACAGGACATTTTGTGGGTGTGGTGAATGCCTTCTGCAATTCAGTTGTCTCAAAAGTGGCACCAAGCTCCGCCTCCCAGCCTTTTACAAAGCCTGGAGGGTCTTTGCATTTATCCGCTAGCAGAGTCTGGTACAACTGTGAGATCAGGTGAGTTGGTGAAGACGTTAATGTGAAAAGCTTTTCCATGTCCGTCAAGGACGCACTGAAGGAACACTGCACCCCCTCAGAGGCGATGTAAGACCTTAACTGTTCGTATTCTAGCCATGATAACCTCAAGTTCGGGTATTTAGCAGAAAGGGCTTCCAAGGACATGAGTGGATTTCCAGACAATAAATGGTGGAAGCGCGGGTCATCTTTTGCCCGAAGGCCTAAGAAAAAGTCTCTATCTGATCCAGCCAAAAAGGCAGGAGTATCGAAAATCGGTGTAAGAGGACTAGACCTCCGTATGCTATGTCCCTGTCTCGATGGAGAGTCCCATACCCTAAGAGTGTGTCGAAGTATGGTATTACCGCCGTGTATGAATGGGCGAACTTCCGGGTGGAGCCACGGGGCATGTTTAAGGGGAAGAGGATATTGGGTTTGTTCCAGACCGACCCATTGCTTGGTTCCCTGATTATATGTCCAGTCTAACAGTCTAGTTATAGAAGCCGCTGCTTGGTACATCTTAAAATCTGGGAGACCTACCCCTCCCTTAGCTTTGGGTCTGGTTAATATCGAATAACTGATCCTGGGTCTAAATCTTCCCCAAACAAACCTTGTGCATGCTGTCGTCAGTTTACTGAAAAAGGCTGATGGAGGGGATATAGGGACGGACTGGAATATATATAAAAATTTGGGGAGAATATCCATTTTTAAAACATTCATGCACCCAAACCAGGATAAGTCCTTCTTATGATATAGCGTAAGATCCTTCACTGTTTTATTTAAGAGTGGGAGATAGTTCAATTCGTAAAGATTTTTTCCGTCTGGTGGTATGGAAATACCTAAGTATTTTAGCGCCACCGGCTGATGTTTAAATGGGAAGTTAGTTAAAATACGAGTGAAATCCGAACTTGGGATACTAATATTGAGAAGCTCTGATTTAGAATGATTAACTTTGAAATTGCTTAACAGGCCAAATCTCTTAAATTCTTGGAGAACCGAGGGAAGGGATATATGAGGTTGTGAAATGTATAATAATAAGTCATCGGCATAGAGTGCTGTCTTGTATTGGACTTCGTTAACAGTCAGCCCATGAATGGAGGGATTTCGCCGCAACGCAATCGCCAAATGCTCCATTACAAGGACGTACAACAATGGGGAGAGTGGACATCCCTGCCTCGTGCCATTGCCTATGGGGATAGGAGACGACATGAGGCCATTGACTTGAACCTTCGCCGTGGGGTTTGTGTAAAGAGCTTGTATCCAATCCCTAAACCTCTGACCAAGCCCAATTTGCCGGAGAGAAACCGCCAGAAAGTCCCAATGGACTCTATCAAATGCCTTTTCGGCATCTATAGATAAAAGACATAAAGGCTGAGAGTTCAATTTAGCTAGGTTAGTGAGTATTAGGGATTTGATCGTATTATCACGTGCCTCCCTCCCTCTCACAAACCCCGTATGATCCGAGTGTATCAGGCCAGGCAACAAAGGAGCCAATCTATCTGCCAGAATTTTAGAATACAACTTAATATCAATATTAATTAGTGATATTGGTCTGTAATTTGACACTATAGAATGGTCTTTTCCCGGCTTAGGGAGCACACTTATGCGGGCTTCTAGAGATTGTTTCGGGAAAGGAAAATCAGGGCCTACTTTATTAAAGACTCGGACCAAAAAGGGTGAAAGGACATCCGAGAAACGTTTATAAAAGGCTATTGTAAACCCGTCCGGGCCTGGGCTTTTCCCAGATGGGGAATTGTTTATGACCCGTTTGACATCGCTTTCAGTTATGTCTGAATCTAATAAATCCCTATCATCAGATGGTAATTCGGGTAAAGCGGTTTCGGTGACGTATGCGTTAATCCGATCCTGTAGCGAGGTCAGAGGCATATCCGAGAAATTCCCTTTGATATTGTACAACTGAGTATAATAATCCCTAAAAACCGTCAAGATGTCAGTCGGATTATGAGTACTGGAGCCTCCCTGTGTTTTAATCTGGGAAATGAACGTTTGAGCAGATCTAGGGTGTATGGCCCTGGCCAAAGGTCTGCCACATTTATTCGAGTATTCATAAAAGAAGCGTTTGCCTCTGTCCCTAAACCATTTGTATTTTTGATCTATCAATTGGCGTATAGAGTCTTTTACTTTCAATAATTCGACATGTGTGTTCGGGGATAAAGTCCTCTTATGTCTGACTTCCAATGTGTGTGCCTGGGAAAGTAGATTAGACAGTGTAATTGCCTTTTCTCTTTTCAAACGGGTACCATGTTTAATGAACACGCCCGTAGAACGCATTTTAAGGCTTCCCATTGGATCGGGAGGGTGTATGGTCAGAATCATGGATATGTATGAACTCCTGAATCGACGTAAGGATGTCGGCAGAGCACACTACATCCTTAAGTAAATTATCGTTAAGCCTCCAGTTCCATGGCTTCCTAACAGTATCGGGTAAAACAATCGAGAAGTACACTGGGGCGTGATCGGAGAACAGGATATCTCCAATCGAGGCCAAAGGCCGCCAATCTAAAATGTGATGACTAACTAAAAATACGTCTATCCTACTATATGACTTGTGGGGCGAAGAGAAGAAAGTGTAATCCTTACCTTGCGGATTAAGGACCCGCCATACGTCGACTAATTGTGCCATGTGTAATTGTGAACGGAGGGCCCGTAATTGTCGACTGGGAGCAGTGAGCCTTTGTGCCGTTGAATCAACGGATGGATCAAGAGTAAAATTTAAGTCTCCACCAATAATCACCTGACCTTCCACAAAGTTGTCCAGAAGACGCAAGAACGCTCTGCATGTGGAAATCTGTTGTTGATTAGGAAGGTACCAGTTGACCACTGTAAACAAAACAGAGTGAACCTTAAGTTTAAGAAATATATAACGCCCCTCTGCATCCATCTCCACATCAACAATCGTCCCCTGTAAGGAATTATGCAAGGCTATAGAGACCCCTTTAGACCTGGAGTCAGGACCAGGATTATGCAACCAACGAGAGTAATACCTATCGCGAAAACTCGGGACGTGGTCCTTCTTGAAATGAGTTTCCTGCAGCAATAATATCTGGACCCTTTGTTTATGCATATGGTAGAGGATCTGCGACCTCTTCTGGGGAATATTAAAGCCCCTAACATTCAATGATCCAACCTTAAGTGTTGCCATAATGAGAAGGAAGAAAGGAAAAAAAAAAAAGGGGGGTAGAAGAGAAAGGGGTGGAGAGAAGAGGAGGAGGAGGAAAAGGAATAAGAAAAGTTAGAGGAAAGAGGAAAGGGAGTAGGAGCAGCAAGTAAAGGTTATAGAAAGAGAGAACGTATATGAAGTAGTGAAACAGAAGAAAGAGACAGACCAAAGTCAAAGATGCTCACAGTAACCGTGAGCTATAGGAAATTAAGGTGTCTGCGAAAAGGAGGGAAGTGAAAAATCACATCGAGAAGATGTGAATCCCTGTCAGGGAGCGAGCTTTCAAGGGAGGGACTCCCCCCCCAGCCCCGCGAGAAACCCAAACCCAAATGCCCAAAAAACAAGTAATAGATATCGTCTAGAACCGCTTAACTAAACCTGTGGGTGTTAATAAACCCGCGACCCCTAAGGATCAAGGGTTCAACAATCTTTAACTCACACTGTAAGAGGCTATATGTCTGGGTATACCTCCAAGCCCCCCCCCCCATGAGAGGAGACATGGAACCGGGGGTTCCCACCCCACACACAGAATAGGCGTGAAGGGTGAGACCCCCCAGGACCCATAGTAATATTAGTGAGGCTTACAGAGCTAGGCTCACAACACCCAGAGAAACATAAAATAGGAACAATTATCAAATGGTTAACACAGCATAAAGTTTGGGAGATCCGCTCCCCGCCGCCCAATTGCGCGCCAGGGGATCAGGCCCCCCAAACAGATAACATTTGAGAGAACAAATACAACAAATGTAATCACAACATAAGGTCCCGGAGAGAAGAGAAAACCCCAGGAAATAAGAATAAGAGAGCCAAAGGCACAGATAATGCTAATATTGAATGTCCCAATAGGAACCGATCAAAGGGATAAAATCAGAAGGGCATTTCAAAGGCTCTATAACGTTATGCCTCAGGTGGCATTGACACACTCTTCCAGCAGCCTATCTGGCGACTCCTGTCTGCGGCGAGGTTTACGGTGCGTGGCCCTTGCTTCTCTTTGTGGCAAAGGACCCGAAGGAGTCTCAGAGGAGGACGGAAGAATCGGCCAGTTCTCAATATCAATCAAGGGGATGCCTAGTGTAGATGTAAATGCTGGCAAATCTCTTGGGTGACGTAATGTGACCAGCTGTCCGTTCAGGTGGACTTGTAGGCGAAATGGGAAACCCCAGGTGTAACTGATGTTATGGTGTTGAAGCAGTGACAAAAGTGGCCGTAGAGCCTTCCTTTTAAGCAGGGTGTATCGTGATAAGTCAGAAAGGATCATCAGGGGCGTACCATGAAAGAAAACTTGATCCAACTCCCTTGCCTTCTTCATTATGGCCGCTTTCAGCTTGTAGCGGTGAACCCTACAAATGACATCCCTTGATTTTGAAGGGTCGGATGGTTTAGGGCCCAGAGCGCGATGTACCCTATCCAGCTCTAAAGGGGTATCCTGCTCCACCTCCAAGATGCCATTGAATATAGTGCGGACAGTGGAGTCCAAATCTTTATGCAGTACTGTCTCAGGAAGACCTCTGATTCTAATATTATTGCGCCTCTCCCTATTTTCGTTATCGTCAAGCATGTCTGCCAGATGGTGAATTTGAAAAGAGTGGCACTCCAAGGTGGTGTCTTGTGAGTCCTGCCGTGCAGAGAGAGATAATATAGATTGCTCCATTGTTGTCACTTTTTCTCCCATGGTAGTCAGTTCAGATTTGAGGTGGTTCACCTCCTTTCTATATGCCTCCTCCAATCTGGTGATGTATACCTCCATATCCTGCTTTGTAGGGATAGAGGAAATCAGATCATGGATCCCCTTCAGTGCTGCTGAAGCAGAGGTGGCCGGGACTGCTTCTATAACTGGCGTTGCCCCAGTGCCCGGAGTAGGAGGTGGGGGGGGGGTACTATAACGATTGAGGTGCCAAAGTGATCAGCGTCATAGATGGGAGAATTCTCCCACCTGCCCTCCCCACTCTCCCTCTACAATGTCCACAATGGCGGTTTCCGCCTCTCACCCGAGGAACCTGGAGGCCGCATCATGGTGGTCGTCGACTCCACTGCCTGGGAGCGTGAGGTTACTGCTCCCTCGAGCTGTGATCCGCTGGTAACCGGAGACGATCTGCTGCTCGTTTCAGTTGGTGGGGAAGGCGGCTCCTCCATGTAGGATCCCCCTGACTCTGGGGAAGATGGCGCCCGAGGTGAGTGCTGGGAGCGTGGTGCAGAGAGAAACCTCTCGATGCCCGGTGTCGGCTGCACATCGGAGGAGCTCCGAGGCATAGAAACTGTTCTCCTCTTCTTCGGACCCATTCTGGTGTATTTTGCTGTGCACTGTCACAAGGGTTCGGGATATCTGCAGGGCCGGGGCCGGGAGCTCAAGTGTAGCACGTCTCTATCCCTCCATTGCCAGGCCACACGCCCCGTCCTCTTTAGTGTTAATTACTTTACACAGTTTAGTGTCATCTGCAAAAATTGATATATTACTGTGCAAGCCTTCTACAAGATCATTGATAAATATATTGAAGAGAATAGGGCCGAATACTGAACCCTGAGGTACCCCACTAGTGACCGTTACCCAATCTGAGTGTGTACCGTTAATAACCACCCTCTGTTTTCTATTACTGAGCCAGTTACTTACCCACATACAGATATTTTCTCCTAGTCCAAGTGTTCTCATTTTATATACTAACCTTTTATGTGGTACAGCGTCAAATGCTTTGGAGAAGTCCAGATATACGACATCCATTGATTCGCCGCTGTCAAGTCTAGAACTTACCTCCTCATAGAAACTGATTAAATTAGTTTGACATGACCGATCCCTCATGAAGCCATGCTGATATGGTGTAATTTGCTTATTTTCATTGAGATACTCCAAGATAGCATCTCTTACAAAACCTTCAAACAGTTTACCCACAACAGATGTTAAACTTACCGACCTATAATTTCCAGGCTCTGTTTTTGGACCCTTTTTGAATATTGGCACCACATTTGCTATACGCCAGTCTGGTGGAACATTCCCTGTCAGTATGGAGTCCGTGAATATCAAAAATAAGGGTCTGGCTAGGACATCACTTAATTCCCTTAGGATACGGGGTGTATGCCATCCGGTCCTGGCGATTTGTCTATTTTAATCTTTTAAGTCGCTGCTGTACTTCTTCCTGGGTCAGACAGGGCACTTTTAAAGGGAATTTACTTTTACATTTTGCATTTCATCTGACAGTTTATTTTCCTCAGTGAAAACAGTGGTGAAGAAAATATTTAATAGCTTGGCTTTATCCTCATCGCTTTCTGCAACTCCCCCTCATTGCTATGTAGAGGGCCGACTCCTTCAGGTTTATATTTTTACCATTTATATAATTGAAAAACATTTTAGGGTTAGTTTTGCTCTCTTTGGCAATTAATCTCTCGGTCTCTAGTTTGGCAGTTTTTATTAGTTTTTACATATTCTATTTTTTTCCTTATAGTTTATCAGTGCTTCCTGGCTCCCCTCCTGTTTTAGTGATTTATATGCTTTCTTTTTGTCATTTATTGCTTTTTACGGTTCTATTTATCCACATTGGTTTCTTCTTATTTCTTAGCCTTTTATTTCTATAAGGTATGCATCGATCACAATTTGATGTTACAATGCTTTTAAAAATCTCCCATTTTGTGGTTGTATTTTTATTTTTGAGGACTATGTCCCAGTTAATTGGGCCTATGGCCTCTCTTAGTTGGCTAAATTTTGCTTTTTTGAAGTCCGGTATTCTTGTTCCTCCCTGTAGAAACTCTCGTTTGAAGGATAAATGGAAGGTTATTACTTTATGGTCACTATTTCCCAGGTGTCCCCCAACCTGCACGTCTGTTGTTCTATCAGGTCTATTGGTTAATACTAAGTCCAGTATGGCCGTCCCTCTAGTTGGGTCCTGAACCATTTGGGAAAGGTAATTGTCTTTGGCTATTGCCAAGAACCTGTTTCCTTTATGGGATGTACAGGTTTCAGTTTCCCAGTCTATATCTGGGTAGTTGAAGTCCCCCATAATAACCACCTGATTATGGTTTGCCGCCTTGTTTATCTCGTTTAGTAATAGATTTTGGGGAAATGTACATTATTTGTGCAACACTTAGTGTCCACAGCATGTGGCTCTCCGTGACAAATACTGTACCACAGGAGAAACCAATGTATTATGGGGAAATGTACATTATTTGTGCAACATTTAGAGTCCACAGCGTGTGCTTCTATGTGTCAAATACTGTACCACAGGAGAAAACAGTGTATTTTGGGGAAATGTATATTATTGGTGAAACATTTACTGTCCAGAGCGTGTGGCTCTCTGTGTCAAATACTGTACCACAGGTGAAAACAGTGTATTTTGGGGAAATGTACATTATTTGTGCAACACTTAGAGTCCACAGCGTGTGCCTCTCCGTGACAAATACTGTACCACAGGAGAAACCAATGTATTTTGGGGAAATGTACATTATTTGTGCAACATTTAGAGTCCACAGCGTGCGCCTCTCTGTGTCAAATACTGTACCACAGGTAAAACCAGTGTATTTTGGGGAAATGTACATTATATGTGAAACATTAAGTGTCCACAGCGTGTGCCTCTTTGTGTCAAAATACTGTATAACTGTTGAAAACAGTGTATTATGGGGAAATGTACATTATTTGTGCAACACTTAGTGTCCACAGCATGTGCCGCTCTGTGACAAATAATGTACCACAGGTGAAAACAGTGTATTTTGGGGAAATGTACATTATTTGTTCAACATTTAGTGTCCACAGCATGTGCCTCTCTGTGTCAAGTATTGTACCACAGGAGAAACCAATGTATTTTGGGGAAATGTACATTATTTGTGCAACATTTAGAGTCCACAGCGTGTGCTTCTATGTGTCAAATACTGTACCACAGGAGAAAACAGTGTATTTTGGGGAAATGTATATTATTGGTGAAACATTTACTGTCCAGAGCGTGTGGCTCTCTGTGTCAAATACTGTACCACAGGTGAAAACAGTGTATTTTGGGGAAATGTACATTATTTGTGCAACACTTAGTGTCCACAGCGTGTGCCTCTCCGTGACAAATACTGTACCACAGGAGAAACCAATGTATTTTGGGGAAATGTACATTATTTGTGCAACATTTAGAGTCCACAGCGTGCGCCTCTCTGTGTCAAATACTGTACCACAGGTAAAACCAGTGTATTTTGGGGAAATGTACATTATATGTGAAACATTAAGTGTCCACAGCGTGTGCCTCTTTGTGTCAAAATACTGTATAACTGTTGAAAACAGTGTATTATGGGGAAATGTACATTATTTGTGCAACACTTAGTGTCCACAGCATGTGCCGCTCTGTGACAAATAATGTACCACAGGTGAAAACAGTGTATTTTGGGGAAAAGTACATTATTTGTGCATCATTTAGTGTCCACAGCATGTGCCTCTCTGTGTCAAATACTGTACCACAGGTGAAAACAGTGTATTTTGGGGAAATGTACATTATTTGTGCAACATTTAGTGGCCACAGCTTGTGCCTCTATGTGTCAAATACTGTATTACTGTTAAAAAACGTGTATTTTGGGGATAAGTATATTCTATGTGGAACATTTAATGTCCACAGTGTGTGCCTCACAGTAAATGTACATTACTTGTGCCACATTTAGTGTCCATAGCGTTTGGCTCTCTGTGTAAAATACTGTATAACTGTTGAAAACAGTGTATTATGGGGAAATGTACATTATGTGTGCAACACTTAGTGTCCACGGCATGTGCCTCTCTGTGACAAATACTGTACCACAGGTGAAACCTGTGTATTTTGGGAAAAAGTACATTATTTGTGCAACATTTAGTGTCCACAGCGTCTGCCGCTCTATGTCAAATACTGTACCACATGTGTAAACAGTGTATTTTCAGTAAATGTACATTATTTGAGCAACATTTAGTGTCCACAGCGTGTGCCTCTCTTTGTCAAATACTGTACCACATGTGTAAACAGTGTATTTTCGGGAAATGAAAATTATTTGTGCTACATTTAGAGTCCACAGAGTGTGCCTCTTTGTGTCAAATACTGTATAACTGTTAAATAAACGTGTATTTTGGGGAAATGTACATTATTTATACAACATTTAGAGTCCACAAAGTGTGCCTCTTTGTGTCAAATACTGTATCACAGGTGAAACCAGTGTATTTTGGGGAAATGTACATTATATGTGAAACATTTTGTGTCCACAGCGTGTGCCTCTTTGTGTCAAATACTGTATAACTGTAGAAAACAGTGTATTTTGGGGAAATGTTCATTATTTGTTCAACATTTAGTGTCCACAGCGAGTGCCTCCATGTGTCAAATACTGTATAACTGTTGAAAACAGTGTATTTTGGGGAAATGTTCATTATTTGTGCATCATTTAGTGTCCATAGCATGTGGCTCTCTGTTTCAAATACTGTATAACTGTAAAAAACAGCGTATTTTGGGGAAATGTACTGTACATTATCTATGCAAAATGTAGTGTCCACAGGGTGTGCCTCTCTATTTCAAATACTGTATAACTGTTGAAAACAGAGTATTTTGTGGAAATGTACATTACTTGTGCCACATTTAGTGTCCACAGTGTGTGGCTCTCTGTGTCAAATACTGTATAACTGTTAAAAACTGTGTATTTTGGGGAAATGTACTGTACATTATCTGTGCAAAATTTAGTGTCCGTAGAGTGTGGCTCTCTTTGTACAATACTGTATAAATGTTGAAAACAGTGTATTTTGGGGAAATGTACATTATTTGTTCAAGATTTAGCATCCACAGCGTGTACCTCTCTATGTCAAACACTGTACAATAGGTGAAACCAGTGTATTTTTGGGGAAATGTACATTATTTGTGCAACATTTAGTGTCCACAGTGTGTGCCTCTCTTTTTCAAATACTGTACCACTGGTGAAACCAGTGTATTTTGTGGAAATGTACATTATTTGTGCAACATTTAGTGTCCATAGTGTGTTGCTTTCTTTGTCAAATACTAGATAACTGTTGAAAACAATATATTTTGGGGAAATGTACATTATTTGTGCAACATTTAGTGTCCACAGCATGTTGTCCTCGGTGTCAAATACTGAACCACAGGTGAAGCCACTGTATTTTGGGGAAATGTAAATTATTTGTGCCACATTTATTGTCCACAGCGTGTGCCACTCTGTGTCAAATACTGTACTACAGGCGAAACCAGTGTATTTTGGGGAAATGTACATTTTTTGTGCAACATTTAGTGTCCATAGCGTGTGGCTCTGTGTGTCAAATACTGTATAACTGTTGAAAACCGTGTATTTTGGGGAAATGTATATTATTTGTGCAACATTTAGTGTCCATAGCATGTGGCTCTCTGTGTAAAATACTGTATAACTGTTGAAAACAGTGTATTTTGTGGAAATGTATATTATCTGTGCAACATTTAATGTCCATAGCATGTGGCTCTCTGTGTAAAATACTGTATAACTGTTGAAAACTGTATTTTGGGGAAATGTACATTATCTGTGCAAAATTAAGTGTCCGTAGCATGTGGCTCTCTGTGTAAAATACTGTATAACTGTTAAAAACTGTGTATTTTATGGAAAAATACATTATTTGTTCAACATCTAGTGTCCACAGCATCTGCCTCTCTGTGTCAAATACTGCAGCACAGGTGTAAACAGTGTATTTTGGGGAAATTTACATTATTTGTTCAAGATTTAGCATCCACAGCGTGTACCTCTCTATGTCAAACACTGTACCACAGGTGAAGCCACTGTATTTTGGGGAAATGTAAATTATTTGTGCCATATTTATTGTCCACAGCGTGTGCCACTCTGTGTCAAATACTGGACTACAGGTGAAACCAGTGTATTTTGGGGAATGTACATTATTTGTGCAACATTTAGTGTCCATAGCGTGTGGCTCTGTCTGTCAAATACTGTATAATGGTTGAAAACAGTGTATTTTGGGGAAATGTACATTATTTGTTCAACATTCAGTGTCCACAGCGTGTGCCTCCATGTGTCAAATACTGTATAACTGTTGAAAACAGTGTATTTTGGGCAACATTTAGTGTACATTATTTGTGCAACATTTAGTGTCCATAGCATGTGGCTCTCTGTGTAAAATACTGTATCACTGTTGAAAACAGTGTATTTTGGGGAAATGTACATTATTTGAGCAACATTTAGTGTCCATAGGATGTGACTATCTGTGTAAAATACTGTATAACTGTTGAAAACAGTGTATTTTGGGGGAAAATACATTTGTGCAACATTTAGTGTCCACAGGGTGTGCCTCTCTGTTTCAAATACTGCATAACTGTTAAAAACAGTGTATTTTGGGGAAATGTACTGTACATTATCTATGCAAAGTTTAGTGTCCACAGGGTGTGCCTCTCTATTTCAAATACTGTATAACTGTTGAAAACAGAGTATTTTGTGGAAATGTACATTACTTGTGCCACATTTAGTGTCCATAGCGTGTGGCTCTCTGTGTAAAATACTGTATAACTGTTGAAAACAGTGTATTTTGGGGAAAAATACATTATTTGTTCAACATCTAGTGTCCACAGCTAGAGTTGAGCGAACACCTGGAAGTTCGGGTTCGAGAGGTTCGGCCAAACTTCCGGAAAATGTCCGGGTTCGTGATCCGAACTCAACCCGAACTTCATCCCGAACCCGAACCCCATAGAAGTCAATGGGGACCCGAACTTTTGGGCGCTAAAAAGGCTGTAAAAGACTCCCGGAAAGGGCTAGAAGGCTGCAAAAGGCAGCAAAATGTAGGTAAATCCCCTGCAAACAAATGTAGATAGGGAAATGATGACTTAACATAAAATAAATAAAAATTAACCAATATTAATTGGAGTTAGGTCCCATAGCACAGAATTAGGCTTCAAATCACAAACCAATGGAGAAAGTCGCTTAGTATTATTTCGACGCCAGCATCCAGACAAAGGAGAGAGGTCCCACAGCAGAGAATCTGGCATCATATCAACCACCACAGGAGAAGGCCACTTTCAGTGACTTAGGCCTTAGCACCCAGACAGAGGAGACATGTCAGATAGCACAAGCATTACATTTATACCATCCAGCACAGGAGAAGGCCACTTTTAGTTACTTTGACCCCTGCACCCAGAAAGAGGAGAGAGGTCCCACAGCACATATTCAGGCATCATATCACCCACCACAGGAGTAGAACACCATTCAGTTAATTTGACCCCTGCACCCATGTCAGATGGTACAAGCATCAGTTTTACATCACCCAGCACAAGAGAAGGCCACTTTTAGAGACTTTGACCCCTGCACCCAGACGGAGGAGAGAAGTTTTCACAGCAGAGAATCAGGCATTTAGATCACCCACCACAGGAGTAGGCCATCATTTAATGGGACCCCGGCAACCATGTCAGATGGTACAAGCATCAGTTTTACATCACCCAGCACAAGAGAAGGCCACTTTGAGAGACTTTGACCCTTGCACCCAGATGGAGGAGAGAGGTTTCACAGCAGAGAATCAGGCATTTAGATCACCCACCACAGGAGTAGGCCACCATTTAATGGGACCCCGGCAACCATGTCAGATGGCACAATTATAACATTTATATCACCCAGCACAGGAGAAGGCGACTTTGAGAGACTTTGACCCCTGCACCCAGACGGAGGAGAGAGGTTTTCACAGCAGAGAATCAGGCATTTAGATCACCCACCACAGGAGTAGGCCACCATTTAATGGGACCCCGGCAACCATGTCAGATGGCACAAGTATAACATTTATATCACCCAGCACAGGAGAAGGCCACTTTGAGAGACTTTGACCCCTGCACCCAGACGGAGGAGAGAGGTTTCACAGCAGAGAATCAGGCATTTAGATCACCCACCACAGGAGTAGGCCATCATTTAATGGGACCCCGGCAACCATGTCAGATGGTACAAGCATCAGTTTTACATCACCCAGCACAAGAGAAGGCCACTTTGAGAGACTTTGACTCCTGCACCCAGACGGAGGAGAGAGGTTTCACAGCAGAGAATATGGCATTTAAATCACCCACCACAGGAGTAGGCCACCATTTAATAGGACCCCGGCAACCATGTCAGATGGCACAAGTATAACATTTATATCACCCAGCACAGGAGAAGGCGACTTTGAGAGACTTTGACACCTGCACCCAGATGGAGGAGAGAGGTTTTCACAGCAGAGAAACAGGCATTTAGATCACCCACCACAGGAGTAGGCCACCATTTAATGAGACCCCGGCAACCATGTCAGATGGTACAAGCATCAGTTTTACATCACCCAGGACAAGAGAAGGCCACTTTGAGAGACTTTGACCCCTGCACCCAGACGGAGGAGAGAGGTTTCACAGCAGAGAATCAGGCATTTAGATCACCCACCACAGGAGTAGGCCACCATTTAATGGGACCCCGGCAACCATGTCAGATGGCACAAGTATAACATTTATATCACCCAGCATAGGAGAAGGCGACTTTGAGAGACTTTGACCCCTGCATCCAGACGGAGGAGAGAGGTTTTCACAGCAGAGAATCAGGCATTTAGATCACCCACCACAGGAGTAGGCCACCATTTAATGGGACCCCGGCAACCATGTCAGATGGTACAAGCATTAGTTTTACATCACCCAGCACAAGAGAAGGCCACTTCGAGAGACTTTGAACCCTGCACCCAGACGGAGGAGAGAGGTTTTCACAGCAGAGAATCAGGCATTTAGATCACCCACCACAGGAGTAGGCCACCATTTAATGGGACCCCGGCAACCATGTCAGATGGCACAAGTATAACATTTATATCACCCAGCACATGACAAGGCCACTTTCAGTGAGTTAGGCCTTAGCAACGAGACAGAGGAGACAGGTCAGATAGCGCAAGCATCAGTTTTATAGATCACCCACCACAGGAGTAGGCCACCTTTAGTTAATTTGACCCCTGCACCCAGAAAGAGGAGAGAGGTCCCACAGCACATAATCAGGCATCATATCAACCACCTCAGGAGAAGGCCACCATTTATTTACTTAGGCCTTAGCACTGACACAGAGGAGAAAGGTCAGATAGCACAAGCATCAGTTTTACATCAACCACCACAGGAGAAGGGCACTTTTAGAGACTTTGACCCCTGCAGCCACACGGAGGAGAGAGGTCCCACAGCAGAGATTCAGGCATTTATATCAGCCAGCACAGGAGAAGGCCGCTTTCAGTGACTTTGGCCCCTGCACCCACACAAAGGAGACATGTCAGACAGCACAAGTATAACATTCATATCACCCAGCACAGGAGAAGGACACTTTCATGTACTTTGGCCCGGCACCCAGACAGAGGAAGGTTCATTCAACTCTGGGTTGCACCCCAAGATCCTACTTAATTTCAAAAATTGATTTTCAATGAAGAAGTGGCCAGGAGTACAAGACAACATGGTTTAAGGCAGTTATTAAGGACTACTCTGCACAAGGGAGGGTCAGGTCTTGTGGGATCCATGCCTGGTTCATTTTATAAACGTCAGCTTGTCCACGTTGGCTGCGGACAGGCGGCTGCGTTTGTCAGTAATGGCGCCCCCTGCCGTGCTGAATACACGTTCAGATAAAGCGCTGGCCGCCGGGCAGGACAGCACCTCAAGGCATAACATGCTAATTCTGGCCACGTGGACAATTTGGAAACCCAGAAGTTGAATGGGGCCGAACCATCCGTCAGTACGTGGAGTTGTGTGCAGGCGTGCTGTTCAACCATGTTAGTGAAATGTTGCCTCCTGCTAACACGTTCCGTATCAGGTGGTGGGGCAGTTAGCTGTGGCGTGGAGACAAAACTTTTCCACATTTCTGCCATGCTAACCCTGCCCTCAGAGGAGCTGGCCGTGACACTGCTGCGTGGGCGACCTCTAGCTCCTCCTCTGCCTTGGCCTTGGCCTTCCACCTGTTCCCCTGTGACAGTTGGGAATGCTCTCAGGAGCGCGTCTACCAGTGTGCGCTTGTACTCGCGCATCTTCCTATCACGCTCCAGTGCAGGAAGTAAAGTGGGCACATTGTCTTTGTACCGTGGATCCAGCAGGGTGGCCACCCAGTAGTCAGCACACGTTAAAATGTGGGCAACTCTGCTGTCGTTGCGCAGGCACTGCAGCATGTAATCGCTCATGTGTGCCAGGCTCCCCAGAGGTAAGGACAAGCTGTCCTCTGTGGGAGGCGTATCGTCATCATCCTCTGTATCCCCCAGCCACGCACCAGGGATGTGCCTGCGCTGTGCTGGGTGCCACCCGCTGTGAACCTGCTTCATCCTCATCCTCCTCCACCTCCTCCTCATCCTCCTCGTCCTCCAGTAGTGGTCCCTGGCTGGCCACATTTGTACCTGCCCTCTGCTGTTGCAAAAAACCTCCCTCTGAGCCACTTCTAACAGACTGTCCTGAAAGTGCTAAAAACGACCCGTCATCCTCCTCCTCCTCCTCCTGGCCCTGGCCCACCTCCTCTTCCATCATCGCCCTAAGCGTTTTATCTAGGAGACATAGAATTGGTATTGTCACGCTGATAACAGTGGCATCGCCACTGGCCATGTTGGTGGCGTACTCGAAACAGCGCAACAGGGCACACAGGTCTCGCATGGAGGCCCAATCATTGGTGGTGAAGTGGTGCTGTTCCGCAGTGCGACTGACCCGTGCGTACTGCAGCTGAAACTCCACTATGGCCTGCTGCTGCTCGCACAGTCTCTCCAGCATGTGCAAGGAGGAGTTCCACCGGGTGGGCACATCGCATATTAGGCGGTGAGCGGGAAGGCCGAAGTTCCGCTGTAGCGCTGACAGTCGAGCAGCGGCAGGATGTGAATGCCGGAAGCGCGCACAGACGGCCCGCACTTTATGCAGCAGCTATGACATGTCTGGGTAGTTGTGAATGAACTTTTGCACCACCAAATTCAGCACATGCGCCAGGCAAGGGATGTGCGTCAAACCGGCTAGTCCCAGAGCTGCCACGAGATTTCGCCCATTATCGCACACCACCATGCCGGGCTTCAGGCCCACCGGCAGCAACCACTGGTCGGTCTGTTGTTCAATACCCCGCCACAACTCCTGCGCGGTGTGGGGCCTGTCCCCCAAACATATGAGTTTCAGAATGGCCTGCTGACGTTTACCCTGGGCTGTGCTGAAGTTGGTTGTGAAGGTTTTTCGCTGACGAGATGAGAAGGTGATAGAAGAGGAGGAGAAGGTAGCGGGGGAGGAGGCAACAGGAGGCAAAGAATAATGCCCTGTGATCCTCTGTGGTAGAAGGACATGCGCCAAACCGCTATCCGCCTCAGGCCTAGCCACCACTACATTTACCCAGTGTGCAGTTAGGGAGATATAGGGTCCCTGCCCATGCTTACTGGTCCATGTATCTGTGGGTATGTGTACCCTGTCACAGATGGCGTTGTGCAGCACACACTTGATTTTATCCTCCACTTGGTTGTGCAGAGAAGGGATAGCTCGCCTGGAAAAGTAGTGGCGTCTGTAAACGACATACTGTGGGACAGCCACTGCCATCGGCAGTTTAAAACAGTCTGTCTACACCAGATGGAATGACAGCATTTCAAAGGCCAGTAATGTTGAAATGCTGGCATTCAGAACCAGGGATCGAGGGTGGGTAGGTGGGTATTTTCTCTTTCTCTCCAGTGTTTGGGAGATGCTTGGTGATGATGACAGAGGTGGTGGTGTTGGTGGCACATCCTCTGTTTGGTGGGTGGGAGGTGCTACTGTGACTCCAGTGTTGGAGTAAGAGGCAGAGACAGCAGCAGAAGAGGAAGAAGGAGGAGCCTAAGACCTTTCTTGGTTTTTAGGGTGTTTACTCCACTGCAGTTCGTGTTTTGCATGTAGATGCCTAGCCATGCAGGTTGTGCACAGGTTTAGAACGTTTATGCCTCGCTTCAGGCTCTGATAGCACAACATGCAAATCACTCGTGTGTTGTCGTCAGGACATTGTCTGAAGAACTGCCATCCACTGAACTCCTTGGAGATGGCTTTGGTGTGCTAGGTCCCTGGGTGCAGTGGGCATTAGCAGGCGTATTGTCTCGGGATGGCCGCTCCGCTTTTGCAGCCTGCTCCCTCTTTTGCTGTGCTGTTGCCTCTGTGCGACCACCGCCTCTTCCTAAGAACTAAACATGTCATTAGTATGAACTTGAGTCCAGCCGGGATCTAGGACCTCATCGTCCTCCACATCATCTTCCACCTATTCTTGACCTCTGCCCTCCTCGTCGGTCTGCACACTGCAGAAAGCCGCAGCAGTTGGCACCTGTGTTTCGTCAACATCAGAGACGTGCCACGGTCGTATTCCCATGTCCTCATCCTGCAACATAAATGGGGAAACCCTGCCAGCAGAGTCATCAAAAAGCATAAGAGTCTGCTGTATGACTTGGAGCTCAGGCTGCTTGGCTGCTTTGCAAGGGGGTGAGGTGTAAGACTGATGTGCATGGGCTGCAGGTTCCAACTCTGAGCTTTCTGCAGAGGAATGGGTGGGAGATACTGTGAAGGATCTGGCGCCACTGTCAGCCACCCAATCTACGATCACCTGTTCTTGTTCTGGCCTCACCTCCGTAGAGCAGCATTCGGGCCTACCAAATAACGCTGCAGGTTCTGTCGCCTACCAGCACCTGAGGAAGGTGTTTCACTTAGACCTGTAGGTGGCGCAGAACGGCTACGTCCTCTTCCAGCAACAGGAGCTCCACCAACACCACCACGACCATGTCCAGGTCCCTTGTTTGATGTTCTCCTAATTATTTGCGTTCACCCACCAAACTCAATTTAACTGCCAAAAGTCACCAATTAAGTTCACTAAAAGTAAGGCAGTGTTCGTGTCATAAACAGAATACATTTCTTTAGGTCACACAACAGTGTAACAGAGCAATTCAATGCAAATTCAACAAAAAATTTATTTTTCAAACCAACAATGTAACAACATGTCAGAAATGCAGTGTACACCCCAAATGTGCTAGCTACCACAAAACCGGTGTTTTTCAACCAACTATGTAAATGCAGATTTCCACAGGTTACCTAAAATGACTGGGTAGGCCTCAGATCTGCTATGTAGCAGAAATTCAGTGTTTATTGCAACAAACTACAGAAATGCAGTATGTCACCTCAAAAATGATAAAACAGGATTTTCAGCATTGTATGCAAATGTGCTCTGTGGCCCAACAGTACGAGTTTATTAACCCAACTACAGAAATGCAGCATGTTACCCCAAAAATTATAAAACAGGTTTTTCAGTGTTGTATACAAACGTGCTCTGTGGTACGACAGTACGGGTTTATTCCACCAACTACCGAAATGCACTATATCACGGCAAAATTTTAAAATAGGTTTTTCAGCGGTGTATGCAAACGTGCTCTGTGTTAGGACAGTACGGGTTTATTCCACCAACTACAGAAATGCACTATGTCACGGCAAAATTTTAAAAAAGGTTTTTCAGCGGTGTATGCAAATGTACTCTGTGGTACGACAGTACCGGTTTATTACAGCAACTACAGAAATGCACTATGTCACCGCAAAATTTTAAAATAGGTTTTTTAGCGTTGTATGCAAACTGTGCTCTGTGGCAAAACAGTACGAGTTTATTAATCCAACTACAGTAATGCAGTATGTCACCCCAAAACATGGTTAGCCATAGATCCCCCATAACAGTGTCAGCCATTGTTCCCCCATAACAGTCTGTCCTCCACAGATCCCCCCCATAACAGTGCCATTCATAGATCCCTCCCATAATAGTGTCATCCACAGATCCCCCATAACAGTGATATCCACAGATCCCCCATAACAGTGATATCCACAGATCCCCCATAACAGTGCCATCCACAGATTCCCCCATAACAGTGCCATCCACAGATCCCCCATAACAGTGCCATCCACAGATTCCCCCATAACAGTGCCATCCACAGATCCCCCCATAACAGTGCCATCTACAGATCCCCCATAACAGTGTCATCCACAGATCCCCTATAACAGTGTCATCCACAGATCCCCTATAACAGTGTGTTATTCACAGATCTCCCATGACAGTGTCATCCACAGATCCCCATAACAGCGTCACCCACAGATCCCCCCCATAACAGTGCCATTCATAGATCCCTCCCATAATAGTGTCATCCACAGATCCCCCATAACAGTGATATCCACAGATCCCCCATAACAGTGATATCCACAGATCCCCCATAACAGTGCCATCCACAGATTCCCCCATAACAGTGCCATCCACAGATTCCCCCATAACAGTGCCATCCACAGATCCCCCCATAACAGTGCCATCTACAGATCCCCCATAACAGTGTCATCCACAGATCCCCTATAACAGTGTCATCCACAGATCCCCTATAACAGTGTGTTATTCACAGATCTCCCATGACAGTGTCATCCACAGATCCCCATAACAGTGTCATCCACAGATCCCCCATAACAGTGCCATCCACAGATCACCTATAAGAGTGTCATCCACAGATACCCTATAACAGTGTGTTATTCACATATCCCCCATAACAGTGCCATCCACAGATCTTCCATAACAGTGTCATCCACAAATCCCCCATACCAGTGCCATCCACAGATCCCCCCATAACAGAGCCATCCCCAGATCCCCCATAACAGTGCCATCCACAGATCACCTATAAAAGTGTCATCCACAGATCCCCTATAACAGTGTGTTATTCACAGATCCCTGATGACAGTGTCATCCGCAGATCCCTTATAACAGTGCCATCCACAGATCCCCCATAACATAGTCAGCCACAGATCGCCCCATAACAGTGCCATCCACAGATCCCCCCATAACAGTGTCACCCACAGATCGAGATTATTCTATTGATTGTGAAAAATCGGCAATGAAATATTCGCGTAATGCGAATATTCTAAAACCCGAATATATAGCACTATGGAATATAGTGCTATATATTCTTTTTTTAGAATATTTGTTATTTTTTCCCATCTGAAGTCATGATTCCCCCCTGCGTAAGTTGTTTTCGGGCCAATGACTGTTCACATTAAATTGAAAAAAAAAAATGACTAATATTCGCATTACGCGAATTTTACATTGCCGATTTTTCACATAAGAAAACAAATTGTCTCTTATGCGAAAAATCGGCAATGTAATATCCGCGTAATGCGAATATTCTGAAACATGAATATATAGCACTATAGAATATAGTGCTATATCTAATTTTTTTTAGAATATTCGTCATTTTTTCCAATTTAACGTGAACAGTCATTGGCCCAAAAGCAAATTAACCACATCAGCACCCTTAGCTTAAACACCCTTAATGACCAGACCACTTTTTACAATTCTGCACTACACTACTTTCACGGTTTATTGCTCGGTCATACAACTTACCACCCAAATGAATTTTACCTCCTTTTCTTCTCACTAATAGAGCTTTCATTTGGTGGCATTTCATTGTTGCTGACATTTTTACATTTTTTGCTATTAATAAAAATTTAATGACATTTTTGCAAAAAAAATGTCTTTGATAAAAAAAATGCAATAAGTTTTTATATTTATTGATTTGGGTAAAAGTTATAGCGTTTACAAACTATGGTGCAAAAAAGTGAATTTCCGCATTTTGAAGCAGCTCTGACTTTCTGAGCACCTGTCATGTTTCTTCAGGTGCTAGAATATCAGGATAGTATAAATACCCCCCAAATGACACCATTTTAAAAAGAAGACACCTCAAAGTATTCGCGGAGGGGCATGGTGAGTTCATGTATCATTTCATTTTTTTTCACAAGTTAGCGGAAATTGACACTTTCTGAGGAAAAAAAATAAATAATAAATTTTCCATTTCTGCTAACTTCTGGCAAAAAAAAATTAAATCTCCCACGGACTCACTATGCCCCTCAGTGAATACCTTGGGGTGTCTACTTTCCGAAATGTGGTCATTTGTGGGGTGTGTTTACTGTGCTGGCATTTTGGGCGGTGCTAAATTGTGAGCAGCCCTGTAAAGCCTAAAGGTACGCGTTGGACTTTACACCCCTTTACGCACCTAGGCTGCAAAAAAGTGGCACACATGTGGTATCGCCGTACTCAGAAGAAGTAGAGCAATGTGTTTTGTGGTGTATTTTTACATATACCCATGCTGGGTGAGAGAAATTTTGCTGTAAACTGACAACTTTGTATAAAATAGTTTAAAAAGTTGTCATTTACAGAGATATTTCTCACACCCAGCAGGGGTATATGTAAAAATACACCCCAAAACACATTGCCCTACTTCTCCTGAGTACGGCGATACCACATAAGTGACACTTTTTTGCAGCCAAGATGCGCAAAGGGGCCCAAATTCCAATGAGTACCTTTAGGATTTCACAGGGCATCTTTACGCATTTGGATTCCAAACGACTTCTCACGCATTAGGGGCCCCTAAAATGCCAGGGCAGTATAAATACCCCACAAGTGACCCCATTTTAGGAAGAAGACACCCCAAGGTATTCCATGAGGGGTATGGTGAGTTCATGAAAAATTTTAGTGGAATATAAGACTTTGTAAAAAAAAACTACAAAAAACAATATCTGCTAACTTGTGTCAAAAAAAATCTTCTATGAACTCGCCATGCCCCTCATGGAATACATTGGGGTGTCTTATTTCTAAAATGGGGTCACATGTGAGGTGTTTGTACTGCCCTGGCATTTTGGGGGTCTCCGCAATTATTACATGGCCAGCATTAGGAGTTTCTGCTCTTCTCCTTATATTGAGCATATGGGTAATATTGAGATTTTTTTTTTCCGTTCAGCCTCTGGGCTGAAAGAAAAAATGAACGGCGCAGATTTCTTCATTCGCATCGATCAATGTGGATGAAAAAATCTCTGCCCAAAAATGTGCAAAAAAAAAAAAAAAGAGGGGAAAGGACATAGGAGTGCTTGCGAAGTAAGGCCCCATTCACATGTCCGCAAAAATGTCCGCATCTACTAAGATGCGGATCAATTCAGTGTGAATGGGGCCGGCGGTGAGGCAGAGAGCACACTATGTGCTCTCCGCATCAGCATTTGCGGAGCTTCCGGGTTTCGGCCCCAAAACACCCGGCCGCAGCTCCGCAAAAGATCTCCTATTCTTTACCGCAATTGCGGACAAGAAAAGGCATTTTCTATATAGTTCTGGCAATGTGCGGAACCGCAAAATGCGGAAAGCAGGTCCGCAAAACACATACGGACGTCTGAATGAGCCTTCCAGGGGGTGATTAGTTTCGGGGGGGGAAGTGACAGGGTGGTGACAGGGGGTGATCAGTGGGGTGACATGGGGTGATCAGTGTTGTGACATGGGGTGATCAGGGGTTAATCAGTGACGGGGGGTCGGGGGTGGGGGGGTCTGTGTGGTGATTGGTGCACTTACATATGTTTCCTCTGGTGGTCCCAAGCAAAAGGGACCACCAGAGGAGCAGGCAGCAGGCATATCAGACACTGTTAACAAAAAAGCATCTGATATGTGATTTTTTTTAAACTATTACAGCCTGCCAGCGCATGATCAGCGCTGGCAGGCTGTAGTTAAACTTCCTTCCGACGCCATCGCGCTCATAGGAAATCTCGCCTCTCGTAAGATGACGCGCCGACGCGTCAACGAGGAATAACTGGGCCGCCGCGATCACGTGTATCTGCGTGCGGCGGTCCAGAGGAGGTTAAACAGGGAGGAATCATGACTCCAGATGGAAAAAAATAACGAATATTCTAAAAACCGAAAATATAGCACTATATTCTATAGTGCTATATATTCGGGTGTTAGAATATTCGCATTACGCAAATATTACATTGCCGATTTTTCGTATAGGATAAAAAAATTAATAATAAAAAATATTCTAATTCACTACAGACTACAATATTGCAGTCTTCTCACATTGGCCCACAAGCAAGAAGCAGGTAGGTATACCAGGTAATGGGTTCAGATGGGAAAAAAAAAAAAAAAAAAGCACGAATATTCTTTTATATATATTACTATATTTGAAATATTTGTGAATTTTAGAAGTGCAGATATTCGCGATAAAAATTTGAAATTCGAATATTTGCGCTCAACACTAGCCAGCACTATGTCTAGTAGTAAATAACAAATGCAGCTGGATGATTTATAGGTGACAAAATATAGGTGCCCTGAAAGGTATGAAAGGCTTCTACCTGCTACAACATACCTCTGCACAGTTTTCTGTCCAGGTGTCTTTGTCTTCTCACTTTTGCACCACATGCTGCCTAGGATGGTCCCATTGTTCTTCCCATATCAGCCCCAGTGCCTCTTATGTCAGACATGATAAGGGTAATTCCATCTACAGAAGTGATTTTATAGTTTGATAGTCTGTATAGAGCATAGTAAAAATGTAATAAATTATATAAAATGTATAACATTATAATAACTGTATGTCAGGCCTCACGCACAAGGCTGTATCAATTTTTCAAATAGCAAAAAATATATCCTTGAGAAAAGGATAGCTTCTTTGTGCATTCCATTTTTTATTACTCCGATCATGACAAAAGGCTATTCTCATCCACAAATACAGACAAGAATAAGTGCTTTGTTGAAACTCTTGTATCAAGCACATGGATCCGTGGGAAAAAAATGGATGTGTGTATGAATTCTGTGAGTCAGTGTGCAAAAGCAAGAAAAATACAGTTTTGTGCATGAGCTCTTATAAGTAGAGTTGAGCGAACACCTGGATGTTCGGGTTCGACGAGTTCGGCCGAACTTTCGAAAAATGTTCGGGTTCGGGATCCGAACTCGACCCGAACTTCATCCCGAACCCGAACCCCATAGAAGTCAATGGGGACCTGAACTTTTGGGCACTAAAAAGGCTGTAAAAAACACCCGGAAAGGGCTAGAGGGCTGCAAAAGGCAGCAAAATGTAGTTAAATCCCCTGCAAACAAATGTAGATAGGGAAATGATGAGTTAACATAAAATAAATAAAAATTAAACAATATTAATTGGAGTGAGGTCCCATAGCACAGAATCAGGCTTCAAGTCACCCACCAATGGAGAAGGTCACTTACTATTATTTTGACCACAGCACCCAGACAAAGGAGAGAGGTCCCACAGCAGAGAACCAGGCATCATATCACCCACCACAGGAGTAGGCCACCATTTAGTTACTTTGACCCCTACACCCAGACGGAGGAGAGAGGTTACACAGCAGAGAATCAGGCATTTAGATCACCCACCACAGGAGTAGGCCACCATTGAATCAGACCCCGGCAACCATGTCAGATGGCACAAGCATAAGCTTTATATCAATCAGCACAGGAGAAGGCGACTTTGACAGACTTTGACCCTTACACCCGGACGGAGGAGAGAGGTTTCAAAGCAGAGAATCAGGCATTTAGATCACCCACCACAGGAGTAGGCCCCAATTTAATGGGACCCCGGCAACCATGTCAGATGGCACAACCATCAGCTTCATATCAATCAGCACAGGAGAAGGCGACTTTGAAAGACTTTGACCCCTACACCCAGACGGAGGAGAGAGGTTTCACAGCAGAGAATCAGGCATTTAGATCACCCACCACAGGAGTAGGCCCCATTGAATCAGACCCTGGCAACCATGTCAGATGGCACAACCATCAGCTTTATATCAATCAGCACAGGAGAAGGCGACTTTGAAAGACTTTGACCCCTACACCCAGATGGAGGAGAGAGGTTTCACAGCAGAGAATCAGGCATCATATCAACCACCACAGGAGAAGCCACCATTTAGTTACTTTGACCCCTGCACCCAGGAAGAGAGAGAGGCACCACAGCACATATTCTGGCATCATATCACACACCACAGGAGAAGGCCTCTTTCAGTGATTTAGGCCTTTGGACCCAGACAGAGGAGAGAGGTCAGAGATTAGCTTCATATCCCCAGCACAGCAGAAGACCGCTTTATTTGACTTAGGCCTCAGCACCCAGACAGAAGACAGAGGTAGCATGGCAGAGGTTATGGCTTCATGTCACCCGTTAGTTTAACCGGCCACTTTCATCTGGTTAGGCCGGCGCCCAGACAGAGAAGAGTTTCATTCAACTGTGGGTTTCATAAAATTTGTATCAAATAAAGAAGTGGCCCGTGGCACAACAAGACATGTTTTAGGCAGTTAATAAGGACTACTCTGCACAAGGGAGGGACAGGTCCTGTGGGATCCATGCCTGGTTCATCTTTATGAAGGTCAGCTTGTCCCACGTTGGCTGTGGACAGGCGGCTGCGCTTGTCAGTAATGGCGCCCCCTGCCGTGCTGAATACGCGTTCAGATAAAGCGCTGGCCGCCGGGCAGGAAAGCACCTCAAGGCATAACATGCTAACTCTGGCCACGTGGACAATTTCGAAACCCAGTAGTTGAATGGGGCCGAACCATCCGTCAGGATGTGGAGGGTGTGCAGACATACTGTTCAACCATGTTAGTGAAATGCTGCCTCCTGCTAACACGTTCCGTATCAGGTGTCGGTGCAGATGGCTGTGGCGTGGAGACAAAACCTTTCCACATTTCTGCCATGCTAACCCTGCCCTCAGATGAGCTGGCCGTGACACAGCTGCGTTGGCGACCTCTTGCCACTCCTCTGCCTTCACCTTCCACCTGTTCCCCTGTGACATGTGGGAATGCTCTCAGAGCGCCTCTATCAGCGTGCGCTTGTACTCGCGCATCTTGCGGTCGGCTCCAGTTCAGGAATTAAAGTGGGCACATGTGTCTTTATACCGGGGATCCAGCAGGGTGGCCACCCAGTAGTCTGCACGCGTTAAAGCGTGGGCAACTCTGCTATCGTTGCGCAGGCATTGGAGCATATATTCGCTCATGTGGGCCAGGCTGCCCATGGGTAAGGACAAGCTGTCCTCTGTGGGAGGCGTATCGTCATCGTCCACCGTATCCCCCAGCCACGCACCAGTGATGGGCCTGGGCTGCCACCCCGCTGTGAACTTGCGTCATCCTCGTCCCCCTCCACCTCCTCCTCCTCATCCTCCTCGTCCTCAGTACAGTGCCTTGGCTGGCGACTTGTGAACCTGTCCTCTGCTGCTTAAACAAACCTCCCTCTGAGCCACTTCGAACAGACTGGCCCGAAAGTGTTAGAGCAGAGCCCTCATCCTCCTCCTCCTCCTCCACCTGGGCCACCTCCTCTAACATCATTGCCCTAAGTGTTTTCTCAAGGAGACATAGAAGTGGTATTGTAGCGCTGATAACAGTGTCATCGCCACTGGCCATGTTGGTGGAGTACTCGAAACAGCGCAGCAGGGCACACAGGTCTCGCATGGAGGCCCAATCATTGGTGGTGAAGTGGTGCTGTTCGGCGAGTACGACTGGCGTGGCGTGCTGCAGCTGAAACTCCACTATGGCCTGCTGCTGCTCGCACAGTCTCTCCAGCATGTGCAGGTGGAGTTCCACCGGGTGGGCACGTCGCATATGAGGCGGTGGCGGGAAGGCGAAGTTCCGCTGTAGCGCAGACAGGCGAGCAGCGGCAGGATGTGAGCGGCGGAGCGCGCACAGGCGGCCCGCACTTTATGCAGCAGCTCTGACATGTTGGGGTAGTGGTGAATGAACCTCTGCACCACCAAGTTCAGCACATGCGCCAGGCAAGGGATGTGCGTCAAACCGGCTAGTCCCAGAGCTGCCACGAGATTTCGCCCATTATCGCATACCACCAGGCCTGGCTTGAGGCCCACCGGCAGAAACCACTCGTCGGTCTGTTGTTCAATACCCCGCCACAACTCCTTTGCGCTGTGGGGCCTGTCCCCAAACATATGAGTTTCAGAATGGCCTGCTGACGTTTACCCGGGCTGTGCTGAAGTTGGTGGTGAAGGTGTGTGGCTGACCGGATGAGCTGGTGGAAGCAGTGGAGGAGGAAGCCGAGTAGGAGGAGGAGGCTACAGGAGGCAGAGAATGATGCCCTGCGATCCTAGGGGCGGAAGGACGTGCGCCAAGGAACTGTCCGCCTGGGGCCCAGCCGCCACTACATTCATCAGTGTGCAGTTAGTGAGATATAGCGTCCCTGGCCGTGCTTACTGGTCACGTATCTGTGGTTAGGTGGACCTTGCCACAAATGGCGTTGCGCAGTGCACACTTGATTTTATCGGACACTTGCATGTGCAGGAAGGCACGGCTGTCTTGGAGAAGTAGTGGCGGCTGGGAACCACATACTGCAGGACAGCCATGGCCATCAGCTGTTTGAAGCTGTCTGTGTCCACCAGCCGGAATGACAGCATTTCAAAGGCCAGCAGTTTAGAAATGCTGGCGTTCAGGCCAAGAGGCTCGGAGTGACTCGGGAGATTTGCGCTTCCTCTCTAAGGTTTGAGATATTGAGAGCTGAGCGCTGCTGTGTGATATAGTGGGGCAGCTAGTTGGCGGTGGCGGTGGTGGTGGTGTCGGTGGCACATCCTCTGTTTGCTGCTCGGCAGGTGGCAACATTCCTCTCGAGGCGGAAGCCGAGGCAGCAGCCGGTAGAGGGAGCAGGGAGCCTCAGCGAGTGCCTGGTTTTAAGGTGTGTACCCCACTGCAGTTCATGCTTTGCATGTAGATGCCTGGTCATGCAGGTTGTGCTGAGGTTCAGAACGTTAATGCCTCGCCTCAGGCTCTGATGGCAGGCGTGCAAGTCACTCGGGTCTTGTCGGTAGGACATTGTTTAAAGAAGTGCCATGCCAGGGAACTCTTTGAAGCTGCCTTTGTGGGGCTGGGTCCCTGTTGGCGATGTCCAGTAGCGCAGGGCGAGAGCTCTGGGGCGCGGCTCGTCTGCTGGCCCCCTGCTCCCTCTTTGGCTTAGCTGTTGTCTCGGTCTCACCACTACCTCTTCCTCCTGAACTGTAGAAAGTCATCGCCCGACCTTCAGTCCATGTGGGGTCTAAGACCTCATCGTCCTCTGCATCGTCTTCCACCCAGTCTCCTCCCTGACCTCCTCCTGTTCAGTCTGCACACTGCAAAAGGCACGGCAGTGGGCACCTGTGTTTCGTCATCATCAGAGAGTCGGTGACTCTGCTGTGGTGGTATTCCCATGTCCTCTTCATCTGGAGACATAAGTGGTTGTGCGTCAGTGCATGGTATGTCTTCCTCCACTGGGAAGGGCTAGGTGGGCGCCCTGGGAAACCCTGGAAGCAGAGTCTTCAAACAGAAGAAGAGACTGCTGCATAACTTGTGGCTCAGACCGTTTCCCTGATATGCTTGGGGGTGATGTGACAGACTGATGGGCTTGGTTTCAGGTGCCACCTGTGCGCTTTCCGCAGAAGACTGGGTGGAAGACCATGTGGTGAACGTGCTGGAAGCACTGTCGGCCACCCAATCGATTAATGCCTGTACCTGCTCAGGCCTTACCATCCTAAGAGCGGCATTGGGCCCCACGAGATATTGCGGTACATTCTGCCGGCTAGTTGAGGGAGTTCGTTCCCTACTGTGTGCGCCTGGGGCCGAGCGGCCACGTCCTCTACCAGCAACAGAGGCTCCACGGACACCACCACGACCGCGTCCTCGTCCCTTAATAGTATTTTTCTTCATTGTTGCGATTCAACTCGCACCACAATGAAATATATTATTTTTATAAGCAAAATCCCCTCACTGGAATACTTTCAGTCTTTTGACTGTATGGATTACAGATGGAATGACTGTTATATGTGAGTACCGCTTTCTTTGACAGATTCTAGTATGGGTACATATATGTTTTCCCAACTCCAGCACATTAGTTTGCTAATTCCAGATGTATGAAAGCATGAGCCTAACTGTATCTAGTATATTGAGCATCAGATAAACTAACTTGGCCTTTTTAAATAAAAAAAATTCCCTCACTGGAATACTTTCAGTCTTTTGACTGTATGGATTACAGATGGAATGACTGTTATATGTGAGTACCGCTTTCTTTGACAGATTCTAGTATGGGTACATATATGTTTTCCCAACCCCAGCACATTAGTTTGCTAATTCCAGATGTATGAAGCATGAGGCCTAACTGTATCTAGTATATTGAGCGCCAGATAAACTAACTTGGCCTTTTTAAATAAAAAAATTCCCTCACTGGAATACTTTCAGTCTTTTGACTGTATGGATTACAGATGGAATGACTTGTTATATGTGAGTACCGCTTTCTTTGACAGATTCTAGTATGGGTACATATATGTTTTCCCAACCCCAGCACATTAGTTTGCTAATTCCAGATGTATGAAAGCATAGGCCTAACTGTATCTAGTATATTGAGCGCCAGATAAACTAACTTGGCCTTTTTAAATAAAAAAAATTCCCTCACTGGAATACTTTCAGTCTTTTGACTGTATGGATTACAGATGGAATGACTTGTTATATGTGAGTACCGCTTTCTTTGACAGATTCTAGTATGGGTACATATATGTTTTCCCAACCCCAGCACATTAGTTTGCTAATTCCAGATGTATGAAACGCAGGCCTAACTGTATCTAGTATATTGAGCGCCAGATAAACTAACTTGGCCTTTTTAAATAAAAAAATTCCCTCACTGGAATACTTTCAGTCTTTTGACTGTATGGATTACAGATGGAATGACTGTTATATGTGAGTACCGCTTTCTTTGACAGATTCTAGTATGGGTACATATATGTTTTCCCAACCCCAGCACATTAGTTTGCTAATTCCAGATGTATGAAAGCATGAGGCCTAACTGTATCTAGTATATTGAGCGCCAGATAAACTAACTTGGCCTTTTTAAATAAAAAAATTCCCTCACTGGAATACTTTCAGTCTTTTGACTGTATGGATTACAGATGGAATGACTTGTTATATGTGAGTACCGCTTTCTTTGACAGATTCTAGTATGGGTACATATATGTTTTCCCAACCCCAGCACATTAGTTTGCTAATTCCAGATGTATGAAAGCATGAGCCTAACTGTATCTAGTATATTGAGCGCCAGATAAACTAACTTGGCCTTTTTAAATAAAAAAATTCCCTCACTGGAATACTTTCAGTCTTTTGACTGTATGGATTACAGATGGAATGACTGTTATATGTGAGTACCGCTTTCTTTGACAGATTCTAGTATGGGTACATATATGTTTTCCCAACCCCAGCACATTAGTTTGCTAATTCCAGATGTATGAAAGCATGAGGCCTAACTGTATCTAGTATATTGAGCGCCAGATAAACTAACTTGGCCTTTTTAAATAAAAAAATTCCCTCACTGGAATACTTTCAGTCTTTTGACTGTATGGATTACAGATGGAATGACTGTTATATGTGAGTACCGCTTTCTTTGACAGATTCTAGTATGGGTACATATATGTTTTCCCAACCCCAGCACATTAGTTTGCTAATTCCAGATGTATGAAACGCAGGCCTAACTGTATCTAGTATATTGAGCATCAGATAAACTAACTTGGCCTTTTTAAATAAAAAAATTCCCTCACTGGAATACTTTCAGTCTTTTGACTGTATGGATTACAGATGGAATGACTGTTATATGTGAGTACCGCTTTCTTTGACAGATTCTAGTATGGGTACATATATGTTTTCCCAACCCCAGCACATTAGTTTGCTAATTCCAGATGTATGAAACGCATGAGCCTAACTGTATCTAGTATATTGAGCGTCAGATAAACTAACTTGGCCTTTTTTAAATAAAAAAATTCCCTCACTGGAATACTTTCAGTCTTTTGACTGTATGGATTACAGATGGAATGACTGTTATATGTGAGTACCGCTTTCTTTGACAGATTCTAGTATGGGTACATATATGTTTTCCCAACCCCAGCACATTAGTTTGCTAATTCCAGATGTATGAAACGCATGGCCTAACTGTATCTAGTATATTGAGCATCAGATAAACTAACTTGGCCTTTTTTAAATAAAAAAATTCCCTCACTGGAATACTTTCAGTCTTTTGACTGTATGGATTACAGATGGAATGACTGTTATATGTGAGTACCGCTTTCTTTGACAGATTCTAGTATGGGTACATATATGTTTTCCCAACCCCAGCACATTAGTTTGCTAATTCCAGATGTATGAAGCATAGGCCTAACTGTATCTAGTATATTGAGCGCCAGATAAACTAACTTGGCCTTTTTAAATAAAAAAATTCCCTCACTGGAATACTTTCAGTCTTTTGACTGTATGGATTACAGATGGAATGACTGTTATATGTGAGTACCGCTTTCTTTGACAGATTCTAGTATGGGTACATATATGTTTTCCCAACCCCAGCACATTAGTTTGCTAATTCCAGATGTATGAAACGCAGGCCTAACTGTATCTAGTATATTGAGCGCCAGATAAACTAACTTGGCCTTTTAAATAAAAAAATTCCCTCACTGGAATACTTTCAGTCTTTTGACTGTATGGATTACAGATGGAATGACTGTTATATGTGAGTACCGCTTTCTTTGACAGATTCTAGTATGGGTACATATATGTTTTCCCAACCCCAGCACATTAGTTTGCTAATTCCAGATGTATGAAGCATGCAGGCCTAACTGTATCTAGTATATTGAGCGTCAGATAAACTAACTTGGCCTTTTTAAATAAAAAAATTCCCTCACTGGAATACTTTCAGTCTTTTGACTGTATGGATTACAGATGGAATGACTTGTTATATGTGAGTACCGCTTTCTTTGACAGATTCTAGTATGGGTACATATATGTTTTCCCAACCCCAGCACATTAGTTTGCTAATTCCAGATGTATGAAACATAGGCCTAACTGTATCTAGTATATTGAGCGCCAGATAAACTAACTTGGCCTTTTTAAATAAAAAAATTCCCTCACTGGAATACTTTCAGTCTTTTGACTGTATGGATTACAGATGGAATGACTGTTATATGTGAGTACCGCTTTCTTTGACAGATTCTAGTATGGGTACATATATGTTTTCCCAACCCCAGCACATTAGTTTGCTAATTCCAGATGTATGAAAGCATGAGCCTAACTGTATCTAGTATATTGAGCGCCAGATAAACTAACTTGGCCTTTTTAAATAAAAAAATTCCCTCACTGGAATACTTTCATGGCTTTTCACTGTATGGATTACAGGTGGACTGAGTATTAGTAGGGGTGACACAAGCACACCCAAGTCCCTGATGTAGGATTTCTATGGCACAGACCACTATTACAAGTGATTAATGGACGTTGGGAGAGATTGTGCTGCAGCACTAGTCCCAAGATAGCCGCCGCCTATCAGCCCAGTAACATGTGCCACAAAATGGTCTGCACAACCTTTAAAAAAATAGCCTTGGACTGTGCTGCTAAATCGCTATTGGTCTGAATCCCAGGTGTAGATGTCTGACTTGTTTGGAGCTTTGGAATGCACACTGTGGCAGCTTCTGCTGCAGCACTACAAGTCGCAAAATGGCGGCGGCGGTCAGCTAGGTACATGTGGATGGAAAAATCACTCTGGCCACTCTAAAAATAGCCAATCCCTATCAAAAAAGCAGCTCAGCTGCAGTTGTTCAGATGAATCACAGGTGGAGGAGAGAAATTTGCTTCCAGTTATTCAATTATCCCTGCCTATTCTCGCCCTAGCATCAGCTGCGTCTATCCCTGTTCTATTCACATCGGGAGTGAGCACGTCCCGACGTGCGCACAAGCTTATAAAGAGGCTGAGTCACATGCTGCACTTGGCCAATCACAGCCTTGCCAATAGTAGGCATGGCTGCGATGGCATCTTAGGGCAAGTAGTATGATGCATGTTGATTGGCTGCTTTGCAGCCTTTCAAAATGCGCCAAAATACATGCCGAACGACGAACCCGAACCCGAACTTTTACGAAAAAGTTCGGGTTCGGGTCCGTGTCACGAACACCCCAAAATTCGGTACGGACCCGAACTATGCTCGAACTGTTCGCTCAACACTACTTATAAGCAATGAATGATACAAGTGGGCACAACATAAAATTGCCCTCAGTCTACAGGACTTTCTGAATGTTCATGAATCAAACAATGTTGTAAAAATCCTGAGGGCAAAAGAGGGACTAATTTCCTACTGATCTATTCTGTTTTTAGTTGATGAAATACTCAGGGGTGGGGTTTAGGCACTTGGTTTAACAATCTTTTTATCCTACTGCAGAAAGGGGAGAGGAAGAAGGCTCCTTCTGCAACCTGTTATCTTATGGCCTGACACAGGCTTTTTTGGACAAAGGGAGACAAAATGACTGATCTACTGGGACACATACTGTACAGATTTGTTATACATATTTCTCAGTTTTAAATGCAATATGATGCAAAGTAGGATTGAAGGAGACTAAGAGATGAATTACTGGGATTTTGTGGTTTTTCTGGGAATTTATATATTGTGTGCTCCTTGAAATATATAAGAAATAAAATATATAATGGTATAAAATTGTAATTAAATGTGATCTAATAACCATGCTTTGTATTGTGTCTTTCCTATGAGATTCATGCTGCAGTGCCTTCATAGGGGATAATACATCTTTGTACAAATGTGACCTGTTATTGTCCTATAAAGAAAGATACAATATTATCCATGTGTTTCCATTTTTCCCAGCAGATCATTTTCATTGTACTCCTAGTTCGCATTTGTTTACTAAAGTGAATTTAGTTGAAAGTTATTATTGTACCCAGTGAAGCATACTGCTATTTATTGTTTTGCAGATATTGGGACAAAGTGTTCTTATGCCTACGTTTATTTTCCCCTGTCCTCATTATTATATGAAATATATTTGTATTGAGGGAAGATAGCAAAGTCAGTAGAATATTGAATATCTTTTTTATACTTTACATGCTATTGCTTATTGTACATTATATTATTCTTTTTTTTTTTATTGAGGATGAAAAAAATGGGTCATTTACAGATCTGAATGGAAGAGAGTTACATGGAGAAAAGTAGTTGCTATAATATCTCCCGTCTGTTCAACTATTGTATTATTTCCATTTTTATTTTACAGTAGCTCTAAAATAGCTGTTTGCTCAGTTGCAAAACTAATGGGAACCAAATAATAAGCCTAAATTGAGGGGAAGTGGTGAAAAGTCGTGAGCTTAACATTTTTGGTGTGACTTGCATACTCTTTTAGGACTATTCCGTGATTATATCCTCAGGAAAATAAATGCTTGGTGGCAGTTAAACACACTGCACCCCTTCTGTTGAGCTATTAGCACCTGAACTTAACAGTTCTGTTCAATGTACACTGGACGGAGCTTGTAACTGTATTACTGCTCCTATTCACTTCAATGGGAGCAGAACTGCACTTTCCAGCTCTGCCCACTACACAGTGGAAAGAACTGTGCATTTCCAGCACTCAGTGGCATAGCATGGGTTGCCAGCGCCCTCCCCCCCAACCAGTGGACACGCCTCTTTTTACCAATTGTGCACACCATGGCTTATGCCTGTTTTGAGTTCTGGGGCCGCAGTGAAAATTGTCTACATTGTTGTGGTGAGAGGCCCTAGAATTCAGAACAGGCACAGTGTTACCTGGGGCCCGTCTTCGGAGTTGTGGGCCTACAGAGGCCCTCAGTGGCTTAAAGGGGCCTCAGTGGCCAATTCTAGCCTTTCGGCTGTCCATGCTGTGGAAAATTCTCAGTGCAACAACTCTCCCAACCCTACTGTTAAAGAGATATTTGGATTGATATTACATACATCTCTACAAAACATGCAGCATAATACAGCGCACATACATCTTACATCCAGTGACGTCTCATCTGATGTAGATGTTCTCCTTCCTCATCTTCTCCTTTCGGAGATCAGGCCACCATGATTATTTCTTCCAGTCGTACTTAATTTCTGCAGAGTTTACCAAACAGACATCTTAGTTTCCTCACTTTTCTAGTATCCTCCCTCTTCTTGTGCCCCAACATTGTCATCCTGCTGCTACCCCCAATACTGTGCCCACTGTGCACCCCAATACTATACTGCAGACAACAGTACCATGCAGATAATCCCCTGAATAGTAATAGTGCTTCCATACTGTCCTCAATAGTAATAGTCCCCCTACAGTACCTCCAATAGCAACCCCATTAGCAATGCCCTCCATATTGTGCTCAATAATAATTCACCCACAGCACCCCTAATATTAATAATGCCCCCATATGGACTCTAGTAGAAATAAGGCACCCTATAGTATTACCAGCAGTAACAAGACTCCTCGATAAGGCCTTTATAGAGCGCACAGAAGTAACAAGGCTTATCTATAGGGCACCCCTATAGTGTCCCCAGTAGTTATAATGCCCTCTGTACTAGCCCCAGTATTTATAAAGCCCCACTGCAGTGCCCCCTGTATTATAATGCCCCATCACCCCATAGTGTCTATATGTATAATGCCCTCTGCATTATTAGTACATAATGGCCCCTGTTTATTAATATATATAATTCCCCCTCCGCAGTATATAAAATGCTCTCCCCCATTCCCGTTGTGCCCCCAATACTGCATGCATTAGCAAATGCATACATAAACAAAAAAGAAATCACCAGTAATCCTTTCTTTGTCATTGCCTATGGCCTGAGTTCCAGCATCCTGGTGCAGGCAGTCACACTGTGCCTTCCTGCGCCACGTCATCCTTCAAGTCCGGGCGTCCGGACGTTGAAGCCTATGAGGCTGAACTGCAGGAAAATAGGAATCTACTCTGCTGCCTGGTGTCCCCTGCAGTTTGGTGCCTGGGGCAACCGTGCCCCCACACACACGCTACACCACTGCCAGCACTGACATCCACTGTCAGAGTTACAGTATCTCACAAAAGTGAGTTCACCCTTCACATTTTTGTAAGTATTTTATTATATCTTTTCATGGGACAACACTGAAGATATTGCACTTTGATACAATGTAAAGTAGCCAGTGTACAGCTTGTATAACAGTGTAAATTTGTTGCCCCCTCAAAATAAGTCAACACACAGCCATTAATGTATGTCAACAAAAGTGAGTACACCTCTTAGTGAAAATTGCCAAATTGTGCTCAATTAGCCATTTTCCCTCCCCTGTGTCATGTGACTCATTGTTACAAGATCTCAGGTGTGAATGGGAAGGAGATGTGCTAAATTTAGTGTTGTCGCTCTTACACTCTCTCATAATGGTCACTGGAATTTCAACATGGCACCTCATGCCAAAAAACTCTCTGAGGATCTGAAAAAAAGAATTGTTGCTCTACATAAAGATGGACTAGGGCAGGGATGGGCAAAATGCGGCTCTCCAGCTGTTGAAAAACTACAATTCTCACCATGCCCTGCTGTAGGCTGATAGCTGTAAGCAGTCTTTGCATGCTGGGAGTTGTAGTTTTGCAACGGCTGGAGAGCCGCAGTTTGCCCATCCCTGGACTAGGCTATGGTCATGGGGAGCCGGCGATGCGCTTTTCCCCTGCAGCACCACCGGCATCCCCAATTCTTGTCTCCATGGTGATAATGGGGCGGGGAGGACCCGGCTGCTCACAATTCCTCAGCGTGGTCGGCGTCCTCCATCCCCTAGACAACAAGCAGGTGGGGAACTGAGTGCCAATTTTAATGAGTCGGCGCTTAGCTTGTATTTGACTCTGACTGGGTTCTACCCCCTGTATTGACGCAATCTCTGGGCTCCTGACCTCGGCATTTATTTGACCCTGACCTGGTGTTGCCCCTGGTACTGAAGCGACCTCCTGGCTTTTAACCTCGGCTTGTAATCACTTGGCATTGACCTTGGCCCATTGCTTCTATTGCTATTCTGTGCCAGCCTAGGAAGCCTTGCTTCTGTGTGATCTGTCTCACTATTTTGTACTGACACGACCTCCTGGCTTTTGACCTCAGCTTGTACTCATTTTGCTATTCCTTTCGTTAGGCCCCTGCATGTATGTAAGCTAGGGACTGCCGCCCAGTTGTACGCCGTCGTTAGGATGGACCATGCAAGTAGGTAGGGATAAAGGTGTGGGGGAAGTTTAGGGCTGCACTTATCCCTACCTCCCGTGACAGAATCCCAGGCCTTACCTAAAATCATGGACCCTATGCAAGTCCTTATGGATCAGGTACATAGTTTCACCCAAATGGTACAGAACTTGGCTACAGCAGCAGGAATTGCTTCAGGTCCCACCTGTAGTGGCCTCCTCCACTCAGAATCTTAAACCTCATGTTAAGCTGCCGGATCGTTTTTCAGGGGATAAGAATCATTTTTTGACATTTAAAGAGAGCTGTAAGCTTTATTTTCCTTTATGTCCAAACTCTTTGTATTCCGAACAACAGAGAGTAGGCATTATTAACTCTTTGTTGCAGGGAGACCCGCAAGAAATGGCTTACTCTCTCCCTATGGATTCCCCTTGCCTAACTACTGCTGAAGTGTTTTTTCAGGCCTTAAGTGTACTCTACGATGAACCCGATAAGTTAGCTGTAGCAGAGTCTCAATTAAAGTCTCTTAGTCAGGAAGACAGACCTGTGGAAGAACATTGCACCATATTCCGGAAATGGTGCATTTCCTCTGGTTGAAAAGATCCAGCGCTTAGATGTCAGTTCAGGTTAGGGCTCTCTGAGGACTTGAAGGATATATTGGTCAGTTATCCCCTCCCTGACACCTTAGAACAGACGATGACTTTAGTTGGACCGACGAATTAGGGAAAGACAAAGAGAACAACTGACGTCTCCACAGGTGGTGGTGAAACCTGACTCTTCACCCTTGAGAGTCCAAATGGATAATCATTCAGAAGAGCCAGCTCCGAATGACCAGGAGGGAGCTGAGACATCAAAAGGGTGCCTGCTTTTATTGAGGAGAATTAGATCACTGGTTATGGCAATGTCTGAAAATTTCTCCTTCCAGGAGATCTCCACGTCCTGACGCCCAGAAGGATAAGGTACTCCCCAAGGTGGAGAAAGTATCACCTGTGGTTATTTCTTTTGGCTCTTTTGGCTCTAGTAAGGGTTTTGAAAAGGCACTTATTGATTCTAGGTCCGCCCCTAATTTTATTGACCATAATTTTGCTCTTTCCCTTGGTGTGCCGTTGTCTCATCAATGGCTAACCCCATTCATATTTTTGCTATTAGTGGGCGGGACAGTAGAATATTGTACTCCGGAAGTGCCCTTGACTGTGGGGGCCTGTCATGTGGAGTCATGTCTTTTTTGATTCTAAAGAATTTACAGGTTCATAATCTAGTGATCAACGGATGAATTAGAGAAATCGGGGGTGAAATGTGATTCATAATGTCTATCTGTGATTCAGGCTGGAGTCACTGGGGAGTCAAACTCTCTTCCCACATACATTAGTGACTTTGCTGATGTTTTTTCCATGTCCGAGGCTGATTTCCTTCTCCCTCATAGACCATATAACTGTGCCATCAATCTTGAGACGGGATCCAAGTACCCTAGGGGTCGTATTTTTAATTTGTCCGGTCCAGAACAGAAGTCTATGAGGGTCTACTTGAAGGAGAGCCTACAAAAAGGACATATTAGACCCTCGGTGTCTCCTATGGGGGCTAGGTTTTTCTTTGTTGCCAAAAAAGAAGGAGGATTGAGACCGTGTATTGAATATAGAGATGTAAATAAGATTACTATTAAGAATCAGTACTCTTTGCTGTTGATTCCAGACCTGTTTAACCAAGTTCTTGGAGCTCACTGGTTGACTAAACTTGATCTCAAGGGGGCCTTTAATCTTATTCGAATTAAGGAGGAGAATGGGTGGAAAACGGCCTTTAATACTCCTGAGGGTAATTATGAATATTTGGTGATGCCGTTTGGTTTAAGTAATGCTCTGGCGGTTTTCCAAAATGTTGTCAATTACATTTTTAGACAATTTATTGTAAAATCGTGATTGTTTATTTGTATGATATTCTGATTTATTCCCCTAACTGGGATTCTCACGTGGTTCACACTAGACAGGTGCTGAAGGTTCGTAACCGATTATTCGTTAAGGGTGAGAAGTGTATTTTTGGAGTGCAGGAAATTTCATTTTTTGGATATATTCTCGCACCTCAATCCTTTAAGATGGATCTGAGGAAGGTGCAGGCTATTTTGGAATGGGTGAGACCCTCCTCTCTTAAAGTGTTAGAAGGCTTCCTGAGTTTCGCTAATTATTACCAGAAGTTTATTAAGAACTTTTCTACTATTGCCAAGCCTCTCACTGACCTAACCAAGAAGGAGGCAGATCTAGTGAATTGGTTGCCAGAGGCCATAGAGGCTTTTGAAACACTCAAGAGGTGTTTTGTTAATGCCCCTGTATTAGTTCAACCGGATCAAGAGCAGCCTTTTGTGGTGGAGCTTCATGCTTCCGAGGATGGGGTAGGGGCAGTACTCTCCCCGGGGTCATCAGCTCTCACTAACCTGAGGCCCTGTGCTTTCTTTTCTCGTATGTTCTCTTCTACTGAGAGAAATTATGACATTGATAATCAAGAGTTACTTGCTATTAAATGGGCTTTTGAGGAATGGCGTCATTTGTTGGAGGATACTCAACATCGTATTACAGTACAGTAATTACTGATCATAAAAATTAAATGTTTTCGGAATCTGCTAAACATTTGAATCCCAGACAGCCTAGGTGGGCATTATTCTTTACACGCTTTTATTTTTGCATTACTTTCAGGCCAGGAAGTAAAAATGTCTAAGTGGATGCCCTATACCAGAGTCTTTGTGCTTTTCAGTCTCCTGATACTTCACCAGAATCTATTATGCCGGCAGGTATCATTGTGGCTTCGGTCTCCTCCGATTTGACGATCGAAATTACTGCGGGACAACACTTGGCTCCAGTACAATCTCCTAAAGATAAGTTGTTTGTCCCTGGTCATTTGCGTCTCCGACTGCTAAGTGAGTGCCACAATTCTGTTTTAGTGGGCATCCGGGCATTAATGCCACCAAGGAACTAGTGACCATGTTTTACTGGTGGCTCACATTGTCTAGAGACGTCCAGTCATATGTATCCTCTTGTGAAGTTTGTGCCAGGACTTAGACTCCTACGTAGGTCCCGTCTGATGGGTGAGTTGTGAAGGCTGGCCATCCCTAGTAGACCTTGGTCTCATGTTTCCATTGATTTTGTTACTGAACTATCGGTTTCGGAGGGTAAAACGGTTGTGTGGGTAATCTTTGACCGTTTTAGCAAAATGTTTCATTTCGTCCCTTTGGCAAAGTTGCCCAATGCTAAGACTCTAGCTTACCTTTTTGTGGATCATGTAATACGTCTACACGGAATTCCGGAGAATGTAGTTTTGGACAGAGGCGTTCAATTTGTCTCAAAATTTTGGAGGGCCTTTTGTCATAAATATAATATCTCTCTGTCTTTTCTTTGGCCTTTCACCCGGAAACCAACGGTCGGACTGAACATCTAAATCAGTCTCTGGAACAGTATTTGAGGTGTTATGTCTCTGACAACCAACATCTTTGGGTGAAATATTTGTCCTTGGCTGAATTCACCATTGATAGTCAGATGAACTCGTCTACTGGTATGTCTCCTTTTTTTTTGTAATCTTGGATTTCATCTGCTTTTTTGCTAATTTTTGCCATCTTCCTCTCAGATTCCTGAAGCTGATTTAGTAGTTAAACAACTGGCAATGTCTGGGCCTAGGTTCAGTCAAACCAGAAAAAAGCCCAGGAGGTTAAAAAAAAAAGTGCTGACAAAAGGCGCTCTTGAGGGGTAGATTTTGGGTTGGGGGACAAGGTGTGGTTATCTACCAGGAATTTGAGTCTGAAAGTACCTTCGGGTAAATTTGCACCTCAATTTATTGGTCCTTATGAGATTATGGACGTCATTAACCCAGTGTCTTTTAAGTTACGGTTACCTGACTCCTTTCGCGTTCATAAAGTTTTTCATAAAGCTTTACTCAAAAAGTATGTGTCGCCTGTATCTCCTGCACAGGAATCTCCGCCGTCAGTGGAGATTGCTGGTAAACTAGAATTTGAAGTTTCTAGAATCCTTGATGTGAGGAAGGTTCGTAATTCTTTGCAATATATATTTAGTTCACTGTAAGGGTTTTGGTCCTGAAGAAAGGTCTTGGGTGCCAGTGAGGAGATTCCATTTAACTCACCCGGAAAAACCGTCTCCAGTGAATATGGGTTCGGTGGCCCCTCGTGGAAGGGGGGGTACTGTAATGGGGAGCCGGCGATGCGCTCTTCCCCTGCTGCGCCGCCGGCATCCCGCTAGTGAGGAGGAGTCTCCATGGTGACAAGTGGGCAGGGAGGACCCTGCTGAGCACGATTTCTCAGCATGGTCAGCGTCCTCTATCCCCTAGACAACGAGCAGGTGGGGTACTGAGCGCCAATGTTAATGAGTCAGCGCTCAGCTGTACTGAGATGCTGGACACCTCACATGACCCATCTAGAGGACCTATTTAAACAGGTAACCTACTGGCCACAGGTTGCCTATGTTTGGTCTTACAGCAATCACTAGATACGAAGTATGTGCGATTTCTACCTTTTGACCTCGGCTTGTATTTGAGTCTGACCTGTTGTTACCCCTAGTACTGACATGACCTCCTGGCTTTTGACCTCAGCTTGTACTCACTTTGTTGTTCCTTTTGTTAGGCCCCTGCACATACGTAAGCTAGGGACTGCCACCCAGTTGTACGCCGCCGGTTAGGACGGACCATGCAAGTAGGTAGGGGTGGAGTTTAGGGCTGCACTCATCCCTACCTCTTGTGACAGCTATGAAAGAATTGCCCACACCCTGAAACAGAGCTGTAGCATGTTGGCCAAGACCATACAGCGGTTTAACAAGACCGGTTCCACTCCGAGTTCACGTGCTCAGCATCATACCCAAAAGTTGTTTTTTCAAAATAGATGTATGGATGCTGCCAGCATTGCTGCAGAGGTTAAAGGGGTGGGGGTCAGCCTGTCAGTGCTCAGACCATACTTTGCACAATGCATCAAATTGGTCTGCACGGCTGTCGTCCCAGAAGGAAGCCTCTTCTAAAGATGATACACAAGAAAGCCCACAGTTTGCTGAAAACAAGCAGGCTAAGGACATGGATTACTGGAACCATGTCCTGTGGTCTGATGAGACCAAAATAAACTTATTTGGTTCAGGTGGTGTCAAGCATGTGTGGCGACAACCAGATGAGAAGTACAAAGACAAATGTGTCTTGCCTACAGTCAAGCATGGTGGTGGGAGTATCATGGTTTGGGGCTGCATGAATGATGCTGGCAGTGGGGAGCTACAGTTCATTGAGGGAACTATGAATGCCAACATGTACTGTGACATACTGAAGCAGAGCATGATCCCCTCCCTTCAGAAACTGGCCCACTGGGCAGTATTCCAACATGATAACAACCCCAAACACACCTCCAAGATGACCACTGTCTTGCTAAAAAAAGCTGACGATAAAGGTGCTGGACTGACCAAGCATGTCTCCAGGTGTAAACCCTATTGAGCATCTGTGGGGCATCATCAAACAGAAGGTGGAGGAACGCAAGGTCTCTAATATCCACCACCTTGGTGATGTCATCATGGAGGAGTGGAAGAGGATTTCAGTGGCAACCTGTGAAGCTGTAGTGAAAGCCATACCCAAGAGAGTTAGGGCAGTGCTGGAAAATGATGGTGGCCACACTAAATATTGACAATTTGGGCATAATATGACCATTTTCACTTTGGGGTGTACTCACTTTTGTTACCAGCAGTTTAGAGATTAATGGCTGTGTGTTGAGTTATTTTGAGGGCACAACAAATTTACACTGTTATACAAGCTATACACTGACTGCCTTACATTGTATCAAAGTGTCATATCTTTAGTGTTGTCCCATGAAAAGATATAATAAAATATTTTAAAAAATGGGAGGGGCGTACTCACTTTTGTGAGATACTGTACATTGATACAGCGGATCATCAGGGATGTGAGGCTTCAGAAAACCCTATATAGCACTATAATGTATGTTAAGAGTGCTTGAATATTACAGCTATTTATAACTGTAGTTGAAGAATGACTTCTATGTTTTAGATCATGTGGTTTAAATTTGCATAAATATATTACATCTATCAACATCCATCACAGGTGAAAATTGAGTAAGCTCTATGGTTTTACCTATTTCATTATAAATTATTTGCACTTAGCTTTAAATCCTTAGAAAATGTAACATGTTTAGTGAGTTTATGTTATTGCATATTACTTAAAATCTTAAGAGTATAAATATACACAACACAACTTTACCATTAGTAAAATTCATAGGATCTGCAACTGTAAAAGTAACTGTACATAAGACTGAACTGTCACACAGACATTCTTTCCCTACTATTAATTATTTTACAAGCAAACAACAGCACACGGTGTGCAAAATGTTCCAAATACCTCAAATAATATTGTAAGAATGTTTTAATCATTATAAGATAAGTTAATAGTTATCTTTTCAGAATTCCTTGTATTGCTATGTGAAACGCCTGGAAGCCAGTGGGACATAGTTCTGTACTTTTCTCAGCTTCCAGGTTTTAAGCTCTGAAAATTAGATTTGTTTGTACAACTTGAAGCTCTAGACTCCCTATTAGAGTTGAGCGAACTTCTATTTTAAGTTCGGCTTTCAAAGTTCGGGTTCAGGTTATCGAAGCATCCCGTTATGGATATCGCTACCACGGACCATAACGGCATTTGGAATCCATAAGGGGATTCTTCAATGAACCCAAACCTTGGACAAGACGGAGGACCTGGGGTGACGTCACCGTCATGTGATCAGTGCAGGGGGCATGGCTCAGTACTGGATTAGATAAGAGGTGGTAGCCTACGACCTCTTATCCAATCCAGTACTAAGCCACGCCCCCTGAACTGATCACATGATGGTGATGTCACCCCAGGTCCTTCACCCCATGTTCCAAATGCCGTTATGGTCCGTGGTAGCTTTAACTATTTAAAGTCCTGACTAACTACCAGTATGAACAGACTCCAGAGGTAGGTGAGTTCATACACAGGAAGACCTAGGGTCCTAACTCACCCTATAGGACCCTGGTACTAATGTCAGGACTAAGACAACCTGTTCCACCAAAAGGAAGGATAAACAGGATTCTCCCTCAGGCCTTAATACAAATGACAGGGAAATGCAACACGCAAAATAACCCCAAGAAAATACAAAAGGGAAAGAAAACACTTAACCTCAATTGGCTATGGCAGCACTCAGCCAATATCCACACACCAGCAAACCAGAACTCAAACAGAAGCTATATACTGCATAGCATAGTGGGAGAAACAACAATAAATAGAGAAGGTTAAATGACCATAATAGCCACACCTGGGGAAAGAAGGTGTGGCAAGCACAGAAACAACACAGACGTCATTTGATCCAAACAGAAAACATGTCAGATCTAACCACGTGTTGCCAGTCTCACCGATCTCCTGCCACCTGTCGCAGGAATGTCCGTGACAGTACCCCCCTTTCTACGGGTGACCTCTGGGCACCCAGGACCAACCTTATCCAGATGAGAACTGTGATAGGCTTTCACCAAATGACTGGCATTCACGTCAGATGCCGGTACCCACATCCTCTACTCTGGTCCATAACCCTTCCAGTGAACAAGATACTAGAGAGATATATGGAGAACTCTAGAGTCAATAATCGTGGTGATCTGGAATTCCAAATTGCCGTCCACCATGACAGGAGAGGGTGGAAAGGGGGATGACTCCAAAGGTTCAACATATCTCGTCAACAAAGATTTGTGAAACACATTATGAATTTTCAGAGCCTGAGGAAGTTCAAGATGAAAAGCTACAGGATTAATAATGGCAGTGATCTTATATGGACCAATATACTTTGGACCCAACTTCCAATAAGGAACCTTCAACCTAATATTTCTTGTTGACAGCCACCAAAATCACCCACACTTAGGTCTGGACAATTCATAAGTTTCCTGTCAGCCACACGTTTATACTTAGTAGAAAAGGTAGGGCACACACCAGATATTGGGTCACAGGATAGATAAATTTATTGATAAGACATGTATATAAAATTATTCCAGCAATAGAAATCTGTATTTGAACAGTAGTGCAATTAAAGTGCCATGTGCTAATAATAGAGTCACATCAAACTCAGTAAACTAAACAATGTAGTACTATGTCAAGTTGTATAGAAAGTGCCGATCTGAAAAATCAATTTGGATTGTGCAAAGTGCAAAAGAAAAAATTGTCTCGTGCCTTTTAATATAGCAGGATCTCTCCCATGTTTATAGGTCAACTCCAGAAATCCAAGGAGGGAATTGATGTCTCTGTATTGTGATACAAGTTATTCACCCACCTGTATTTTAGAATAGATCTGAGCGGCGTCCCGCTCCAACAAGTACAGCGGCGTCCCGCTGTATAAGCGATCACAAATGGAGGAAGATACGGTCTTACCGTGTCTCAAATGTTGGTCTCTCCCACCTCTCTGCTCGTTGCTATGTGGGCATCTTCCTACACGTGGTGCGGTGAAACTGTTTGTGGTTCCGCTGTGTCAGGTGCCGTATATCACGCAGGTTATATTGGCAGTAAAAAAGACCAACTGGCGGTATCCTCCAAATTCTTCAAAGCAGTATAGGTGGGCTATCTCAATGTCGGGGGTCAGCTACCGGACGCGTTTCAGGGTATGCAGATAAAACCCCTTCCTCAGTGGTTAGAGATCCCCCTATTCACTTCCTCCTTTTATATGTCATTGGGAACTTCACAAAAATTGGTACTGGTATGTATTATTAAGAAAAACTTACATACACTTATGTAGAAACACATAATAGTCACTTGGCTCAGAAAAACGCATCATTACTATAATGCGGTTTTGGTGCATTTCTTCTGCGATTTCCATAAATAAGAGTTGTTCTTTATTCTACTGGTGTATATGTGACCCAATATCTGGTGTGTGCCCTACCTTTTCAATTAGCTATTTTTATTTTTACGATTTGGTGAGATCGTTGGGTATGGAGCACCACTATTAGTACTTGACTCCCCTTGTGCGACATTGTAGTGCATTTAGTTACACGTTTATACTTGTTGCCCAAATTCATCAAGTTATTTAGAATTTTCCGCCAAATAGAAGACAATGATGATGAAAAACATTCCTCCTCAGGGATACCTGAAGTATCCGAACCAGAGAATGTGCCCAATTGCAAGTGAAACACATATGCCCCAAAAAACGGTGACTTACCAGGGGACTCCTGTCTACGATTGTTTACGGCAAACTCTGCCAACAACAAAAACGAGGACCATTCATCCTGGTTCTTAGAGTAGCTAAGAAGAGGTTGAGGAAAAGAGAAGACCGCTGACATGCGTGAGACCTAATCAAGTAAAGCAACAGCGGGCAGCGGGCGGGGACCGGAGGAGATACAAAAGATGGGAGGAGAGGGAGGTAATCAGCTACACCACTAGTAGCGAATAGGCTGACTATGAAAACATGAGGAGAGGAGGTTATACAAGGTCTGCACCAACCCCCAAACACTATACTGCCCGATCCCCTGAAGACGCCAGGCTAGCTGGCAAAACATGTCAGGGGACAGTGTTTTAGCTTCTTTTAGATTCAGAAGTGAGCCCTAACGTTTAACGGGTTTTCGGGTGTTTGGCCCAAACACATTGCTATATTCGTGTGCTTGGCCGAGCACCCGAGTATCGTGCAAGTCAATGGGAGACAGCCAGGCACCCCCTGCTCTGAAGAGGGGAGGGTGCCTGGTCCATTGAAAAAGGTGAGAAAAGGACAGAAACACCACCGAAACAGATCGGGAACAGCATGGGGACGATGTCTGGATGCATCTTGGACTACCAGGTCACTGCTGGGAACCATGTTGTCCAAGTTGTACGCCACTTTTACCGACTGAAAAAATACGCACAACCCCCCCCCCCCCAAAAAAAAAAAAAAAAAAAAATTAACCACATCAGCACCCCTAGCTTACACACCCTTAATGACCAGACAACTTTTTACAATTCTGCACTACACTACTTTCACCGTTTATTGCTCCGTCATGCAACTTACCACCCAAATGAATTTTACCTCCTTTTCTTATCTTCTTCACTAATAGAGCTTTCATTTGGTGGTATTTCATTGCTGCTGACATTTTTACTTTTTTTTGCTATTAATCAAAAATGACCGAAATTTTAGCAAAAAAATGACATTTTTCACTTTCTGTGAAAAAAAACTACATTTCAATATAAGTTTTTCTATAAATGTATTGTTCTATATGGCTTTGATAATAAAAAAAAAATCCAATAAGTGTATATTTATTGGTTTGGGTAAAAGTTATAGCGTTTACAAACTATGGTGCAAAAAAGTGAATTTCCCCATTTTGAAGCAGCTCTGACTTTCTGAGCACCTGTCATGTTTCTTCAGGTGCTAGAATGCCAGGATAGTATAAATACCCCCCAAATGACACCATTTTAGAAAGAAGACACCCCAAAGTATTCGCGGAGGGGCATGGTGAGTTCATGTATCATTTCACTTTTTTTCACAAGTTAATGACACTTTCTGAGGAAAAAAAAAACATAATAAAGTTTCCATTTCTGCTAACTTCTGGCAAAAAAATAAATAAAAATCTCCCACGGACTCACTATGCCCCTCAGTAAATACCTTGGGGTGTCTACTTTCCGAAATGGGGTCATTTGTGGGGTGTTTACTGTTTTGGCATTTTGGGTGGGGCTAAATTGTGAGCATCCCTGTAAAACCTAAAGGTACTCGTTGGAATTTGGGCCCCTTTGCGCACCCAGGCTGCAAAAAAGTGTCGCTCATGTGGTATCGCCGTACTCAGGAGAAGTAGGGCAATGTGTTTCGGGGTGTATTTTTACATATACCCATGTTGGGTGAGAGAAATATTCAAATTTAAAAAGTTGTCATTTACAGAGATATTTCTCACACCCAGCATGGGTATATGTAAAAATACACCCCAAAACACATTGCCCATTTTGTGTGGCGAGTTCACAGAAAAAAAAAAATTTTTGGCACAAGTTAGCGGATATTGATTTTTTTTTTTTTTACAAAGTCTCATATTCCACTAACTTGTGACAAAAAATAAAATTTTACATGAACTCACCATACCCCTCACGGAATACCTTGGGGTGTCTTCTTTCTAAAATGAGGGCACATGTGAGGTGTTTGTACTGCCCTGGCATTTGAGGGTCTCCGCAATCATTACATGTATGCCCATCATTAGGAGTTTCTGCTATTCTCCTTATATTGAGCATACGGGTAATGAGATTTTTTTTTTCCGTTCAGCCTCTGGGCTGAAAAAAAAAAAATGAATGGCGCAGATTTTTTCATTCGCATCGATCAATGTGGATGAAAAAATCTCTGCCAAAATCAGTGACTGTGGTGCGGTGGGCTGGGCGCTAACTACCTAACAAGTAGCTAACTAACTGACGGTGATAAGGGACCCTTATGCCCCATTTACACGTCTGCAATTCTGTTTGCGGAACGGAATTGAGGACCCATTCATTTCTATGGGGACAGATTTTGTCCCGCTCGGATCCGGAATTGCGGATCCGCACTTCCGTGTCTGCACTTCCGTTCCGTAAAAATATAGAACATGTCCTATTCTTGTCCACAATTGCGGACAAGAAAAGGCATTTTCTATATAGTTATGGCAATGTGCGGATCTGCAAAATGCGGAAAGCACATTGCCGGTGTCCGTGTTTTGCGGATCCGCGGATCCGTGGATCCGCAAAAAACACATACGGACGTCTGAATGGAGGCTTACAGGGGGGGTGATCAATGACAGGGGGTGATTAGGGAATCTAGATGGGGTGATCAGGGGTTAACAAGGGGTAATAAGTGACAGGGGGGGTGTAGTGTAGTGTGGTGCTTAGTACAACTTTACATAGCTACCTGGTCCTCAGGTGGTCGATCCCAGCAAATGGGACCACCAGAGGACCAGGTAGCAGGTATATCAGACGCTGTTAACAAAACAGCGTCTGATATACATGTTTAATGCAATTTATTTTACTTCTACAGTCTGCCAGCGATTGATCATCGCGCGTTCACAGCAAATCTTGCGTCTCGCGAGATGACGCACGGATGCGTCCAGCCAGAGCAACAGAGGAGGTTAAAAAAAAAACACAATTTCACATGAAATTTTTTTAGGAAACATTCTTTCCTTTATATTCAATTGTATATAAAGTGCAAGTGCTGCCAAAAATTACAAGCAAGAGGCACTCCGAAACAGCCTGTATATCACATAAAGGAGGGCCTCATTCACTGTGGTACAATTGTTCAGGTTGTGGGACTCCTACACTCATAAAGCCTATGCACTAAGTGAAAGGTCTGCCAAAAATTACAAGGAACTGGCACTACAATACAGCCTTTATTACACAAAAAGGAGGGCATCATACACACCCTTGAAAAATTATGATTGATTGCCTGCTGGTGACCCTCAAAAACATTTGGAGCAAGGGCCTGCTGAGCTGACCCTCTGAAACATTAGGGGCGAGGCCTGCTGGTGAGCTGACGCTCTAAAACATTATATGCGAGTGCCTGCTGGTGAGCTGATGCTCTAAAACATTAGATGCTAGTGCCTGCAGTCCTGTAGTCCAGCAAATTAATGATCCCTTAAAACATAACTTTTAATAATACTACATATAAAAGACAACTAAATGTCCACACTAATGCATAGACTTGTTACCCCTTTAACAACCCATAGCACGCATTGACATCTGTATCCAGCACGGCACATCGACGGATGATGTTGTAATCATAGGTATGGAGTAGAGGTATAGGTACACACCAGTCTGTCCCTAGTGCCCACCCTGCTCTACCCTACGCCCAGAGACCTCCCCTGATGGTGGGGATCCTCTGTCCTCGTGCCTTCTCTAGTTGTCCCTAGTAAATACCCTTACAGGACAGTCGATAGATGCATAATGGGTACAGATGTCAATAAAACCCCAACAGGGGGTAGACCAATCTCTCACAGAATCAATCACTACACAGGGAGTTCATGTAGTTGGATCCCACAGAACCCCTGTGCACATCAAAACCTCTTAGGGCAATGATATTTCTGGCCTCAGAGGTATTCCAGCCTCAACGCGTTTCCCCCCGCTAATGAACGGGGTTCATCAGGAGGACAAAAAGAAACAAAAATGAGATTTCTGCATAGACACATATCATGTGTACCATACAGATATTTATAACATATATAGATATACACTGATTGGTCCAACACTCTTATTTGGGAGCATCAGCCCTAAGTGAAACGATGAGTGCCACTAGTATGGCACATCCCACTTAAAACATTGTTCGTAGGAGGCACCGCGTCCTCTTAATATGGAGCTGTCACAGGAGTGCAGTACCTAAAAATAAAGACAAAAGAGGATGCCAGTACGTAAGACACAAATCCTTATGCCACCAGGGAGGGTGTACAATAATGCTCACTCCACCACTTACATTTTTATAGTGATATATCCACCTATTGATGCGGTCATGGATCGTACTTCAACCCCTAGTCACATACTGTTAACCAAAATGTCATAATTATAGGCACAGTTAAAGGGAACCTGTCACCAGGATTTTGGGTACAGAGCTGAGGACATGGGCTGCTAGATGGCCGCTAGCACATCCGCAATATCCAGTCCCCATAGCTCTATGTGCTTTTATTGTGTAAAAAAACTGATTTGATACATATGCAAATTAACCTGAGATGAGTCCTGTCCCTGAGATGAGTCACGTACAGGACTCATCTCAGGATAATTTGCATATGTATCAAATCAGTTTTTTTACACAATAAAAGCACACAGAGCTCTGGGGACTGGATATTGCGGATGTGCTAGCGGACATCTAGCAGCCCATGTCCTCAGCTCTATACCCAAAATCCTGGTGACAGGTTCCCTTTAAAGCCTCCTAACAGTCAAACGCAAGGCTGCTGCCTCCTCATAGTACTCACGCTCCCAGGACGTTCACCATGCTTGCTTCTCATACGTTCAATGATACCACACATACCTCCTCTTTTAAATCCTCCCGCTCCTGCCTAGGTCACTTCCTGTCCCGGATGTATAAATTGATTGACATCTAGGAATATCCAATCAGACACCATAACTGTCTGAGTAGGTATCGCGCCTCTAAATTTTAGAGCATCAGGCTCTATATTCGATATTCAGGCCGCGTGGTTGCAGAGTGCCCAATGTATAGATCCACTCTGCTTCTTTCTTATTAATTTGCTTGACTGGGTCTCCCCCACACCAATGTCTCCTAACAATTTCCACAGCGCAGAATTTAAGGCCAGTGGGGTCTTTCTGGTGAAATCTCTTAAAGTGTGCTGAGACACTATGATTTTCAATACCCTTCCTGATGTTATTGATATGCTCCAATATGCAGACTTTTAATTTTCTCAATGTCCGACCAATATATTGGAGTTTACATGGGCACTCCAATAGGTATATCACTCCTGTAGTCTCACACGATATATTTCCCTTAATTTTTAAATTCTTTATGTGTTGAGTAGAGTTGAGCGAACACCTGGATGTTCGGGTTCGAGAGGTTCGGCCAAACTTCCGGAAAATGTCCGGGTTCGTGATCCGAACTCAACCCGAACTTCATCCAGAACCCGAACCCCATAGAAGTCAATGGGGACCCGAACTTTTGGGCACTAAAAAGGCTGTAAAAGACTCCCGGAAAGGGCTAGAGGGCTGCAAAAGGCAGCAAAATGTAGGTAAATCCCCTGTAAACAAATGTGGATAGGGAAATGATGACTTAACATAAAATAAATAAAAATTAACCAATATTAATTGGAGTTAGGTCCCATAGCACAGAATCAGGCTTCAAATCACCCACCAATGGAGAAGGTCGCTTACTATAATTTCGACCCCAGCATCCAGACAAAGGAGAGAGGTCCCACAGCAGAGAATCTGGCATCATATCAACCACCACAAGAGAAGGCCACTTTCAGTGACTTAGGCCTTAGCACCCAGACAGACGAGACATGTCAGATAGCACAATCATTACATTTATACCATCTAGCACAGGAGAAGGCCACTTTTAGTTACTTTGACCCCTGCACCCAGAAAGAGGAGAGAGGCCCCACAGCACATATTCAGGCATCATATCACCCACCACAGGAGTAGGCCACCATTTAGTTAATTTGACCCCTGCACCCATGTCAGATGGTACAAGCATCAGTTTTACATCACCCAGCACAAGAGAAGGCCACTTTTAGAGACTTTGACCCCTGCACCCAGACGGAGGAGAGAGGTTTTCACAGCAGAGAATCAGGCATTTAGATCACCCACCACAGGAGTAGGCCATCATTTAATGGGACCCCGGCAACCATGTCAGATGGCACAAGTATAACATTTATATCACCCAGCACAGGAGAAGGCGACTTTGAGAGACTTTGACCCTGCACCCAGACGGAGGAGAGAGGTTTTCACAGCAGAGAATCAGGCATTTAGATCACCCACCACAGGAGTAGGCCATCATTTAATGGGACCCCGGCAACCATGTCAGATGGTACAAGCATCAGTTTTACATCACCCAGCACAAGAGAAGGCCACTTTTAGAGACTTTGACCCTGCACCCAGACGGAGGAGAGAGGTTTTCACAGCAGAGAATCAGGCATTTAGATCACCCACCACAGGAGTAGGCCATCATTTAATGGGACCCCGGCAACCATGTCAGATGGTACAAGCATCAGTTTTACATCACCCAGCACAAGAGAAGGCCACTTTTAGAGACTTTGACCCCTGCACCCAGACGGAGGAGAGAGGTTTCACAGCAGAGAATCAGGCATTTAGATCACCCACCACAGGAGTAGGCAATCATTTAATGAGACCCCGGCAACCATGTCAGATGGTACAAGCATCAGTTTTACATCACCCAGCACAAGAGAAGGCCACTTTTGGAGACTTTGACCCCTGCACCCAGACGGAGGAGAGAGGTTTTCACAGCACATATTAAGGCCTCATATCACCCACCACAGGAGTAGACCACCATTTAGTTAATTTGACCCCTGCACCCATGTCAGATGGTACAAGCATCAGTTTTACATCACCCAGCACAAGAGAAGGCCACTTTTAGAGACTTTGACCCCTGCACCCAGACGGAGGAGAGAGGTTTTCACAGAAGATAATCAGGCATTTAGATCACCCACCACAGGAGTAGGCCATCATTTAATGGGACCCCGGCAACCATGTCAGATGGTACAAGCATCAGATTTACATCACCCAGCACAAGAGAAGGCCACTTTTAGAGACTTTGACCCCTGCACCCAGACGGAGGAGAGAGGTTTCACAGCAGGGAATCAGGCATTTAGATCACCCACCACAGGAGTAGGCCACCATTTAGTTAATTTGACCCCTGCACCCATGTCAGATGGTACAAGCATAAGTTTTACATCACCCAGCACAAGAGAAGGCCACTTTTAGAGACTTTGACCCCTGCACCCAGACGGAGGAGAGAGGTTTTCACAGCACATATTAAGGCCTCATATCACCCACCACAGGAGTAGGCCACCATTTAGTTAATTTGACCCCTGCACCCATGTCAGATGGTACAAGCATCAGTTTTACATCACCCAGCACAAGAGAAGGCCACTTTTAGAGACTTTGACCCCTGCACCCAGACGGAGGAGGGAGGTTTTCACAGCAGAGAATCAGGCATTTAGATCACCCACCACAGGAGTAGGCCATCATTTAATGGGCCCCCGGCAACCATGTCAGATGGTACAAGCATCAGTTTTACATCACCCAGCACAAGAGAAGGCCACTTTTAGAGACTTTGACCCCTGCACCCAGACGGAGGAGAGAGGTTTTCACAGCAGAGAATCAGGCATTTAGATCACCCAATACTGGAGTAGGCCACCATTTAATGGGACCCCGGCAACCATGTCAGATGGTACAAGCATCAGTTTTACATCACCCACAACAAGAGAAGGCCACTTTTAGAGACTTTGACCCCTGCACCCAGACGGAGGAGAGAGGTTTTCACAGCAGAGAATCAGGCATTTAGAGGAGTAGGCCATCATTTAATGGGACCCCGGCAACCATGTCAGATGGTACAAGCATCAGTTTTACATCACCCAGCACAAGAGAAGGGCACTTTTAGAGACCTTGACCCCTGCAGCCACACGGAGGAGAGAGGTCCCACAGCAGAGAATCAGGCATCATGTCAACCACCACAGGAGTAGGCCACCTTTTGTTTCTTTGACCCCTGCACCCAGAAAGAGGAGAGAGGTCCCACAGCAGAGAATCAGGCATTTTGATCACCCACCACAGGAGAAGGCCGCTTTCAGTGACTTTGCCCCCCTGCACCCACACAAAGGAGACATGTCACACAGCACAAGTATAACATTCATATCACCCAGCACAGGAGAAGGACACTTTCATGTACTTTGGCCCCGGCACCCAGACAGAGGGAAGGTTCATTCAACTTTGGGTTGCACCCCAAAATCCTACTTAATTTCAAAAATTGATTTTTCAATGAAGAAGTGGCCAGGAGTACAAGACAACATGGTTTAAGGCAGTTATTAAGGACTACTCTGCACAAGGGAGGGTCAGGTCTTGTGGGATCCATGCCTGGTTCATTTTTTATAAACGTCAGCTTGTCCACGTTGTCTGCGGACAGGCGGCTGTGTTTGTCAGTAATGACGCCCCCTGCCGTGCTGAATACACATTCAGATAAAACGCTGGCCGCCGGGCAGGCCAGCACCTCCAAGGCATAACATGCTAATTCTGGCCACGTGGACAATTTGGAAACCCAGAAGTTGAATGGGGCCGAACCATCCGTCAGTACGTGGAGTTGTGTGCAGACGTACTGTTCAACCATGTTAGTGAAATGTTGCCTCCTGCTAACACGTTCCGTATCAGGTGGTGGGGCAGTTAGCTGTGGCGTGGAGACAAAACTTTTCCACATTTCTGCCATGCTAACCCTGCCCTCAGAGGAGCTGGCCGTGACACTGCTGCGTGGGCGACCTCTAGCTCCTCCTCTGCCTTGGCCTTGGCCTTCCACCTGTTCCCCTGTGACAGTTGGGAATGCACTCAGGAGCGTGTCTACCAGCGTGCGCTTGTACTCGCGCATCTTCCTATCACGCTCCAGTGCAGGAAGTAAAGTGGGCACATTGTCTTTGTACCGTGGATCCAGCAGGGTGGCCACCCAGTAGTCAGCACACGTTAAAATGTGGGCAACTCTGCTGTCGTTGCGCAGGCACTGCAGCATGTAATCGCTCATGTGTGCCAGGCTCCCCAGAGGTAAGGACAAGCTGTCCTCTGTGGGAGGCGTATCGTCATCATCCTCTGTATCCCCCCAGCCTCGCACCAGAGATGTGCCTGCGCTGTGCTGGGTGCCACCCCGCTGTGAACCTGCTTCATCCTCATCCTCCTCCACCTCCTCCACCTCCTCCTCATCCTCCTCGTCCTCCAGTAGTGGTCCCTGGCTGGCCACATTTGTACCTCCCCTCTGCTGTTGCAAAAAACCTCCCTCTGAGCCACTTCTAACAGACTGGCCTTAAAGTGCTAAAAACGACCCGTCATCCTCCTCCTCCTCCTCCTCCTGGCCCTGGCCCACCTCCTCTTCCATCATCGCCCTAAGCGTTTTCTCTAGAAGACATAGAATTGGTATTGTCACGCTGATAACAGTGGCATCGCCACTGGCCATGTTGGTGGCGTACTCGAAACAGCGCAACAGGGCACACAGGTCTCGCATGGAGGCCCAATCATTGGTGGTGAAGTGGTGCTGTTCCGCAGTGCGACTGACCCGTGGTGCAGCTGAAACTCCACTATGGCCTGCTGCTGCTCGCACAGTCTCTCCAGCATGTGCAAGGTGGAGTTCCACCGGGTGGGCACGTCGCATATTAGGCGGTGAGCGGGAAGGCCGAAGTTCCGCTGTAGCGCTGACAGGCAAGCAGCGGCAGGATGTGAACGCCGGAAGCGCGCACAGACGGCCCGCACTTTATGCAGCAGCTCTGACATGTCTGGGTAGTTGTGAATGAACTTTTGCACCACCAAATTCAGCACATGCGCCAGGCAAGGGATGTGTGTCAAACCGGCTAGTCCCAGAGCTGCCACGAGATTTCGCCCATTATCGCACACCACCAGGCCGGGCTTGAGGCCCACCGGCAGCAACCACTGGTCGGTCTGTTGTTCAATACCCCGCCACAACTCCTGCGCGTTGTGGGGCCTGTCCCCTAAACATATGAGTTTCAGAATGGCCTGCTGACGTTTACCCTGGGCTGTGCTGAAGTTGGTGGTGAAGGTGTGTGGCTGACTGGATGAGCTGGTGGAAGCAGAGGAGGAGGAGGAAGCTGAGTAGGAGGAGGCTACAGGGGGTAAAGAATGATGCCCTGTGATCCTTGGCGGCGGAAGGACGTGCGCCAAGGAACTCTCCGCCTGGGGCCCAGCCGCCGCTACATTTACCCAGTGTGCAGTTAGGGAGATATAGCGTCCTTGGCCGTGCTTACTGGTCCACGTATCTGTGGTTAGGTGGACTTGCCACAAATGGCGTTGCGCAGTGCACACTTGATTTTATCGGACACTTGCATGTGCAGGGAAGGCACGGCTGTCTTGGAGAAGTAGTGGCGGCTGGGAACCACATATTACGGGACATCAGCTGTTTGAAGCTGTCTGTGTCCACCAGCCGGAATGACAGCATTTCAAAGGCCAGTAGTTTAGAAATGCTGGCATTCAGGCCAAGGGCTCGAGGGTGACTAGGTGGGAATTTGCGCTTCCTCTCAAAGGTTTGAGAGATGGAGAGCTGAACGCTGCTGTGTGAAATAGTGGAGACGCTAGGTGACGGTGGCGGTGGTGGTGGTGGTGTCGGTGGCACATCCTCTGTTTGCTGCTCGGCAGGTGGCAACATTCCTCTCGAGGCGGAAGCCGAGGTAGCAGTGGTAGAGGGAGCAGGGGGAGCCTGAGCGGGTTCCTTGTTTTTAAGGTGTGTACTCCACTGCAGTTCATGCTTTGCATGTAGATGCCTGATCATGCAGGTGGTGCTCAGGTTAAGAACGTTAATGCCTCGCCTCAGGGTCTGATGGCACAGCGTGCAAACCACTCTGGTCTTGTCGTCAGCACATTGTTTGAAGAAGTGCCATGCCAGGGAACTCCTTGAAGATGCCTTTGGGGTGCTGGGTCCCTGTTGGCGCTGGCCAATAGCAGGCGAACTCTCTGGACGGCGGCTGTTCTGCTTTTGCCCACTGCTCCGTCTTTGGCTTTGCTGTTGTCTCGGTCTCACCACTGCCTCTTCCTCTGAACTATTTAAGTCCGCGGCACGACCTTCAGTCCATGTGGGGTCTAAGACCTCATCGTCCTCTGCATTGTCTTCCACCCAGTCTTCCTCCCTGACCTCCTCCTGTTCAGTCTGCACACTGCAATAAGACGCGGCAGTGGGCACCAGTGTTTCGTCATCATTAGAGACTCGGTCACTCTGCTGTGGTGGTATTCCCATGTCCTCATCATCTGGATACATAAGTGGTTGTGCGTCAGTGCATGGAATGTCTTCCACCGCTGGGGAAGGGCTAGGTGGACGCCCCTGGAAAACCGTGGGAGCAGAGTCTTCAAACAGAATAAGAGACTGCTGCATAACTTGTGGCTCAGACAGTTTCCCTGATATGCATGGGGGTTATGTGACAGACTGATGGGCTTGGTTTTCAGGTGCCACCTGTGCGCTTTCCGCAGAAGATTGGGTGGAAGACAATGTGGTGAACATGCTGAAAGCACTGTCGGCCACCCAATCAACTAATGCCTGTACCTGCTCAGGCCTTACCATTCTCATAACGGCATTGGGCCCCACCAAATATCGCTGTAAATTCTGCCGGCTACTTGAGGGAGTTGGTTCACTACTTTGTGCGCCTGAGGCCGAACCGCCACGTCCTCTGCCAGCAACAGAGGCTCCACGGACACCATCACGACCGCGTCCTCGTCTCTTAATAGAATGTTTCCTCATTGTTGCGATTTAACTCGCACCACAATAAAATATATTATTTTTTAGCCCCAAAATTCCCACACTGGAAGATATAATTCCTTTTTCCGGTATTAATTACAAGAAGACTGCTGCTAATTGGACACCAGAATTTTTAAAATGCTAGTTTGTGTACATAAATTCCCATACTGGAAGATATAATTCCTTTTTCCGGTATTAATTACAAGAAAACTGCTGCAAATTGGACACCAGAATTTTTAAAATGCTAGTTTTGATACATAGATTCCCACACGGGGAGATATAATTCCTTTTTACAGGAGTAAAACGTGCGGCCTACTGTTTCTGGTCTAACTAACACCAGATTGATTAAATTGGCCTTTTTTCACCAAAATTACAACACTGGACAATGTAATGCCTTTTTCAGGTATTAATTACAAGAAGACTGCTGCTAATTGGACACCAGAATTTTTAAAATGCTAGTTTGTGTACATAAATTCCCATACTGGAAGATATAATTCCTTTTTCCGGTATTAATTACAAGAAAACTGCTGCAAATTGGACACCAGAATTTTTAAAATGCTAGTTTTGATACATAGATTCCCACACGGGAGATATAATTCCTTTTACAGGAGTAAAAACGTGCGGCCTACTGTTTCTGGTCTAACTAACACCAGATTGATTAAATTGGCCTTTTTTTCACCAAAATTACAACACTGGACAATGTAATGCCTTTTTCAGGTATTAATTACAAGAAGACTGCTGCTAATTGGACACCAGAATTTTTAAAATGCTAGTTTGTGTACATAAATTCCCACACTGGAAGATATAATTCCTTTTTCCGGTATTAATTACAAGAAAACTGCTGCAAATTGGACACCAGAATTTTTAAAATGCTAGTTTTGGTACATAGATTCCGACACGGGGAGATAAAATTCCTTTTTACAGGAGTAAAAACGTGCAGCCTACTGTTTCTGGTCTAACTAACACCAGATTGATTAAATTGGCCTTTTTTTCACCAAAATTACAACACTGGACAATGTAATGCCATTTTCAGGTATTAATTACAAGAAGACTGCTGCTAATTGGACACCAGAATTTTTAAAATGCTAGTTTGTGTACATAAATTCCCATACTGGAAGATATAATTCCTTTTTCCGGTATTAATTACAAGAAAACTGCTGCAAATTGGACACCAGAATTTTTAAAATGCTAGTTTTGGTACATAGGTTCCCACACGGGGAGATATAATTCCTTTTTACAGGAGTAAAAACGTGCAGCCTACTGTTTCTGGTCTAACTAACACCAGATTGATTAAATTGGCCTTTTTTTCACCAAAATTACAACACTGGACAATGTAATGCCTTTTTCAGGTATTAATTACAAGAAGACTGCTGCTAATTGGACACCAGAATTTTTAAAATGCTAGTTTGTGTACATAAATTCCCACACTGGAAGATATAATTCCTTTTTCCGGTATTAATTACAAGAAAACTGCTGCAAATTGGACACCAGAATTTTTAAAATGCTAGTTTTGGTACATAGCTTCCCACAAGGGGAGATATAATTCCTTTTTACAGGAGTAAAAACGTGAGGCCTACTGTTTCTGGTGTAACTAACACTAGATTGATTAAATTGGCCTTTTTTTCACCAAAATTACAACACTGGACAATGTAATGCCTTTTTCCGGTATTAATTCCTTTTTACAGGAGTAAAAACGTGAGGCCTACTGTTTCTGGTGTACCTAACACCAGATTGATTAATTTGGCCTTTTTTCACCAAAATTACAACACTGGACAATGTAATGCCTTTTTCAGGTATTAATTACAAGAAGACTGCTGCTAATTGGACACCAGAATTTTTAAAATGCTAGTTTGTGTACATAAATTCCCACACTGGAAGATCTAATTCCTTTTTCCGGTATTAATTACAAGAAAACTGCTGCAAATTGGACACCGGAATTTTTAAAATGCTAGTTTTGGTACAAAGCTTCCCACACGGGGAGATATAATTCCTTTTTACAGGAGTAAAAACGTGAGGCCTACTGTTTCTGGTGTAACTAACACCAGATTGATTAAATTGGCCTTTTTTTCACCAAAATTACAACACTGGACGATATATTGCCTTTTTGCGGTATTAATTACAAGAGGACTGCTGGTATTTCAGAACACCGGAATTTTTAAAATGCTAGTTTTGCTAGATAAATTTCCCACACTGGGAGAAATATTGCCTAAGCCTTTTTACAGTATTAATTACAACAGGAGTGCTTCTTCTAGTCTAACACCAGAATAATTTTATTATTACGGTGAAAGCTTTTTTTAATTTATATTTCTGGCACATAAGAAAAAAAAATATTTCTGGCTGACAGTATTGGACTTGGCTGTAGTGGCACTGGCTAGCCTAGCTGGAACAGCACATTCATGGGATTTGCTATCCAGGTGGGTTACTTTCAGTTTCACCACTGATATATTAAATATCTTTGCAGTTAGTATGGGTGACACAAGCACAGCCAAACCCCTGATAGAGTATATCTATGAAAAAAATCGACTATTACATGAGATTAATGGACGTTGTGGCAGCTTTTACTGTAGCACCACAAGTCCCAAAATGGTCACCGCCTATCAGCCCAGTAACATGTGCCAGAAAACGGTCTGCCCAGCCAGAAAAAAAATTGACTTTGACTGAGCAGCTGAATCGCTGTTGTTCTGATTCCCAGGTGTAGATTTTTCACTTCTTTGGAGCTTTGGTTTAGACTCTGTGGCAGCTTGTGCTGGCGCACCACAAGTCCCCAAATGGCCACCACCGGTTAGCCCAGTTACATGTGCCAATAAAAATCGCTCTGGCCAGTCTCAACAAAATAGTGACTTTCAGTGAACAGCTCAGCTGAGTTGTTCTGATGCACAGGTGTAGAAAGGTAGATCATTCAATCACTTCTTTATCCCTGCCTATCTCGCCCTCACAGAAGCTGCGTCTTCTCCCTACACTAATCAGAGCAGTGTGACGTGCGGCGCTACGTGACTCCAGCTTAAATAGAGGCTGGGTCACATGCTGCACTTGGCCAATCACAGCCATGCCATTAGTAGGCATGGCTGTGATGGGCTCTTAGGGCAAGAAGTAAAACACTAGCTGATTGGCTTCTGTGCAGCCCTTCAGAAAGCGGGAAGTAATCGACGAACACCGGACCCGAACCCGAACTTTTTTGAAAATGTCCGGGTTCGGGTCCGTGTCACGGACACCCCAAAATTCGGTACGGACCCGAACGATTCTCGAACTGTTCGCTCAACACTAGTGTTGAGGTTGCAGTGATGGTTTCAACTCTGATCATTTTATTATCCTCACTATATATATTACGGCAACCCACACAGAAGCCGCACCAAGTGAATGAGACCTGATATTTATGTTCATTGGTTTTCCTATTCACACACCCATGGACTATGCGGTTTCTAATTGTGGGGGCCCTTTTAAATATAAAGGGACCCTTTTTAGGCAGGATATCACCTATGGTGCTGTCATTTTTTAGCACATTCCAATTGTGATTAATCACCTTTTTAATTTGCAGGCAGTAAACTGAATAGGTGGTAGAGAAAGCAAACTTATATTTATTATTCCCTTCTTGATGGTTCCTATTGATATTATTTTCTCTCTGTACTACCATGGCCCTATTTCTGATTTCCTCTTTCTGTGTTAGTAGCTCCTCTCTGTTATATCCCTTTTCTACAAAGCGGTCTACAATGGTCTACAAAGCATGTGATGATGGAAAAAGCAATGAGTATACAAACCTCAGGAATAAATCATCCTTTTACCCGAACAACGAAGAAAATGAATGTATTGAAGCCTTTAAAAGAGGAGTTCTGAAGGGTCTTGAACAGATTGGGGGAGGTGGTAGAGATAAAGGGAATCTTAATAAAAAGGAAAGGGAAGCATTGAAGAAATTAGAGGACAATACAGAGATAGTGGTAAAGTCAGCGGACAAGGGAGGGGGGGGGGTTGTTGTTTTAAATAAATCTGACTATGATAATGAGTTGCGGAGGATCCTGAATGACTGCACCACCTATAGGAAACTTAAAACTGATCCGGTCAATGAATATAAAAAAGATCTAAAAACCCTTTTAGATAAGGGGCTAGCCCAAGGGATCATTAATAAAAAGGAATATTTATATTTGAACAATGCACATCCTAGGACCCCGATTATAAATTATCTCCCTAAGGTGCATAAAAATGCAGAACGGCCCCCTGGGAGACCGATAGCTTCAGGTCTAGATTCCATTATCAGCCATGTGTCAGAATATGTTGATATATTCTTGCAAAAATACGTTCCTAATACTCCGTCCTACCTGAGAGATACAGGTCATATTTTGGACATTTTACGAAATGTGAAGGCTGTCCCTGTTGAAACCCTCCTAGTCACTTTAGATGTATCTTCATTGTATACTATCATACCCAATTAAATAGGTATAGAGGCAGTAAGGTTTTTTTATGGATCAGGATGAGAAAATGAATGAACAACATAAAACATTTAGTATTAATTGTATTATTTATTGCCTCCATCACAATTATTTTTGGTACAGTGAAGAATTCTTTCTCCAAATTTCGGGCGTCGCGATGGGCGCGAAATTCGCACCTAGTTTCGTGAATTTATTTATGGCTTACTGGGAAAATTTTAACATTAACCCCATATTACATAAGGACATAGAAGGGGGCAGGTTGATACTATGGAGGAGATTGTATAGGCATTTGGTATGGTACGGAAGAAGGACTGAGAGGAATGATTGCGCCTTTGAACTACAATCAGTGGAACATTGTCCTCACCGAGGACATTAGTAAAAAACTTATCCACTTTTTAGATCTGGAAATTTAGATTGAGCATAGAAGTTTAAAAACCATGACCTACTTTAAACCCACTGACCGGAACGGTTACATTGAGAGAAATAGCTGCCACTACCAACCATGGATATGCAATGTCCATAAGGGACAGTTACAACGAATTAGACCCAATTGCACTGAGGAGAAGGATTATGAGGAGCAGAGTAGTATCATTGTAGACCGCTTTGTAGAAAAGGGATATAACAGAGAGGAGCTACTAACACAGAAAGAGGAAATCAGAAATAGGGCCATGGTAGTACAGAGAGTAAATAATATCAATTGGAACCATCAAGAAGGGAAAAATAAATATAAGTTTGCTTTCTCTGCCACCTATTCAGTTTACTGTCCGCAAATTAAAAAGGTGATTAATCACAATTGAAATGTGCTAAAAAATGACAGCACCATAGGTGATATCCTGCCTAAAAAGGGTCCCTTTATATTTAAAAGGGCCCCCACAATTAGAAACCGCATAGTCCATGGGTGTGTGAATAGGAAAACCAATGAACATAAATATCGGGACTCATTCACTTGGTGCGGCTTCTGTGTGGGTTGCCGTAATAGATATAGTGAGGATAAAAAAATGATCAGAGTTGAAACCATCACCGCAACCTCAACACATAAAGAATTTAAAATTAAGGGGAATATATCGTGTGAGACTACAGGAGTGATATACCTATTGGAGTGCCCATGTGAACTGCAATATATTGGTCGGACATTGAGAAAATTAAAAGTCCGCATATCGGAGCATATCAATAACATCAGGATGGGTATTGAAAATCATAGTGTCTCAGCACACTTTAAGAGATTTCACCAGAAAGACCCCACCGGCCTTAAATTCTGCGCTGTGGAAATTGTTAGGAGACATTGGCGTGGGGGAGACCCAGTCAAGCAAATTAATAAGAAAGAAGCAGAGTGGATCTATACATTGAGCACTCTGCAACCACGCGGCCTGAATATCGAATGGGATGTTAAGTCCGTGTGTATGGCATGATTTTACTTGACTATTTTTAGATTGAAATGTTTTAATATTTTAGGAGGCCACATATATTGTAACACAATGATATGGCTTATTTGTATCTATTATTTATTTGTTTCATCTGACCTGTTTATTGACGTCGGCACAATGCACTTCCGGAGCACACAGGGATGGTATTAAAACCTCTCAGGTGTGAATAGGTGTGTCTAACGTTCACAGCCCCTGAAGAAGCTCAAGCTCAGGACGGTATAAAAACCTCTCAGGTGTGAACAGGTGTGTCTAACGTTCACAGCCCCTGAAGAAGCTCAGGCGAAACCCGGGTCGGGCAATTGCAGCATGATTCTATGCCTATGTTTTATATGGATCTTGTGAGTACAATTAAAAGCGTGTATTTTACAATTACCGGAGGTATTGCACCATTTTGTTCCTATTTTTTCCCTGAAGGCTGTGCGTGCCTGGGATGAGGATTTGGTTGGTGCGTATACCGGGAGGATCAGTCCATCTGCAGTGTATTGTTCCAAGGTGTACCGGAGCGCTGGACGTGCGTGAATGACAAGATGATCGGCGCACCAGCATCGGATTTCACCCTGGTCAGCTGCGGCTCCTCTATATATTTCTTGGATCACCGTGATGTACTGCTAGTTCTCAGCGCGGTCCTAACTATTTAACTGTATGCCTACTAATGGCATGGCTGTGATTGGCCAAGTGAAGCATGTGACCCAGCCTCTATATAAGCTGGAGTCACGGAGCGCCGCACGTCACTCTGCTGTAACTAATGTAAGAAAAGGCTGCTGCTGCTTACAGGCAAAATAATTCAGGTGTTCTTGGTGTACTGCAATCTTCAAACTACAGCGATTATAGAGGGTGCTATACTACATTTTTGTACCCAGCCCTGAGCCCATTGACACTCCCAAATTTTTTTAAATCTATCTGTCAGTTAGGTGGGTGTCGGCTGCCATTTTTGCAAGTGCGGTGCCCTTGGAACTGTATGTGAGCTGCATGTGTGCCAGGGACTTTACTTTAATTCTGTTCTGGTAGCAAAGTAGAGGACAAATTCCCTTTTTTGGCCAATCAAGTACCCCTGCGCCCCGCAGTGCATACCTGGCCGTGAATATTATTCTATTACATTAGTCTGTCTCATATTTTTGTGACCTAAAGCAATTTTTTTATCTGTGTGCCACAGGCACTGCATATCTGACAGTCCAATAAAACCGTTACTGCAGTTTCCTTGCCGCTGTAAAAAAGCTGACTTTTTGTGCTAGATAGCATATTTGCATTCTACGCTGCATTTCAGACATTCCAATTAACCAGTGAAACACTGTATTTTAATAGTTGGTTGCAAAAAACACTGTTATAGTGCCACATAGCACATTAGTGTTCTACGCTGCATTTCAGATATTCCAATTAACCAGTGAAATACTGCATTTTTATAGTTGGCTGCAAAATACACTGTTATAGTGCCACATAGCACATTTGGGGTCTAGTCTGCATTTCTAATATTCCAATTAACCAGTGAAATACTGCCCTTTTATAGTTGGTTGCAAAAAACACTGGTTTTGTGACACATAGCAGAATTGCGGCCTAGTCTACATTTTTGACATTACAATTAACCAGTGAAATACTGCATTTCCAAAAACACTGTTATTGTGCCACAAAGCACATTAGTGTTCTATGCTGCATTTCAGATATTCCAAATGAACAGGTAAATACTGCATTTTTATAGTTGGTTGCAAAAAACCCTGGTTTTGTGCTAGATTGTACATTTGTGGCCTAGTCTGCATTTCTGATATTCCAATAAAACCGTAAACTACTGCATTTACATCGCTGGTTGCAAAAAGCACAGTTTTTGTGATAGATTGCACATTTGCGGCCTACGCTGCGTTTCTGACATTCCAATTAAACCAACAACTTCGTCTGTTACATTGTTGGTTGGAAAATTCAAATTTTTTGTGATAGTGAAGTAATTGTACTGTATTGCTCCGTTATACTGTAGTGTGACATATAGAAATGTATTCTATTTATGACACGGACACTGCCTTACTGTTAGAGAACTTAATTGTTGACTATTGGCAGTTAAATTGTCATCTGAGTTAAACCATATGTTTGGTGAGTTAAACCATAAGTTTGGTGGGCGAATGCAAATAATGAGGAGAACGTCAAATAAGGGAGGTGGCCCTGGTCGTGGTGCTGCTGGTGTTGGTGGAGCTCCTGTTGCAGGGAGAGGACATGGTCGATCTGTGCCAGCTACACGCCCAAATGAAAGAACGTCCTCAACTGCGCGTAGATGACACAGCCTTCAGTGTTATTTAGTAGGCCCGAATGCCGCTCTATGAATGGTGAGGCCAGAATAAGTACAGTTGCTAGTAGATTGGGTGCCTGACTGTGCCTCCAGTACCTTCACATTGTCTCCCACACGATCTATTGCTGAAAGCTCAGAGTTGGAACCTGCAGGCCATGGGCGTCTATCTAGCACCTCACCCCCTTGCAAATCAGCCAAGCAGTCTGAGCCCCAAGTCATGCAGCAGTCTCTTATGATTTTGATGAGTCTGCTGGCAGAGTTTCCAAAGGCCATCCACCTAGCCCTGCCCCAGAAGTGGAAGAGATTGAGTGCACCGATGCCCAACCACTTATGTTAGAGGATAAGGACATGGGAAGACCACAGCAGCACGTCTTTGATGATGACAAAACACAGGTGCCAACTGCTGCGGCTTTCTGCAGTGTGCAAACCGAAAAGGAGGGCAGGGGTGAAGACTGGGTGGAAGAGGATGTGGAGGATTATGAGGTCCTAGACCACATATGAAATCAAGGTCATGCAATTGACCTGTGCAGTTCGGAGGGAGAGGCGGTGGTCGCACAGAGACACCAGCACAGCAAAAGAGGGAGCAGGGTGCAAAAGCAGAGCGGCCGTCCTCTAGACAGTATGCCTACTACTGCCCACCGCACCCAGGGACTGAGCACAATAAAGCCAGCTCCAAGGAGTTCATTGGCATGGCAGTTCTTCATGCAATGTGCAGACGACAAGACATGCAATCAGAGCCTGAAGTGAGGAATTAACATTCAAAACCTGAGCACAACCTGCATGACTAGGCATCGAAGTGCAAAGCACAAGCTGCAGTGGAGTAAACACCTCCAAAACCAATAAAGGTCTCAGGCTTCTCCTGCTCCCTCTTCTGCTGCAGTCCCGGGCCTCTTCCTCCACCTCCGGAGTGACAGTGGCACCGGCCACCCAGCAAACAGAGGATGTGGCAGCAACGCCGCCACATCCGTCACCTTCAATAAGCAGCACCACAATGTCCCATGACAGCGTTCAGCTGTCCATCTTCCAAACAATGGAGCGAAAGAGGAAGTACCCCCCTACCCACCCGCGATCCCTGGCCCTGATTGTTAGGATTTCAAAATTCCTGGCCTTTGAAATGTTTAATTCCGTCTGGTGGAGACGGAGAGTTTTAAAAACCTTATAGCTTTGGCAGTCCCACAACGCCATCTGTGGCAAGTTCCACATAACTACCGATACATGGACTAGTAAGCACGGGCAGGGACGAAATATCTCTCTAACAGCACACTGGGTAAATGCAGTGATGGCTGGGCGTGAGGCAGATAGCCGTTAGGTGCATATCCTTCCGCCAGCAAGGATTGCAGAGCTTTTTTCTTTGTCTCCTGTTACCTCCTCCTCCTACTCCTCTTCCTCCTCTACCACCTCCTCATCCAGTCAGCATAACACCTTCATAACCAACTTCAGCACAGCCAGGGGAAAATGACAGCAGGCAGTTTTGAAACTAATCTGTTTGGGGTACTAACCGCGCAGGAGTTGTGGACGGGCATGGCACAACAGACCGATAAGTGGTTAGTGCCAGCCTTCTGGTATGCGATAATGGGCAAAATCTCATAGCAGCTCTGGGCCTAGCCGATTTGACACACATCCCTTGCCTGGCGCATGGGCTGAATTTGGTGCTGCAGAAATTCCTGAAAAACTACCCCGATATGTCACAGCTTCTGCAGAAAGTGCAGGCAGTCTGTGCGCATTTTTTGGCATTCTCACCCTGCTGTTGCCCGCCTGTCAGCGCTGCAGCATAACTTCGGGCTTCCTGCTCACCGCCTCATATGCAACGTTCCCTGCCCACAAGGTGGAACTCCACCTTGCACATGCTGGAGAGACTGTGAGAGCAGCAGCAGGCGATAGTGGAGTTTCAGCTGCAGAATGCACCGGTAAGTCACTCTGTGGAAAATAACCACTTCACCGCCACTGGGTGGGCCTCCATGTGAGACCTGTGTGCCTTGTAGCTCTGTTTTGACTACTCCATCAACATGGCCAGAGCCGATGATGCCGTTCTGAGCGTTACTATCCCACTTCTATGTCTCCGTAAAAAAACGGTTTGGGAGATGGTGGAAGAGGATGTGGTACAGGAGGTAGAGGAGGAGGAAGAGGGATCATTTCCATGGTTATCATGCCAGTCATTCACAAGTGGCTCAGAGGGTGGGTTCCTGCACCAACATAGGCCACGTACACAATTGTCCAGCCAGGGAACAGTTCTGGAGGAGGATGAGGAGGATGAGGAGGAACAGTGTTCACAGCAGGGTTACACCCAAAGCAGCTCAGGGCCATTACTGCAGCGTGGCTGGGGGTACACCGAGGACAGAGACGATACACCTCCCACAGAGGACAGCTTGTCGTTGCCTCTGGGCAGCCTGGCACACATGAGCGACTACATGCTGCAGTGCCTGTGCAATGACCACCCTCTAACTTGTGCTGATTACTGGGTGGCCACCCTGCTGGATTCCTGTTACAAGGGCAACGTGCTGTCCTTAATTCCCTCACTGGAGAGTGATGGGAAGATGCGCCACTACAAGCGCATGCTGGTAGACACGCTGCTGTCATTCCCACCTGACAGTGGGGGCTCAGTGGAAACACAAGGCGAAAGCAAAGGAGGAGGAAGAGGTCCCCAACGCAGCCGGGGCACTGCCAGAACCTCAGAGGGCAGGATTAGCATGGCCAAAATGTAGAAAAGCTTTGTCACCATGCGACAACAACCAACACCACCAGCTGATATGCAACGTCTTAGCAGGAGGCAGCATTTCATCAGTATGTCGGAGCAGTATGTGTGCACATGTATACACATACTGACTGATGGGTCTGTCCCATTCAACTTCTGGGTCTCCAAATTGGGCACATGGCCTGAGCTTGCCCTTTACGCCTTAAAGGTGCTGGCCTGTCTGAACGTGTATTTAGCATGGCAGGGGGCGTCATCACAGACAAGCGCAGCTGCCTGTCCACAGCCAATGTGGACAAGCTCACGTTCATTAAAATGAACCAGGCATGGATCCCACAGGACTTTTCTGTACCTTGTGCAGAATAGACATGTGTACCGGCCTCACACAGCCATTGTTATACTTCAGCGTACTTCCTCTTTGTTTTATATATTCCAATGTTTTGTGGTTTACCCAAATTAAATAAAAAATAAAAAAGTATTGGCTACCTCCTCCTCCTCCACCGCTGCTTCCAGCTAAACCACCACGTCCACCTACACCACCACATCCACCGGCTCCTCAACCTTCTACTCCTTATAGACTTCCTCCTCCTCCTAGTTCAAGATTATAATTTTAAATTTTTATTTATTTTATTTTAAGTCATTTTCCTATCCACATTTGTTGGCATGGCACTTGTCATGCTCTTGACCACATTTTGCTGCCTTTTGCAGCCCTCTAGCCCTTTCCATGACTCTTTTAGAGCCATTTTAGTGCCCCAAAGTTTGGGTCCCCATTGAATTCAATGGGGTTCGGGTTCCGGGTCAAGTTCAGGTGAAGTTCAGGTCCCGAACTCGAATGTTTTTGTGAGGTTCGACCGAACACGTCGATCCCGAACATCCAGGTGTCCGCTCAACTTTAGTGCCAAAGTACCAACAGGCAAGACGTTGATGTTTACATCAGGATGGCTCTCCATTGCCTCATCCTCCTCCTCTTCTGCCTATTCACGCTGAACAGATGGAATTAAAGTTTCATGGGTACTACTCTCTGTAGCAGAGGCAACTGTCTACAGCTCCTCCTCCTCCTCTTCCTTCTCCTCTTCATGGTCCAATTTGCACTGAGAAGGTAAACTGTGGGTGGTCTGGCTATCACCCTGTGTAATATCCTCCCCCATTTCCTCGTCTGCAACATTCAGAGCGTCCTCCTTAATTGTGGGCAGTGATCGTTTGAGTAGACAAAGCAGTGGGATGGTTATGCTGATAATAGCGTTATTGCCACTAACAATATGTGTGGATTCATCAAAGTTTTTTAAAACCTCACAGAGGTCTGACATCAATGCCCACTCCTCGCTTGTGAATAGTGACAGTTGACTCGAAAGGCGACGACCATATTGCAGCTGGTACACCACATCTGCACTCTGCTGCTCAGAAAGCCTGACCAACATGTAGAACGTAGAGTTCCAGCGCGTGCTCAAGTCGCACAACAGGTGAGCTTGAAGCCGCAATCGCTGCTGCAGCGTTGACAGACCGACTGAAGCTGTGGATGACTCGCGGAAATGGATACACACGAGGCGCGCCTTCACTAGTAGCTCTTACAAAATGGGGAAGGTTTTGATAAACCGCTCAACCACTAAGTTTAAGATGTGGGCTAGGCATGGGATGTGTGTCAGGTTGCCGAGCTCAAAAGCCGCCATCAAGTTATGGCCATTGTCACACAAAACCATGCCTGGTTGTAGGTCGAATTGTAGGAGCCACAGCTCGGGCTGGTCCCTTATACCCTGCCATAGCTCTGCAGAGGTGTGCTGTTTGTCCCCTAAGCAGATTAGCTTCAGCATGGCCTGTTGATGCTTACACACAGCAGTGCAACACTGCTTACAGCTAGCTACTGATGGCTGACTACTACTGCTGGAGGTGGAGGTGGAGGAGGAGGCGGCATGGGGGTTGAAGCAAGTGACAGCTGCTGGTGGAAACCCTGATGGACGTAGGGCCCGCAATTCTGGGTGTGGGTAGCACCTGTGCCATCCCAGGGTACGACTCACTCCCAGCATCCACAACATTCACCCAGTGTGCGGTCAGGGAAATGTAGCGTCCATGGCCACTATCACTTGTCCATGTGTCCGTGGTGAAGTGGACCTTCCCAGTAAGTGCATTGGTCAGGGCACGGGTGATGTTCTGGGACACATGCTGGTGTAAGGAAGGCACGGCACACCGTGAAAAATAGTGGCGGCTGGGGACTGTGTACCGAGGGATGGCCACCGACATCAGGTTGCGTAAGTCCTTAGTGTCCACAAGCCTAAATGGCAACATTTCAAGGGCCAGTAATTTCAAAAGTTGTGCATTTAGTGCTATGGCCTGTGGGTGGGTATTTGTTCTTGCGTTTAAATGCCTGTGTTATCAACATTTGGACGCTGCGCTGGGACAGCGAAGTGGATGTCATTGCTGACGGTTCAAGCGAAGGTCCAGGTGCAGGGCGAGGGGGATTTGAGCCTGTGCCTTCGACAGGGGATTGGCCAGCAGTGCGTAAGACAGGGGAAGAGGAGGCAGTAGTGTGACCCGCAGACTAAGATTGTGGATCCAGGCATTCGGCCCACTTATTAGGGTGCTTGGATGCCATGTGGCGAATCATGCTGGTGGTGGTAAAATTGCTAGTGTTCACGCCCCCGCTCATTTTGGTATGACACAGGTTGCAAACTACCACTCTTTTGTCGTCTGCACTTTCCTCTAAAAACACTTACCCCTTAGAAAGGTAGATTTACGCATGGGGGTGGTCGGTGTAACGGTTGCGGGCCTGTTTGCTGTGGGCCGGCTCCGTCCTTTTGCAACCCCACTGCCCCTTCCAGACTGTTGTGGTGCTGCGGATCCCTCCCCTTCTGTACTGCTGTCCTTGCGCAGCTTTTCACCATCCCATGATGGGTCAGTGACCTCATCGTCCACCACCTCCTCTTCCACTTCCTGACTCTGCTCATCCTCCTGACTTGACCTAACCACAACCTCAGTGATTGACAACTGTGTCTCTTCATCATCCACCTCGTGAACAAATGATTGCCGTTCACCACCGTCATCTTCTTGAGACTGTGAAGGCTCAAGAGTTTGGGAATCAGGGAACAATATCTCGGATCCCTCTTTAAGCATGCTGGGCTCAAGGGCCAAATCTAATAGTGGCGCTGGAAAGAGCTCCTCGGAACATACAAGTGTGGGATCACTCGTTTGGCAAGCCTCCATTGTGGGAGGAAGGATGATTAGAGTGAGCATTCGGTTGACCAGACTCTTGGCTACAGAGACTGGACAAGAGGGTGGTGCTTAACCGACTGGGAGCATTATCTTCAGCAATCCAACCGAACAACTGTTCGCACTGGTCCAACTTGGACAGTGTTGTCCTGTGCCGCCTAGCTAAGTTGGACATGAAGCTGGGTGCGGTGAATGTGTTGTTTTTTTTTTCTGTTGCACTGGCAGCAGGCACAGTTTCATTGCGCTCAGGGCCGCAGCCTCTGCGTGCACCATCAGCATCATGCCCACTTCCCCGTTTCTTAGTGCTCGCCTTCTTCATATTAATGGTTTTGTCACTAGACGTGGCGCAGATTGTTTTACTGTCCACTAAATACACAGTTTTCGCATGCAGGACAGTATATGTCACAGAAACCCTCAGAATATGGACACTATATTAGGCCCAGATTATTGGAATTTGCAATACAGACACTGTTTTCTGATGTAGTACAGTATTGGTTACAGAACACCACATATTATGGACACTATATGAGGTCCAGATTATTTGAATTTGTAATACAGACAATGTTTTCTGATGTAGTACAGTATTGGTTACAGAACACCACAAATTATGGACACTATATTAGGCCCAGATTATTGGAATTTGTAATACAGACACTGTTTGCAGATATAGTACAGTATTGGTTACATAATGCAGATTATGGACACTATATTAGGACCAGATTATTGGAATTTGCAATACAGACACTGTGTTCTGATGTAGTACAGTATTGGTTACAGAACACCACAGATTATGGACACTATATTAGGCCCAGATTATTGGAATTTGCAATACAGACACTGTTTGCAGATGTAGTACAGTATTGGTTACAGAACACCACAGATTATGGACACTATGTTAGACCCAGATTATTGGAATTTGTAATATAGACACTGTATTCTGATGTAGTATAGTATTGTTTAAAGAACTCCACAGATTATGGACACTATATTAGGCCCAGATTATTGGAATTTGTAATACAGACACTATTTGCAGATGTAGTTTAGTATTTTTTACACAAAGCCACACACTATGGACACTAGATGTGGCCCAGATTATTAAAGACACAGTCTGCGGATAATGTACAGTATATGTCACTAATAGGTATAAAATAAAAATATCCTGCTGCTGTCAAACACACACAGTAGTCCTTAAAAGGACTTTGGGGTCTTTGAAAGCTTTTGGTAGTAAAACAGCAAATTTCTCTCCCTGCACTATCTGTCCGTTTCGAAGCACTGTCCCTGAGACTGCAGGAGGTGAATAGATTGCTGCTCTAAAATACACACACACACACACAGTAGTCCTTAAAAGGACTTTTGGATCTTGGAAAAGCTTTTTCAGAATAAAAACTGTGAGATTAGCTCCCTACTCTGTCTTTCCCTTCCTACGCTGTGCTCTCTCTCTCTACGTCTGAGCCGAACATGCGCTACTGTATATAGACCCGAAAGACACAACATGGCTACTGGTATTACAGGGAAGGCAGTACTTACCTGCACCTTTATTGGCTGCTTAAAACCCGCAAAACATGTGGGGTGGAGACTCGAGCATTGCGCTAGAGCACATGTGGTACTCGCTCTAGTGCCGCCATGTGCCGAGCATATCGATGCTCGAGCCGAACAGTTATTCGGCTGAGTATGCGCGCTCATCACTACTAATCTTACATTATGATACAAAATAAAAAGTAGCTGGACAGAAGGCCTGAGGAAAGAGCCTAGACCTGGCGCGCAGCTACTAGCCTCCCATTGCATACTAAATAGCAGTACAGTACCATTGTGCTGCCCAGACACAAAGTAACATAGAGGGGACACAACTGAGAGTTTTAACAAATGAGTAATGGTCTAAGAAGACAATATTAATGACTAGTGTTGAGCGAACAGCTCAAAATCGTTCGGGTCCGTACCGAATTTTGGGGTGTCCGTGACACGGACCCGAACCCGGACATTTTCAAAAAAGTTCGGGTTCGGTTCCGGTGTTCGTCGATTACTTCCCGCTTTCTGAAGGGCTGCATAGCAGCCAATCAGCTAGCGTTTTACTTCTTGCCCTAAGAGCCCATCACAGCCATGCCTACTAATGGCATGGCTGTGATTGGCCAAGTGCAGCATGTGACCCAGCCTCTATTTAAGCTGGAGTCACGTAGCACCGCACGTCACACTGCTCTGACTAGTGTAGGGAGAGGATGCAGCTTCTGTGAGGGCGAGATAGGCAGGGATAAAGAAGTGATTGAATGATCTACCTTTCTACACCTGTGCATCAGAACAACTCAGCTGAGCTGTTCACTGAAAGTCACTATTTTGTTGAGACTGGCCAGAGCGATTTTTACTGGCACATGTAACTGGGCTGACCGGCGGTGGCCATTTTGGGACTTTTGGTGCGCCAGCACAAGCTGCCACAGAGTCTAAACCAAAGCTCCAAAGAAGTGTAAAATCTACACCTGTGAATCAGAACAACAGCGATTCAGCTGCTCAGTCAAAGTCAATTTTTTTTCTGGCTGGGCAGACCGTTTTCTGGCACATGTTACTGGGCTGATAGGCGGCGGCCATTTTGGGACTTGTGGTGCTACAGCAAAAGCTGCCACAACGTCCATTAATCTCATGTAATAGTAGATTTTTTCATAGATATACTACATCAGGGGTTTGGCTGTGCTTGTGTCACCCATACTAACTGCAAAGATATTTAATATATCAGTGGTGAAACTGAAAGTAACCCACTTAGATAGCAAATCCCATGAATGTGCTGTTCCAGCTAGGCTAGCCAGTGCCACTACAGCCGAGTCCAATACTGTCAGCCAGAAATATTTTTTTTTTTTATGTGCCAGAAATATAAATTAAAAAAAGCTTTCACCGTAATAATAAAATTATTCTGGTGTTAGACCAGAAGAAGCACTCCTGTTGTAATTAATACTGTAAAAAGGCTTAGGCAATATTTCTCCCAGTGTGGGAAATTTATCTAGCAAATCTAGCATTTTAAAAATTCCGGTGTTCTGAAATACCAGCAGTCCTCTTGTAATTAATACCGCAAAAAGGCATTATATTGTCCAGTGTTGTAATTTTGGTGAAAAAAAGGCCAATTTAATCAATCTGGTGTTAGTTACACCAGAAACAGTAGGCCTCACGTTTTTACTCCTGTAAAAAGGAATTAATACCGCAAAAGGCATTACATTGTCCAGTGTTGTAATTTTGGTGAAAAAAGGCCAATTTAATCAATCTGGTGTTTGTTAGACCAGAAACAGTAGGCCTCACGTTTTTACTCCTGTAAAAGGAATTATATCTCCCGTGTGGGAAGCTATGTACCAAAACTAGCATTTTAAAAATTCTGGTGTCCAATTTGCAGCAGTCTTCTTGTAATTAATACCGCAAAAAGGCATTATTGTCCAGTGTTGTAATTTTGGTGAAAAAAAGGCCAATTTAATCAATCTGGTGTTTGTTAGACCAGAAACAGTAGGCCTCACGTTTGTACTCCTGTAAAAAGGAATTATATCTCCCCGTGTGGGAATCTATGTACCAAAACTAGCATATTAAAAATTCTGGTGTCCAATTTGCAGCAGTTTTCTTGTATTAATACCGGAAAAAGGAATTATATATTCCAGTGTGGGAATTTATGTACACAAACTAGCATTTTAAAAATTCTGGTGTCCAATTAGCAGCAGTCTTCTTGTAATTAATACCGCAAAAAGGCATTATTGTCCAGTGTTGTAATTTTGGTGAAAAAAAGGCCATTTTAATCAATCTGGTGTTTGTTAGACCAGAAACAGTAGGCCTCACGTTTTCACTCCTTTAAAAAGGAATTATATCTCCCCGTGTGGGAACGTATGTACCAAAACTAGCATTTTAAAAATTCTGGTGTCCATTTTGCAGCAGTCTTCTTGTAATTAATACCGCAAAAAGGCATTATTGTCCAGTGTTGTAATTTTGGTGAAAAAAAGGCCAATTTAATCAATCTGGTGTTTGTTAGACCAGAAACAGTAGGCCTCACGTTTTCACTCCTGTAATAAGGAATTATATCTCCCCGTGTGGGAAGCTATGTACCAAAACTAGCATTTTAAAAATTCTGGTGTCCAATTAGCAACAGTCTTCTTGTAATTAATACCGCAAAAAGGCATTATTGTCCAGTGTTGTAATTTTGGTGAAAAAAAGGCCAATTTAATCAATCTGGTGTTTGTTAGACCAGAAACAGTAGGCCTCACGTTTGTACTCCTGTAAAAAGGAATTATATCTCCCCGTGTGGGAATCTATGTACCAAAACTAGCATATTAAAAATTCTGGTGTCCAATTTGCAGCAGTTTTCTTGTATTAATACCGGAAAAAGGAATTATATATTCCAGTGTGGGAATTTATGTACACAAACTAGCATTTTAAAAATTCTGGTGTCCAATTAGCAGCAGTCTTCTTGTAATTAATACCGCAAAAAGGCATTATTGTCCAGTGTTGTAATTTTGGTGAAAAAAAGGCCATTTTAATCAATCTGGTGTTTGTTAGACCAGAAACAGTAGGCCTCACGTTTTCACTCCTTTAAAAAGGAATTATATCTCCCCGTGTGGGAACCTATGTACCAAAACTAGCATTTTAAAAATTCTGGTGTCCATTTTGCAGCAGTCATCTTGTAATTAATACCGCAAAAAGGCATTACTGTCCAGTGTTGTAATTTTGGTGAAAAAAAGGCCAATTTAATCAATCTGGTGTTAGTTAGACCAGAAACAGTAGGCCTCACGTTTTTACTCCTGTAAAAAGGAATTATATCTCCCCGTGTGGGAAACTATGTACCAAAACTAGCATATTAAAAATTCTGGTGTCCAATTTGCAGTAGTTTTCTTGTAATTAATACCGGAAAAAGGAATTATATCTTCCAGTGTGGGAATTTTGGGGCTAAAAAATAATATATTTTATTGTGGTGCGAGTTGAATCGCAACAATGAGGAAACATTCTATTAGGGGACGAGGACGCGGTCGTGGTGGTGTCATTGGAGCCTCTGTTGCTGGCAGAGGACGTGGCCGTTCGGCCTCAGGCGCACAAAGTAGTCAACCAACTCCCTCAAGTAGCCGGCAGAATTTACAGCGATATTTGGTGGGGCCCAATGCCGTTATGAGGATGGTAAGGCCTGAGCAGCTACAGGCATTAGTCGATTGGGTGGCCGACAGTGCTTCCAGCACGTTCACCACATTGTCTTCCGCCCAGTCTTCTGCGGAAAGCTCACAGGTGGCACCTGAAAACCAAGCCCATCAGTCTGTCACATCACCCCCATGCATATCAGGGAAACTGGCTGAGCCTCAAGTTATGCAGCAGTCTCTTATTCTGTTTGAAGACTCTGCTCCCACGGTTTTCCAGGGGCGTCCACCTAGCCCTTCCCCAGCGGTGGAAGACATTCCATGCACTGACGCACAACCACTTATGTATCCAGATGATGAGGACATGGGAATACCACCACAGCAGAGTGACCGAGTTTCTGATGATGACGAAACACTGGTGCCCACTGCCGCGTCTTATTGCAGTGTGCAGACTGAACAGGAGGAGGTCAGGGAGGAAGACTGGGTGGAAGACGATGCAGAGGACGATGAGGTCTTAGACCCCACATGGACTGAAGGTCGTGCCGCTGACTTAAATAGTTCAGAGGAAGAGGCAGTGGTGAGACCGAGACAACAGCGAAGCCAAAGAGGGAGCAGGGGCAAAAGCAGAACAGCCGCCGTCCAGAGAGTTTGCCTGCTATTGGCCAGCGCCAACAGGGACCCAGCACCCCAAAGGCATCTTCAAGGATTTCCCTGGCATGGCACTTCTTCAAACAATGTGCTGAGGACAAGACCAGAGTGGTTTGCACGCTGTGCCATCAGACCCTGAGGCGAGGCATTAACGTTCTTAACCTGAGCCCCACTTGCATGATCAGGCATCTACATGCAAAGCATGAACTGCAGTGAAGTACACACCTTAAAAACAAGGAACCCGCTCAGGCTCCCCCTGCTCCCTCTACCGCTGCTGCCTCGGCTTCCGCCTCGAGAGGAATGTTGCCACCTGCCGAGCAGCAAACAGAGGATGTGCCACCGACACCACCACCGCCATCGTCACCTAGCGTCTCCACTATTTCACATGGCAGCGTTCAGCTCTCCATCTCTCAAACCTTTGAGAGGAAGCGCAAATTCCCACCTAGTCACCCTCGAGCCCTTGGCCTGAATGCCAGCATTTCTAAACTACTGGATGAAAAACGCAGGAAATAGAAATAGCTCACTCCAGTGTATTCAAAGACAGGTGCTCTAATCCTAGATCGGTTCACCACTCAACCAGGGTAAGGATAAAGTAGTATTGCAAGGACTGGCACTCGTATATGGACGTCCTATGGACACAAAATTTATTAAGATACATATACCAATATATAAAAATGGAAATAAAAAAAGGATAAAAGAAAAGAGAAATTCTGGATGTCTGTATGCGTACTGATCACCAGAAATTCCGATTATACTGAATAAACGCAATATCCTCAGAAACCTTCACTTTAAGATAGCATGTGCAAAAACTGCAGAAAGTATTACAAGCAGTCCATGTCCTTCAACGGACTCCTTTAAAAGTGTGTATATCTTCTATTAATGGTATTATGTTTGGTCCGGATTTCTTTAATTATATAGGACACTGTTTCTTTAAAGCACGGTTTGATGTCTACGTTCCTTTAAAACAAGGTTCGGTGTCTCACCTTGAAAGTTACTCAACACCATATGATGGTTTCACAAATAATAAGTAACCCACTCTTGTGGGCTTACCTCCAGTAGTTCCCCACTATATCGGAATGCCGCTAGTTTAACTTGTCGCTGGTTTGACTTGTCCAGTATGCTGAGGCCGGCGTCCCGGCTCTGAACAGTATCGGCGTTCCTCGTGGTGTCCGCGTCACGTGACCGGATTGTGTCTCGGATTATTGCCGGATCCCGGAGTCGACTCCTTCACTCCTCCAGTATATTCAAGTGTAGGAAAAGAGGTCCTAATGGGGTGCAGATTTTACGCCAAACGCGTTTCGGGGATCTCTCTCCCCTTCCTCAGTGGCAGCACCCCTACACACAAGCTCGCCAATTATATAGTCCCCAGGGACCGTCACAAATCCCGGACCGGATCTATTCAAGATCTTTATCTCCGCATGATTGCAATTGAAACCGCAATATGATTTTTCATGCGGGTTTTTTGCATGTGATTTTTATGTTTAAACATACGGTTCTTCCGTATGTCTATCATACGGTTTCTTTACAGTATTTCTTTACAGTGTTTTTACTGCAATTTTTGATGCGGTTTTTTGATGCGATTTTTTGATGCGGTTTTTCAGAACTTGCGTTTTTTCCATATTAGTTGCATTTCAGTATAAACAACAGTCTCCATATAGTCAAAGTTCAATTAAGATTGTAGAAATATAGTCTTCCTTTGACATATAAATCAAGAGTACAAAATAATCCTTATTTTCTCTTTATTTGTACCCTTTACATGTCAAAGGTCCTTTTTCAGAAGTTTCTACAATATCAATGCATTATCTATGTGTTTTTTCATCATGCATGCATTTTTTAACATATGTGCATTTTTTTAAAAACATATGCACTGCCTTTAAAAATCTTTTAAAAACGTATCAAATATCCATATTCGCGTACTTCATAAGTATAAGGGATGGGGAGGTATGCGTAGGGCCGAGGAGGGATCGCAGTGTCTTTTCAACATGAGGTCACTCATCAGCCACACGCACACCACCCATATCTACAGAAAGCCAAAAATTTCCAACTCGGCATTCAAGCCATTCGGTATCAAGCTACCAAAATCATAAATACGTCTGGATTCAGCTCTTGATAATTTTTCTATATAGTTACCACCGCGCCAGTGTTTCTCCACCTTCTCCAATGCCATAAATAAAAGACCTCGTGGGTCCTGATTATGGAATTCTTTAAAGTGTTTTGAAACAGTGTGTTTATCGTAACCTTTAATGATATTGTTCATATGTTCAGAAATTCTGACCTTCAATGGTCTTTTTGTCCGACCAATATACTGCTTTGAACAAGGGCACTGGAGAAGGTAGATCACACCGGTGGAATTGCACGACAAAAAATGTTTTATATCCATAAAAAACATATTTTGTGTAGAGGAGGCTTTGGTAATTTTCTTAGGGAATCTAGTTCTCTGACAACATAAACATTTACCACATCTAAAAAAGCCTTGTAATTTCAACCAATTGTGTTCCAGATTTTTCTTTTTATAAGTATGTCTAACTGTGGGGGCAACCTTGATACCTAAGTTGGGAGCCTTCGTATATATGATACTTGGGATGGTAGGCAATTTAGTTCCTATAATCTTGTCCTTTAATATATGGTGCCAATGCTGTTTAATAATTTTCTCCACCTGTCTCGACTGGGTATTATAAGGAAGGACAATCATACATTCATTATTAGCCCTATCTTGTTGTTTTGGGATTTGTTCAAAGAATGTTTTCCTATCCAATTCCTTTACTTGTTTCAAGGCTCTATCTACTATTTCTTCTGGATAATCTTTTTCCCTAAATTGTTCTCTCATCCTTATGGCTTCTTCCTCAAATGTTGTATCCTCAGTACAGTTTCGTTTGAGACGACGAAACTGTCCAAAATGGATTCCCACCAGCCATCTCGGTAAATGACAACTCGAGAACAATATGTATCCATTTTTTGCTGTAGGTTTCTGGAATGTATTACAAATATATTTGTTGTTTCTTTTCGTAATTTGTATGTCCAAAAACTCCACCCCTCCTTCATTAATATTAGAGGAACTAATTACAGCGGAACTTCGGCCTTCCCGCTCACCGCCTAATATGCGACGTGCCCACCCGGTGGAACTCCACCTTGCACATGCTGGAGAGACTGTGCGAGCAGCAGCAGGCCATAGTGGAGTTTCAGCTGCAGCACGCACGGGTCAGTCGCACTGTGGAACAGCACCACTTCACCACCAATGATTGGGCCTCCATGCGAGACCTGTGTGCCCTGTTGCGCTGTTTAGAGTACGCCACCAACATGGCCAGTGGCGATGCCACTGTTATCAGCGTGACAATACCAATTCTATGTCTCCTAGAGAAAACGCTTAGGGCGATGATGGAAGAGGAGGTGGGCCAGGGCCAGGAGGAGGAGGAGGAGGATGACGGGTCGTTTTTAGCACTTTCAGGCCAGTCTGTTAGAAGTGGCTCAGAGGGAGGTTTTTTGCAACAGCAGAGGGCAGGTACAAATGTGGCCAGCCAGGGACCACTACTGGAGGACGAGGAGGATGAGGAGGAGGTGGAGGAGGTGGAGGAGGTGGAGGAGGATGAGGATGAAGCAGGTTCACAGCGGGGTGGCACCCAGCACAGCGCAGGCACATCCCTGGTGCGTGGCTGGGGGATACAGAGGATGATGACGATACGCCTCCCACAGAGGACAGCTTGTCCTTACCTCTGGGGAGCCTGGCACACATGAGCGATTACATGCTGCAGTGCCTGCGCAATGACAGCAGAGTTGCCCACATTTTAACGTGTGCTGACTACTGGGTGGCCACCCTGCTGGATCCACGGTACAAAGACAATGTGCCCACTTTACTTCCTGCACTGGGGCATGATAGGAAGATGCGCGAGTACAAGCGCACACTGGTAGACGCGCTCCTGAGAGCATTCCCAACTGTCACAGGGGAACAGGTGGAAGGCCAAGGCCAAGGCAGAGGAGGAGCTAGAGGTCGCCCACGCAGCAGTGTCACGGCCAGCTCCTCTGAGGGCAGGGTTAGCATGGCAGAAATGTGGAAAAGTTTTGTCTCCACGCCACAGCTAACTGCCCCACCACCTGATACGGAACGTGTTAGCAGGAGGCAACATTTCACTAACATGGTTGAACAGTACGTCTGCACACAACTCCACGTACTGACGGATGGTTCGGCCCCATTCAACTTCTGGGTTTCCAAATTGTCCACGTGGCCAGAATTAGCATGTTATGCCTTGGAGGTGCTGGCCTGCCCGGCGCCAGCGTTTTATCTGAACGTGTATTCAGCACGGCAGGGGCGTCATTACTGACAAACGCAGCCGCCTGTCCGCAGCCAACGTGGACAAGCTGACGTTTATAAAAATGAACCAGGCATGGATCCCACAAGACCTGACCCTCCCTTGTGCAGAGTAGTCCTTAATAACTGCCTTAAACCATGTTGTCTTGTACTCCTGGCCACTTCTTCATTGAAAAATCTATTTTTGAAATTAAGTAGGATCTTGGGGTGCAACCCAGAGTTGAATGAACCTTCCCTCTGTCTGGGTGCCGGGCCAAAGTACATGAAAGTGTCCTTCTCCTGTGCTGGGTGATATGAATGTTATACTTGTGCTGTCTGACATGTCTCCTTTGTGTGGGTGCAGGGGGCCAAAGTCACTGAAAGCGGCCTTCTCCTGTGCTGGCTGATATAAATGCCTGAATCTCTGCTGTGGGACCTCTCTCCTCTTTCTGGGTGCAGGGGTCAAAGAAACAAAAGGTGGCCTACTCCTGTGGTGGTTGACATGATGCCTGATTCTCTGCTGTGGGACCTCTCTCCTCCGTGTGGCTGCAGGGGTCAAAGTCTCTAAAAGTGCCCTTCTCCTGTGGTGGTTGATGTAAAACTGATGCTTGTGCTATCTGACCTGTCTCCTCTGTGTCGGTGCTAAGGCCTAAGTCACTGAAAGCGGCCTTCTCCTGTGCTGGCTGATATAAATGCCTTAATCTCTGCTGTGGGACCACTCTCCTCCGTGTGGCTGCAGGGGTCAAAGTCTCTAAAAGTGCCCTTCTCCTGTTGTGGTTGATGTGAAACTGATGCTTGTGCTATCTGACCTGTCTCCTCTGTGTCGGTGCTAAGGCCTAAGTCACTGAAAGTGGCCTTCTCCTGTGCTGGCTGATATAAATGCCTGAATCTCTGCTGTGGGACCTCTCTCCTCTTTCTGGGTGCAGGGGTCAAAGTCTCTAAAAGTGCACTTCTCCTGTGGTGGTTGATGTGAAACTGATGCTTGTGCTATCTGACCTGTCTCCTCTCAGTCGGTGCTGTCTCTCTGTGTCAGTGCTAAGCTAGTCACTGAAAGCCTTCTCCTGTGCTGGCTGATATAAATGCCTGAATCTCTGCTGTGGGACCTCTCTCCTCGTCTGGGTGCAGGGTCAAAGTCTCTAAAGTGCACTTCTCCTGTGTGGTTGATGTGAAACTGATGCTTGTGCTATCTGACCTGTCTCCTCTGTGTCGGTGCTAAGGCCTATGTCACTGAAAGCGGCCTTCTCCTGTGCTGGCTGATATAAATGCCTGAATCTCTGCTGTGGGACCTCTCTCCTCCGTGTGGCTGCAGGGGTCAAAGTCTCTAAAAGTGCCCTTCTCCTGTGGTGGTTGATGTGAAACTGATGCTTGTGCTATCTGACCTGTCTCCTCTGTGTCGGTGCTAAGGCCTAAGTCACTGAAAGCGGCCTTCTCCTGTGCTGGCTGATATAAATGCCTGAATCTCTGCTGTGGGACCTCTCTCCTCTTTCTGGGTGCAGGGGTCAAAGTCTCTAAAAGTGCCCTTCTCCTGTGGTGGTTGATGTGAAACTGATGCTTGTGCTATCTGAACTATCTCCTCTGTGTCAGTGCTAATGCCTAAGTCACTGAAAGCGGCCTTCTCCTGTGCTGGCTGATATAAATGCCTGAATCTCTGCTGTGGGACCTCTCTCCTCCGTCTGGGTGCAGGGGTCAAAGTCTCTCAAAGTCGCCTTCTCTTGTGCTGGGTGATGTGAAACTGATGCTTGTGCCATCTGACATGGTTGCCGGGGTCCCATTAAATGGTGGCCTACTCCTGTGGTGGGTGATCTAAATGCCTGATTCTCTGCTGTGAAACCTCTCTCCTCCGTCTGGGTGCAGGGGTCAAAGTCTCTCAAAGTGGCCTTCTCTTGTGCTGGGTGATGTGAAACTGATGCTTGTACCAGCTGACATGGGTGCAGTGGTCAAATTAACTAAATAGTGGCCTACTCCTGTGGTGGGTGATATGATGCCTGAATATGTGCTGTGGGGCCTCTCTCCTCTTTCTGGGTGCAGGGGTCAAAGTAACTAAAAGTGGCCTTCTCCTGTGCTGGATGGTATAAATGTAATGCTTGTGCTATCTGACATGTCTCCTCTTTCTGGGTGCTAAGGCCTAAGTCACTGAAAGTGGCCTTCTCCTGTGGTGGTTGATATGATGCCAGATTCTCTGCTATGGGACCTCTCTCCTTTGTCTGGATGCTGGGGTCGAAATAATAGTAAGCGACCTTCTCCATTGGTGGGTGATTTGAAGCCTGATTCTGTGCTATGGGACCTAACTCCAATTAATATTGGTTAATTTTATTTTATTTTATGTTAAGTCATCATTTCCCTATCTACATTTGTTTGCAGGGGATTTACCTACATTTTGCTGCCTTTTGCAGCCCTCTAGCCCTTTCCGGGAGTCTTTTACAGCCTTTTTAGTGACCAAAAGTTCGGGTCCCCATTGACTTCTATGGGGTTTGGGATGAAGTTCGGGTTGAGTTCGGATCACGAACCCGGACATTTTCCGGAAGTTCGGCCGAACCTCTCGAACCCGAACATCCAGGTGTTTGCTCATCTCTATTAATGACCAATAATAAAAGTTTTGTTTTAAATAGGAATAAACATATTTTAAAAGTAGGCAACTAGTAGTCTTAGGCTAATTGTAAAATTAATAATACTGTATATTACCTAGTAATATACCCATTTTGCTTTGGAACTCATTAGCTTTAAACCAGGCACCCTACTCAGGCTTTTACATAGATTCAAATGGTGTTGCATTGTTGACAGTAAAATATGCTTTAGTTAATACTCTTAATAAAGCCACTTCATACAGAACAGGTTTTTGCTGCCATACTGTATATCACATTCGGCCTTATTTTCTGAAATCCAAATACAGGGCTACATTTTTCCAGCTTCCTTTATTGAAAAAGGTTTTCCCAATTTGACATTTCTTCTTTTGGAATATGCTATTTATATTTGACCTAAAGAACTTTCGTACTTTTATGTTTTATGAACGAAATGGTCATCATTATTTTTCCTATTCTCTTCATTTTTAGCTCAGCTGAAAATTAACCTCTTAAAAAATTGCTTGTTAAATTATTCAGATGAACGCCACTGCATCTGCATGCACTTGACCTTCACGGCATGCACTTCCAATTAAAGCTCTTTCGCTTTCACTGTTTCTGTGTTCCCCATTACACATCAGTTCCCCAACGGTTGATCTTCTTCTGTCTTATGCTATTATTTACTTCCTGACTGTTTTTACTTGGTTCAAGTACATTGTTTGCTTTTAAAATCTTGATCGTCTTTTGATTTATACCATCATTTACATCTACAATTCTTGTACTATGTATTTTTTTTTTGCAACACAGTTTAGAAAAGCCTGGCAGCAATGTTACTTCTGAATAAATCATCTAAAGCAAATTTTACCCTATTGACTTATTCTATAATGAAACATAGCTGAAATTCCACATGACATTTCTTCAAATGCACAAACATAATCAACTTGGAAGCCTCTATCATATTTAGGATAAATAACTGACTTATTCCACAATGCTGTACATAGAAATCCATTCTCTCGCACTAAAAAAACTATAAGCTGGAGACAGAGAGGATCATTGCCAAAAAAGTAAAACCAACCCTAAAATGGTATTCAATTCTACAAATGGTAAAAAGTTTAAGCCTGAAAGTATAGGCCATTAAAAAAGTTATGAGGGAAGAGTTGTAGAGAGTAATAAAGAGAAAGTAAATGTATTTAATATTTTTTCTCCACTATATTCACTGAGGAAATGAAAGGTGAGATGTAATGCAGTTTCAAAAAAAACTCCACATTAAATGTGGCATATCTGACTCAGGAAGAAGTGCTGCAGCATCTTAAAAAGATTTAAATAGATAAACAACCTGGTACAGATGGCATTCACCCCCATATTCTAAAAGAATTACATAACATCATAGACTAACCATTATTTCTGATATTTAAGAAATCATGACTAGGGTTGAGCGAACCCAAACTGTAAAGTTTGGGTTCGTACCGAAATTTCGGTTTTTTGGTACCCAGACCCGAACCCGAAAATTTCCGTAAAAGTTCAGGTTCAGTGTTCGGCATTTTCTTGGCGCTTTTTGACAGGCTGCAGGGCAGCCAACCAACAAGAGTTTCACTAGTCTGCTCTTAGATGCCATCACAGCCATGCCTAGTAATGGCATGGCTGTGATTGGCCAAGAGCAGCATGTGATCCAGCCTCTATATAGGCTCGAGTCACGTAGCGCCGCATGTCACTCTGCTCTTCTCAGTGTAGGGATAGGATGCTGCTTCTGTTGTGAGGGAGAGATTAGGGAAGAATTCTGTGGAATCTGGTGGTGTTAAATCTTCAAACTACAGCGATTATTGAGGGTGCTATGCTACATTTTTGTACCCAGCCCTGAGCCCAATGACACTGAAAAATAACTTTTAATCCATCTGCTAGTTCGGTGGGCGTCGGGGCCATTCTTGCAAGTGCAGTGCACTTGCAACTGCATTTGAACTGCATGTGTGCCAGGGACATTACTTTCATTCTGTTCTGGTAGATCAGTGGAGGAAAAATTCCCTTTTTTTGCGGCCTACAGTGCATACCTGGCAGTTAAAATTATTCAATTACATCAGTCTGTCACATATTTTTGTAACCTAAAGCGATTTTTTATCTGTCTGCAACAGGCACTGCATATCTGACAGTCCAATAAAACCGTTAAATATTGCAGTTACCTTGCTGCTCTAAAAAAGCACACTTTTTGTTGATAGATAGTAAATTTACAGGCTATGCTGCATTTCTGACGGTCCAATTAAACCGTTACATACTGCAGTTACATTGCTGCTATAAAAAATAATCAATTTTTTTTGTGCTATATAGCAAATTTGAGTGCTACGCTACAATTATGACAGTCCAATACAACCGTAACATACTACATTTACATTGGTGCTATAAAAAAACACACTTTTTGTGCTGGATAGGTGAAAGGGAGGTAAATTAGTAAAAATCGTCTGTTACATTATTCGGTGACATTAACCCAGATTTGCCATATACAACCCCCTGCTCTGCATAGGTGACAGGGAGATAAACTAGTAAAAATCGTCTGTTACATTATTGAGTGACATTTTACCATTTTTACCATATACAAACCCCTGCTCTGCATAGGTGACAGGGAGGTAAATTAGAAAAATAGTCTGTATATAAAATGAGGATGCTCGGACTGGGAGAAAATGTCTGTATGTGGGTAAGTAACTGGCTGAATGACAGAAAACAGAGGGTGGTTATTAACGGTAGATACTCAGATTGGGTCACTCTCACTAGTGGGGTAACTCAGGGGTCAGTATTGGGCCATATTCTCTTCAATATATTTATTAATCATCTTGTAGAAGGCTTGCACAGTAAAATATCTATTTTTGCAGATGACACTAAACTGTGTAAAGTAATTAACACTGAAGAGGACAGTTTTCTGCTACAGAGGGATCTGGATAGATTGGAGGCTTGGGCAGAGAAATAGCAGATGAGGTTTAACACTGACAAATGTAAAGTTATGCACATGGGGAGGAATAATGCAAGTCACCCGTACATATTAAATGGTAAAACACTCGGTAACACTGACATGGAAAAGGATCTAGGAATTTTAATAAACAGCAAATTAAGCTGCAAAAACCAGTGTCAGGCAGCTACTGCCAAGGCCAATAAGATAATGGGTTGCATCAAAAGGGGCATAGATGCCTGTGATGAGAACATAGTCCTACCACTTTACAAATCACTAGTCAGATTACACATGGATTACTGTGTACAGTTCTGGGCTCCTGTGAACAAGGCAGACATAGCAGAGCTGGAGAGGGTTCAAAGGAGGGCAACTAAAGTAATAACTGGAATGGGGCAACTACAGTACCTTGAAAGGTTATCAAAATTAGGGTTATTCATTGGTGGGGGACATTTTGCCGTATGCAAACCCCTGCTCTGCATAGGTGACAGGGAGGTAAGTTAGTAGAAATTGTCTGTTACATTACTGGGTGACATTAACCCATTTTACCATATACAAACCCCTGCTCTGCATAGGTGACAGGGAGGTAAATTAGTAAAAATCGTCTGTTACATTATTCGGTGACATTAACCCATTTTGCCATATACAAACCCCTGCTCTGCATAAGTGACAGGAAGGTAAATTTCTAAAAATCGTCTGTTACATTGGTGGTTGAAATTTTACAATTTTTGCAGTATACAAACCCCTGCTCTGCATAGGTGACAGGGAACTAAATATATTAAAAATGCCTGTTACTTCAGTGGGTGACCCCAAAAAATGAGGAGAGCGTTAAATAAGAGACGTGGCCCTGGTCGTGGTGCTGCTGGTTTTGGTGGAGCTCCTGTTGCAGGGAGAGGACGTGGTTGATCTGTGCCGGCTACACGCCCAAATGAAACACCTTCCTCCAGTGGGCGTAGACGACAGAGACTTCAGTGTTATTTAGTAGGCCCGAATGCCGCCCTACGAATGGTGGGGCCAGAACAGGTACAGCCGCCAGTAGATTGGGTGGCTGATAGTAACTCCAGTACCTTTACATTGTCTCTCACCTGGTCCACTGCTGAAAGCTCAGAATTGGCACCTGCAGGCCATGGGCATCTATCTAGCACCTCACCCCCTTGCAAATCAGCCAAGCAGTCTGAGCCCCAAGTCATGCAGCAGTCTCTTATTCTTTTTGATGACTCTGCTGGCAAGGTTTCCCAGGACCATCCACCTAGCCCTGCGCCAGAAGTGGAAGAGATTGAGTGCACCAATGCCCAACCACTTATGTTTCAGGATGTGGACATGGGAAGACCACAGAAGCACGTCTCTGATGATGACGAAACACAGGTGCCAACTGCTGCGGCTTTCTGCAGTGTGCAAACCGACAAGGAGGGCAGGGGTGAAGACTGGGTGGAAGATGATGTGGAGGATGATAAGGTCCTAGACCCCACATGGAATCAAGGTCATGCGAGTGACCTGTGCAGTTCGGAGGGAGAGGCGGTGGTCGCACAGAGCCACTAGCACAGCAAAAGAAGTAGCAGGGTGCAAAAGCAGAGCGGCCGTTCCATAAACAGTACGCCAGCTACTGCCCACCGCACCCAGGGACTGAGCACAACAAAGCCAGCCCTGGCACACAGTTCTTCAGACAATGTGCAGATGACAAGACACGAGCTGTTTGCAAGCTGTGCAATCAGAGCCTGAAGCGAGGCATAAACGTTCTAAACCCGAGCACAACCTGCATGACCAGGCATCTATGCGCAAAGCATAAGCTGCAGTGGAGTAAACACCTCCAAAACCAAGAAAGGTCTTAGGCTTGTCCTGCGCCCTCTTGTGCTGAAGTCTCGGCCTCTTCCTCCACCTCATGAGTGACAGTGGCACCGGCCACCCCACAAACAGAGGATGTGGCAGCAACGCTACCACGTCCATCACCTTCAACAGGCAGCACCACAATGTTCCATGGCAGCGTTCAGCTGTCCATCTTCCAAACAATGGAGCGAAAGAAGAAGTTCCCCACTACCCACCTGTGATCCCAGGTCCTGAATGCCATCATTTAAAATTCCTGGCGTTTGCTGTCCCACAATACACCGTTCCCAGCCGCCACTACTTTTCCAGGCGAGCCATCCCTTACCTGCACAAATAAGTGGGGGAAAAATCAGGTGTACACTGTGCAACGCCATCTGTGGCAAAGTCCATATAACTACCAATACATGTAGCAGTAAGCACGGGCAGGGACATTATATATCCCTAACAGCACACTGGGTAAATGCAGAAAATCCTTGAAAAATACCCCGATATGTCAGAGCTGCTGCAGAAAGTTTAGGCCTTCTGTGCTCGCTTTTCGGCATTCTCACTTTGCTGCTGCTCGCCTGTCTGCGCTGCAGAGTAACTTCGGCCTTTCCGCTCACCGCCTCATATACGACGTGCTCACAAGGTGGAACTCCACCTTGCACATGCTGGATAGTTGAGTTTCAGCTGAAGCATGCACGGGTGAGTGGCTCTGCGGAACAGCACCACTTCACCGCCACTGAGTGGGCCTCCATGTGAGAGTGTGCCTTGTTGCGCTGTTTCAACTGCTCCACCAACATGGCCAGTGCCGATGACGCCGTTCTTAGCATTATTATCCCACTTCTATGTCTCCTTGAAAAAATGCTTTGGGCGATGATGGAAGAGGATGCGGCACAGGAGGAAGAAGAGGATGAAAAGGCATCATTTCCACGGTTATCAGGCCAGTCATTCACAATTGGCTCAGAGGGTGGGTTCCCGCACCAACATAGGCCAGGTACACAATTGTCCAACCAGGGCACAGTTCTGGGGGATGATGAGGAGGAGGAAGAGGATGAGGAGGAACCATGTTCACAGCAGGATGGCACCCAAAACAGCTCAGGGCCATCACTGGAGCATGGCTGGGGGGATACCGAGGGCACAGACGATACACCTCACCTCCCACAGAGGACAGCTTGTCGTTGCCTCTGGGCAGCCTGGCACACATGAGCGACTACATGCTGCAGCGCCTGCACGACGACTGCAGATTTGTCCACATTCTAACTTGTGCTAATTACTGGGTGTCCACTCTGCTAGATCCTTATTACAAGGACAACGTGCCGTCTTTAATCCCCTCACTAGAGCGTGATCGGAAGATGCGTGAGTACAAGCGCAAGCTGTTAGACGCGCTGCTGATGGCATTCCCACCTGACACCGGGGCCTCAGTGGAAGCACAAGGCGAAGGCAGAGAAGGAGGAAGAGGTCGCCAATGCAGCCGGAGCACCGCCAGCACCTCAGAAGGCAAGGTTACCATGGCTGAAATGTGGAAAAGCTTTGTCACCACGCCCCAACAACCAGCACCACCAGCTGATATGCAACTTCTTAGCGGGAAGCAGCATTTCAGCAACATGGTGGAGCATTATGGGTGCACACGCCTACACATACTGACTGATGGGTCTGCCCCATTCAACTTCTGGGTCTCATTCAACTTCTGGGTCTTAGGCACATGGCCTGAGCTTGACCTTTACGCCTTGGAGGCGCTGGCCTGCCCTGCAGCCAGTGTATTGTCTAAACGTGTATTTAGCATGGCAGGAGGCGTTATCATGGACAAGTGCGGCCGACTGTCCACAGCTCATGTGGACAAGCTCACGTTCATTCAAATGAACCAGGCATGGATGCCACAAGACTTGTCTGTACTTTGTGAAGAATAGACATTTATATCGGCCTCAACCATCCATTCTTGTACTCAAGTGCGCTTATTCTTTGTTTTATTTTTTTATATGATAATTGGTAGGTTATTGAGGCGGCTCAAGGGAGAGTTGAAGGAAAAATTGAGGGGAAAAAATAAGCCCCTTAAGAATAATCCTCACCAAATTGCCCCTTTAGTTATTAATAAATGAGGAGCTGAATTTTGCAGTGGATCTTTACAGTGGAGTTGGTGAGGAGGCCCCTTTAGAGCTGTCAGCCTCTTTTAGTGTTCAAGGGATACATCTCTTTAGAGATAGACTAGTCCGCTTATGATTGCTGTTTATGGTAAAATGGCAGGGGTGTTGAAGTAGGGGGCATGCGCTACCTTAGTGTGGCGTCCCACACTGTAGCGGTTTTATGCCTTGATACCTTCAGATCCCCCGCAGTCTATCCTCAGTGGTCCCGTGCTGCTGCTTGGCAGTTGTTCCTGGCTGCCTGTGGGCAGCGCGCGCGTCTCCTCTGTTTGGCGTTCCACGTGGTGGTGACGTCACCGGATGTGGTAATTATAGCGGTCAGTTGAGGGATGCGATCAGATGGAGTTGTAGTTGTGGGTGTTTTCTTCCACCGTATCGGGACTTTCTGTAGTAGAATCCTTGTGTATGTTCATCCAATCTTGATCCAGGATATGCAGGGTTATCATACGCGTTTCGGGGAGTGTCCTTCCCCTTCATCAGTGGATCAAGATTGGACGAACATACACAAGGATTCTACTACAGAAAGTCCCAAAACGGTGGAAGCAAACACCCACAACTCCACCTGATCGCATCCCTCAACTGACCGCGATAATTACCACATCCGGTGGCGTCACCACCACGTGGAACGCCAAACAGAGGAGAGGCGCGCGCTGCCCACAGGCGCCCAGGAACAACCGCCAAGCAGCAGCACAGGACCACTGAGAACAGACTGCGGGGGATCTGAAGGTATCAAGGCATAAAACCGCTACAGTCTGGGACGCCACACTAAGGTAGCGCATGCCCCCTACTTCAACACACCTGCTATTTTACCATAACCAACAATCATAAGCGGACTAGTCCATCTCTAAGGAGTTGTATGGGGATTTTATATACTATCTATATTTTTTATCTTTTACTTTCTTAATTTTTTCATTTTTTATCGAACTCCATTTTGTGATATAAAATAAAAGTATATAATATACATTTTAAACACATCAAATATTGTGCGCACTTCATTACTTTAAATCCTGTTACCTTGGTCTCCAGTTGCTTGAGTGCCTGTCTATCAAACCCTTTTTGTTGTCTATACTTATTTTTTATATGTCCCAATATTTTGGGGGCTACCCCAATAGAAAAAAAAAAACTGTGTTGGCTACCTCCTCCACCTCCACCCCCACTTCCACCTACAACGCCACGGTCACCACCTCCTCAACCTCCTACTCCACATCCACCTCCTCCTCCTAGTTCAAGATTGGTATTTTTAATTTTTATTTATTTTATTTTAAGTTTTTTCACATTTGTTTGCAGAGCACTTCCCATGCTCTTAAGCACATTTTGCTGCCTTTTGCCACCCTCTAGCCCTTTCCATGAAATTTTTAGAGCCATTTTAGTCCACACAACTTCGGATCCCCATTGGGGTTTGGGTTCGTGGTCAAGTTCGGGTAAAGTTCGGGTCCCGAACTCGAACTTTGCAATGAAGTTTGGCCTAACCCGGCGAACCCGAACTTCTAGGTGTTCACTCAACTCTACTCATGACTTACAGTGGTTGTCTCACGTCAGCAAATGGCACGTTTCATGTAGAGAAAATGAATACGAGACATTTACTAATGTATTGTTATTATCTATTTTGCTTTCTTTTCCAGATAGACTCATTTGCCATTAAATTATACACTTCCTCTTTCCATGGTTACGACTAGAGTTGAGCAAACCCTAACTGTATAGTACATTTCTAAAAAAGTTCGGGTTCAGGTTCGTTGTTCGGCGATTTCTTCCCCCTTTTTGAAAGGCTGCAGGGCAGCCAATCAACAAGCGTTTCACTCCTTTCCCCTAAGAAGCCATCACAGCCATGCCTACTATTGGCATGGCTGACATTGGCTAAATGCAGCATGTGACCAAGCCTCTATCTAAGCTGGAGTCACGTAGCGCCGCACATCACTCTGCTGCTCTTAGTGTAAGGACAGGTTGCTTCTGCTGCTGCTGTGCGGGAGAGATTAAGGAAGAAATCTGTTGAACTTGGTGCTGTTAAATCTTCAAACTACAGCAATTATTGAGGGTGCTATGCTACATATTTGTACCAAGTCCTGAGCCCAGTGATACTGCAAAATAATTTTTAATCCATCTGTTACTGAGGTGGGGGTCGGCGGCAATTTTAGCAACTGCAGTGTCGATTGCATACACCACTGAAAAACCTGTTTTATAATTTTGCGGCGACATATTGTATTTCTGTAGTTGGGGGAATAAACCCGTACAGTCGTACCACAGAGCACGTTTGCATACTCGGCTGAAAAAACTATTTTAAAATTTTGCGGTGACATAGCGCATTTCTGTAGTTGGGGGAATAAACCCGTACTGTCGTATCACAAAGCACGTTTGCATACACCGCTGAAAAAAATGTTTTAAAATTCTACGGTTAAACACTGCATTTCTGTAGTTGGAGGAATAAACCCGTACTGACGTACCACAGAGCACGTTTGCATACAACGCTGAAAAACCTGTTTTATAATTTTTGAGGTGACAAACTGCATTTCTGTAGTTTGTTACAATAAACACTGGTTTTGTGCTACATAGCAGATCTGAGGCCTACCCTGTATTTCAGTCATTTTAAGTAACCTGTGGAACTCTGCATTTACATAGTTGGTTGCAAAAACACCGATTTTGTGGTAGGTAGCACATTTTCAGTGTATGCTGCATTTCTGACAGTCAAATTAAACCGTTAACCTCTGCTGTTACATTGTTGTTTTGAAAAATCTAATATTTGTTGATAGTGAAATAATTGTATTGAATTGCTCCGTTCGTTACACTGTTGTGTGACCTAAAGAAATATATTCTGTTTATGACTCGGGCACTGCCTTACTGTTAGTGAACTTAATTGTTGACTTTTGGCAGTTAAATTGACACCTGAGATAAACCATCTGTTTGGTGGGCGAACGCAAATAATGAGGAGAACATAAAATAAGGAACCTGGACATGGTCGTGGTGGTGTTGGTGGAGCTCCTGTTGCTGGAAGAGGATGTGGCTGTTCTGCGAAAGCTACAGTTCCAAGTGAAACACCTTACTCAGGTGCGAGTAGGCGACAGAACCTGGAGCGTTATTTGGTAGGCCTGAATGCCGCTCTACGGATGGTGAGGCCAGAACAAGTACAGGCTATAGTAGATTGGGTGGCTGACAGTGGCGCCAGTTCCTTCACAGTTTCTCTGACCCAGTCCTCTGCAGAAAGCTCAGAGTTGGCACCTGCTGCCCATGCCCATCAGTCTTTCACCTCACCCCCTTGCAAATCAACCAATCAGTCTGAGCTCCAAGTCATGCAGCAGACTCTTATGTTTTTGATGACTCTGCTGGCAGGGTTTCCCCGGGAAATCCACATAGCCATCCACATAGCCCTGCCCCAGAAGTGGAAGACATTGAGTGCACTGATGCCCAACCACTTATGTTGCAGAATGAGGACAGGGGAATACTACCGGAGCATGTATCTGATGATGACGAAACACAGGTGCCAACTGCTGCGGCTTTCCAACCAACAAGGAGGGCAGGGGTCAAGAATGGTTGGAAGATGATGTGGAGGATGATGAGGTCTTAGACCCCGACTGGATTCAAGTTCATGCTAGTGAAGTGTGCAGTTCTGAGGAAGAGGCGGTGGTCGCACAGAGGCAACAGCACAGCAAAAGAGGAAGCAGGGTGCAAAAGCGGAGTGACTGTCCCCGAGACCAACCCAGGAACCTAGCACAACAAAGCCAGATTCAAGGAGTTCATTAGCGTGGCAGTTCTTCAGACAATGTACTGACGACAAGATACGAGTGGTTTGCACGTTGTGCCATCAGAGCCTGAAGCGGGGCATAAACGTTCTAAACCTGAGCACAACCTGCATGACCAGGCATCTACATGCAAAGCACGAACTGCAGAGGAGTAAACACCTTAAAAACCAAGAAAGGTCTCAGGCTCCTCCTGCTTCCTCTTCTGCTGCTGTCTCTGCTTCTTCCTCGACCTCTGGAGTCACAGTGGCACCTGCCACCAGCACCACTACCTCCGGGATCCACCAGGTGCCACCAGGATCTGCCACCAACACCACTACCTCCATCATCATCACCAAGCATCTCCACCATGTCACACGCAAACGTTCAGTTGTCCCAAACACTGGAGAGAAAGAGGAAATAGCCACCTACTCACCCTCGATCCCTGGCCTAAATGCCAGCATTTCAAAATTACTGGCCTTTAAAATGCTGTTATTCTGTCTGGTGGAGAAGGACTGTTTTAAACAGCTGATGGTGGTGAATGTCCCACAGTACGTCGTTTCCAGCGAGCCGTCCCTTCCCTGCACAACCAAGTTCAAGATAAATCAAGTGTGCACTGCGCAACGCCATCTGTGGCAAGGTCCATATAACCACATAACCACAGATACATGGACCAGTAAGCACGGGCAGGGACACTATATCTCCCTAACTGCACACTCCATAAATGTAGTGGCTGCTGGGCCAGAGGCGGATAGTGGTTTGGCGCATGTCCTTCCACCACCGAAGATCGCAGTGGATTAATCTTTGCCTCCTGTTGCCTCCTCCTCTTACTCCGCTTCCAGGTGACCGCTCAACTCTAGTTACGACCACCTTGCAATCCAGCATTAGTGGCCGTGCCATAGGAAAAAGCGCTAGCCTATGTGCATTCCTATGGTCCATACCACCAGAGAGGCCAGTGCTTTTTTTCTATAGTGTGCTAGCACGGCCACTGATGCTGGATTGATGGTCGTAACTATGGAGATGAGATGTGTATAATGTGATGGAAAAATAAATCCAGCCAGCAAGGAAAGCAATATGGATAATCACAATACATTAGTAAGTGCCCTGTATTAACTTTCTCTACATGATAAATGCTATATAAATGCAGGCGTCAATATTGGGCCAAATTCTCTTCAATATATTTATTAATGATCTTGTGGAAAGCTGGCACAGTAAAATAGCATTTTTTTTGCAGATGACACTAAACTATGTAAAGTAATTAACACAGAAGATGACAGTATACTGCTACAGAGTGATCTAGATAGATTGGAAAAGTGGCAGATGAGGTTTAACACTGACAAATATATGTTATGCACATGCGAAAGGAAAATACATGTCACTAGTACATAATAAGGGAGAGTTCACATCACCGTTATTTTTCCATTCTTCTGATGCATTAGAAGAATAGGGGAAAAAAAGGATCCTGTAAAAAAAAAATGGATCCTGTGCATCAGTTATGCATATCTGGCCTCCATTTGAGCCATTCCCATCAGATTTTTTAAGATGGAAAAAAATACTGCATGTGAATTCTCCCTAAATGGTAAAACCAAAAGGAGCATAGATGCATGTAACAAGAACATAGTCCTGCCACTTTACAAATCACCAGTCAGATCACACATATTGTGTACAATTCTGGGATCCTAAGCACAAGAAAGGTAGCAGAGCTAGAGAGGCATCAGAGGAGGGCAACTAAAGTAATAACTGGAATGGGTGAACTACAGTACCAAAGAAGATGATCAAAATTAGGGTTATTGAGTTTAGAAAAAAAAAATTAGGGGAGATCTAATAACCATGTATAAATATTAGAGATGTCTCGAACATAAAATTTTCTGTTCGGGAACAGCGAACCCGAACTTACTCAAATGTTCGCGAACAGGCGAACAGGGCGAACCGCAATAGGCGAATATTAAAACCCACAGGGACTGTTTCTAGCTACAATAGTGATAGAAAAGTTGTTTTAAGTTGACTAACACCTGGACTGTGGTATGCCAGAGTGGGATCCATGGCAAAACTCCCATGAAAAAATATTTAAATGATGCAGAGTCAAATTTTAATCCTTAAAAGGCATAAATCACCTAATATTTTTAAATGGTTTAGAATAACCTATTTTATAACATCTAAAACTACTCTAACATTTTATTTAATTTTCCTAACCTACTTTTAATTGTTAATTTAATTATTTAACATTTCCTTATTATTTGTAAAGTAAAAAAAATCACTCTACACCACGCCAAAAGCCAGGTACATGCAGACAGACTATCTATCCATAAGACAGGGTGTCAGCATACCTTACAATGTTTGCGCAATTTAGACAAACAAACATAAGTTCTCAATCCAAAAGGAGACAAATTGCTGAGCATAGGTTGGCTATCTAGAGGGACCTGGTCCCTAGACCATTATCATTAGGGCGACAAAAATAGTAATTTTTTTTTTAAATGCCAGCCTAACTCCTCTCTCACTGCCTAAGAGAGCTGCATAAACATTTTCCAACATTTAACTATCCCAAGGTTAATTTAATAAGTTTAATAAGTCTTGGATTGTCATAAAAACTCATTTGCATACACATGGCCAAGAAATGCTAATGAGCAATATAGCAGTATCTGCCTTGTTTGTAAGATGAAACACTATTTGCATGGATTTCCCATAGTCCCGTATTATGCAAATGAGTTTATATGACAAAACAATATAGAAGGATTATTAAATTAATCTGGGTACAATTACAAAACAAAAAAAAACTATGCAGCCTTCCTAATCATTGAGACGAGAGCTAGGTAGCATATTAAAAAAAAAAATACATTTTTTTTCCCTAATGATATTCATCTATGTGCACAGGTCCCCCTAGATACCTAACACTAAGCGATTTCTTTCCTTTTGGAAAAATTGGTTCAATTCCGGGCTACCTTGCTAAGGGATGCTGATGATCTGTCGGATGAATGGATTGTTGGCCCTGCATATACCTGGTGCTCTGCGGCCGTAAGGGAGAACTGTTCTGTGTTGTCAATTGGATGTTTTATGTAATAATACAAACAACAATAATAATAATAATTTTGTCTTTGTTTTATAAAGGACGAAAATTAGGGCTTCATTAACTATTTTACCATATGTTTGATTATTACATCTTAAAGGGATACTGACTACCTCTTCCTGCTTTGCCATCCACTTCCTGGTATTTGCTGGTGGCGGGCTTAGTTTTGTTTGATTGAAGTATATAATTCTGCCGTGCTGCGCATGCGCCTAGGAATTTTATTCTTCACTAGGAATAAGTCACCATAGTACATGCGAAGCTGCTGCATGCACGTTCAGGACAGCACATGGTACAGACAGGAGAAATGATGAGTCAAGCACGGCCAGCGGAATCCCTGACAATCAGAGGTAAATTATGAATAAAAACGTTTTATAGACATTATGCAAAGGCAGTGTTGGATGATAATAGCATAGTTTTACTGAGAACAATGAGCCTCATACAGGAAAATATATATATATATATATATATATATATATATATATATATATATATAGGTCTATAGGGTAAAACAGCCTGTCCATGTCCCTTTAAGGTGTAATACTCAATCAAACATATGGTACGGTATTTGATTAAAAAAACTAATATTTGCATTTTATAAAACAGATAAACACAAAGACAGACATACAGACATTTACCCTAACCTACCTATCATAAAATCTTATTATTATTGTTGCTTGTATTATTACATAAAACATTCAATTGACAACACTGAACAGTTCTCCCTTATGGCTGCCAAGCACCAAGTATATGCAGGGCCAACAATCCATCTATCCATCACACAGATCATCAGCATGCCTTAGCAAAGCAGCCTAGGTTTTAACCAGTTTTTCCAAAAGGAAAATTGCCTGTTTAGTGTTCGGTATCTAGGGGGACCTGTGCACATAGATGAATATCATTAGGGTAAAAAAATGTATTTTTTAATATGCCAGCTAGCTCTCGTCTCAATGATTAGGAAGGCTGCATGGTTTTTTTTGTTTTGCAATTGTCCCAAGATTAATTTTATAATCTTTCTATTCTGTTTTGTCATATAAACTCATTTGCATAATATGGGACTATGGGAAAGCCATGAAAATCGTGTTTCAGTTTACAAACAAGGCAGATACTGCTATATTGCTCATTAGCATTTCTTGGCCATGTGTATGCAAATGAGTTTTAAATGTTGGAAAATGTTTATGCAGCTCTCTTGGGCAGTGAGAGAGGAGTTAGGCTGGCATTTAAAAAAAAAATTACAATTTTTGTCGCCGTAATGATAATGGTCTAGGGACCAGGTCACTCTAGATAGCCAACCAAAGCCAAGCAATTTCTCTCCTTTTGGGTTGAGAACTTATGTTTGTATGTTTTAAAACTCATGATTGTCATTGTAAGGTATGTTGACATCCTGTCTCATGGATGGATAGTCAGCCTGCACATACCTGGCTTTTGGCATGATCTGAGTGGTTTATGTAGTATGTGGTAGAAAATGATCATTGATGATACATCATCTTTAGAAAGGGCTTTTCTTGGTTTGAGGGTTGGGGTGGACAGAGAACACTAGTGTATACTTTCCCTGCTCTAACACTGCAGCTTTAAATTGAGTTTACTATGCCTGACTTTGGTAGGAAGGTAAGCTGAGTGTAAGAATGCAGGGTGAATTGCTGTTCACTGGCAGAAGCGAAGGTGAACACAGGGAACAGTTCAGGACATCTCTAATAAATATATCAAAGATCAGTAGAGAGATCTCTCCCATGATCTATTTATACCCAGGACTTAGACAGAGACAAGAGGACATCCTCTATGTCTAGAGGAAAGAAGGTTTTTACATCAACATAGATTGGGATTCTTTACTATAAGAGTGTTGAGACTATGGAACTCTCTGCCAAAGAAGGTTGTGATGGGGAACTAACTAGAAGGGCCTGCATGCATTTCTAGAGTGTAATAATATTATAGTTTCTAGATTTTTGAAGAAGGATCTTTGATCCAGGTAGTTATTCCGATTGCCTGATTGGAGTCGGGAAGGCTTTTTCCCCTAAAATGAGGAAAATTGGCTTCTTCCTCATGAGGGATTTTTACCTTCCTTTGGATCAACTTTTTAGGATAACAGGCTGAACTGAACATATGTCTTTTTTAGTCTTACAAACTATTTTACTATGTTACATCTGTAACATACGGTACATCATAGAAAGCAATCCATTCACCAAACATTGATTGTGCCTTACTAATTTAAGCCCATATGATTAGATTTTGGAAACCAAAATGTTTGGATAAACATGGTTTAAGAGTACAAGGTGGTAATCATCCTTCAAACCCCCTCCTTAGTCATTGGGCATAATGCTTATGAAGTAATTTGCCTGATTATAGATAAAGCTTTACCATCTCTATCTTCTGTCAGGAAAGGTACAATGAGTTGGGGAGAGTAACAACACTCTGCTTCATTTCACTGCTTGAGGGCTGTGAAACTATTTGTCTCTCTACCATTTTACTCCAACATTGATATGAGCATGACACAACTGTGCTACTCTAGACCACTAGAGATTTCCCATTTTTCCCATCAGCACTCTAGACCACATCACTCAGCCTGCTTTCACTATTGGAGGGTTATGAAACAATTTAACCCTCCATCATATTACACTACCATTGATTTTAACAATAAATTCTACCTCTGTAAACAGCTGATCAGCGAGGGTGCTTGAAGTTGGACCCCTAGTGATCTGAAATTGATGCCCTATCCTGAGGAACGTGCGCTGTCTGTATCCTTGTTTTGCGGAGCCGCAATTTGCAGATTCTCAAAACACTACGGTCGTGTGAATGTGCCCTGACGGAAATATGTCAGCACAATCTTCGACTATAATCTCTTGTAATACAGGAGTAGCACTGTAGGTAAGGAATCCATATCACAATTTTTTCACAATTTTTTTTAAATATTACTGCTTTCCTCCCTTTCCCTCTCTGTCAGCGTTTAATGCTGTAATTCAATATATGTGCACAGGAGTCCTCTCCATTACATCAGCACAGCAGTCGTGTAATGTATTTCAGTAAAGCTTTAAATGCTGATTGGAAAATTAAAAAAAATGGCAATCTGGACTTCTTATCTTTAGTACTACTCATTTATCAATGCATATAATGAGTCCAAAATCGTGGTGGCAGACTTCCCTTATGGAATGTGGCACTTGGGGCATATGTTGGCACATTTAAGTGCCACATCCCCTCCATAACAAAGTGACGGAGGTTGTTGATTCCTCCTTTAAGTGACTTGGACAAAAGCATTACCATTACCTATTACCTAACACAACAAAAGTAAAAAAATTGATCTATCTAATATATATATATATTTTAATAAATGTAAATCTTCATTCTTTTAAAATGCTGACTTTCCACCTTTACATCAGAATATATACAAAGCAGCAAAGCTACAGTTGAAACCAGAAGTTTATATACACTATATAAAAAGACACATATGCATGTTTTTCAATATCTGACATTAAATCAGAATAAACCTTTCCTGTTTTTAGTCAATTAGGATTAACATAATTATTATTATTTTCTAAATGCCAGTATAATGAGAGAGAGAGAGAATGTTTTAAGGCATTTTTATTAGAAACATAGAAACATAGAAACATAGAATGTGTCGGCAGATAAGAACCATTTGGCCCATCTAGTCTGCCCAATATGCTGAATACTATGGATAGCCCCAGGCCCTATCTTATATGAAGGATGGCCTTATGCCTATCCCATGCATGCTTAAACTCCTTCACTGTATTTGCAGCTACCACTTCTGCAGGAAGGCTATTCCATGCGTCCACTACTCTCAGTAAAGTAATTCTTCCTGATATTACTTTTAAACCTTTGCCCCTCTAATTTAAAACTATGTCCTCTTGTAGCAGTTTGTCTTCTTTTAAATATTCTCTCCTCTTTTACCGTGATGATTCCCTTTATGTATTTAAAAGTTTCTATCATATCCCCTCTGTCTCTTCTTACTTCCAAGCTATACATGTTAAGGTCCTTTAACCTTTACTGGTAAGTTTTGTCCTGCAATCCATGTACTAGTTTAGTAGCTCTTCTCTGAACTCTCTCCAAAGTTTCAATATCCTTCTGCAGATATGGTCTCCAGTACTGCACACAATACTCCAAATGAGGTCTCACTAGTGCTCTGTAGAGCGGCACAAGCACCTCCCTCTTTCTACTGTTAATGCCTCTCCCTATACACCTCAGCATTCTGCTGGCATTACCTGCTGCTCTATGACATTGTCTGCCCACCTTTAGGTCGTCTGATATAATGACCCCTAAATCCCTTTCCTCAGATACTGAGGTTAGTACTGTATCACTGATTTTATATTCTGCTCTTGGGTTTTTACGCCCCAGGTGCATTATCTTGCACTTATCGACATTAAATTTTAGTTGCCAGATTTTTGACCATTCCTCTAGTTTTCCTAAATCCTTTTCCATTTGGTGTATCCCTCCAGGAACATCAACCCTGTTACAAATCCTTGTGTCATCAGCAAAAAGACACACCTTACCATTGAGGCCTTCTGCAATTTCGCTGATAAAGATATTAAACAATATGGGTCCCAGAACAGATCCCTGAGGTACCCCACTGGTAACAATACCATGGTCTGAATATACTCCATTGACTACAACCCTCTGTTTTCTGTCCTTCAGCCACTGCCTAATCCATTCAACAATATGTGAGCTCAAGCTCAAAGACTGCAGTTTATTGATAAGCCTTCTATGTGGGACAGTATCAAATGCCTTACTAAAGTCCAGATAAACGATGTCTACTGCACCTCCGCCATCTATTATTTTAGTCACCCAATCAAAAAAGTCAATAAGATTAGTTTGACATGATCTCCCTGAAGTAAACCCATGCTGTTTTTTATCAATTAACCCATGGGTTTTTAGATGTTCCACAATCCTCTCCTTGAGTATGGTTTCCATTAATTTCCCCACTATTGATGTCAGGCTTACTGGCCTATAGTTGCCTGATTCCTCTCTACTACCTTTCTTGTGAATTGGCACAATGTTTGCTAATTTCCAATCTTCTGGGTCGACACCTGTTACCAGTGATTGGCTAAATAAATCTGTTAATGGATTTGCTAGTACACCTCTAAGCTCTTTTAATAGCTTTGGGTGTATCCCATCAGGCCCCTGTGATTTATTTGTATTAATTTTGGACAGCTGACTTAGAACCTCTTCCTCTGTAAAGACACATGCATCAAAGGATTACTTTCTGCAAAGTCAAAATTTTACATACATTTCATTAATATTTGGTACAATTGCCCTTAAACTGTATGACTTGGGTCAAACATTTTGGATATCCTTCCACAAGCTTCTCACAATAGTTGGTTGGAATTTGGCCCCATTCCTCCTGACAAAACTGGTGTAAGGGTACTTTCACACTAGCGTTTTTCTTTTCCGGCATTGAGTTCCGTCCTCGGGACTCAATACTGGAAAAGAACTGATCAGTTTTATCCCAATGCATTCTGAATGGAGGGAAATCCGTTCAGGATGCATCAGGTTGCATCAGTTTAGTCACTGTCAGGCTTTTTGGACAGAGGAAATAATGCAGCATGCTGCGGTATTATCTCCGTCCAAAATGCCTGATCAGTTGCCGGAATGCCTGATCCGGCATTAATTTACATTGAAATGTATTAGTGCCGGATCCGGCATTAAAAATACCAGCATTCTGGTCTGCGCATGTGCAGACCTTTAAAAATGTGAAAAAAAAAATACCGAATCTGTTTTGCCTGATGACACCGGAAAAACGGATCCGGTATTGCAATGCATTTTTCTGATTGATCAGGCATTTTTCTGACTGATCAGGCATTTTTCAGACCTGATCAGTCTTAAAAATGCCTGATCAGTTAGAAAAAATTATATGTGTTTGAATACAGTTTGCCTGATCAGGCAGGCAGTTCAGGCAACGGAACTGCTTGCCGGATCACACTGCCTCAAGTGTGAAAGTACCCTAACTGAGCCATGTTTGTTGGTCGCCTTGATCGCACCTGCCTTTTCAGCTTTGCTCATAAATTTTCAATAAGATTGAGATTAGGGCTTTGTGATGGCCACTCGAAAACTTGACGTTGTTATCCTTAAGCCACTTTGTAACCAGTTTGGCAGTATGCTTCGGGTCATTGTCCATTTGGAAGACCAATTTCCACCCAAGCTTTAACTTATTGGCTGATGTCTTGAGATGTTGTTTCAGTATTTCCACATAATCTTCTTTCCTCATTATGCCATCTATTTTGTGAAGTGCACCAGTGCCTCCTGCAGCAAAACAACCCCACAACATGATACTGTCATCCCTGTGTTTCACAGTTGGGATGGTGTTCTTCCAAGCTTTTCCTTTTTCCTCCAAAGGTAGCGATGGTGATTATGACCAAAAAGTTCCATTTCTAGTTTCGTCAGACCACAGGACATGTCTCTAGAAATGTAGGTCTTGGTTCCTGTGTGCATTTGCAAACATTAATCTGGCTTTTTTTTGTTTCTTTTGGAGTAATGGCTTCTTCCTGGCAGAGTGGCCTTTAAGGCCCATGTTGATACAGTACTTGTTTCACTGTGGATATTGTCACAATCTTACCAGCTTCCGCCATCATCTTCACAAGGTCTTTAGCCATAGTCATGTGATGTCTCACTGGTAATGATGTACCATTTCAAAGGGTGTCTGTATAACTAAAAAGAGTATGACTGTCTTATAACTAGTATTGTATACAGATTTTATGAAATTCAACCAGATTTTAAAAAAACTCTTAAAGAGAACATGTTAAAAAACATGCCCGGGTCCTAAAAACAATAGCAGCTAATCACTTTAAAGTAAGATGTCATTAAAGATACTAGTTGCTGAGTGACACATTATCATGACCTGGGGATCGGTGTAACATGAGCAAAACAAAATGGAAAGGTAATAGAGAAGAATGTATTTTTTTATATTTTGGGCAGGCAGACTAAACATTCAATTTCTATATACCACTAAAAGGCTTTTGTCTCGAGCTCTTGATAAATGGTGCTAATAATGTTTGCTTTAAGATACAGTCCACTAGAGCTTTTTATTTTTTCATGATTGAATTATGAATCTGGGAATCCATTTTTATCCAGTTCCCAGCATTATTCCAAGATAAAAATCCAAACTGTAAGGCAGTTTATCTACAAGTTTCTATCTCTTTCTTTTAGATAATTTATGTTGCAAACATATAAGCTACTCCTATTTGTATTACAGTTCTTACATGGCTTGTAACCTCAGGAAAATATCTAACTCTTGTCAGGCTACTTAATCAGACTATTTACACATGAATTAAATAAAGTATTATTAATGTAGTGGGGTAAATGGCAGAGACCTCAATTTAATGCTCTTGTGTAGAATGTATAGTAGCTATAAATAAATGATGTCAATAACAATTCCAAGAGTTATTGTCAGTTACAATTCCAAGTTATGCTCTATGTAAGCCACATAAATGCAATATTCATCTTGATTTAGAAGCAGATTTCCACAATTTATTATGTGTTATCCCATTTCCTAGTCATCCCATTTTAAATAAAGTATTATTTTATGCACTTTATATTTTCCTCTCTTGGTAGTACCTTTGGTCCAACTTCTCCTGTATTTAGCAGTCCACTAACAGGTGTAGCAGCTTATCTTCTCCATTTTAAATTCTCTTCTTCTTTTCTTCATTGAATATATAACTATCCCTCTACACAATGTAGAAGAAATCTTGATGGGGGGAGGGGGACATTTAAAGAATTGCATTTTATAGTGCTGTTCATTAGAGGAATAGCTGGGGCTGTGTGTGAGGGACTATTTTCTATACAGGGAGGAACAGGAGAACAGAGCATCAGCATTGGAGGGATGAGGTTAGCAAGAGCACGAGAGCAATGTATTTCTGTTACTTTATGCTCACATGGAACAAGCTACTGCCCACCCATATTAAGTGAAGAGACCAGAGCTGCAGAAGGGTAAGTAAAAAAGCTAAAAAGGGTGAAATGGAAACCTATCTTTTTTATATTAGTTAAAATAAAGCTCTGCCCTACTCAGGACATTCATTGAATGACCCCTATAATGTCCAGAAGTAGCAGCGCTGAGCTTATTTTGCTAATTTACAACAGTCCTATCAAACAGAGGACATCCAAATGCTCAATTGAGTTCTGCTAAATTGCTTAATTTCATCCCTGTGACAAACTACAGGACTCACTAGAAACTGGTATCCTAGCAATGCACAAATTGATTATTCCTTAGGCAGAAACATGTTAGAAACAAAGCAGTTGGTTAATTGATATTATTAATCGCAACATTGAGTATTTACAGAAATAACTTTTCTCTATGACTTGGAAAGGAAAATTGCATGCTCAAGCAAGTACAGAAGATTCTGGAGTATTGAAAAGCAATACTGACAACACTATAATAGAAAATCATTATTACCTATGTACATTCTCAAATGTAATCATTAGTTAGAGAAACTAAAATATATTAGTGAGTTAAGACCACCCTATTCTTATTTTGTAATTGAATCTCATCCAGGCTGCATCCTGTTTCCTGTAGATGATGTAAGGCTATTGTCAGAAATCCTCTGGAGTAGGCTGGGGTTTACCTGTGACATAAATGCTTCTAAACAGAGCACAGTCTCCCTATATAGAGTGATTTTTACAACTTAAAGTGACCCTCTGGTTCAAGAAAAGAAAAAATCATGTTAGCATGGGGGAAAAAAGAACACTTACATAGTGTTCTTTCATCTTTTAAGCTACAGATCCATGAGTCCCCATGAGTTTTATGTGTAAGGATGTGTCACAGTAGGGAACAGGGAACCCTGAACTCCTGCCTAACTACTATCTCTACCTATTTACATGATCCGCCCTTAACAGCGGCCCACAACTAGTTGTCAGTCCCTTTCTATGTAATTGTAGAGTTTGAATAGGTACAGGTACAGCGGAGACAAAATAAAAAATGACTAGTGACAAAGATACACAGAAAACGGAAGCCAAATCCAGAATAGTACCAAGCAGAGCTCAAAACCAGGAAAATTCAATCAGTACCAAATCAGAGCCAGAAGGCAGAAACCAAGAATAAGCAGAGGTTAATGCCAAGTTAGCACGTTACATCCAGAAGAGGGTCAAGCATGGTCAAGGTCAGGGTCCAAATCAGGGCTCAGAAATTCAGAAATCAGCTGTCCAATTTAATAGATAATGAGCAATAGTACTAACACCATTCACAGGCAACCTGTGGCCAGCAGGTTGCCTGTTTAAATAGGTCACACTTCCTGGTCAATTGACGCTCCTGGGTCATGTGACCAGTGACATCGGCACACCTGACATGCGAGCCCTGGCCCTAATTGGCTGGTGTTCCTTTACAGATAGACCCGGCCATCTCCTTGGCAAACGGAAACACATGACAGGCTGCATGTAAACAATAAGGTTTTGAGCAGGTTTTCTTATTTAGTTTGAAGCTAAAACCAGGTGTGGATTGTAAAAGTAGAGATTGTGTAAAGTGTTGATTCTACTTCTCACCTTCCAGGATTACTATATAAGAAACCTCCCCAGCAGCCATTTTGTGTAATGGAGTTCTGAGAAAGACAGCAGTGTGAATGCTGTGCTCTGTGCTTTGCTGTATAATTAGACAGTTAACTTAGATATATAATTCAGATAGTTGGGGGAGATAGTCAGTGTAGGTTACATTGATTTATAGTGTAGCTGATAGGTTTGAGTGCAGAGTGTTAGGTAGGGTTATGCTGTCCATACATACAGTGCTGTGATGTCACCCAGTTGCACGTAATATGCAAAAATATGCACATCATTTATTGCCGATTTTTACAATCGTGTATATATATTGGAGCACTCTACCTGCATATATAAAGCTATTGTAATGTTCTTCCATGCCAACAAATATCTTGAGTCTCAGTAAACTTCTAGCAGCTTGAAAAATGTACCCAAAGTGACCCACACCTGTATTGTGTGCGCATTACGCGAATATTACATTGCCGATTTTTCGCAATCAAGAAAATAACTGCAAATTCGCTAATTCACAAATATATGGTGAATATGCACCCATATATTCGCGAAATATTGCTCAATCGAATATAGCCCCTGCCGCTCATCACTATCTGAGATGCATTTCTGCATTTTAGCAAAAAAACTGTCGGGAACCTTTATGGCGACCGTACGAAATAGGTACCACAATTAAGGTAATAATAACATTTTAAAGGCTGCAATCCTTCCTACCCAGTAGATCTAAGATGTAGATAATCAGGACATTTCTTCTCACAGAAAAGATATCATATGGATGTAGTCACATTTATTTAGTTGACCAAAGGAGGAGGGGATGTTAGCACCCAAATATAGCGATGTCACGAACATAAAATTTTCCGTTCGCGAACGGCAAACTTCCGCAAATGTTCGCGAACGGGCGAACCAGGCGAACCACCATAGACTTCAATAAGCCGGTGAATTTTAAAACCCACAGAGACTCTTTCTGGCCACAATAGTGATGGGAAAGTTGTTTCAAGTGGACTACCACCTGGACTGTGGCATGCCGGAGGCGGATCCATGGCAAAACTCCCATGGAAAATGACGTAGTTGCCACAGAGTTGGGTTTTAATCCATAAAGGGCATAAATCACCTAACATTCTTAAATTGTTTGGAATAACGTGCTTTAAAACATCCAGTGTGTGTATACGATCAGGTATGATGTTGTATCGATCAGGTAGTGTAAGGGTTATGCCCGCTTCACAGTGACAGACCAAACTCTGACAGGCCAAACTCCCCGTTTAATGCACCGCAAACAACCGCAAACAGTTCATTTGCACAACCGCAAACTCCCCATTTGCACAAGGTTGGATACCAAGCTAGCCATGTCCCGTTCCTTGTCCTCACTGACGTCATTGAAGGTCTCTTCCTCCACCCAGCCACGTACATTACCAAGGGTCCCCGAAAGGTGATGAGTCGGATGACAAGCCCCCTGGGATGCCTGCTGTGGTTGGTCTTCCACCTCCTCAAAGCCACCTTCCTCCTCTGACTCCCCTTCTTCAGACTCCTCTCTCTGCGTTGCCGCAGGTCCAGCAATCGACGACGACAAGGCTGCTTCTGGTGGTGATGGTGACTACAACTCTTCCTCTTCATGCTCATCTACGGCCTGATCCAGCACTCTTCGCAGGGCACGCTCCAGAAAAAACGCATATGAGATGAGGTCGATGATGTTGCCTTAGGTTTGTCACCTCCGCAAAAGGACACATGAGCCTACAGCCATTGTGCATGAGCGTTCAGTAATGCGGCCAAAAAATACCCAGCTCCGCAGAGGCTGTTCTCTTTTTTTTTTAAATTAAAAAAATCTGTTCTTACCAGTTTAATCTCTGTTTTGTCCCCTATCAGGGGCCGGTGTATGGAATAGATTTTAGAAACCAGGAGATGGAAAAATATGGTTGGTCGGTTCTCTTCCTTCAAATTTGGGGCACTGCGCATGTGCCGTGCAATGTACTGTGCCACTCTATATGAGTGGTTGTTAAGTAGTACTATTCCTATCAGTTTAATCCCTGTTATGTCCCCTATCAGGGGACATGTATCGAATAAATTTTAGGAACCGGGAGATGGAAAAAGATGATTGGTCGGTCCTCTTACTTCCAATTTGGGGCCCTTCGCGTGCGCCGCGCAATGTACTGTGCCACCAATACAAATAGTGTGAACTACTATTCTTACCATTTTAATCTTGTTAAGTCCCCTATCAGGGGACGTGTATTGAATTAAATCCTTGCATGGGGAGATAGAGAAAAAAGCTTGCTCTGTCCGCTTCCTTCTAATTTTGGGCACTTGCAATGGAATTTGCCACTAATGCAACTAGTGTTAACTAAGCACTATTCCTATCAGTTTAATCTCTGTTTTGTCCTTATCAGGGCCAGGGCCGGTGTAGTGAATAGATTTTTGGAATCGGGAGATGGAAAAAGACCCATGTACTGTGCCACCCGATATGAGTGGTGTGCACACAGTACAGTCTGTGAGCCTGCGGCCTCTTACACATCTGCAGGCAACTGCAATATATATAGGGCTACAGCTAACGATTATTTGAATAATCAATTAGTTGCTGATAATTTCCTCGATTAATCGATTAATCGGTAAAAACACCAAAATTAAAAAAAATGGGGTTTATATGATTCCACTTGAAAAATTATTTACAAAGGCCATATTAAAACAATTTTAGGAGTTACATAATTATAAAAATTTTGCATTAGAATGTAAAAAAGACAACATGTCCACATGGTCAGGGCTGACCACTGCACTGCACCACTGGACTCTGGTCTGGAGGTACCATGCAAAAACAGGCAGAGTGGCGGGCGGACAAAAAATGCAGGGCACTGTACTTTTTGTCCAGCCGCCTCTTGATTTGTTTGCCGTACTGTGGCCGGACCTCCAGCTCATCGCAATTATAGTAAGTGGGTCTAGAGCGGACTTTCAGCAGCACAGTGGGCTAGCGTTAGCACTGATCCGGCAGGCTGTTCCCCACCGGAAAAGGCTACCGCAAGTGTGAAAGTAGCCTAAGTGGCCTGTATCTTGTAACTCAGTCACATTAACCCCATGTTGTCCATTATGTGAGATGGTACACTACTTTGGGGGTCACTTACTATTAATGTGAGGCACATGGGGTCCAGTCCAAAACCATGTGCCTAGCCTGACATTAAAAATAAGTGACCCCTATCATGTTTAAAACATTAACCCCAATCTTGCTGGCTGCCTGATACAAATGTTTTTTGCCTGCCTTTATTTTGAGGCAGGCTAATTTCTCTAGGTGTGGGGTACCTTCTATGCTGGCTATTTAGGGCACTGACTCTGGGGCTGATGCTCAGGCTGACACTGAGCTGTGCACTCAGGAGGAGAAGGATTCTGCCTCTGATGTTAGCTGAGCTCACTAACTTATCCGGCGACGCAGCAACTTTATTACCTCCCCGTCCCTCCTACTGCTTTAATTAATAGCCACCCATTCATTGGCACACTGTGGAAGTGGTGCGGGCAGCGTCAGAGCCCGCTCACTTCATTGGTCTCAGCGCAGCTGCGTCATAGGAGGGAGGGATTCGCTCCCTCCATCAATCCCTCCCTCTCCACTGTCTGCCGAGCGCAGCACTCGTGGCCATATTCTCTACGCGTGCGAGATTTACAGGACCCTCAGGCATAGCGCCTGACCGCATGCTCTTGCCCGCATAGCAACGAATCGGCCGATATTCGATAACGGGATTCGTTGACAACGAATCCCGTTATCGAATATTATCGATAATGTCGATTAATCATTGCAACCCTAAATATATATATAGAAAAAATAAATTAAAATCAGGGCTTTTTTGGGTGCTGTCAGGACGCTGTCCTTACAGCAGATTAGTCTTTGAGGAGTGGACACTGGCCTAGCTAACGCTTAATTCAGCAGCAGCAGTACTCTCCCTGCTCTAACTAACACTGCAGCTTTAGAATGAATCTAAAATGGATGCTGTCCTTGCTTTTTGATAGGAGGTGGGAGGGTCTGGGAGGGAGGGTATGCTGATTGGCTGGAATGTGTCTGCTGACTGTGAGGTACAGGGTCAAAGTTTGCTCAATGATGATGTATAGGGGGTGGACCGAACATCGCATATGTTCGCCCACCGCGGCGAACGCGAACATGCGATGTTCGCCGGCGAATAGTTTGGAACATCTCTACCTAAATACCCAATTTTATCAGATTTCCAGTCTAGACGAAATTTGTTTTAAGGTAGATGGCAGATAGGAAAAAGAGAGACAACGGCGAATCTTGTGATTTAGATGTTTTGAGTTTATATAGAGATATCTGTCAAAAATGTTGGATCCATTCTAACTAGTGATGAGCGGCAGGGGCCATATTCGTGATATTTCCAATTATTTATATTTTTTTTAGAATATTCATTTTATTCGCGAATATTAGCGACTATTCTAAAAAAAACGAATATATAGCACTATTCCGAATATATTCATTTTTTAGAATATTCTATTTTTTTTTTCAATCTCTAACCTTGCTGTACTTCTACATACTCCTCCCCGACAAGCGTTTCCGTCACCATCGGAATGCCTGGGGGTTAGAATATATTATCGGACTTGAGTTTTCACGTTCTCAGCGAGATCATGAAAACTCAGATTCGATGGTATATTCTAACCCCCTGGCATTCCCATGGTAACTGGGATGCTTGTCAGGGAGGAGTATGCAAATATTTTTCAATTGCCGCTCATCACGATCACTACTGAATCAGCTATGACATGTCTGAGCTGCCTTTCCTATTCTGTAATATGGGGAAGAGGCACCACAGTTGCTGTAATTGAAAGATGATTCAAGTTTATAATATACTGGCCCCTGGTGTCAGGCGGCACCCGACCTCTGACAGAGTGCTGTGATCCGCACAATTAGCCCCGTAAGTCCGATAGTATATTCTAACCCCCAGACGTTCCCTGGCCCACAAGTAAGAAGGGAGGATTCATCTATTATTCAGAAGGGTAAAAATGACGAATATTCGAGATGATGAATATATAGCACTATATTCGTAATATTGGCGAATTATCGAATCTGCAATATTCACAATTAATATTCGTTATTCGAATATTCGCGCTCAACACTAATTCAAACCCTTTAGCTAGCTAGATTTCAGAGTCAAACAAAGTCAGTATAATGTCATCTGCATACAGGGAGATAGTGTGTTCATTGTTGCCTATCTGTATACCACCTTCCTTTCTGGTTCTGCCCGGAGAAGGACAGTCAGCGGCTCCATGCAAAGTAAAAAGATTAAAGGGGAGAGGGGACATCCTTGACGAGTAACATTGGTGATATCAAAGCTGTCTGATATGGTTCCATTAGTTAACACCTTGGCTGACAGGGCTGAGTATAGGGCTTTTATGGTCTGCAGTATCCTACCTCCAAAGCCAAAGCGTTCCAAAGTCGAGAAGGCATACGACCAACCAATGCTGTCGAAAGTCTTCTCGGCATCAAGAGACACCAAGACAGCCGGCACTTTTTGATTGTTAATATGGTGCAATATACTCAGTACTCTCCTAGTGTTGTCATATGCTTGTCTGCCTTTAATGAAGCCTACCTGTTCTTCTTGAATCAGAAAGCTTGTAAAAAAGCGGGATCTTGACTTAGGGGCCACTTAATATGGTGGATTTGGTGATCTCTGTAATGGAGACACCCCTTTGCTCGGTTTTCCTTCCTTTGAGGGATATCTGGCTTTCATTGTGTTGTAGACCCAATACTGGGGCTCCACATTTATTTAGCATATTACTTCTTGAATAAGGCCAGTAAGAACAGGAACTAGTCTGTTGGCTAAAATTTTTGCATATATTTTCAGATCTGCGTTGAGAAGTGATATAGGCAGAAAATGTTGCAGTCTATCTGGGGTCTTGCCCGATTTAGGCAGTGTGACAATCAGGGCCATCTGATTCTCTTGTGGAAGAAAGCCATCAATCATAGCCTTTTAGCAAACCTGTTGCAAAGAGGGGGACAGGAGGGGCACAAAGGTTTTATAATATTCTCCTGATAGTCCACCTGGACCTGCTGATTTGCCTGAAGGGAGACTTCGGATAGTCTTCGGATAGGGAGACTTCAGACAATGCTTTAACCTCATATGGAGAGAGATGTGACGTGAATAGATCGGATTGTAATTTATATAACAAGGCATAATACTGGAATTGGGCTTTTTAAGCATAGGCATTGCTACCAATAGTGTACTGCTCTAATCAGAAACCAGGAGAATATCCTAGAGATATGTGAACAATGGGGGAGATTTATCAAAACCGGTAAAAAGAAAACTGTTACCAGTAGCAAACAATCCGATTCCACCTTTCATTTTTCAGAGCTCCTTTGAAAAATGAAAGGTGGAATCAGATTGGTTCCTAATAGAGATAAGCGAATTTCTCAAAAATTCGATTTAGCTGGTTCGCCGAATTTTCTGAAAAAATTTGCTTCGATCTGAATATATTCGCAGCAAATTGCATTGAAAAACGTCTATTTACGGGCTACAAAGAACCTTTATAGGGAGTAGAACACTTTGCCTTGCAGTAACATGCATAGGGAGTGGGCTGAGGTACTGAAATAATATTGTCAGTAAGGATGACATGCCAATGACAGGCGTCGCTATTAGAATCACTTAACAGTTCACTTATTTGGGCAGTCACGGGGCCAAAACTGACCAAATCACTCAACTATTAACTCAGTCTTACATGTCCATGTTAGCTTCAATAAAGCTACAGAGTGGCAAAATGACAGAGTCTTTAGGTGGCGGTAGCATGAGTAGGCCACAGAGTGGCAAGGTGACATAGTGTGGACAAAAGACTGTGGGCACAGATTGTTGAAAATGATGTAGATGGAAAGTTATCTGTAGAGCTGTGCAATGGTAACCTGCAGATAAATGCAGCCCTCAAAAGCAAGTTGGGTTTATCGGTTCCAAAACCTAAATTAAATCATGTGGCGGGTGATCAGTCCAAGACTTTCAAGCAGCAGCATGATACCATGGCAAGGTGACATAGTGGGTAGATGGCTGCAACTGCTGCAACATGATAACAAAGATTGGCAAGGTGACATAGTGTGGAGATGGCAGCATGAGTAGGCCACAAAGTGGCAAGGTGACATAGTATGGAGATGGCAGCAACAGCAGCAGCATGATAGCACAGATTGGCAAGGTGGCATAGTGTGGAGATGGCAGCATGAGTAGGACACAAAGTGGCAAGGTGACATAGTGTGGAGGTGGGTTGCAATACTAGTACTTGCTGAAGATGGTGGGTGAAAGAAGGAGCACTTGGTATCAGATGTTTGGCATCAGGAGGGTAACAGCATCAGAATAGTAGCTGACGCAGGTAGCCAGAAGAAAACGGTCTCTTTTGTCAAAATGTTGGTGTGGCACCATGAATGATTTAGTCTGATGCATCAGGCATTGGTGTGTGGAAATCCTGGCTGATCCACTTCTGAATCATCTTGATGCAGTATCCCAATATGTGCATTATGTGGGCACTTTAAACTCTTGCTAAATGTCATATCAAATGTATTGTAGTATCATGCTATAGTTCCCTTTAACAGGCTGGCAGTATCATTTACCTTTATTCGCTCCTAGGTGAAGAGATGAGGAAGTTAATGGAGGAGGTGGAAAAATTTATGGAGGAGGTGGGAAAAAAATTTCCGCTAAAATATTTCAATAGACATTTTTAACACCTAAATATTTCAATACAGATTTTACCACGTATCAGTGCAGCCCTTAACGCAGAATAGAAGATTTTTACCGCCAAAATATTTCAATAGAGATTTTACCGCCTAAAAATGCAGCGCTTAATGCAGAATACAAGATTTTTCTGTAGTTAACAGGACGTAGCAGAAGAAGTAGGTACGCGATGGAAGAGCAAGACTGGACCTCGTGTGGTTTCTGTGCTACAGAATAGTCCCTGTATCGTCAAGTAAGCAATACTGCAGATAGATGCGGGCTGGTGTAAAGTATTTCACATTTTTGTGCAGGGTTAGTGCATAGAGTATTCACCTGTATTGGTGCGCCGCTATTATGGACTTTGTCAAGTAAGTGCGCTGTGTGTGAAACGTAAATACAACATTAAAAAATGAAATTCAGTCTATACCACAAAAAGTACTTTCCTACATATAACTGCAGCGCTTAACGCTGAATATATCTTGATTTTTGTACAGAAATACGACACTAAAGGCTTTACCGCATATATAACTGTAACAGCGAACGGTATTTATTTTTTTCATTTTTTTAACGATATACGTAAATAAAGTTTTTTTAAGATATAAGTGCAGCAGCGAATGTATATATATATATATATATATATATATATTTCTAATGATATATGTCATTAAAGGTTTTTCTACATATAAGTGCACAAGAGAATGGCAAATGTATATTTCGGTAAATATTGTGATACGCCAGTAAAGGCTTACCAGATATAACTGCAACAGTGACCCGAGAAAATGTTTTTCTAGTAGTTCTGAAATAAGGCCAATATACGTACTCTTTCGCCAGAAATTACTGCAGTGTGCATATATTACACTTTTTTTTAAAGTAACAAGGCCAATATGCCCTTTCACCAGAAATGACTGCAATTGAGCAGTGTGTATAAATTGCGTTTTTTGTTTAGTGAAACAAGGTCACTATGCGCTTTCAACTGAAATTACTGCTGAAGAGCAGTGTGTATATATTACACTTTTTTAAAATAAACCAGGCCACAATGTGCTTTCAACAGAAATTACTGCAACAGAGCAGTGTGTATATATTACGCTTTTTTAAGTGAAACAAGGCCAATATGTGCTTTCAACAGAAATTACTGCAACAGAGCAGTGTGTATATATTACACTTTTTTTAGTGAAACAAGGCCAATATGCGCTTTCAACAGAAATTACTGCAACTGTGCAGTGGGTATATATTATGCTTTATTAAGTAAAACAAGCCCAATATGCGCTTTCAACAGAAAATACTGAGACAGAGCAGTGTGTATATATTATGCTAATTTTAAATAAACCAGGCCACAATGTGCTTTCAACAGAAATTACTGCCACAGAGCAGTGTGTATATATTACGCTTTTTTTTACTGAAACATGCCCAATATGCGCTTTCACGAGAAATGACTGCAACTCTGCAGTGGGTATATATTCAGCTTTTTTAATCACATCAGCCCCCCTGGCTTAAACACCCTTAATGACCAGGCCACTTTTTACAATTCTGCACTACATTACTTTCACCGTTTATTGCTCGGTCATACAACTTACCACCCAAATGAATTTTACCTCCTTTTCTTCTCACTAATAGAGCTTTCATTTGGTGGTATTTCATTGCTGCTGACATTTTTACTTTTTTTTGATATTTTACTTTTTTTGATGAAATTTTTGCAAAAAAATGACATTTTTCACTTTCTGTTGGAAAATTTGCCAAATAAAAGATTTCTCTATAAATTTTTCTCTAAATTTATTGTTCTAGATGTCTTTGATAAAAAAAAATGCAATAAGTGTATACAGGTTTGGGTAAAAGTTATAGCGTTTACAAACTATGGTGCAAAAAAGTTAATTTCCGCACTTTGACTTTCTGAGCACCTGTCCTGTTTCCTGAGGTACTACAATGTCCAGACAGTAGAAACACCCCATAAATGACCCCATTTCGGAAGGTAGACACCCTAAGGTATTCACTGAGGGGCATAGTGAGTTCATGGAAGTTTTTATCTTTTGTCACAAGTTAGCGGAAATGGATTTTTTTTTTCAAAAAATTCAATTTTTCGCTAACTTGTGACAAAAAATAAAAACTTCCATGAACTCACTATGCCCATCAGCGAATACCTTAGGGTGTTTACTTTCTGAAATGGGGTCACTTGTGGGGTATTTATACTGCCCTGGCATTTTAGGGGCCCCTAAAGCGTCAGAAGAAGTCTGGAATCCAAATGCGTAAAAATGCCCTGTGAAATCCTAAAGGTACTCATTGGATTTAGGGCCCCTTTGCGCATCTTGCCTGCAAAAAAGTGGCACACATGTGGTATCGCTGTACTCAGGAGAAGTAGGGCAATGTGTTTTGGGGTGTATTTTTACATATACCCATACTGTGTGTGAAAAATATCTCTGTAAATGACAATTTTTTCCATTTTTTATACAAAGTTGTCAATTTACAGAGATATTTCTCTCACCCAGCATGGGTATATGTAAAAATACACCCCAAAACACATTGCCCTACTTCTCTTGAGTACGGCCATACCACAAGTGTGCCACTTTTGTGCAGCCAAGATGCGCAAAGGGGCCCTAAAACCAATGAGTACCTTTAGGATTTCACAGGGCAATTTTACGCATTTGGATTCCAAACTACCTCTAACGCTTTAGGGGCCCCTAAAATGCCAGGACAGTAAAAATACCACACAAGTGACCCCATGCCAGAAAGTAGACACCCTAAGGTATTCGCTGATGGGCATAGTGAGTTCATGGAACTTTTTATTTTTTGTCACAAGTTAGCGGAAATTGATTTTTTTTTTTCTTTTTACAAAGTCTCATATTCCACTAACTTGTGACAAAAATAAAATTTTACATGAACTCGCCATACCCCTCACGGAATACCTTAGGGTGTCTACATTCTAAAATGGGGTCACTTGTGTGGTATTTTTACTGCCCTAGCATTTTAGGGGCCCCTAAAGCGTGAGAAGAAGTCTGGAATCCAAATGCTTAAAATTGCCCTGTGAAATCCTAAAGGTACTCATTGGATTTAGGGCCCCTTTGCGCATCTTGGCTGCAAAAAGGGGCACACATGTGGTATTGCCGTACTCAGGAGATGTAGGGCAATTGCCTACTTCTCCTGAGTACAGAGATACCACATGTGTGCCACTTTTTTGCAGCCAAGATGCGCAAAGGGGCCCTAATTCCAATGAGTACCTTTTAGGATGGCATTTTTACGCATTTTTCTTCTCACGCTTTTGGGCCCCTAAAATGCCAGGGCAGTAAAAATACCCCAAATGTGACCCCATTTTAGAAAGAAGACACCCCAAGGTATTCTGTGAGGGGCATGACGAGTTCATAGAAGATTCTTTTTTTTGGCACAAGTTAGCGGAATTTGATTTTGTTTGTTTTTTCTCACAAAGTCTCCCTTTCCGCTAACTTGTGAAAAAAAGTTCACTCTTTCATGGACTCAATATGCCTCTCAGCGAATACCTTGGGGTGTCTTTTTTCCAAAATGGGGTCACATGTGAGGTTTTTGTACTGCTCTGGCATTTGAGGGTCTCCACAATCATTACATGTATGGCCAGCATTAGGAGTTTCTGCTATTCTCCGTATATTGAGCATACGGGTAATGAGATTTTTTTTCCGTTCAGCCTCTGGGCTGAAAGAAAAAATGAACGGCACAGATTTCTTCATTCGCATCGATCACTGTGGATGAAAAAATCTCTGCCAAAAAATATGCAAGAAAAAAAAGAGGGGCCTGGCAATTGCCAGGACATAGGGGCTCCGCCCAAACATCCATACCCACTTCAGCTCCTATGTCCTGGCAAGCGTGATTTCTCCATTCACATCGATAAATCGGTCGTTGTGGAGGAAGACATCTTTGCCAGATTTTTGATACAAAGTGTTTGCCAAAGCATATGAACTCCAACACCTCTCCTCAGCTCATATCCCTGGGCAAACGTACCTGTACTGCAGAGGAGAAATCTCGTCTTGCAGCGCCGCATACACCGACTTCACGTGTCTTCTGAAAGCAGCGCAATGCTTCTCTCAGAATGCACATCAGTGCTGCAGCGTTTTTGTCTGTTGGTCCGTTGGTCTACCTGGAAAATTAAGGGTGGTTAGGGGGGGAAAAAAAAAGAAGAAGAAAAAACAGGCAGCAGGCTCATAAACTTGAACGTTACAAACTTTATAAAACCTGAACATAAAACTTTTTTTATAAAACCTGAACATCAAAACTTTTAAAACCTGAACTAACTCAAGATTTCTTTTTCTTGCTACCTGTTTTATTTTATTTTTTACCATTTCACTCTTCATTTTCCTAGCAGAAACCTCTCCTTTCCCATGGGACAATTTGTAAAGTGTAAATCACACAGAGATGGTGCGAAGTACATTATGCACTTTATCCCAAGTGAAAGGAGAGGTTTCTACCATTTCACATTTCAGCTGTAGCACACCAGCACCCGCATGTGTTAGGGTCTCTCAAAACCTAGTATCCTGAGAGACCCTAGAGCCTGATTGTAAAGACTACCTGTGTTGTGCTGTCCCAACGTCCCTAAGTGTACCTGAGTGTGGTACTTCCGGAAACACGCCCCTAGGTATAGGGCAGGGTGGTCAGGACAGTCAAAACAGAAATAACGGGTGTCACGCCTTTTTCCACTCCTGCTACAGACACGACATCTTTTTCATGGTGGCGGTTGGGTTGAGGTACCAGCAACGACATTGGGGAAATGTCGTTTGTGTAGACGGCTCACTACACTGGGGTTTTGGGCCACGGAACCTCCTTGATACAGGAGGTTCTCGATGATCTCTTCCTGAAATTTGAGGAAGGATCCTGTTCTCCCAGTCTTACTGTAGAGAACATAACTATTATACATAGCCAATTGAAATAAATATACAGACACCTTCTTATACCAGCGTCTGGTGCAGCGGGAAATCAAATACGGGGCCAACATCTGGTCATTGAAGTCCACCCCTCCCATGTGGAGGTTATAGTCGTGGACTGAGAGGGGCTTTTCAACGACACTGGTTGCCCGTTCAATTTGTATTGTCATGTCTGCGTGAATGGAGGAGAGCATGTAAACGTCACGCTTGTCTCTCCATTTTACCGCGAGCAGTTCTTGGTTACACAGGGCAGCCCTCTCCTCCCTTGCAAGACGGGTGGTAACGAGCCGTTGGGGGAAGCCCCGGCAACTAGGTTGCACGGTGCCACAGCAGCCAATCTGTTCTAGGAACAAATTCCTGAAGAGGGCCACGCTTGTGTAGAAATTGTCCACATAAAGATGGTACCCCTTGCCGAATAAGGGTGACACCAAGTCCCAGACTATCTTCCCACTGCTCCCCAGGTAGTCAGGGCAACCAACCGGCTCCAGGGTCTGATCTTTTCCCTCATAGATCCAAAATTTGATCCAAAATTTGTGTGTATAGCCTGTGGCCCTTTCACAGAAGTTATACAATTTGACCCCATACCGGGCGCGCTTGCTTGGGATGTACTGTTTGAAGCCAAGGCGCCCGGTAAAATGTATCAGGGACTCGTCTACGCAGATGTTTTGTGCAGGGGTATACAAATCTGCAAATTTCAGGTTGAAGTGGTCTATGAGGGGCGGAATTTTGTGGAGCCGGTCAAAAGCTGGGTGGCCTCTGGGACGGGAGGTGGTGTTGTCCCTAAAGTGCAGGAAATGCAGGATGGTCTCAAATCGTGTCCTGGACATGGCAGCGGAGTACATGGGCATGTGATAAATTGGGTTCGTGGACCAATATGTTTTTTTGTCAGGCCCATGTTGAGGAGAAGGCCCAGAAAAGTTTTACATTTGCAAACTTGGACTGGTTTCCACCGGAAAGGTTGGGAATAGAAGTTTCCGGGTTGGTGTTTATAAATTGAGTGGCATACCGATTTGTTTCAGCCACGACTAGGTCAAAGAGCTCCGCAGTGAAGAACAGCTCAAAAAACCCCAGTGTCGATCCGATCTGAGCTGTCTCCACCCGAACTCCGGCGGGGCGGGCGTGGGTGAACGCACGTGTGGGCGACCGATCAGGCCTGATCGGGCAAACACTGCGTTTTGGGTGGGGGGCAAGCTAAAGTTTCAGTAATACTATTATAGATCTGACTGTGATCAGTTCTGATCACTTACAGATACTATAAAAGTACAAATGCTGATTAGCACTACGCTAAACAGCAAATCAGTGACTGCGGTGCAGTGGGCTGGGCGCTAACGCTAACTATCTACCAAAGGGGCCTAAACTAAATCTAAACAGTCAATACTAGTGAAAAAAAAAAGTGACAGTTTACACTGATCACTTATTTTCCTTTCACTAGTGATTGACAGGTGATTGAAAGGGGTGATCAAGGGGTTAATTGGGGTGATGGGGGGTGATTCGGGCCTATGTGAAATGTGCTTGGTGTACTTACAGGAGATGCGTGCTCTCTCCTGGGTCCAACCGACGAAAAGGACCCAGGAGAGGGTACAAAAGCCATTTAATGCATTATATTTATAAATATAATGCATTATATGGCTTGTGATTCGTTTTTTTTTAACATCACCAGCCTGCCAGCGCAGATCATTGGCTGGCAGGCTGGTGACGAACTTCTCCTGAGCAGCTCCCGACAGTTTGTGTGCCTGTTCAGGAGCCCAGATCGCGTCATCTCGCCTCTCGCGAGATGACTCGCCCGCGCGTCAAGGAGGAACAGAAGGACCGCTGAGATGCGGCGGTCCTAAAGTGGTTAAGTGAAACAAGCCCAATATGAGTTTTCACCAGAAATTAATGCAAAAGAGCAGTGTGCATATATTACGCTTATTTTAAATAAACCAGGCCACTATGTGCTTTCAACAGAAATTACTGCAACAGAGCAGTGTGTATATATTACGCTCTTTAAAAAAAAAAAAAAACAGGCCAAAATGCGCTTTCAACAGAAATTACTGTGGCAGAGCAGCGTGTATATATTATGCTCTTTTTTTAAAAAAAACAGGCCAAAATGTGCTTTCAACAGAATTTACTGCAACAGATCATTGTGCATATATTACGCTTATTTTAAATAAACCAGGCCACTATGAACTTTCAACGTAAATTACTGCAGAAGAGCAGTGTGTATATATTACGCTTCTTTTAAGTAAACCAGGCCAAAATGCGTTTTCAACGGAAATTACTGCAACAGAGCAGTGTGTATATATGACACTTTTTTTTGTGAAACAAGGCCAATATGCGCTTTCAACAGACATTACTGCAACAGAGCAGTGTGGATATATTACGCTTTTTTTGTGAAACAAGGCCAATATGCGCTTTCAACAGAAATTACTGCAACTGTGCAGTGGGGATATATTACGCTTTTTAAGTAAAGCAAGCCCAATATGTGCCTTCACCAGAAAATACTGCGACAGAGCAGTATGTATATATTATGCTTATTTTAAATAAACCAGGCCACAATGTGCTTTCAACAGAAATTCCTGCAACAGAACAATATGTATGTATTACGCTATTTTAGTGAAACAAGGCCAATATGCGCTTTCAACAGAAATTACTGCAACTGTGCAGTGGGTATATATTATGATTTTTTAAGCAAAACAAGCCCAATATGCGCTTTCACTAGAAAAGACTGAGACAGAGCAGTGTGTATATATTACGTTTATTTTAAATAAACCAGGCCACTATGTGCTTTCAACAGAAATTACTGCAACAGAGCAGTGTGTATATATTACTCTTTTAACAAAACAACAGGCCAAAGTGTGCTTTCAACAGAAATTACTGTGGCAGAGCAGTGTGCATATATTATGATCTTTTTAAAAAAAAACAGGCCAAGATGCGCTTTCAACAGAAATTACTGCAACAGATCAGTGTGTATATATTACGCTTTTTTTGTGAAACCAGGCAACTATGCGCTTTCATCGGAAATTACTGCAGCAGACCGGTGGGTATATATTAGGCTTCTTTTAAGTAAACCAGGCCAAAATGCGTTTTCAATGGAAATTACTGCAACAGAGCAGAGGGTATATATTAAGTTTTTTTAGTGAAACCAGGCCAATATGCGCTTTCAACAGACATTACTGCAACAGAGCAGTGTGGATATATTACGCTTTTTTTGTGAAACAAGGCCAATATGCGCTTTCAACAGAAATTACTACAACTGTGCAGTGGGGATATATTACGCTTTTTAAGTAAAGCAAGCCCAATATGCGCCTTCACCAGAAAATACTGCGACAGAGCAGTATGTATATATTATGCTTATTTTAAATAAACCAGGTCACAATGTGCTTTCAACTGAAATTCCTGCAACAGAACAATATGTATGTATTACGCTTTTTTGTGAAACAAGGCTAATATGCGCTTTCAACAGAAATTACTGCAACTGTGCAGTGGGTATATATTATGATTTTTTAAGTAAAACAAGCCCAATATGCGCTTTCACTAGAAAAGAGTGAGACAGAGCAGTGTGTATATATTACGCTTATTTTAAATAAACCAGGCCACTCTGTGCTTTCAACAGAAATTACTGCAACAGAGCAGTGTGTATATATTACGCTTTTTTAAACAAAACAACAGGCCAAAATGAACTTTCTACAGAAATTACTGCGGCAGAGCAGTGTGTATATATTATGCTCTTTTAAAAAAAACAGGCCAAAATGCGCTTTCAACAGAAATTACTGCAACAGATCAGTGTGTATATATTACGCTTTTTTTTGTGAAACCAGGCAACTATGCGCTTTCATCGGAAATTACTGCAGAAGAGCAGTGTGTATATATTACGCTTCTTTTAAGTAAACCAGGCCAAAATGCGTTTTCAACGGAAATTACTGCAACAGAGCAGTGGGTCTATATTACGCTTTTTTTTCGGGAAACTAGGCGACTATGTGCTTTCAATAGAAGTTACTGCATCAGAGCAGTGTGTATATATTACGCTTCTTTTAAGTAAACCAGGCCAAAATGCGTTTTCAATGGAAATTACTGCAACAGAGCAGAGGGTATATATTAAGATTTTTTTAGTGAAACCAGGCCACAATGTGCTTTCAACAGACATTACTGCAACAGAGCAGTGTGGATATATTACGCTTTTTTTGTGAAACAAGGCCAATATGCGCTTTCAACAGAAATTACTACAACTGTGCAGTGGGGATATATTACGCTTTTTAAGTAAAGCAAGCCCAATATGCGCCTTCACCAGAAAATACTGCGACAGAGCAGTATGTATATATTATGCTTATTTTAAATAAACCAGGTCACAATGTGCTTTCAACTGAAATTCCTGCAACAGAACAATATGTATGTATTACGCTTTTTTTGTGAAACAAGGCTAATATGCGCTTTCAACAGAAATTACTGCAACTGTGCAGTGGGTATATATTATGATTTTTTAAGTGAAACAAGCCCAATATGCGCTTTCACTAGAAATGAGTGCAGACAGAGCAGTGTGTATATATTACAGCTTATTTTAAATGAAACCAGGCCACTCTGTGCTTTCAACAGAAATTACTGCAACAGAGCAGTGTGTATATATTACGCTTTTTTAAACTAAAACAACAGGCCAATATGAACTTTCTACAGAAATTACTGCAGCAGAGCAGTGTGTATATATTATGCTCTTTTAAAAAAACAGGCCAATATGCGCTTTCAACAGAAATTACTGCAACAGAGCAGTGTGTATATATTACGCTTTTTAAATGAAACCAGGCCACTATGTGCTTTCAACAGAAATTACTGCAACAGAGCAGTGTGTATATATTACGCTCTTTAAAAAAAAAAAAAAACAGGCCAAATTGCGCTTTCAACAGAAATTACTGCGGCAGAGCAGTGTGTATATATTGCGCTTTTTTTAGTGAAACCAGGCCACTATGCGCTTTCATCGGAAATTACTGCAGCAGAGCAGTGTGTATATATTAGGCTTTTTTAAGTAAACCAGGCCAAAATGTGCTTTCAACAGAAATTTCTGCAACAGATCAGTGTGTATATATTATGCTTTTTTTTAGTGAAACAAGGCCAATATGAGCTTTCAACAGAAATAACTGCAACTGTACAGTGTGTATATATTGCGCTTATTTTAAATAAACCAGGCAACTATGTACTTTCAACAGAATTTACTGCGACAGTGCAGTGAGTATATACTACGCTTTTTTTTTGTGAAAGAAGGCCACTTTGTGCTTTCACCAGAAATTACTGAAAATGATTTTAACGTGAATAACAACAAAAGCTGATATACAGTATTTCTTATATTGTATTGAAATATGCCATTAAATGATATCAGCGCAGTTAACAGAAAAAGTGACCGGCCTATATATTTATCTATTTTCACCTATATAAAAGCGACTAGAGCCTTTTCAATAGATCACTTGCACCCCAATAACTAATTGCTGGAATGACAGTAATATGATACTATATGGATCCCCATGTAATGTTTCACTGCAGTTGCAAATCGCTGGTTTTCACCATAAGGAATTTACTATAATTCTCCCTACTAGCATCTGTACTAGTGATGTCCCGAACTATTAGCTGGCGAACAGATCCCGGCGAACATACCTTGTTCTCGTTCGCCGCGGCGGCGAACATATGCGATGTTCGGTCCGCCCCCTATACATTATCATTGAGCAAACTTTGACCCTGTACCTCACAGTCAGCAGACACATTCCAGCCAATCGGCATCCTCCCTCCCACACCTTCCCACCTCCTATAAAAACGGCAGCCATTTTAGATTAAGTCTGAGACTGCAGTGTGTTAGTGAGAGCATGGAGCGTGAAGCTGCTGCTGTGCTGCTGATGAATTCATAGGGAAACCATTAGCTAGGCCAGTGTTCTGTGTCCACAGACTCATCTGCTGTAAGGACAGCATCACAGCACCCCAAAAAGCCATTTTTAGGGCTGCTACATTAGTCTGCTTTTATTTATTTTTTCTCCATATATATGTTGCAGTTGACTGGCCTTCCCGTGTGTGAGAGGCTGCAGGCCCACAGACTGTAGTGTGCCCATTGCCAGTGCCCACCACTTATACCATTTGGCACAGGACTTTGCATTAAACAAAGGCATTTCATTTTTACACTTTAATCTAATTTAAGTTGCCTGCCTGCTGCCAGTGTGTGTCAGGCCCACTTCCACTGACTGTAGTGTGCTCACTGCCAGTGCCCACCACTCATACCGTGTGGCACAGGACTTTGCATAAAAAAAGGCATTTCATTTTTACACTTTAATCTAATTTCAGTTGCCTGCCTGCTGCCAGTGTGTGTCAGGCCCACTTCCACTGACTGTAGTGTGCCCACTGCCAGTGCCCACCACTCATACCGTGTGGCACAGGGCTTTGCATTAAAAAAGGCATTTCATTTTTACACTTTAATCTAATTTTAGTTGCCTGCCTGCTGCCAGTGTGTGTCAGGCCCACTTCCACTGACTATAGAGGACGTAACGGGGATTAAACTGATAAAAATAGTACTACTGATTACTGAACACACCACTCATATAGGGTGGCACAGTACATTGCGCGAGGAAGAGACCTTCAATGACGTCAGTGAAGACAAGGAACGGGACATGGCTAGCTTGGTATCCAACCTTGTGCAAATGAGGAGTTTGCGGTTGTGCAAATGGACTGTTTGCAGTTGTTTGCGGTGCATTAAACGGGGAGTTTGGTCTGTCACAGTTAGGTCTGTCACTGTGAAGCGGGCGTAACCCTTACACTAACTGATCGATACAACATCATACCTGATCGTATACACACACTGGATGTTTTAAAGCACGGTATCCCAAACAATTTAGGAATGTTAGGTGATTTATGCCCTTTATGGATTAAAACCCGACTCTGCATCCACTACGTAATTTTCCATGGGAGTTTTGCCATGGATCACCCTCCGGCATGCCACAGTCCAGGTGTTAGTCCCCTTGAAACAACTTTTCTATCACTACTGTGGCCAGAAAGATTCCCTGTGGTTTATAAAATTCGCCTGCCTATTGAAGTATATGGTGGTTCGCCCGGTTCGCTCGTTCGCGAACATTTGCGGAAGTTCGCGTTTGCCGTTCGCGTACGGAAAATGTTATGTTCACGACATATCCAATCTGTACATGTCTATTCCTGACTGTGAAATGATTCCTCCTCTCTAGGGTTGAGCGAACTTGTATTTTAAGTTCGGCGTCCACAGTTCGGGTTCGGGTTATCTTAGAATCCCGTTATGGATTCGCTACCATGGGCCATAACGGAATTTGGAATCCAAGTTCGCGCAACGGTACTTCACTGCTCTACTTCCTTCTTCTCCTCCACACAGAGCACAGGAGCTCCGCCCCCCATGTCACATGATCATTATACCAGGCCCTTTACCATCTCATATCCAATCCAGTACTGAGCCACGCCCCCTGCACTGATCACATGACGGTGACATCACCCCAGGTCCTTAGTGTTCTCCAAGGTTCGGGATCATTGAAGAATGCCCTTATGGATTCAAAATTCCATTATGGTCCCTGGTAGCAGAATCCATAATGGGATTCTTCGGTAACCCGAACCCGAACTTCGGACGCCAAACTTAAAACACAAGTTCGCTCAACCCTACTCCTCTCATTGTCCTTTCCCTGCACTTGTAAATCGCTGGTTTGCCCTGATGAAATTCAGATTAGTCTCCCTACTAGCATCTGCACATGTGTCTCCCTGACTGTGAAATGATTCCTCCTCTCACTGTTATTTCCCTGCACTTGTAAATAGCTTTTTTCTTTTGTTTTTTTGGTTTAGCAATTAGTTTTTATTTAACTGACACTCCCTAGTGCCTGCATACACGTTTGTCCCTGAACAATGCACGAATGGCAGTGTCTAAGATGACCACCGTATTTATAGGGCTGTGACATCACCGGGCTGGCTTGCTCTTGATTGGCTGCATGCATGACACATGACGCCTTTCCAGAGTTCCTTGCCCCATGTCCTTACACGTGTAGCTGCCATTTTAGACACCATTATAGGAAATAAAGAAAGTAATTCATTATCATGAAGTGCGAGGAAATTCGCATTCGTTCAGAATCTAATTTTTCATGAAACTCGGAAGGAATTTGACTTTGTCAGCTTCAATTCGCTCATCTCTAATTCCTATGGGTAACTAAGCCCCAACTAAGCCAATTTTCTCTTACACCAGTTTTGTTAAATCTCCCCCATTTTGTAGGAGGTCCTCACTAACATTGGAGATCTAGCTACCTCCATCTTGGTCATGACTGTATCCACCTCCCTGTCCATGCTTTGTTAAATCAAAGAAGAATATAGATGGATCACACTTTCCTTAGTTCAGATGAAAGCCTAAGCCCAAAGAGAGGAGAGTCTGTTTAGTGTAAGATCACATCTATAAGATGTTGCCTTGTTGCTGACTGCTGGGCTTTCATACTTTGATCAGAATGTGCACTAAGGACCTTACGTGCATGTGTTCTGAATGGGGAGAGTGAACTAAGACTAAGAACAAAATAATCAAGAATGTTAAAATTCAATATGTCCAATCTTTTTTTCCCCAGGATTTGCTGAATAAATGTCCACCAAATATCTAACACATATTAGATTGTTGTCTAGTCCCACCAAAATTGGCGGGTTCAGTCAACATCCATATAACGTGCATGACCACCTTTAGAATCACCAAAGCACTAAAACAAAGTGTTAATCTTGCTTTATGCCTACAGGCAGATATAGTACTTTAATATGAAAGCAACACTTTGGTAACTCACAGCCTGAAAAAAGGCTCTTGTGGCAAAAACTTCACTTTTGTTTAATGTTATTGTGACTGCATGATGGAATAAAGCAAGATTAACAGCTTGTTCTGGTGTTCTGAGATTCTAACTTTGGACTTTTACGTGTATCCTAAAATTTAGGTGTCCACGAGGAGAATCACTGGCAGCATTTATTTGTACCCCATATTGAAAATAGAGAAGCATCATTCCCATGTTTCTCAATATAAATGAAAGCTATGACTTTTTTGTCCTTGGTCTGTGACATATAATTTTAAGCGTGAAAATTTTTCCTATCAAGTAGTGCCACTTTGCTAAAAATTTGACTTGTACCTTTGTTTTCATTGTAAAGCATATGTCCCATGTGGATCATAGTTCATATTAACCCCTTCCCACATAGCATTAATTCACCACAAAATACATTATAGTGCTGTCATCAAACATCACAGTAGAAAGAAGTAATTGTGATTCATAATTAGTGTCAGTTTGAATATGAAATATAAAACATTAACATATAACATGTAGTGTTGAGCGCGAATATTCGAAAAGCGAATTTTTTTAGCGAATATCGGCACTTCGCTAATTCGCGAATATTTCGAATATAGCGCTATAAATTCGCTATTTCGAATATTCGTTTTTTTTTTTTTTTTTTTTTAGTTATATTTTTTTCTTTCCCTCTTCCCAACAGTAGTTCTTACCTGTCCTGAGGATTCCTGGCTTCCTGGCTGCTCTAGTCAGTGCCCATTGCCGCTTCTGCCGACTTCCGTGCTCATGGAGCGTCCCCATCCATGGGAGAATCTACATATACTAAAATGTACTGTCGGATTTGAGGAATTACGTTGAAATCGCAATGCGATTAATTCAAGTTATATTAATCGCATTGCGATTTTAACTTAGAGCTGAGTTTATAATGGGTCAGCTTGCTAGAATGAACGAAGTTAACGAATTTGGAATATAGCAGCACTGCTAAGTTGAATTCGCAATGCGATTAATTTAACTTGAAGTAATCGCATTGCGATTTCAACTTGGCACTGCTAGTGCTATATTCCATATTCGTTAATTCTAGCCTATGTAAGAAAGCAGTGCTAAGTTGAAATCGCAATGCGATTACTTCAAGTTAAATTAATCGCATTGCGAATTCAACTTAGCAGTGCTGCTATATTCCATATTCGTTAACTTCGTTCATTCTAGCAAGCTGACCCATTATAAACCCAGCTCTAAGTTGAAATCGCAATGCGATTAATATAACTTGAATTAATCGCATTGCGATTTCAACGTAATTCCTCAAATCCGACAGTACATTTTAGTATATGGAGACGTTCCCATGGTGATGGGGACGCTCCATGAGCACAGAAGTTATGGTTGGCTTGGTAGAATTAGCGAATAGCGAATATGGCGAATGTATTAGTCATATTCCTCAAAGCAGAACATAGCAGTATTCTACATCTTCGTTTTAGCAACTGATCGTCAACCTCGCTAATTCTAGCAATCAAATAGGAAAGGTTGACTATAGAGACAGCTGTGTTAAATTGGCTATGCGATTTTTTTTTTTTAATAGAATAATTATATTACTTGATATAATTATTATAATTATTCTATTTATTAAAAAAAAAAAATCGCATAGCGAATTAACACAGCTGTCTCTATAGTCAACCTTCCTATTTGATTGCTAGAATTAGCGAGGTTGACGAATAGGTAGCTAAAGCGAAGATGTAGAATACTTCGTTATCTTCGTTTTGAGGAATAGACGAATACATTCGTCATATTCGTCATCCTCGCTAATTCTAGATATGAAACCAATAGGAAAGTAGCCTTAAGTACAAATCGCAATATGCGATTATTTAAATCGCATGTTAATCGCGATAACTAGAAAAAATGACGAATATTCGATTTCGACGAATATGAAACGAATATTCATTCGAATATTCGCGAATTTCGTCGAAATCGAATATGGCACCTGCCGCTCATCACTAATAACATGTTTGAACGTAAGCTCTGGAATCATGGAAGCATCTAATGGTGTGTACACTCTTAACTATGATTCAAGTTTGCCTTTATAAGAAGCTCTTCAGAGGTCAGTTGGCATTAGAAAGAATGTACTAAGATATAAGTGGAGAGAGCTTATGTATTGCCTAAGTAAGCGCAGGATTCAAAGTTAGAGAAACATGTGCTGTGAATATTCAGGAATGATCAAAGTCTTAAGTATAAGTCTTCCAAGGACAACATATTTAAACCTTATTGACTTTTATGTTTATCTTTATTATAAGTGAATAAATGTATCTTTCAAATTCAACTTTTTATGTTTCATAAAAAAAAATTGTGAACATTTTACACCTACAGTAGCTAACATTTTTGCAGTTTGAATAATTTGAGGAATAATATATTGACCTTGTACCTTGTTCAAACTTACTTGAGGAAAAGAGTTTAAGTAAGGTTGTTTTTAGTAAGTCTTCGTGAGTTATTATTTTTTACTGGGTCCGACTCCTAACCAGCCAGAACACTTTGGTGCCTAGACCTTATAGTTGGTTGCCCACGTTTTTGAAAACTCCCACAGTTTACACATTTTAAAATGTTTGTACTAAACACAGTATAAGGTCAAAATGAGAATGAGAGGAGTAAGTCATGTTGCTCAACCAAAGATTAGTGCTGCAACAAAAAGGCCTTTGCAGCATATAATCATTTCTGACAAAATCACCTCCCAATCTGCACCTCACTAACAACTCTTATCAGACATACCAGTTTGGAAAGCACCCATTTAGAGGCTTCAGTCATGGCTATTAATATGTCAATTGAGGTTTCAGCTAGCAACATGTGAGATATAGATTAGGCAGTAGAGGTGTAATGTAAAGCTTCTCGGCTCCAAAGGACAATCTATCTCAGCGCCTACCACCTACCACCTGTCTTCTTATATAGCAGAGGTACCTTCTTCCCCCACAGATACAAGTGCCCATGAAGCAAATATTTACTATGGCCCCACCAATTATTTCTGTCACTTTTTGACATTCAGAGTAGAGAGGAGCGAACCACTCTAGATTTGTCTCGGGTCCGGTTTTGAAAAAGTTCGGTTTGGAGCAGAATGGATTGGAGCCGATCCGAAGTTGCTCCAATTGCCCTGAACGTTGGTATATAAGCCTCTCTAGCCTTCTAGGATGCATATTTTTTTTAGGAAAACTTATGTCTTTTTATTTATTTTGTATTATTTTTTTCCCTCCCCCTTCTCAAGCTCTGGCACGTAATGACAGCAATAGTAAGTGAAATGATACCTAGTTGTGGGTACACACACGTGATGTCGTTAACATTCAGCATGTTTAAAAACACACTGTGCCAACCGGCAGAAGTGATGAGCTGCAGGTGCCATATTCAAATTTGCACTATTTCATGAATATTGCGCAAAATATTCCTAATATATTCGCAAATTCGAGATTTCATCCTATTCGTAAATGTTATTCTATTGCGAAAAATCGGCATAGAAATATTTGTGAGCTCATGCACACATATGGGCATGGCTTCGTCTTGGGAGTGGTTTCAAACATTCAGGTCGGAACTGGACTAGAAAAAAATGGTCGGAAGTAACTTCACACAAGTTGAGGAAGATATCCTGAACACAGTAAATAATTCAACATTACAGCACTGTATTACAGCTCCCATGCTTGTTATTTAAATGTAGGTTTATGCAGATAAAGTCTTCCTAAATATTCGTGATTGCGAAAATTATTCCTAATATTTTTGCAATACATAGAAACTCGCATTTCATATAGTTTGAGTAGATATAAATGATTTGGGCCAATAAGTATTGTTGTCAGTAAAAAACAATACTTATTGCCCAAAATCATTAATATTTACTCAGACAAGATAAACTCTGAATTGCTATGTATTGTGAAAATATTGTTAAATATCGCTGACATTACAGCACAATGTCACTGGCATATGATATATATTTGTTTGCTATCCATATATACATGCTACCAACATAATGTCAGTAGCATGTATGTATGGATACCATTTTCCTGCCTCACACAATATACCCCCCACTATATACCACCAGACCCCCCCCCCCCACCCCACACACACACAAACACATAGTCTATAGATTCTAATTTATGTCCTGTTGGTCAGGACTCAGAGAAGTAATGTTTGACATTCAGTTTTTGCAGGGTCATTTAGCGTTACCCAGGGTACACCACGGGGAGGCGAACCAGCTGTACACCCCATACCGTACCGTCACTTTACTACGACAGGTACTCCTCTCCTCAGATGGCAAATATCCAATTGCTTATACCCCACACACATACAATTTTCATACAATCAGATGTTATAATGGTAACCTTAAATATAATATTTTACTTTCAAACACTAACATTTTTTTTGAGTGGTTGAGATGATGACATGGCGGTGGCTAAGTTCCGGCAGCAGCAAGGCAGCGCATGGCGAGAGATTCCCCGGACTAAAAGTACAACATGCAGTTATTTTAGTTCAGCTCCCTCTTGCCGTGTGCTGCCTTGCTGCCGCCGGAACTGTGCCCCTATTATAGTCAATGGAGACAGAGTGTCAGACCGGAGGCACACATGAACTGCAACTGGAGCAGCGTCAGTATGGCCTAAACCATTCCGAACCAAACTTTTTTAAAAATATGGCAAACCGGATTCGGAAAGAATGTCAAGTGATTCGCTCATCTCTAATGGGGACTTATGTGATCGTTTAATACATATTCATTACATGAGGTACGTGGCTTGATCAAAACCCCTTAGGGAATTTAAAATGTGGACTATAATAAAGATTCTCTACACTGAGCTACCTGGCTGTCCACAGCACAGTTTCCAAATGAAAGTACAGGCTTAAAAATACACTTCAGAGCACTCTAACAAATTGGAACAACGAGGTCCAGAACAAGGATCAGCAACCTTCGGCACTCCAGCTGCTGTAAAACAACAACTCCCATCATGCACACTTACTCCACTCTTCTTGTAACTCCCATAGAAGTGATAGGAGGATTCTGGGAGTTGTAGTTTCAGAAAAGCTGGTGTACCTGAGGTTGCTGACCCCTGGCCTATAAAAAAATTCCCCTTCTTGTCTCTTCCCACTTTGCGTCATTTTAAACTCTCACTCATTCTCCATGTCCTCTCCGAGCTGAAATTTTCATTAAACACAATCCTTCCAAAAGTGCTGATTTCAGATGTTAAAGGAACCATAGATAAGGGGACAGAATGGAGGGGGGAAAAAAAGAGACACATTAGGTGGAACCTTCTAAAAAGCTAATTTTGTGCTCATTTATTAAACTTACAGGATATGCATCTTGTCAAATTGCAATAAAAAACTTCTTCGGTCACCAACATAAACTGACTGATTTCTCTAGTTCAGCTTCTTCAGGGGTATACAAATGATGACCATGCAACAGTTTAAAAACCTTTCCCAATCCCGCCATACCCCTTCCCACACATAAATTATAATAACATTAACTCTTTCAGGCATTTAACTCTTTCAAATAAAATAGTTCAAATAAAAATTATTATTCAACCCATTTGGTGACAGGATATCTAACATTTAAAAATATACTCTTCTTTATAGGACAGTCTTCTAATAAGATTTCCTCCCCTCCAATGATTTTACACCTTAGAAATTCTCACCACCTTTAGGTCGTTATTGTGCCTTGAAAATGTTCAGATACAATGAATCCTTACTCCCTTTTTCATATTATTAGATGCTTATTTATTCAAATTTTTAATTTATGACCTGTGTTGCCTGCATACTGCAGTCTGTACCCACATTCCAACAAATATAACACATTACTGTTATTATGTGTTTTTATATCTTATATTCTTCTTTTTGTACTGTTTTTAAAATGCTGCACATGTAGCATTTTTTACATGGGAAAAAAAGCTTTCAACCCAGAATGAGATTTTTTCCCCTTTATTGCACTAAATACTAAATTATCTTTCATTGTTGGAGCCCAGTTAAAAACCATCTTTGAATTCTCAGACATTTTATTCAGAGTTGTATTATTTTTGTGAATATACCATTTACAGATGAGTGAACCAGTTTGTAACGAACCAAGTTCATTACGAACTTTCCAAAATTCCGTCCAGCATGCAAACCCAAAGCTTTTCAGGTTTGTTTCGGACGAATACAGTAAAATGGATCATTTTACTATACATTTTGGTGGGAAAAAGCACTAAGGAGGAAGAATAAAAATGCTCACATAACCCTAAAAAGAAGTGGGGGGTGCTTGGCCTGATTAGCTCACAGGCCGATAGGCACCCCAGATAGCCAATAAGTGGTGCAGTAGGCAGGGAGATGCCCTTGCAGAATTAGCAGAATGTCATTCTATGTTGGGCTGGGAATGGGTAGATGGGTCTTGCAGTGTCTGACATAAATAAATCTTAGAGACAGTGTACGGTCATAATCAAGCTTCTGTCCTACTGTCAGGGACATTGAAGGGAAAAGCTTGAAAGAAAAAGAATTGTGTACATTAGGGAAAGCCAAGGAAAGCTGTCAGCCAGGGAGTGAGAAGTAAGGAACTGCCAAATGGCCTCCATTGAATCTAAAGAATACAGGTACCAACATGCATGCCGAGCCCACTCCACACTCCCCACTCCAATGCTGTTGCATTATATATTTAGTTTAGTTTTGTTTTCAACAATCGGTTGATTTTAATTAGCATGAGTGTAAAACTTAGCCCGCCCTCCCCCACTCACTGAAAGCCTTGTGGAATCAGGAGAGGTATGGGGTGTATTTCTACTGCATCCACTGGTAGCCATTTGGCACCAGCGGATGTGTGGAGTGGGCTCGGCATGCATGTTGGTACCTGTATTCTTTAGATTCAATGAAGGCCATTCAAAAGGGGCCCAGCATGCATGTGGGACCTACGCTCCCTCAATGTTATGATAGCTGTTTATGGCACATAAACATGTGTGGTTTAGTGTTAGGAACCCGCCTAATCAGAGATCGCCTTGACATGTGGCAGATAGGTTCAAATACAATTGTGTTCAGAATTATTCAACCCCCAATGCTGTAAAGGGTTTTAGGGAATTTAGTGTACATTTGTAATTGTGTTCAGAATGAAATCTTACAAGGACTTTTTAAAGAACCAAATGCAACTAAAATGACATCAATTGTTTTTGTAATACAGTATTAAATGTTTTTGTGATTTCTTCATTGACACAATTATTTAACCCCTTAAAGACTACCACTCTTAAGAATAGAGGTTCATTCAAGTGTTTTCGATCAGGTATTGAAACCCCTGTGGATGTCAAGGAGCAGCAATCAAGCATAATAAGCAACAATTAGGCAGATGTAAAATGACTGTGATACTCGGCTCCTTCTAGACATTTACTGGTGTGTTTACAAACATGGTGAAGTCAAGAGAATGGTCCAGGAAGACAAGAGAAGAGGTGATTTCTCTTCACAGGAAGGGCAATGGCTATAAGAAGATTGCAAAGATGTTAAACATACCAAGAGACACCATAGGAAGCATCTTTCGCAAATTCAAGGCAAAGGGCACTGTTGAAACGCTACCTGGTCGTGGCAGAAAGAAGATGCTGACTTCGACTGCTGTGCGCTACCTGAAGTGCAAAGTGGAGAAAAGTCCCCGTGTGACTGCTGAGGAACTGAAAAAAGATTTGTCAGATGCTGGTACTGAATTTTCAGCTCAGACAATAAGGCGCACACTGCGTAATGAAGGCCTCCATGCCAGAACTCCCAGGCGCACCCCCTTGCTGTCTCCAAAGAATAAGAAGAGTCGACTGCAGTATGTCAAAAGTCATGTGGACAAACCACAAAAGTTTTGGGATAGTGTTCTGTGGACTGATAAAACAAAATTAGAAGTGTTTGGGCCCATGGATCAACGCTATGTTTGGAGGAGGAAGAACAAGGACTATGAAGATAAGAACACCTTGCCTACTGTGAAGCATGACGGGGGGCAATCATGCTTTGGGACTGTTTTGTTTCTACAGGTACAGGGAAGCTTCAGCGTGTGCAAGGTACCATGAATTCTCTTCAGTACCAGGAGATATTGGATGGAAATGTGATGCACTCCGTCACAAACCTGAGGCTTGGGAGACGTTGGACTATTCAACAGGACAATGATCCCAAGCATACCTCCAAGTCCACTAGAGCATGGTTGCAGATTAAAGGCTGTAACATTTTGAAGTGGCCATCGCAGTCACCAGACTTAAATCTGATTGAGAACCTCTGGTGGGACTTAAAGAAAGCAGTTGCAGCACACAAGCCTAAGAATGTGACTGAACTGGAGGCTTTTGCCCTTGAAGAATGGGCGAAGATACCCGTAGATTGCTGCAAGACACTTGTGTCAAGCTATGCTTCACATTTAAAAACTGTTATAACTGGAAAAGGATGTTGTACTAAGTATTAAGATTGAATGTCACTTGGGGGTTGAATAAAACTGATAATGATGTGAGCACAGAAAAGACATTTGTGGTTTTTTCATTATAAATGTTATGTTACATTTGTCTGACTTACAAGTGCCTCTTTGATTTAATTGTAAACAAGATGACTGAAATGATCAAAATCAATGTCAAACTGGCCAAAACACTCAATATCAGTGGGGGTTGAATAATTTTGAACACAACTGTAATTTTGTACAAAATGTATTTGCCAAGCATCTCTAATTTAAGCATAGCATTAGCTATATAAATACTTGTTTGTACTTTATTTGGATCACAGAGTGCTGTTGCATTATATATTTAGTTTTGTTTTGTTTTCAGCCATAGCAACGTGCACCTGCACATTGGGATGTGCTGGCCAACCCCCTTTTGTTATTCTTTGCAGTTTGTACTGGAGTTGTGGCTGACTCTAGTCTGTTGTGCACTCCTGAACTGCCTGTTTGCCTCATCGTTTTATTTAAATTAGCATGAGTATAAAGCTTAGCCCGCCCTCCCCCACTCACTAAAAGCCTTGTGGCATCAGGAGAGGTATGGGGTGTATTCTTAGTGCATCGACTGGTAGCCATTTTGCACCAGCGGATGTGTGGAGTGGGCTCGGCATGCATGTTGGTACCTGTATTCTTTAGATTCAATGGAGGCCATTATGGCACCAAAATGACAAAAATTAAAAGGAGTCCAGCATGCATGTGGGATCTTCCCTCCCTTAATGTTATGGTAGCTGTTTATAGTACATAAACATGTGTGGTTTAGTGTTAGGAACCCGTCTAATCAGAGATCGACATGTGGCAGATAGGATCAAATTTTTTTGTACAAAATGTATTTGCCAAGCATCTCTAATTTAAGCATAGCATTAGCTATACAAATACTTGTTTGTACTTTATTTGGATTGCAGAGTGCTGTTGCATTATATATTTAGTTTAGTTTTGATTTCAACCATTGCAACGTGCACCTGCACATTGGGATGTGCTGACCAACCCCCTATTTGTTATTCTTAATAGATATAGACTGTAGCATTTGAAATCTCAGTGAAAACGTGAGCTACTAGTCCGAAATCCATGCTAGTACCTCTCTAGACAGTTATTTACCTCTCTAGACAGTTATTTTTTTTAAGTTTAGGAAAATAGCATATGTCTGTCTTATAATCCACAGGGTAACGGATTATTATATCTCTGAGAGATAATGTGAAATACTAGTCAGAAATCTGTGCTGGTGCATCTCCACACAGTTGAAATTTAGGCCTCTTTCAGACGGGCGTCCCAGATTTGCTCCGGATGCATCCCGGGTGCATTGCAGGAAACCCGAGTGAGTGCGCATGCAATTTCAGTCAGTTTTGACTGCGATTGCGTTGCGTTGTTCAGTTTTTTCCACGCGAGTGCAATGCATTTTGCATGCACGTGATAAAAAACTGAATGTGGTACCCAGAGCGGAACTTCTTCACTGAAGTTCTGGTATGGGTTCGGTGTTTTGTAGATTTTGTTATTTTCCCTTATAACATGGTTATAAGAGAAAATAATAGCATTCTTAATACAGAATGCTTACTAAGATATACCTTGAGGGGTTAAAAAATAAAAAATAAATTGCCTACCTCATACACTTGTTCACGCAGCCACCATCATCTTCTTTCTTCTTCATTCAGGACCTGCAAACGAACCTTTGATCATGTCATCGCGCTCACTAGTGATGAGCGGCAGGGGCAATGTTTGAATTCGCGATATTTCGCAAATATTCGGTAGAATATTCGTCATAGATTGCAAAAATTGGCAATGTAATATTGGCATAATGCGTGAGTCACTATAGCTACATTTTTCAAACTGATTGAAGTTTAATGAGACTGGAGAAAATGGTTGGCACGGCAGAACATTACAATAGCATTAAAAAATTTCATAGTGTCCGCCAAAACATATATTTTGTTCTGGGGTGAAATTTATTTGCCAAAATAGCAATACCCTGAATCTGGTGTCCCAGCTGTTGCAGGCCAGGTTTCATAGTGTCCGCCAAAACATATATTTTGTTCTGGGGTGTAATTCACTTGCCAAAATAGCAATACCCTGAATCTGGTGTTCCAGCTGTTGCAGGCCAGGTTTCATAGTGTCCACCAAAACATATATTTTGTTCTGGGGTGAAATTAATTTGCCAAAATAGCAATACCCTGAATCTGGTGTCCCAGCTGTTGCAGGCCAGGTTTCATAGTGTCCGCCAAAACATATATTTTGTGCTGGGGTGTAATTCACTTGCCAAAATAGCAATACCCTGAATCTGGTGTCCCAGCTGTTGCAGGCCAAGTTTCATAGTGTCTGCAAAAACATATATTTTGTTCTGGGGTGTAATTCACTTGCCAAAATAGCAATACCCTGAATCTGGTGTCCCAGGTGTTGCAGGCTAGGTTTCATAGTGTCCGCCAAAACATATATTTTGTTCTGGGGTGTAATTTACTTGCCAAAATAGCAATACCCTGAATCTGGTGTCCCAGCTGTTGCAGGCCAGGTTTCATAGTGTCCGCCAAAACATATATTTTGTTCTGGGGTGTAATTCACTTGCCAAAATAGCAATACCCTGAATCTGGTGTCACAGCTGTTGCAGGCCAAGTGTAAATCTGTCCATAAAAGGATACCTTTCATCCAGGGCCTAAATAATAGCCCTAAAAGAGATATTCCCCTAAATCAGTGGTTACTGCTAATAAGGTACATAAACAAATAGGCAGATAGTGTTAGGTGCCTTTAAAAAAATTCCTGAATTTGAAATCAATACATTGGGCCAAATATTTTTTTCCTTATTGTGGTGCTTGGTGAACGGTAACAATGAGGAAAACACCTAGTAAGGGACGCGGACGCGGTCGTGGTGGTGTTAGTGTACCCTCTGGTGCTGGGAGAGGACGTGGCCATTCTGCCACAGCCACACGTCCTAGTGAACCAACTACCTCAGGTTCCAGTACCCGCCAGAATTTACAGCGATATTTGGTGGGGCCCAATGCCGTTCTAAGGATGGTAAGGCCTGAGCAGGTACAGGCGCTAGTCAATTGGGTGGCCGACAGTGGATCCAGCACGTTCACAACATTATCTCCCACCCAGTCTTCTGCAGAAAGCGCACAGGTGGCACCTGAAAACCAAGCCCATCAGTCTGTCACATCACCCCCATGCATATCAGGGAAACTGTCAGAGCCTCAAGTTATGCAGCAGTCTCTTATGCTGTTTGAAGACTCTGCTGGCAGGGTTTCCCAAGGGAATCCACCTAGCCCTTCCCCAGTGGTGGAAGACATAGAATGCACTGATGCACAACCACTGATGTTTCCTGATGATGAGGACATGGGAATACCACCTCATCGGAGTCCGCACGTCTCTGATGATGACGAAACACAGGTGCCAACTGCTGCATCTTTCTGCAGTGTGCAGACCGAACAGGAGGTCAGGGAGGAAGACTGTGTGGAAGACGATGCAGGGGACGATGAGGTCCTAGACCCCACATGGAATGAAGGTAGTGCCACTGACTTTCATAGTTCAGAGGAAGAGGCAGTGGTGAGACCGAGCCAACAGCGTAGCAAAAGAGGGAGCAGGGGCAAAAGCAGACCAGCCGCCGCCAAGAGAGTTCGCCTGCTACTGGCCACCGCCACCAGGGACCGAGCACCCCAAAGGCAGCTTCAAGGAGTTCCCTGGCATGGCACTTCTTTAAACAATGTGCTGCGACAAGACCGAGTGGTTTGCACGCTGTGCCATCAGATCCTGAAGCGAGGCATTAACGTTCTGAACCTTAGCACAACCTGCATGACCAGGCATCTACATGCAAAGCATGAACTGCAGTGGAGTAAACACCTTAAAAGCAAGGAACTCACTCTGGCTCCCCTGCTCCCTCTTCTGCTGCTGCCTCGGCCTCTTCCTCCGCCTCGGGAGGAATGTTGGCACCTGCCGCCCACCAAACAGAGGATGTGCCACCGACAACACCACCTGCGTCACCAAGCATCTCCACCATGTCACACGGCAGCGTTCAGCTCTCCATCTCACAAACCTTGGAGAGAAAGCGTAAATTCCCACCTAGCCACCCTCGAGGCCCTGGGCCTGAATGCCAGCATTTCTAAACTACTGGCCTTTGAAATGCTGTCATTCAGGCTGGTGGACACAGACAGCTTCAAACAGCTGATGTCCATGGCTGTCCCACAGTATGTTGTTCCCAGCCGCCACTACTTCTCCAAGACAGCCGTGCCTTCCCTGCACAACCAAGTATCCGATAAAATCAAGTGTGCACTGCGCAACGCCATCTGTGGCAAGGTCCACCTAACCACAGATACGTGGACCAGTAAGCACGGCCAGGGACGCTATATCTCCCTAACTGCACACTGGGTAAATGTAGTGGCGGCTGGGCCGCAGGCGGAGAGTTCCTTGGCGCACGTCCTTCCGCCGCCAAGGATCGCAGGGCATCATTCTTTGCCTCCTGTAGCCTCCTCCTCCTACTCGGCTTCCTCCTCCTCTGCTTCCACCAGCTCATCCAGTCAGCCACACACCTTCACCACCAACTTCAGCACAGCCTGGTGTAAACGTCAGCAGGCCATTCTGAAACTCATATGTTTGGGGGACAGGCCCCACACCGCGCAGGAGTTGTGGTGGGGTATTGAACAACAGACCGACGAGTGGTTTCTGCCGGTGGGCCTCAAGCCCGGCCTGGTGGTGTGCGATAATGGGCGAAATCTCGTCGCAGCTCTGGGACTAGCCGGTTTGACGCACATCCCTTGCCTGGCGCATGTGCTGAATTTGGTGGTGCAGAAGTTCATTCACAACTACCCTGACATGTCAGAGCTGCTGCATAAAGTGAGGGACGTCTGTGCGCGCTTCCGGCGTTCACATCCTGCCGCTGTTCGCCTGTCTGCGCTACAGCAGAACTTCGGCCTTCCTGCTCACCTCCTCATATGCGACGTGCCCACCAGGTGGAACTCCACCTTGCACATGCTGGAGAGACTGTGCGAGCAGCAGCAGGCCATAGTGAAGTTTCAGCTACAGCACGCACGCGTCAGTCGCACTGCGGAACAGCACCACTTCACCACCAATGATTGGGCCTCCATGCGAGACCTGTGTGCCCTGTTGCGCTGTTTCGAGTACTCCACCAACATGGCCAGTGGCAATGCCACCGTTATCAGCGTTACAATACCACTTCTATGTCTCCTTGAGAAAATGCTTAGGGCGATTATAGAAGAGGAGGTGGCCCAGGAGGAGGAGGAGGATGAGGGGTCATTTTTAGCACTTTCAGGACAGTCTGTTAGAAGTGGCTCAGAGGGAGGTTTTTTGCAACAGCAGAGGCCAGGTACAAATGTGGCCAGCCAGGGCCCACTACTGGAGGACGAGGAGGATGAGGAGGAGGTGGAGGAGGATGAGGATGAAGCAGGTTCACAGCGGGGTGGCACCCGGCACAGCTCAGGCCCATCACTGTTGCATGGCTGGGGGGAAACGGAGGACGATGACGATACGCCTCCCACAGAGGACAGCTTGTCCTTACCTCTGGGGAGCCTGGCACACATAAGCGACTACATGCTGCAGTACCTGCGCAACAAAAGCAGAGTTGCCCACATTTTAACGTGTGCGGACTACTTGGTTGCCACCCTGCTGGATCCCCGGTACAAAGACAATGTGCCCACCTTACTTCCTGCCCTGGAGCGTGATAGGAAGATGCGCGAGTACAAGCGCACCCTGGTAGAGGCGCTCCTGAGAGCATTCCCAAATGTCACAATGGAACACGTGGAAGCCCAAGGCGAAGGCAGAGGAGGAGCAAGAGGTCGCCAACGCAGCTGTGTCACGGCCAGCTCCTCTGAGGGCAGGGTTAGCATGGCAGAAATGTGGAAAAGTTTTGTCTCCACGCCACAGCTAACTGCACCACCACCTGATACGGAACGTGTTAGCAGGAGGCAGCATTTCACTAACATGGTTGAACAGTACGTCTGCACACCCCTCCACGTACTGACTGATGGTTCGGCCCCATTCAACTTCTGGGTCTCCAAATTGTCCACGTGGCCAGAGTTAGCATTATATGCCTTGGAGGTGCTGGCCTGCCCGGCGGCCAGCGTTTTGTCTGAACGTGTATTCAGCACGGCAGGGGCGTCATTACTGACAAGCGCAGCCGCCTGTCCACAGCCAACGTGGACAAGCTGACGTTCATAAAAATGAGACCAGGCATGGATCCCACAGGACCTGTGCCTCCCTTGTGCAGAATAGACATTTATAACTGCCTCCCCTCAACCATGTATTCTTGTACTCCGGGGCACTTCTTTATTGAATCCTCATTTTTAACTTTACCATGATCTTGCGGTGCAACCCAAAGTTGAATGAACCTCTCCTCTGTCTGGGTGGGGGCGAAATAACTGAGTGGCCTTCTCCGGTGGTGGTTGATATGACGCATGATTCCTTGCTGTGGGACCTCTCTCCTCTGTCTGGGTGCTGGGCCGAAATAACTGAGAGTGGCCTTCTCCGGTGGTGGTTGATATGACGCATGATTCCTTGCTGTGGGACCTCTCTCCTCTGTCTGGGTGCTGGGCCGAAATAACTGAAAGTGGCCTTCTCCGGTGGTGGGTGATATGACGCATGATTCCTTGCTGTGGGACCTCTCTCCTCTGTCTGGGTGCTGGGCCGAAATAACTGAAGTGGCCTTCTCCGGTGGTGGTTGATATGACGCATGATTCCTTGCTGTGGGACCTCTCTCCTCTGTCTGGGTGCTGGGCCGAAATAACTGAGAGTGGCCTTCTCCGGTGGTGGTTGATATGACGCATGATTCCTTGCTGTGGGACCTCTCTCCTCTGTCTGGGTGCTGGGCCGAAATAACTGAGAGTGGCCTTCTCCAGTGGTGGTTGATATGACGCATGATTCCTTGCTGTGGGACCTCTCTCCTCTGTCTGGGTGCTGGGCCGAAATAACTGAGAGTGGCCTTCTCCAGTGTTGAGTGATATGACGCATGATTCCATGCAGTGGGACCTCTCTCCAATTGATATTGGTTAAATTTTATTTATTTTATTTTATTTTAATTCATTTCCCTATCCACATTTGTTTGCAGGGGATTTACCTACATTTTGCTGACTTTGGCCCGTTCCTGGACTATTTTACAGCCTTTTTAGTGCCTAAAAGTTCGGGTCCCCATTGACTTCAATGGGGTTCGGGATAAAGTTCGGGTCGAGTTCGGATCCCGAACCCGAACATTTTCGGGAAGTTCGGCCGAACTTCTCGAACCCGAACATCCAGGTGTTCGTTTATCTCTACACACTGACGTCTCCTCCACCCAGTGCCGGCTCTGCTCTATGAGGCTTTTTACCCAGGACACCCCTATTCTTCTCATTGGTGGACGCACAGCACACCTCTTTCAGGAAACTTTACCTTAGCACCAGTGTGAGGGCGAGGGAGGATGCGGTAAGTGCAGGGCCACTATCCTCCCTGCAGGTACTGGCCTACTGTGATGACATGGTGTAGCTGGCACTGTGTGGCACATTGGTTCTCTGTAGTGCTGGCCTATCCTACATATTAAAATCCCTGTGCGCTGTGTTTTCTGTGTGTGTGTGCCGATTTTTACACTGGTCATGCGTGGTAACCAATCAGAACACGGCGCCCCACATGCCGCCCACACCGCTCACAACTGACCGCTGGCCTGCTGCTGTGCCCAGTTCGGCTGTGCCTCCTCCTCCCCCTCCGGCTTCCTCTGCAACTGCCGCCTGCTGCAGCGTATCCTTCACCGGAGAACCTTATATCTGTGTACAATACAGGAGACTGATCACAGCATTACACACATATTACACTCCAAACCCCTTCATTATATACATATTACACTCCAACCCTCATCATTACACTACAGCCCTCATCATTATATACATGTTACACCCCCCATTATTATATACATATTACACTCCAGCCCCCATCATCCACAATAATAAAAGCATTATGTGCGTGCTCTGTGTCCGTATGTGTGTACTGATAATTAAACTGTGCATGCGTGGTGCGCCGACCAATCAGCACACGGTGCACCACACGCCGCCCACACCAGCGCTCTGCCCAATCACCGCCGCCCCACACGCAACCACTCTGCCCACACCAACGTGCCGATCAATCATTACACGGGGAGGTCTCAGCCAACCTTTAACTGTGCATGCACAGCGCGCCAAGCAATCATTACACGGCGCTCCACACTCTGCACACACCTGCACGCCGGCACCACCACTCGCAGGTTATGGTGTGCTCTCCGCGTCGGAGCGCCATCATTACTGTCCATGCATCACAGAGCTGCACAGTCCCAGCACTCTTAGCCACAGACAGCAGCCACTGCCATCAGTCTCAGCCACCAGTTGCTACTAGCAGTCTCAGCCACCAGTCAGTGTCTGCTGTCTCAGCCATCTGTCTGTGCCACAGCTACCAGTCACAGTGCCAGCAGTCTCAGCCACCAGTCGTTGCCAGCAGTCTCAGCACCACCAGTCAGTGACACCAGTCAGTGCCAACCATTCCCTTGCCATTTAATATACACTGTTCCTTTGAATGTTTATACAGTACTGTTCTAGTGCCTGTTATTGTAACGGGCTTAATGTCTAGTTGTAAAATAAATTCCCTTTGTTTAAAATCCATCACAAGGTTCTTTTCCCTATCATTCCTTACTACTTCAACGTCTTTGTCATGTGAAATAATAGTGTACAGCGATGATACATCTGCTGTACAGATCGATATATATCCTCAGTTGTTTCTATACTTCACAAAATCCTAATAATTTCTGATTAATCTTTTGTATAAGGTGGTATGTGGGTAGCATATTTTTGTAAGAAACCATCAATATAGGTCCCTATATTTTCCATGATCCTATCCCTGACACTTTCCACCTGGGGTCTGATCTTTTGATCTTTATAGAACTTCGATGGGATGTACTGTATATAATGGGGACCTTGGGATATTTAGTATTCAAAAACTCATACTCTCTTCTATTAAGAGTTTCTTCAGTTCTATATAATATAGTTCTATATAATATTTTTCAGTGGGATTTGGATTTTAAGTTCTGACGGTACTTACTTCCATAAGGGTTTTATTCATTTTGGTGACATAATACTCCTTCTTTGTGATAGACACCCCACCCCCCTCCCATCAGCAGGCATAAAGGGTTGTCAGGGTTCAGAGCTTAACCAGAACATGTCCACTTCTTCACCCAGGCAGCCCCTCTGAGTGAAGCATTGGAGCATTTCATCCCCTGATACTCTCCCTTCCCTTGCACTGCATTGCTCAGGACAAGGACTGTTTTGTTTATATTTTAACACTGCTAGGCAGAAGCTGCCGCCTAGCAGTGTTTCAAGTGACGCCAACGGCACTAATGGGTTGGCTTTAGCACGGTCCTTACCTTTTTTACACACCAGGCATACTGTTTTTTTTATCAGGCTTACTGCTAAGTGGAAATCTTCACCGAGCATTCCCAGACCCGGTGCGTCACCGGATCTGCTGAAAAAGCCCTTCCTGCGCGATTCAGAGCAGGGCAAGGGCGAGCATCAGAGCATGAAATGCACCGATGCTCCACTCAGAGGGACTACCTGGGTGAAGAAGGGCAGTACAACACCTTTAATTTGCTAAATTTTAATCTTCCATTAAATCCCTCATAATGTTTATTTCTTTATAATTTAGATTAGGGTAATGGGTAAGTTTAATATTCATATTGCTAATATCCTGCAGTTTTAAAACTTCTATATCAGATGATTTTCCATGGGGATTAAAAACAGAAGGATTTCTCAAATTTGAATGTATAAATGGGTTTTACTACACTTCTATTCTCACTTTCAGTTTTTTCGGCAATAAATCTCATAATGTTCAATTTCCTAGCCAACTTATGTAAATGTATAATTTATAAATGTTCTCCATTTTTCTATATGTTTATCCAGGGGGAAATTAATACCTTTGTTAACCAGGTTTTCATGTTCTGTTGAAATTTTAACACCCATCAAATTAAAAATTATGGGTTGCTTCATCAAAAAATAAGGGTAGAAATGTGTCTGCAGTATATGAGTGCTGTTCCGGGGGCAATAGTTTTGTGACAGACCTGTGTGCATTCATTTGCTTCCATACTTTTTTGCAGTCCAAGGGACAAAGAATTTTAATTACCTAGGGTTATTAATTCATATTAATTAGTTTTAATTTTAAATAGGGAGGCTGTAAAGCCTGCTCAAATATGCATATGACTTACTTTTTGTCTGCTGTGACACTGGCAGGAAATATTTTCTCCGTCCTAAAGGTGTTGTTTAACTATGCCAGTGACCTGTCCTATAAATTTGGGTAAAATTTTTGGAAACTGAGGAAGAGAATTTGAGAATATCTAGGTGATAATGCTGAAGCCGACAGAAACTTATTGCAGACACATACATGAAGAACATGGGGGTGACCCTACATTGCATTTCCTTTGTTAGCATCAAGGTGGTGCACTCTTCTCCAAGGGAAGGTGAATAGAATTACCATATTTTACTAAACAAACTCCAGCACTTCAGCAACACTGTCTATTACTCTGTAATTCCTCTAGCGCCGTTCTATGGAAGCAGTAGGTTTAAAGAGCACACCAAATGCTTAAGATAACTTCTTTATTAACTTCAACTTTTCTTCATACGTACGAAACATATGTTGAATAAAGTATCACATAATGGCAGTTCAACTGTTTAATCTTGTACTTTTAACATAAAATGGTGGATATATTTCTCTCTTCAGTATCTGTACTTTCACTTTAAGTTATTTAAGCCCTTTATGATCTCTCTGAGAGGTATATCTGAGGCTTAACCAATAGTTTTACTTGTTCTATATGATCTGGTATGAGCAGTTCACAGACTGCATGTAGTTTGCATAGTTGAATGCTTTTATGCAATTTGGTGGAACTGTAAGTAAACACACATAACTAGTTCAGCATACAGTTCTAATCACTACTGTTGAGGAAGGGCATGCATGTGCATGCATGTATAATATATATGCATACCAAAATAGGCACATTATAGGATGATGTGCGCATCATCTGCGTACATCTTCCCTTAGTATTCCACAGGGGCTCATTGTGGCCCCTGTGGGGAATGTGTGCCCCCTTATATGTCCCTTTTATATATATATATATATATATATATATATATATATATATATATATACCCTTATAGAATGTGTCCCCTTATAGAATATGTCCCCTTTTATATATATATATATATATATATATATATATATATATCCCATATATGCCCCCTCTTTCCATAGGACATCCCCCTTTTACATGGCCCCTTTTATATATATACTATCAACTCTTATCAACTTGATACAGGCCCATGTTTAGCCTGTAGGCCATGGCTTGCAAGTCACGCTGTCTGCATAGTATCTGTTAAATCACCCAACTGTCCCTGGGGGGTAGTTAGCATAGAAATGCTAACTAGGATGTGGGTCCAGGACAGGAGATTGCAGACTTTATAACACCTTTTGATTAGCACATGCTAAACCTGTCCCCCCCCCCCTCCACCTCTGCCCATGGCAAAACTACTTGGGGGGAGGGCTCACAAGGTAGAGTCACTTCAGTGGAGTGATGTCATATCCCTAAACCTGATATGAGGGCATTACAATACAAAGTAGGTCTCTTATGAACTCGGCTCCTAAGAGAGAGGAAGGACACACAGATGGGACCTGGATATGGCTAAGTACCCCTAATACCCCTGCCCTGATTTCCCATATCCCTACATTCCTATGTACCCATTTCCCTGCCCAGCAGCATCAACTCCTGCTGCTCTGTACCCCTTAACCCCTTATTAACCCCTTAACTGCTGCAGCCCTTATCCAGCCCAGCAGTACCCCAGCCCAGCAGCCCTGTAACCCTGTTCCTCTTCAAGGCTGCTGTGTGCAGATTGACCCCTGCAGCCCATGTTGTGTTAACCCTTGCAGTGCCATTACCCCTGGACTGCATTGTGATATTGCAGTAGGGACAGTGTGAGTAGCCGGGTGGGTGGGTTACTGCTGTAATGTATGTTAGTGTAATTGTATGGCTAGTTTGTGGGGTGGAATTGGGATTGTATGTAGAATAGTTAGGAATATTGTATGTGTAGTAGTGTCGTAGTGTTGTAATTGACTGACTGTGTTACTGTGTGGCTATAAATATATATATTCATATTCCCATTTATATGGATATATATAATTATAGACTATAGACGTGTATTGTGTTAATAAATACCTTTTATTATATAAGCACAGCGTGTAGTCTTATGTTATCGTAAGCGCCACAGTATAGAGTAGCAGTGTAAGTCGCACATAGATGAGTTCAGTGGATAGTGTAAGGCAAAAGGAGGTATATATCACTATTTAAGGTATAAACAGGCGGAGTTATCAACAGACGACTACGCCTGTTTACGAATATTAATTTTTGATATTTGCATAAATATTAATAATGAATATTCCCCCTTAACAACTACATTAACAATAGGAACATCTATAACTGTATTAAATACTTATTTTGGCCTCTTTGCTTCCATAAAACTAAACTGTCAGTGGAGTGAACGTCTGTTCAGCTTCTGTCCTCTGGTGTAATAAACTCTAGCAGCTTCTGATAGGGAATTTCCCATACAGGCTGAGTGTGAGGCTGGCTGTAATTGGCCAAGACTACTACTCAGTGTGAGACTGGCTGTGATTGGTTAAGACTGGGCAGTGACAACAGCTTAACTCTATACTTTCTGGTTTTAATTCTGCTGTGTCATTGAGCTTACCTTAAAGTCATATAATGAATCTTAAAGGCATATTATCTTTTCTGCTTCTGTGAACACAATATATAACCGTTACATGACATCCAAAAACATGAAGTCACAGTAAATAACTCTGCTTTGTCTTTATCCGCCTGCCGACCGCTATACACACGGATGCGTCCAGGCGACATGTTTATTCCGCCTGGACGCATCCGCGCGTCATCTTGCGAGAGGCGAGATATGCTGTGAACGCGCGTGCACGCGCGCGCGTTCACAGCAGTGCACAGCTCGGCAGTGATACTACAGCCTGCCAGCGATGATCAATCGCTGGCAGGCTGTAGATGCGAATTAAATCGCATCAAAGAGGTATATCAGACGCTGTTTTGTTAACAGCGTCTGATATACCTGCTACCTGGTCCTCTGGTGGTCTCATTTGCTGGGATCGACCACCAGAGGACCAGGTAACTCTAAAGTAGCACCAAGCACCACACTACCCCCCCTCCCCCCTGTCACTTATTAACCCCTTGTTAACCCCTGATCACCCCATATAGACTCCCTGATCACCCCCCTGTCACTGATCACCCCCCTGTAATGCTCCATTCACATGTCCATATGTGTTTTGCGGATCCACGGATCCGCGCTACGGATCCACGGATCCGCAAAACACGGACAACGCCAATGTGCTTTCCGCATTTTGCAGATCCGCACATTGCCAGAACTATATAGAAAATGCTTTTTCTTGTCCGCAATTGCGGACAAGAATAGGACATGTTCTATATTTTTGCGGAACGGAAGTTCAGACCTGGAAGTGCGGATCCGCAATTCCGGATCCGAGCGGACGTGTGAATGGGGCATAAGGGTCCCTTATCACCGCCAGTTAGTTAGCTACTTGTTAGGTAGTTAGCGCCCAGCCCACCGCACCGCAGTCACTGAGTTTGGCAGAGATTTTTTCATCCACATTGATGGATGCGAATGAAAAAATCTGTGCCGTTCATTTTTTTTCTTTTTTCAGCCCAGAGGCTGAACGGGGGAAAAAAATCTCATTACACGTATGCTCAATATAAGGAGAATCGCAGAAACTCCTAATGCTGGCCATATATGTAATGATTGCGGAGACCCTCAAATGCCAGGGCAGTGTAAACACCTCAAATGTGACCCTATTTTAGAAAGAAGACACCCCAAGGTATTCTGTGAGGGGTATGGTGAGTTCATGTAAAATTAAATTTTTTGTCACAAGTTAGTGGAATATGAGACTTTGTAAAAAAAAATATATATATCAATTTCCGCTAACTTGCGCCAATTTTTTTTTTTTTGTGAACTCGCCATGCCCCTCACGGAATACCTTGGGGTGTCTTCTTTCCAAAATAGGGTCACATGGGGGGTATTTATACTGTCCTGGCATTTTAGGGGTCCTAAAGCGTGAGAATCCAAATACGTAAAATTGCCCTGTGAAATCCTAAAGGTACTCGTTGGAATTTGGGCCCCTTTGCGCATCTTGGCTGCAAAAAAGTGTCACACATGTGGTATCGCCGTACTCAGGAGAAGTAGGGCAATGTGTTTAAGGGTGTATTTTTATATATACCCATACTTTGTGTGAGTAATATCGCTGTCAACGACAACTTTTTAAATTTTTTTATACAAAGTTGTCAGTTTACAGAGATATTTCTCTCACCCAACATGGGTATATGTAAAAATACACCCAATACACATTGCCCTACTTCTCCTGAGTATGGCGATACCACATGTGTGACACTCTTTTGCAGCCAACATGCGCAAAGGTGTCCTAAAACCAATGAGTACCTTTAGGATTTCACAGGGCATTTTTACGCATTTTGGATTCTCACGCTTTAGGTTCCCTAAAATGCCAGGGCAGTATAAATACCCCACAAGTGACCCCATTTTGGAAAGAAGACACCCTACGGTATTCCGTGAGGGGCATGTTGAGTTCACAGAATTTTTTTTTTTTGGCACAAGTTAGCGGAAATTGATATATTTTTTATTTTTTTGTTTTTTACAAAGTCTCACATTTCACTAACTTGTGACAAAAAATAAAATTTTACATTAACTTACCATACCGCTCACGGAATACCTTGGGGTGTCTTCTTTGTAAAATGGGGTCACTTGTGGGGTATTTATACTGCCCTGGCATTTTAGGGGCCCCTAAAGCGTGAGAAGAAGTCTGGAATCCAAATGTGTAAAAATGCCCTGTGAAATCCTAAAGGTACTCATTGGAATTTGGGCCCCTTTGCGCATCTTGGCTGCAAAAAAGTGTCAGACATGTGGTATCGCCGTACTCAGGAGAAGTAGGGCAATGTGTTTTGGGGTGTATTTTTCCATATACCCCTGCTGGGTGTAAGAAATATCTCTGTAAATGACAACTTTTTAAATTTTTTTATAAAAAGTTGTCAGTTTACAGAGATATTTCTCTCACCCAACATGGGTATATGTAACAATACACCCCAAAACACATTGCCCTACTTCTCCTGAGTACAGCAATACCACATGAGTGACACTTTTTTGCAGCCTGGGTGCGCAAAGAGGCCCAAATTCCAATGAGTACCTTTTACCTTTTACATGGCTGCTCACAATTTAGCCCTGCCCAAAATGCCAGAACAGTAAACACACCCCACAAATGACCCCATTTCGGAAAGTAGACACCCCAAGGTATTCACTGAGGGGCATAGTGAGTCCGTGGGAGATGTTTATTTTTTTTTGCCAGAAGTTAGCAGAAATGGAAACTTTATTATAATTTTTTTTCCTCAGAAAGTGTCATTTTCCGCTAACTTGTGAAGAAAAATGAAATGATACATGAACTCACCATGCCCCTCCGCGAATACTTTGGGGTGTTTTCTTTCTAAAAAGGTGTCATTTGGGGGGTATTTATACTATCCTGGCATTCTAGCACCTGAAGAAACATGACAGGTGCTCAGAAAGTCAGAGCTGCTTCAAAATGCCGAAATTCACTTTTTGCACCATAGTTTGTAAACGCTATAACTTTTACCCAAACCAATAAATATACACTTATTGGATTTTTTATCAAAGACATGTAGAACAATAAATTTAGAGAAAATTTATATAGAAATGTAGTTTTTAAGAAAAATTTTACAACAGAAAGTGAAAAATGTCATTTTTGCAAAAATGTCGTTAAATTTTTATTAATAGCAAAAAAGTAAAAATGTCAGCAACAATGAAATACCACCAAATGAAAGCTCTATTAGTGAGAAGAAAAGGAGGTAAAATTCATTTGGGTGGTAAGTTGCATGACGGAGCAATAAACGGTGAAAGTAGTGTAGTGCGGAATTGTAAAAAGTGGCCTGGTCATTAAGGGTGTTTAAGCTAGGGGGGCTGAAGTGGTTAACATAGAAATATAGCCAAGACTGGCGGATCAATCACAGTTCAGAAACAATATATTGTGAAGGTGATCTGCAATTTAAAAGTAGCTTTTAATAAATAATACTAAAATAATGAACCATTAGATAGTGGATTTGTCTTTATCATGTAAACATATAACCTGTATTAAGTTTATTAGCAGGTCTAGCTGTATATACCTATGGCCCCTTGCACACGACAGTATTTTGCGGACCGTATACTGGCAGTTTTTTCAGTTCAGTATACTGACAGTATACTGAACCATTCACTTCAATGGGTCTGCAAAAAATACTGAAGTGTCTCCGTATGCCTTCCGTTTCCGTTTCTCAGTTTTTTCTGTTCCGTTTAAATATAGACCATGTCCTATTCTTGTCCGCAAATCACGTTCAGTGGCTCCATTCAAGTCAATGGGTCTGCAAAAAAAACGGAAAGCATACTGAAGTGCATCCGTATGTCTTCCGTATCCGTTCCGTTTTTTGCGGAACCATCTATTGAAAAGTTTAAGACCAGCCCAATTTTCACTATGTTATTACTGTATACTGTATAGCCCAAACGGAAAAACGGAACGGAACAACGGAACTGAAACGGAAACAAAACGGAAGCAAAAAACGGAAAAACGGATCCGTTATAAACGGACAGCAAAACACTGAAAAAAAAAATACGTTCTTGTGCAAGAGGCCTATAAGTCATATTAGCAACCTAGGACAGATCTTTGCTGGCCAGCTACACTAGCACCAAAATTACCTATAATTCTATGTTCTCAGTAGTAGGACTTAAACATGAATTTGGGGAATTTTCCATCAGGTTCTAAACTATCAATTGTCTTTTATCACTCTCAAGTAGAACGACTAACTTCTGTATTGGACTTTCCAACCTGAGTGGAGTAGTGAGACGTTTTCCATTTTTGTCAAGTTTTGAGTCTCCTATTTGTAACAAAACTCTTCTTAGTAGTGTCTCTTCATCCTTTTAAGCTTCTAGAACTTTGGCCAATTTCCATTGACTTCTAGGTAAAGGTAAATCTTCTTATTTCACTAACACTATGTCACCAACTTGGAAATTTCTTCTGGGTGTTTGCCATTTACTTCTTAGCATGAGATTGGCTAAGTACTCTTTTCTCCATCTATTCCAGAACTATTCTGATAGATATTGAACTCTTTGCCATCTCTTTTTGGAATATAAATCCTCCTTGGCGAACTTGCCAGGCGATGGCTGCATGTAATCAGACTTAAGGTGAAGTAGATGGTTGGGAGTTAAAGGCTCAAAACTTGTTGGATCGTTGATGTTTTCAACTGTAAGTGGACAAATGTTAACAATAGGGTCCTAAGTGAAGCATCATCCATTCTTCCAGTGTTCTTTTTCAACACTGAACTTAACACATTTCTTACAGTTCTGATTTGTCTTTCCCAAACTCCTCCTGTATGGCTTGCATGTAGTGATGAGCGGGAGGTGCCATATTCGATTTCGCGATATTTCACGAATATTCGCTTGAATATTCGTCATATATTCGTCGAAATCGAATATTCGTCATTATTCTATAAATTGCGAATGTTACGCGAATTTATATTCGCATCATGAGTTCCTAATGGTTGTAACTTGTATTGCTAAAATTGACGAAGATAACGAATATCACGAATATAGCGCTACGCTATATTCTCAATCTTCGTTATCTTCTAGCAATACAACCATTAGGAACCCAGCTCTAAGATGTAATCGCAATGCGATTAATACTTACAATTATTAATCGCTTTCCGAATCCATTTGATGCCTCTATTTGATTGTATATGACGGTTGACTATGACTACCACCAACATTCTGCTGCCTCCAAAGCAAGATATCTGAACCCCCAGAGGCCATTTGGGCGTTTTTGATAGAAAACGCATCAAAAACGCATTCATGCGTTTTTATAATTTTTTCATTTTTTATTTTATTTTTTTGTGTATTTTGCCACATTTGGTTGTATATTTACATTTGGTATAGACAAATATGGTAGTCAAGATCATGTGTCTATACCAAAACCTAGGATCATTGTTTGACAGCATATTTTCTAAGCCATATAGCTGAATATAGATTTGGGCAGAGTAATGATCTAGACCTGTGTTTCCCAACCCCTGGGTTCAGACCTGAGCGTTCTAAAAACGCGCGTTTTACGCGCGTTTTTTGTCGCGCGTATTTCAGCGCGTTTTTGCAAATAGGAAACGGGCGTAAAACGCGCGTTCTTGTGATTGACTACTGTGGTGTCAATCACAAAACGCGCGTCAAACGCCCCAAAAGAAGCTCAAGTACTTGTTTATGCGTTGGGCGTTTTACAGCGCGTTCAAACGCGCTGTAAAACGCTCAAGTGTGAACCACTCCCATAGGGATGCATTGGTTTTAATCTGTTGAGAGTTTTACAGCGCGTTTGAACGCGCTGTAAAACGCTCAGGTGTGAACCCAGGGAACCAGTGTGCCTCCAGATGTTGCGAAACTACAACTCCCACCCAGCATGCCTGCACAGCCAAAGGCTGTCCGGGCATGCTGGGAGTTGTAGTTTTGCAAAAGCTGGGGGCACACTGGTTGGGAAACACTGAATTCTAGGCTACCATATTTGCCTATACCAAATGTAAATATGCAACCAAATGTGGCAAAACACACAAAAAAATAAAATAAAAAATAAAAAAAATGATAAAAACGCATATGCGTTTTTGATGCGTTTTCTATCAAAAACGACCCAAATGGCCCCTGTGGGGTTCAGATATCTTGCCTCGGAGGCAGTAGAACGTTGGTGGTAGTCATAGTCAACCGTCATATACAATCAAATGGAGGCATCAAATGGATTTGCAAAGCGATTAATAATTGTAAGTATTAATCGCATTGCGATTACATCTTAGAGCTGAGTTCCTAATGGTTGTATTGCTAGAATATAACGAATATTGAGAATTCAGTCTTCGTTAATTTATATTCGGCAATACAACCATTAGGAACCCAGCTCTAAGTTGAATTCGCAATGCGAACATATACTCGCATTGCGAATTAAACAGAGCTGGGTTCCTAAATGGTTGGCTTGCGAGAATGATGAAGATCACGTCATATTTGTTAGTTCTAGATAGCCATAGCCAAACAATAGTGAAGTAAGTGCTCTTTCACACTGGCGTTTTATTTTTCCGTCCTAGAGTGCATACTTACCATCTGTGCGGCTCCCGAGTCCCGGGGCCCTCCACAATGATGTCAGAGTGCCCCATGAGCATGGATCACATGATCGCATGGATCACGTGATCCATGCGCGTACGGCTCTCTGACGTCATTGTGGAGGGCCCCAGGAGCCGCACGGACTGTAAGTATCTGCTCCCCCGGCTCCCCACTACTTACTATGGCAACCAGGACTTTAGTAGCGTCCTGGCTGCCATGGTAACCTGAAAGCATATTGAAGACTGATCAGTCTTCAAATGCTTTCTGTTGTCTTGCGTTTTGACGGATACGGTGGGCATTTCTTGCGACGGAAGTGCACGCCGGATCCTCGCAACGCAAGTGTGAAAGAGGCCTAAGTTGCATATAAAACAAGAATCACAAAAATAAACGTGGCCTAAATGGGTGGGACTGCTCCAGACCCCAAACACTGTGGCGTGTTTCTAACTGGGGGGGCAGTTCCTCCGCATGTGGTTCGCAGCGAACGGCTATCCCCAGCAAAAATTGCATACAATGGAGGATGCCGGCGCGAACCACAAGCACCACACAAACATCCTACACAAAATAAAACATGTGCGGATGAAAATATATAAACACATAACTCACAGAAAAAAGATGCACCACATGGATAAGCAACTGACAACACTGGCTAATCCCTCACTCTGGTGTTAAAAGCTGAGAGATTCGCCAATATTTCCAATCAGGAACATATCGGAGCCCCTTTAGGCACCACTACACGGTATCTCAGCATGACATGGGGTCCTACCACTAGACTACCTATGGTGTGTGAACAAGGTCTGAACAGGTATTAAGTAGCCTACAGCCCCATCCCACTCACCTGCACTGCAGGACCAACAATGCAATGGGGAACACATGAGGCCGCAAGCTACACCTACAACAGACCATGTGACACCGGCTTCCAGGTGCAACAGAATGTTTACAAGCCATATGCAATGGCACATTCAATACATATAAAACAAGAATCACAAAAATAAACACGCCACAGTGTTTGGGGTCTGGAGCAGTCCCACCCATTTAGGCCACGTTTATTTTTGTGATTCTTGTTTTATATGTATTGAATGTGCCATTGCATATGGCTTGTAAACATTCTGTTGCACTCTGGAAGCCGGTGTCACATGGTCTGTTGCAGGTAGCTTGCGGCCTCATGTGTTCCCATTGCATTGTTGGTCCTGCAGTGCAGATGAGTGGGATGGGCTGTAAGCTACTTAATACCTGTTCAGACCTTGTTCACACACCATAGGTAGTCTGAGTAGTGAGGACTCATGTCATGCTGAGATACCGTGTGCCTAAAGGGGCCTCGATATGTTCCTGATTGGAAATATTGGCGAATCTCGGCTTTTAACACCAGAGTGAGGGATTAGCCAGTGTTGTCAGTTGCTTATCCATGTGGTGCATCTTTTTCTGTGATTAGTGTTTATATATTTTCATCCGCATGTTTATTTTGTGTAGGATGTTTGTGTGGTGCACATGGTTCGCGCCGGCATCCTCCATGTATGCAATTTTGCTGAGGATAGCCGTCGCTGCGACCACATGCGGAGGAACTGCCCCCAGTTAGAAACACGCCACAGTGTTTGGGGTCTGGAGCAGTCCCACCCATTTAGGCCACGTTATTTTGTGATTCTTGTTTTATATGTATTGAATGTGCCATTGCATATGAAGCTTGTAAACATTCTGTTGCACCTGGAAGCCGGTGTCACATGGTCTGTTGTAGGTGTAGCTTGCGGCCTCATGTGTTCCCCATTGCATTGTTGGTCCTGCAGTGCAGGTGAGTGGGATGGGGCTGTAGGCTACTAATACCTGTTCAGACCTTGTTCACACACCATAGGTAGTCTAGTGGTAGGACCCCATGTCATGCTGAGATACCGTGTAGTGGTGCCTAAAGGGGCTCCGATATGTTCCTGATTGGAAATATTGGCGAATCTCTCAGCTTTTAACACCAGAGTGAGGGATTAGCCAGTGTTGTCAGTTGCTTATCCATGTGGTGCATCTTTTTCTGTGAGTTATGTGTTTATATATTTTCATCCGCACATGTTTTATTTTGTGTAGGATGTTTGTGTGGTGCTTGTGGTTCGCGCCGGCATCCTCCATTGTATGCAATTTTTGCTGGGGATAGCCGTTCGCTGCGAACCACATGCGGAAGAACTGCCCCCAGTTAGAAACACGCCACAGTGTTTGGGGTCTGGAGCAGTCCCACCCATTTAGGCCACGTTTATTTTGTGATTCTTGTTTTATATGTATTGAATGTGCCATTGCATATGGCTTGTAAACATTCTGTTGCACCTGGAAGCCGGTGTCACATGGTCTGTTGTAGGTGTAGCTTGCGGCCTCATGTGTTCCCCATTGCATTGTTGGTCCTGCAGTGCAGGTGAGTGGGATGGGGCTGTAGGCTACTTAATACCTGTTCAGACCTTGTTCACACACCATAGGTAGTCTAGTGGTAGGACCCCATGTCATGCTGAGATACCGTGTAGTGGTGCCTAAAGGGGCTCCGATATGTTCCTGATTGGAAATATTGGCGAATCTCTCAGCTTTTAACACCAGAGTGAGGGATTAGCCAGTGTTGTCAGTTGCTTATCCATGTGGTGCATCTTTTTTCTGTGAGTTATGTGTTTATATATTTTCATCCGCACATGTTTTATTTTGTGTAGGATGTTTGTGTGAGTGCTTGTGGTTCGCGCCGGCATCCTCCATTGTATGCAATTTTTGCTGGGGATAGCCGTTCGCTGCGAACCACATGCGAAGAACTACCCCCAGTTAGAAACACGCCACAGTGTTTGGGGTCTGGAGCAGTCCCACCCATTTAGGCCACGTTTATTTTTGTGATTCTTGTTTTATATGTATTGAATGTGCCATTGCATATGGCTTGTAAACATTCTGTTGCACCTGGAAGCCGGTGTCACATGGTCTGTTGTAGGTGTAGCTTGCGGCCTCATGTGTTCCCCATTGCATTGTTGGTCCTGCAGTGCAGGTGAGTGGGATGGGGCTGTAGGCTACTTAATACCTGTTCAGACCTTGTTCACACACCATAGGTAGTCTAGTGGTAGGACCCCATGTCATGCTGAGATACCGTGTAGTGGTGCCTAAAGGGGCTCCGATATGTTCCTGATTGGAAATATTGGCGAATCTCTCAGCTTTTAACACCAGAGTGAGGGATTAGCCAGTGTTGTCAGTTGCTTATCCATGTGGTGCATCTTTTTTCTGTGAGCTAAGTTGCATATACCCCAATGCAAGAATATTACTTTGCATACTTTATTTTTTTAATTACATGTCTCTCTTAAAGGGGTGGTCACTCTTAAAGGGCAATGCCGGGTCATCATCAGCTAGGAGATGGCCAAAAAGCACCGTAAAGGAATGCAGAAAATGGAGGAGCTACTTTCCCAACTCACAATGTTCCCATAGGGCCTTTTTTATTTTGTTAATAAATAGTTTTTTCTGAGTTTTTTATAATGTTATGTTATGGTGTAATTCTTACTGATAACTTTATTTATTCTAAGGCCCCACCATTAACAAAGACTGCTGCTATTATGCATTCCTCACCACTATAAGTTCTGTGTAGGCCTTATATTACCAAATTTCCATGTACCTGCGGCTGCTGTATGTCATCATACTGATTTGGATGGAAAAAAATTGCCTTAATGTAACCAGAGTTGTTAAAATAAAACAAAAAACCAAAAATGATTTGAAACCAAACCAAACTTTATAAATAAAATATAAAACAATTGTTTAAACAAACATAAAATAAAAAATAAATAAAACTAAGGCAGGGCTTTCAGGACATCATGCTGGTTGATCAGCTCTGTTATGGCCTTCTGATGCCACTCCTCCATGGCCTTCATTTCTTGGCTGATCTTCAGCTGCAAAGCCCTCATCCGCCTGGAGTGCTCCCGCTGCAGCAGAATTATTTTATTTTTCATTTCTTTTAGTACTGCCCCAAAAAAATAATTATTAAAAATCAGATTAAATAACTTTTATTGATTAGTGTATAAAGGAGCTGGCCATTAAAATCGCAATCAGTTATATAGTTCTTTACTTAGGAATATTTCAATAGAGTATTTTATAAAAATTGTTGAAGCAGTTGACTGTTTGATTGGTACTATTTTGGGGTGCATACGTCTTTTTGATCGCTTGGGTTTGGAATTTATGTCATGGAACGTTACAAAATATGTATACTTTATAAAATATGTCTGTTTTTGACAGTTTAAAAAAAAAATATTTGTATGGGATTTGCCAAAGGGGTAAGGTCATGCTATATTGTTATAGAGCTGCTTTTTACGGATGAGGCTATACCAATTATGTGCACTATATTATTTATGTAATTTTTAGATTACATAAATGAATATATATGAGAAAAGACGATTTCTAATTTATTCTTCTTTAAAAAAAAAATTGTCTTTTTTGTCTTTCAATTATTATTTTTTTTATATATCTATTTTTTATTTATCAAAACCCATCTGCATCCTAAAGATCCATTGGGTCTGATCACTACACAGTGCATTGCAATAGTCATCTATTGTAATACACTGTATAGTCAGTGCCACACTTACACTAAGGCTGATCAGTCTTAGGTAACTGGCAACTAGGATGCCTTTGTAAGGCGTCCGGGTGCCATGGCAACCATCTTGCCGTTGCGGAAGCAGTGACGGCAAGATGGAAGAGAGAGGGAGCTTTCTCCCCACATAGATGTCGCTGGCCTGAAACAGGCTTTTTTTAAAGTGCTGCACTATGATTGGTTAGTCTGCAGAGACAAAACAATCGGAGCGCTTACTAGCAAGGGAACACTCTGATTGGTCCCTTGCCGGCTTACCACTTGTGTCTGCTTCTGGGGAGAGCAGAGACCCCGGGGCTGTGACACTTTAGTGTCACAGCCCCGGGAAGCAGTCTGGGCGTGGCCGTACGTCAAAATGCAGCAAGTCACTTGATATTTGGTCGTAAAGTTATGTCAGAAAGCATGAAGCGGTTAAAGGATAAAGATTTAACATGTTTGTTATGGTTTTCTGGAATAAAATGACACCAGTGACTGAGTTAAAACACCCACAACACATATTATTTACCCTCCTGGCGGGGGGTGGTCACCAGCTCCTCCTCCTCATTTTCCTCATGAGAACCGGGATGGTCTGAGGGTCCGGCATCCTCATGCTGTGGGGTAGGGGCAGAGGGTCCTGCCTGCTCCTCCTCCTCCTCCAACACCTCCTCCTCCACCACCACTGCCTTTTTTGAAGGCCTGCAGCGGACTGAGGGGACGGGATCACCTATAATGACAACATTTTCTTAAGTTATAAAAACCTCATTAAGCATAACTGTACCTATACATTACAGAGTGTTGCTGAAAGATACAAGAGTCATGTAAGCATTGTACCTGGGCAGATTTTGTTTCGTATCTCAGTGATCCGATCCTGGTGTCTCCTCTTCAGGTCGGACCACTTTTTTATAATGGCCATCCGCTTGTGTGTGGCATTGTGGTCACGATATAGTTCATAACCAATCCTCCTCAGGATCCGCTGCTTCTCCAAGTGGGACCTGGTGGTGTCGTACTTCATCTCAAGCATTCGCTGCAGGATAAAAATGCAACCATATAATCCCAAATTTGTCAAATCAAAGTATTAGAAATTAATGTCATCTCAACACAACAAAAAAGTTTTGAGTGTTTGAAAGTAAAATATTAGACTTAATGTTACAGTTATACAATCAAATTATATTGAAATTGTATGTGTGTGTAGTATGAGATATTGGATATTGGCCATCTGAGGAGAGATGTACCCGTCTAGTGAAGTGACGGTACGGTATGGGGTGTAAGGCTGGTCCGCCTCCACATGGTGCACCCTGAGTAACGCTAAATAAACCAGCAAATAATGGCGGTCAAACATTACTTCTCCTGACCAACCAGACGCATATTAGAATCCAAAGACTGTGTGTGTGTGTGTGTGTGTGTGGAGGGATATACTCTGTGGGGTATACGGTGTGGTGTATACGGTGTGGGGTATATAGTGTGGGGTATACACTTTGGGGTATGCACTGTGAGGCGGGAAAATGGATGTGCATTGTGCATATGAGAGATGTTTCTCTGCTGTCCAATGTGTCCATACATACATGCTACCAGACATAGTGGTGTGATGTCATAACAATACTTAGTGCACCTATCATTAACCCCTTCTCGCCCAATGACATAGCTGTATGTCATCTGGCGGTTGTGGCACTCTTTGGAGGTGCGCTACTGGAGGTCGGGTTCCCCCCCCTTAGTATCAAGAAGGAAATAAACTCCAGTTTGTGCGTTGAAGATAAGTTTCTTTTAATCAGAAGTGCGGTAAATCATATACATGCGTGTGACATTCGGCAACAATAGGGCCTTCATCAGACTGATACCGCTCTGAGGACTGTTTGGAAGATGGGCATGTTGGTAGCAAATGTAGACCACTGTCTATGTAGATATGCGGACGCAGGCCTTCCCTGCTATCGGGTCCCCATTACAGCAGCCCAATTGACCCGATAGCCAACGCACCCGCCGCCCAATTACACGGAAAAGCCGCAAACCGCAGGTCTGAATTGACCCCCCGGCGCATTGTCCCAGGGTGCCTGCTGATTGGTTTCAGCAGGCACCCAGTTCTGATCACCGCCCGCCGCGTAGCGGTGATCAGAACTATACATGATGTACCGTTGCGTCATGTGTCCTTAAGGGGTTACAAACCCGTAAAACTGGCGTGGCATTGCTTTTATTTTGCAATTTTTGTACATTTTGCATTTTGTTTGGCTTCCCAATACATCTTATGCAATATTAAATGGCGGAGTTGGAAAGTACAACTTGTCCCGCAAAAAACAAGCCCTCATATGGCTATGTGAACAGACAAATAAAAAAGTTATGGCTCTTTGAAGGCAGTGAGCGAAATAAGAGGCTAACAAAAAAACCTCTGGCTTTGACAGGGTTAATATACACTGAAGCAAGAAAAAATGTGAATTTGTATAAATACATTGGAATAACAAGCATGTGATAAGTAATACAGTGCTGTAATGTGGAATTACTTATAGTGACCAGGAGATCTTCCTCGACTTCTTTAAAATTGCTCGAGACCATTTTCATGCGCGTCACACACGAGTAATGCACTGTGCTTAGAACTTCCACCTGTCAACAAACTCGCAAGGCAAAGCCACGCCCGTATAGGCTCACACGAATATTTCAATGCGATTCTCGCGATAGAAACACCATGTGCATATTGCGAATGCAACTTAGGCAACTTCCTATTGGTTGCCTTGATAGAATGAACGATTATTGAGAATATACCCCGCTGTAAGTTAGATGCGCAATGCAAGTAAACTTACTCAAATTACTCGCATTGCGCATCCAACTTAGTTCTGTGTATATGCAACGTTTTCCTAACAATGGTTGGCTTGCTAGAATAAACAAATTTGACGAATACGAATATAGCGCGATATTCTCTATATTCGTTAAGTCTAGGAAGCCAACCAATAGGAACGTTGCCTAATGTCTATACACAGAAATAGATTGGATGCGCAATGCGAGTAATTTAAGTAAGTTTACTCGCATTGCGCATCCAACTTAGACAACTTTCCGATTGGCAATAGTAGTTGCCTATGCCTATGCCTAAAGCCTATTCCACGCTCTAAGTTGGATGCGCAATGCGAGTAAACTTACTTAAATTACTCGCATTGCGCATCCAACTTAGTTGCCTTGCTTGCTATAATTAACGAATATGACGAATACGAATATAGCGCTATATTCTCTATATTCGTTAATTCTAGCAAGCCAGGTACCCCCTACCATTAGGAACATTGACTATACACAAAATTAAGTTGGACGCGCAATGCGAGTAATTTTAGTAAGTTTACTCGCATTGCGCATCCAACTTTTACCATGGTCTAGATAACCGTGATTCTCAAATCCGACAGTACATTCTAGCATGGAGGCGTTCCCATGGTGATGGGGACGCTCCATGCGCACAGGAAGTTGGCACTCGGCAGACGGTCACTGACTGGAGCGGGAGGGGAGCATGGAGTCCTCGGACATGTAAGAATAACTGCTTTTGGGAAGTGGGAACAACTTTAACCACATCAGCCCCCCTAGCTTAAACACCCTTAATGACCAGGCCACTTTTTACAATTCCGCACTACACTACTTTCACCGTTTATTGCTCCGTCATGCAACTTACCACCCAAATGAATTTTACCTCCTTTTCTTCACACTAATAGAGCTTTCATTTGGTGGTATTTCATTGTTGCTGTCATTTTAACTTTTTTTGCTATTAATAAAAATGTAACGACATTTTTGAAAAAAAATGACATTTTTCACTTTCTGTTGTAAATTTTAACTACATTTCTATATAAATTTTTCTCTAAATGTATTGTTCTACATGTCTTTGATAAAAAAAATCCAATAAGTGTATATTTATTGGTTTGGGTAAACGTTATAGCGTTTACAAACTATGGTGCAAAAAAGTGAATTTCGGCATTTTGAAGCAGCTCTGACTTTCTGAGCACCTGTCATGTTTCTTCAGGTGCTAGAATGTCAGGAAAGTATAAATACCCCCAAATGACACCATTTTAGAAAGAAGACACCCCAAAGTATTCGCGGAGGGGCATGGTGAGTTCATGTATCATTTCATTTTTTTCACAAGTTAGCGGAAAATGACACTTTCTGAGGAAAAAAAATAATAATAAAGTTTCCATTTCTGCTAACTTCTGGCAAAAAAAAAAAAATCTCAGACGGGCTCATTATGCCCCTCAGTGAATACCTTGGGGTGTCTACTTTCCGAAATGGGGTCATTTGTGGGGTGTGTTTACTGTTCTGGCATTTTGGGCAGGGCTAAATTGTGAGCAGCCATGTAAAAGCTAAAAGGTACTCGTTGGAATTTGGGCCCCTTTGCGCACCCAGGCTGCAAAAAGTGTCACTTATGTGGTATCGCCGTACTCAGGAGAAGTAGGGCAATGTGTTTTGGGGTGTATTTTTACATATACCCATGTTGGGTGAGAGAAATATCTCTGTAAACTGACAACTTTGTATAAAAAAATTTCAAAATTGTCGTTTACAGAGATATTTCTCACACCCAGCAGGGTATATATAAAAATACACCCCAAACACATTGCCCTACTTCTCCTGAGTACGGCGATACCACATGAGTGACACTTTTTGCAGCCTGGGTGCACAAAGGGCCCTAAAACCAATGAGTACCTTTAAGATTTCACAGGGCATTTTTACGCATTTGGATTCCAGACTTCTTCTCACGCTTTAGGGGCCCCTAAAATGCCAGGACAGTATAAATACCCCACATGTGACCCCATTTTAGAAAGAAGACACCCCGAGGTATTCCGTGAGGGGTATGGTGAGTTCATGTAAAATTTTATTTTTTGTCACAAGTTAGTGGAATATGAGACTTTGTAAAAAACGAAATAAAAAAAATATATATATCTCAATTTCTGCTTACTTGTGCCAAAAAAAAAAAAATTCTGTGAACTCGCCATGCTCCTCATGAAATACCTTGGGCTGTCTTCTTTCCAAAATGGGGTCACTTGTAGGGTATTTATACTGCCCTGGCATTTTAGGGAACCTAAAGCGTGAGAATCCAAATGCGTAAAAATGCCCTGTGAAATCCTAATGGTACTCATTGGTTTTAGGGCCCCTTTGCGCATCTTGGCTGCAAAAAAGTGTCACCCGTGTGGTATCGCCGTACTCAGGAGAAGTAGGGCAATGTGTTTTGGGGTGTATTTTTATATATACCCATACTGTGTGTGAGAAATATCGCTGTAAACGACAACTTTTTAATTTTTTTTATACAAAGTTGTCAGTTTACAGAGATATTTCTCACCCAACATGGGTATATGTAAAGATACACCCCAAACACATTGCCCTACTTCTCCTGAGTACGGCGATACCACATGTGTGACACTTTTTGCAGCCTAGATGCACAAAGGGCCCAAATCCAATGAGTACCTTTAGGATTCAGGGCATTTTTACGCATTTGATTCCAGATTCTTCATGCTTTAGGGCCCCTAAAATGCCAGGGCAGTATAAATACCCCACATGTGACCCCATTTTGGAAAGAAGACAGCCCGAGGTATTCCGTGAGGGGTATGGTGAGTTCATAGTAAAAATTATTTTTGTCACAAGTTAGTGGAATATGAGACTTTGTAAAATCGAATTTAATATCACATATAGTCTCACTTTCCGCTAACTTGTGACAAAAAGTTTAATTTTCATGGACTCACCATGCTCCTCAGTGAAATACCTTGGGCTGTCTTCTTTCCAAAATGGGGTCACATGTAGGGTATTTATACTGCCCTGGCATTTTAGGGAACCTAAAGCGTGAGAATCAAATGCGTAAAAATGCCCTGTAATCCTAATGGTACTCATTGGAATTTAGGGCCCTTTGCGCATCTTGGCTGCAAAAAGTGTCACTCATGTGGTATCGCCGTACTCAGGAGAAGTAGGGCAATGTGTTTTGGGGTGTATTTTACATATACCCATACTGTGTGTGAGAAATATCGCTGTAAATCGACAACTTTTAATAAGTTTTTATACAAAGTTGTCAGTTTACAGAGATATTTCTCTCACCCAACATGGGTATATGTAAAGATACACCCCAAAGCACATTGCCCTACTTCTCCTGAGTACGGCAATACCACATGTGTGGCACTTTTTTGCAGCCAAGATGCGCAAAGGGGCCCAAATTCCCATGAGTACCTTTTAGGAGGGCATTTTTACGCATTTTTCTTCTCATGCTTTAGGGCCCCTAAAATGCCAGGGCAGTATAACTACCCCACATGTGACCCCATTTTGGAAAGAAGACAGCCCAAGGTATTCCATGAGGGGCATGGCGAGTTCCTAGAAAAAAATTTTTTTGCCACAAGTTAGTGGAAATTGATTTTTTATTGTTTTTTCTCACAAAGTCTCCCTTTCCGCTAACTTTTGACAAAAAGTTTAATTTTTCATGGACTCACTATGCCCCTCAGCGAATACCTTGGGGTGTCTTCTTTCCAAAATGGGGTCACATGTGGGGTATTTATACTGCCCTGGCATTTTAGGGGCCCTAAAGCGTGAGAAGAAAAATGCGTAAAAATGCCCTCCTAAAAGTTACTCATTGGAATTTGGGCCCCTTTGCGCATCTTGGCTGCAAAAAAGTGTCACTCATGTGGTATCGCCGTACTCAGGAGAAGTAGGGCAATGTGTTTTGTGGTGTATTTTTACATATACCCATACTGGGTGAGAGAAATATCTCTGTAAATTGCCAACTTTGAATAAAGAAATTTAAAAAGTTGTAATTTACAGAGATATTTCTCACACACAGTATGGGTATATATAAAAATACACCCCAAAACACATTGCCCTACTTCTCCTGAGTTCGGCGATTCCACATGAGTGACACTTTTTTGCAGCCAAGATGCGCAAAGAGGCCCAAATTCCCATGAGTACCTTTAGGATTTCACAGGGCATTTTTACGCATTTGGATTCTCACGCTTTAGGACCCCTAAAATGCCAGGGCAGTGTAAATACCCCACAAGTAACCCCATTGTGGAAAGAAGACACCCCAAGGCATTTCGTGAGGGATATGGCAAGTTCACAGAATTTTTATTTTTTTTGGCACAAGTTAGCGGAAATTGATTTTTATTTTTATTTTTTCCAAGTCTCATATTCCACTAACTTGTGACAAAAAATAAAATTTTGCATGAACTCGCCATACCCCTCACGGAATACCTTGGGGTGTCTTCTTTCTAAAATGAGGTCACATGTGAGGTGTTTGTACTGTCCTGGCATTTTAGGGGTCTCCGCAATCATTACACGTATGGCCAGCATTAGGAGTTTCTGCGATTCTCCTTATATTGAGCATACGGGTAATGAGATTTTTTTTTCCCGTTCAGCCTCTGGGCTGAAAAAAAAAAAAAATGAACGGCACTGAATTTTTCATTCGCATCGATCAATGTGGATGAAAAAATCTCTGCCAAAATCAGTGACTGCGGTGCGGTGGGCTGGGCGCTAGCTACCTAACAAGTAGCTAACTAACTGGCCGTGATAAGGGACCCTTATGCCCCATTCACACGTCCGCAATTCTGTTTGCGGAACGGAATTGCGGACCCATTCATTTCTATGGGGACAGACTTTGTCCCGCTCGGATCCGGAATTACAGATCCGCGCTTCCGGGTCTGCACTTCCGTTCCGCAAAAATATAGAACATGTCCTATTCTTGTCCGCAATTGCGGACAAGAAAAAGCATTTTCTATATAGTTCTGGCAATGTGCGGATCTGCAAAATGCGGAAAGCACATTGCCGGTGTCCGTGTTTTGAGGATCTGTGGATCCGCGGATCCACGGATCCGCAAAACACATATGGACGTCTGAATGGAGCCTTACAAGGGGTTTGATCAATGACAGGGGGTGATCAGGGGGTCTAGATTGGGTGATCAAGGGGTTAATTGGTGGGGGGGGGGTTAGTGTAGTGTTTGGTGCAACTTTAGATAGTTACCTGGTCCTCTGGTGGTCGATTCCAGCAAATGGGACCACCAGAGGACCAGGTAGCAGGTATATCAGACGCTGTTCACAAAACAGCGTCTGATATACTTGTTTGATGCGATTTATATCGCATCTACAGCCTGCCAGCGATTGATCATCGCTGGCAGGCTGTAGTCCAACTCTTGAGACGCACGACGCTGTGGAAGTCTCGCGTCTCGCGAGATGACGCGTCCGATCAGAAGAACAGGACCGCCCGCAGGACGCAATCCTGCGTACGGCGGTCCTGAAGCAGTTAAAAAAAAAATTGCGAATATATAGCATTATATTCGAAATATTCGCGAATTAGCGAAGTGACGATATTCGCGATTTAAATTCGCTATTCGAATATTCGCGCTCAACACTACTTGCATGTGGAGCATTCATATGAAAATCATACTGTTTCTCTAACAAATACTCAGTTACTTTCTCTTTATCGATTTCCATTAGCGCTTTCTTCAATTCATTCTTCGCTCCAATAAAATTAGATCCTTGGGCAGATCTAAGCTCTCTGACAGTACCTCGAATGGCTATGAAACATCTCAAGGCGTTGATGAATGCGTCAGTTGACATATCTTCTAACATTTCTAGGTGAATTGCTCTGGGGCTCAGACATGTAAATATTAGTCCATATCTCTTGTACTCCTTACAATTTTGCTTGGTGATGAATGGGCCAAACAATCCAGAAATGGTGGTGATGGGTTTACACGATCTGCCAGTAAATCTGCTATTCTTTGTTCTTTGGTAGGTCTACGTGCCTTTCTACAGACTACGTATTTACTTATATACTTTGCTATAACTTTGCTTCCAGTATATAATCCAGTAACCACCTTCTCTCAAACAGCTTCTTACTTGATGCAAGGATTTTTTGTGGTAGTGATCAATAATCAATCTTGTGAAGAGGAAGGGATAGTGTATTATCCCGAAATGCGTATGGCAGGAAGGTGTATGTACCCGCGTTAAAAGTCCTCAAAAAAGAACACTGTATGGCCATACAATAAAGGATTTGAAAAACTACAACTAAAAAAAGAAATAAGAAGAAATTGGTAACTACATTGCCTCTGTTCCCTGGTGTCCGGATGCGCAGCAGTGGGGACGACATCACACATACCCTCGCGAGACTTGCGCTGTTCGGCTCGAGGTGTGCGACGCGAGACGCCGACGGACGATTTGCTCCGCTTGCCCCTCGCCAAGCCACCGGAATAGACACGTACCTACAGGGAAGGAGGTAAGAAATACCAACACAAAACAGAGACTCTTCAGAAGAAAAACAGATATATATATAACATGATGCGATTTACCGGTGATCGAGAAGTTATCTGTTGAGACACACTTTTCTAGAGACTTTGGCTTTTCATATATATAATACCAACGCATAGAGTTTTCTGCGGTTATATAGGACATTCAGAGACACACAGCTATAGACTTTACGTTTTTTGGCCCAGTATACGGTGCAATTTTGTTGCAAAGAACTTCAAGTGGCACTATGGACAATTGTTAGATGTAAAGGAGATTGCCTACACGCTATATCAGTTTTTCTGTTGACGCAGGATCTGAGCAAACCTAGCTCAGCTATAGTATACCACTACAAATCTGTGCACACTTACAGATTTGTCTCCTGCGCCAATACAACCACTGGATATACGGAATCTTACTATTGTTCTCTGGTTTTATTGTTTTATGTTTAAATTTATTTTTTATCTTTTATTTTTTATTATATTGAAGTGTATTGATATATCATATTAAAAACTTTTGCAATTCAGTTTGATGCCGGATGTATGAGTGCTCACCCAATTTTAGCTATTTGAGAACTTGTCATTGTCTACATTCCATTCCAATCCAAGTACGTTCCGAACTGGAAGATGATCATAATTGAGATGTATATTCTTCATTGTTGATGCATGTTCAGAGTCACTGATGGATTCCATTACCTCTCTGTTGTTTGAGATGAATTTGTGAAGTTGCAGGTTTCCTCTTGCACATAACTCTTGGCTTTCTTTCACTAGTTTGATTGCAGATTCTGTGGACTCTAGACTTATAAGACCATCATCTACATAAAGGTTTTTCTTCAGAAAATTTGCTGCTTATGGGCAATCCTTTTCATTCTGATTGGCCAGGTACTTCATAACGTAATTGGCGCCACCTGGAGACGATGCTGCTCAAAACAAGTGTACTTTCATTCTGTATTCTGCTTGCTCTGTATCTCTGTCCTCCCACCATAGAAACCTCAGGAACTCTCTATCTTTATTCTTCACATGAAACTGGTGGAACATATTTTCAATGTCACACATGTCCGCTATGGGATACTTTCTAAATCTACAGAGTACTCCAGGCAGAGTGTTTGTAAGATCTGGTCCTTTTAGTAGATGATCATTCAATGCAACACCATTGTACTTTGCTGAGCAATCAAATACTGCTCTAATCTTTTCTGGTTTCTTTGAGTGGTAAACACCTGGATGTGGGATGTATCACACTTCTCCTTCCTTAGGTTGGTTGTTAACTTTCTCTGCATGTCCTTCTTCGAGGATGCCTTCCATGAAGTTCAAATAATCCTGCTTGAATTTGGGATCTCTTTGCATCTTTTTCTTTAAACATTTCAACCTTACTAAGTCAAGATTTCTGTTATTTGGCAGATGAGGTGATTCTCTAAAAGGTAAGGGCATTTCAAAATGACCTTGTTGATTATGTTAAATACTTCCTTCTAGAGTGTGTACGAACTTAATGTCTTCTTGGGATACACTCTTTTCTTTAGAACGTATGTCTGCAAAGGCGGATTCAAGGATCTTGATTACTTTTGCTGGACTTACAGTTGGTAACTCTTGGACAGATATTTGATGACACAATCCTGTCACGTGTGTTGAGTTTGCGATCTGCTGTTTTCCTCCAACAACACCCCATCCTAGATCAGTTTGAACAGCGTAGAGTTCACCCTTTCCACCTGTGATTACCTTTTGTGGTACCAAAGCTTCGGGACAATCATAACCTATCAACAGTCCAACACCAAACTACTTCAGTGGGGACATTGAATGAGATATGACAGATAGGTGCTTCCATTCATTGGCTGTTTCACAGGTAGGTATGCGATCTCGATCTAGAGGTATATCTTCTTTTGAATAAGCTGGAGGTAGATCTAATGTGCAGTTTAAATTAAGCCCTCTAACTCAGTCCTTTGACCCTTTGACTGTTCATTAAGGTGTCTCACCCCGTCATTGTGGTGAGTTTGAGCTTTACTGGTTTTGTAGCCACTTGCAGATTTCTTGATCAATGAAGGTGACATCACTCTGGGCAACTAGTAGTGCATAGACGTATACCTTCTTGTTCCTCCTTTTAGTTTTTGAAAAGCACACTGGTACAACCATTGATGTGCCATTGATTGTTCCTTCCATCACTCTGCAAGAGAATACCGATACTTTTTTCTTCCTCAGCATCTTGCTCTCGTAGGCGTCTAGACTTTTAGCTGCTGTGTTGGTTGCAAAGCTAGTTGCTCTTGTGCATCTTATCTCTCTTGCAGGCCATTCTTCTAAGCATTTTAAGACATAAGATGATGTTACTGGATTAAATGCTATCCTTGCTTCCTTGTTGACTAACTCAGAGAACTCTTTAAAACTTTTCTTGCCTAGATCTAACTGTTCAGTCACATAGTGATTCCATCTAGAAGCCACTTCTTCAGGTCGCTTGGCTAGCATCCTGTGGTTTTGTAGATAGTTATTCAGTACTTCTAGTCCTTGAACATGTAGGATGGCATTGCTGCATGCTGTAACGGTCCTTTGCTCACCTGAGTCAGAGGACAGCCGGCTGGTGGTTGGAGTCCAGTGGCAAAGGCCCACAGAAGCAGGAAGCAGGTAGCGTGGTCGATCAGTCCGGGTCGGCAGTAGAGATGGCAGCGAGGTAACAGCAGGAGTAGACAGAGCCGTGGTCGGTGGAAGGCAAAAGGTCAATGCAGGCGGCAGTTCAGCGAGGTCAAACGGTCCGGGTCGGCAACAAAGATAAACAGCAGTAGTCGTGGAGGAGTAGAGAGGAAGCTTGCTACAGGCTTGGAGGCACAATAACCAGCAGAGGTCAGGTGCTAGAGGCTGGGCTTATAAAGGGAAGTAACAGGTGCAAGGGATCACAGAGATTAGCAAGGCAAGGCTGGAACAAGGTAGATCACAGAATTCAGTGGAAGGAAAAGTCCAGGAGGACTGGTAGTCTAGTGGCTAGAGCTACCGCCTGGGACATGGCTGGTCACGGGTTCGAGTCCTGACAGTACTCCCCTTCCAAGGTGACCTCCGGGCACCGCAGGGGAAGGCTTATCTGGGTGACTCAGATGGAACTCCCTGACAAGTCTGGGGGCATGAATGTTCTCCTCCGGTTCCCAGGAGTTGTCTTCTGGAGGATAGCCTTTCCAGGAAATCAAGTATTGTATTTTGCCCCGGTGGAGTCTGGAGTCGAGGATCTTAGAGACAATGTACTCCTCTTCGCCTTGTACCCTTACTGGTGGTGGGGGAGGATGGCGGCCAGGGAAGGTGTTCTCTACAAACGGCTTGAGAAGGGAGCAATGGAAGACTGGGTGCACCCTGATGGAATCCGGAAGGTCAAGCCGAACGTGACCTCATTGATTTGTGCGGTGACCTGGAACGGACCCATGTATTTTGGGGCTAACTTTTGGAGGGGACCTTCAGTCTGAGGTTCCTGGTGGACAGCCATACCTTGTCTCCTACATGGAAGCCCGGGGTGGGTTTGCGGCGTCTGTCTGCTCCCTGTTTAAAGCACCTCTGGGCGAGCTGGAGGTTGTCTATTATGTCCTTTGTGCCTCCTGTAAGGTTGTTAGGCGCTCGGCCACTGCTGGGAGGGTGGAGGCGACGGGCAGATGGGGAATGAACACGGGGTGCGAGCCTGTGTTAGCAAAGAAAGGGCTATGCTTGGTTGAGCTGTGCTCAGCATTGTTGTAGGCGAACTCGGCTGTGGGGAGATGGTCAAGCCAGTCATCCTGCAGGTGGGAGCTGAAACAGCGTAGGTACTGCTCTAAGGTCTGGTTAGTTCTCTCCGTCTGCCCGTTTGACTGAGGGTGGAAAGCGGAGGAAAGGTTCACTTTAACCCCGAGCGCCAGGCAGAAGTCCTTCCAGAACTTTGAGGTAAATTGTACACCTCGGTCTGAGACCACGTCGTCCGGAATCCCATGCAGCCTGAAGACCTCTTTGAGGACAAGATCAGCCGTCTGTTTGGCCGTGGGTAGGCCCTTGTAGGGGATGAAATGGGCCATTTTGGTGAGGCGGTCGACCACGACCAGGATGGTGTTCATCCCTTTTGAAGGAGGAAGGTCTACCACAAAGTCCATGGAGATCGAGCCCCAGGGCGGGAGGGAATTGGGAGGGGTTGTAACAGACCCACGGGAGAGGAACGAGGAGTCTTATTGCGGGCACAGACCGTGCACGAGGAGATGTACTTCTTGGTGTCCTCCTTGTATGTTGGCCACCAGAAGGAGCGGGAGAGAAGCTCCTGGGTCTTTCTTGTGCCCAGATGGCCGGCCAGCTTGGAGTCATGGTTAAGTTTGAGTACTTGAGTCGTGCGATTTCTGGTACATAAAGTTGTAGGTCCTGATGAAACCAATGACCATTTTTAAACGTGAGGCTGACATTCCTTGTGGGGTGGGTGAGGAAGGGGTCATTTTCGTATCCTTCTTTGATTGTGACCAGAAGTTCTTTAGAGTAGGTGGCCCCACAACACTTTTCTCGGATAGGATGTTGTCTTGGCCCTTATTACTCTGTGAGGGCTCTGAAAACATTCTGGAGAGGGCGTCAGCCTTGCCGTTTTTGATCCGGGCGATAGGTGATGAGAAAGTTGAAGCGGGAAAAGAATAGGCTCCATCTGGCTTGTCTGGCTGTGAGTCTCTTAGCGCTGCGGATGAACTCGAGGTTTTGTGATCGGTTGAGTACGATTATGGGGTTGGCAGCTCCCTCCAGCAGGTGTCTCCACTCGGAGAAGGCTTCCTTGATCGCCAGTAGTTCTTTGTTCCCGATGTCGTAGTTCTTCTCGGAGGGGGACATCTGGCGAGAGAAATATGCACACGGGTGTAGTAGCATCTTCTCCCCTGTCCGTTGTGACAGAACTGCCCCTACCGCGGAGTCAGATGCATCCACTTCGATAGTAAAGGCAAGTCGGGGTTCGGGTGGACTAGGATTGGAGCAGAAGTGAAGAGGAGTTTCAACTCGTGAAGGCCTCCTGGGCCTCGGGTGTCCAGGAGAAGGGACTGCCTTTTGGTGAGTTGGGTGATCGGTGCAATGACCTTGGAGAAGTCCCGGATAAACTTCCGATAGAAGTTGGCGAAGCCAATAAATCTTTGTACCTCCTTCACGTTTCTTGGAATGGGCCAGTCCAACACGGCTTGGACCTTCCCTGGGTCCATACTTAGGCCCTCTGGGGAGATGATGTACCCGAGGAACTGAGTGGTGGTTCGCTCAAACTCACATTTCTCGAGTTTGATATAGAGAGAGTTCTGGCGGAGTCTCTGCAATACCCTGCGGACATGTTCGCGGTGCTGTTCGAGGTCTTCTGAGAAGATCAAGATGTCGTCCAGGTAAACGACTACAAACAAATCCAGCATGTCCCTGAGGACATCATTAATGAAGTGCTGGAAGGTGGCGGGAGCATTACAAAGTCCGAAAGGCATGACCAGGTACTCGAAGTGACCATAACGTGTCCGGAAGGCGGTCTTCCATTCGTCCCCAGGGCGGATTCGGACAAGGTTGTAGGCCCCTCGAAGGTCAAGTTTGGTGAAGATTTTCGCTACCCGGAGTCTCTCGAGGAGTTCAGAAATCAGCGGGAGCGGGTACCGGTTCTTAACGGTTATATCGTTTAGCTTCCTGTAGTCAATGCAGGGACGCAAGGATGAGTCTTTTTCTCCACAAAGAAAAGGGGGCTCCTGCTGGGGAGGTAGAGGGCCGGATGAACCCTTTCTTTAGGTCCTCGTCCAGGTATTCTTTCAGAGCCTTGAGTTCAGGCTCTGAGAGGGAATAGATACTGCCAAAGGGTATTTCGGCCCGGGCAACAGTTCTATTGGGCAGTCGTAGGGTCGGTGTGGCGGCAGCTTGTCTGCGTTTTCTTGTCGCAGACATCTTGGAACTCACGATATTGAGGGGTAGTAGATTCCTGACGGATACTTCAGAGATAGTCGTGTCTTCGGATGGAAGGACGGCTTTGTGGGAGCAATTGAGCGAACAGAACTCGGACGGAAACCGTAAGCAGCGGGTTTCCCAATCCACCGAGGGGTTGTGGGTGGCCAACCATGGAATGCCCAGGATCACCGGGAACTTTGGAGAAGTGATCAGAGAGAAGTGGATCTTTTCACAGTGATTGGGTTCTATGAGGAGCTGTAGTTCAATGGTCTCGTGAGTAGCCGGCCCTGAGGAGAGCGGGGATCCGTCGACGGTTTCCAGGTCAATGGGAGCTGCCTTGACTGTCAATGGAATATTCTGTTCACGAGCGAAGGTTAGATCCATGAAGTTGCCTCCTGCCCCGGAGTCTAACATCGCTGAACAGGAGAGTTGTTGCCCCTCAATGTCGATGAGGATGGGGATGATGAAATGGGATCCATGAGCTGCCGTGTTGTTATTTTCAAGGGCTGCTGGTGGGGCTGGAGTCAGTGGTTGCTCCTTTAGCTCCGTGACGGCAATAGTCTTTCGGATCTTATTGGGACATCTAATGGCAAAATGACCCGGCTCCCCACAGTAGAGGCAGAGGTTTTCGGCCAGCCGTCTCTCCTTCTCAGCTGTGGATAGAGACCTGCGTAGTGCGTCGACCTGCATAGGTTCAGTTGCTGGCTGGAGGTCGCGTTGGGCGGTAGAGGAGAAGGAGTAAGTGGGCCTGTGGTCCAAGGACCAGAGTCGTTCTTTCTTTCTCTCAGACAGCCTTTGGTCTATCCGGATGCATAACTGAATGAAGTCATCCAGACTGTCCGGGGCCTCAACTCTGGCGAGTTCATCTTTTATTAATTCTGACAGGCCTCGCCGGAACTGGCTCCTCTGTGCAGCTAGGTTCCAGGTGGTGTCCGTGACCCAGCGGCGAAGTCGGCGGTGTATTCAGCAACGGAGCGTCTCCCTTGCCGTAAACTATGTAGTCGCGCCTCAGCTGTTGCACAGCGGTTGGGGTCATCGAAGACTTGGCTCATGGCGGCAATAAAGTTGTTTAAGTCGTCCAGGAGCTGACTGTTAGTCTCCACGTATGGTGATGCCCATGCTAGTGCTTCATCCGTCAGGAGATTAACCATGAATAGCACCTTCTTTCTCTCGGTAATGAAGGGGCCCGGGTACATCTGAAAATAGATGCGGCATTGGTTTAGAAACCCCCGATACTGGCGTCTGTCGCCGCCGAATTTTGATGGAAGTGGCATGCGAGTATCTGCGGCCGTGCTGCGGACGTCCAGGAGTTGCCTCTGAAGTTCAATAATCTCCGCCTGTTGGCTTCGGACAACGCCTTGGAGCTGGGCAAATTCCTCCTGGTACGTAGTACCGAATTCCTGCAGTTCGGTAACCTGCTTGCGCAGAGTGGCCATTGCGGACTCCATGGTATGGCTGGTTATTCTGTAACGGTCCTTTGCTCACCTGAGTCAGAGGACAGCCGGCTGGTGGTTGGAGTCCAGTGGCAAAGGCCCACAGAAGCAGGAAGCAGGTAGCGTGGTCGATCAGTCCGGGTCGGCAGTAGAGATGGCAGCGAGGTAACAGCAGGAGTAGACAGAGCCGTGGTCGGTGGAAGGCAAAAGGTCAATGCAGGCGGCAGTTCAGCGAGGTCAAACGGTCCGGGTCGGCAACAAAGATAAACAGCAGTAGTCGTGGAGGAGTAGAGAGGAAGCTTGCTACAGGCTTGGAGGCACAATAACCAGCAGAGGTCAGGTGCTAGAGGCTGGGCTTATAAAGGGGAAGTAACAGGTGCAAGGGATCACAGAGATTAGCAAGGCAAGGCTGGAACAAGGTAGATCACAGAATTCAGTGGAAGGAAAAGTCCAGGAGGACTGGTAGTCTAGTGGCTAGAGCTACCGCCTGGGACATGGCTGGTCACGGGTTCGAGTCCTGACACATGCTTTCAGGAAGTCACCATACTTTTGGAGTGTGAAGTGTTCTTTAGAACCTATTTTAGGCCAGTTATTCAGTTTCTCTCTAAAGGCTCTTTGTACTAAGAAAGGATGACCATATCTTGCATTAATTTTTTCCCAAGCTTGCTTGTAGGCTTCTTCATGTTTTCTATAGAAGTTACCTTCAAGAACTTTGCTTCTCCATCAACATCTCTGAAGGTAGAATAACTTGTCGACTGGACTATAGCAATTGGAGAAAAAGAGAAGTCGCACTAGGGTAGGTGAGATCAGATAAGGTGCACCTCGCTAGTAAGCCACACCCACTAGACCAAAGTTAAAAATATAGATTCGATTGTAGCTGGGCACACTCAAGAGGTCAGGGCCATAGAGAAAATAGATTTAATGGGCACAATATGCATAAATAAAATCAGACCGGCAATAATTACAAAAAAACTACTATACTGAAATGCTCTAATCCTTGAATGGGTGGCATAGACATACGTAGTGGATTGATAACAATAATCACTTGGAACCCGACTGGTATTGTCCAAATATAGCATACATTTAAGTTTCAAACAAGTACACTAATAGTCTGGATCCTGTAGTGTGGTATAATGATAGGTGGATGGAGTTGAATAGGACTGTATTAATGTATTAGTCTCTGCAACGTTAGAGATCTCTTATGAGTATTCAATAGTTCAGGTTCTATCTCTGGTTCTGTGTTTGTTCTCTATTCAATAGTTCAGTCCTTATTTAAATCCACATCTTGACCAGTCTATGGATAAATAGAATAAATGGGGATCCCCCTTTATAAAGATGCGGAGCGGCGTCCCGCTCTTACTTCGTGTGTGGCGGCGTCCCGTCACTACTAGTAAATGGAAGCTCTTAAGGTAAAAGTGGAAGCTCTTTAGGTACAAGTACATGATAGATCTTACCCGACCGTAGGGTAACTATGCTCCCTTCATTGCGATGTTCTCTCCTCAAAATCGGGGGTCTCGCTCTGTAATGGCAGGTCTCCGGTCAGCGGCGTCTCATCGGAGTAACACGTGCATCTTCTCTCTTACCAGCGTGTTTTAGCTGTATTCCCGCTCGGAGTCCGCACAATTTCTTACAGGATGATGAGGGTGTAATATTTAGTAATCAATATTATAGAGGAGCTTCCACATCCAGTCTCAGTTTACAGGGAAAATAACACCATACGCGTTTCGGGGTTTGTATTTCACCCCTTCCTCAGTGGCGGCAATGTGACCGCAACGAAGGGAGCATAGTTACCCTACGGTCGGGTAAGATCTACCCTGTACTTGTACCTAAAGAGCTTTCACTTTTACCTTAAGAGCTTCCATTTACTAGTAGTGATGGGACGCCGCCACACACGAAGTAAGAGCGGGACGCCGCTCCACATCTTTATAAAGGGGGATCCCCATTTATTCTATTTATCCATAGACTGGTCAAGATGTGGATTTAAAAAAGGACTGAACTATCGAATACTCATAAGAGATCTCTAACGTTGCAGAGATTAATACATTAATACAGTCCTATTTAACTCCATCCACCTATCATTATACCACACTACAGGATCCAGACTATTAGTGTACTTGTTCGAAACTTAAATGTATGCTATATTTGGACAATACCAGTCGGGTTCCCAGTGATTATTGTTATCAATCCACTACGTATGTCTATGCCACCCATTCAAGGATTAGAGCATATCAGTATAGTAGTTTTTTGTAATTATTGCCGGTCTGATTTTATTTATGCATATTGTGCCCATTAAATCTATTTTCTCTATGGCCCTGACCTCTTGAGTGTGCCCAGCTACAATCAAATCTGGACTATAGCAATGATGCTCAATGATCATTTCAAAACTTGCCTTCCACTCTGTGAACTTCAGTTCCGGAACAGGAAGTCTAGCTAGGACTGTTCTCTGTTGTCTTGCTGGGACAATGGTTGTAACACTCTCCTGAGCTTTACCGTGACATCTAGGAATAGAATCATCCGGTTCTATTTTCTCACTTAGTTCTGAACTAGGTGAGTCCTTTTCTTCATCTTTTCTGGTAGAGATAGATGGTAAATTCACACATCTTTTTCCTAACACTGGACTAGGCCGATAATGATTTATTTCTTCACTACTTGCTGGAGATTACCTTCCATTCCACTGGGCGTATGAAGGAAAGTAGGAGTTTGTTTCTTCACTTAGTACAGATTTGAACCTACAACTACTGGGATTCATATCCTCTTCGTGTACTCTGAGTTTGGCTTCTATAATCTTAACTTTTTTCTGCCTTTCCAGACTTTTCATCTGTTGGCGCTGTGCCTCCATTTCAGCTTCCATTTGATGGCGCTGTGCCTCCATTTCATCTTCCATTTGATGGCGCTGGGCCTCCATTTCAGCTTCCATTTGATGGAGCTGTGCATCCCTTTAGGCTACTATTTCCGCTATGCGTAGATACTACGCCTCGATGGCAGATTACATCTAAATTTCTGCTCTCTTGACAGCAAGTTGTTCAGCTAATTCTTTTCTTTTGGCTGAAGAACTTGAGGAGTCTGATATGTGGCTGGCACTTCTGCTAGTGAAGGAAGTGCAACTTAAGATTGTGGTTCCACCTAAAGGTTTAGCATCGTCTCTCAAAAAAAAGGTAATTCATTCTCTTTCTTGCTTTAACTTTATCATAGTCTGCTGCAGACGATAGTTCTCTCATGAGCTTTGCTAAATCTTTAGTGACTGCAGTACATGTGTTCATGTAACTTACAATATCCTGGGATGGTGTCCTAGATGACCGCAGGTTGACATATATCTTTAACCCCTTCCCGACCTATGACGTGTATACCCGTCATGGAGCATTGCTATTTAGCGCTCCATGACGAGTATACACGTCATGGCATTAAACTGTCACCATTTCTGCAGACATGGTGACAGTGCTGAGATCCCGGCTGTTTCACACAGCTAGGGATCTCAACTAACCAGCCAAGGACAAATGGGGGCGGTCCCGGGCGAGCGATCACTCTGATTGGCTAGTCTGTACACACTAGCCAATCAGAGCATGCTAATGCCGGCTGAAAGATTCTGATCCCCGCAGTCCGTGACTGCGGGGATCAGAACCTTCAAAAATGTAAAAATTATATGCCCCCCCTCCCCCTGCAGCCCTCAATGTGCCCCCTTCAGCCCTCCATCTGCCCCCTTCATATACATAGGTCAGCGGGCGGGAGCGCGATCCTCCACGTGCGATTACCCCCCCTGCCCCCCTCTCCCTGTTCATTTTCAGGATGGCCAGAGCGGTTGAGCAGAGTATCAGCACATTGCTGATCTGACACTCTGCTTCAAACGGCAGACATCTGTGCTGGATGTCTGCCGTTTAACCCTTTCCATGCCGCGGTCCATAGGGACTGCTACATGGAAGAGGTTAACAGGGAGGGAGCTCCCTCCCTCTCCCATCGGGGGCTTCTGTGCCATTGCAGCCACCCGATACTTGACCCAGAGGGAGGGCCCCCCTCCCTCCTTCCCCCATCAACTGCTGCTGGTTACCATGGCAACCGGACGACTTCACAGGCTTCCGGCTTGCCATGGTATAGCAGATCAGGCTTCTGCTAAACACAGCAGCAGCTTGATCAGGCTAAGTGTAAATCCTTAATACACTACAGTACACTATATAGTGTACTGTAGTGTATTATACAGGCATCAGACCCACTGGATCTTCAAGAAGCAAGTGGGTCTGGGTCAAAAAAATGTTAAAAAAGTGAAAAAACGAATTTCTTCTTATAGCTTAGCCACACATTTATCACTGATTAAAAAAAATAAAATACACTACACATGTTTGATATCACCGCGTCCATAAAGGCCTAATCTATAAAACGGTCATGTTACTTTCCCCGCACGGTGAACGCTGTAAAAAAAACCAAAAAAAAAAACTATGATGAAATTTAAATTTTGCCTACCTCAATTCCCAAAAAAGGTAATAAAAGTGATCAAAAAAGTCGTATGTACGCCAAAATGTAACCAATCAAACCGTCACCACATCCCGCAAAAAATGAGCCCCTGAATGAGACAATCGCCCAAAAAATTTTAAAATATATGTCTCTCAGACTTATGGAGACACTAAAACGTTTTCTGTTTTTTTTTTCTAAAATGCTATTATTGTTTTAAAGTAAAATAAATAAAAAACAGTATACATATTAGGTATTGCCACTGCCGAAAGAACCTGCTCTATAAAAATATCACATGACCTAACCCCTCAGGTGAACACCGTAAAAATAAAAAATAAAAACTGTGTAAAAAAAGCTATTTTTTATCATCTTACATCACAAAAAGTGTAATATCAAGCGATCAAAAAGGCGTATGCCCCCCATTATAGTGCCAATCAAACTGCCATCTCATCCCGCAAAAAATGATACCCTACCTAAGACAATAGGTCAAAAAATAAAAAAACTATCACTCTCAGACAATGAAGACAATAAAATAGGATTTTTTTTTTGCTTCAAAACTAGTATTATTGTGCTAAAGTGAAATAAAAAAAAAAAGTATACATATTAGGTATTGCCACATCTGTAAGAACCTGCTATATAAAATTACCACATGATCTAACCTGTCAGTAAATAACTGTAAATAACAACAAATAAAAATGGTGCCAAATCGGCTATTTTTTGTTAGCTTGCCTCAAAAAAGTGTAATATAGAGCAACCAAAAATCATATGTACCCTAAAATAGTACCAACAAAACTGCCACCCTATCCTGTACCTTCCAAAATGGGGTCTTTTTTTGGAGTTTCTACTCTAGGGGTGCATCAGGGGGTCTTCAATTGTGACATGGCAACTTAAAATGATCCCAGTGAAATCTACCCTCTAAAAACCATATGGTGTTCCTTTCCTTCTGTGCCCTGCAGTGTCCCCGTAAAGCAGTTTACGACCACATATGGGGTGTTTCTGTAAACTACAGAATCAGGGCAATAAATATTAAGTTTTGTTTTGCTGTTAACCCTAGCTTTGTTAGCGTAAAAAAATGATTAAAATGGAAAGTTTGCCAAAAAAGTGAAATTGTAAATTGTCATCTCCATTTTCCTTTAATTCTTGTGGAACACCTAAAGGGTTAACAAAGTTTGTAAAATCAGTTTTGAATACCTTGAGGGGTGTAGTTTGTAGAATGGGGTCATTTTTGGGTGGTTTCTATTATTTAAGCCTCACAAAGTGACTTCAGACCTGAACTGGTCCTTAAAAAGTGGGTTTTTGGAAATTTCTGAAAAATTCTAAGCCTTGTAACGTCCCAAAAAAATAAAATTTAATTCCCAAAATGATCCAAACATGAAGTAGACATATGGGGAATGTAAAGTAATAAATATTTTTGTAGGTATTACTATGTATTATAGAAGTAGAGAAATTGAAACTTGGAAATTTGCTAATTTTTTCTAATTTTTGGTAAATTTTTTTTTTTTTATGAATGAATAATGAATTTGAATAATGGATAATGAATTTTTTTGACTCCATTCTACCAATGTCATGAAGTAAAATATGTAACGAAAAAACGATCTCAGAATGGCTTGGATAAGTAAAAGCGTTTTAAAGTTGTTACCACATAAAGTGACCTGGTCCTTAAGGTGAAAAATGGCCTGGTCCTGAAGGGGTTAATGTATAATTTCCACTTATCAGACATTCGGGCGAACTTTTTTCCTTTCAGTACTGCTTCTTGCTCCAAATGTTCCAGCATCTTTGGGGTCAGTTTTCTTGCATGTGATGAACGTCTTAGTTCATTTGTTTGGGATATATTTGTTTGAGGCAAGACTAATGCTGCATCAGAATCTTCTACCTCAGACAGATTCCCTTGCTCTTCACCTTCTATCTTATCTATATTTGTATCCTCTAACAGTGGCATGGTAATACTAGGCTCAGACATTTTACTTTAAATGCTATATCAATCAATACAAATAATAAGGTGCCTTTCAAATGCAATACTGACAAATGCAGAAATAAATGACTTTCACTTTAACTGCAATAGCAATAGATGCGGGCAATACATGAGTTTCACTTTAAATACTTTAGAGTTCGTGTACTACAAACTGTCCTTTGTTTTACTTTAAAGTCTTTTATTCCTGAACACAAAAATGTCTTTTTATGCCAAAACCTATGTGCAATGATAAGTAATAAAAAGAAGTGCTCTGACCTTATTCCGAAGAGCAGGAACAAATGTCAGTCTTAAATTAGACTTGTCTTTTCTTGATGTGCAATACTTGCGCTGACTTGCGATGCTCTATACTGACTTGAGATGATCTGTGATTACTTGCGATTATTGTGATGCGCCTTCTTGGATACACTGACTTGCGATGTTCTGTGCTGACTTGCGATGCTTTTTGCTGACTTGCGATGCACTGGCTTGGATACGCTGCTGCAGGCTTTATTAAATTCAACTTTTCTTCATATATAACACTGCCACTTCTGCAGCAAACAGTCCATCTACAAAACACGTGTTGAATAAAGTATCACAAAATGGCGGTTCCACTGTTCAATCTTGTCATTTAACATAAAATGGTGGCTATATTTCTCTCTTGTAAAGCTGCAGCTTTCCTCGTGTACATAACTCTTGGCTTTCTTTCACTAGTTTGATTGCAGATTCTGTGGACTCTAGACTTATAAGACCATCATCTACATAAAAGTTTTTCTTCAGAAAATTTGCTGATTATGGGCAATCCTTTTCATTCTGATTGGCCAGGTACTTCATAACACTTGGCCAGGTAGTCCAAACAAGTGTACTTTCATTCTGTATTCTGCTTTCTCTGTATCTGTTTCTCCGTCCTCCCACCATATAAACCTCAGGAAGTCTCTATCTTCATTCTTCACATGAAACTGGTGGAACATATTTTCAATGTCAACATAAAATGGTGGATATTTTTCTCTCTTCAGTATTTGTACTTTCACTTTAAGTTATTTAAGCACTTTATGATCTCTCTGAGAGGTATATCTGAGGCTTAATCAATAGTTTTACTTGCTTTATATGATCTGGTATGAGCAGTTCGCAGACTGTATGTAGTTTGCATAGTTTGAATGCTTTTATGCAATTTAATTGCAATTTGGTGGAACTGTAAGTAAACACACATAAATAGTTCAGCATACAGTTCTAATCACTACATTAACAATAGGAACCTCTATAACTGTATTAAATGCCTATTTTGGCCTATTTGCTTCCATTAAACTGAACTCTCAGTGAAGTGAATGTCTGTTCGGCTTCTCTACTCTGGTGTAATAAATTCTAGCAGCTTCTGATAGGGAATTTCCCAGACAGGCTGAGCGTGAGGCTGGCTGCAATTGACCAAGACTCCTGCTCGGTGTGAGAATGGCTGTGATTAGTTAAGACTCCTGGGCAGTGACAGCTTAACTCTATACTTTCTGGTTTTAATTCTGCTGTGTCATTGAGCTTACCTTACAGTCATATAATGAATCTTAAAGGCATATTATCTTTTCTGCTTCTGTGAACACAATATGTAACTGTTACATGACATCCAAAAACATTAAGTCACAGTAAATAACTCTGCTTTGTCTTTAACCGCCTGCCGACCGCTATACGCACGGATGCGTCCAGGCGGGGGCAGGTTTATTCCCCCTGGACGCATCCGCGCATCATCTCGCGAGAGGCAAGATTTGCTGTGATCGCGCGTGCACGCGCGCGCGTTCACAGCGGTGCACAGCTCGGCAGTGATACTACAGCCTGCCAGCGATGATCAATCGCTGGCAGGCTGTAGATGCAAATTAAATCGCATCAAAGTGGTATATCAGACGCTGTTTTGTTAACAGCGTCTGATATACCTGCTACCTGGTCCTCTGGAGGTCCCATTTGCTGGGATCGACCACCAGAGGACCAGGTAACTCTGTAAAGTAGCACCTAGCACCACACTACCCCCCCTCCTCCCTGTCACTTATTAACCCCTTGTTAACCCCTGATCACCCCATATAGACTCCCTGATCACCCCCCTGTCACTGATCACCCCCCTGTAAGGCTCCATTCACATGTCCATATGTGTTTTGCAGATCCACGGATCCGCGGATCAATGGATCCGCAAAACACGGACACCGCCAAATACACTGTACACTCTTGACTGGGCACTACTTCAGTAACATCGTTCAAAACGTTGAGGCCGACCTGACGTAAACACGACAGATACCTGTAGCCCTGCCTGCAGTGGCGACTCTAGGAACAATATATAGGGGGGGTACATAAGATACCACAGTCAAAAATGGGGGGCACTAATAATTTTTACCACTTAATCATACTACTGAAAAAATTATTCCTGGTCCACAAAACAGTTTGAAATACCCCGCCCAAATACACATTTGACATTTCTGCCATGAAATAGAGCCTCATTGTTTTTTTGGGGGGAAAAATAGAAGTATTTTCAGTTCCAATTACACCAATCAAATACACATTTGACATTTCTGCAGTGAAATTGTAAATAAAGCAGTTGTGCATATAGCATAGAAATACCAACGTTTTTCTGTGTTTTAGCAAAAAAATTCTTGTTCTGGGTCCATAAACCACTTGTGCATACAGAATAGAAATACCAATGTTTTATTAATAGCAGTGAAATACTGATTTTCTGTGTTTTATTAAAAAAATCCTTGTTCTGGTTCCACAAACCACTTTTGCATAAACCGTAGAAATAGCTACGTTTAATTAACAGCAGTGAAATACAGATTTTATGTGTTTTATTGAAAAACTCCATGTTCTGGGTCCACAAACCACTTTTGCATAAACCGTAGAAATAGCTAAGTTTTATTAATAGCAGTGAAATACTGATTTTCTGTGTTTTATTGAAAAAATACGTTTTCTGGGTCGACAAAACCAATTTGCATAAACCGTAGAAATAGCTACATTTTATTAATAGCAGTGAAATACTGCTTTTCTGTGTTTTATTACAAAAATCCTTGTTCTTGGTCCACAAACCTCTTGTGCATACAGCGTACAAATACCAATTTTTAATTGCAGCACAAAAATAGTGCTTTACTGTGTTTTACTGAAAAAAAAAAGTGTTCTGGGTTTACCAAACAGTTGTGCATACAGCGTACAAATACATATTTTACATTTCTGCAGTGAAATTGAGAATCGTGTGTTTTAGGCCAAAAAAACTTTATTCTTGGTCCACAGAGCATTTTTATGACACGGGCACTTGCTTAGTGAACTTAATTGTTGACAATTGGCAGTTAAATTGACACCGGAGAGAAACCATCTTTCAGCTTGGTGAGTGAACGCAAATAATGAGGAGAACATCAAATAAGGGACGTGGGCATGGTCGTGGTGGTGTTAGTGGAGCTCCTGTTGCTGGGAGAGGACATGGCCATTCAGCTCCAACTATCGTTTCAAGTGAAACACCTTCCTCTGGTGCGAGTAGGCGACAGAACCTGCAGTGTTATTTGGTAGGCCCGAATGCCGCTCTACGGATGGTGAGGCCAGAATAAGTACAGGCGATAGTAGATTGGGTGGCTGACAGTGCCTCCAGTTCCTTTACAGTGTCTCCCACTTCCACCCAGTCCTCTGCAGAAAGCTCAGAGTTGGCACCTGCAGGCTGCAGCCCATGCTCATCAGTCTTTCACCTCACCCCCTTGCAAATCAGCCAAGCAGTCAGAGCTCCAAGTTATGCAGCAAACTGTTATGCTTTTTGATGACTCTGTCGACAGGGTTTCCCCGGTCCATCCATCTAGCCCTGCCCCAGAAGTGGAAGACCTTGAATTCACTGACGCCCAACCACTTATGTTGCAGGATGAGGACATGGGAAGACCGCCGCAGCACATCTTTGATGATGACAAAACACAGGTGCCAACTGCTGTGGCTTTCTGCAATGTGCAGACTGACGAGGAGTGCAGGGATCATGAATGGGTGGAAGATGATGTGGAGGATGATGAGGTCCAAGACCCAGACTGGACTGAACGTTGTGCTAGTGACGTGTGCAGTTCTGAGGAAGAGGCGGTGGTCGCACAGATGCAACAGCACGGCAAAAGAGGGAGCAGGGTGAAAAAGCGAAACGGCCATTCCAAAGACATTACGCCTGCTACTGTCCTCCACACCCAGGCACCGAGCACACCAAGGCCTGCTCCAAAGAGTTCATTGGCGTGTCAGTTCTTCAAACAATGTCCTGATGACAAAACACGAGTGGTTTGCACGTTGTGCCATCAGAGCCTAAAGCGAGGCATAAACATTCTTAACCTAAGCACAATCTGCATGACCAGGCATCTACATGCAAAGCACAAACTGCAGTGGAGTAACCTTAAAAACCAGGAAAGTCTCAGGCTCCTCCTGCTCCCTCTTCTGCTGCTGTCTCGGCCTCTTCCTCCACCTATGGTGTCAACGTGGCACCTGGCAAACAGCAAACAGAGGATGTCCCACTAACACCACTACTACCTCCGTCACCATCACCAAGCATCTCCACCATGTCACAGGCAAGCGTTCAGCTTTCCATCTACCAAACACTGGAGAGAAAGAGAAAATCCCCACCTACCCACCCTCAATCCCTGGTCCTGAAATCCAGCATTTCAAAATTACTGGCCTTTGAAATGCTGTAATTCCGTCTAGGGGAGACGGACTGTTTCAAACAGCTGATGGCGGTGGCTGTCCCACTGTATGTAGTTCCCAGCTGCCTTTACTTTTCCAGGCGAGCCGTACTTCCCTGCACAACCAAGTGGAGGATAAAATCAAGTGTGCACTGCGCAACGCCATCTGTGGCAGGGTCCACATAACTACAGATACATGGACCAGTAAGCACAGCCAGGGCCGCTATATCTCCCTAACTGCACACTGGGTAAATGTAGTGGCGGCTGGGCCCGAGGCGGATAGCGGATTGGCACATGTCCTTCCACCACCGAGGATCACAGGGCATTATTCTTAGCCTTCTGTTGCCTCCTCCTCCTACTCCGCATCCTCCTCTTCCTACTCCACATCCTCCTCCTCTTCTACCACCCCCACATCCGGTCATCGAAAGAACCTCACTCCCAACTTCAGCACAGCCAGGGGTAAACGTAAGCAGGCGATTTGAAAACTCATGTGTTTGGGTGACAAACCCAACACAGCACAGGAGCTTTGGGGAGGCATAGAACAACAGACCGATGAGTGGTTGCTGCCAGTGAGCCTCAAGCCCGTCCTGGTGGTGTGCGATAATGGGCGAAATCCCATTGCAGCTCTGGGACCAGCCGATTTGACGCACATCCCTTGCCTGGTGCATGTGCTGAATCTGTTAGTGCTGAAGTTTCTTAAAAACTACCCAGACATGTCAGAGCTGCTGTTGAAAGTGCGGTCCGTCTGTGCTCGCTTTCGGCGTTCTCCCCGTGCTGCTGCTCGCCTGTCTGTGCTGCAGCGTAACTTCGGCCTTACAGCTCATCGCCTCATATGTGACTTGCCCAACAGGTGGAACTCCACCTTGCATATGCTGGAGAGACTGTGTGAGCAGGAGTTTCAGCTGCAGCACGCACGGGTCAGTCGCTCTGCGGATCAGCACCACTTTACCACCAGTGACTGGGCCTGCATGCGAGACCTGTGTACCTTGTTGCGGTCTTTTGAGTACTCAATCAACATGGCCAGTGCTGATGACGCCATTGTTAGCATTACAATACCACTTCTATGTCTCCTTGAAAAATCAATTACGTCGATGATGGAAGAGGATGTGGCAGAGGAGGAGGAGGAAGATGGGGCATTTCACATTGGTTTCAGGCCGGTCATTCTGAAGTGGCTCAGAGGGTGGGTTCCTGCACCAGCACAGGCCAGGTACACATGTGGCCAGCCAGGGCACAGTTCTGGCGGACGAGGAGGAGAAGGATGACGTTGAGGAGAAGGAGGAACCGGGTTCATTGCAGGGTGGGGTAGTGTGCACCGATTTTAAATGTGACATACAATCCTCACCTCACCCAGTATATTAGTACTGAGAGATAGCGCGCAATCTCTCAGAAATTAGAGCCAGAGACTATAGCTCAGGAATACTTTAACAGGTGTATTTAAAATGGCAGGATTGGCGTCCATCTTTTAGTCAGTATTAGAGTTTAGTAATTACTGGAAAATTAAAAGTTAAGTTTTAGAGAAAATTAGTACTAGATGGCAAGAGTAGGCAAAATCTATTGGTGGTGATAACATTGCAGGGTGGCACCCAACGCAGCTCAGGGCCATAACTGGAGCGTGGCTGGGGGATACAGAGGACACACACGATACACCACCTACAGAGGACAGCTTTTCCCTACCTCTGGGCAGCCTGGCACACATGAGAGACTACATGCTGCAGTACCTGCGCAATGACAGCAAAGTTGCCCACATTGTAACTTGTGCTGACTACTGGGTTGCCACTCTGCTGGATCTCCGGTACAAAGACAACATGCCCACATTAATTCCCGCACTGGAGCATAATAGGAAGATGCGCGAGTACAAGAGCACGCTGGTAGATGCGCTCTTGAGGGCATTCCCAACTGACACGGGGGACAAGTGGAAGCACAAGGTGAAAGCAGAGGAGGAGGAGCAAGAGGTCTCCAACGCAGCTGTGTCACAGCCAGCTCCTCCAAAGGTAGGGTTAGCATGGCCAACATGTGGAAAAGTTTTGTCACCACGCTACAGCAACCTGCACCACCAGCTGATATGGAACGTCTTAGCAGGAGGCAGCATTTGAACAACATGGTGGAACAGTACGTGTGCAAACGCCTCCACGTACTGACTGATGGGTCTTCCCCATTCAACTTCTGGGTCTTCAAATTGTCCACATGGCCTGAGCTTGCCCTTTATGCCTTGGGGACATTATTACAGACAAATGCAGCCTGTCGTCAGCCGGCGTGGACAAGCTCACACTAAATAAAATGAACCAGGCATGGATCCCACAGGACTTGTCTGTACCTTGTGCAGAATAGACATTTATAACCGCCTCAACCATACATTCTTGTACTCCAGTGCACTTATTCATTGAATCCTTTTTTTTTTATTTGTACCATTATTTTGGGGGCTACCCCAATTTGAATGAACCTCTCCTCTGTCTGGGTGCCTGCGGCCTAAATTTCTGAAAATGGCCTGTTGCTTTGGTGGGTGACATGAAGCTTGTTTTGCCGTGCATTGACTTCTCTCCTCTGTCTGGGTGTCTGCGGCCTGTATTTCAGATAATCGCCTGTTGCTTTGGTGGGTGACATTAACCTTTTTTTGCCGTGCATTGACCTCTCCTCTGTCTGGGTGCCTGTTGCCTACATTATTGATAATCGCCTGTTCCATTGCTGGATGACATGAAGCCTGTTTTGCTGTTACAGGACCTCTCTCTTCTGTCAGGGTGCTAGGGCCTAAATTACTGAAAGTGTCCTGTTCTATTGCTGGGTGACATGAAGACTGTTTTGCCTTGCATTGACCTCTCTCCTCTGTCTGGGTGGCTGCGGCCTACATTTATGATAATTGCCTGTTGCTTTGGTGGGTGACATTAACCTCTTTTTGCAGTGCATTGACCTCTCCTCTGTCTGGGTGACAGGGGCCTACATTTATGATAATACACTACTGCATTGCTGAGTGACATGATGCCTGTTTTGCTGTAACACGACCTCTCTCCTCTGTCTGGGTGCCAGGGTCCTAAATTACTGAAAATGGCCTGTTCCATTGCTGGGTGACCTGAAGCCTCTTTTGCCGTGCATTTCCCTCTTCTCTGTCTGGGTGCCAGTGGCCTACATTTAAGATAATCGCCTGTTGCTTTGGTGGGTGACATTAACCTCTTTTTGCCATCTAATGACCTCTCCTCTGTCTGGGTGCCAGGGGCCTAAATTTATGATAATCGACTGCTGCATTGCTGGGTGACATGATGCCTGTTTTTCTGTTACATGACCTCTCTCCTCTGTCTGGGTGCCAGGGGCCTAAATTATTGAAAATAGCCTGTTCCATTCCTGGGTGACATGAAGCCTCGTTTGCGGTGTATTGCCGTCTCCTCTGTCTGGGTGCCAGAGCCTACATTTCAGATAATTGCCTGTTGCTATGGTGGGTGACATTAACCTCTTTTTGCCGTCCAATGACCTCTCCTCTGTCTGGGTACCAGGGGCCTCCATTTATGATAATTGCCTGCTGCATTGGTGTATAACATGAAGCCTGATTTACCGAGCATTGACCTCTCCTCTGTTTGGGTGCCAGGGGCCTAACATTTCTGAATCTCATTTGTTCCATTGGTGGGTGACATTAACCCATTTTTGCCAGTGATAAGCCACAGCTGTGCATTGCTGGCAGGAAACCAAATTATGTAAAAACGTATGTTACTGATCAAAAGATGCATAACTACTGACTACAAAACGCACGCTGGTAGACACACTGCTGAGTTGCCAATTAATATTGTTTAATTTTTAGTTATTTTATTTTTTTTATTTTAAGTTATTTCCCTATCCACATTTGTTTTCAGGGCACTTACCCACATTTTGCTGCCTTTTGAAGTCCTCTAGCCCTTTCCAGGGCTATTTTACAGCCATTTTAGTGCCCAAAAGTTCGGGTCCCATTGACTTCAATGGGGTTCGGTGTCAAGTTCGGGTCAAGTTGAGATCACGAACCCGAACATTTCTGTGAAGTTCGACCGAACTTCTCGAACCAGAACATCGAGGGGTCCTCTAATAATAAATTCATGTTTCTGTTTTTACAGATATGGTGTGTTGATAGATAGGTCCTGTGGGCACCAGTGCATTGCTACTTGTAGTTCCTCCTACAGCATGGTAGTCAGTGTAAGTTGGTGGGCAGGAGATGGTCATACCAGCGCTGGATTCTGTGCGTCATACAAGTGCGTCCAGCACTGCTCAGGCTAGGAAATTTGCCTAAAATCAGTTGCTATGTTCCTGATGATACACTAACAATCTTCCAAATTCCATACTTTATTTTTACTTTATTTTGGGTTTAGATGTTAGAAGTGCATCTTGAGAAATTCATTTTACCCTCTCAATGATACCCTTTTTTAATACATGTTTCATAAATCGTTTAGATAGATCTTGTGCTTGACTTCCAAATGCATCCTCAGGGAATCAGCTAAGCTAGCATTCTCTCTAGTCTCTCTAGAAATTGCTATGTTGGTATATAATTTATAAGTTGCTTCAAGTGAAAAGATTTTGCATGTACTGTAGAATTTACTATAGTCTCTTTGTTATAGATTAGAGATGAATATATATATATATATATATATATATATATATATATAGGATTCGTTATGAATTTCAAAAAAATATGCTTGCAAACTAATCAGTTTTGGACATTTGTTTTTGATGAATTGCACAAAATGATGCTGCCATTATATATTTGAAATTCAATACAATAGTGAGGGAAACAGAGGAGGAAAGATGAAGACATACAACCACATAACCCTAGGAGGGGTCCTGGCTGGATGCCCACAACACTTTGCATTTCACCTGACAACCAATAAGGAAAGGGTATCTTGTCTTGTCTGTCAGACCCCATTTTAGCTTCCAAGCCACCAGTTTAAACTCAACAACTGATATGACTGGAAGTTTTTTTTCTATCTGCAACTAGATACACACGAAGACAGCCATTTTAGGGTCTTACTGGAGAAGTGTTAGGAAAAGGAAATATAAATTTATCATTAGGGACAGGATAGCGGCCGTTAGTGTTAAAGGGGTTGTCTCAGTTCAACAAATAGCATTTATCATGAAGAGTAAGTTAATACAAGGCACTTACTAATGTATTGTTATCATAGATATTGCTTCCTTTGCTGGCTGGATGCATTTTTCTATCACATTATACGCTGCTTGTTTCCATAGTTGCTACCATCCTGCAAACCAGCAGTGGTGGTCGTGCTTGCACACTATGGGAAAAAGCAATAGTCTATGTGTGGTCCCACGGTCCCAGCAACAGAGAGGCAGACACTTTTTACTATAGTGTGCAAGCACGACCACCACTGATGGATTGCAGGGTGGTCGTAACCATGGAAATGAGCAGAGTATAATGTGAAAAAAATGAATCCAGCCAGCAAAGAAAGCAATATTAATAATAATAATAATAATAATAATAATAATAATAATAATAAGATTAAGCTGAACAGGTTTTTAGATGCCGTGTCCCATTTGAAGCCCCCCTGATGCACCCCTACAGTAGAAACTCAAAAAAGTGACCACATTTTGGAAACTATGGGATAAGGTGCCAGTTGTATTGGTAATTTTTTGGGGTACATATGATTTTTAATTGCTCTATATTACATTTTTTGTGAGGCAAGGTAACCAAAAAATTGATGTTCCCTTACGTCCTACCAGCAGCACAGATGGGGGGGTTAACCACCCCCCGTGGACTGGCAGGACTGGCGGAATGTTTAATGAGCCCAAGACTAATAACTCAATTTAACAATTAAGTATCTCCTTAAAAGGAGGAAGTCAACCCCAGCCCACTGTGTTTTTTTCTGTCCTCCTGGACAGGTGGACTAGGCGGTTTGTTCCCCCCTTTCTTATGAAAGTGCGGGGAGCCTTCTTTCGTTTGGGTAACGGTGTTGCCTTTTTTCCTAGGTACCTTGTCAGTTTGGCCGGCAGCTTATTTGCTGCCGGCCCTGCGCAATTGCGCCTGGCTGGGGTATTTTGGCGGCGTCCTTGGTCCAGGATTCCCGGTCCCTGCGCGCCGCCATCTTCCGGAGGTGACGCGGGGACTCTCCTTTTGCATCACCTCCGGGTGATCCGGCCGTGATTTTTTCACGGGCACGATATTTTTCATAGATGCGATGATTTTTTTTTTTTTTGCATCTTCCTGTGGAGGATTTACTGGGGGAAGGGTGGATTGGCTATCCCTCCCCTTCCCCTATTTTGGGAGGCTGTGTGCTCCAGTTCAGTCTCTGGCTACATATGCTTTTTCAGCTAGCTCCCAGAGTCCTAAAATTGGTGTTGTTCCACTTGTGGTGTTTTTTTCCTCAGCTGCCTCCGGTCTGTTTTTCTTCCTTTCCTGCGTAGATAGGTGGTTTACAAATGTTTTATTTGTCCCTTTTTTTCCCGCAGTGATGTCTCCTCCGCGGGATTCGGAAGGCAGGAAAGTGGATTCCAAGAGGAAGCATCTATCCTGCTACCATTGCAGCAGTCAACGGTTATTGTAAGCTGATCATACCTGCACTTGTAAGATCGCAGAAGCTAAGCAGCTTTAGGCTGGGCTAAGACCAGCTTGGGAGACCGGTTGGGAATCCCTGGGTTTGTTGACTTAACCTACACCTGGGGTTACAGCTGCGGTTAGAGGTTTCTGACCTCTAGTGAACCTATGTTGCAGGATATGTATCAATGGCTCTGTTAAAGGAGTCATAGGCCTGCTGGATGGAAAGGCTTCCTATTTGTGCCCAGGCCCCTATGGAGACAACTGTACCGGTAGAGAGACCTTCTTGGTCTCCTTAGTTTCTTCCTCCTCGGATGAGGAGGAGCTGACGTTGTGTTTTCTCCCCTGGAAAGACACAGAAGTTGCTCAAGTCCATCAGGTCGGGGGACCATGATGTTGACTCGGGGGGGGGGGGTCTCCCGTTCCCGCTACTCGGGCACATCGTGTCTTCAAAGCGGATGAGACCCTCCTCTCTGTCATGATATTGTGTTTTCTCCCCTGGAAAGACACAGAAGTTGCTCAAGTCCATCAGGTCGGGGGACCATGATGTTGACTCGGGGGGGAGCCTCCCGTTCCCGCTACTCGGGCACATCGTGTCTTCAAAGCGGATGAGACCCTCCTCTCTGTCATTATATAGAGTGGAAAAAACCTGGAAAAGGTCCGGTTTTAACAAAGAAGTTTAAATCCATGTTCTCGATGGCTTAACCCTTGGTGGATTCGTGGGGATCCATTCCCAAGGTGGACATGGCTATTGCCAAGTTGTCCAAGCGCACTCTGGTTCCTGCAGACGATGGGTCTAGCTGCAGGACCCCCTTGCAGAGTGCACACTAAGACGGGGTGTTACGGCAGCTGCGGCTTCCGCTTCCACAGCCATAGCGGCTTTTTGAAGTCTCTACGTTCCTCCGATCTCGCCTGGATCAAATTCAAGTTGATGTGAACCAGAGGTTTGAACCTTTCAAGACCATCAACCTGGCTACAGACTTCTTGTGCGATACCGCACAGCCCCAGTTGAAGCTAGCGAGGGAGCTTCCCGCTAGCAAAGCAAGTCCTGGTTATGAGGCCAAACACAGATTCTTGCTCTTGAAGCTAAGCAGCAGGTCTGTGGCAAATGGGAGACCAAGTATGCCTTTGGCACCCTGTAACAATACTATCAAATAATGTTAGGGGCCTATATTTAGCATGGCCCTGAGATCGGTGGCCCATATTCCATTTGGATGAGCCAAGGATGGAAAATCCACCTCCTGACTATGGGCCTCTTCGAGGCTCTTGCTTAATTCCCGTTACTCCTGCTGTCCTGCCAATAAGCTTCATGTACCCGTCGTGAGTCGTCTCTCCCACTTCTAAGAAGAATGGATCCAAGAGATCTCGGATCCCTGGGTCCTGAATATCATTTTCAACGGTTATTTAGTCAACAACACCTCTATTCCACTGGACAGGTTTGTCAAGATCAACCTTCTACAAGCTGCCAAGGAGGCGATCTTAGAGGCCTACATTCAGGACTACATTTGCAAAAGGGCTCTGGAGGAGGTTCCGGCAGGAGAACGGGGCCTAGGGATTTATTCACCAGTTTTTCTGGTTCCCAAGGCTTCAGGAGATCTCCGGATGATTATCGATCTGAGATATTTCAATCGATTTATAAGGAAGGTGAAGTTTCGTGTAGAAACCATCAGGTCAGTAGTTCACGTCGTCAATCCTGGAGACGTGATGGCAACCCTGGACCTCAAGAATGCATATCTGCACATCCTGATTCATCCTGGTTCCAGGAAGTATATCAGGATCACGGTCCAGGTGTCCGGTGTCGTCAAGCATCTTCTGTTGCCCTTCTCTTTGGCATTTCTTCTGCCCCTCACACTTTTACCAAGGTGGTGGTTCTGTGGTGGCGGCTTTGAGGCTTCAAGGACCGACCATCATTCCTTATCTGGACGACTGGCTTTGAAAGCCTCTGCTCTAGCGGTCCTAACCCAACTTCTTCAGGTAACAATCTCCTTTCTGTTCCACCTAGGTTGGATCATCAGCTGGTAGAAGTCGAACGTGAGCCCGTCGACTTCAGTAAGATATCTAGGCTTCATAACCGACTCCGCTGGGATGTCGCTCCAGTTGACTCCAGAAAGAAGATTCCGGGTTCAGAACACGGCAAGTTCCTTTCCCCGGCGAGTTCCAATCCGGACTCTCATGAAGATGTTGGGGCTCATGTCAGCGTCTGCGGAAGCAGTCCCTTGGGCTCTATGGCACCTCCGCCCTCTACAGTCGGAGGTCCTCTCCTAATGCAATGGCAGCCCTGCTGGGCTAAACTCCCTGTGCTGCCTGACTTGGCAAACTCGGTATTCCCTCAGATGGTGGTGCCATCTTTTAGACGGGAAGTCTATGACCCAGCCAGTCTGGGTCATATTGACTACGGATGCGTCCTAAGTAGGCTGGGACGCTCACCTAGACGACACTCCAGTTCACGGGACCTGGTTTCCTCAGGAGTGGCTTCTTTCATCCAATCTCCGCGAGATTCAAGCTATCCGGCTAGCCCTCCTTCACTTAGCCCCTCAGATCCGGGGCAAAGCGGTGAAAGTCCAGTCAGACAATGTGACTGCGGTACTTTACATCAACCAGCAGGGAGGCACAAGATCACTTCCCCTCTTGTCAGAGATCGGGGTGATTCTGGATTAGACAGAGTTGTACCTTCCCACTTATCTGCGATCCACATCCAAGGCTCCCTCAATATGATAGCGGCTGAGCCGCGGTCTTCCGTCGGTAGAGTGGTCTTTACATCCGGAGAATCAAGCAGATAGTCCTCAAGTGGGTATGCCAGAGGTGGATCTCATGGCAACAAGGTTCAATGCCAAGGTGGAGAGGTTCTGCTCCCTCTACAGGGAGGACAACCCCCTGGTGTTAGACGCTCTGTCAATATCCTGGAGGTTCAGGCTGGCTTACATCTTCCCTCCCTTTTCCATGATACCGAGGGTATTGATGAAAATCCGTCAGGATCAGGCCTCGGTGATAGCCATCATACTGTTTTGGCCGAAGAGATCCTGGTTTACCTAGCTCACCCAGTTGAGTCGAGGACAATATTGGAGGCTCCCGCCACAGCAGACCCTGGTGTCGTGGGACACTCACGTCTGCTCAGATCTGCACAGATTCAACCTGACAGCCTGGAGGTTGATCAGTCCCTTCCCGGAATAGAAGGGCTTTCAGAGTCGGTCCTGAGAACACTGTCTCATTCTAGAGCGGACCCTACCAAGAGAGCCTACTCTTGTATTATGAGGATATTCTCATCCTGTTGTACCTCAACTGAGGTGGCGTCTGCAGATCCGCCCCTCTCTGCTATCCTTCAGTTCCTGCAAAACGGCCTTGATAGAGGCCTTGCCCTTTTACTCTGAAGATTCAAGTTTCAGCCATCTCAGCTTGCCTTAACAGGCTTTTTTCTCAGGACCCGCTGATCAAACGGTTCCTTAAAGGAGCTGAAAGATTAAAGCCTACAGTACTGAGACCCCTTTTTTTCAATGGGTTTTTCAGTAGTTCTCAGGGGGTTAGCATCTCCCCCTTTGAACCGTTTGAGGAGGTGGACATCAAGTTCGTCACTTGGAAGTTTGTGTTTCTCCTTGCAGTGACTTTGGCCAAGAGGGTCTCTGAGCTTCAAGCTCTCTCAGCACATGAGCCCTATTCTTACATGACCGGGACCTTCTTAGATTCCTCCCGTATTGTAGGCCTAAAGTTCCTTCCTTCCAGAACATCAACCAGGTGATATTCCTCCCGGTTCTGTCGACATCTATCACCTCCTCCTAGGAACCTGCTAGACATCCTCTGGACGTCTCAAGATGTCTCCGGATCTATGTGGATAGATCAAGGAGTTCAGGAAAGATGAGAATCTGCTAATCCTGTTGCCGGTAAGTTTAAAGGCTATAAGGCATCCAAACCTTCCATCAGTCGGTGGATTGAGGAGGCTATTAAGGAATCCTTTGTTTCCACAATCTCTGGACCCTCCGGGATTCGTGAAGGCCCACTCTACTAGAGTTGTGGCTACTTCTTTTGCCGAGAGGAGTCTTCTGCCTCTCAACATGATTTGCAAAGCTGCCTCCTGGAGCTCTGAATCGACATTCATCTCCCATTATAGACTAGATGCCAGTCTAGCTGAGTTTTCGGCCTTTGGGCAGACTTTTTTTAGTTCTGCCAGGCAGGAAGGCCCTCCCTAGGGGTTTTTTCTTGCTATCTCCCCATCTGTGCTGCTGGTAGGACGTAAGGGAATCGTTAATTTCTAACGATAATTTGTTTTCCCTTAGTCCTAACAGCAGCACACAAATTTCCCACCCTAGTAAGTCTAGTTTTTTTCTTGCTATAAACACAGTGGGCTGGGGTTGACTTCCTCCTTTTAAGGAGATACTTAATTGTTAAATTGAGTTATTAGTCTTGGGCTCATTAAACATTCCGCCGGTCCTGCCAGTCCACGGGGGGTGGTTAACCCCCCATCTGTGCTGCTGTTAGGACTAAGGGAAAACAAATTATCGTTAGAAATTAACGATTTTAGCACCATTTTTATTTTTTACAAAATTCATCTGACAGGGTAGATTATGTGCTATTTTTATAGAGCAGGTTGTTACGGACGCCCTGATATTAAATATGCAATTTATTATTACACTTTATGGGGCAAGGTGACCAAAAACTGGTTGTTTTGGCACAGTTTTTATTTTTTTATTTTTACAGCGTTCACCTGAGGAGTTAGGTCATGTGATATTTTTATAGAGCAGATCATTATGGACGTAGCAATAACTAAAATGTCTAGTTTTTCTTATTTATTTAAGTTTTACACAATAATAGCATTTTTTTTAAAACCAAAATAATGATGTTTTAGTGTCTCTATAGTCTGAGAGCCATAGCTTTTTTATTTTTTGACTGATTGTCTTAGGTAAGGTCTCATTTTTTGCGGAATGAGGTGACGGTTTGATTGGTACTATTTTGGAGGGCATATGCCTTTGTGATGGCTTGGTGTTGCAATTTTTCTGAAGTAAGGTGACAAAAATTGCTTTTTTTACCGTTTAAAAAAAAAAATGACAGTGTTCACCTGAGGGGTTAGGTCATGTGATATTTTTATAGAGCTATTTGTTACGAACGTGCCTATACCTAATATGTGTATTTTATTTTTATGTATTTAACTTTAGCACAATAATAGCAGTTTTAAAAAAAAAAAATGATGTTTTAGTGTCTCCATGTTCTGGGAGCTATAGTTTTTTATTTTTTTTGGACGATTGTCTTAGGTAGTGGCTCATTTTTTGCGGAATGAGGTGGCGGTTTTATTGATACCATTTTGTTGCACATATGCCTTTTTCATTGCTTGGTGTTGCACTTTTTGTGATGTAAGGTGACAAAAATTGCTTTTTTTTAACAGTTTTTTTTTTATGTTGTTTATCGGACAGGGTGGATCATGTGATATATTTATAGAGCCGGCCATACGGACCCGGTGATACCTAATATGTGTGGTTTATTTTTCTGTTTTTTAATAATAAAATAAGGAGTAAGGGGCATGTTTTGTTTTTTCTTCTTTTACTTAAAAACTTTATTAATTTTATTAAAAACACTTTTTTTAACTGTTTTTCTTTACTTTATTTTTCACTTTCACTCTTCGGGTCTGATCCCCGCTGCAATGCTTTACAATACTTCTGTATTGTAAAGCATTGCCTGTTAATATACTTCACTGAGCAGTACATTAACAGGTTGCCTAGGAGATGAGCCTGAGGCTGGATGTCCTGGGCACCATAGAAGGCAGGTCCTGATGCCAAGGCATTGGGCAGCCTCTGCATGGCATCTGGCTGCCTTCTCACACATCGGGTCCCCATCACAGAAGTACGGGCACCCGATGCGCTCTCTCACCCGACAAAAAAACCCTTATATGTTGCGGTTAGCGCGAACCGCGGCATAGAAGAGGTTAATTTGCCGGCATCGCTGTGAACAGTGATAGAGCAGGGGCCCGGCTACCAGGGACTGACGGACCCCTGCAGTGATCGAGCTCGCACGGCTCCGGTGCCCGCTCGATCACCATGACGTACTATTGTGGCCAAATGAGGGAAGGCAGTGCCTTCCATGATGAAATAGTATGTCATGTGTCGGGAAGAGGTTAACTTCCTCTACATAATATATGCTATTTGCTGAAGTGAGACAACCCCTTTAATATATTGTGTAGCTGTTTATAACTTCATATGTGTTCCACTGCACAAATCAAACGTGAGCTTTTAAAGAGAAAGTACAGCCTTGCAAAACTTCAATAGTTAATAAGTGTGCGCACTAAGTATATATTCCACCGGCAACATATATTTTAACACAGAGGTTACGCAATTGACCTTTTTTTCTCAAAAAAACCTATTGCAAATTTTCTGCGGTTAGAAAGTGTGTAATAATAATATTTTACTTTGTCCCCAGCTAGAAGCGTATATTTTGCTGCAAATGCCGAGGTTATGCAATTGTGCTTTTTTTTCCACAAAACCTGTTGCATATTTTCTATAGTTTATAAATGTGTAATAAGCAAATTAAAGTGGGTTCAACGGCAATGTGTATTTTGGTCCCATTGGTTGTCTATTGGCCGTTTTTTTTACCCAAAAACCATCAGCGTATATTATTGCTGCAGACTGTGTCCTATTGCACATTTTCTTTCAACTGTTGAAAATTTTAGTACCAAAATTCTATTTAGCACAGACTACTGTATCTAACCTAATGTAGTTTTCTGCAGTTGCTTTAAATCATAGTACTAGACTCTGTAGTGTTGTAGTAGTGTTGGTGCAGGATCAAAAGATTTGTCAGATCTAGGTCAAGCTCAGGTGGTGGGAGTGGTCATGTGATCCCATGTGGTCATTTTTCTCCACAATGCCGGCCGTTATTTATATGTACTCTTCTCAAGTGTAATGTGTCTAGGAAACTGATGTCATGTGCTCAGGAAGAACCTAGCTGCCATTAATTCTGAATATAAAGCCCTCCCTGCCTAGTACTCTCATTTAGTGGAGAAAGCGGGATGCTCCTTGGAATTGTTACTGCGTGGCAAGGTACATGCTGCCATCAACATGTGAAGTGTAAAGCAGCTTTTATTGGCAGGGACAGCAAATGTTTTTCACGGCCCACGGGGTCAATGCTTGGGCAGTGGCAACACTGCATTACAGCAATAAGGCTAGGTCCTATTATTACCTCCACGTTTGTGTTGGTCTGGTTGCCACAAAAGGCACTTATCCACCTTCTCCACATCCTTCTCAATAGACAAGCTCCCATGTCCAACAGAAACAGAACAGATCATTGCTTCCACTCCCCCCCCCCCCCACCTTTTTTCATATGTATAAACTGAAGTGTTGCCATGCTGTATTAGAACTGATGTACCTGGGTGACAGATGCCACACACAGCACATCAATTGCTAATATGTAGCAATAAGTACATTTCCCACTGCTGGATGTCTTTCCGGCAACTTCAACTGGGCAAGGTGGTCAGCAACAATGGTAGGAACATTGTTTTTGTACTGCATTTGGGGTAAGTAACACATGTTCCCTGAATGACACACATGATTAGTAATGAGTGGCAGGGGCAATATTCGAATTTGCGATATTTCGTGAATATTTGGGCGAATATTCATCATAAATTCGTGAATTTGCGATTATTTTCTTGATTGTGAAAATCAGCAATGTAATATGCAGGTACTGCGCACGTAATACAGGAGTGGGTCACTATTGCTACATTTTTTAAGCTGCTAGAAGTTTCCTGAGACTGGAGAAAATGGTTGGCACGGCAGAACATTACAATTGCTTTATATGCAGATAGAGTGCTTCGATATATTCGCGATTGTGCAAATCGGCAATTAATGATGCGCATATTTTTGTGCAATACGTGCAACTTCACATTTTAGCAGGTCTGACTACATATTAGTGATTGGTGCACTAAGAGCCTGTAGCATGTATATATGGACAGCAGAACCTATCACACTAACTAACACCCTGCACTGGAACAGAATCTAACCTACACTGACTCCCACTAACTATCTGTATTATATATATAAGCTAACTAACTAACTAACTAACTATCTAATGTAATGTGACACAGTAAAGCACAGAGCACAGCATTGACACTGCTGTCTCTCTCAGAACTGAAAAATAAAACTGCTGAAAATGGCTGCTGGGTTAGCTCTTATATAGTAAGGGGTAGGCAACTTTCCTATTGGTTGCTAGGGATGTTGCTAAGCTCACACAAAGACATTGCAGCCTTCTCATTGGCCCACAAGCAAGAGGCAGGGAGGGATCATGGGTTCAGAGGGAAAAAAAATCTAGAATATTCACAAATACGAATATATAGCACTATATTCTAAATCTTCGCAAATTCTCGAAGTGGCAATATTTGCAATTAAAATTCGCGATTCGAATATTCATGCCCAACACTACCCATTTTGTGCTGCAATGCTTTGTTAATAAGTATTGTGGCTTGGAGAAGGTTCTAGTCATGTCCAGGAGAGTTCCTGCAGATTTCAGCCATAATTATGTAGCTAAGAAGGCCCTCCTGGACTTACAGTGACAAAACAGTCAGCCTTTGCACCATTTTGTCCATAACGTTCCAACCCACTGGAATTTACTTAGCATATTCTGGAGAGTCTGCATGAGCAGCTAAAAATTATCAATGATTACATCATACACAAGACTACCACAGCGGGGAGAATGTGTAATTTTGAGCTCAGACAGTGGCAGCTCACCTGAAGTGTATTCTGTGTGCTAGGTGTGGTTATCACACCCAAGAGGATAAAATTGTCCTTCACAAGTTTAGGAAACATCACATTTGTGAAAATAAATAAGGCATGGGTCCCTAATGATTTTCACACACCTTCACCTAAGGCCAATTAATAGATTTAACATTGCTGCCCAATCATACCATTGTCGCTATCTGCATGTCCATTATGATCCATGCTGCTGTTGCCACTGCAGCTGCTACCTCCCTACTGCCACTAATACTACCCCTACACTGTACACATCTCCTATCAGGTCCCATACTGTATTTCTGCTATAGCTACTACTGCCGCTACTACTACCCCTACATAGCCACAAATCTTTTCCTTGTGTGCCAGTTTCCATACTGTGCTTGAACTGCTGTTTATATTACCTGTGCATTTCGGACGAGATCTTCAATCAAGATAGTGGCGGCTGGCCCGTCGTGAGCAAATGGAGGAGGTAAGTTTAAACTTTTTTGTTTTTTATACTATTTCAGGTTAAATCGATTTGCTGATACGAAGCAGAAGAAAATTTGGCTTCTAGGCGAACCGTATTTTTCGTTGGATTCAATTCAATCATCTCTAAAAATAACCCCCATTTAAAAATAAGTGTAGATCCAGCTTCTCTAACTCTTGGAAATCAGCTGATATTACAAGGTGTTATGCCTAAAGTATGCGCCTGCCTCCCATTTGCTGTTCCCTGCGGGCATGGACATCATGCCAACCACCATGACATCTGGTGTTCTGGAGCCTCTATCATCCTGCCTAGTGTGCCCTTTGGGCGTGTGCACACTCCTGTCTGGCCTCTTTGAAGGACCAATGTGTGCGCTCACCAAACCTTCCCCAACCGATAGATAAGGTTCCCAGGGTATTTAAGGCACCATCTCCAGGCAGATGGTGCCTGAGCTTTAGGTTCCCTGGTGACCAAAGGTGTTTTGATAGATTTGTGCTATCGTTATATTGTGATTTTTCTTTGAAGAAACCTATGGCAAAACATGTATTGAGGCATGTGGGTCCAAGTCTCTGTTCTGTATGAATACTTTGTAAATCCTTTGTGGATGGATATCTATATTTTAGGAAAATATGCTGTATCCATACTTTTAAATTGTTAAATGTATTGAACTGTCTATACATTGAGCATTGTGCTCAGGCTCACAGTTTTACGTAGGTTTTTATCATATAATGAGCCATGGATTCAAATTTTTTTTTTTGTGTTTGTATACTGTTGCCATTTTAAATGTATTTTGTCATGAAATATTTGAATAAAATTGAATCATGTTATAACAAATTGTAGTGGGGCATCTCTTATTTTTGGTTAAGCTATTATGATTTACCTGCCCTTATCTTGCGATATTTGTTTTCTACCTGTATTCCTGCCATGCTCCAAGTCCTGTTACTTCCCTGCCTTTGTGTTCCAGCACTTTCAAATCAGTTGTTTGTGTTTAGGTTAACCCAGTCCTTCTTTCTTCCCTGCCTGTGTGTCTTCACTGCTGCCCCACCAGTCATTCTATTGTTTGCCTGCATACATCTACAGTTCCAGTGTGCTTTTTGGATCTCAAAACCAGCATTCAAACCTTAGTAACTCCTTAGGCTGCATCTGCGATTTTGTTGCATTTTTGGTGTGTTTTTGTTACTCTGAGCTCTAAGTGCCAACTACACTGCCAACTGCCAATTACACCCGGACTATTTCAGGAATTAGCAGTCTGGTTGCTATCCTGCAGCAAATTCCAGAAAAGGGTTAATACAGAGGAAGTGACAAAATAACATTCTTAAGGTTAGCTCTATGCTAAACCGGTTAGTTGGCACAGTACTGTAGGCCAAAATCACTGATCCGTAAGACACCAGAAAAGCGCAGTCTGGCTTTACATTTGTCCAACAGCAAAATGTACTATTCCATTCCAGCCACATCAATATGTCACCAGAGCTGCCCTTACAAACTAATTCACTATTCTAGCACACAGAGATAGGTCTAGAGCCGCCAACCCCTTCTATCATATTTTTATGCACTAAGGCAAACCCTTTACTCAACAGTATTTAAAAAAGTTATTACAACTATTATTATTTTAAGCCACATACTAAACCTCTTATTTTATTTTTTCATATTAACAATTGTTAAAGCCAAATTCCACTTTGTGGAATTTGGAAAGTCTGTATAGACTGTAAAGTCTGTATGGAGCTTCCATGAGGCATATTGAGGAATGGAGAGGCAGTAAAATATTAAAAAAAAAAAAAACTTTCCAAGATTCCTAGATTTCAAAGTTGGATCACGTTACATCAGGCAGCACCGATCAATTGTGATACCAAATTGGATTCTGCACTGGTTCATTTACCACTGGACCTAATACCAGAAAGCAAGTGAATCCCTGACAGCTGTCTACAAAAGGATAACTCCTTATCTTGTGCCCCATAGCACAACCCCAAAAGGTTAGTTCGTTAGAAATAATTCTCTGCCTAAAATCTTCTTTTTTTCCAACCTATTCTACTGAAGAAGCACTATCTTTGGTGAGTGACATCACCAGCTATGCCCAACCACTCCATGCTTTTTGGCTGTACTGATGTCTGTAACAGATGTCAGTTCAAAGCTAGATTATTACTTCCACTAAAATGACGGTTGTCACCAAATATATAGGAAACCCTATAATGTACTGCTGGAGGATTCTAGTATATATAATGTATACAGGGTGTATTATTATTATTATTATTATTATTATTATTATTATTATTTGCATGCCATAGATGCAGCCCATGTGACTGCTAATAGCTCCTGCTGAGAACGGAAAACAGGTAAAGTGGCCTCCATCACATTTTTTAAAGGGACATTTCCATCAACATTTTTTTATCACATATTACCAGCCTATATGTGCATATCCTATGTAATTTTATTTATTTATTTTTAACAAAAAATAAGTAAGATGGCTTTCTGGATATCCTTTTTTAATATACACTTAAAAATATTTACTAAAAAATATCATATAAAAGTTACTGCAGATATTCTACTGTCTGCACTGGGTGTTAATTTAATTTGTTTGGACTTTTTGCATGGCTTGACTAGCTCAGTCAGGAGATTCAGACGGGGAAGGTAAATAATAAATTTAATTACAGCATCACATATTACACTAAGTGCAGTTCTCTTCTGTGGGCATCTTTATATAGGTCTATAAAGAGAACAACAGAGCTGTCATGCTGTCCTCCTACATGCAACATCTACTTTTATACTAGCAGATAACCAGGACTGCTACAATGTTTTTTGCCACCCCCCTTGACTCCGCACATTGACCATGCCCCTTGACACTGCCACAAGAAAAGTCACAGTGACTCTGACTCTCGCGCGCATAGCACCCTACCCGGCAGCACTGCAGCTTAGGAGAGTCAGACTGCACTGGCGCTTCTACACATCAAGTGCAGCGCAGTCTGAGTGTGCCGCGGAGGAGTCGCACCTATCAACTAGGGCTGCAGCTAACGATTATTTGAATAATCGATTAGTTGATGATAATTTCATCGATTAAGCAGGAAAAACAGTAAAATGACAAAAAAGGGGTTTATATAATTTTAGTTGAAAAATTATGTACAAGGGCCATATTTAAACAATTTTAGGAGTTACATAATTAGAAAAATTTTGCATTAGAATGTAAAAAAGACAACATGTCCACATTTCCTGTTGCAGAGTTAAAGGGAGATCTGTGGGTGACACTGTTATGGGGGATCTGTGAATGACACTTATGGGGGGATCTGTGGATAACACTTATGGAGGGGGATCTGTGGATGGCACTGTTATGGAGGGAGATCTGTGGATGACACTTATGGGGGGATCTGTGGATTACACTGTTATGGGGGATCTATGGATTACACTGTTATGTGGGGGATCTGTGGATGACACTGTTATGGGGATCTGTGGATGACACACTGTTATGGGGATCTGTGGATGACACACTGTTATGGGAGATCTGTGGATGGCACTGTTATGGGGGGATCTGTGGATGACACTGTTATGGAGGATCTGTGGATGACACTGTTATGGGGGATGTGTGGATGACACTGTTATGTGGGATCTGTGGATGACACTGTTATGTGGGATCTGTGGATGACACTGTTATGGGGGATCAGTGGATGACACTGTTATGGGGGGATCTGTGGATGACACTGTTATGGAGGATCTGTGGATGACACTGTTATGTGGGATCTGTGGATTACACTGCTATGGGGGATCTGTGGATGACACTGTTATGGGGGATCTGTGGATGGCATTGTTATGGGGGATCTGTGGATAACACTGTCATGGGGGATCTGTGAATGACACTGTTATGAGGGATCTGTGGATGACAATGTTATGGAGGGGGATCTGTGAATTACATTTATAGGGGGATCTGTAGATGACATTGTTATAGGGAGGGGGATCTGTGGATGACACATACCGTATATAGCATCTTATGCTATATGTGTCATCCACATATCCACCCCATGATAGTGTCATCCACAGATCCCCCTCCCTATAACAATATCCTCCACAGATCCCCCTCCCCGCCGCTCACAGGAGTATACAATTATAACCTGAAATCTGTATCCTGATTCCTGCAGTAAATCAGCACTCATCTCTTTACTACTTTACACTCAGCTCCGGTAACAGGCAGTGCGGGCAGCGACACTCACTCACTGACGTCACGCGCCTGCACTGCCTAGTGGGAGGAGCAGGCGTGTGATGTCAGTGAGCACCTGCGCAGGAGAGTCAGAGCGTGCCGCTGTGACTTCTATTGTGGCCAGAGCGGCGCCCCCAGCAAGAGGGCGCTCTACGCGGTGGACCACCTTGCTTATGGGTGGCTCCGGCCCTGCAGATAACATAGACATTGCAGCAGCAGTAAAATAGATACAGGTAAATCCTATCTATTAAGAGTTAGGGTTGGGGTTAGGTTTATATCTGTGCTAATTCCTACAAAAGGTCAGTATTTTGTATTTCATTTTCAGTGGTGCTATAGTACTGCAGAAATGAAAAAAGATAAAAAGCTAATTTTATAAAAAAAAATTCTATGAATATTGAGTTAAAAAAATACCAATTTTGGACAGAAGCGTCCCTTTAATGGATGATACACCACTGTGCATAGATTTCTTCCCCACAACTCTACACAGTAAGATAAAGGGTAGAGTTGAGAGAACACCTGGATGATCGGGTTAGAGAAGTTCAGCCGAACTTCCTGAAAATGTTCGGCTTCGGGATCCGAACTCAACCCGAACTTCATCCCGAACCCCATTGAAGTCAATGGGGACCCGAACTTTTGGACACTAAAAAGGCTGTAAAATAGTCCAGGAAAGGGCTAGAGGGCTGCAAAAGGCAGCAAATTGTAGGTAAATCCCCTGCAACCAAATGTGGATAGGGAAATTAATTAAAATAAAATAAATAAAAATGAAGCAATATCAATTGGAGAGAGGTCCCATAGCAGAGAATCAGGCTTTAAGTCACCCACCAATGGAGAAGGCCACTTTCATTTATTTAGGCCCCAGCACCCAGACAGAGGACAGAGGTCGCATAGCAGAGAATCAAGCATCATGTCACCCACCAATGAAGAAGGCCACTTTTAGATAATTAGGCCCCTGGCACCCAGACGGAGGAGAGAGGTCGCATAGCAGAGAATCAGGCTTCATGTCACCCAGCAATAGAGAAGGCCACTTCCAGATATTTAGCCCACGGCACCCAGACAGAGGACAGAAGTCGCATAGCAGAGAATCAGGCTTCATGTCACCCACCACTGGAACAGGCCACTTTCGAATAATTAGGCCCCTGGAACCTAGACAGAGGAGAGGTTCATTCAACTTTTGGTTGCACCGCAATATAATGGTAACATTTAAAAAAGAGGATTCAATAAAGAAGTGCCCCGGAGTACAAGAATATATGGTTGAGGGGGAGGCAGTTATAAATGTCAATTCTGCACAAGGGATGGACAGGTCCTGTGGGATCCATGCCTGGTTCATTTTTATGAACGTCAGCTTGTCCACGTTGGCTGTTGACAGGCGGCTGCATTTGTCAGTAATGACGCCCCCTGCCATGCTGAATACACGTTCAGACAAAACGCTGGCCGCCGGGCAGGCCAGCACCTCCAAGGCATAAAAGGCTAGCTCTGGCCACGTGGACAATTTGGAGACCCAGAAGTTGAATGGGGCCGAACCATCAGTCAGTGCGTGGAGGGGTGTGCACACGTACTGTTTCACCATGTTAGTGAAAAGCTGCCTCCTGCTAACACGTTCCGTGTCAGATGGTGGTGCAGTTAGCTGTGGGGTGGTGACAAAACATTCAACATTTCTGCCATGCTAACCCTGCCCTCAGAGGCGCTGGCCATGACACAGCTGCGTTGGCGACCTCTTGCCTTCGACTTGGGCTTCCACTTGTTCCGCTGTGACATTTGGGAATTCTCTCAGTAGCGCGTCTACCAACGTGCGCAAGTACTCGCGCATCTTCCTATCGTGCTCCAGTGCAGGAAGTAAGGTGGGCACATTGTCTTTGTACCGGGGATCCAGCAGGGTGGCAATCCAATAGTCCGCACACGTTAAAATGTGGGCAACTCTGCTGTCGTTGCGCAGGCACTGCAGCATGTAGTCACTCATGTGTGCCAGGCTCCCCAGAGGTAAGGACAAGTTGTCCTCTGTGGGAGGTGTATCGTCATCGTCCTCCGTATCCCCCCAGCCACGCACCAGTGATGGGCCTGAACTGTGTTGGGTGCCACCCCGCTGTGAACCTGCTTCATCCTCATCCTCCTCCACCTCCTCCTCATCCTCCTCGTCCTCCAGTAGTGGGCCCTGGCTGGCCACATTTGTACCTGGCGTCTGCTGTTGCAAAAAACCTCCCTCTGAGCCACTTCTAACAGACTGGCCTGAAAGTGCTAAAAATGACCCCTCATCCTCCTCCTTCTCCTGGGCCACCTCCTCTTCTATCATCGCCCTAAGTGTTTTCTCAAGGAAACATAGAAGTGGTATTGTAATGCTGATAACGGTGTCATCGCGGAGAAACATTGAAGTAGTCCAGCAGAAATGTATGTAGCTGTGTCTTCTTTATTAAGGTGAAATTCTTACAAAAGGCAGCGCAGTATTCACAACAGGATTCACAACGTCAACGCGTTTCGAACAGAGTTCTTATTCATGACTAAGAACTCTGTTCGAAACGCTTTGACGTTGTGAATCCTGTTGTGAATACTGCGCTGCCTTTTGTAAGAATTTCACCTTAATAAAGAAGACACAGCTACATACATTTCTGCTGGACTACTTCAATGTTTCTCTCTGACAACCTTGGGCTACTTACCACAAAGTCCGTGCAGGAGGGATCCCAGAAGGGAACAGATCAAGCAGGTGAGCTGGACATCACATTTTTCTAAACGGTGTCATTGCCACTGGCCATGTTGGTGGAGTTCTCGAAACAGCGCAACAGGGCACACAGGTCTCGCATGGAGGCCCAGTCATTGGTGGTGAAGTGGTGCTGTTCTGCAGTGCGACTGACGCGTGCGTGCTGCAGCTGGAACTCCACTATGGCCTGTTGCTGCTCGCACAGTCTCTCCAGCATGTGCAAGGTGGAGTTCCACCGGGTGGGCACGTCACATATGAGGCGGTGAGCGGGAAGGCCGAAGCTCCGCTGTACTGCAGACAGGCAAGCAGCGGCAGGATGTGAACACCAGAAGCGCGCACAGACGGCCCGCACTTCATGCAGAAGCTCTGACATGTCGGGGTAGTTGTAAATGAACTTCTGCACCACCAAATTCAGCACATGCGCCAGGCAAGGGATGTGCGTCAAACCGGCTAGTCCCAGAGCTGCGACGAGATTTCGCCCATAATCGCACACCACCAGGCTGGGCTTGAGGCCCACCGGCAGAAACCACTTGTCGATCTGTTGTTCAATACCCCGCCACAACTCCTGCGTGGTGTGGGGCTTGTCACCCAAACATATGAGTTTCAGAACGGCCTGCTGACGTTTACCGCGGTCTGTGCTGAAGTTGGTGGTGAAGGTGTGTGGCTGACTGGATGAGCAGGTGGAAGCAGAGGAGGAGGAAGCCAAGTAGGAGGAGGAGGCTACAGGAGGCAAAGAATGATGCCCTGTGATCCTTGGCGGCGGAAGTACGTGCGCCAAAGAACTCTTGCGCAGTGCACACTTGATTTTATCGGATACTTGTTTGTGCAGGGAAGGCACGGCTCTCTTGGAGAAGTTGTGGCGGCTGGGAAGAACATACTGTGGGACAGCCATCGCCATCAGCTGTTTGAAGCTGTCTGTGTCCACCAGCCTTAATGAAAGCATTTCAAAGGCCAGTAGTTTAGAAATGCTGTCATTCAGGCCCAGGGTTCGAGGGTGGCTAAGTGGGAATTTACGCTTTCTCTCCAAGGTTTGTGAGATGGAGAGCTGAACGCTGCCGTGTGACATGGTGGAGATGCTTGGTGACGGAGATGGTGGTGTTGGTGGCACATCCTCTGTTTGGTGGGCGGCAAGTGCCAACATTCCTCCCGAGGCGGAGTAAGAGGCAGCAGCAGAGGAGGGAGCAGGGGGAGCCTGAGTGAGTTCCTTGTTTTCAAAGTGTTTACTCCACTGCAGTTCATACTTTGCATGTAGATGCCTGGTCATGCAGGTTGTGCTAAGTTTCAGAACGTTAATGCCTCGCTTCAGGCTCTGATGGCACAGCGTGCAAACCTCTCCGGTCTTGTCGTCAGCACATTGTTTAAAGAAGTGCCATGGCAGGGAACTCTTTGAAGATGCGTTTGGGGTGTTCGGTCCCTGGTGGCCGTGGACAGTAGCAGGCGAACTCTCTTGGCGGCGGCTGTTCTGCTTTTGCCCCCTGCTCCCTCCTTTGCTACGCTGTTGGCTCGGTCTCACCACTGCCTCTTACTCTGAACTATGAAAGTCAGTGGCACAACCTTTATTCCATGTGGGGTGTAGGACCTCATCGTCCCCTGCATCGTCTTCCACACAGTCTTCCTCCCTGACCTCCTGTTCGGTCTGCACACTGCAAAAAGACGCAGCAGTTGGCACCTGTGTTTCGTCATCATCAGAGACGTACAGACTCCGATGAGGTGGTATTCCCATGTCCTCTTCATCAGGAAACATAAGTGGTTGTGCATCAGTGCATTCTATGTCTTACACAAACTGGGGAAGGGCTAGGTGGATTCCCTTGGGAAACCCTGCCAGCAGAGTCTTCAAACAGCATAAGAGACTGCTGCATAACTTGAGGCTCTGACAGTTTCCCTGATATGCATGGTGGTGATGTGACAGACTGATGGGCTTGGTTTTCAGGTGCCACCTGTTCGCTTTCTGCAGAAGACTGGGTGAAAGATAATGTTGTGAACATGCTGGATCCACTGTCGGCCACCCAATTGACTAGCGCCTGTACCTGCTCAGGCCTTACCATCCTTAGAACGGCATTGGGCCCCACCAAATATCGCTGTAAATTCTGGCGGGTACTGGAACCTGAGGTAGTTGGTTCACTAGGACGTGTGGCTGTGGCAGAATGGCCACGTGCTCTCCTAGAACCAGATGGTCCACTAACACCTGCACGACCACGCCCGCGTCCCTTACTAGATGTTTTCCTCATTATTACCGTTCACCAAGCACCACAATAAGAAAAAAAATATTTGGCCCAATGTATTGATTTCAAATTCAGGCCATATTTTACAGGCACCTAACACTATCTGTCTAGTTATTTATGTAGCGTATTACACTAATCCAGGCACAGCAGTAACCACTGATTTAGGGGAATATAAATTGTAGGCCTAGTATTTAGGCCCTGGATGAAAGGTATCCTTTTATGGACAGCTTTACACTTGGAGATGCACAGTAGTAGGGATGTCTCGAACTATTCGCCGGCGAACAGTTCCCGAAGAACATAGCTTGTTCGCGTTCGCCGCGGCAGGCGAACATATGCGATGTTCGGTCCGCCCCCTATATATCATCATTGAGCAAACTTTGACCCTGTACCTCACAGTTAGCAGACACATTCCAGCCAATCAGCACCCTCCCTCCCACACCTTACCACCTCCTATAAAAAGGGCAGGCATTTTAGATTCAGTCTGAAGCTGCATGTTTGTGAGAGCAGGAAGACTGCAGCTGTTGCTATGCAGATGATTCTGAATTCATAGGGAAAGCGTTAGCTAGGCCAGTGTTCTGTGTCCACAGACTCATCTGCTGTAAGGACAGCGTCACAGCACCCCAAAAAGCCCTTTTTAGGGCTGCTACTTTAGTCTGCTTTTATTTATTTTTTCTCCATATATATATTGCAGTTGCCTGGCCTGCCCGTGTATGAGTAGCTGCAGGCCCACAGACTGTAGTGAGCCCACTTCCAGTGCCTATCATTCATACTGTGTGGCACAGGACTTTGCATCAAATTACCCTTTAATCTAAGGTTAGTTGCCTGCCAGTGTGTGTCAGGCTGACTTCCACTGACTGTAGTGTACCCACTGCCAGTGCCCACCACTCATACCGGGTGGCACAGTAGCTTGCCGATAAATAAGACATTTAATTTTTACCCTTTAATCTAAGGTTAGTTGCCTGCCAGTGTGTGTCAGGCCCACTTCCACTGACTGTAGTGTGCCCACTGCCAGTGCCCACCAATCATACCGGGTGGCACAGTACCTTGCACGCATAGTACCACTAATAAAAAATGACAGGCAGAGGCAGGCCACCCCGCAGGGGCAGTCGTGGTGCTGTGATTTCCTTTGAAGCGGTTGATGATGACGATGTGTTCGTGGATGTCATGTGGGTGCCCGCTCGAAGAGAAGAAGAACAGGGGGAAAGTTCAGATGGGGAGACAGAGAGGAGGAGGAGACGAGTTGGAAGCAGGGGAAGGTCGTCGCAAGGAGCTAGTGGCACAGTCAGACAGCATGTATCGGCACCCGGGGTTAGCCAGACAGCACGCAAATCAATGCATGCTGTTGCCACCACCAGAATGCCATCATTGCAAAGCTCAGCAGTGTGGCATTTTTTTTGTGTGTCTGCCTCTGATAACAGTGATGCCATTTGCAACCTGTGCCAAAAGAAACCGAGTTGTGGGAAGTCCAACAGCCACCTAGATACAACTGCTTTCCAAAGGCACATGATCTCACATCACAAACGCCTATGGGATCAACACATGAGTACAAGCAGCACACAAACTCAAAGCCACCATCCTCCTCCTGGTCCAGCATCTTCAGCCACGTCAACCACTGCTGTCCTCCCTGCCCCCTCTCAACCACCCGCCACTCCGCCTCTCACCTTCAGCAGTTCCTGCTCATCTGCCCACAGTCAGGTGTCTGTCAAGGAAATGTTTGAGCGTAAGAAGCCAATGTCACAGAGTCACCCCCTTGCCTTGTCATGAGTGTGTCAACTATTGACAACAACTCTTTGCAGTTGTTTGCGGTGCGTTAAAAGGGGAGTTCGGTCTGTCAGAGTTTGGTCTGTCACTGTGAAGCGGGCATTACAACATCATACCTGATCGTATACACACACTGGATGTTTTAAAGCACGTTATTCCAAACAATTTAGGAATGTTAGAGGAGTTATGCCCTTTATGGATTAAAACCCGACTCTGCGTCAACTACGTAATTTTCCATGGGAGATTTGCCATGGATCACCCTCCGGCATGCCACAGTCCAGGTGTAAGTCCCCTTGACACAACTTTTCCATCACTATTGTGGCCAGAAAGAGTCCCTGTGGGTTTTAAAATTCGCCTGCCTATTGAAGTCTATGGCGGTTCGCCCATTCGCGAACATTTGCGGTAGTCCGCGTTCGCCGTTCGCGAACTGAAAATTTTCTGTTCGCGACATCACTACACAGTAGCGTGTGAAAAAATATGTCGGATTATGCCTTCAGCAATTGTATTTTAACACTTTGTGTAATATACCCTTTAACGGACAGAAATACACTTGGAAATGCAGGGTAGCGTGTGAAGTTATTGAGGTTGTCTCAGCACTTGTATATACACCTTGAGTGCAATATACCCTTTTACGGACAGAAATACACTTTAAGATGCACAATAGTGTGTGCAGATTTACAGGATTATGCTTTCAGCAATTGTAATGTAACACTTTTTGTAATATAACCTTTTACGGAAAGAAATATACTTGGAGATGCACGCTGAGTGTAATATACCCTTTTACGGACAGATTAACACTTGGCCTGCAACAGCTGGAGCACCAGATTAAGGGTATTGCTATATTGGTAAGTGAGATTCACCCCAGAACAAAATCTATGCTTTCATTGATACTATTAAACTTGTCCAGTCACAGCTGGAACACCAGATTTACGGTATTGCTATTTTGGCAATTGAATTTGACCCCAGAACAAAATCTATCCTTTGACGGATACTATTGAACTTGTTCAGTCACAGCTAGAACACCAGATTCAGGGTATTGCTCTTTTGGCAATTAAATTTTACCCCAGGAAATAATATATCCTGTGACGGACACTTTTAAACTTGGCCAGCCACAGCTGAAACCACAGATTTATGGTATTGCTATTTTGGCAATTGAATTTCACCCCAGAAAAATAAATATCCTTTGCCGGACAGTACTAAACTTGTCCACCCACAGCTGCAACACCAGATTTACTGTATTTCTATTTTTGCAACTGGATTTCACCCCAGAAAATAATATATCCTTTGACGGACACTAGGGAAATTGTCCAGTCACAGCTGGAACACCAGATTCAGGGTGTTGATATTTTGGCAATTAAATTTCACCACAGAAAAAAATATACCCTTTTACGGACAGATTTAAACTAGACCTGCAACAGCTGAAACACCAGATTCAGGGTATTGCTATTTTGGCAATTAAATTTCACCCCAGAAAAAAAATATATACCCTTTTACGGTCAGATTTAAACTAGGCCTGCAACAGCTGGAACACGAGATTTACTGTATTTCTATTTTTGCTACTGACTTTCACCCCAGAAAATAATATATCCTTTGACGAACACTAGGGAAATTGTCCAATCACAGCTGAAACACTAGATTCAGGGTATTGCTATTTTGGCAATTGAATTTGACCCCAGAACAAAATCTATCCTTTGACGGATACTATTGAACTTGTTCAGTCACAGCTAGAACACCAGATTCAGGGTATTGCTCTTTTGGCAATTAAATTTTACCCCAGGAAATAATATATCCTGTGACGGACACTTTTAAACTTGGCCAGCCACAGCTGGAACCACAGATTTATGGTATTGCTATTTTTGCCACTGTATTTCACCCCAGAAAATAATATATCCTTTGACGGACACTAGGAAAATTGTCCAGCCACTGCTGGGACACCAGATTTACGGTATTGCTATTTTTTAAACTGAATTTCACCGCGTAAAATAATATATCCTATGACGGAAACTATTAAACTTTTCCAGTCACAGCTGGAACACCAGATTTACTGTATTTCTATTTTGGCAACTGAATTTCACCCCAGAAAATTATAAATCCTTTGCCCGACACTATTAAACTTGTCCAATCACAGCTGGAACACCAGATTTACGGCATTTCAATTTTTGCAACTGAATTTCACCGCAGAAAATAATATATCCTATGACGGACACTATGAAACTTGCCCAGTTACAGCTGGAACACCAGATTTACGGTATTGCTATTTTGGCAATTTAATTTCTCCCCAGAAAATTATCTATCCTTTGCTGGACACTATTAAACTTGGCCAGCCACTGCTGGGACACCAGATTTACAGTATTGCTATTTTGGTTATTGAATTTCACCACAGAACAAAATATATCCATTGCCAGACACTAATAAACTTTGCCAGCCACTGCTGTGACACCAGATTTAGTGGATTGCTATTTTGCCAATTTTGGCAATTTAATTTCTCCACAGAAAAAAATCTATCCTTTGCCAGACAGTATTACACTTGGCTAGCCACAGCTGGAACACCAGATTTAGGGGATTGCTATTTTGGCAATTGAATTTAACCCCTTAATAAAATATAGAAATTTCTATCCTGAGTTTCTAGGGGTGACAATAAGCTCAGCCAAGCCCCTGATGTAGGATATAGTAAAAAAAAAAACACCCTAATATTGATGGATTGATGGACTTGGTGGCAGCTTGTGCTGGTGCATCACAAGACACAAAATGGCCGCCGATCAAAGTGACAGAAAAACGTTCTGTGCAGCCTAAAAACCAGTGAGCAATTAACTACCAGAAGTTGAATGATTTTGCAGAATTTTCCCTCCCTAATCTCGCCATCACAGAAGCTGCATCCTCTCCCTACACTAATCAGAGCAGAGTGACGTGCGGCGCTACGTGACTCCAGCTTAAATAGAGGCTGGGTCACATGCTGCACTTGGCTAATCACAGCCATGCCATTAGTAGGCATGGCTGTGATGGCTTCTTAGGGCAAGTAAAACACTAGCTGATTGGCTGCTGTGCAGTCCTTCAGAAAGCGGGTAGAAATCGCCGAACAATGGACCCGAACTTTTTTGAAAATATTTGGGTCTGGGTTCATGTCCCGAACACCCCAAAATTCGGTACGAACCCGAACTATCCAGTTCGGGTTCGCTCATCCCTATTGAAGGGATGTTCCGAGGATTAAGGAAATTAAGTTTCTGAAAATACTTAAATATTACTTTATTATAAATATATTACTAAATACTTTTCATTAGTTATAATAGCTCCTTTTGACTAGGGAACAATTATTAGGAGAAAAATAATGGCTGCCGTCCTATTAGTACACACAAAACCTGTCCTTATCACACAAGAGGAAAGTTACTTCAGATTGCTGAGGAAAAGAGCTGCCTCATCCTCCTCAGTCCTGGAGACTTTATTCTGAGCACAGACAGTGCAGGTAGAAAGATAATCATGCAAATCCTTAGACAGAGTGGGCCCCCAGTAGTGGCGAGACAAAAGTTCTGTGGTCTTGCGGATCCCCGTGTGACCAGCCAACCAGGACGGATGTCTTTTACCAGGACAGTAGCCACTGTGATCAAGCGACCAGGATCTACAATGTACTGGGGCCCCTCCTGCTGGTCAGAGAAATCAAATGACCAAGACAGAGCATCCGTCTTGATGTTCTTCTTGGCCGGGCGAAAGTGAAGCTCAAAATCAAGACGGGAAAAAAAGAAAGTGCCCATCTGGCTTGGCGAGGGTTCAGATGCTGGGAAGTCTGCAGATATGTAAGGTTCTTGTGGTCAGTGAAGATTATCACTGGATGCTGGGCTCCCTCTAATACATAATGCCACTCCAAGGCAAGTTTTATGGCCAGAAGCTCTCTTTCTCCTATACAGTAATTCCTCTTAGCAGGGGAGAAGAGTTTGGAAAAAAATCCACATGTAAACATCTTGAGGAGGCGTCCACTTCTAAAAATAATTGGCAGGAGACTTCGGGATGACGCAAAACAGGTGCAGAAGCAAAGGACTTCTTTAATTGGACGAAGATGACCTCCGCCTCAAGAGTCCAGACTCTGGCATTCACCGCTTTCTTAGTAAGAGCGGAGATTGGAGATTTAAGAGATGGAAAATTCATATGAACTGACGATAGAAATTAGCAAATCCAAGGAAGCGCTGTATAGCACAAAGACCCTGTGGTCCATAACTGCATTCAATTTTTCAGGATCCATCTGCAGCCCTGCATCCGATATAATGTATCCGAGGAACGGTACGGTAGATTTTTCAAAGATGCATGTCTCGAGTTTGTAAAACTAAACGTACATGCTTCAGGTGAGTGGTCAAATCTAGAGAATAGATCAGTATATCGTCCAGGTACACTATTACGCAGGCATAGAGCAGGTCCCAGAAGGTATCGTTTACCAACTCCTGAAATACCGCGGGAGCATTTCATAGACCAAAGGGTATGACGAGATACTCATAGTGTTCATCACGAGTGTTGAAAGCAGTCTTCCACTCATCGCCCATTTCTGCACAAAGAAGAACCAGGCACTGGCTGGTGAAGTAGATTTCCGGATAAACCCCCTCTCGAGATTCTCCTTGATTTAATCAGACATTGCTTGGGTCCCCTTGAAGTGAAAGTGGGTATACTCGACCACGAGGAGGAGTGGCACCAGACAGAAGGTCAATCGGACAATAGTATGGACGATCAAGGGGCAGGGTCTCGGCCTATTTTCTTACTGAAGACATCCACAAAACTGGCATACTGCGGCAGAAGTCCAGGCATGTCTACAGGTACAGTAGGCAGGGAAGCAGGTGGGACCTCAGATAAGCAGGTAGATTGGCAAGATGATTCCCAACGCAGAATCTGACCAGAGTGCCAGTCCAGAGCTGGAGTGTGCTGACTTAGCCAGGGAAGACCAAGGACACATAGCAGCACATAGAAGGAGATCATCTCAGAATGCAGAACCCCTATTTACAACTTAAGGGGCATCGTAACAGAAAGCACAGGATCCGGAAGTGGCAGTCCATTTACGGAAGCCACTGACAGAGGCCTTTATAGATGGTTGGTAGGAAGCCGGTACTGATGGACCATAGCTTGCTAAATTAAGTTACCAGCTGGCCCAGAGTCCAAGAATGCAGGCACAGACAGTGTGACTCCCTTGTGAGAGATAGATACCGGAACTGAAAATTTCGGAGAGGACTTCTCCTTGTGTTCGACCACCTCTCCAACTGATCCTAGACACTGGCGTTTCCTGGCTTCTGCGGACAATTAAGCACAAAGTGGGCCTTGCCTCCACAATACAGACACATGTTCTCTGCTTTGCGGTGTAAACATTCCTGGTCAGACAATTGAAGGCACTCTATTTTCATGGGCTATTCAGATAGGGTGAACACTAGAAAATAAAATGGCTTCTGGAAGGATGGAGCCAAGCGAAGAGGTCCTCTTTTTCATGCGACCCTCTTAAGATGTTACCGGAAACGCATATCTATCCTTGCGGCCAAGGTGATCAGGTCATTCAGAGTAGACAGACGGTCGCAACCAGCTAATTCATCCTTAATCCAGTCAGAAAGGCCCTCCCAGAACACCGCCAGTTGAACCTCGTTGTTCCATGCAAGTTCGGCAGCCAGGGTACGAAACTGGATGGCGTACTGAGCCACAGACAAGGAACCCTGTCGTAGACGCAGCAGTGTTGATGCAGCAGAGGACGTGCGGCCGGGCTCTTCAAAGACCAGCTTGAAGGTAGCCAGGAAAGACTGCAGATTAGTGGCCTATGGACCTCTATGTTACCAAACAGGATTTGCCCAAGCAAGGGACTCATCAGACAGCAGGGACACAATGAAGGCAACCTTGGACCGCTCAGTGGGAAACTTCTGCCCATGCAACTCAAAGTGGATCAGGCACTGGTTCAGGAATCCATGACAGGTTTTTGGATCTCCACCAGAGGGATGGCAGAGGAAGTTGCACACCAGCGGCACATAAATCCGGATTCACCGGTGCAGGAATTGCAGGATTAGCAGCGACTGGCGACCCTGCAATAGCTGGAGAAGAGATGGCATCCAGACGAGCAGCAACATTTTGCATGAACTTCATCATGACGTCCTGACGTTCGCTCTGACATCTTACTTCATGTAATAATTCCTGAACGCCAGGCTTGGAGTGACCAGCGGGGTCCCTGGCCTCAGTGTACTGTCACGAACTAGTGGGTTTGAACACACTGTGCAATGTATCCTACCTCCTCTAAGGGCATTGTCTAAGTGAGCCCCTCGATTATTCACAGTACCCCTGATGGTGGTGATAGTCTTTCCCGAGGGGAACACCAGGTCGCTACCTCTTGAGGAGGATAGGCACACGAGGCAGCTGGTCCAGGCGGATAGATTACTGAGATAGGCACATGAAGTACAAGCAATGTCAGCAGGTGGGGTCGTTACTAGGAGCAACAGTGCAGGACCGAAGGAGGAGGCAGATGAGTAGTCAGACAGGCAAAAGGTCAGGGCAGGCGGCACACCACAGAAGAGTCAAGGACAAACAGGCAGCGATCAGACGGGTAACAGAATCCAGGAACATAAGTGATTTTTAGGAACTTAACAGGACACAAGGAAGTTGACACTGAGGCATCTGGGAAGGGGCTGAGTCAAATATATATGTGCGGGAGGGCTAGGATTGGTCAGCGAGCTCATATGATCTAACCCATAAAGCCCAGGAAGTGACGCAAGCCGGCCCTTAGGGAAGTGCTGCAAGAAACAAACAGCAAGCATGCTGTGGTCAGGGCTGAGAGGAAGCTGTGTAGTGGACTCCAGAACAATAGTAGCTACAGTAGCTACACAGACAGAGCCCAAGACTGGAGCAGTGAATGGGAAGCACCTGCCACAGATCATCGCTGAACACGGCGCCCGGTGGTAAGCAGGGGATCAGAGGCGCACAGCAGCCGCTGTTATGCTGGAGAACCCCTTTAATGCCCTTTAATGGGAAATTAACCTAAAGATCATAGGAAAGGTAATCACCAAATCCTCCTGTATCATGTACCATAGTTAGAGTTGTGTTAATTTTAACGAGTAATAAAGAGGTCAGGATGTCCCATCATTCCCTTATAAATCGGTAAGCAGGCAAGTCTCTCTTGCCATATACATAAACCTTATCCTAGAAAATGTGACTTTCTAGAAAATGTGACACATTGTACTTGAATATTTAATAGACAGTTCCTTATGAATCTGTAGAACCATGCTCACTGTTCCTCAGTGCCTGTAGGTATGTACGGCAGGGTATACAAGATGGCCATTGACTGCTAATCTGTGGTATCTCCTAGTCACACAGCTGCTGCATAAAAGGGACAAAGAAAAGTGAGTAATTGTTAGAATTATATAAATCCAGATACTCAGAATAAGGGCTCATTCACATTCACTTCATTCTGGGATTCATGTCCCCCACCTATGCTTTGGTTGAACATGATGGAATTATGTCTTTTTTTCAACCGTATTAAATATGTAACTATGTAACATGAGAGTGAAAAATGTTTTTGTATTGACCACCAAACGGCCATTTTCAGAACTAATAAAGTCCTATAGGGCCATTCACATGGCCATTTTTTAACCACCAGTGAATAACCATCATCAAAAAATAAGACATCCTATTTTTGGACACTTTCAGAAAGTCCCAATTTAAATTAACAGGCCCATTTGGATATTGGTACACTATGTAAAAAGGGGCCTTTCAGGGTTTTAAATAAAAAAATAAAATACCTCATCCACTTGCATGTGTAATGCCTCAGTACGGTAACATCACATGATCACACTGGGAGCATCAGGTCCAGCTACCTCCAGTGCAGAGTGCTCCCTCGCATGCAAGGCATTGGCTGGAAGGGGGGGGGGGGGTGGGGGTGGGAACGGAACGACAACAACTATAATTACTGAGGGCACAACGGTGGTAAATTATAGATATGTTATAGATATGGAGGGCACTGGGGGCCATTAATTATACTGGGGCACAAAGGCGGCTATTGCTTATATTGGGGGAAATAAGGGGGGCATTATGCATACTGAAGGCACTGTAGTGGTTGGGAGAAAAAAAAAAGAGTTATGAGATGTATCCATTTTTAACGGCTATTAAATACTGATGCAAAATGGATACAAAACAGCCATTAAAAATGGATAAACGGCCAATACGGCTCCATGCACATGACAGTGAAAAATAGACATGTGATGGATGTTTTTTTTAACAGCCATCACACATCTGTTTTAAGACCAATGGTAGTCTATGGAGTTATTCACATGGCAGTTTGACAGCCAGTGAATAATGGAGGTCAAAAGATAGAACATGTTCTATCTTGTCCATTTTTCAGTTAAATAGGTCCATTTTCAATGTTGGTTTCTCAGAAAGGCATCAGTGAAAAAAAAGTCTGTTAAAAATGGACAGTTCAATTGATTTTAAAGGGCAGTTTTTTTTCACTGTCGTGTGCATGTAGCCTAAGTGGATGCACACACTAAGGCCATATGCATACAATAGTTAAACAAAACAGCCATTAAAAATTGACACACTTTCAGTTTTTCATGGCCATTTTTCAACCATTTGTGCATTCTTTTTTGGCCGTCTGTCCGTTTTTAATGGCCGTTTTGCATCAGTTTTTCGTGGCCGTTAAAAAAGAATGAATATCATTGGATTTTTTAAATAACATCCCAATCCCTGCAATATACAGTAAATAATGTCCCCCATAGCACCCCCAGCAGTAATAATGTCCCCTAAAGTGGCCCCAGCAATAATAATGTCCCCATAGTGGCCATAATGTCCCCCATAGTGGCCCCAGCCATAAGAATGTCTCTTATATTGGCGGTAGCAGTAATAATATCCCCCATAGTGGCCCCTAAGGTAATAATGCCCCCCCCCCATAGTAACCATAATGTCCCCCATAGTAGTCCCAGCAGTAATAATGCCTCCATAGTGGTTCCCAGCAGTAATAATGTCCCCATAGTGACCATAATGTCCTCCATAGTGGTCCCCAGTTGTAACGATGTCTCTATAGTGGCCCCCAGCAGTAATAACGTCCCCCATAGTGGCCCGTAATGTCCCACATACTGTCCTAAGCATGATGACAACACAGAGTGCTCACAGCATCCTGTAGTGATGTCATCACGCTGAATGCAGGTCCTCTAGCAGGTCCTTCACAATCAAGAGAGGAGCAACTGCCTCTGAGCATGCAAGTGGATAAAGTGACTGATTTTGAATTGCTATTAAAAACTGCCCTATTAATTTCAATGTTCATGTGACCCACCCCAGTGTATACTCTTTGGATGCCCCAGAATCTGATTTGTCTCTATGGACAAGAAGTCAGTTTTTCTATTTATGCCTATCTATGGCTGACATCAATAAATTGATATCTAAGCTTTTTAAATAAAAAAGTATGTACACCATCATCTTTGCAAATGATGGTAACAAAAATATTTCTTCTACTTTAAGTTCAAGTATAAGATAAGCAGCTGTCTCGTAAAAGCAACATCCAGCTTTATAACCCCTGGAGTTCAGCTGACAGGAGGCTGTGCCTAGCTAGACATTAAAATGTATTGCAGCATTCAAATGTATATCTATGTAATGCATGGACTGTTCAAGTCAGAGCTCTCTGCTCTGGCTCAGTTCCTTGGGACGGATGAAAGTCACCAAATTATATTCTTGACTATTTCTGTCAGTCCCTGCAATCACTACACATTATATCATGGTTGCCTAGATCCACCTTCTTATGTGCGTATGCCACTAAAACCACATCAACAATCCAAAGCTTACCTACCACTAGAGCATCATATCCACTCTGTATCAGTAAAACATAGGTCTTTTACTACAATGGTGCTTGAAAGTTTGTGAACCTTTCAGAATTTTCAATATTCCTGCATAAATTTGACACAAACTATATCAGATTTACAGATTTGTGCCTGTTTTGCAGCATCTGGGCCAGGATGACTTGCCATGATTGATGGAACAATGAATTCTGAATTATACCATTAAATTCGAAAGCAAAATGTCAGATCTCAAGAGAACGTGGGTCATGCAGCAAGACAATGACCCCAAGCACATAAGCAGTTCTACCAAGTTCTACTAAATTCGAATAAACCAAATTTTGGAATGGCCAAGTCAAAGTCCTGAACTTTATCCGATAGTAATAATGTTGTGGAAGGACCTTTACGTGAGCAGTTCATGGGAGGAAATTCACCCTCATAACAGTGTTGTAATTGTTTTGTACTGAGGAGTAGGCTCAAATGTCAAATACACTAATCAACAATTACCGGAAATGTTTAGTTGCAGCTATAGCTGCACAAGGGAGGTCACATCAGGTACTGAAAACAAAGGTTCACATACTTTTGGCACTGACAGATATATGATATTGGATAATTTTCCTCCAATAAAAAATGGCCATGCTAATATTTTTGACTCGTTTTTTTGATTTGGTTGTCTTTATCTGCTTTTGGGTCAAATTTATGTTTACAAACTTTAAAACACCACTGTATTTGGAATGCGACTCTTTGCAACAAGTTTCAAAAGGATTCCCAAGCACTCTATTTCAACCAGTACCTAAAATGTGAATGTCCCTTTCTAATGTTTTGTTTAGCAAGTAAATAAAAAATTACGTAAGATGCAGATATGCAAATATATATATATATATATATATATATATATATATGTATATATATACACTGTATATATATACACTGTATGTATATATATATATATATATATATATATATATATAAACTCTGTGGAAATAAGTAGATAGAAATTGATTTATCTTGCTCCATTTAAACCTAACATGCTCCAGGAAGTGTAATATATTCAAGTTAACATTTTTTAAGACTAGCATGTCACTCACAGATGATGAAGATAAATATTAATAGTGTTATCATTTTTTGATTGACAGTGTACAAATTATTTTTTCTCAAACTATGAGCTGAAGAAAGTTATCTCTTTTCACAACTGTCTACATCTTTATTGCTGTTAAAGTGGTATTCTGGTAGGAAAAACTTGACTCCTATTGAAAGTATATGGTACAGTAAAAATCAGTATATAAGTATATATTGACCATATATTGTAATTACCATATTTTCCGCTATAAAAGGCACACTTTATAACCCCAAAACTGGGGGGAAGGGGGGATAATGGCAGTGCATCTTATAAAGCTATTATGGCCATATTACATGGCCGCACATCGCAGGTTGTGCTGCATAGGCATAGCAGCCTGCAATGTACCAGTGCTGTGTTGTAGACAGGGGTGCTATCAGGCTGGCAGTGCACGTCACTTACTCAGTCAGTCACGCTCCGCCCACTCCCATTATTGAAGTGGATGGAACCAGAGCGTAACTGACTGAGTGAGTGACATGCACTTCCGGCCTGCCCCCTGCTTTCATAGTGAGTACTGCTTATAGCTTAATGATTAGTTTAGCAAAGCAGCACCACTGCTAAGGGCTGAACTGAATAGTCTTTACACGTGATGGCTGCTCTGACCGGGCCCAATGTAATGGGATCAGATTCCCCCATAACAGTGCATCATCCGCAGATGCCCCATAATAGTGTGTCCTCCACAGATTTCTCATAACAGTGCATCATCTACAGATCCCCCAAAACAGTGCGTCATCCACACAGACCCCCATCAGTTCAAAACTCACCAAAAGCACACCATTTAGTTCAAAATATATATTTTTTATTTCCTCCTTTAAAAACCTAGATACATCTTATCAGCTGATGCGTCTTTTAAAGCGAAAAATACTATTGAATAGTTTCCCACACAATTGCTCAAAATACTGGCCCAAAATATTATGTCTATAGCTTGCTGCCTAGGATTACTATCTGTAGTTCAGCTTCAGAATATTGGTTGAGTATGCTGAGTTCCATCACAAGGTGTTATAGGATGCTGCAATTGGGAAGTAATGTGAATAGATTGCAATTTGTGATCACAAGAGGAAACGCAGAAGAGGGGAGACTTACACTTCTGGAGCCAGTGGGATACAGCGTAAGAGGGCAGGCTGGAATAAGTCAGCAATGCAAGAAGGGAAATGTAGAATGCTACCCGTATGAGTTTTTGTGAAGCCAAGAAAACTGTTGCTCCACCAAAGAGGACACAGGGAACAACAGTGTGATAAAAAAGTGAAAAATTACATCTTTTGCATGTGTGCATGTAATGTTCTACTGTTGTCCAACAGTATGTGTTATGCCCCTGTAATCTTTTTTCAAGTTTCTTATCTAAACACAGAATATTGCTTTAAACCAGAATTCTATAATTCTAAGAGATGAAAAGTAGTGATGAGCCGAATACCGGTTCGGCTTGAGCATTGCTGTGCTCGACACATGGCGGTACTCGGCCAAATACTACATGTGCTTGAGCGCCATGCTCGTTTCACGGATTGTAAGCGGCTAATGAAGGTGCAGGTAAGTACCTCCCTCATTGTAATGCCAGTAGCCATGTTGGCTGCTTGCATTACAGTGATTGGCTGGCTGGAAAGCGCCATCGGGTGCTATATAAGTAGATAGGAAGAGCAGAGCATAGGAAGGGAAAGACAGAGTAGTGAGCGAAATGTAACAGATTTTATCAGAAACAAGATTTGCAAAGACCCAAATGTCCTTTTAGGGGAACACTGTGTGTGTGTGCGTTTTACAGCAGCAATCAATTTAACTCTTGCAGTCTCAGGGACAGTGCTTCTGAAGGGACAGGGGAGAGAAGGGGGAGAGAGAAATTTGCTGTTTTTACTACCAAAAGCTTTTCAAAGACCACACAATGCCTTTTAATGACTACTGGGTGTGTTTCACAGCAGCAAGATATTTTTATTTTGTTCCTATTGGTGACATATAGTGTACATCATCTGCAGACTGTGTCTTTAATAATCTGGCTCACATCTAGTGACCATAGTGTGTGGCTTTGTTTAAAAAAAACATTACTACATCAGCAAACAGTGTCTGTAGCGCAAATTATCTGGGTCTAATAGTGTCCATATTCTGTGGATTTATGTGACATATACTGTCCAGCATCCCTATACAGTTTCTGTATTTCAAGTTACATTAGTCTGGGCATAATATACTGTCCAGATTCTGGAGGTTTATGTGACACATAGTGTCCGGCATCCGAAAACAGTTTCTATATTTAAAATTACATTAATCTGGGCATAATGTAGTGTTCATTCTGTAGGATTATGTGACATATACCATCCGGCATACGAAAAAAGTGTCTGTATTTCTTATTGCAATAATCTGGGTCTAATATAGTGTCCATATTCTGTGGTTTTATGAGACATATACTGTCCATCATCCAAAAAGAATGTCTGATGCGCAAATCTCAAGAATCTGGGCCTAATCTAGTGTCCACAGTGTGTGCCTCTCTGTGTCAAATACTGTACACATGTGAAAACAGTGTATTTTGGGGAAATGTAAATTATTTGTGAAACATTTAGTGTCCATAGTGTGTGGCTCACTGTGTCAAATAATGTACAACAGGTGAAAACAGTGTAATTTGAGGAAATGTACATTATTTATGTAAGATTTAGTGTGCACAGCGTGTGCCTCTCTGTGTCAAATACTGTACCACATATGAAAACAGTGTATTTTAAGGAAATGAACATTATTTGTGCAACATTTAGTGTTCACAGCGTGTGCCTCTCCGTGTCAAATACTGTACCACATGTGTCAAAACTGTATTTTGAGGAAATGTACATTATTTGTGCAATATTTAGTGTCCCCAGCATGTGACTCTCTATGTAAAATACTGTACCACAGGTGGAAACAGTGTATTTGGGGGAAATGTACATTATTTGTGCAACATTTAGTGTCCATAGTGTGTGGCTCACTGTGTCAAATAATGTACAACAGGTGAAAACAGTGTAATTTGAGGAAATGTACATTATTTATGTAAGATTTAGTGTGCACAGTGTGTGCCTCTTTGTGTCAAATACTGTACCACATGTGAAAACAGTGTATTTTAAGGAAATGAACATTATTTGTGCAACATTTAGTGTTCACAGCGTGTGCCTCTCCGTGTCAAATACTGTACCACGTGTCAAAACTGTATTTTGAGGAAATGTACATTATTTGTGCAATATTTAGTGTGCCCAGCATGTGACTCTCTATGTAAAATACTGTACCACAGGTGAAAACAGTGTATTTGGGGGAAATGTACATTATTTGTGCAACATTTAGTGTCCATAGTGTGTGGCTCACTGTGTCAAATACTGTACCACATGTGAAAACAGTGTATTTTGGTGAAATCTACTGTATTTGAGCAACATTTAGTGTCCACAGTGTGTTCCTCTCTGTGTCAAATATTGTACCACAGGTGAAAACAGTGTATTTTGGGGAAATTTACATTATTTTGCAACATTTAATGTCCACAGCGTGTGCCTCTATGTGTAAAATACTGTACCACAGTTTAAAAAAGTGTATTTTGGGGAAAAGTACATTATTTATGCAACATTTAGTGTCCATAGCGTTTGCCTCTCTTTGTCAAATACTGCACCACAGGTGAAAACAATGTATTTTGTGGAAATGTTCATTATTTGAGCAACATTCAGTGTCCATAGCATGTGGCTCAATGTGTCAAATACTGTACCACATGTGAAAACAGTGTACTTTGTGGAAATGTACAATGTTTGTGATACATTTAGTGTCCATAGTGTTTGGCTCTCTGTGTCAAATACTGTACCATATGTGAAAACTGTGTATTTTGGGAAAATGTACATTATTTGTGCAACATTTAGTGTCCACAGCGTGTGCCTCTCCGTGTCAAATACTGTACGACAGATGAAAACAGTGTATTTTGGGAAAATGTACATTATTTGTGCAGCATTTAATGTACATAGCATGTGGCTCACTTTGTCAAATACTGTACCACATGTGAAAACAATGTGTTTTATGGAAATGTACATTATTTATGTAAGATTTAGTGTGCACAACGTGTGCCTCTCTGTGTCAAATACTGTACCACATGTGAAAACAGTGTATTTTGAGGAAATGAACATTATTTGTGCAACATTTAGTGTTCACAGCGTGTGCCTCTCCGTGTCAAATACTGTACCACATGTGTCAAAACTGTATTTTGAGGAAATGTACATTATTTGTGCAATATTTAGTGTGCCCAGCATGTGACTCTCTATGTAAAATACTGTACCACAGGTGAAAACAGTGTATTTGGGGGAAATGTACATTATTTGTGCAACATTTAGTGTCCATAGTGTGTGGCTCACTGTGTCAAATACTGTACCACATGTAAAAACAGTGTATTTTGGTGAAATCTACTGTATTTGAGCAACATTTAGTGTCCACAGTGTGTTCCTCTCTGTGTCAAATATTGTACCACAGGTGAAAACAGTGTATTTTGGGGAAATTAACATTATTTGTGCAACATTTAGTGTACACAGCGTGTGCCTCTCTGTGTCAAATACTATACCACAGGTGAAAAGAGTGTTTTTGGTGAAATGTACTGTATTTGAGCAACGTTTATTTTCCACAGTGGGTTCCTCTATGTGTCAAATATTGTACCACAGGTGAAAATAGTGTATTTTTGGGAAATGTACATTATTTGTGAAACATTTAGTGTCCATAGCGTGTGCCTCACTGTGTCAAAACTGTACCACAGGTGAAAACAGTGTATTTTGGGGGAAATTAACATTATTTATGCAACATTTAGTGTCCATAGCGTGTGCCTCTGTGTGTCAAATACTGTACCACAGGTGAAAACAATGTATTTTGGGGAAATTAACATTATTTATGTAACATTTAGTGTCCATAGTGTGTGCCTCTGTGTGTCAAATACTGTACCACATGTGAAAACAGTGTATTTTGGGGAAATGTAGATTATTTGTGCAACATCTAGTTTGTGTGCATTTTATACATATGACTGAAATATACTGTACTTTATCCGAAGATGGTGTATGCTACGCTGTGACATTTTCAGGGCTTACATCTCCTGTGTAAAGTGTGCGCATCCAAAATACCTGTTTTAATTTATTGGCGCTTACATTTACAAATCCTACGCTACTGTTCGTGTGACATACTTTTAAGCATATATAACATTTAATATTAAAAATGCGGCCAGTAAGGGATGTGCAATTGGCTGTAATGCTGATGGTGCATGCAGAGGCCGTGGCCCTGAGCGCAATGAGTAAAAGAATGTAGCTGAGTGCCCACGGGTGCGCTAACCCTCTAAAACAGTGATGTCAATGGTGAACCTTTTAGAGACTGAGTGCCGAAACTGCAACTCAAAACCCACTTATTTATCACAAAGTGCCCACATGGTCATTTACCCTAAATACTATAGTCCAATATAGTATATCTTCCATGTTCCTTATCATTTAGCTATAACTGTAGAGTGCAAGTTGTAGGGCACAGAGGGATCATTGAAGACGCTGACACCATCTGCTATGTACTCCTTCACCATCTTCCCCATTTATTTCCATCCTTGTGACACTAGGACACACATCAAGTTGAGGGTGCTGGTGGGGTGTCATGAAACTGTCCTAGGCCTTGGAGAGTGTTCCCCTCATCTTCCCTCCTGGGTTGCCCAAGGAACTACATACTCTGCCGCCAACGTTGTCAGATGGAAATTTATTGAGCAGTTTTTAAAGAAAGACCTTCTGGTATTGCACCATTTGTTAGTCCTCTCCACCACAGGAATTAGAAATGAGAATTTCTCTTTGTAGCGGGGGTCGAGAAGGGTGAACTGAACAACCAGTAAACGCTGTTGAGCAAAATGCGTAGAATGCGAGGGTCAGAAGGAAAGGCAGCATGACATAAAGTCAGCCATGAGTGTCAGAGTCCCAACAGACAAGACTTTGCTGTCCTCATCTGGAGGATTACTCTCATTCTCCTAATCCTCTTTCTCCTCTCCTGTCCATCTATGCTGAACAGATGGAATAAACCTTTTATGGTTACTACCCTCTGTAGCGGAGTCAACCGTCTCTCGCTCCTCCTCATCATCATCATCATCATCCAATTCACACTGACAAGACGAACTGAGGGTGGTCTGGCTATCACCCTGTGTAATGTCTTTCCCCTAGTTCCACCTCTTCCACATGAAAAGTGTCCTCCTTCATTGTTAGCAGCTAGTGTTTCAGTAGACACAGAAGTGAGATGGTTAGGCTGATAATAGCGGCATCACCACTTACCATCTGTGTTTATCCTTCAAAGTTGCGTAAAACCTTACAGAGATCAGACATACTATACTAGACCATGTTGCAGCTGGTATACCACTACTGCCTTCTGCTGGTCACAAAGCACAGCCAACATGTGTAATGTGGAATTCCAGCGTGCTCACGTAGCACAACAGCACTCTTCAAGTTCCTTATCAATCCAAAAGTATTATTTGCAGGCAGCAAATACAGGCAAAGTTTTGACCAGCAGGTCTTTATTAAGCCATAACACATAAAGCAATGACACCCCGTAAATATCCCCCAGTGCAATTCGATTGGTGCAGACATACATGATTAAAAACAATCGCTAATTAGATATGTATACCTGATTCCACATGTTTCTCCGGTCAAGTGTGGGCATGATCGTAGCGTACCGGAAGTGACACTGCGCAGGTGTCACTAGACTCTAAGATAGGTGCCGCCCCTAGGGCCGACCCATCCAATCAAAAAAAGCATAACCGTAGCGTCACCAGTTGCTATTGTGGTGAAAGGACTAAAACCCTCCAATGGAAAAGAACCCATGTAGTGACGTCACTGGTTGCCAGAAAGAAAGGGAATATCGTCGTCCTAACCACAAGGCTGGATTCCCAAAGTTTTACACTGAACATCCTTATAGTGTCTTACTACAGATTCGATCGGGATTCTACTCGAATCCTCCTCAGTATTTGCAAGGTATATCGCAAAGTATATTTGCAAAGTATATCGCAATGTTAAGGTGCGATCATGTGACGTAGTCACATGACCTATCACCCGGCAACCTAAACGTTTATGCATATGTCACAAAGGTCCTAGACCAAAGAGGGGAAAGAAATACACCACAAAGGTTATTCTCTAAATATTGCCAGTTATATTTTATTCATATTAATTAACCATTAAAAACCTACTGGTGAATCGCCACGGTGGACAAAGGGGTTGTCCATTCTTTCATAATTTCTGTTTAGGTATCGCTAAACAATACCATACCCACACTTAAAGACTGGATCCACATTAGGCACGCATGATTTCTACAATTGAGAAAAAAACAAAACAAAATTAGCGAATGCAATTAAAATCAAATCACAACAAAATAAATGTTGGGCACATTACTTATATGATGTTATACAACGGATGAAAAAATATGATCGCAATATATAGCTCAAAGGAAGACATGTAATCCAAAATCTCTATTTAATCCCCTAGGCTCTAGGGTATCCAACCTGTGGATCCATTTCAATTCTAATTTTTTGAGCATGGTCGCACGGTCACCACCCCTGCGGGGTTGTGGTACCCCATCAATGATGCGGAATTTCAACTGTGACACATTATGTCTAGATTTAAAAAAATGCTCTGAGACTGGGAGTTCAAGGGCCTCACAGCGTATTTTGGATTTATGTTGAGTGAGCCTCCTTTTGACCTCCTGTGTGGTCTCACCCACATACAGGAGGCCACAGGGACATTGGAGTACATATATCACATAGGAGGAACAGCAAGTATAGTTACCTCCAATGCGATAACGCACCCCAGTGTGTGGGTGAGTGAAGGAGTCCCCTTTAATCATACTGTTACAGTGACAGCAGTTAAGGCAAGGGTAACATCCTGAACGGGTAGTTATCCCCTGCCTGACACTTTTCTGATCTGCATGAACCAATCTATCTTTCAAATTCGATGTTCTTTTATATGATAGGAGTGGCGGTAATTGGAATTCATGCCCGTTCGGGAAAGCTTGTTTGAGTAAACCCCAGTTTTTTCGTACAATAGTAGCAATTTTGTTGCTGTAACTGGTATAGCTCGTAACTAGGGGAATTCTTTTCTGTACCCTCTTAGAGCCCCTGGAACCCAATAAATCCTGTCGCTCCAAACCTTTAGTATGCTCAAGATGCCTCTTAACTAAAGAAGGTGGATAACCCCTTTGTATGAACTTCTGTCCCATCGTGACAAGTCCACTTTCAACATTAGCATCCTCACTAACTATCCTACGTACCCTCAGAAGCTGGCTAAAGGGCAAGGATTTAACCATTCGCCTAGGATGAGAGCTTTGGAAATGCAAGATGCTATTCCTGTCGGCAGATTTTACGAATAGATCAGTTTGTAGGCCTCCGGCCACTGGATAGACAACGGTGTCCAAAAATTGTAATTTTTCAGAGGAACAGACCATGGTAAACTGAAGTTCCTCATAAATCATGTTCACCTGGGACAGAAAATTCATCAACTGTGTTTCGGAAGCACTCCAAACGAAGAAGATGTCGTCTATATATCTCATCCAGCCCCTCACAAATTGGAAGGGGCTGGATGGATATACAAACGTCTCCTCGAATACTGCCATATAAATGTTTGCATACGATGGGGCCACATTGGACCCCATCGCGGTCCCCCTGCATTGAACAAAAAAATCATTTTTGAACATGAAATAATTACAGGTGAGTACAACCTCTAGTAGCGACAGGATAAATTGGGAGCTGCTCGGAGTATAGTTGGAAGTCCGAAGGACATGTTGTACTGCTCGTAGGCCTTTGTCGTGGTGAATACTCGTGTAGAGGCCCACTACGTCAAATGATACGAGAATATCTCCATCTTCAAATTGGAGGTCCCTAAGCCGTTCCAAAAAATGAGTAGTGTCCCTCACGTATGATTTTGTATTAATGGCAAATTCCTGCAGTACTTTGTCCAGAAAAATTGCAATGGGAGAGAATATAGAATTCATTCCGGAAACTATTGGGCGGCCCGGTGGGTTATCCCTGTCCTTATGTATTTTGGGCAGGGTATAAATCACCGGGGCGACCGGATGCTTCTCTATCAAATAATCATGAAGGGCCTCATCAATGATGTCCTCCGCATACGCGTCATCGACCAATAGTTTAATCCTATTAAACTGTTTCTGTCTGTTCGGATTCAATGGTGGCTTCCTGGACCGGGTTAATACACCGCCATCTCCACCGTCTGTGCCGCCGTCCGCCCCTCCTTTGTCGTCTTTTGTCTTCTCCTGTCTTAGTCCCAAAAAAGAAGGCGAAGGGTCCTCACTGTAGTCCTCCGATGAATCAGTAGTGGTGAAGTCACCACCTCCCACTCGATTCTGTGATTTTGATCTAGACTTCATGCGTTTTGTGACTATTTTTTTACCTGTCGTTGTCTTTGGGACCTTGGTCTGAGTTCCTATCTGCCTGCACCAACCTAGGACCGAAGCTCCGGTACCTGTCTGAGAGACGTTGCCTATAAAAGGGTATGTGGAGTGCTGCTTGAATCGTTGTTTCTATTCACGTAGCACAACAGTCAGTTAACTGGCAAATACAAGCACTGCTGCAGCGTTGCCAGACTGTCTGCAGATGTAGATGACTTTTTTAAATGGGCACACACATGGCGCACCTTCACAATTAGCTCAGGCAAATTGGGGTAGGTTTAGTGAAATTTGAGAACACGTGGGCTAGGCATGGTATGGCCGGATCCCAGACATTAAGGAGGGATCCACATGGCCATATTAGTATTTGTCCCATTTAAAAGTTAACCTTCTTCACGGGACAGAGGTTGTTTTCTGCCCAGGGATTAAGATTCTATTATTAGGACAGGTTTTTGGGGGACAATTTCCCAACGTTTTGCTGTTGTCACTGGGCACAGTTGTCATTCTGCCCGGTGAAGGTTATGCTTGCCTGAGGGCTAGCCCTGTTATGTTCCAGTGTTTGAGTTGTTATTTTTATGGTTTGAGTTTGAGTTTATGACTACGCTCTAAAATAAGTTATGGTTACTTGGTTATTTATGAGTTCCTAAACAGGACATGCCATTAGTTTACCACCACTCTTGTGTGTTTTTATATATATTAATGTATACGTTTGGGATGTTTGTTGTGCATGGTACATATATGCTGTATGAATGCCATGTGTGTGAGCTTGCCGAGCTACAAAGCTGCCAACAAGTTATGGCCATTATCAGACAGAACCAACCTGGTCCCTTATACCCTGCCACAGCTCTGCTTGTCACCCAAGCAAATGAGTTGCAGCACGACTTGTTGCTGCTTCTCCATTGCCATGTTACACTGCTTCCAGCTACTGACTGATGGTTGACTGCTGCTGCAAGATGAGAAATATGAGTTTGCAGTGGAGGAGGAGATGGAGGTGGAGGAGGAGAATGGGGGGGGGGGGTTGCAGCCACTAATTTAGTTGGTGGCGGAAATCCTGATGGAAGTAGGGCCCACAATCCTTGGCATCGGTAGCACCTGTGCCATTCCAAGCTATGACTCGCTACCGGCCTCCACAAAGTTCACCCAGTGTGCCGCCACGTAAATGTATCATCCCTGGCCAAAAGCACTTGTCCATGTGTCCGTTGTTAAGTGGAACTTCACAATAACTGCATTGGTCAGGGCACGGGTGATGTTACTTGACACAATTGCAGGTTTAATGCGGGGACGGCACACAGAGAAAAATGGTGGCGACTTGGGACTGAGTAATGAAGGACGGCTGCCGCCATGAGGCTGAGGAAAGCCTCAGTGTCCACAGGCCTAAATGGCAAAATTTCCAGGGCCAGAAATTTTGAAAAGTGCGCATTTAGTGCTATGGCCTGTGGGTGGGTGGCTGGGTATTTGCATTTACGTTCAAAGGCCTGGGGTAAGGACATCTGTACGCTGTTCTTGGACACAGAAGTGGGTGTGCTAGCTGATGGTGCTTGCGAAGGCCCAGCTGCAGGACGGGAGTCATCCAGGCCTGCGTCTAGGACAGAGGATTGGCCATCACGTAACACAGGGGAGGAAGAGAAGGCAGTGGTGTGACCCACAGACACTGATTGTGGACCCAGGGGTTCAGGCCACCTGTTAGGGTGCTTTGATACCATGTGGCATATCATGCTGGTGGTGGTGAGGTTGCTAGTGTTCACAACCCCTACTCATTTTGCCTCCAGTGTACTGTCTTCCCCCGTTATGTTCCCGGGTTTGAGTTTTTATTGTCATGGTTTTGGTTAGAGTTAATGAATAGGATGTAAGATATGTTATGGTTATTTGTTTATTTATAAGTTCTTATTTTGGTATAGCACATTTACAGTTAGCAAACTACAATTCTTTTATTGTCCCCACTTTCTTCAAAAAAGCTCCTGACTGCGGAACACCTACCCTTTGGCAAAGGGAGATTTCTGCAAGGGGGAACAGTTGCGGGCCTATTTGGTGTAGTCCGCCTTCTCCCTTTTGCCACCCCACAGCCTCTTCCAGCCTGTTGCAATGTTATGGATCCTTCCTCCTCTGTCCTGCTGTTCTCGCTTGGCTTGCCACCTTTCCAGGTTGGGTCAGTGATGTCATCGTCCCCCACTTCCTCACTCTGGTCATCCTCCTGACTTGAGTTGACCTAACAAAAGACTGACTCATTGACAACTGTGTCTCATCCGCATCATCCACCTCTTGAAACACTAATTGCCATTCCCTACCGTCATCTTCTTCTGACTGTGGATGCTGAAGAGTTTGGGGATCAGTGCACAAGATCTCCTCATGTCCCTCTTCAGGGAGGGTCAGCTCACCTGCAGTCCCTCACCTACAATCTTTTACAGGGCAATCAAAAAATATTGTTAAAATTTCAATAACATTTTTTCATAACCGGTGCTGACCACCATTCCATGTGCTAACTCTGCAATGTAACATTACTGCAATCAAAAAATATTCTAAAATTTCTATAAAATGTATTTGTAGCCGGTGCTGCCCGCCGATCCCTGCGCTAACTCTGCAATGTAACATTACCGCAATCAAAAAATATTGTTAAAATTTATATAATATTTTATCATGGCCAGTGTTTTTGATAATATCTCTACAAAGTCCTTGCACTGGCAGCCGGGGGTGACATAACTCCTTAGCATGGAGGAATCTCGTTGGTTATCGTAATGAACCACACAAATCGTCTCGATCCACCCGCTAGCAACGGCCATGCTACAACACCAACAGAATCAAGAAAGAGGTATCAATATGTCAATCCTTTCAGTGTCCGGGCCGGGTGAGGTTTCCCATGAGGAATCAAATTAAGCCACAGGCTCCACTCCTGGTGGTGCCCTTCCGTCAATTAGTTTAAGTTTCAGCTTTGCAACCATACTCCTCTCGGAACCCAAAGACTTTGGTTTTCAGGAAAATGCTTGGCGCGTAATAGAAATAACGCCGCCGGATCCTGTGTGGGATCGTTTTCAAATCAGGCTAAAAATTTCATCTTAGATTAATGAAAACATTCTTGGCAAATGCTTTCAGTGTGGTTCTTCTGGCGCCAGTCAAATAGCAGCGCAATACAGATATCTCCGGCCATCCATTTTAATCATGACCCCAATTATGGAAAAAAGCTAAATTTTGGGCAGCACTTGCACTTTACATACAATTAAATATACAGGAAAGAATTTTTCCTAAAAATGTTTCCTGTAAAATAGATTTTTTGGGGGGTTTTGGGCTTGTATTTGTCAGTAAGTAAAAGTGGTGTACAACTGGGACAACATGGTTCCCAGCAGCGACTTCGGAGTCCAAGATGCATCCAGACATTGTCCCCATGATGTTCCCAAACCATTTGGGTGGTGTTTCTGTCACTTTCTGAACTTTTCCAATGAACTAGGCACCCTCCTCTCTTCAGAGAATTTGTCCAATTGACTTCCATTTTACCTGGGTGCTTGGCCGAGCACACGAACATAGCAATGTGTTCACCCGAACATCCGAACACCCGAATATTTTGGTGCTCGCTAATCACTAATGAACAGTTATATGGTAAAGTTTCAAATACTTGATGAAAGATAAACTTAGAACATACATTTTAGATAATGATGGGCTCTAGAGAGTTGAGCAGCATTTATTGGATTATAAACAAAATGTGCACATTTCATGGCGTTTAGCCAAAATGTGGAGCTCATGAACACTGGGTAACTAAAGCCATTGTAGTTTACACTTCTTTAATATAATCTTCAAATTGAAAGTCACAGTTTACTTTGTGAACAAGCATTCATATGCAAATGAATTACTCAGTGAAAGTTATTTGCAGTACACATTTTCAAAATTGAGAAATTCATTAATATTTCTTACACTATGTTTGTGCAATATATATTTATTATCCTCTAGTTAATGAGTATATTTTATATAAAATATTAATGTTTTAATCAATGTTTAGATAGCAATTAGTAACTAATTATGATTAATACTTCAGTATAATTACTCATTATTTTATAGTAAAAATCCTTATTGTCACAATATGCACCTGTCCCTGATCCAGCCATAAAACATAGTTTAGATTCAAAGTCTCTCAAGAGGTCAAAATTGGTCAAGACAAGAATGATATGAGGCAAATGTAAGTGAAGTGAGCTCCTTTCTTTAGTTTTATAAGCCCCTTAGTGTCATTTTCTTCAATTTGTTTTTATTTATACATTTTCTCTGTTACTAAACCATTTTAATTTTTACTTTTGCTCTTTTCCAGTTGTCTCCATGCTACAGTTGTGAGACCTCACAAGTCCATTAGTGCTTCTCTAAAAGTATCAGCTTCTGCCACCTATACTCTTCAGCCCTCTTTACCTTTGCAACCTGTGAGGTCCATTTTAGTAAGTATGCTGCCTGCCAAAATACACCTGTTCCTATGCTTACAGGGGATCAAGTGCCAGCAGCCTGTCTCTCTGACCAGAGGATTCATACATACCTGTTCCTGCCGTTCCAGTGATCCACACTGCTACAGGCATTGGCTGCAGTAGGGCATGTGACCATGCCCATGCTTTGCCAGATGTCAACAAAGATCATGTTATCTAGCCACCTCCAGTCCCCAAGGAAAAATAATTAAAGGTAAAATATTAAAAGTATAAAGTAAATAAAATAAAAATAATAAATTGGTAAATAAAAATCCTGTAAAATGAAAAATAAAAATCTAACCTGCCCCAACATAGTCTCTCCCAACACTTTGAATAAATATTTACACAGAACCCACAAAGCACCAAAAGGTAATAAACAAAAAATTAATACCTTTGTTCTAAAGCCTATGATCAATAACATAAATAAAATAAAAGTACAAGTATCTGGTATCGAGCAGGCATTTTTGACATAAATTTAACATAAAGTTGGTTAAACTAATTACAATAAAGGGGTTGTCCAAGTTACAGAAAACATATTAATCAATAGTCACCCTTTTCTCCCCTGCTTCACCTTGCACTGCATTTTTTTGGTGGCAGTAGTGACGTTCCATACATACACGTTCTGTCTGTGTACTGCTAAGGCCAGTGATTTGCTGCATGGTAAATTTTGTGCACTGCTGCAACCAGGAAGTTGATGTCAGAGGCAAGGAGGACTAGAACACAATGTTGGAAAAAGCAGAAGTAAAAATGGGGGAGGATGTTGATTATTATTATTTTTGGACCATTTATAGAGGCTGGCGAAGTTTTTATTTAACTCAGACAATTTCTTTAAATAACAATGGAAAAAAGGACATTTGAATTGTTAAATTTTTCTCCCATTTGTCTGTATATTAATCCTGAAATATACTGGTTTTGTTTTGCTGTCAAATTCCAACCCCATTTGTGCCACACAAAAAAGAATAATATTTGGCCAAAGTGAAAAAAAAATCTACTTTAGAATTGGTCATTTTAAAACGAATGAAGGTTAAAAAGGGTTTAACCTAAACAAAGTGATCTTTGACCAGCCCACGGATTCATCATCACTGGTTTCTTCCCCAGCTTTGCCTTAAGTGCCCCAAATAAGTATTAGTTAATAGAACACTGCTGTTACATTCTTCACATCATGCATTTAGTCTGATAAAGAAGGCAAAAAGATAGGCGGATGTTTTCTCTTTTGTTTTGCTCAATATGACTTTTTTTTAAGGAGCGATAAGAGATGAGCCTGTCTGTTCATTTAGTATTTGAAGGCACTTCAAGATTAAATCTGACACATCTACAGAAGAAGAAGGAATAATAATAAAAAAATGTTTTTTGTTATCAGGAAATACTGACATAGTTGAGAAAACTCTGAGAAATAATGAATTTGGTACAAAGAAAAAAGAAAGCTGATTTTACTCACTTGCTGTTAATTCATTCAACATTTTTTTTTGCTTAAAGGCTTAATGTACACTTTTGGGGGCAATTTTTTATTACTGCATTGTACTCATTATGAGCTAAAATCATTTTTCCAATTGGTCTTTAAAATATGTAGTCCTTTATTCTGTACATAGCTGAGATGCTCTACTAGCAGGGTCTGAATTTTCCTCTCTTCTGGTTGGCAAGGAGTTGACGGGCTCCTTATCTATGCTCTCAGACCATAGAAACACTCATCCAAGCTGAATCCTTATCAGGGTTATTAGATGACCGGCACAAAGTGAAAGTGAAAGTAGGATGCACACAGGAAGAAAAACTGTTAACCCTTTTTGACAGAACAGCTCAATATTTTTAAGACAAATGGAAAAAATGATTTTTAGCCCCAAATGAGTAAACTGCAATCATAAAAAAATGTCCCAAAGGTGTACATAGCCTTTAAATTCAGTTTACATTTTATTACATTATTTCCTGTATCTAGCTTTAATAAATTCTAATTTGATAAAAATTTGATTGCAACCTTCGCTGCCAATTTTTCACAGTTGTCTAGGCTAAAGCAACATGAATTGTTAAATTACCTAATTTTTTGCTGCATAACACGCACTTTTTGTTCCCTCCAAATTGGAGGGAAAAAGTCATATAAACGAAAGGTGATCCCAAATGTGCAAGCTGCGGCAGCTGAGGAGCTCGCACTAATGGCTCCTGAACTGCCATGAAACTGCGGGCGGGCGGGAGTGAGCGCAGGCTGGCAGCAGAAGTTAACCTTCAATGAAGACTAGCTCGCGCATACATTGTGGCACTAAGCAGCACCTTGGGCGGGCGGGCGGCTTCACTAAATACTAACTGATGCCGGCAGCCCGCGCTTCCATTCATGCCATTCACTATCCTATCACCCACAGTAGAGATGTTGCGAACATTAAATTTTCCATTAGCGAATGGTGAACGCGAACTTCCTCAAATGTTCGCGAACGGGCGAACCTCCATAGACTACAATAGGCAGGCAAAGAGTCCCCACAGGGACTCTTTCTGGCCGCAATAGTGATGGAAAATTTGTTTCAAGGGGACTAACACCTGGACTGTGGCATGCCGGAGGGAGATCCATGGCAAAACTCCCATGGAAAATTACGTATTTGACGCAGAGTCGGGTTTTAACCCATAAAGGGCATAAAATCACCTAACGTTCCTAAATTGTTTGGAATAACGTGCTTTAAAACATCCAGTGTGTGTATACGAGCAGGTATGATGTTGTATCGATCAGGTAGTATAAGGGTTACGCCCGCTTCACAGTGACAGACCAAACTCTGACAGACCAAACTCCCCGTTTAATGCACCGCAAACAACCGCAAACAGTCCATTTGCACAACTCCTCAAACTCCCTATTTGCACAAGGTTGAATACCAAGCTATCCATGTCCGGTTCCATGTCCTCACTGATGTCATTGAAGGTCTCTTCCTCCACCCAGCCACGTACAACACCAAGGGTCCCCGAAAGGTGTCAACAAGCCCCCTGGGACGCCTGCTGTGGTTGGTCTTCCACCTCCTCAAAGCAATCCTTCCTCCTCTGACTCCTCTTCTTTAGACTCCTCTCTCTGGGTTGCCGCAGGTCCAGCAATCAACGACGACAAGGCTGATTCTGGTGGTGATGGTGACCACAACTCTTCCTCTTCATGCTCATCTACGGCCTGATCCAGCACTCCTCGCAGGGCATGCTCCAGAAAAAACACATATGGGATGAGGTCGATTATGTTGCCTTGGGTTTGACTGACCAGGTTTGTCACCTCCGCAAAAGGATGCATGAGTATACAGCCATTGTACATGAGCATTCAGTAACGCAGCCAAAAAATACCCAGCTCCACAGAGGCTGTCCTTTATTTTTTAAATTAAAAAAATCTGTTCTTACCAGTTTAATCTCTGTTTTGTCCCCTTCAGGGGCCAGTGTATGGAATAGATTTTAGGAAACGGGAGATGGAAAAAGATGGTTGGTCGGTCCTCTTCCTTCCAATTTGGGGCACTGCGCGTGCGCCGTGCAATGTACTGTGGCACCCTATATGAGTGGTGTGTTAAGTAGTACTATTCCTATAAGTTTAATCCCCTATATCCCCTATAAGGGGACGTGTATTGAATTGAATCCTTGCATGGGGAGATAGAGAAAAAAGCTTGCTCTGTCCGCTTCCTTCTAATTTTGGGCACTTGCAATGGAATTTTCCACCAATGCAACTAGTGTTAACTAAGTACTATTCCTATCAGTTTAATCTCTGTTTTGTTCCTTATCAGGGCCAGGGTCGTTGTAGTGAATAGATTTTTGGAACCGGGAGATGGAAAAAGACCCATGCTCGGTCCGCTTCGTTCGAATTTTAATTCACTGCGCGTGCGCTGTGCAATGTACTGTGACACCCTATGTGAGTGGTGGGCAGTGGGCATAGTACAGTCTGTGGGCCTGACACACACTGGCAGGCAACTGCAATTATATTGAAGGTTAAAAATTAAATTACTTTTTTATCTGCAAGGTACTGTGCCTCTCTATATGAGTGGAGTGCACACAGTACAGTCGGTGGGCTTGCAGACTCTCACACACGGGCAGGCAACTGCAAAATATATATAGAAGAAATAAATAAAAGACTGATGTACCAGCCCTAAAAAGGGCTTTTTGGGGTGCTGTCAGGATGCTGTCCTTACAGCAGATGGCCCCTTTCACACGAGCGAGTTTTCCACGCGGATGCAATGCGTGATGTGAAAAATAGCATCTGCACTGAATGCTGACCCATTCATTTCAATGGGTCTGTGTACATGAGCGTTTTTTTTCACGTACCACTTGTGCATTGCGTGAAAATCGCAGCACGTTCTATAGGCCCCTTTCACGCGAGCATGTCCGGATTAGGTCCGGATGCGTTGCGGATGCGTTGCGGATGCGTTCAGTGAAAACTGTGCGATTTCACAGTCAAAGCCATTCAGTTTTGCCTGTGATTGCGTTCAGTTGTTCAGTTTTTTCCGCGCGGGTGCAATGCGTTTTGATGCATTTTTCACGCGCGTGATAAAAAACTGAAGGTTTACAAACAACATCTCCTAGCAACCATCAGTGAAAAACGCATCGCACCTGCACTTGCTTGCGGATGCAATGCATTTTTCACGGAGCCCCATTAACTTCTAAGGGGCAAGAGCTGCGTGAAAAACACAGAATATGGAACATGCTGTGATTTTCACGCAACGCAGAAGGGATGCGTGAAAAAAAAATGCTCATGTACACAGCCCCATTGAAATGAATGGGTCAGGATTCAGTGCGGGTGCTATGCGTTCACATGATGCATTGCACCCACGCTGAAAACTCGCTCGTGTGAAAGGGGCCATATTCTGCATTTTTCACGCAGCCCTAGCCCCCTTGAAGTGAATGGGGCTGCGTGAAAAACGCATTGCGTCCACAAGCAAGTGCGGGTGCATTGGGTTTTTCACTGATGCAGATGCGTTGTGTTTTTCACTAATGAGGCTATGATAACCAGGTGCTGTGTCTGATTTATGACAAACCATACGCCTCTCCATAGATTAGGTTCATCAGGCAATCCATGTGTCTGAACTGGCATAGAAAGTGTTGAGGCCGGTGGCACTTGCGCAAAAGTTTTTGCACTTTGTGACTTTTTCACACTGCCAAAAGTGGTGTACTTTAGTGATAAATTTGGACCTATAGCTTTACTGCTCTTGCAGTAAGGAATCCTATTCTATGTTGATGTAGAAACCTTCTTTCCTCTAGATGTAGAGGATGTCGACTTGTCACAGTACTTCCTGTAGGATCTGTCTGTTTTCTAAACTAAATACCCCTCATTTTGATAATCTTTCTGGTTACTGCAGTCCACCCAACAGAGTAACATAACTTGTAAGGCTGTAAAAAGAAATATGTCCATCTAGTTCATCTTAATATCCTCCAAAGTTAATCCAGAAGAAGGCATAAAAACTCTATGAAGTAGATGCCAATTTTCCTTAGTCTGTCATTTAGAAATATTCCCTGGATCAACAAATCTTCTCCAGAATTCTAGCAACTATAATTTATAATATTGTAATACTCAACAAATACATCCAAGCCCCTCTTTTAGTGAGTTCACTACCATAACATCTTTTGGCAAAGCATTCCATAGTCTTGAATACTGTTTGGTCTAATAGTGCTGCCCTTTATATACAGGGAAAAAGGGCCTTTACATACATGGAAACAGCAAGTATAAGCTCAGGGTATATCATATTAATAATAGCACATAATCATACATATGTATGTATCATGAGCATGACTCCTAGTGAAATAAGGGCATAAGGCAAATGTGATCCATAATTGAAAGACTAGTAATATAGTCGCTAAGCCTTGGTCAAGTTGAGGCCTGTGGTACAAGGAATGGAGTTGTCTGACTACCTGGGATTAGCTAAACCTCTAAGGAAAAGATGATGTGAAGCCAAGCCCAAATAAGTAAAAAGCACATTAGTCAGGCAAGCTTCTTGTCACTATGTGTCATTTGGAGAGTCCTTTATAAGGAAGCTGGTCGATCCAGATGGAGCTCAACTCTTTTATTTATAATCCAATATAACAGGAATATCTCAGGGGATGGGCTCAACACATCTCCCCAATCAGGAAATCGTCACACATGGTCCCAGGATCTGGCCTCAACTCAGATCCCAACCCTTCCAGTACATTCAGCAACTATCAACTGCACTACCACACCCAAGTTCTTTACTTTGTATTCTCATTATTCTCTAAACCCATTGGTAGAGGTGGAAACAACTACCAGCCCCTAATCATCCAGCATCTACTGAAGGGTGCATGATCATAAGGTGATAAAGTCCATTCTCTCCTGGCTCTGCCACCACATTCCAAGGGTATCTGTCTTTGGACAGTATATAAAATGTTTAATCAGGGAAGACCCCAGCAACACACAAATGGTTTGCAGCTCCTTCCCCTCTGAATATTTGTAGGATATATGACTCGAGTAGATAAGTTTGTAGGTCCATGGCTGATAAGAGGAAGTTGGATGTTATGCATTGTCACAGCTTCCATTTCTAGTTCTTTGGTCTACACTAAATTGTTAATTAGATGCAATTACAAAAGTATTCACATACAGTTGATGGTTTGAAAAATGTAGAATATTTTTCATTGAGACAGTCCCTTTGAGGGTCTTTCACACCATTTTTTTTTTTTTTTTTTTTATAGAGAACACACATCTGTTCCAAAAACTAAATCAAGCAGATATAGCAAAAAAGGGGACGTGTGGATTGTGTGACCTGTGGTTGGTTGATTATAATTTTTTAGGGGAGTGTCAGTGGGAGGATTTAGAAAGAGTATCCATTAAACAGATGTAAAAAGCAGGTGAAAGGGTTAGGACCTTCCTGGACCTCTAGAACCACCTTGGTTTGAGCCTTACTGACGCCAGTAGAGATATTTCTCAGCAGCAAATAAATGACAGACACATACAGGTATCACTGAGAAATACTCTAACTTTATTGGCATATGGCACAGCTTTTTGTATAGGAAAGAGATATAATCTGCACAGCTTTATCCAAGCACAGTGAGACACATATTATCAGAAAAGTAGTGTACTGACATGACCATAAAAGGAACAAACTGTTTACATCAGCCTTGGGGGAAATTCCACAAAAGTAGAAAAACAGGAATGAAGCCTAACTTACAGCGGGAAAATAGAAAATTATGCGGCAGTGCAAAGTTACAGCAAAGTAACATATTAGCTCTTATATAGTAGACAAGATGGAGTATGATTTTCTTCAGCAGGGACTATGCCATGCAATCTAGATCCACCTATTACTTTCAATAGTTTTTTTTTTTTTTTTGCTGGATTGCACTGGAAACAACACATACTTTTATTTGTTGGATCGAATAGCGCAGACATCTGTTTTTTCCCATCAATAGAGTTGAGCGAACACCTGGAAGTTCGACTTCGACGGGTTAGGCCGAACTTCACAAAAAAGTTCGGGTTCGGATCCGAATTTTCCCCCGAACCTAAACACCATTGAAGTCAATGTAGACCCAAACTTTTGGGCACTAAAATGGCCCTAAAAATGTAATGGAAAGGGCTAGAGGGCTGCTAAAGGTAGCAAAATGTGCTTAAGAGCATGGCAAGTGCTCTGCAAACAAATATGGATAGGGAAATAAAATAAAACAAATAAAAATTGAAAAATTTAAACCTGCAACTCAGAGGAAGAGGTGCATGTGGAGTCGGAGGTTGAGGAGGCGGCGAATGTGATGTTGTAAGTGGAATCGGCGATGGAGGAGGAGGTAGCCAGCTAACAATTTTTTTTTTTTTTTTTTTTACATTCGGGTAGCCCCCAAAATAATGGGACAAATAAAAATAAAAATTTTAGAATAAGTGCAAGAATGTATGCTCAGGGCATGTGGACGATTTGGAGACCCAGAAGTTGAATGGGGCAGAACCATCAGTCAGTACGTGTAGGCGGGTGCAGACGTACTATTCCACCATGTTTTTCAAATGCTGCCTCCTGCTAAGACGTTCCCTATCAGCTGATGATGCCGGTTGCTGTGGCGTGGTGACAAAGCTTTTCCACATGTTGGCCATGCTAACCCTGCCTTGTGAGGTGATGGCCGTGACCCAGCTGTGTTGGCGACCTCTTCCTCCTCTGCCTATGCCTTGTGCCTCCACTTGTCCCCCAGTATCATTTGGGAATGCCCTCAGGAGCGCGTCTACCAGTGCGCGCTTGTAGTTGCGCATCTTCCTATCACGCTCCAGTGAGGGAATTAAGGACGGCACATTGTCTTTGTAATGGGGATCCAGCAGAGTGGCAACCCTGTAGTCAGCACAAGTTAAAATGTGGGCAACTCTGCTGTCGTTGTGCAGGCATGGCAGCATGTAGTCGCTCATGTGTGCCAGGCTGCACAGAGGTAAGGATAAGCTGTTCTCTGAAGGTGGTGTATCGTCTGTGTCCTCCGTATCCCCCCAGCCACGCTCCAGTGATGGCCCTGAGCTGCGTTGGGTGCCACCCTGCTGGGAACTTGGTTCCTCCTCCTCTACCTCCTCATCCTCCAGAACTGTGCCCTGGTTGGCCACATGTGTACCTGGCCTCTGCTGGCACAGGAACCCACCCTCTGAGCCACTTGTGAATGATTGGCCTGAAACCCTGTGAAATGCCCCCTCTTTCTCCTCCTCTTTCTTCTTCGCCCTAAGTGTTTTTTCAAGTAGACATAGAAGTGGTATTGTAACGCTAAGAACGGCATCATCGGCACTGGCCATGTTGGTTGAGTATTCGAAACACCGCCAGGTCTCGCATGGAGGGCCATTTATTGGTGGTGAAGTGGTGCTGTTCCACAGAGCGACTGTGTGTGCTGCAGCTGAAACTCCACTATCGCCTGCTGCTGCTAAAACAGTCTCTCCAGAATATGCAAGGTGGAGTTCCACCTGGTGGGCACGTCGCATATGAGGTGGTGAGCAGGAAGGCCGAAGTTACACTGCAGCGCAGACAGGCGAGCAGCAGCAGGGTGAGAATGCCAAAATGTGCTTACAGACAGACCGCACTTTCTGAAGCAGCTCTGACATGTCTTGGTAGTTTTATGGAATTTCTGCACCACCAAATTCAGCACATGCGCTAGGCAAGGGATGTGCGTCAAACCGGCTAGTCCCAGAGCTGCTACGAGATTTCACCCATTATCGCATACCACCAGACCGGGCTTGAGGCTCACTGGCAGCAACCAATCATCGGTCAGTTCTTCTATGCCCCTCCACAGCTCCTGTGCGGTGTGGGGTTTGTCCCCCAAACACATGAGTTTTAAAACCACCTACTGAAGATTACCCCTAGCTGTGCTGAAGGGGGTGTTGAAGGTTTTTCGCTGAACGGATGAGGAGGTGGTAGAAGAGGAGGTAGCGGAGTAGGAGAAGGCGGCAAAAGGATGCAAAGAATAATGCCCTGCGATCTTCGGTGGTGAATGGACATGCGCCAAACTACTATCTGCTTCAGGCCCAGCTCCACTATATTTACCCAGTGTGCAGTTAGGGAGATATAGTGTCCCTGCCCGTGCTTACTGGTCCATATATATGTAGTTATGTGGACCTTGCCACAGATGGCGTTGCGCAGTGCACACTTGATTTTATCCTCCACTTGGTTGTGCAGGGAAGGGACGGCTTGCCTGGAAAAGTAGTGGCGGCTGGGAACGTAGTACTGTGAGACAGCCACCGCCATCAGCTGTTTAAAACAGTCCATCTCCACCAGACGGAGTGACAGCATTTCAAAGGCCAGTTTGAAATGCTGGCATTCAAGACGAGGGATTGAGGGTGGGTAGGTGGGTATTTTCTCTTTCTCTCCAGTCTTTGGGAGATGGACAGCTGAACGCTTGCGTGTGACATGGTGGAGATGCTTGGTGATGATGACGGAGGTGGTGGTGTTGGTGGCACATCCTCTGTTTGCTGGGTGTCAGGTGCGACTGCGACTCCAGAGGTGGAGTAAGAGGCAGAGACAGCAGCAGAAGAGGAAGCAAGAGGAGCCTGAAACCTTTCTTGGTCTTTAAGGTGTTTACTCCACTGCAGTTCGTGCTATGCATGTAGATGCCTGGTCATGCAGGTTGTGCCCAGGTTTAGAACATTTATGACTCGCTTCAGGCTCTAATGGCACAACATGCAAACCACTCGTGTCTTGTCATCAGGACATTGTCTAAAGAATTGCCACGCCAATGAACTTCTTGGAGCTCGCTTTGGTGTGCTTGGTCCCTGGGTGCGGTGTGCAGTAGCAGGCGTACTGTCTCGAGGACGGCCGCTTCGCTTTTGCAGCCTGCTCCCTCTTTTGCTGTGCTGTTGCCTCTGTATGACCACTGCCTCTTCCTCAGAATTGCACATGTCACTAGCATGAACTTGAGTCCAGGACCTCATCGTCCTCCACATCATCTTCCACCCATTCTTGACCCCTGCCCTCCTCATCGGTCTGCACACTGCAGAAAGTCGCAGCAGTTGGCACCTGTGTTCCGTCATCATCAGAGACATGCTGCGGTGGTATTCCCATGTCCTCATCCTGGAACATAAGTGGTTGGGCATCAGTGCATTCAATGTCTTCCACTTCTGGGGCAGGGCTATGTGGATGGCCGGGGGAAACCCTGCCAGCAGAGTCATCAACAAGCATAAAAGTCTGCATGACTTGGAGCTCAGACTGCTTGGCTGAATTGCTAGGTGGTGAGGTGAAAGACTGATAGGCATGGGTTGCAGGTGTCAACTCTGAGCTTTCTGCAGAGGACTTGTTCTGGCCTCACCATCCATAGAGCAGCATTAGGGCCTGCCAAATAACGCTGCAGGTTCTGTCGCCTACTCGCACCTGACTGAGGAAGGTGTTTCACTTGGACCTGTAGTTGGCGCTGAACGGCCACGTCCTCTCCCATCAACTTGAGCTCCACCAACACCACCATGACCATACCCACGTCCCTTATTTGATGTTCTTCTCATTATTTGCATTCACCCACCAAACTTCCAGATGGTTTATCTCCGGTGTCAATTTAACTGTCTATAGTCAACAATTAAGTTCGCTAAAAGTAAGGCAGTGCCTGTGTCATAGACAGAATAAATTTCTTTAGGTCACACAACGGTGTAACGGAGCAATTCAGTACAATTTCTTCACTATCACCAAAATTTTGATTTTTCAAACCAACAATGTAAAAGCATAAATTAATTTATTTTACTGTCAGAAATGCAGCGTACACCGCAAATGTGCTATTTACCACAAAACCAGTGTGTTTGCAACCAACTATGTAAATGCGGAATTTAAAATGACTGAAATACAAGGCAGGCCTCAGATATGCTATGTAGCACAAAACCAGAGTTTATTGCAACAAACTACAGAAATGCAGTATCTCACTGTTAAACTTTAAAATAGGTTTTTCAGCGTTCTATGTAAAAGTGCTCTGTGGAACAACAATACCGGTTTATTTCCCCAAAATGCACCAATGCAGTTTGTCACTGCTGAAATTTAAAATAGGTATTTGTACGTTGTATGCAAAACTGGTCTGTGGACCAACAATGACGGTTTATTTTTCCCAAAATACAGGAATGCAGTATGTCACTGCAGAAATTTAAAATAGGTATTTGCGCGGTGTATGCAAAACTGCTCTGTGAACTAACAATACGGGTTTCTTTCCCGAAAATACACTAATGCAGTATTTCACTGCTGAAATTTAAACATAGGTATTGTGCTGTGTAAGACAAGTGCTCTGTGAACCAACAATACGGGTTTCTTTCCCGAAAATACACTAATGCAGTATTTCACTGCTGAAATTTAAAATACTTTTTTGTGCGTTGTATGCACAAGTGCTCTATAGCACCACAATACAGGTTTTTGCCAACAACTACTGAAATGCACTATGTCACCCCTAAGATTTTTTCCTTCACTGAGCTACCAAAAAAGGATTAGACTGATGTCCCTGGCAGGCTGGCACACATGCAGGTCACATGCAGTTTCAAGGACACTGCAGTTGCTAAAATGGCTGCTGATTCCCACCTCAGTAACAGATGGATTAAAAAAAATATATTTTGCAGTATCACTGGGCTCAGGGAGGGGTACAAAATGCAGGATAGCAGTAGCACCCTCCCTCAATGATTGCTGTAGCTTGAATATTTTACACCACCAAGTTGAACAGATTTCTTTCCTAATCTCTCCCTGAGAGGACCGGCAGCAACCTGTCCCTACACTATGATCAGCAGAGTGACATACGGCACTACGTGACTCCAGCTTATATAGAGGCTGGGTCACATGCTGCACTCAGCCAATCACAGCCATGCCATTAGTAGGCATGGCTGTGATGGCTTCTTCGGGTAAAGTAGTAAAACGCTTGCTGATTGGATTCTCTGTAGCCTTTCAAAAAGCGGGAAGAAATCGATGAACAACTTTACAGAAATGTTCCGGTTCGGGTCTGGGTTAACCCTACCCATCAAGTTAAAAAACAGACTGGAATGCCAAACAAAGAAAACAAATGAACTTCTGGCGTATTTGTGTTTTCTATAGAATCCTATTGGGGTAATTTATTAAACTGGTGTAAAGTAGAGCTCCCTTGGAAAATGAAAGGTGGAATCAGATTGGTTTCTATGGGCAACTAAGACAGTTTTCCTTTACACCAGTTTGATAAATGACCACATATGTATCTGTTCTAAGGTTGCAAAATACAATATGTTAAAGAGGCTTAAAAAGTGTCTAAGTGTTCGTTCAGTCTACAATATATATTTTTTTTTTATGTCAGTTCTTCTCTATACTAGAATATACCAAACTATTTCACAATGAAGGAAATGCTGACAGATGCCATAAATATTTATCTTTTTTCGTTGTTAAGAATAATGTTAGATCTATGTCTAGGTTAATTATAAGGGTCATGTCCATATAACTTTTAAGATTTCTAGTCATTGACTAGAATTGAGGATGATTTGCTTATGGCTGTGCCCAGCATGGGTATACATAAACCACGCGAACAGGTCTAGGTAATTGTCAAACAACTACAATTGCACCTTAATAAATTAGAATATCATTGAAAAGGTAATTTATTTCACTAATAGGAATGAGTGGACCCGTGGATGTTCGGGTTTGGTCAAACTTCGGTCAAAGTTTGGGTTCGGGACCCGAACCCATTGAGGTCAATGGGGACACGAACTTTGGTGCACTAAAATGGCTGTAAAATAGTCATAGTAAGGGCTAGAGGGCTATAAAAGGAAGGAAAATGGGGTTAGGACCAGGACAATTGCCCTGCAAACAAATGTGGATAGAAAAATTAACTTAAAATAACATAGAATAGAAAAAAAATAAAAATTTTGAACTAGGAGGCAAAGGAGTAGGGCGTTGAGGAGGCAGTGGATGTGGCAGTGTATCTGGAAGTTGCGGTGGAGGAGGAGGAGGTAGCCAACACTGTTTTTGTTGTTTTTTTAGTTTTATTTTTTTTCCCTTTATTTATTTATTTTTTTATACATTTGGGAAGGCCCCAAAACATTGGGAAATGGAAAAGAGAATGCAAAGAGAAGGTGCGCTGGAGGATAACAATGGCGGGTTGCGGCTGGTATACTTGTCTATTCAGCACAAGGTATGAACAAGTCCTGTGGGATCCATGCCTGGTTTATTTTAATGAACTTGAGCTTCTCCACGTTGGCTGTGGAAAGGTGGCTACGCTTGTCTGTGATCACCCCGACCCAACAATCTAACAGATAGATTAACTATATTTATTTCCATGTCACGTATAAAGTGCACGTGTATCTTACACCACAAATGGTTACATGTCACCCACCGAACTAACAGACAGATGAACTTATATTTTTGTGTCAGGCGCACAAAGATGGTGCATTGCACCCAAAAAAAATCGGTACAGGTCACCCAAAGAATAAATAGCCAGATGAAATTCCTAACACTCTCCCTCACTTTAGCTGCCTGCTTCCTGTCCCTGCACTACTCAGAGCTGATGAGCATTGCTACACGTGATTCAGCTTGTATAGAGACTGAGTCACATGATGCACTGGCCACTCACTGCTATGCCATTACTAGGCATGGCTGTAATGGCTTCTAAGTGCCCACAGCTTAAAAGGGTGTTGATTGGCTGCCCTGCAGTTCGAGTTCGCTCAACAATATTCACTAATTCAATTCAAAAAGCATAACTCATGTATTATATAGATTAATTATACACAGAGTGATCTATTTCAAGCGTTTATTTGTTTTACTGTTGAGGATAATAGCTCATAGCTAATGAAAACCCAAAAGTCAGCATCTCAGTAAATTAGAATATTATGTAAGAACAATTAAAAATTATTTTTAATCCAGAAATGTTGGCCTATTGAGCAGTATGTACAGTATATGCACTCAATACTTGGTCGGGGCTCCTTTTGCATGAATTACTGCATAAATATGGCATGTTATGAAGGTGATCTGCCTGTGGCACTGCTGAGATGTTATGAAAGCCCAGGTTGCATTGATGGAGGTCTTCAGCTCATCTGCCTTGTTGGGTCTGGTGTCTCTCATCTTCCTCTAGACAATACCCCATAGATTCTCTATGAAGTTTAGGTCAAACGAGTTTGGCAAATGCTTTGGCAGTGTGAGTAGGTGTCAAGTCCTGCAGGAAAATGAAATCAGCATCTTCATAAAGCTTGTCAGCAGAGGGAAACATGAATTGCTGAAAACTTTTTTGGTAGATGGCTGCACTTACTTTGGACTTGTAATAAATGCAAAATTAATTTTCTTCTGAAAACAAGACTTTGGACCACTGAGCAACAGTGGAGTGCTTTTTCTCCTTATCCCAGGTAAGAAGATTCTGATGTAGTCTCTGGGTCATCAGTGGCTTGACTCTTTGACAAAGTGCTTGTAATGCTTACTCAGATTTCCAAGCTACCTGAATGATTTCAAGTTTATCCCGCTTAGACATTCAGATCTTCATTGTGTTATATCTATTTTGCAATGTGGCTTCTACTGTTAAAGAGTGTTCAGGGTAAGGAATTTGAACAATAAGCATAATACTGACCCTGTACCGGTAATAGATCCAAGGAATTTTCCAAGGTTCAGCATACCTGCTACATACCTTGCATTCCTCTCTACATGGGGCTGCAATTATAATTTACTTTAAGTCATGTGATGAATTATTCAAGCATCTAGTTAGCAAGTTTTAACTAAAACTGGTTCTACGTAGTTGATGGAATGAATTATTAATTACATGAGCCAACGTAACAGACCTCTCTATTGACCTCTAAATTGTTATGTGAGGGTGCATTTAAAAGTAAGGAACAGGTAAATTGCATTGTTACAGAAAGAAGTTTCTAAGAAGATTCAATGTTTTATAGAAAGTTTATTATTAAAAACATTATTGTAATTATTAACAACCAATCAGACATTTCATTAAATTAGCCTCTACTTGTCAACCCAACATCCTTATTGTTAAGCAATTTTGCATGTGCCTATAACGAGTGAGTTTATTTTGACTGTATTACCCTTAGGCTACTTTCACACTCGCGTTTTGGCTTTCCATTTGTGAGATCCGTCATAGGCTCTCACAAGCAGTCCAGTTTGGCCCTAATGCATTTTGAATGGAAAAGGATCCAATCAGAATGAATCCGTTTTCCTCCGATCAGTCTCCATTAATCTCTGGAGGCGGACACCAAAACGCTGCCTGCAACTTTTTGCTGTTCGCTTGACGTTTTCTCTGACACAATCTGCCCAATAGAAAACGGATCCGTCTTGGCTATGTTACAGATAAGACAAACGGATCCGTTCATGACGGATGCATGTGGTTGTATTATTGTAATGGATAAATTTTCGCAGATCCATGACGGATACGCCCAAAATGTGAGTGTGAAAGTAGCCTTAGGCCTCATGCACACAACCGTTTTTTTATGCTGTCCGCAAAAAGGGGTTCCGTTGTTCAGCGATCCGTGTCCGTTTTTGCCTTCCGTTGTGTTTCCGTGTGTTCCGTTTTTTTTAGCGGACATGACCCAAAAGATTTTACCAAAAGACAGGCTGACAATTTTTCCCAAGTGCCTGCCAAGAGATCCGCAAAAAAAACGGACACGGAACCCGGATGACACACGGATGGCCATCCGCATTTTTTCACGGACCCATTGACTTGAATGGGTCCGTGAACCGTTTTTCACGGACAAGAATAGGACAGGTTATATTTTTTTGACGGACTGGAATCACGGACCACGGACGCGGAGGATAAACGGTGCATTTGCCGAGGTTTCCACGGACCCATTGAAAACCAATGGGTCTGCAGAAAATCACGAAAAACGGAGCAACGGACATGGAATCAAACAACGGTCGTGTGCATGAGGCCTTAGTTGGAGGTTTATTCAAGATAGTAATTTAATAAAAAAATACCCAGTAATGGCCAATTAATGTATCTTAGTTTTGGAAATGCATACAATTGCTTAAGCATGTAAAGCACCGTCAATCTTTTGGGTAGGCTATTAACTTGTGATTCATGGGCCTTCTGTTACTTACCTGTCCAAAATCCAGCACTGTGCACTGCCTTACTCCCTTCTCTGGTCTGCACAGTCTCTTCTCCATGGCAATCTATCAAACTCTGTTGATATCACCTAGCATTGTTATCTAAAACCAGCTCAGCTGGCTGCCCAGCTCATCTCTGCTATATGAGCGCTTCAGCACTCCTACATTGGCCCTCCAACTCAGGCTACTTTCGCACCAGCGTTTTCCCTTTCCGCTATTGAGATCCGTCATAGGGTCTCAATGACGGAGAAAAACACTTCAGTTTTGTCCCTATTCATTGTCAACGGGGAACAGAGTGCACCAGAATACATTCGGTTCCGTTTCATTGCGTTCCCATGATGCACACAAAAGTGCTGAAAGCAGAATTTTTGAGTGAATCCTGGGATGCGGAGCAAGACGGATCCGTCATGACTCACAATGTAAGTCAATGGAGATAGATCCATTTTCTCTGACACAAAAGAAAACTGACTCGTCCCCCATTGACTTACAATGGTTTTAGAGACGGATCCATCTTTGCTGTGTTAAAGATAATACAAACAGATCCTAACGGATGCAGACGGTTGTATTATCATGATGGAAGCATTTTTGCTGATCCATCATGGATCCAGGAAAAACACTTGTGTGAAAGTAGCCTCAGCTTTACTACATTGGTCCTCAAGCTCAGCCCTGCTACCTCAGCCCCAGGGCTGGGACAAGGTCCACCACCAACAGAGGCTGAGCTGCCCAAGTGCGCCCCCCCCCCCCCAACTTGTGGAGTCTTTACTAAATACTGTTGTAATCACACATAAATATGCACAGTTTAATGTATCAATTAATGACGCACTGTTATGGAGGATCTGTGGATGACACTTATGGGGGGGATCTATGGTTGACACTGTTATGGGGTGGATCTATGGATGAAACTGTTATGGGGGGGATCTATGGATGACACTGTTATGGGGGGGATCTATGGTTGACACTGTTATGGGGCGGATCTATGGATGAAACTGTTATGGGGGATCTATGGATGACACTGTTATGGGGTAATCTGTGGATGACACTGTTATGGGGGATCTGTGGATGACACTGTTATGAAGGATCTGTGGATGACAATGCTATGGGGATCTGTGGACGACACTGTTATGGGGGATCTATGGATGACACTGTTATGGAGGATCTGTGGATAGCACAATGTTATGGGGGTCTGTGGATTGCACTGTTATGGGGGATCTGTGGATTGCACAATGTTATGGGGGATCTGTGGATGACAGTGTTATGGGGGATCTGTGGATGACCCACTGTTATGGGGGATCTGTGGATGACACACTGTTATGGGGGATCTGTGGATGACACATTGTTATGGGGGGATCTGTGGATGGCACTGTTATGGATTGTGACTCACAATGGATATTGGGGGCCAGCAAATTACAAGGAAGGCGGGGGTGGGGGATGATTGATAACATACATATCTAAATGGCTGGGGGGGTGAGGGCTTGACTTGAGCATCTACTGATCAGAGCATTAGAATAGCAGGAATAAATAACATCTAAATGTCTGGTGGGGTAGATGGGGGTAGGACAAGGGCTGATGGGGGAAGGGGGACTGGGTTAGATAATCTATACTGACATACATATGACACACACATATATACTGACATACATATGACACACACATATATACTGACATACATATGACACACACATAGATACTGACATACATATGACACACACACATATATACTGACATACAAATGACACACATATATACATATGACACACACATACATACTGACATACATATGACACACACACATACTGACATACATATGACACACATACATACATACATATATACAGACATACACATGACACACATACATACTGACATACATATGACACACACATATATACTGACATACATATGACACACACATATATATACTGACATACATATGACACACACATACATACTGACATACATATGACACACACATATATACTGACATACATATGACACACACATATATACTGACATACATATGACACACACATACATACTGACATACATATGACACACACATATATACTGACATACATATGACACACACATACATACTGACATACATATGACACACACACACATACTGACATACATATGACACACACATATATACAGACATACATATGACACACACACATACATACTGACATACATATGACACACACATACATACTGACATACATATGACACACACATACATACTGACATACATATGACACACACATATATACAGACATACATATGACACACACATATATACTGACATACATATGACACACACACATACATACTGACATACATATGACACACACATACATACTGACATACATATGACACACACATACATACTGACATACATATGACACACACATATATACAGACATACATATGACACACACATATATACTGACATACATATGACACACACACATACATACTGACATACATATGACACACACATACATACTGACATACATATGACACACACATATATACAGACATACATATGACACACACATATATACAGACATACATATGACACACACATATATACTGACATACATATGACACACATATATACTGACATACATATGACACACATACATATATACAGACATACATATGACACACACATATATACAGACATACATATGACACACACATATATATACTGACATACATATGACACACATACATATATACAGACATACATATGACACACATACATAAAAACACCCAATATGCACATTACATTACTGCCATTCCATTCCCTTTAACCCCTTCCATTTTCTGCACATACAGTCTCTGGTGACTTGGAGGGAGAGGCAGGATGCAGAGTATTCCTCCTCCTCCTCCTTCTCTGTCCCGACGCTGCTCTTCTCTCTGTGCTGGGGGAGGGGGTTGTGAATCTCTGGTGCACACACAGGCAGGAAGTCAGGGGCTGGGGAAGTTACGGAGCTGCAGCACACTGCACTAGACTGAGGGAGGGAGGAAGAACACCACTAGGGGGCGCAGGACCGGCTGTTACAGCAGCAGAGCGCAGAAATGGATGCTCTGCTGCTAATACAACTACACGGCAGCAGCAGGGACTTGGTGAGAGTGGCCTGTGTGCCTGCGCCCTGAGGCTTGAGCGCCCGGAGGCTGGAGCCTCCTCAGCCTCTGTGTCGGCCCGGCCCTGCTCAGCCCTATACACCTGCTACATTCATGAGTTTAGCTCTGTTACATCTGAGTCTACAGGTCAGTTACTACAGCACTGGGAGAATGTATCGCCATGTGCATTACGTTCTAGTGCACCAACATTCATAGTTAAGCGGTACGTATTGTGCCGTCAGCATTACTGGTGTAATTTATCGCCGTCTACAACACTGTGCAGTGCACCAAGATTCACAGCTACTCCCCTCTGTTAAACAAAAAAAAAGGCATACAGCAAGCTTTAGTAAAACAGAAAATCCATGAGCATCCCTGCAGTGCAATGGCTCCTTAGTTGAACAAAATAAAGAAATGGAGACAGCACCGATAAATATAGATGTCCCGAACTATTCGCCGGCTAACAGTTCCCGGCGAACATAGCGTGTTCGCGTTCGCCGCGGTGAGCGAACATATGCGATGTTCGGTCTGCCCCCTATACATCATCATTGAGCAAACTTTGACCCTGTACCTCACAGTCAGCAGACACATTCCAGCCAATCAGAACCCTCCCTCCCACACCTTACCACCTCCTATAAAAAAGGCAGCCATTTTAGATTCAGTCTGAAGCTGCATGTTGGTTAGAGCAGGGAGACTGCAGCTGCTGCTGCGCTGATGATTCTGAATTCATAGGGAAAGCCTTAGCTAGGCCAGTGTTCTGCGTCCACAGACTCATCTGCTGTAAGGACAGCGTCACAGCACCCCAAAACGCCCTTTTTAGGGCTGATACATTAGTCTGCTTTTATTTTTTTTCTCCATATATATATTGCAGTTGCCTGGCCTGCCCGTGTGTGAGGAGCTGCAGGCCCACAGACTGAAGTGTGCCCACTGCCAGTGCCCACCACTCATTCCGTGTGGCACAGGACTTTGCATAAAAAAAGGCATTTAATTTTTACCCTTTAATCTAAGGTTAGTTGCCTGCCAGTGTGTGTCAGGCCCACTTCCAGTGACTGTAGTGTGGCCACTGCCAGTGCCCACCACTCATACCGGGTGGCACAGGACTTTGCATAAAAAAGGCATTTCATTTTTACCTTTTAATCTAAGGTTAGTTGCCTGCCCGTGTGTGTCAGGCCCACTTCCACTGACTGTAGTGTGCCCACTGCCAGTGCCCACCACTCATACCGGGTGGCACAGTAGCTTGCCGATAAATAAGGCATTTAATTTTTACACTTTAATCAAATTTCAATTGCCTGCCTGCTGCCAGTGTGTGTCAGGCCCACTTCCACTGACTGTAGTGTTCACTCATACCGGATGGCACCGTACCTTGCACGCATAGTACCACAGTCCAGGTGTTGGTCCCCTTGAAACAACTTTTCCATCACTACTGTGGCCAGAAAGAGTCCCTGTGGGTTTTAAAATTTGCCTGCCTATTGAAGTCTATGGCGGTTCGCCCGTTCGCGGACATTTTTGGAAGTTCGCGTTTGCCATTTGTGAACGGAAAATTTTATGTTCGCGACATCACTACCAATAAAGTAGTGGAGAAAAAAATTTCTTCTAATGCATGTTGTGAAAGTCCAACCACATGCTTTTTAATCTCTTATTTTAGCTGTAGATTTACTGTGCGTGGCCTCATTACAGAGCAGGGAGGGTTGCAGCAGCAGCAGTAACAGTGACAATAATGGCCCCATAACAGAGTGGGGATGAAGGCCAACAGAAGAGGCAGTAACATGGACAATAGTGGTCCCATGACAGAGTGGGAAGGGGGATCAGCAGCAGTGGCAGTAAGGCTATGTTTACATCACTGTTTATTTTTCCGTTCTCCTGATTGATCAGAACAACAGAAAAAAATAAAATAAATGAAGCCTGTATTTTTAGCATTCATAAAGCCTCTTTCAGATTATCAATATTTGATCAGTAATTGTGAGCCAAAACCAGGAGTGGGTTCAAAATAGAGATGTCATGGAAATATTTGCACCTCTTCTGTGTTTTGGACCTACTCATTATTTTGGCTTACTGATCAAATACTGATGCAAAATAATGACTGTATAAAAGAGGCCTTACAGATGCTCATAATACAGAATCCTTTTTTTTCTGTTCTTCTGACGTATAAGAAGAATAGAAAAACAAACAATGATGTTGACATGGACAAATAGGGACAATAGTGGCTCCACAAAAGAGTGGGGATGATGGGGTCCAACAACAGTGTTAGAAACAGGGACAATAGTGCCTTAACACAATGGGGATGGCGTCCAACAGCAGTTGCAGTAACAGGGACAATAGTGACCCTATGACAGAGTGGGGAGGGGTGGCAGCAGCAGTGGCATACAGCACAAGAAGGTGGCAGATCATAGTAGTAGCTTAACCCAAAAATAGCAGTGGTCCAGTGGCATGTATATCCTTTTAAAAATTTTACATGTGCATATCAGTAGGCCAAGAAGCTTCATTGTAAGAATAGCAGCAGAGGCAGCGGGCAGGTGGCATTAGGCAGGTGGCAGCATCAGAATGATGGCAGCAGGAAGTAGCCAGAAGTAACGGCCCATTTTCCAGAATATTCCGGTGTGGCTGCACACTACAGTATGATCATTAGTGGCAAAATGATCTATTCTGTTGCATCAGGCATCGGCGTCTCGAAATCCTGGTTGATCCATGCCTGATTCATCTTTATGAAGGTCTCTCAACAAAGGTGGATTCTCTTAGGGATAACTATGTGCCACACCGCACAGAACACCTGCTCTGATGCTATACTACTGACCAGACAGGAAAGCATGCCCATGGCAAACTTGGCCAGTTGCAGACACACTACAAGTTTGCATACCCAGTATCCAGGGGATCTTGGATCATGGTTGACAGGTTGCAGTCCAAGTATATCACCACCTCCTGGTTGAGGTTCTACTGCATGTCCACTGCTGCTGCTGAGTGGATTCTTCAGTAGGTGGCTGAAGAAAATTTCTCATCATAGACTTCAGACTGAAGTTGCTGCATATGGAGCTGGTGCTGCTCCTACTCCACCCCCCCCCCCACCCCCCCAATAATGGCAGTGGAGTGTAAGCTGTAAGTTGTTGTCACGGATCAAAATCGCAAAAAGCTTTATATACAAAAAACAAAACAAAAGAAAGGATCAAAAGAAAAAAATATCAAAGTTTTTGATCTTACTGAGGAGAGGGCGACATAATAACCTCTCAGCTTGTTGGCGAGAATCTTAATTATTTTGTACAACTAGTAAGGAAAACAAAGTACCATTGTCTATGCAAAGATATATGTGAGTTTATTATACATAAGTACTAAATACTAAATCGTTAATACAACCTGTACAATGATAGACAATGAAGTGTAATACCAATCTGTGCCACCAGATGGTGCTGGCACATCACAGAAAAGACAACACCAATACTTTCCAATGACCAATCAACACAAATGATATGCAACAATCCAAATTAAAGAAAAGTAGGGGTATCAACCCCTTCCTATCACCTTTTAACCAATTGAGGAATATAGCGGCACTATAAATTTACCAGCTCGGTATAAATTAGGGGAGGTAAACACTCCTAGAGGACTGGGTCAGCGTCTGGCCCTGTTAACAATATGCATCGTTGGTAAAAGGATGACCAACATTGACCAGGTGTCTTACACTACGGATCCACAAAAATGGGGATCTTTGACTATATACCAGGCTAACTTATCAATACCGCAAGCAATAAACAAGATATACGTTACCAAGGGTCAAAAGGTGAGTAGGGCTCCGGAGGGACGGTAGCTTTCCAGAGGGTTCCCCGGTGGCAATGTTGTGTAATCTATAAATGTGAAACTTTTAAGAGTTAAATTTATACAATGTGACTTCATGTTAAGTGGTAAACATCCACCACCTGGGACGTACATCAAAAAGGAGGCATACCCCACTGACACTTGAAGCAATTAAAAACCTAGATTCTCAGAAACTAGTATAACTGTTCTCACGTCATATATCTAAAACATAGACAACAAATGTGTGGGTTTTTGGATTTCACAGGTGCCTTATCTTTTGAAAATAACACAACTTTTCTGAGCAACTTCTCATTATCAGAAATCCAAGTGAGCATGCTTTCCTACATACCTCAGGAATACACGCTTCTGGTGATACACACACAGGATATATATACGTTAATATAAGATTATAACATGTAACAAAATAAAACCAATATAAAACAACACATATGTGATATATTTATTAACTTGTGCCAAAACTAAATACTATCCACTATATGAACAAACAGACATTATATGTTTGTCTCATTAATAAACCTCATTATAAAGGTATGCCAGATATGTTCCAGGAATTAACCTTATTTCGGCTCATAGCCTAGTGATGAGGTAAAATTACTCCCTTAGATAGGCACACATCTGCCAGGAAGAACCTTCCCTTAAACCCATTTTTTTCTTTCTACAATGAAGGTTCATACAGGAGGGTGAACATAAGTACAACATGGCTAATAATAATGTATAAATGCTTATATACTTATGCAAAGGCATGACAGAGAGAAGAGGGGGTTCAGACCATTTTGAGGATGGGCAATGGCACTTGTAGGCAGCGACCAACTGACTATACAGCATGTCTCTATAGTAGTCCATTTCTGCATCAGGACGTCAAAAAAAATGCCCCCATTTTTGACTGGTAACAAGGGTCTAACAATGTGGATAGCCAGTAGTCATCCCTCTGCTAAATCCTGACAATGCAGCTGTTACTGCAAAAACATGACAGCATCCATCTGGCCATTTGCACAAGAGACTTGAAGTGCCTGCCTGCCTACATCTTCACTGCATACTGCCACAGTCTGTCAGGGTCACCTGTGTGATCTTCACCCTCCAGCTCCTCCTGCTCCTCTCTTGTTGCTTGGGCAGATAAACCACCTAGTTGTGTATAAAATTCCTGGGCATTTATGTCCTACACCTCTGCCAGTTTACCCTTTTCAGGGCTCAAGAGGCCATGAAATGTAAATGATCCCTCGGCAAACAGATTTGTCAGCATCCCCTCCAGGACATGAAGGAGTATAATGGCATCATTCATCCCGTAGTTCTATGTTCTCCCTACATTCTCTAAAAACTCTCACTAATAAAAATTAGCAAAAATTTATTATCCTAAATTATAGTAGTCTATGTTTGTAAAAGTATTGTAAACTAAAATAGAACATTATAGTTGTATATGTAATGTACCTTATTGTTAATAGTGTAGCATATTACAGTGTTATATGACTTATTATGCTGCATCATTTTAATACCCAGTAATAATAAATTGTAATGTAGTTAGCTTCAGCTTCTTGCCTCTGGTGCTTTGCCTGCTGTGCCTTACATATTTGTCTATCGGAGCTACATGACCATTGTGAGTTTTCTTTCTGAGCTCTTCCTATATTGGATTCAAAGATTTATATGAAAAGTAGCCTAATGCTGTGTGACATCAAACACCTACTAAATAAAACATGAAAACACAGCGTTGCTTTGCAGGGAACACAGCTTGCCTGCTTGTTATGTCTTGTGCCGGTAACCATGTAGAAGTTTCAGACATTTTGAGAGACTGAAAATAATCAGCAGGATACAAAAATTTATTTAAACTCTTATTTATTTGTGTGAGAGAGCACACCGCTCAATATTCACCTCTTATTTTACAAACTAAGGCTTCATGCACACGAACGTATTTTGTTTCCGTGTCCGTTCCATTTCTTTGCGGATAGGATACGGACCCATTCATTTCAATAGGTCCACAAAAAATGCTGACAGCACACTGTGTACTATCCTCATCCGTATGTCCATTCCGTAGCCCCACCAAAAAAATAGAGCATGTCCTATTCTTGTCCGTTTTGCGGACAAGGATAGGCATTATTAAAATGGATCTGCCAAAAAAAACGAATGTCATATGGATGTCATCCATTTTTTTTTTTTTGCTGACCGCAAAACACATACGGTCGTGTGCATGTACTTTTTTTCCGGCTGCCTCCCTCTCTGCATGTTTGCCGTGCTGCCGCCGGAACTCCGGCCCGCCCCTATTATATTCAATGGGGCTGGAGCGGTAGTCCGGAGGCACACAGGCACTAGTGGCAGCACGTATCAGACAGGCTGTTCACCCGCCGGAAAAGCCGGCTGGAGTTCCTTGCCGCTAGTGTGAAAGTACCCTTAGCTACTTAATTCTGAAAGAAGTCCTCCAGTTTTCATTTAGTATCTTATCCTTTGTTTGTTGAAGTAATGTTTTTGGTGTGTCAGGCTGGGCTATTAAAATTGACTGTTATAACATTAATATTATAATAATAATAATTAGAGATGAGCGAATTTTTCAAAAATTTGATTTAGCCGGTTAACTGAATTTCCCCAAAAAATTGATTTGTTCCAAATTTATTTGTGACGAATCGCGTTAAAAAACAGTTACATATAGTTACATAGTTTGTATATTGGTGTAGAACACTGTGCATTACAGAAACATGCATAGGTAGTGTCAAAAAACCAGTCCAGCAAAATCTGCCTTCCAAAAACCATATGGCGTTCCCTTCATTCTATGCCCTGCCTTTTGGCCATACAGCAGTTTACGACCACATATGGGGTGTTTCTGCAAACTACAGAACCAGGGTAATAAACATTGAGCTTTGTTTGGCTGTTAACCCTTGCTTTGTTACTGGAAAAATGTATTAAAATAGAAAAATTGCAAAAAAATAGATGTTTTGGTACAGTTTTTATTTTTTGTCATTTGCATAGTTGATCTGACAGGTTAGATCGAGTGCTATTTCTATAGAGCAGATTGTTATGGATGCAACAATACCAAATATGACTACTTTTTGTTTGATTTTTTTGTTTCAGTTTTTCATAACAAAGCATTATTGAAAAAAATGATTTTTTTAGTGTCTCCGCATTCTTAAAGCCATATTTATTTTTATTTTTTGGGCGACTGTCTTATGTAGGGGCTCATTTTTTGTGGGATGAGATGGCAGTTTGATTGGCACTATCTTGGGGTGGATATGACATTTTGGTCGCTTGCTATTACACTTTTTGTGATGTAAGGTAACAAAAAAGGCTTTTGATAAGGTATTTATATTAATATATTTGCTGTGTTCACCTGAGGGGTTTGATCATGTGTTAGTTTTATAGAGCAGGTTGTTATGGACGTGGCAATACATAATATATTTACTTTTTATTTATTTATTTATTTATTTAAGTTTTACACAATGATATCATTTTTGAAACAAAAAAATATCATGTTTTAATGTCTCCATAGTCTGAGAGCCATATTTTTTAAAATTTTTTTTTAACAATTGTCCTATGTGGGGTATCATTTTTTGCGGGATGAGATGGCGGTTTGATTGGCATATAACTTTTTGATCGCTTGTTATTACAGTTTTTTGTAATGTGAGGTGACAAAAATGTTTTATTTTTACACTGTTTTTATTTAATTTTTTTACGGTATTTACCTGAGGGGTTAGATCATGTGATATTTTTATAGATCAGGTTTTTACGGACGCGGTGATACTTAATATGTATACTGTTTATTTAGTAATTTAACTTTAACACAATAACAGCATTTTAGAAAAAAAAAAAAATTTTTAGTGACTCCATAGTCCGAGAGCCATATTTTCTTATTTTTTTGCGTGATTGACCTATGTAGGGGCTCATTTTTTGCGGGATGAGATGGCAGTTTAAGTGGTACTATATTTGGAGGAAAACGCCTTTTTGATCGCTTGTTATTACACTTTTTGTGATATAAGGTGACAAAAAATGGCTTTTTTTACACCATTTTTTTTTACGGTATTTACTTGAGGTGTTAGATCATGTGATATTTCTATAGAGCAGGTTTTAAGGAAGCGGCGATACCTAATATGTGTAGTGTATTTTATTTTTTTAATTTTTATTCAGTGATATGTGTGTTTTTTTATTTTTAATTTTTTTTAAATTTTCTTGACCCAGACCCACTTGGTTCTTGAAGATCCAGTGGGTCTGATGTCAGTACAATTCAGTAGTGTACACTATATAGTGTACTGTACTGTATTGTTTTTTTACTTTACATAGTCTGATCAGACTTCTGCCTTTAGCAGAAGTCAAATCAGACTTACATTACCACGGCAAGCAGGACGCCTCTGAAAGTGTCCTGCTGCCATGGTAACCATCACCCGCTGCCAGAACAGAGCAGCGGGTGATGGGGAGGGAGGGGAGCTCCCTCCCTCTGCGATCCCATATAGAATCGGGGGCTGCAAGAGCACAGCAGCCTGTGATGGGAGAGGGAGGGAGCTACCTCCCTGTTAACCCCTTCCATACAGTGGTCCGTATGGACCGCGGTATGGAAGGGGTTCAACGGCTGACATCACAGCACAGATGTCAGCCGTTTATAGCACAGTGTCAGCAATGTGCTGACACTCTGCTATTGGCCTCATGCTGACAAACGTATTTTGGGTCCGCGTCCAAGCCGCATATATTGTGGCTCGGGCGCGGACACATTCACTTCAATGGGGCCGCAAAAGATGCGGACAGCACTCCGTGTGTTGGCCGCGTCCTTTGCTCCATTCCGTGGCCCCGCAAAAAAAATATAGCATAAATTCTTGTCAGTTTTGCAGACAAGAATAGGCATTTCTATAATGTGCCACATTCTGTTCCGCAAATTGCGGAACGGAACGCGGAACAGCTTACTTGTTTTGCGGATCCGCGTATTGCGGACCACAAAACACCTTTGTTCGTGTGCATGTGACCATATACCCACTAGACCGTCACCCGCGCCACCCGCAACCCCCTCCGGCACAATATGATTCCGGGCTGCAGGGAGGGGGGGTATAATTTAACACTGTGGGGACATTTTAAGTCTCTGATTCTCATGGTCACAGACCGCGGGGATCAGAGATCGCAGAAAGCACTGCAAACCGCATGTCTGAATTGATCTGCGGTTTGCTGCAATCACCATTATGGGGGGTTCACATGACCCCCCTCTGCATTGTGACAGGATGCCTGATGAATGATTTTAGCAGGCATCCTGTTCTGATTAACCCCTGCAGCGCCGCAATGTACTTTTAAAGATATGATGTCATGGGTCCTTAAGGACTCGGGACGGTACGTCATGCGTCCTTAAGGGGTTAAGGACCAGTGACGTACATGTACTGCATGGTGATCGGGCGGATGCAGCACATTAACCCTCACAATTCCACGGTCAGGGCTGGCCTCGGCACATGCAGGATCCTGCCGGGTACGGGGTGGCCATCGGGTCCCCATGGTGCTGTGACTGGGACCCGATGGCAGGGAAGGCAGTCCTATGCCTTCATTAGGCATCATGGCTGTCTTCCATGACAGCCAGTGAGATCCAGTTCCCATTGGCAGATGGCAGATGAGGTTTAACACTGACAAATTTAAAGTTATGCACATGGGAAGGAATAATGCAAGTCACTCGTACATACTAAATGGTAAAACACTCGGTAACACGGACATGGAAAAGGATCTAGGAATTTTAATAAACAGCAAACTAAGCTGTAAAAACCAGTGTCAGGCAGCTACTGCCAAGGCTAATAAGATAATGGGTTGCATCAAAAGGGGCATGAGAACATAGTCCTACCTCTTTGCAAATCACTAGTCAGACCACACATGGAGTACTGTGTACAGTTCTGGGCTCCTGTAAACAAGGCAGACATAGCAGAGCTGGAGAGGGTTGAGAGGAGGGCAACTAAAGTAATAACTGGAATGAGGCAACTACAGTACCCTGAAAGGTTATCAAAATTAGGGTTATTCACTTTAGAAAAAAGACGACTGAGGGGAGATCTAATATCTATGTATAAATATATCAGGGGTCAGTACAGAGATCTCTCCCATCATCTATTTATCCCCAGGACTGTGACTGTAACAAGGGGACATCCTCTGCGTCTGGAGGAAAGAAGGTTTGTACACAAACATAGAAAAGGATTCTTCACTGTAAGAGCAGTGAGACTATGGAAGTCTCTGCCTGAGGAGGTGGTGATGGTGAGTACAATAAAGGAATTCAAGAGGGGACTGGATGTATTTCTGGAGTGTAATAATATTACAGGTTATAGTAACTAGAGAGGGGTCGTTGATCTATGGAGTTATTCTGATTGCCTGATTGGAGTCAGAAAGGAATTTTTTCCCTTAAAGTGGGGAAAATTGGCTTCTGCTTCACAGGGTTTTTTGTGCCTTCCTCTGGATCAACTAGTAGGAAACAGGCTGAACTGGATGGACAAATGTCTTTTTTCGGTACTTTTATATACTATGTTACTATGTTACTATTGATCTCACAGACTGGAAGGCTGTAAGTGTATTACTCAGTGTAATACACTTACAGCCAATGAATTACAATACGGAAGTATTGTGATGCATTGTAAAGGGGATCAGACTCCCAAAAGTTGAGGTCCAAGAGTGGGACAAAAAATAAAGTGAAAAAAAGTTTAAAAAATTACATTTTCAAAAAAAAGAAATAAAAGTTTCGCGTAAAAAAAAAGAAAATCGTCCTTTTCCCAAAATGAAGTAAAAAAAATCAGGAAAAAATCGGGAAAAAAAGAAAAGTAGACATATTATTTATCGCCGCATCCATATTGACCATCTCTATAAAAATATCACATATCCTAAATCCTCAGGTGAACAACGTCAAAAAAATAAAATAAAAACTGTGCTAAAATAACATTTTTTGTCACCTTACATCACTAAAAGTGCAACACCATGCGATCAAAAAGGTGTATGCCCCCCATAATAGTACCAATCTAACCGTCACCTCATCCCACAAAAAATGAGCCCCTAGCTAAGACAATCACCCAAAAAATAAAAAATATATAGCTCTCAGACTATGTAGACACTAAGGGCTCTTTCACACGAACGTGTGAGCCCTGCTCCCGTGCTGCGGGCCGCAAATCGCGGCCCGCAATACACGGGCACCATCTGTGGGGAAGCCACAGTGGATCGCAGACCCATTCACTTGAAGAGTTCTGCGATCTGCCCGCTTCGCAAAAAGATAGGACATGTTCTATCTTTTTGCGGGACGGAAGTACAGAATGGAACCCCACAGAATCACTCCTTAGTGATTCCGTAGTGTTCCGTCATTTCGTTCCGCACCATTCCGCATCTCCGGACCCATTGAAATGAAGGGGTCCGCATCCATGATGCTGAATGGCCACGGAATGGTGTCCGTGTATTGCGGATCCGCAAATGCGGTCTGCAATACGAGTACAGGGCACACACGTTCGTGTGCAATAGGCCTAAAACAAGATTTTTTTTGTTTCAAAAATGATTTTATTGTGTAAAACTTAAATAAATAAAAAAAGTATACATTTTAGGAATTGACATGTCCGTAACGACCTGCTCTATAAAAATATCCCATGACCTAACCTCTCAGGGGAACACGGTAAAAAAAAAAGCTATTTTTTTGTCACCTTACATTACACAAAGAGTAATACCAAGCGACCAAAATGTCATTCGCACACCAAAATCATACCAATAAAATCTTCATCTCATCCGGTAAAAAATAAGACCCTACCTAATTTTCCCCAAAAATAAAAATGGAGAAACTAAAACATGATTTTTTTTGTTTCAAAAATAAAAAAGTATACATATTAGGTATTGCCGCTTCCATATCTATCTGCTGTATAAAATATCACATGAACAGCGCAAAAAAAAAATGTTGTCACCTGTGAGGCAGTGACAGGCCTCATGTCTGATAGAAGAGAGGAATGGCAGGATTATCCACCTCTTTCCCATCAGTGGGCAGGCCTGAGGCAGCAACAGGTGCCAGAATCAACAGAGCATAAAGCTGTCCTCACAGTGAGATGGGTGTGTCTTGTGTGGTACAGAATCCTGGAGTGGTTCTGTGTGTGGTCTGAGCTGGGAGCGCTGAGAGACCACGAGGCTGGGAGTAGCCTGAAGTTTGGGGGGTCCCGCGACGCCTAGGGATAAGGGTCGCATGGTTAGCGTCGGGCGGACGACTGGACCACAACCCCCCCAAAAGACACCGGTGAGGTAACAGCCAGGAGGCTGATGGACATTGGGCTGGGAAAGCCGCATGGGTGCCGTGTTTGTGAACAGTGACTTAGGTGAGTCAGGGATACACTGTGTTGAGTTAGAGCCCAGCCGGGCAGGTGTTTGTTTTGATTTATTTATGTTGATGCTGGGACAATAAAGCGATGTTTGGCCCCTAAAGCTGCGGTGGACGACAATCTGTGTGTGAACGATCCTCGAGACCAGAGCTAACCCCCCACACACCTTACATCACAAAAAGTGCAATACCAGGCAAACAAAAAGTCATACGCATCCCATAATCATACCAATTAAATCAAACCGTCATCTCATCCTACAAAAAATGAGACCCTACTTAAGACAATCACATAAAATATAGAACACTATGGCTCTCACAAATTTTCGTATCACAACGTCCGTAAGAACCTGCTGTATAAAAATTTCACATGACCTAACCCCTCAGGTGAACACCGTAAAAAAAAAATTGTCACCTTACATCACAAAAAGTGTAATACCAAGCGATCAAAAAGTCATATGCACCCCAAAATAATACCATTCAAACCTCTCATACCATCTCATACACAAAAAATGAGCAACTACATAAGAAAGTCACCCAAAAAAAAAAAAAAACAATTGGCTTTCAGAATATGGAGACATTAAAAAATAATTTTTTTCAAAAATGCTTTATGAAAAACTGAAGCAAACAAAAAAAAGTTGTTATATTTGGTATTTTAGGGGTACATCTAGGGGTGCATCAAGAGATTTTCAAATGTGAGATGGCAACTTAAAATTATCCCAGTGAAATCTGCCCTCCAAAAACCATATGGCAGTCCTTTCCCTCTGCGCCCTGCCGTGTACCTGTACAGCAGTTTACGACCACATATGGGGTGTTTCTGTAAACTACAGAATCAGGATAATAAATATTGAGTTTTGTTTGTCTGTTAACCCTTGCATTGTTACTGAAAAAAATGTATTAAAATGGAAAATCTGCTAAAAAAGTGAAACTCTAAAATTTTATCTACATTTTCTTTTAATTCTTATGGAACTTTGGTAACTCCTGAAGGGTTACCAAAGTTTGTAAAATCTGTTTTGAATACTGTGAGGGGTGTATTTTCTAAAATGGGGTCACTTTTTTGAGGTTCTATTCTATGGGTGCATCAGGGGGTCTTCAAATGTGTTATGGCAACTTAAAATTATCCCAGTGAAATCTGCCCTCCAAAATCCATATGGCGTACCTTTCCTTCTGCGCCCTGCCGTGTGCCCGTACAGCAGTTTACGACTACATATGGGGTGTTTCTGTAAACTACAGAATTAGGGTAATAAATATTGAGTTTTGTTTGGCTGTCTGGAGGACACCTGGACTTGTCTCTCTTCTGCAGCACAGTGTAAATTAAACACCAGGACTGGACCTTCTTAAGAGGTACCCACGTCACGGTGTGAATTGAGCACCAGGACTTAAAACCTTAGGTGACTTTTGTTTTTGTTAACCTGCTTACCAGAGCGAATTCCCACAATATGTATGTTAGAACTTGAGCACCCTAAAATTTGTAGTATCAAGCCGCAATTTCACTACAGAATCAAGAATGAATGAATGTACTTTTATATAATGCAGGCTGCAATTTCACACCAATTCCATAATTAGGGATCAAAGGGTATATTTATGTATAGTAGAATTTGGGCGCCCTACAATCTGTAGTATCAGACCGCAGTTTCACCCCAATAACAAAATCAAGGATTACTGGAATTACTGATGTATCAAAGAATGGATACAATCTAAAATCTGTAGTATTAGAGCACTTTTTAACTCCAATTAGTGTAGCAAGGTACAATAGAACAGACCCTATTAGCCAGACTTTACACTCTTCTATTGATCCCGGCTCTCTCCCTACAGTGTGGATAATGCCTCCCTATCCTTTCCCTACACTATCAATAATCTTTCCATGAACTGTTAAATAGTAATTTATCGTGAATCAAGTCTTTCCTAAACATTGTCCCTAGTGTGCCTGTAACGTCTCTCCCTGCACTAAGTTCACTGGAAAATGACAGAGTTCAGGCATGCTTTATATAAGGCTGTGACATCACAAGGGTTGGTTAGCTGCTGATTGGCTATGTGCATGGTATTATGGGTGACCCCTCGTTCCCGGGTTTCTTTATTCCTCTTTCTAACATGTGCAGCAACTATTTTAGAAAAAATCTGATTGTTTACCATGAACTGCGAGAATATAAGACATCGGGACAAAACACATTTTTCCTGAAATTCGGATAGAATTCCACTTCGTCAACTTCGATTCGCTCATCTCTAATAATAATGATATACGATATGTATTGGATATGTAAGTGAAGGCTAAAATAATACAATGTTATTTATTCATTTTTGGCCCCATTTCATATAATAGACATACTTGCCTACCTATAAGAAACTCTAATGGCATCACTAATAAAGATCTCTTTAGATGACTGAGGACTAATGCAATCTATTACAGCAAAACTCCCATATAAATCTTTGAAAGCATAGAAAGAAACAAATAGAAGAATTATGATACCATTACTATTGTATATATTATTTGAAGTGAAGAAGAGACATAATCCGTTATTCTTCTTTCTACATCATTTTATGCATTATTGATGCCATCCATAGAAAAGCAGAGAAAAAGAGAAGCAGACATCTGGTATATATTCACCACAACATGCACCCAGTGTAAACAAGGGATGAAAAGATATACAGTATACTGACACATAGATTACAGTATTTTATTGTTCTGTATGGTTTAAATAAGCAGCTGACGTTTCAGGATTTTATATTTTTAACATGGAGAATATCATTTGACACTTTTTTTCACTGGTAGCTGCTGATCGCAAACATCTTTCTTATTGTATTTCCCTGGGTCCATGGTAATTCAAATGAGCTGCTACAGTTACAGAAGAGCATTACAGGCCATTGTATAATAAGTAATTTAATCAGTTTCTATGAGGAGGTAAGTTCTAGACTTGACTGCGGCGAATCAATGGATGTCATATATCTGGACTTCCCCAAAGCATTTGACACTGTACCACATAAAAGGTTAGTATGTGAAATTAGAATGCTTGGACTAGGGGAAAATGTCTGTAAGTGGGTAAGTAACATAGGGTCGTTATTAACAGGGGGTCAGTATTGTGCCCTATTATCTTCAATAGATTTATTAATGATCTTGTAGAAGGCTTGCACAGTAAAATATCAATTTTTGCAGATGACACTAAACGGTGTAAAATAATTAATATGGAAGAGTACAATTTACTGCTCCAGAGGGATCTGGATAGATTGGAGGCTTGGGCAGATAAGTGGCAGAAGCCACAAATGTAAGATTATGCACATGGGAAGAAATAATACAAGTCACCAGTACATACTAAATCGTAAAACACTGGGTAACACTGACATGGAAAAAGACCTAGGAATTGTTGGGTAACAGCAAACTAAGCTGTAGAAACCTGCGTCAGGCAACTGCTGCCAAGGCCAATCAGATAATGGGTTGCATCAAAAGGGGCATAGATGCCCATGATGAGAACATAGTCCTACCACTTTACAAATAACTAGTCAGACCACACATGGAGTACTGTGTACAGTTCTCGGCTCCAGTGATATAGCAGAGCTGGAGAGGGTTCAGAGGAGGGAATCTAAAGTAATAACTGGAATATATACTGGAGAGTGAATCTGCATCTCACATCCTCAACACTATGCTTTTGATATAACGACTGTCTCAGCATAATTACGTGGCATATCCGCCCAATTTGTAATACATTGTATGCTGTGCAAAAGAGGCCTTAGTATACAGTTTGATCAAAGAGCATAGGCCCACTTACCGCGACAAGGAAGCCTCTACAACTGGGAAACTAATCTAACCTATAATGGCGCCCCAGCACCGCATCGGCAGCAGACGGCAGGACCCAGAAGCCACACAGCAACCCCACTCTGCAGCAAAGCTTTGTGCTGTGCTAGTGGGGCGGTGGGACCTAGAGCCAAGGAGGCTTTGCTGCAGAGTGGGGTTGCTGTGTGGCTTCTGGGTCCCGCCGTCTGCTGCTGGTGCGGTGCTGGGGTGCCGGTGGTCGCCGCGAACGGCTGCGCCATTATTGGTTAGAGTAGTTTCCCACTTGTAGAGGCTTCCTTGTCGCGGTAAGTGGGCCTATGCTCTTTGATCAAACTGTATACTAATGCCTCTTTTGCACAGCATACCATGTATTACAAATTGGGTGGATATGCCACGTAATTATGCTGAGACAGTCGTTATATCAAAAGCATAGTTTTGAGGATGTGCGATCCAGATTCACTCTCCAGTATATATTATAAGTAATAACTGGAATAGGTGGACTAAAGTACCCTGAAAGATTATTAAAATTCGGGTTACTCACTTTAGAAAAAAGATGACTAAGGGGTGCTCTAATAACTGTGTGTAACTATATCAGGGGTTAGTACAGAGATCTATCCCATCATCTATTTATCCCCAGGACTGTGACTGTTATGAGGGGACATCCTCTGCATCTGGAGGAAAGAAGGTTTGTACGCAAATATAGAAAAGGATTCTTCATGGTAAGAGCAGTGAGATTATGGAACTCTCTGCCTGAGGAGGTGGTGATGGTGAGTTCACTAAAAGAGTTCAAGAGGGGCCTGGATGTATTTCTGAAGCATATATTTATCACAGGTTATAGTAACTAGAGAGGCGTCGTTGATCCAGGGAGTTATTCTGATTGCCTGATTGGAGTTGGGAAGGAATTTTTCCCGCTAAAGTAGGGAAAAGTGGCTTCTACCTCACATATTTTATTTTGCCATCCTCTGGATCAACTTGCAGGATAACACGCTGAACTAGAAGGACAAATGTCTTTTTTTAGCCTTAGGGCCCTTTCACACTAGCGTTTTCAGGATCCGGCATAGAGTTCCGTCGTCGGGGTTCTATGCCGGATGAGTACTGATACGCATCAGGATGTCTTCAGTTCAGTCACTGAACGTTTTTTTGACAGAGAAAATACCGCAGCATGCTGCGGTATTCTTTCCGTCCTGGTATGTGGAGCAAAACGGATCCGTCATGACCCCCAATGCAAGTCAATGGGGACGGATCAGTTTTCTCTGGCACAATCTGGCACAATAGAAAAGGGATCCGTCTTGACAATGTTAAAAAATAGTTAAAGTTAATACAAGCGAAAGCGTTCAAGCGGTTGTATTATCTGTAACTGAAGCGTTTCTTTCCGGCATAGAGCCCCGACGACGGAACTCTTCCAAATGCAAGTGCGAAAGGGGCCTTATAAACTATGTTACTATGTTTTTATGTAAATACAAATTCATTTGCATCTATTATTATAGGGCTCACTGAGACGCACCTGTAGCAGAGTTACACTAAGCATCTTTGGATTGCATATGGTGCAATCTGCAGTAGTGTTGAGCGTGAATATTCGAATAGCGAATTGTTATTGCGAATATAGCAACTTCGATAATTCGCAAATATTTAGAATATAATGATATATATTTGCTATTTCGAATATTCATCATTTTTTCAACATCTGAAAAGTGAAAACATGATTCGTCCCTGCTTCTTTCTTGTGGGTCAATGAGTCATTGGCCCACAAGCAACTTAAGCAGGAAGGAATCATGTTTTCAATGGGAATCCATCAACCCAGCTTTAAGTTTAATTCTCAATGCGAGTATATGTTCGCATCGCGAATTAAACTTACAGCTGGGTTCCTAATAGTTTTTGCAAGAATTTAAAGAAGATTGAGAATATAGTGCTATATTCGTAATATTCGTGATATTCTTTATATTCTAGCAACTGCAAGGCAGTGCAAGCCAACAATTAGGAACCCAGCTTTAAGTAAAATTCGCAATGCGAGTATTACGTTATATTGATCGCATTGCGAATTAAACTTAGAGCTGAGTTTTTAATGGTTGTTGCTAGAATATAACGACCATTGAGAATATAGTGCTATATTCGTGATATTCGTTATCTTCGTCAATTCTAGCAATACAACCGTAAGGAACCCAGCTCCAAGTTTAATTCGTAATGCGAGTATATGTTCGCAGCGCGATTTCAACTTAGAGCTGGGTTCCTAATGGTTGTATTGCTAGAATATAATGAAGATTGAGAATATAGTGCTATATCCGTGAATTCGTGATATTTGTTATATACTAGCAAGCCAACCTTTAGGAACCCAGCTCTAAGTTGAATTTGCAATGCGAGTATTACAGGTTATATTAATCGCAATGCGAATTCAACTTAGAGCTGAGTTCCTAATGGTTGGCTTGCTAGAATATAACGAAGATTGAGAATATAGTGATATTCGTGATATTCGCTATATTCAACAATTCTACCAAGCCAACTGTAAGTAACTGTTGGCTTGGTAGATATGTTAAATGTCAAATATAGCGAATATAGTGCTATATTCTCTATCTTTGTCTATTCAACCAAGACAACCCATTATACACAATAGCATACTGCCCTTATGCGACGCGATTCACACGCATATGTAATTGCCAATTTTTCGCATGACATAAACTATCTTACATACAGAGGAGAATTATAAATCAGTAATGAGTGTAATGTGTGTTCAATGGGTTGTCTTGGTCCACTCAAATAGACGAAGATAGAGAATATAGCACTATATTTGCTATTTTCTCTATCTTCGTCTATTCGACCAGGCAAGCCAACCCAATAGCATACTGCCCTGCCCTTATGCGACCCGATTCACACACATATGTAATCGCCGATTTTTCGCATGACATAAACTGTCTTACATACAGACAATTATAAATCGGTAATGAGAATCGTTACTGATGCATAATTTCCCTCTTTATGTATGATACTGTAGTTTATGTTATGCGAAAAATCAGCAATTACATATGCGCGTGAATCGGGTCGCATAAGGGCAGTATGCTATTGTGTTCAATGGGTTGTCTTGGTCGACTCGAATAGACGAAGATAGAGAATATAGCACTATATTCGCTATTTTCTGTATCTTCGTCTATTCGACCAAGAAAGCCAACCCAATGCATACTGCCCTTATGCGACCTGATTCACACGCATATGTAATTGCAGATTTTTCGCATGACATAAAATACAGTAAAGAGGAAAATTATACATCAGTATTTAGAATACAATATTTGCATTATTGTAATTACGTAGGGGCATCAAGCTATTTTCATATAGGTTTTGCTTGGTCGAATTTTTGAATATGTAGAATATAGTGATATACCGTATTATCCATGCGAATATCATAATTTTTTTTCTACAGTGCATGAGGTGACTCATCATTATCATTATCCCTCCCTTCTCCTCGCTTAAATAGCCAATGAGAAGGCTTTGTCACAGCTTAGCAACATCCAGGGGTGTAGCTAGAAATGACTGGCCCCATAGCAAAAAAAATTTATGCCCCCCCCCCCTCTCGGATCTCCCTTGTGTGCTTTGCAGATCTGCGGATCCACAAAACACAGACATCGGCAATGTGCGGACCGCACATCGCCGACACTATATAGAAAATGCCTTTTGTTGTCCGCAATTGCCGACAAAATAGGAAATGTTCTATTTTTTCAGGAACGCAATTGCGGACCCGGAAGTGCGGATCCGTAATTGCGGATGTGGGCAGGACATTGTGTGTACCCATAGAAATGAATGGGTCCATTCTGCAAAATGCGGAACAGAATTGCGGACGTGTGAATGGACCCTTACCCCTACACCATGCAGTACAGAATGCATTATAAAATCCATACACCATGCTGTACAATATACACAATAACCCCACAGTGTAGGTGTTATACTGTATATTGTACGGCATGGTGTATGGATTATAATGTATATTGTATGGCTTGGTGTATGGATTATTCTGTATATTGTACCACATGGTGCAGGGATTATACTGTAGTCATCTATAGTGCCAGGTGCGGACACAAACAGCAGAGGGCCCCTGTGCAAAAAAAATTCCTGGATCCCCACCCCCATGCCAAATTCTCAACCTAACCTGTTCTATTGTTACATTACATACAGCAATACAAAACATACAGGGTAAGGCTATTTTCACACCTGTGGCAGTACGATCCGGCCACCTAATCCGGCAGAAAATGCAAGGAATTGACTGGACACAAACCACAGCATACAGCGGTTTATGTCCCGCTGATTCTCTGCATTTTTGCCAGATTGTGGCCGGATCTCTGCAGTACCACATTGTAGTTAATGGGGCTGGCGGGCATTCTGTCTGCATCCAGCAGTGCCGGATACAGTGAATTATCTGCTGGAACAGCCTGCCAGGATCACTAACGCAGATGTGAAAGTAGCCTCATACAGCCCCACATACCTCTTATATCCAGTGACGTCTCCTTTGATGTACAGTAGATGTTCTCTTTCTTCATCTTCTCCATTCAGACCAGACCCCCGTGATAATTTCTTTCAGCCATCTCACGTCTCTGCAGAGTTTGACAGACATCTTAGTTTCCTACTTTTCCACCATCCTCCAATTAACATCCCATCATGCACCCCCAATATTGAGAAGCTGTGCTCCCCAAAACTATACTGCAAAAAGAACTGTGCTAAGCTGATGCTGTGCCAGAGTGCCACCAAAGTAATGGTGCTACCAAAGTCCCAACAATAGTAATTATTTATTTGTTAGAGTGCATTTAGTAGTAATAGTGCACCTACAGTGCCCCCAACAGTAATTGTGTCCCACAAGTAATAATGCTCCCATAGTCCCTCAGTTGTAATAAAGCCCACCAAAATGCCCCGATAGTAATAATTCTCTTTATAATGTGTGACAGTAGATCCCCCCCCCCCTTATAATGTGCACCACTACAAAAAATACTCCGTTGTGTGGCAGTAAAAAAAGAAATACCTCCTCTTTGTGCCCCCTGTAGAGCCAATGTCCCCAGGTCCCCAGAGTGCCCTCATGTGTTCCAATGACCCGTACTGTGTGCCACTACAAAAAACACTTATTGACTGCCACCAGTTGAGCTTAGGTGCCCATAGTGACCTTATAATTTGTGCCAGTATAAAATACTCCTATATAGTGCCCTCAGAAGATGCCATCATAGTGCTCCTTCCCCGTCTCCATAGTGCCCTCCATAATGTGGCACTATAAAATGCCCCTATAGACTGCCCCACATAGATGCCCCCATAATGCTCCTTTCCTCTCTTCCCCATAGTGGCACCAAAATGGGTGCCAGTATTAAATGCCCCTATATAATGCCCTCATAGTTCTCTTGTCCCCCACTTCTCCATAGTGCCCCCGTATAATGCGTGCCAGTATATAGGACCACCAGTAGATGCTCCCATAGTGCTCCTTCCCCTCTTCTCCACAGTGCCCCCCATAATGTGCCAGTATTCAGGGCCCCCATAGTGCTTCCCCTCTTCTCCATAGTGCCCCCGTATTGTGCCAGTATATAGGTCCCCCATAGTGCTTCCCCTCTTCTCCATAGTGCCCCCGTATTGTGCCAGTATATAGAGCCCCATAGTTCTTCCCCTCTCTTCTCCATAGTGCCTCCCCATATTGTGCCAGTATATATGGCCCCATAGTGCTTCCCCTCTTCTCCTTAGCGCCCACCCCCCATATTGTGCCAGTATATAGGACCCCATAGTGCCCCCCTTATTGTGCCAGTATATAAGGCCCCATAGCGCCCCCTCCATATTGTGCCGGTATATATGGCCCCATAGTGCTTCCCCTCTTCTCCATAGTGGCGATTCCCCCCCCCCCTATATTGTGCCAGTATATAGGGCCCCCACCCCCCTTCTTGCCACAGTATACTATAAATAATAAAAACAAAAAAACTCACATACTTACCTTATGCTGCTGTCAGCGATGCGATGCAGGCCTCTTCCGGCCTGTGTCCCGTGCTGTACGGCTCAGGCGGCGCGATGACGTCATCACGCCGCCTACACCGGCCTCTGATAGGCTACAGGCACTAGGCCTGAAGCCTATCAGAGGAACGAGCAAGGGAGACGCCTCTCCCCTGCTCCATTCATCTGTATCGCTGTCCTGAGGACGGCGATACAGATGAATACAGAGATGACTTCTAATCTGCTGGCGGCTGATGCCACATAAATAAAATAAAAAAACTCAGACGACGGCCCGGGCCCCCAGTGGCGTAGGGCCCCATAGCCATTGCTATAGCTGCTATGGCGATCCCTACGCCACTGGCAACATCCCTAGCAACCAATAGGAAACTAGACAACCCCTTCACTATGTAAGTGACAACATCACCGAGCAGTCATTTTGTGGTGTTGGATTTGTTGGAGATTGGAGCTGTGCTATTTTTTCTGCTGTGCGTTTTCTACAATCAGAATTTAACTTACAATAATCTAGTTAGTTAGTTTCAGGTAGTGATTAGGGAATAGTGTAGTTTTATAGCTGATAGGGTCGAAATAATTTGAGATAGTTTAGTAGTTTAGTATAGTTAGCCGAAAAACATAGTTAGTGTTAGGGCCTAGTTTAGCAGATAGGGTTCAGTGCAGGGTTAAGTGTAGGGCACCGAGTTAGGTAGGTAGCTGTAATATATAATATAGATAGATAGATAGATAGATAGATAGATAGATAGATAGATAGATAGATAGATAGATAGTGCTTGATAGTTTAGGTTAGGTATAAGGGCTACAGTTAGGGAATAGTAAAGATTAGATTTTTCAGGGCAGGGTGTAGTTTAGGTTAATTAGTGATATAGTATAGCGTAGGGTCTATCTGTCTGTTTTGTCTGTCAGTTAGTATCCGTCAAGTAAGTGTACTAGTTTTGTTTTTTAACGTTATTTGCTAATTTAAAAAAGTATTTTAGTCTCTGTGTGTCAGTTAGTGTCTGTGTCAGGTTAAAAAAAAAAAGTTTTATAGGTTTACGTGTTTAGTGTAGTTTTTCCTCTCCTTCATTAAAAAAACCCATCTTTTAGGCCCCTTTCACACAAGCGTGCCCGTATTAGGTCCGGATTCGTTGCGAATGCATTCAGTGAAAACTGTGCGATTTCGCAGGCAAAGCTATTCAGTTTTGCCTGCGATTGCATTCAGTTGTTCATTTTTTTCCACGCGGGTGCAATGCGTTTTGATGCATTTTTCACACGCGTGATAAAAAACTGAAGGTTTACAAACAACATCTCCTAGCAACCATCAGTGAAAAACGCATCGCACCCGCACTTGCTTGCCAGGGCTGCGTGAAAAACGCAGAATATAGAACATGCTTCGATTTTCACGCAATGCAGAACTGATGCGTGAAAAAAACGCTCATGTACACAGACCCATTGAAATGAATGAGTCAGGATTCAGTGCGGATGCTATGCGTTCACGTTACGCATTGCACACGCGCGGAAAACTCGCTCGTGTGAAAGGGGCCTTAGGTTAAAAAAAACTGTTTTCTAGTCTCTTTGTGTCTGTTAGTTTAGTCTTAGGTTAAAACAAAAAAAAAAAAAAAAAGGTTGATAGCTTTACGTTTTACAGTTTACATCCTTTTCATTTTTCACACATCGTCCCCACCACAATAAAGTTTTCCCCTACTCCCCAGCAGCATGATTGTACAGGGCCGTGCCGGCAGCCGTGGACGTGGTCACAGGGGAGTTGATTCCCGCGCTGGACCACTCCCAGCACGGGGCCGCTCCACAAGCCACGGAAAGGTGGGCACAGTTGGCAGGGGCATCCGCCTGATCCGTGACTTTTTCACTAGTGGCAGCTGGCCCATTACTTCCCAGGATGCAGAGGCTGTCTTTGCTCTCGTGGCCGATTCTAGTGCTATGGAGTCTTCTGCCCCGGCTGCCAGCAACTGCAGCACTCCGCCTCCTGTAGAACAAACCCCCAGCTCCCATGAATTGTCCCCTCTCATGTTCGGAGACTAAGAGACTGAAAGGGACATCTTGGGGGAAGGCAATGCAGGAGGCGGAAATACTGTTCAGCCCTGAGGTTGGGCAGGACCTGTTGGAAGGGATGGGGGATGAGGAGGAGGGGCCTATAAATCCCCCTGTGAAATCCCTTCCAACTGGTGTGGGTGGTGTTAGCCACATAATCCTTGCACCTATTCAGACCCAGGCATCAGGGGACAGCGGAGCCCGGTCAGGGGCTCCATGTCAGCTGTTCCCATCAGTCCACCACAGGTTGGCCCTGGGTCTGACATATCAGGGGGCGAAGAGGAGGGTGAACCAGAATGGGTGTCACCTTCTTTGTCAGGTGACGGCAGCACCGATGAAGGTAGGCACGGGAGGCAAATGGTGCGCCAGGTCACCAGGGAGCCCAGTGTCAGGGGCTCCACTGGTAATGGCAGCATGAGTAGGCAGCAGCAGCCAGCTCCAGCTGTGCGCACCGAGCCCGAACAGGTGCAAGCCAGCACCACCCCATCTGACAGGAGGTCGGTGCGGAAGTCGCCTGTTTGGGCTTACTTCACCCTGTCAGCAGATGATGTCACAGTTGGCATTTGTAAACTGTGCCATGCCAGGGTGAGGAGAGGGAGATCTATGGCTCGGCTGGGTACCACTGCCCTCACCCAGCACATGCGAGTCAACTACTGACGGTAGTGGGAACAGATGCGGGGTGGTCACAGCAGCAGCGCCACCAGCAGTGTGCAGGGGACAGCAGCTCCTGCTACTGTACTGCAGCCACCCCAAGCACTTCCACCAACTCATTACCACTCCCCCGCTCCCTCTACTAGAGGTACTGATATCGGCAGCCATACCTCTGCCTCCACTCCACCCTACTCTGCCGTCCGGCGCCAGCCATCTATTGCAGATGCATTTGAACTCACCGCGCCCTACTCCCCGGGGACCGTCACGTGCGTTCATTCAATAGGCTCCAGGCAAGGGTTATCGCCCAACATCTGCTGCTTTAAAATCTGGTGGATAGCAATCCATTTAGGCAGATGGTAGAGCAGGCCCAACCCAGATGGCGTGTCCCCAGCCGACATTACTTTGCCAGGACCGGTGTCGCTGCCCTACACCAGCACATTGTGCAGAATGTATCCCTGTCGCTGGATCATGCTGTCAGCGACAGGGTGCCTCTCAAAATGGATGCCTGGACCAGCAGGCATGGGCAGGGACGCTATATAAGCTTCACAGCACATTGGGTGTCCCTCCGAAGCACCGGGGAGGGATCAGCGGTATCAAATTTCGTGGTGCCGCCCCGGGGTGTCCAGGGGAGAACTGCTGCTCTCCAGCAAGCGTCCCCATTGCTACGCAAGTGTGGGGAACGTCCACTGCCAGGCCATGCTCCAGCTTGTGAGCTTAGGGGACCGGAGACACACTGGACCTGATGTTCTATCTGCACTACAGGGTCAGGTTCAGAAGTGGTTGACACCCCAAAGGCTCCAGGCAGGTATGGTTGTCGGTGACAATGACAGCAACCTACTTTCCGCCCTTCATGCTTGGCAGTCTCACACACGTACCCTGCATGGCACATGTCCTCAAACCTTGTCGTACAGAAATTCCTACGAACATTCCCAGGGTTGAGTGAGATTGTGCAATGCGGAGTGGAGGCAGATACAACAGGTCTGCCACGTGTTGGCCCCATTCGAGCAGGTGACAAAGATGGTCAGCGGGGAGCATGTCGGCCTGAATGACGTGCTCCCCCTAGTGTTCCTGCTGGACAAGACACTAGATCGCCTGCTCGAGGCTGGGGAGAGTGCCTTGGTGGAGCATGAAGAGTCAACCATGCTCCACCAGGACCAGGCCCAGGACGATGAGGAGGATAAGGAATTAGTGGATGTGCAGGAGTCTGGGCCTAGTCAAGAGGGAGAGTCAGTGCTGGGGGCACCATTAGTCTGGGAGTGGGGCATCTCCGACCGGGAGCAGCAGCATCAGCAGCAGGAGGACCAAGAGGTCATGGTCCTGGGCAGTCATGAAGAATCACAGCGGCTGTGCTCTTCCCCATGGCTGCCCATATGCTGTGATGCCTCAGGAGGGACCCCGGATCAATAAATTTAAGGAGAGGGATGACATTTGGTTGGCCACCCTTTTAGACCCTCGATGCAAGGGGAAACTGGAGCAGTTCATCCCAGCCAGCCGGAGGCAGGCCCGTCTTGAAAAATAGCGGGTCTGTCTGATCCACCGGCTGGAAGAGGCAAACCCTTGGTTTCAAGCTCCAGTTCTCCCGCCCATCTCACCCAGCAGGCGGCTGGCACCAGCAGCACCAGCAGAGCAGGTGACCTTCTGGGTGAGATGAGGCTCTTCTACCAGTCTGCGCGACCCAGTACCAGCAGCAGCATCAGTCACCACCAGTGGCTGGCCCGCATGGTGGCAGACTACATGGGGTTGGTAGGTGCTTCCGACAGCATGACCACTGACAACCCCATGTAGTACTGGGTTGCCAGGCTGGACACCTGCCATGAGCTCGCTCAGTATGCGCTGGAGTTTCTATCTTGCCCCCGTCCAGCATATTGTCTGAGCGGGTATTCAGCGTGGGAGGTGGGGTGGTCACGGACAAGCGGACCCTTCTGTCCACAGACTCCGTGGACAGACTCACATTCATTATGATGAATGAGTCCTGGATCAGCAGTGACTTCATGGCACCCGCTTCGGTTCAGGCCGCTGAAGGGTCCCTTGTCCATCCCTCTCCTTTGCTCTCCCTCCCAAACTCCATTGATTTTTAATTTTTCCCTCTGTTTTTAATTTTTTATTAATTAATTGTATTATTTATTTATTGATATTTATTTGATTGATATTTATTGTCAATTTTTTATAATGTATTTATTAATTTAATTTTTTAATTATTTATGAATTTTTGTTTTGAACATGTTGAGTTACATTTGGGCCATTTAACATAACGTCTGCTGCTGCCTGTGCTGTTTAATTGAGCCAAGCTACATGTTGCCCTGATAATACACCACTTCTTAAATCCTGCTGTTGATGCTGCTGCATGTCTTGAACATGTTGAGTTACATTTGGGCCTTTTAACATAACGTCTGATGCTGCCTGTGCTGCTGAATTGGGCAAAGCTACATGTTGCCCTGATAATACACCACTTCTTAAATCCTGCTGTTTATGCTGCTGCTTGTCTTGAACATGTTGAGTTACATTTGGGCCTTTTAACATAACGTCTGCTGCTGCCTGTGCTGCCAAATTGGGCCAAGCTACATGTTGCCCTGATAAAACACCACTTCTTAAATCCTGCTGTTGATGCTGCTGCATGTCTTGAACATGCTGAGTTACATTTGGGCCTTTTAACATAACGTCTGCTGCTGCCTGTGCTGCCAAATTCGACCAAGCTACATGTTGCCCTTGATAAAACACCACCACTTCTTAAATCCTGCTGTTGATGCTGCTGCATGTCTTGAACATGTTGATTTACATTTGGGCCTTTTAACATAACGCCTGCTGCTGCCTGTGCTGCCGAATTGGGCCAAGCTACATGCAGCCATGATATTAGACCACTTCTGAAATCCTGCTGTTAGTGCTACAGCCTGTGATGCTCAGTTATCTAGGGGCTTTTAAAACAACATTGCCTGGTTTGTTGAGTTGATAATGTTTTAGGCCTTGCACTACATACTAGGATGTTAGGGCGGTAGTGTTTTACACCTTAAACAGTTACTGCATAGCCTTTCACCCCACTTTCAAAACTCAGTATGCGATTTGAATACTATAATAGGTTTGAGGCTCTGATTGGATAGTTACTGCATGGACGAATATGTGTAGTGTCCGTATTCATTATATTTTAATTTGTTAGACACCCATGTTGAAAGACATATTTTCTGCTCAAATTGGTTAGTCAGTTTTAGAAGGTTAAAATCATTGTCAAGCACCGAGCTAAGACAAAACACCTAAATAGATGGCCGAGAGTCCTAATATTCGGGTATGAACTGTCAAAAATATTATTAACAAGTGTAAGAATAAAGTGGATATGAAAACAAAGATGAATAGTAAAGAGGGCTGGAAATATATACGTGAATGTACGGTGTGGTCATAAATACAATGTTTTTTAAAATACAATCTTATAAAAACAACAGTCCGACTCAGGGCTATGTTCATTAGTTTAAGTTAGTTCCTTTTCTAAAAACGCAATGCAAATGGGACTCAAGGCATTGTGACTGAACAGTTGGGTAGCCGTCAGAAAAACATATACTAGTGAAGTTAAACCAAAATAAAAACCTCAATTTTCTAGGGAGCATAAGGTCGGACTCTGGAGCAATGGAAGGATGTTATGTGGTTAGATGAGTCCTTATTTACCCTGATCAAGAGTTAAGGGCGCATCAGGGGAAGAAGAGAGGCAGATGAAGAGATGCACCCATCATGCCTAGAGCCAACTGTACAAGTCTGTGGGGACATTATAATGATCTGGGGTTGCTGCAGTTGGTCAGGTCAGGTTGAGGTTCAGCAACAGTATGTTCTCCAATAATTCTTTTCGCAGAGTAGTTGAACCGATCTAGTGACCAGTGTATGAATATATAAATGCATTTTTTTAAATCAGCTGGCAGGTGCAATTTTTTAAGATTATACTGCCAGCATGCATCGTGCTCACATTGTGCAATTGTGGTTCCCCTGAGCATGAGACATCATGTTCTCACAGGGAACAATCATAAAGTCCAGACCTTCACACCTTTTTTAAAATAAAATTTCGATTGGGTTATTTTATTGTTTATTATAAACTGGAAGTGTACTTACCTGCAAGTGCCTGCCGTTATTCTGCCTAGTTACAAATGGTAACTTATGAGTCAGCATTCTAGTACTGTGTTAACTATAGATGCTGTATGTTCATGCATAGACAACCATCATGGCCCTGATTTTCTCCTTTGCATATTAACAAGTATAGAATTATGAATTCTCTTAACGTAGTTTGCATGTTTCGTATTCTCGCATGTGCTCTGATAATTTATGTATTGTCATTATTTAGACATGCAAATATGTATTTAATAAATCTTTTTAAAAAGACATTTTATCAAGCGTTGTTCGGCTTCATTAACAAAATGAAATGATTTTACTTTATTTTATAATTTTTTATTTTAAAATAAGTGGGGTTTGGGGCGGCTATGTTGTGGTTCACGCTGTAGCACGGTGTGGACCGCATGTGGCCTTCCCTTGTCAAAAGGTCTTGTGCAGTTGACATTGTACAGGACTGATTGATGAACCTACTAAAATGTATATATATATATATTTTTGTCACACGGATTTAGGATATAACACCGTGTTGTCTGTCGTTCTGGGAGGGATGGCTGACTTCCGTGTTGACCTCGCTACATGGTTTTGTGTAACTGGCGTTATACTCATCTGTGTGGAAATCCGGTTTTGTGAATGGAGCCGTGTAGCAACATATAAATATGTGTAGGTAGTTTTCTTGTTTACGTTACTTATTGGCAATTATGTAATGAGGATTTGCACATGCTAATTATATATAACCACTGCTTTAAGATTTTTAGTATAAATTGTGCACTATATGATGTTTTTGTAGCCATGTCACCGGTTAGAGAATTTAAATAATCATAGTCATGTAATCACATGTTTCTATCTGTACGGCAGAAGCAATGCTACAACATGCAAAGTATGAAAAAAATTTACGCTATTGAAGATCCATGCTGGTTAGTTCTTACCCCTACCATTTTATTGTTCCAACATTGTTCCTCTTTTTGTTTTATATTTCTGATAAGATTTGATTGTAAATAAATTTTTGGAATTTGTAAAAGTTAATAATTTAGCTCATTCGATAAATCAAAAATGTTTTTTTGTAGTTATTACTCTAGTCAAGTTTTGCATTTTAATAGTTGTTTGATGAAAAATACATTTATTATTTACTGATAATATGAAATTTATGTTAGTACATAAAATAATTTAGTTACTAGGAAAATTAACAAAAAGTTTATTTTTAATGTAACTCTGGACTATTAGAATGCTTTGCTTTGTACTTAATATTTAATAAACACACCATTTGAAATTGAACATACAGGCCATTTGGTTATTGTGATATGCTAATTGTGAAAAATTTAAATTGGCCTTTAGAATTCAAATTAAATCAATCAGCTCACCAAATAAAATGATTGTTAACCAAATATTTTTTTTTTTGGGGGTTGGGATAGAATTACGGATGTAACGAAATAACTACTAACATGCTTCTTTTTCGGTAGTATACTTTTTTGTCGTTACATGTATGTCGGGGGCACATTACAGGGAATACAATACAGCTACAAACTACATGCTGCTGTTTGTTCTGCCAGAGTTAGTCAGGACTATGTGTAGAGCTTAAACAACAATGTTAAATAACCATCTGCCTGCTGCTTTGTCAACATGATTTTGAGATTGAGGCATTATAATCCACCGTTGCCAATAACTGATGCTATTATCCTGATCCTTACGAATGATTTGTAGCCCATATACACAACTGTTACCAATGACTACTACTATTATCATGATCCATTGGAGTTATGTGTAGGCCTCATACTACCCAATTTCTATATACCTGCGGATGCTGTATGTCAGGATACTGATGAGTTTGGGAATGGACTTCAGGGGCCTTTACTTAAAAAAAATGTTTAACAATTATACAGAAAACTTCTTTTAATCTTTTTTAATTTAAAAAATAAAACAGTAAACAATATAATTACAAAATAATAAAAAATAAAGTAAAGTGAACAATTCTCAATAAGACAATGCTCTAAATTTTTTGTTTATTTTTTAAGCCGCGCCACGGCCTTGACGCGGCTGCTCTACTATTTGCCTTAGGCCGTTGGCAAACTGGAGTTTAATCTCCCTCAGCTTCCGTAGATGCTGCTCTCTGCACTGCTTTTTGGTGCTCCCGCTCGAGCTCCTCAATGTTAAGGTGCATTTTTTCATACTGTAAAAAAAAAAATAAATAAATAAATAAATTAGATGGTGTCGTTTCTGAAGAAACCAAATGTGACAGAAATTTTCAGGGTGACCCATGACTAAGTGACCCAAGTTTGGTGACTTTAACAAGCTGTGCGAGTGACAAAACTTTATAGTTTTCGAATGAAAGTCTATGGGGAAAAATGGGGTCTTCGGGGGCCGCTCCAGGGGTCCGGAGGGTGGGATTGGTTAACAAAGCACAAGCAAAGTCTGGTAATTGTACTCCTAAAACTGTGGGAGGAGTAGCGTATAGAAAATTGCTAAATTTTGATTGCCCTTGGTAGCTCCGCCCACTTTGGGATGTCCCCCAAAATATACCCGTTTATTTGGGTTGACACCGTCAACATCTGGTCCGAGTTTGGGGAAGAATCATGGCTGCTCGGTATGTCTCAATGGGAATGTATGCCTCAGTGACATAACTTTGGTGAATCAGTACACCTATAACTATAGGTTTCGGGAGGCTTTCTTTAGAAATTATTTTTGGCCTGGGTTTAATAGTCAACAGAGACATTGGGTGGGACAGGTTGGGACAGGTCCCACCCAGACTACATCTTGGGGTTGTCATAACATTGTGGTTAAAAAGGCTGTTAAAATACAGTGTGGATAGTCGATTGGAAAGCAGAACAATCACAGAGGGGAACTAGACCTCTGGAAGACTGTAAAGAGTGTTGAGATAGTACTTTTTTGATATCCCGCTTGTACGGATATCCCGCTTGTGGGACTATAGGTTCTCTAATACGTGTGGGCTGAAGAAAGATTATTAGTAAAGCTTTAACATACTTTTTGTTTATGTCTATGGTGAAGACTAAACTGACACGTGTTTGTGTGTGTGTGAACAGTGAATGAGTAAAAACAGCCACAGCACATACTTACACTAATTGTGGAGGGTGGTGATGAGTTCCTCCTCCTCGTCACCATCATCAGACACTTGAGGGGTGAGGCGGGTTGGCGTGAAGGTCCGCCCTCAACTCCTGCCATCGACTCCTCTGGGGGCTAGGGGCATGTTGTCGCCCTGAGGGTCCGGCCTCCTCCTCCTCCTCTGACGCCGAGACCTCCCACACCTGCTGTCTGGAAAGCCTGCGCCTGACTGCAGGTAAAGGAACACCTATAAGAACAAATTTTACTACTTTTAGAAAAAATCTAAAAACAAAAATGTACATATGCTTTACATTACTTTTGTATCTTTATTCCAACACTCAGTAATCATTATACCTGGACATTTTTGATCAGTTTTTTGCGGATCGTATACTGAAACAGTAACTTATTAATCACCAAACACATGAGCAATATGTTCTGGGCATAGCATTTCTACAGTATGGATCCGCAAAATACGGATGAATTATGGATGACATACGGATGTGTTCTGTGTGCTTTCCGTATTTTTGCGGACCCATTGACTTGAATGGGGCCTCAGACCGTGATTTGCGGACAATAATAGGACATGCACTACTTTTTTGCGGAACGGACATATGGAAATACGGAAACGGAGTGCAGACGGAGTACCTTCAGTATTTTCTCCAGCCCTATTGAAGTGAATAGTTCCGCATATGGTCTGCAAAAAACGGAGTGGAAACGGAAAGAAAATACTGTCGTGTGCATGAGCCCTTAGACTGTCCCTCGCTGTGTGCTGCCTTGCTGCTGCCGTATCGCCGCCCCGCCCCTTTATAGTCAATAGGGACGAAGCGTAATTTTAGGGCGTAGGTGAACTAGCGGCAGGCTGTTCATCTTCCTGGAATAGTCAGATGCACTCCCTGCCGCTAATGTTAAAGTCGCCTAATCTTATTTTTTAAAATATTTGGGATTGTGTTGAAATTGTATGAGTGTGTAGTATAAGATATTGGATATTGGCCATCTGAGGAGAGATGTACCTGTCTAGTGAAGTGACGGTATGGTATGGGGTGTAAGGCTGGTTTTCCTCCCCATGGTGCACCCTGGGTAACGCTAAAAGAACTAGCAAATACTGAATGTCAAACATTACTTCTCCTTACCAACGGGACACTTATTAGAATCTATAGACTAGGCATCCGCAAACTGCAGCCCTCCACCAAACTGCGGCCCTCCAGCAAACTGCGGCCCTCTAGCTGTTTTAAAACTAAAAATAACATCATTCCATGCCAGCCTACAGCTATCATCCTATAGAGGGGCATCATGGGAGTTGTAGTTTTACAACAGCTGGAGGGACGCAGTTTGAGAATGCCTGCTATAGACTGTGTATGTGTGTGTGTTGGGGGTAAGAGGTGGTGTGGGTTGGAGGGGGTCTGGTGGTATGTAGTGGTGGGTATATACTGTGGGTATATTGTGTGAGGCGGAAGATTAGATGTGCAATGTGAATCATATATATATATTTGTCTGCTATCCATTTTTTCGGGATGAGATGATGGTTTGATTGGCGTTTTGGGATGCGTATGACTTTTTGATCACTTGCTATTACACATTTTGTGATGTAAGGTGACAAAAAATTGCTTTTATTTTTAGACCGTTTTAATTCCGATTTTTTTATGGTGTTTATCGGACGGAGTGTATCATGTGATATATTTATAGAGCCGGTCTTTACGGACGCAGCGATACATGATATGTGGTGTTTCTTTTTCTTCTATTTTTTATTTAAAAATCATGTGAAAGGGCGTTTTCTTTTTTAAAGGGGTATTTCCATTTTAGTGATCATAGTTTAATTTAATCAATATGTCCCATTAAGCATTTTTGTAATTGTATCTTATTAAAAATTTCCTGGCATTCCCCAAAAATTGTAGACTCCTACCTCATTGTATAGAGTTGGTAACCCATGGATACGGCCACTTCTTGGCGGCTGCAACCATGAGCCGTGCTTGCGCAGAAGAACTAGCTCTATCCAGTGCCCTGCCTCTTCATGTCCTCGGGAAAGAGCACAGAGTTGGACAGCCGCGCATGCGCTGATGTTTATTCCTTTGTTCCGCATCTAAAACATAGACATCAGCATCGGGCGGCCGTGCATGCGTGGATCATTATTCCATCATCCAGTGCCGTCATCAACAGAGGACTAGGAGCAGAGGAAAGAAGGCACGATGCCCGATCCGGGGGCAGCAATGGAGCTGTGTGGGATTTTTGGCTTCTGGTTGTGCACATAGTGCCTACTGCAACATTGAATGGAGGGACACAGAGGGCATGGCATGGAATGAAGGGACACAGAGGTGATGGCATGGAATGAAGGGACACAGAGGGGATTGCATGGAATGGAGGAACACAGAGGGGATGGCATTGAATGGAGGCACACAGAGAGGATGGCATGGAATGAAGGGACACAGAGGGGATGGCATGGAATGGAGGGACACAGAGGGGATTGCATGGAATGGAGGAGCACAGAGGGGATGGCATTGAATGGAGGGACACAGAGAGGATGGCATGGAATGAAGGGACACAGAGGGGATTGCATGGAATGGAGGAACACAGAGGGGATGGCATTGAATGGAGGGACACAGAGAGGATGGCATGGAATGAAGGGACACAGAGGGGATGGCATGGAATGGAGGGACACAGAGGTGATGACATGGAATGGAGGGACATAAAGGGGATGGCATGGAATTAAGGGACACAGAGGTAATGACATGGAATGGAGGGACACAGAGGTGATGACATGGAATGGAGGGACACAGAGGGGATGGCATGGAATGGAGGGACACAGAGGTGATGTCATGGAATGAAGGGACACAGAGGTGATGGAATTGAATGGAGGGACACAGAGGGGATGGCATGGAATGGAGGGACACAGAGGTGATGTCATGGAATGAAGGGACACAGAGGTGATGGAATTGAATGGAGGGACACAGAGGGGTGGCAGGGAATAGAGGGACACAGAGGTGATGGCATGGAATGAAGGGACACAGAGGGGATGGCATGGAATGAAGGGACACAGAGTTGATGGCATTGAATGCAGGGACACAGTATGTGAAGTGATTCAAACACAGTGCTGGTATTGTGGAGTGAAAGTGAAATATAGCAGAGCTAAATATAGAGAGGTTCAGGGAAGAGAGATGTAGAAGAAGAGTGGGAAGAGTGACTGAATATTTGAGGACCTGCGAACTATTGAAACCTGTGATCACTTGTTATGGCAACCTGGAGTAGGACATGCGAGCTTCTATTGGCTGATAAGGGACATGTGACTGTATGTATGGCAGTTTGGGGCTTGTTTTGGCTAATGCAGGTCATTTTGGGGGAATATCTCAGGAATAATACGTCCTAGAGAGCTGAGCCCCGGTCTAAAACCTTCCCGGACACCTGATGTACCCATCTGCCAAATTTAGTCAAGATCGGTCCAGTCATTTTGACGCCCATAAATAACAGACAGACAAAAACTCATTTTTATATATATACTAGTAGATGGACCCGGCTTCGACGGGTATATTTCATCTATTTCCTTTCATGTTTCCGTGTGTTGTAAAAAGATATCAACAGTATGCATTATAACATTGACCTCTTCATTGCCCCGCCCACTGTCTGCTGAGCTGTGTATCTAATCCTGTCCTGGGTGATACCATCTGCTGAGCTGTGTATCTAATCTTATGTTGTGTGATACTGTCTGCTGAGCTGTGTATCTAATCCTATCCTGTGTCATTGGCTGCAGAGGGGAGGGTGTGTCCTAAACGTATCGGGGTGTGGCTTAGCGGACCTAAAAGTAGATTTTTAACTTTATATTTTCAATCCCTGTTCGCATAGTGGGAGGGGCGTGACCTAAGAGGATTGGGGCATGTCCTTTTAAACAGCTCTCTCTAAGACAGCAGCACTGTTCTGTCTGAATGTGAGCTGCAGGGAGAAAATCATCGTCCCTCCCACCTCAGGAGGGGAGGGGCATGGCCTAACCGAATCAGAGGTTTGGCTTATCTGGACCTGGGGCGGAGTTTTAAGGGTGACTTGAATGGCCACCCTACTTTGCCCCTGAACTGAACTGTTACCTCAATAGCACTCTGCTCCCTTAACAGTGTCATCCACATGGCCCTGCCCCTTTAAAGCTAACCTACAGCAGTGAAGAGAAATGGTCGAGTTGTTATAGAAATCTCAGGAAATAAGGTACTAAGTGCTATTAGGCCCTGGCTTTACTTCTATAGTGATTATCCCAGACAGATTTCCTTTAAACGTCATCTAGAGCAGTGAGGAATCATGGCGGGGTTGTTATGGTTACCTGGAGTAAAACTGTGTGTGTGGAGACGAACTGCGAGGGATGGGAGCAATAAATGGCAGTTTGGATTTAAGAGAAAGGCTTGCTGGCTTGTATTAGCTATAATGCAGGTAATTTTTGGGAATATCTCAGGAACGGTAAGTCCTAGAGAGCTGAGACCTTGTCTAAAACCTTCCCGGACACCTGATGTACCCGTGTGCCAAATTTAGTGAAGATCGGTCCAGTCGTCTGGTCGCGCATAAAGAACGTCTAGACAGAAATTCATTTTTATATATATAAGAGATAAGAGATGAGTAGATATTATTGATTTGGGGCAATACATATTGTTTTTGAGTGCCAACAATACTTGTTTCCACAATCATTTATATGTAAGCACTGCAGTAAGCAAACTATGTGAAATGAGATTTTATATGTATTGTGAAAAGTCGAGAATGTTTTATCTCCATAAACATACATTTGAATGTTACAAGCGCGTGAAATGTACTAATAGCTGTAATGTAATGTTCAATAACTTACTGTGATCAAGATATCTTCCTCCTCTCTGGTGAAATTGTTTCCAAGCATTTTTATTCACATGGATCGCATCCACCAACAAAACTTGTTGTAACCGCTCCCAAAGAAGCCACGCCCGTATGTGTGCATGCACATGCGCATATCTGAATAAGTTATTACCGACTGCCGAAGTTGAATACCATCTGTACGCATCACGAATATTTCTATGAAAATTATTTGCATTATAGTTGATCTGTACGGATACAGTACTACAAATACGATTGGCTTGTTTGAGTAAGTGAATATGGCGAATGCGAATATATCGCTATATTACGCTAATTCAAAAATTCATTTGCAATAGGAAAGTTGCCTATAGACAGCTCTAAGTTGGATGCGCAATGCGAAAATATTACTACCTTATTTTTATTTATTTTTAGCAATAAACAGAATAATGACTAAGTATTCTAGTTATTGAAAAAAAAATAAAGTATCCAATAGTGTTGAGCGCGAATATTCGAATAGCGAATTTTTTAGCGGATATCGGCACTTCGCTATTTCGCGAATATTTCGAATATAGCGCTATAAATTCGCTATTTCGAATATTCATTTTTTTTTTTTTTTTGTTATATTTTTTCTTTCCCACTTCCCAAAAGTAGTTCTTACCTGTCCTGAGGATTCCTGGCTTCCTGGCTGCTCTAGTCAGTGCCCGTTGCCGCTTCTGCCGACTTCCGTGCTCATGGAGCGTCCCCATCACCATGGGAACGTCTCCATATACTAAAATGTACTGTCGGATTTGAGGAATTACGTTGAAATCGCAATGCGAATAATTCAAGTTATATTAATCGCATTGCGATTACAACTTAACACTGCTATCTTACATAGGCTAGAATTAACTTGAGTATGGAATATAGCACTAGCTGTGCTAAGTTGAAATCGTAATGCGATTACTTCAAGTTAAATTAATCGCATTGCGATTTCAACTTAGCACTGCTGCTATATTCCATATTTGTTAACTTCGTTAATTCTAGCAAGCTGACCCATTATAGACCCAGCTCTAAGTTGAAATCGCAATGCGATTAATATAACTTGAATTAATCGCATTGCGATTTCTACTTAGACCTAGTTTACTATGGTTGGCTTGGTAGTATTAGCGAATATGACGAATGTATTCGTCATATTCCATAAAACGAAGATAGCAAGTATTCTACATCTTCGTTTTAGCAACCTATTCGTCAACTTCGCTAATTCTAGCAATCAAATAGGAAGGTTGACTATAGAGACAGCTGTGTTAAATTCGCTATGCGATTATTATTATTATTTTTAATAGAATAATTATATTACTTGATAATTATTATAATTATTCTATTTATTAAAAAAAAATTATATAATCGCATAGCGAATTAACACTTGTCTCTATAGTCAACCTTCCTATTTGATTGCTAGAATTAGCGAGTTGACGAATAGATTGCTAAAACGAAGATGTAGAATACTGTTATCTTCGTTTTAGGAATATGACGAATACATTCGTCATATTCGTCATATTACGCTATAATTCTAGATATGAAACCAATAGGAAAGTAGCCTATGTTAAAATCGCAATACGCGATTATTTAAATCGCATATTAATCGCGATAACTAGAATAATGACAAATATTCGATTTCGCGAATATGAAACGAATATTCTTTTGAATATTCTATTCGCGAATTTCGCCGAAATCGAATATGGCACCTACCGCTCATCACTAGTATCCAACTTAGAGCATTCATTAATGCTAGCAAGCCAATAGGAAAGTTGCCTTTATATCCCATTCAAAGTTCAATTCGCATTGCGCGAATACATTTTCACATTTTATTTGCGATAACTAAAATAATGACGAATATTCGATTTCGGTGAATATATCATGAATATTCATTCGAATAATCGCGATATATCGCAAAATCGAACATGGCACCTCCTGCTCATCACTAATCTGTAGCAAATCGGCAAGTAAATCCAGTATTTTCATGTAGCGGCTTTTAAATTAAACCTGTCAGGCTGGCAGGCAGAATGTTAATAGTGCAGGAGATGCTGAGCATCTCTGTTTTGTCTCACTTCATTTGTACATAGTGAGGTGTTATCAGTGATAGATAGCATTTTCTGCAATTAAAACACAAATAAAGATTAGTGTTGAGTGAACAGTTCGAGCATAGTTCGTAACAAATTTTGGGGTGTCCGGGACACGGACCCGAACCGGACATTTTCAAAAAGTTCGGGTTCGTTGTTCGGCGATTACTTCCCGCTTTCTGAAGGGCTGCACAGCAGCCAATCATCTAGCATTTTACTTCTTGCCCTAAGAGCCCATCACAGCCATGCCTACTAATGGCATGGCTGTGATTGGCCAAGTGCAGCATGTGACCCAGCCTCTATTTAAGCTGGAGTCATGTAGCGCCGCACGTCACACTGCTCTGATTAGTGTAGGGAGAGGACGCAGCTTCTGTAAGGGCGAGATTAGGCAGGGAAAAGTCAGCAACAGCTCCTAATGAACTGATCGATCTACAGCTGTGAATGATTGAACTTCTGCTAGTTACTGGCTCACTGGTTTTTAGGCTGCACAGAGCGTTTTTCTGTCACCTATTTTCAGGGGTGATCGGCGGCCATTTTGTGACTTGTGGTGCACCAGAACAAGCTGCCACCAAGTCCATTAATCCATCAATACTAGTTTTTTTTGCTATATCCTACATCAGGGGCTTGGCTGTGCTAATTGTCACCCCTAGAAACTCAGGATAGCAATTTCTATATTTTATTAAGGGTTAAATACAATTGCTCAAATACCAATCCCTAAATCTGGTGTTCCAGCTTTGGCTAGCTAAGTATAATACTGTCTGCTGTCTGGCAAAGGATAGATTATTTTATGTGGTGAAATTCAATTGCCAAAATAGCAATACCATAAATCAGTGGTTTCAGCTGTGTCCGCCAACACATATATTTTGTTCTGGGGTGAAATTCAATTGCTAAAATAGCAATACCCTGAATCTGGTGTCCCAGCTGTTGCAGGACAAGATTCATAGTGTCCGCAAAAACATATATTTTGTTCTGGGGTGAAATTTATTTGCCAAAATAGCAATACCCTGAATCTGGTGTCCCAGCTGTGGCTGGCCAAGATTCATAGGGTCCGTAAAAACATATATTTTGTTCTGGGGTGAAATTGAATTGCCAAAATAGCAATAGCATAAATCAGTGGTTTCAGCTGTGGCTGGCCAAGAATCCCAAGATTCATAGTGTCCGCAAAAACATATATTTTGTTCTGGGGTGAAATTTATTTGCCAAAATAGCAATACCCTGAATCTGGTGTCCCAGCTGTTGCAGGCCAAGTTTCATAGTGTCCGCAAAAACATATATTTTGTTCTGGGGTGAAATTCAATTGCCAAAATAGCAATACCATAAATCAGTGGTTTCAGCTGTGGCTGGCCAAGATTCATAGTGTCAGTAAAAACATATATTTTGTTCTGGGGTGAAATTCAATTGCCAAAATAGCAATACCCTGAATCTGGTGTCCCAGGTGTTGCAGGCCAAGTTTCATAGTGTCCCCAAAAACATATATTTTGTTCTGGGGTGAAAGTCAATTGCCAAAATAGCAACACCATAAATCAGTGGTTTTAGCTGTGGCTGGCCAAGATTGATAGTGTCCTGCAAATTATATATTTTGTTCTGCGGTGAAATTCAATTGCCAAAATAGCAATACCATAAATCAGTGGTTTCAGCTGTGGCTGGCAAAGATTCATAGTGTCCGCAAAAACATATATTTTGTTCTGGGGTGAAATTCAATTGCCAAAATAGCAATACCCTGAATCTGGTGTCCCAGCTGTTGCAGGCCAAGATTCATAGTGTCCGCCAAAACATATATTTTGTTCTGGGGTGAAATTCAATTGCCAAAATAGCAATACCAATACCGCCAAAACATATATTTTGTTCTGGGGTGAAATTCAATTGCCAAAATAGCAATACCCTGAATCTGGTGTCCCAGCTGTTGCAGGCCAAGATTCATAGTGTCCGCCAAAACATATATTTTTGTGAAATTCAATTGCCAAAATAGCAATACCAATACCGCCAAAACATATATTTTGTTCTGGGGTGAAATTCAATTGCCAAAATAGCAATAACATAAATCGGTGGTTTCAGCTGTGGCTGGCAAAGTATAATAGTGTCCGCCAAAACATATATTTTGTTCTGGGGTGAAATTCAATTGCCAAAATAGCAATACCCTGAATCTGGTGTCCCAGCTGTTGCAGGCCAAGATTCATAGTGTCCATAAAATCATATATTTTGTTCTACAACAGGTCTGCCACGTGTTGGCCCCATTCGAGCAGGTGACAAAGATGGTCAGCGGGGAGCATGTCGGCCTGAATGACGTGCTCCCCTAGTGTTCCTGCTGGACAAGACACTAGATCGCCTGCTCGAGGCTGGGGAGAGTGCCTTGGTGGAGCATGAAGAGTCAACCATGCTCCACCAGGACCAGGCCCAGGACGATGAGGAGGATAAGGAATTAGTGGATGTGCAGGAGTCTGGGCCTAGTCAAGAGGGAGAGTCAGTGCTGGGGGCACCATTAGTCTGGGAGTGGGGCATCTCCGACCGGGAGCAGCAGCATCAGCAGCAGGAGGACCAAGAGGTCATGGTCCTGGGCAGTCATGAAGAATCACAGCGGCTGTGCTCTTCCCCATGGCTGCCCATATGCTGTGATGCCTCAGGAGGGACCCCGGATCAATAAATTTAAGGAGAGGGATGACATTTGGTTGGCCACCCTTTTAGACCCTCGATGCAAGGGGAAACTGGAGCAGTTCATCCCAGCCAGCCGGAGGCAGGCCCGTCTTGAAAAATAGCGGGTCTGTCTGATCCACCGGCTGGAAGAGGCAAACCCTTGGTTTCAAGCTCCAGTTCTCCCGCCCATCTCACCCAGCAGGCGGCTGGCACCAGCAGCACCAGCAGAGCAGGTGACCTTCTGGGTGAGATGAGGCTCTTCTACCAGTCTGCGCGACCCAGTACCAGCAGCAGCATCAGTCACCACCAGTGGCTGGCCCGCATGGTGGCAGACTACATGGGGTTGGTAGGTGCTTCCGACAGCATGACCACTGACAACCCCATGTAGTACTGGGTTGCCAGGCTGGACACCTGCCATGAGCTCGCTCAGTATGCGCTGGAGTTTCTATCTTGCCCCCGTCCAGCATATTGTCTGAGCGGGTATTCAGCGTGGGAGGTGGGGTGGTCACGGACAAGCGGACCCTTCTGTCCACAGACTCCGTGGACAGACTCACATTCATTATGATGAATGAGTCCTGGATCAGCAGTGACTTCATGGCACCCGCTTCGGTTCAGGCCGCTGAAGGGTCCCTTGTCCATCCCTCTCCTTTGCTCTCCCTCCCAAACTCCATTGATTTTTAATTTTTCCCTCTGTTTTTAATTTTTTATTAATTAATTGTATTATTTATTTATTGATATTTATTTGATTGATATTTATTGTCAATTTTTTATAATGTATTTATTAATTTAATTTTTTAATTATTTATGAATTTTTGTTTTGAACATGTTGAGTTACATTTGGGCCATTTAACATAACGCCTGCTGCTGCCTGTGCTGTTTAATTGAGCCAAGCTACATGTTGCCCTGATAATACACCACTTCTTAAATCCTGCTGTTGATGCTGCTGCATGTCTTGAACATGTTGAGTTACATTTGGGCCTTTTAACATAACGTCTGATGCTGCCTGTGCTGCTGAATTGGGCAAAGCTACATGTTGCCCTGATAATACACCACTTCTTAAATCCTGCTGTTTATGCTGCTGCTTGTCTTGAACATGTTGAGTTACATTTGGGCCTTTTAACATAACGTCTGCTGCTGCCTGTGCTGCCAAATTGGGCCAAGCTACATGTTGCCCTGATAAAACACCACTTCTTAAATCCTGCTGTTGATGCTGCTGCATGTCTTGAACATGCTGAGTTACATTTGGGCCTTTTAACATAACGTCTGCTGCTGCCTGTGCTGCCAAATTCGACCAAGCTACATGTTGCCCTTGATAAAACACCACCACTTCTTAAATCCTGCTGTTGATGCTGCTGCATGTCTTGAACATGTTGATTTACATTTGGGCCTTTTAACATAACGCCTGCTGCTGCCTGTGCTGCCGAATTGGGCCAAGCTACATGCAGCCATGATATTAGACCACTTCTGAAATCCTGCTGTTAGTGCTACAGCCTGTGATGCTCAGTTATCTAGGGGCTTTTAAAACAACATTGCCTGGTTTGTTGAGTTGATAATGTTTTAGGCCTTGCACTACATACTAGGATGTTAGGGCGGTAGTGTTTTACACCTTAAACAGTTACTGCATAGCCTTTCACCCCACTTTCAAAACTCAGTATGCGATTTGAATACTATAATAGGTTTGAGGCTCTGATTGGATAGTTACTGCATGGACGAATATGTGTAGTGTCCGTATTCATTATATTTTAATTTGTTAGACACCCATGTTGAAAGACATATTTTCTGCTCAAATTGGTTAGTCAGTTTTAGAAGGTTAAAATCATTGTCAAGCACCGAGCTAAGACAAAACACCTAAATAGATGGCCGAGAGTCCTAATATTCGGGTATGAACTGTCAAAAATATTATTAACAAGTGTAAGAATAAAGTGGATATGAAAACAAAGATGAATAGTAAAGAGGGCTGGAAATATATACGTGAATGTACGGTGTGGTCATAAATACAATGTTTTTTAAAATACAATCTTATAAAAACAACAGTCCGACTCAGGGCTATGTTCATTAGTTTAAGTTAGTTCCTTTTCTAAAAACGCAATGCAAATGGGACTCAAGGCATTGTGACTGAACAGTTGGGTAGCCGTCAGAAAAACATATACTAGTGAAGTTAAACCAAAATAAAAACCTCAATTTTCTAGGGAGCATAAGGTCGGACTCTGGAGCAATGGAAGGATGTTATGTGGTTAGATGAGTCCTTATTTACCCTGATCAAGAGTTAAGGGCGCATCAGGGGAAGAAGAGAGGCAGATGAAGAGATGCACCCATCATGCCTAGAGCCAACTGTACAAGTCTGTGGGGACATTATAATGATCTGGGGTTGCTGCAGTTGGTCAGGTCAGGTTGAGGTTCAGCAACAGTATGTTCTCCAATAATTCTTTTCGCAGAGTAGTTGAACCGATCTAGTGACCAGTGTATGAATATATAAATGCATTTTTTAAATCAGCTGGCAGGTGCAATTTTTAAGATTATACTGCCAGCATGCATCGTGCTCACATTGTGCAATTGTGGTTCCCTGAGCATGAGACATCATGTTCTCACAGGGAACAATCATAAAGTCCAGACCTTCACACCTTTTTTAAAATAAAATTTCGATTGGGTTATTTTATTGTTTATTATAAACTGGAAGTGTACTTACCTGCAAGTGCCTGCCGTTATTCTGCCTAGTTACAAATGGTAACTTATGAGTCAGCATTCTAGTACTGTGTTAACTATAGATGCTGTATGTTCATGCATAGACAACCATCATGGCCCTGATTTTCTCCTTTGCATATTAACAAGTATAGAATTATGAATTCTCTTAACGTAGTTTGCATGTTTCAGTATTCTCGCATGTGCTCTGATAATTTATGTATTGTCATTATTTAGACATGCAAATATGTATTTAATAAATCTTTTTAAAAAGACATTTTATCAAGCGTTGTTCGGCTTCATTAACAAAATGAAATGATTTTACTTTATTTTATAATTTTTTATTTTAAAATAAGTGGGGTTTAGGGCGGCTATGTTGTGGTTCACGCTGTAGCACGGTGTGGACCGCATGTGGCCTTCCCTTGTCAAAAGGTCTTGTGCAGTTGACATTGTACAGGACTGATTGATGAACCTACTAAAATGTATATATATATATATTTTTGTCACACGGATTTAGGATATAACACCGTGTTGTCTGTCGTTCTGGGAGGGATGGCTGACTTCCGTGTTGACCTCGCTACATGGTTTTGTGTAACTGGCGTTATACTCATCTGTGTGGAAATCCGGTTTTGTGAATGGAGCCGTGTAGCAACATATAAATATGTGTAGGTAGTTTTCTTGTTTACGTTACTTATTGGCAATTATGTAATGAGGATTTGCACATGCTAATTATATATAACCACTGCTTTAAGATTTTTAGTATAAATTGTGCACTATATGATGTTTTTGTAGCCATGTCACCGGTTAGAGAATTTAAATAATCATAGTCATGTAATCACATGTTTCTATCTGTACGGCAGAAGCAATGCTACAACATGCAAAGTATGAAAAAAATTTACGCTATTGAAGATCCATGCTGGTTAGTTCTTACCCCTACCATTTTATTGTTCCAACATTGTTCCTCTTTTTGTTTTATATTTCTGATAAGATTTGATTGTAAATAAATTTTTGGAATTTGTAAAAGTTAATAATTTAGCTCATTCGATAAATCAAAAATGTTTTTTTGTAGTTATTACTCTAGTCAAGTTTTGCATTTTAATAGTTGTTTGATGAAAAATACATTTATTATTTACTGATAATATGAAATTTATGTTAGTACATAAAATAATTTAGTTACTAGGAAAATTAACAAAAAGTTTATTTTTAATGTAACTCTGGACTATTAGAATGCTTTGCTTTGTACTTAATATTTAATAAACACACCATTTGAAATTGAACATACAGGCCATTTGGTTATTGTGATATGCTAATTGTGAAAAATTTAAATTGGCCTTTAGAATTCAAATTAAATCAATCAGCTCACCAAATAAAATGATTGTTAACCAAATATTTTTTTTTTTGGGGGTTGGGATAGAATTACGGATGTAACGAAATAACTACTAACATGCTTCTTTTTCGGTAGTATACTTTTTTGTCGTTACATGTATGTCGGGGGCACATTACAGGGAATACAATACAGCTACAAACTACATGCTGCTGTTTGTTCTGCCAGAGTTAGTCAGGACTATGTGTAGAGCTTAAACAACAATGTTAAATAACCATCTGCCTGCTGCTTTGTCAACATGATTTTGAGATTGAGGCATTATAATCCACCGTTGCCAATAACTGATGCTATTATCCTGATCCTTACGAATGATTTGTAGCCCATATACACAACTGTTACCAATGACTACTACTATTATCATGATCCATTGGAGTTATGTGTAGGCCTCATACTACCCAATTTCTATATACCTGCGGATGCTGTATGTCAGGATACTGATGAGTTTGGGAATGGACTTCAGGGGCCTTTACTTAAAAAAAATGTTTAACAATTATACAGAAAACTTCTTTTAATCTTTTTTAATTTAAAAAATAAAACAGTAAACAATATAATTACAAAATAATAAAAAATAAAGTAAAGTGAACAATTCTCAATAAGACAATGCTCTAAATTTTTTGTTTATTTTTTAAGCCGCGCCACGGCCTTGACGCGGCTGCTCTACTATTTGCCTTAGGCCGTTGGCAAACTGGAGTTTAATCTCCCTCAGCTTCCGTAGATGCTGCTCTCTGCACTGCTTTTTGGTGCTCCCGCTCGAGCTCCTCAATGTTAAGGTGCATTTTTTCATACTGTAAAAAAAAAAATAAATAAATAAATAAATTAGATGGTGTCGTTTCTGAAGAAACCAAATGTGACAGAAATTTTCAGGGTGACCCATGACTAAGTGACCCAAGTTTGGTGACTTTAACAAGCTGTGCGAGTGACAAAACTTTATAGTTTTCGAATGAAAGTCTATGGGGAAAAATGGGGTCTTCGGGGGCCGCTCCAGGGGTCCGGAGGGTGGGATTGGTTAACAAAGCACAAGCAAAGTCTGGTAATTGTACTCCTAAAACTGTGGGAGGAGTAGCGTATAGAAAATTGCTAAATTTTGATTGCCCTTGGTAGCTCCGCCCACTTTGGGATGTCCCCCAAAATATACCCGTTTATTTGGGTTGACACCGTCAACATCTGGTCCGAGTTTGGGGAAGAATCATGGCTGCTCGGTATGTCTCAATGGGAATGTATGCCTCAGTGACATAACTTTGGTGAATCAGTACACCTATAACTATAGGTTTCGGGAGGCTTTCTTTAGAAATTATTTTTGGCCTGGGTTTAATAGTCAACAGAGACATTGGGTGGGACAGGTTGGGACAGGTCCCACCCAGACTACATCTTGGGGTTGTCATAACATTGTGGTTAAAAAGGCTGTTAAAATACAGTGTGGATAGTCGATTGGAAAGCAGAACAATCACAGAGGGGAACTAGACCTCTGGAAGACTGTAAAGAGTGTTGAGATAGTACTTTTTTGATATCCCGCTTGTACGGATATCCCGCTTGTGGGACTATAGGTTCTCTAATACGTGTGGGCTGAAGAAAGATTATTAGTAAAGCTTTAACATACTTTTTGTTTATGTCTATGGTGAAGACTAAACTGACACGTGTTTGTGTGTGTGTGAACAGTGAATGAGTAAAAACAGCCACAGCACATACTTACACTAATTGTGGAGGGTGGTGATGAGTTCCTCCTCCTCGTCACCATCATCAGACACTTGAGGGGTGAGGCGGGTTGGCGTGAAGGTCCGCCCTCAACTCCTGCCATCGACTCCTCTGGGGGCTAGGGGCATGTTGTCGCCCTGAGGGTCCGGCCTCCTCCTCCTCCTCTGACGCCGAGACCTCCCACACCTGCTGTCTGGAAAGCCTGCGCCTGACTGCAGGTAAAGGAACACCTATAAGAACAAATTTTACTACTTTTAGAAAAAATCTAAAAACAAAAATGTACATATGCTTTACATTACTTTTGTATCTTTATTCCAACACTCAGTAATCATTATACCTGGACATTTTTGATCAGTTTTTTGCGGATCGTATACTGAAACAGTAACTTATTAATCACCAAACACATGAGCAATATGTTCTGGGCATAGCATTTCTACAGTATGGATCCGCAAAATACGGATGAATTATGGATGACATACGGATGTGTTCTGTGTGCTTTCCGTATTTTTGCGGACCCATTGACTTGAATGGGGCCTCAGACCGTGATTTGCGGACAATAATAGGACATGCACTACTTTTTTGCGGAACGGACATATGGAAATACGGAAACGGAGTGCAGACGGAGTACCTTCAGTATTTTCTCCAGCCCTATTGAAGTGAATAGTTCCGCATATGGTCTGCAAAAAACGGAGTGGAAACGGAAAGAAAATACTGTCGTGTGCATGAGCCCTTAGACTGTCCCTCGCTGTGTGCTGCCTTGCTGCTGCCGTATCGCCGCCCCGCCCCTTTATAGTCAATAGGGACGAAGCGTAATTTTAGGGCGTAGGTGAACTAGCGGCAGGCTGTTCATCTTCCTGGAATAGTCAGATGCACTCCCTGCCGCTAATGTTAAAGTCGCCTAATCTTATTTTTTAAAATATTTGGGATTGTGTTGAAATTGTATGAGTGTGTAGTATAAGATATTGGATATTGGCCATCTGAGGAGAGATGTACCTGTCTAGTGAAGTGACGGTATGGTATGGGGTGTAAGGCTGGTTTTCCTCCCCATGGTGCACCCTGGGTAACGCTAAAAGAACTAGCAAATACTGAATGTCAAACATTACTTCTCCTTACCAACGGGACACTTATTAGAATCTATAGACTAGGCATCCGCAAACTGCAGCCCTCCACCAAACTGCGGCCCTCCAGCAAACTGCGGCCCTCTAGCTGTTTTAAAACTAAAAATAACATCATTCCATGCCAGCCTACAGCTATCATCCTATAGAGGGGCATCATGGGAGTTGTAGTTTTACAACAGCTGGAGGGACGCAGTTTGAGAATGCCTGCTATAGACTGTGTATGTGTGTGTGTTGGGGGTAAGAGGTGGTGTGGGTTGGAGGGGGTCTGGTGGTATGTAGTGGTGGGTATATACTGTGGGTATATTGTGTGAGGCGGAAGATTAGATGTGCAATGTGAATCATATATATATATTTGTCTGCTATCCATTTTTTCGGGATGAGATGATGGTTTGATTGGCGTTTTGGGATGCGTATGACTTTTTGATCACTTGCTATTACACATTTTGTGATGTAAGGTGACAAAAAATTGCTTTTATTTTTAGACCGTTTTAATTCCGATTTTTTTATGGTGTTTATCGGACGGAGTGTATCATGTGATATATTTATAGAGCCGGTCTTTACGGACGCAGCGATACATGATATGTGGTGTTTCTTTTTCTTCTATTTTTTATTTAAAAATCATGTGAAAGGGCGTTTTCTTTTTTAAAGGGGTATTTCCATTTTAGTGATCATAGTTTAATTTAATCAATATGTCCCATTAAGCATTTTTGTAATTGTATCTTATTAAAAATTTCCTGGCATTCCCCAAAAATTGTAGACTCCTACCTCATTGTATAGAGTTGGTAACCCATGGATACGGCCACTTCTTGGCGGCTGCAACCATGAGCCGTGCTTGCGCAGAAGAACTAGCTCTATCCAGTGCCCTGCCTCTTCATGTCCTCGGGAAAGAGCACAGAGTTGGACAGCCGCGCATGCGCTGATGTTTATTCCTTTGTTCCGCATCTAAAACATAGACATCAGCATCGGGCGGCCGTGCATGCGTGGATCATTATTCCATCATCCAGTGCCGTCATCAACAGAGGACTAGGAGCAGAGGAAAGAAGGCACGATGCCCGATCCGGGGGCAGCAATGGAGCTGTGTGGGATTTTTGGCTTCTGGTTGTGCACATAGTGCCTACTGCAACATTGAATGGAGGGACACAGAGGGCATGGCATGGAATGAAGGGACACAGAGGTGATGGCATGGAATGAAGGGACACAGAGGGGATTGCATGGAATGGAGGAACACAGAGGGGATGGCATTGAATGGAGGCACACAGAGAGGATGGCATGGAATGAAGGGACACAGAGGGGATGGCATGGAATGGAGGGACACAGAGGGGATTGCATGGAATGGAGGAGCACAGAGGGGATGGCATTGAATGGAGGGACACAGAGAGGATGGCATGGAATGAAGGGACACAGAGGGGATTGCATGGAATGGAGGAACACAGAGGGGATGGCATTGAATGGAGGGACACAGAGAGGATGGCATGGAATGAAGGGACACAGAGGGGATGGCATGGAATGGAGGGACACAGAGGTGATGACATGGAATGGAGGGACATAAAGGGGATGGCATGGAATTAAGGGACACAGAGGTAATGACATGGAATGGAGGGACACAGAGGTGATGACATGGAATGGAGGGACACAGAGGGGATGGCATGGAATGGAGGGACACAGAGGTGATGTCATGGAATGAAGGGACACAGAGGTGATGGAATTGAATGGAGGGACACAGAGGGGATGGCATGGAATGGAGGGACACAGAGGTGATGTCATGGAATGAAGGGACACAGAGGTGATGGAATTGAATGGAGGGACACAGAGGGGTGGCAGGGAATAGAGGGACACAGAGGTGATGGCATGGAATGAAGGGACACAGAGGGGATGGCATGGAATGAAGGGACACAGAGTTGATGGCATTGAATGCAGGGACACAGTATGTGAAGTGATTCAAACACAGTGCTGGTATTGTGGAGTGAAAGTGAAATATAGCAGAGCTAAATATAGAGAGGTTCAGGGAAGAGAGATGTAGAAGAAGAGTGGGAAGAGTGACTGAATATTTGAGGACCTGCGAACTATTGAAACCTGTGATCACTTGTTATGGCAACCTGGAGTAGGACATGCGAGCTTCTATTGGCTGATAAGGGACATGTGACTGTATGTATGGCAGTTTGGGGCTTGTTTTGGCTAATGCAGGTCATTTTGGGGGAATATCTCAGGAATAATACGTCCTAGAGAGCTGAGCCCCGGTCTAAAACCTTCCCGGACACCTGATGTACCCATCTGCCAAATTTAGTCAAGATCGGTCCAGTCATTTTGACGCCCATAAATAACAGACAGACAAAAACTCATTTTTATATATATACTAGTAGATGGACCCGGCTTCGACGGGTATATTTCATCTATTTCCTTTCATGTTTCCGTGTGTTGTAAAAAGATATCAACAGTATGCATTATAACATTGACCTCTTCATTGCCCCGCCCACTGTCTGCTGAGCTGTGTATCTAATCCTGTCCTGGGTGATACCATCTGCTGAGCTGTGTATCTAATCTTATGTTGTGTGATACTGTCTGCTGAGCTGTGTATCTAATCCTATCCTGTGTCATTGGCTGCAGAGGGGAGGGTGTGTCCTAAACGTATCGGGGTGTGGCTTAGCGGACCTAAAAGTAGATTTTTAACTTTATATTTTCAATCCCTGTTCGCATAGTGGGAGGGGCGTGACCTAAGAGGATTGGGGCATGTCCTTTTAAACAGCTCTCTCTAAGACAGCAGCACTGTTCTGTCTGAATGTGAGCTGCAGGGAGAAAATCATCGTCCCTCCCACCTCAGGAGGGGAGGGGCATGGCCTAACCGAATCAGAGGTTTGGCTTATCTGGACCTGGGGCGGAGTTTTAAGGGTGACTTGAATGGCCACCCTACTTTGCCCCTGAACTGAACTGTTACCTCAATAGCACTCTGCTCCCTTAACAGTGTCATCCACATGGCCCTGCCCCTTTAAAGCTAACCTACAGCAGTGAAGAGAAATGGTCGAGTTGTTATAGAAATCTCAGGAAATAAGGTACTAAGTGCTATTAGGCCCTGGCTTTACTTCTATAGTGATTATCCCAGACAGATTTCCTTTAAACGTCATCTAGAGCAGTGAGGAATCATGGCGGGGTTGTTATGGTTACCTGGAGTAAAACTGTGTGTGTGGAGACGAACTGCGAGGGATGGGAGCAATAAATGGCAGTTTGGATTTAAGAGAAAGGCTTGCTGGCTTGTATTAGCTATAATGCAGGTAATTTTTGGGAATATCTCAGGAACGGTAAGTCCTAGAGAGCTGAGACCTTGTCTAAAACCTTCCCGGACACCTGATGTACCCGTGTGCCAAATTTAGTGAAGATCGGTCCAGTCGTCTGGTCGCGCATAAAGAACGTCTAGACAGAAATTCATTTTTATATATATAAGAGATAAGAGATGAGTAGATATTATTGATTTGGGGCAATACATATTGTTTTTGAGTGCCAACAATACTTGTTTCCACAATCATTTATATGTAAGCACTGCAGTAAGCAAACTATGTGAAATGAGATTTTATATGTATTGTGAAAAGTCGAGAATGTTTTATCTCCATAAACATACATTTGAATGTTACAAGCGCGTGAAATGTACTAATAGCTGTAATGTAATGTTCAATAACTTACTGTGATCAAGATATCTTCCTCCTCTCTGGTGAAATTGTTTCCAAGCATTTTTATTCACATGGATCGCATCCACCAACAAAACTTGTTGTAACCGCTCCCAAAGAAGCCACGCCCGTATGTGTGCATGCACATGCGCATATCTGAATAAGTTATTACCGACTGCCGAAGTTGAATACCATCTGTACGCATCACCGAATATTTCTATGAAAATTATTTGCATTATAGTTGATCTGTACGGATACAGTACTACAAATACGATTGGCTTGTTTGAGTAAGTGAATATGGCGAATGCGAATATATCGCTATATTACGCTAATTCAAAAATTCATTTGCAATAGGAAAGTTGCCTATAGACAGCTCTAAGTTGGATGCGCAATGCGAAAATATTACTACCTTATTTTTATTTATTTTTAGCAATAAACAGAATAATGACTAAGTATTCTAGTTATTGAAAAAAAAATAAAGTATCCAATAGTGTTGAGCGCGAATATTCGAATAGCGAATTTTTTAGCGGATATCGGCACTTCGCTATTTCGCGAATATTTCGAATATAGCGCTATAAATTCGCTATTTCGAATATTCATTTTTTTTTTTTTTTTGTTATATTTTTTTCTTTCCCACTTCCCAAAAGTAGTTCTTACCTGTCCTGAGGATTCCTGGCTTCCTGGCTGCTCTAGTCAGTGCCCGTTGCCGCTTCTGCCGACTTCCGTGCTCATGGAGCGTCCCCATCACCATGGGAACGTCTCCATATACTAAAATGTACTGTCGGATTTGAGGAATTACGTTGAAATCGCAATGCGAATAATTCAAGTTATATTAATCGCATTGCGATTACAACTTAGCACTGCTATCTTACATAGGCTAGAATTAACGAGTATGGAATATAGCACTAGCTGTGCTAAGTTGAAATCGCAATGCGATTACTTCAAGTTAAATTAATCGCATTGCGATTTCAACTTAGCACTGCTGCTATATTCCATATTTGTTAACTTCGTTAATTCTAGCAAGCTGACCCATTATAGACCCAGCTCTAAGTTGAAATCGCAATGCGATTAATATAACTTGAATTAATCGCATTGCGATTTCTACTTAGACCTAGTTTACTATGGTTGGCTTGGTAGTATTAGCGAATATGACGAATGTATTCGTCATATTCCTCAAAACGAAGATAGCAGTATTCTACATCTTCGTTTTAGCAACCTATTCGTCAACTTCGCTAATTCTAGCAATCAAATAGGAAGGTTGACTATAGAGACAGCTGTGTTAAATTCGCTATGCGATTATTATTATTATTTTTAATAGAATAATTATATTACTTGATAATTATTATAATTATTCTATTTATTAAAAAAAATTATATAATCGCATAGCGAATTAAACACTTGTCTCTATAGTCAACCTTCCTATTTGATTGCTAGAATTAGCGAGTTGACAATAGATTGCTAAACGAAGATGTAGAATACTGTTATCTTCGTTTTAGGAATATGACGAATACATTCGTCATATTCGTCATATTACGCTATAATTCTAGATATGAAACCAATAGGAAAGTAGCCTATGTTAAAATCGCAATACGCGATTATTTAAATCGCATATTAATCGCGATAACTAGAATAATGACAAATATTCGATTTCGCGAATATGAAACGAATATTCTTTTGAATATTCTATTCGCGAATTTCGCGAAATCGAATATGGCACCTACCGCTCATCACTAGTATCCAACTTAGAGCATTCATTAATGCTAGCAAGCCAATAGGAAAGTTGCCTTTATATCCCATTCAAAGTTCAATTCGCATTGCGCGAATACATTTTCACATTTTATTTGCGATAACTAAAATAATGACGAATATTCGATTTCGGTGAATATATCATGAATATTCATTCGAATAATCGCGATATATCGCAAAATCGAACATGGCACCTCCTGCTCATCACTAATCTGTAGCAAATCGGCAAGTAAATCCAGTATTTTCATGTAAGCGGCTTTTAAATTAAACCTGTCAGGCTGGCAGGCAGAATGTTAATAGTGCAGGAGATGCTGAGCATCTCTGTTTTGTCTCACTTCATTTGTACATAGTGAGGTGTTATCAGTGATAGATAGCATTTTCTGCAATTAAAACACAAATAAAGATTAGTGTTGAGTGAACAGTTCGAGCATAGTTCGTAACAAATTTTGGGGTGTCCGGGACACGGACCCGAACCCGACATTTTCAAAAAGTTCGGGTTCGTTGTTCGGCGATTACTTCCCGCTTTCTGAAGGGCTGCACAGCAGCCAATCATCTAGCATTTTACTTCTTGCCCTAAGAGCCCATCACAGCCATGCCTACTAATGGCATGGCTGTGATTGGCCAAGTGCAGCATGTGACCCAGCCTCTATTTAAGCTGGAGTCATGTAGCGCCGCACGTCACACTGCTCTGATTAGTGTAGGGAGAGGACGCAGCTTCTGTAAGGGCGAGATTAGGCAGGGAAAAGTCAGCAACAGCTCCTAATGAACTGATCGATCTACAGCTGTGAATGATTGAACTTCTGCTAGTTACTGGCTCACTGGTTTTTAGGCTGCACAGAGCGTTTTTCTGTCACCTATTTTCAGGGGTGATCGGCGGCCATTTTGTGACTTGTGGTGCACCAGAACAAGCTGCCACCAAGTCCATTAATCCATCAATACTAGTTTTTTTTGCTATATCCTACATCAGGGGCTTGGCTGTGCTAATTGTCACCCCTAGAAACTCAGGATAGCAATTTCTATATTTTATTAAGGGTTAAATACAATTGCTCAAATACCAATCCCTAAATCTGGTGTTCCAGCTTTGGCTAGCTAAGTATAATACTGTCTGCTGTCTGGCAAAGGATAGATTATTTTATGTGGTGAAATTCAATTGCCAAAATAGCAATACCATAAATCAGTGGTTTCAGCTGTGTCCGCCAACACATATATTTTGTTCTGGGGTGAAATTCAATTGCTAAAATAGCAATACCCTGAATCTGGTGTCCCAGCTGTTGCAGGACAAGATTCATAGTGTCCGCAAAAACATATATTTTGTTCTGGGGTGAAATTTATTTGCCAAAATAGCAATACCCTGAATCTGGTGTCCCAGCTGTGGCTGGCCAAGATTCATAGGGTCCGTAAAAACATATATTTTGTTCTGGGGTGAAATTGAATTGCCAAAATAGCAATAGCATAAATCAGTGGTTTCAGCTGTGGCTGGCCAAGAATCCCAAGATTCATAGTGTCCGTAAAAACATATATTTTGTTCTGGGGTGAAATTTATTTGCCAAAATAGCAATACCCTGAATCTGGTGTCCCAGCTGTTGCAGGCCAAGTTTCATAGTGTCCGCAAAAACATATATTTTGTTCTGGGGTGAAATTCAATTGCCAAAATAGCAATACCATAAATCAGTGGTTTCAGCTGTGGCTGGCCAAGATTCATAGTGTCAGTAAAAACATATATTTTGTTCTGGGGTGAAATTCAATTGCCAAAATAGCAATACCCTGAATCTGGTGTCCCAGGTGTTGCAGGCCAAGTTTCATAGTGTCCCCAAAAACATATATTTTGTTCTGGGGTGAAAGTCAATTGCCAAAATAGCAACACCATAAATCAGTGGTTTTAGCTGTGGCTGGCCAAGATTGATAGTGTCCTGCAAATTATATATTTTGTTCTGCGGTGAAATTCAATTGCCAAAATAGCAATACCATAAATCAGTGGTTTCAGCTGTGGCTGGCAAAGATTCATAGTGTCCGCAAAAACATATATTTTGTTCTGGGGTGAAATTCAATTGCCAAAATAGCAATACCCTGAATCTGGTGTCCCAGCTGTTGCAGGCCAAGATTCATAGTGTCCGTCAAAACATATATTTTGTTCTGGGGTGAAATTCAATTGCCAAAATAGCAATACCAATACCGCCAAAACATATATTTTGTTCTGGGGTGAAATTCAATTGCCAAAATAGCAATACCCTGAATCTGGTGTCCCAGCTGTTGCAGGCCAAGATTCATAGTGTCCGTCAAAACATATATTTTTGTGAAATTCAATTGCCAAAATAGCAATACCAATACCGCCAAAACATATATTTTGTTCTGGGGTGAAATTCAATTGCCAAAATAGCAATAACATAAATCGGTGGTTTCAGCTGTGGCTGGCAAAGTATAATAGTGTCCGCCAAAACATATATTTTGTTCTGGGGTGAAATTCAATTGCCAAAATAGCAATACCCTGAATCTGGTGTCCCAGCTGTTGCAGGCCAAGATTCATAGTGTCCATAAAATCATATATTTTGTTCTGGGGTGAAATTCAATTGCCAAAATAGCAATACCATAAATCTAGTGGTTTCAGCTGTGGCTGGCCAAGATTCATAGTGTCCGCACAAAACATATATTTTGTTCTGGGGTGAAATTCAATTGCCAAAATAGCAATACCATAAATCAGTGGTTTCAGCTGTGGCTGGCCAAGTATTCATAGTGTCCGCAAAAACATATATTTTGTTCTGGGGTGAAATTCAATTGCCAAAATAGCAATACCATAAATCTAGTGGTTTCAGCTGTGGCTGGCCAAGTTTCATAGTGTCCGCCAAAACATATATTTTGTTCTGGGGTGAAATTCAGTTGCCAAAATAGCAATACCATAAATCTAGTGGTCCCAGCTGTTGCTGGCCAAGTTTCATAGTGTCCGCAAAAACATATATTTTGTTCTGGGGTGAAATTCAATTGCCAAAATAGCAATACCCTGAATCTGGTGTCCCAGCTGTTGCAGGCCAAGATTCATAGTGTCATAAAAACATATATTTTGTTCTGGGGTGAAATTCAATTGCCAAAATAGCAATACCCTGAATCTGGTGTCCCAGCTGTTGCAGGCCAAGATTCATAGTGTCCATAAAAACATATATTTTGTTCTGGGGTGAAATTCAATTGCCAAAATAGCAATACCCTGAATCTGGTGTCCCAGCTGTTGCAGGCCAAGATTCATAGTGTCCGCAAAAACATATATTTTGTTCTGGGGTGAAATTCAATTGCCAAAATAGCAATACCCTGAATCTGGTGTCCCAGCTGTTGCAGGCCAAGTATTCATAGTGTCCGTCAAAACATATATTTTGTTCTGGGGTGAGAATTCAATTGCCAAAATAGCAATACCCTGAATCTAGTGGTCCCAGCTGTTGCAGGCCAAGTTTCATAGTGTCCATCAAAACATATATTTTGTTCTGGGGTGAAATTCAATTGCCAAAATAGCAATACCCTGAATCTGGTGTTCGAGCTGTTGCAGGCCAATTGTAAATCTGTCCATAAAAGGATACCTTTCATCCAGGGCCTAAATACTAGCCTAAAAGAGATATTCCCTAAATCAGTGGTTACTGCTGTGCCTGGATTAGTGTAATACGCTACATAAATAAATAGGCAGATAGTGTTAGGTGCCTGTAAAAAAAGGCCTGAATTTGAAATCAATACATTGGGCCAAATATTTTTTCTTATTGTGGTGCTTGGTGAGCGGTAACAATGAGGAAAACATCTAGTAAGGGACGCGGGCAGCGGTCGTGGTGGTGTTAGTGTACCCTCTGGTGCTGGGAGAGGACGTGGCCATTCTGCCACAGCCACACGTCCTAGTGAACCAACTACCTCAGGTTCCAGTACCCGCCAGAATTTACAGCGATATTTGGTGGGGCCCAATGCCGTTCTAAGGATGGTAAGGCCTGAGCAGGTACAGGCGCTAGTCAATTGGGTGGCCGACAGTGGATCCAGCATGTTCACAACATTATCTCCCACCCAGTCTTCTGCAGAAAGCGCACAGGTGGCACCTGAAAACCAAGCCCATCAGTCTGTCACATCACCCCCATGCATATCAGGGAAACTGTCTGAGCCTCAAGTTATGCAGCAGTCTCTTATGCTGTTTGAAGACTCTGCTGGCAGGGTTTCCCAAGGAATCCACCTAGCCCTTCCCCAGTGGTGGAAGACATAGAATGCACTGATGCACAACCACTGATGTTTCCTGATGATGAGGACATGGGAATACCACCTCATCGGAGTCCGCACGTCTCTGATGATGACGAAACACAGGTGCCAACTGCTGCGTCTTTCTGCAGTGTGCAGGCCGAACAGGAGGTCAGGGAGGAAGACTGTGTGGAAGGCGATGCAGGGGACGATGAGGTCCTAGACCCCACATGGAATGAAGGTCGTGCCACTGACTTTCATAGTTCAGAGGAAGAGGCAGTGGTGAGACCGAGCCAACAGCGTAGCAAAGAGAGAGCAGGGGGCAAAAGCAGAACAGCCGCCTCCAAGAGAGTTCGCCTGCTACTGGCCACCGCCACCAGGGACCGAGCACCCCAAAGGCAGCTTCAAGGAGTTCCCTGGCATGGCACTTCTTTAAACAATGTGCTGGCGACAAGACCCGAGTGGTTTGCACGCTGTGCCATCAGAGCCTGAGCGAGGCGTTGCGTTCTGAACCTTAGCACAACCTGCATGACCAGGCATCTACATGCAAAGCATGAACTGCAGTGGAGTAAACACCTTAAAAGCAAGGAACTCACTCTGGCTCCCCTGCTCCCTCTTCTGCTGCTGCCTCGGCCTCTTCCTCCGCCTCGGGAGGAATGTTGGCACCTGCCGCCCACCAAACAGAGGATGTGCCACCGACACACACCACCTGCGTCACCAAGCATCTCCACCATGTCACACGGCAGCGTTCAGCTCTCCATCTCACAAACCTTGGAGAGAAAGCGTAAATTCCCACCTAGCCACCCTCGAGGCCCTGGGCCTGAATGCCAGCATTTCTAAACTACTGGCCTTTGAAATGCTGTCATTCAGGCTGGTGGACACAGACAGCTTCAAACAGCTGATGTCCATGGCTGTCCCACAGTATGTTGTTCCCAGCCGCCACTACTTCTCCAAGACAGCCGTGCCTTCCCTGCACAACCAAGTATCCGATAAAATCAAGTGTGCACTGCGCAGCGCCATCTGTGGCAAGGTCCACCTAACCACAGATACGTGGACCAGTAAGCACGACCAGGGACACTATATCTCCCTAACTGCACACTGGGTAAATGTAGTGGCGGCTGGGCCGCAGGCGGAGAGTTCCTTGGCGCACGTCCTTCCGCCGCCAAGGATCGCAGGGCATCATTCTTTGCCTCCTGTAGCCTCCTCCTCCTACTCGGCTTCCTCCTCCTCTGCTTCCACCAGCTCATCAGTCAGCCACACACCTTCACCACCAACTTCAGCACAGCCCGGGGTAAGCGTCAGCAGGCCATTCTGAAACTCATATGTTTGGGGACAGGCCCACACCGCGCAGGAGTTGTGGCGGGGTATTGAACAACAGACCGACCAGTGGTTTCTGCCGGTGGGCCTCAAGCCCGGCCTGGTGGTGTGCGATAATGGGCGAAATCTCGTCGCAGCTCTGGGACTAGCCGGTTTGGCGACATCCCTTGCCTGGCGCATGTGCTGAATTTGGTGGTGCAGAAGTTCATTCACAACTACCCCGACATGTCAGAGCTGCTGCATAAAGTGCGGGCCGTCTGTGCGCGCTTCCGGCGTTCACATCCTGCCGCTGCTCGCCTGTCTGCGCTACAGCGGAACCGGCCTTCCCGCTCACCGCCTCATATGCGGCGTGCCCACCAGGTGGAACTCCACCTTGCACATGCTGGAGAGACTGTGCGAGCAGCAGCAGGCCATAGTGGAGTTTCAGCTGCAGCACGCGCGCGTCAGTCGCACTGCGGAACAGCACCACTTCACCACCAATGATTGGGCCTCCATGCGAGACCTGTGTGCCCTGTTGCGCTGTTTGAGTACTCCACCAACATGGCCAGTGGCGATGACACCGTTATCAGCGTTACAATACCACTTCTATGTCTCCTTGAGAAACGCTTAGGGCGATGATGGAAGAGGAGGTGGCCCAGGAGGAGGAGGAGGAGGAGGGATGAGGGGTCATTTTAGCACTTTCAGGCCAGTCTGTTAGAAGTGGCTCAGAGGGAGGTTTTTGCAGCAGAGGCCAGGTACAAATGTGGCCAGCCAGGGCCCACTACTGGAGGGCGAGGAGGATGAGGATGGAGGTGGAGGATGAGGATGAAGCAGGTTCACAGCGGGGTGGCACCCGACACAGCTCAGGCCCATCACTGGTGCGTGGCTGGGGGGATACGGAGGGCTGATGACGATCGCCTCCCACAGAGGACAGCTTGTCCTTACCTCTGGGGAGCCTGGCACACATGAGCGACTACATGCTGCAGTGCCTGCTTAGCGACAGCAGGGTTGCCCACATTTTAACGTGTGCGGACTGCTGGGTTGCCACCCTGCTGGATCCCGGTACAAAGACAATGTGCCCACCTTACTTCCTGCACTGGAGCGTGATAGGAAGATGCTTGCGAGTCCTGGCGCACGCTGGTAGAGGCGCTCCTGAGAGCATTCCCAAATGTCACAGGGAACAGGTGGAAGCCCAAGGCAGAAGGCAGAGGAGGAGCAAGAGGTCGCTAACGCAGCTGTGTCACGGCCAGCTCCTCTGAGGCAGGGTTAGCATGGCGAAATGTGGAAAAGTTTTGTCTCCACGCCACAGCTAACTGCACCACCACCTGATGCGGAGCGTGTTAGCAGGAGGCAGCATTTCACTAACATGGTTGAACAGTACGTCTGCACACCCTCCACGTACTGACTGATGGTTCGGCCCCATTCAACTTCTGGGTCTCCAAATTGTCCACGTGGCCAGAGTTGGCATTTTATGCCTTGGAGGTGCTGGCCTGCCCGGCGGCCAGCGTTTTGTCTGAACGTGTATTCAGCACGGCAGGGGCGTCATTACTGACAAGCGTGGCCGCCTGTCCACATGCCAATGTGGACAAGCTGACGTTCGAATCTGGTGTCCCAGCTGTTGCAGGCCAAGATTCATAGTGTCCGCAAAATCATATATTTTGTTCTGGGGTGAAATTCAATTGCCAAAATAGCAATACCCTGAATCTGGTGTTCGAGCTGTTGCAGGCCAATTGTAAATCTGTCCATAAAAGGATACCTTTCATCCAGGGCCTAAATACTAGCCCTAAAGAGATATTCCCTAAATCAGTGGTTACTGCTGTGCCTGGATTAGTGTAATACGCTACATAAATAAATAGGCAGATAGTGTTAGGTGCCTGTAAAAAAGGCCTGAATTTGAAATCAATACATTGGGCCAAATATTTTTTCTTATTGTGGTGCTTGGTGAACGGTAACAATGAGGAAAACATATAGTAAGGGACGCGGACGAGGTCGTGGTGGTGTTAGTGTACCCTCTTGTGCTGGGAGAGGGCGTGGCCATTCTGCCACAGCCACACGTCGTAGTGAAGCAACTACCTTAGGTTCCAGTACCCGCCAGAATTTACAGCGATATTTGGTGGGGCCCAATGCCGTTCTAAGGATGGTAAGGCCTGAGCAGGTACAGGCGCTAGTCAATTGGGTGCAGTGGATCCAGCATGTTCACAACATTATCTGCCACCCAGTCTTCTGCAGAAAGCGCACAGGTGGCACCTGAAAACCAAGCCCATCAGTCTGTCACATCACCCCCATGCATATCAGGGAAACTGTCTGAGCCTCAAGTTATGCAGCAGTCTCTTATGCTGTTTGAAGACTCTGCTGGCAGGGTTTCCCAAGGGAATCCACCTAGCCCTTCCCCAGTGGTGGAAGACATAGAATGCACTGATGCACAACCACTAATGTTTCCTGATGATGAGGACATGAGAATACCACCTCATAGGAGTCCGCACGTCTCTGATGATGACGAAACAAAGGTGCCAACTGCTGCGTCTTTCTGCAGTGTGCAGACCGAACAGGAGGTCAGGGAGGAAGACTGTGTGGAAGATGATGCAGGGGACGATGAGGTCCTAGACCCCACATGGAATGAAGGTTGTGCCACTGACTTTCATAGTTCAGAGGAAGAGGCAGTGGTGAGACCGAGCCAACAGCGTAGCAAAAGAGAGAGCAGGGGGCAAAAGCAGAACAGCCGTTTCCAAGAGAGTTCGCCTGCTACTGGCCACCGCCACCAGCGACCGAGCACCCCAAAGGCAGCTTTAAGGAGTTCCCTGGCATGGCACTTCTTTAAACAATGTGCTGACGACAAGACCCGAGTGGTTTGCACGCTGTGCCATCAGAGCCTGAAGCGAGGCATTAACGTTCTGAACCTTAGCACAACCTGCATGACCAGGCATCTACATGCAAAGCATGAACTGCAGTGGAGTAAACACCTTAAAAGCAAGGAACTCACTCTGGCTCCCCCTGCTCCTCTTCCTCCGCCTCTGTGAGGAATGTTGGCAAGCACCTGCCACCCACCAAACAGAGGATGTGCCACCGACAACACCACCTGCGTCACCAAGCATCTCCACCATGTCACACGGCAGCGTTCAGCTCTCCATCTCACAAACCTTGGAGAGAAGCGTAAATTCCCACCTAGCCACCCTCGAGCCCTGGGCCTGAATGCCAGCATTTCTAAACTACTGGCCTTTGAAATGCTGTCATTCAGGATGGTGAACACAGACAGCTTCAAAAGCTGATGTCCATGGCTGTCCCACAGTATGTTGTTCCCAGCCGCCATTACTTCTCCAAGACAGCCATGCCTTCCCTGCACAACCAGGTATCCGATAAAATCAAGTGTGCACTGCGCAGCGCCATCTGTGGCAAGGTCCACCTAACCACAGATACGTGGACCAGTAAGCATGGCCAGGGACGCTATATCTCACTAACTGCACACTGGGTAAAAGTAGTGGCGGCTGGGCAGCAGGCGGAGAGTTCCTTAGCGCACGTCCTTCCACAGCCAAGGATCGCAGGGCATCATTCTTTGTCTCCTGTAGCCTCCTCCTCCTACTCGGCTTCCTCCTCCTCTGCTTCCACCAGCTCATCCAGTCAGCCACACACCTTCACCACCAACTTCAGCACAGCCCGGGGTAAACGTCAGCAGGCCATTCTGAAACTCATATGTTTGGGGACAGGCCCCACACCGCGCAGGAGCTGTGGTGGGGTATTGGACAACAGACCGACAAGTGGTTTCTGCCGGTGGGCCTCAAGCCCCGGCCTGGTGGTGTGCGATTATGGGCGAAATCTCGTCGCAGCTCTGGGCGCACATCCCTTGCCTGTCGCATGTGCTGAATTTGGTGGTGCAGAAGTTCATTCACAACTACCCCGACATGTCAGAGCTGCTGCATAAAGTGAGGTCCGTCTGTGCGCGCTTCCGGCGTTCACATCCTGCCGCTGCTCGCCTGTCTGTGCTACAGCGTAACTTCGGCCTTCCCGCTCACCGCCTCATATGCGACGTGCCCACCAGGTGGAACTCCACCTTGCACATGCTAGAGAGACTGTGCGAGCAGCAGCAGGCCATAGTGGAGTTTCAGCTGCAGCACGCACGCGTCAGTCGCACTGCGGAACAGCACCACTTCACCACCAATGATTGTTCCTCCATGCGAGACCTGTGTGCCCTGTTGCGCTGTTTCGAGTACTCCACCAACATGGCCAGTGGCGATGACACCGTTATCAGCGTTACAATACCACTTCTATGTCTCCTTGAGAAAACGCTTAGGGCGATGATGGAAGAGGAGGTGGCCCAGGAGGAGGAGGAGGAGGAGGATGAGGGGTCATTTTTAGCACTTTCAGGCCAGTCTGTTAGGGAGGTTTTTTGCAACAGCAGAGGCCAGGTACAAATGTGGCCAGCTAGGGCCCACTACTGGAGGACGAGGAGTATGAGGAGGAGGTGGAGGAGGATAAGGATGAAGCAGGTTCACAGTGGGGTGGCACCCGACACAGCTCAGGCCCATCACTGGTGCGTGGCTGGGGGGATACGGAGGACGATGACGATACGCCTCCCACAGAGGACAGCTTGTCCTTATCTCTGGGGAGCCTGGCACACATGAGCGACTACATGCTGCAGTGCCTGCAAAACGACAGCAGAGTGGCCCACATTTTAACGTGTGCCGACTACTGGGTTGCCACCCTGCTGGATCCCCGGTACAAAGACAATGTGCCCACCTTACTTCCTGCACTGGAGCGTGATAGGAAGATGCGCGAGTACAAGCGCACGCTGGTAGGCGCGCTCCTGAGAGCATTCCCAAATGTCACAGGGGAACAGGTGGAAGCCCAAGGCGAAGGCAGAGGGAGGAGCAAGAGGTCGCCAACGCAGCTGTGTCACGGCCAGCTCCTCTGAGGGCAGGGTTAGCATGGCAGAAATGTGGAAAAGTTTTGTCTCCACGCCACAGCTAACTGCACCACCACCTGATACGGAACGTGTTAGCAGGAGGCAGCATTTCACTAACATGGTTGAACAGTACGTCTGCACACCCCTCCACGTACTGACTGATGGTTCAGCCCCATTTAACTTCTGGGTCTCCAAACTGTCCACGTGGCCAGAGTTAGCATTTTATGCCTTGGAGGTGCTGGCCTGCCCGGCGGCCTGCGTTTTGTCTGAACGTGTATTCAGCACGGCAGGGGGCGTCATTACTGACAAACGCAGCTGCCTATCCACAGCCATGTGGACAAGCTGACGTTCATAAAAATGAATAAGGCATGGATCAAACAGGTTATATACACCTACAAAAAGAGGCCCCAAATAGACTCATAAACGGCTGCGGCCAGAGACCAAAGCACAACATCCAACAATTGCCCAGCAAGAGCAAGAAAAGGCACAGCCCAAGTATGCAAAAGTATAAAGATTTATTTAACAAATAAATAGACAATTAATAATAAGTACATACACATTGATTGTGCAATGGAGGAGCACAGAGCAAATGCCCAAGAACCACCACTAACACTGAGTATCCCCCACACCACAAAAATGGTTAAGCACTCAATGATAAAGCAACGGTAAGGTTGGGGGTCATGATAAACCCCAGAGAGTTAAACAACTTAGCCCAAATATGCATCACATAATCAAAAACAATCTAGGACACAAATAACATACCGTTAGCCATGGTGTACGGGGGATAGTCAGTACCAGTGGAACAGAACACCCTCGACGCGCGTTTCGCACTTCGCTTCGTCAGGAGGTACCATAACATCCCCTCAGCTCCCGTGGTGCGCTGCGGGCGGGTCCACGTGATGACGCCGCATGGTTTCCTTGGTAGCTGGACTGACGCGCCGGAAGTGCGTCACTCCACCTCCTGATGAGCCGGCGTCCTCGTGGAGGACCGCGTCCGCATCACCGGGGTAAGCTCGCTCGATACTAAACAGCGGCTGTCCTTAATCGGATAATTACTTTTTTAACCAATCAGGGTGAGCACTGCACTATAATTGGGGGGATCTGAGGGGATGTTATGGTACCTCCTGACGAAGCGAAGTGCGAAGCGCTGTCGAGGGTGTTCTGTTCCACTGGTACTGACTATCCCCGTACACCATGGCTAACGGTATGTTATTTGTGTCCTAGATTGTTTTTGATTATGTGATGCATATTTGGGCTAAGTTGTTTAACTCTCTGGGGTTTATCATGACCCCCAACCTTACCGTTGCTTTATCATTGAGTGCTTAACCATTTTTGCGGTGTGGGGGATACTTAGTGTTAGTGGTGGTTCTTGGGCATTTGCTCTGTGCTCCTCCATTGCACAATCAATGTGTATGTACTTATTATTAATTGTCTATTTATTTGTTAAATAAATCTTTATACTTTTGCATACTTGGGCTGTGCCTTTTCTTGCTCTTGCTGGGCAATTATTGGATGTTGTGCTTTGGTCTCTGGCCGCAGCCGTTTATGAGTCTATTTGGGGCCTCTTTTTGTAGGTGTATATGCTATTAATTTTGTCTGTTTTCTCAGATAGTGCCTCTGGATATATGGATTTCCGTAAACGTGATAAGACCTGGGCTACTCAACTCGGGTCAATTTTGGGGAGACTACAGGGGCTAGCCCAGAACCTGGTAATATAAAGGATTTGAAACTCAAGATTAAAAATCTATTGAAAAAAAGAACTAAAGTGTGGTGGAACAAAGCCACGCTTGAGCAGTACCTGAAGAGGGAAATTATCCCTCGTGGCCTCCGTTTACAAATTTTTCCTGCATTTGACTGTGAGGACCCTCTGTTTATTAGCAAGTGGGAAGAAGCCCTCACCAATTGCTCACGTACATTATTGGAATTGTTGATTGGGTCAGACCGTCGCCTGTTGGAATCCCTAGAAAAGGAAATCGATACCTTACGCGAACAAATCCAGCAGGCTTTACCAGCTGATGCCTGTGGGATTTTTGATAGTGAGCTTGAACAGGAATTACTAAAGTGGGAAAAGGAGACACAAGATCTCAAGGCAAAGAAATTCCATAGAGATCTCACTGACTTCCAGAATAAAAGAGTATATCGGTGGAGTCAGCGACAGGGCCGCCATCGAAGTCTCTCACGGTCCTCTTCCATCTCCTCACTTAGCAGTCAAGGATGTGGCGACCATTTTTAGGGGATCGCAGGGGTTCTGGAGAAAGAGGTGGAATGGAAGGATGGTCCACACGCCTCAGAACCCCAGTGGTAAAAGAAAGACCGGTCTGAACGCCCCTCAGGAGAAGCGAGTAAAGAGACACTAAAGGTAATTAACTTATCCAACATAACTCTTACTGATTCACAGCTATCAGTTCTGCGGAGAGGTCTGACTTTTTCACCGGCGGGGAGGTTCGATTACTTCACGTCGGTGAAAGACTTGGAACTCTTTGCTAGAAAACTGAGTTTCAAAAGTTTTTCTCCAGAGGCAATGAGGTAGAGAACTTCTCATCTGCCGAATTGCAGGCAATTGGTGATCTTCAAGCCCTCCTGGATGAACAGGAGGACAATGATATATCCAGATTTCCCGTGCATCTGCACCCTAGATCACAGCGTTGGCCCCCTCCACGTCCTGCTCGGCAATTGACATTTTGTCAAGCTTGTTAAGCGGGATTTTGGGCAAATTCGTAATAACTTGGGCTCACATGACAACTTGAACAAGCAAGAAAGACAAGCCCTTAATGAATTAAAATCCTTTAAAACTGTGGTAATTAAGTCAGCTGATAAAGGGGGCAACGTTGTGATTTGGCGGTGCAGATGTACGAGAAAGAAGCCTTTCGCCAACTGAGCGATAGGTCCTGCTATGAAAGACTTGATTGCAATCCTGTAATGCAACATAAAAGATACTGGATACAATCCTCAAAAAAGCAATGGAGAGGGGTACAATCAGCATGAAAATGTGGGATGGCCTGGTTACTGCCTTTCCAGTCCTTCCCACTTTTATCTGCTCCCCAAAATTCACAAGGACCCCCATACTCCCCGGGACGACCTATTGTGTCGGGAATGGGGGACTCTGTGAAACTCATTTGTCGTTTTGCAGACTTCTATCTGCAGAAGTGTGTTGAGACCCTACCATCTTTTGTCCAAGATACCACTGATATCTTGCGACGTCTGAATAGCTTACATCTTGATAGGGACATGCTCCTTGTGACGTGTGACGTCGAGTCCTTATATACATCTATTAATCATGACCATGGGCTACGGGCGTCGGAACATTTTTTAAACATGCTAAATATTGATGAAGACCTTGTGGACTTGATCCTTGCTTTGTTGAAGTTTGCACTTACTCATAATGCCTTCACATTCAAGGACCGCTTCTACCTACAGCTCCGGGGTACAGCTATGGGGGCGTCTTGTGCGCCCTCATATGCTAATCTGTTCCTGGGGCTGTGGGAGAGGGAGACGGTCCTGAATGTGAGGGGTCATGACGCCGTAGTCTCATGGTCAAGATATATAGATGATATTCTGTTTATTTGGCAGGGCTCGGCGTCACACCTAGAGGAGTTTCTGGGTGAATTAAACAACAATGAGTTAAATATCAGACTTACTTGGAAATATAGCCCAGTTTCGGTGGAATTCCTTGATGTCTTGATTCAGGTTGAAGAGGATGGCTCTTTGGGCATGGATATGTACCGAAAGCCCACGGCGGCCAACTCCCTGTTACATTTTTCCTCCTCCCATCACCCACAGGTTAAAAAAGCTATACCAGTTGGCCAATTTTATAGGGCGAAAAGGATCTGCTCTAATGATGCTAGGTTTGAGCGACAGGCGGCGGATCTGACCCGTAAGTTTCAGGAGAGAGGATATGGTCGTCAGACCATACAGAGGAGCTATATGAGAGCCAAAAACATCTCTAGAGATAATCTGCTTTTGAAGAAGGGCCGAAATGGCAAAAAACAAGGCTCGGAACATCTGAGATTCATCACCCCTTTCAATGCCCAATGGCGTGAACAATTAGAGATCTTAAACAGACATTGGCATGTCTTACTTACGGATGGAGACTTGAAACGGGTGATTTCAACACGAGCGTCGGTGGCCTGGAAAAGATCAAAAAATCTAAAGGACATGATTACTAGAAGCCATTATATTGCCCCAGGAGTTAAAAGTCCCTTTGGTGACAAGGGCCCTCAATGGGGCTCATTCCAATGTGGAAATTGCACTGCTTGCAGGTTGATGATGAGAACCAACACTTTTACTGACTCGGGTGGCAATAAGGAATATAAAATAGTGCATCATATATCCTGCACTACGGAGGCGGTAATATATCATGCCTGCTGCCCCTGTGGCCTTATCTATATTGGAATGACAACCAGAGCTCTAAAAGTGAGGATTCTAGAACATGCTCGGGACATCAGGGCAGCAGGAGAAATTTCAGATCAAGAGGGACTTAAAAGCTAAAACCTTTAGTGAGACACTTCCGTGATTTTCACGGAAGCAACCTCAATAAAATAGCTTTTAGGGGTATAGATCGCGTAAGACTGGGAGTTAGAGGCGGCGACATAAAGCGCCGGCTCTTACAATTGGAGACTAAATGGATGGTACTGCTCAATACTGTATTACCACATGGTCTTAACGAAGCCTTGAGTTTCAAATCCTTTCTATGATTTTATCCTATTTTATGTTATTATATGTTCATGTTTTAAATTCATGTTTATTTATCTCTATAGCTTCCCCTGCTAGCCCTTTGAGGATAGCTACTCCCCCTTGCTGTTTGGATCGATATATGGACTGTTGCCCTATGGATCATTGTGGACGTCGATGACTCTATCTGAACTGACACGTTTTTGATTCACTAATTATGTACTGTATACTTTGATCATGTTTTTTGATTTTGTTCACTTTATGCACTTTGTACACTGATCATGTTTGATTTATCACGTGTTGTATTTAATTATGTAACTTTCTTAATTATGTGCTTAGATTCTTAATTTTATATTCATGAATTTTGATTATTATGCACTTATTATTATTACATTTATTATTCTTTACTTCAAAACGAAATATGGAGTTCACTATATACACACTATCACTTTTTGATCATGAGAACTTCCAGTTGTGGTTATTTTCTTATGTTCTTTTGTTCCTTTCAGCCTCTATTTTGATTCCATGATGTAGGTCCGACTTCCGTCCTGTGCCGTGCCCCTTTGTATATCTCGTTACCATGACTACCGCTGTAGCGAGCTCCCGTGGTGCGCTGCGGGCGGGTCCACGTGATGACGCCGCATGGTTTCCTTGGTAGCTGGACTGACGCGCCGGAAGCGCGTCACTCCACCTCCTGATGAGCCGGCGTCCTCGTGGAGGACCGCGTCCGCATCACCGGGTAAGCTCGCTCGATACTAAACAGCGGCTGTCCTTAATCGGATAATTACTTTTTAACCAATCAGGGTGAGCACTGCACTATAATTGGGGGATCTGAGGGGATGTTATGGTACCTCCTGACGAGCGAAGTGCGAAACGCGCGTCGAGGGTGTTCTGTTCCACTGGTACTGACTATCCCCCGTACACCATGGCTAACGGTATGTTATTTGTGTCCTAGATTGTTTTTGATTATGTGATGCATATTTGGGCTAAGTTGTTTAACTCTCTGGGGTTTATCATGACCCCCAACCTTACCGTTGCTTTATCATTGAGTGCTTAACCATTTTTGTGGTGTGGGGGATACTCAGTGTTAGTGGTGGTTCTTGGGCATTTGCTCTGTGCTCCTCCATTGCACAATCAATGTGTATGTACTTATTATTAATTGTCTATTTATTTGTTAAATAAATCTTTATACTTTTGCATACTTGGGCTGTGCCTTTTCTTGCTCTTGCTGGGCAATTGTTGGATGTTGTGCCATGGATCAAACAGGACCTGTCCCTCCCTTGTGCAGAATAGACATTTATAACTGCCTCCCCCTCAACAAAGTACTCTTGTACTCCGGGGCACTTCTTTATTGAATCCTCATTTATTTAACTTTACCATGATCTTGCGGTGCAACCCAAAGTTGAATGAACCTCTCCTCTGTCTGGGTGGTGGGGCCGAAATAACTCAACGTGGCCTTCTCCGGTGGGGGGTGATATGACGCATGATTCCTTGCTGTGGGACCTCTCTCCTCTGTCTGGGTGCTGGGGCCGAAATAACTGAAAGTGGCCTTCTCCGGTGGTGGGTGATATGTTGCATGATTCCATGCTGTGGGACCTCTCTCCTCTGTCCGGGTGGTGGGGCATAAATAACTGAAAGTGGCCTTCTACGGTGGTGGGTGATATGACGCATGATTCCTTGCTGTGGGACCTCTCTCCTCTGTCTGGGTGCTGGGGCCGAAATAACTGAAAGTGGCCTTCTCCGGTGGTGGGTGATATGTTGCATGATTCCATGCTGTGGGACCTCTCCTCTGTCCGGGTGGTGGGGCATAAATAACTGAAAGTGGCCTTCTACGGTGGTGGGTGATATGACGCATGATTCCTTGCTGTGGGATCTCTCTCCTCTGTCTGGGTGCTGGGGAAGAAATAACTGAAAGTGGCCTTCTCCGGTGGTGTGTGATATGACGCATGATTCCTTGCTGTGGGACCTCTCTCCTCTGTCTGGGTGCTGGGGCATAAATAACTGAAAGTGGCCTTCTCCGGTGGCGGGTGATATGACGCATGATTCCTTGCTGTGGGACCTCTCTCCTCTGTCTGGGTGGTGGGGCATAAATAACTGAAAGTTGCCTTCTCCGGTGGTGGGTGATATGACACATGATTCCTTGCTGTGGGACCTCTCTCCTCTGTCTGGGTGCTGGGGCCGAAATAACTGAAAGTGGCCTTCTCCAGTGGTGGGTGATATGACGCATGATTCCTTGCTGTGGGACCTCTCTCCTCTGTCTAGGTGCTGGGGCCGAAATAACTGAAAGTGGCCTTCTCCAGTGGAGGGTGATATGACGCATGATTCATTGCTGTAGGACCTGTATCCTCGGTCTGGGTGATGGGGCATAAGCACATAAGCTAGGGCACAGCAAGGAATCATGCGTCATATCACCCAACACTGGAGAAGGCCACTTTCAGTTATTTCGCCCAGCACTCAGACAGAGAGAGGTCCACAGCAGGAATCATGTCATATCACCCACCACTGGAAGGCCACTCTCAGCTTCGGCCCCAGCACAGCAGGAGAGAGGTCTCATAGCATGAACATGTGTCATCATCCACCGAGAAGGCCACTTCAGTATTATGCCCCACCACCCAGACAGAGGAGAGAGGTGGCCTTCTACGGTGGTGGGTGATATGACGCATGATTCCTTGCTGTGGACCTCTCTCCTCTGTCTGGGTGCTGGGGCCGAAATAACTGAAAGTGGCCTTCTCCGGTGGTGGGTGATATGACACTTGATTCCTTGCTGTGGGACCTCTCTCTCTGTTTGGGTGCTGGGGCATAAATAGCTGAAAGTGGCCTTCTCCGGTGGTGGGTGAAATGACGCATGATTCCTTGCTGTGGGACCGCTCTCCTCTGTCTGGGTGTTAGGTCCGAAATAACTAAAAGTGGCCTTCTCCAGTGGTGGGTGATATGACGCATGATTCCTTGCTGTGGGACCTCTCTCTCTGTCTGGGTGCTGGGTCCGAAATAACTGAAAGTGGCCTTCTCCATTGGTGGGTGATATGATTCATGATTCCTTGCTGTGGGACCTGTATCCTCGGTCTGGGTGCTGGGCCGAAATAACAGAAAGTTGCCTTCTCCGGTGGTGGGTGATATGACACATGATTCCTTGCTGTGGGACCTCTCTCCTCTGTTTGGGTGCTGGGGCTGAAATAACTGAAAGTGGCCTTCTCCAGTGGTGGGTGATATGACGCATGATTCCGTGCTGTGGGACCTGTATCCTCGGTCTGGGTGCTGGGCCGAAATAAATGAAAGTGGCCTTCTCCAGTGGTGGGTGATATGACACATGATTCCTTGCTGTGGGACCTCTCTCCTCTGTCTGGGTGCTGGGCCGAAATAACTGAAAGTTGCCTTCTCCAGTGGTGGGTGATATGACGCATGATTCTTTGCTGTGGGACCTCTCTTCTGTCTGGGTGCTGGGGCTGAAATAACTGAAAGTGGCCCTCTCCAGTGGTGGGTGATATGACGCATGATTCCTTGCTGTGGGACCTGTATCCTCGGTCTGGGTGCTGGGCCGAAATAACTGAAAGTGGCCTTCTCCGGTGGTGGGTGATATGACACATGATTCCTTGCTGTGGGACCTCTCTCCTCTGTTTGGGTGCTGAGGCCGAAATAACTGAAAGTGGCCTTCTCCAGTGGTGGGTGATATGACGCATGATTCCGTGCTGTGGAACCTGTATCCTCGGTCTGGGTGCTGGGCCGAAATAACTGAAAGTGGCCTTCTCCAGTGGTGGGTGATATGACACATGATTCCTTGCTGTGGGACCTCTCTCCTCTGTCTGGGTGCTGGGCCGAAATAACTGAAAGTGGCCTTCTCCAGTGGTGGGTGATATGACACATGATTCCTTGCTGTGGGACCTCTCTCCTCTGTCTGGGTGCTGGGGCCGAAATAACTAAAAGTGGCCTTCTCCAGTGGTGGGTGATATGACACATGATTCCTTGCTGTGGGACCTCTCTCCTCTTTCTGGGTGCTGGGGCCGAAATAACTGAAAGTGGCCTTCTCCAGTATTGGGTGATATGACGCATGATTCCTTGCGGTGGGACCTGTATCCTCGGTCTGGGTGCTGGCCGAAATAACTGAAAGTGGCCTTCTCCAGTGGTGGGTGATATGACGCATGATTCCTTGCTGTGGGACCTCTCTCCTCTGTCTGGGTGGTGGGGCATAAATAGCTGAAAGTGGCCTTCTCCGGTGGTGGGTGAAATGACGCATGATTCCTTGCTGTGGGACCGCTCTCCTCTGTCTGAGTGCTGGGTCCGAAATAAATAAAAGTGGCCTTCTCCAGTGGTGGGTAATATGACGCATGATTCCTTGCTGTGGGACCTCTCTCCTCTGTCTGGGTGCTGGGTCCGAAATAACTGAAAGTGGCCTTCTCCATTGGTGGGTGATATGATTCATGATTCCTTGCTGTGGGACCTGTATCCTCAGTCTGGGTGCTGGGCCGAAATAACAGAAAGTGGCCTTCTCCGGTGGTGGGTGATATGACACATGATTCCTTGCTGTGGGACCTCTCTCCTCTGTTTGGGTGCTGGGGCCGAAATAACTGAAAGTGGCCTTCTCCAGTGGTGGGTGATATGACGCATGATTCCTTGCTGTGGGACCTGTATCCTCGGTCTGAGTGCTGGGGCCGAAATAACTGAAAGTGGCCTTCTCCGGTGGTGGGTGATATGACACATAATTCCTTGCTGTGGGACCTCTCTCCTCTGTTTGGGTGCTGGGGCCGAAATAACTGAAAGTGGCCTTCTCCAGTGGTGGGTGATATGACGCATGATTCCGTGCTGTGGGACCTGTGTCCTCGGTCTGGGTGCTGGGCCGAAATAACTGAAAGTGGCCTTCTCCAGTGGTGGGTGATATGACACATGATTCCTTGCTGTGGGACCTCTCTCCTCTGTCTGGGTGCTGGGCCGAAATAACTGAAAGTGGCCTTCTCCAGTGGTGGGTGATATGACACATGATTCCTTGCTGTGGGACCTCTCCCTCTGTCTGGGTGCTGGGGCCGAAATAACTGAAAGTGCCCTTCTCCAGTGGTGGTTGATATGACACATGATTCCTTGCTGTGGGACCTCTCTCCTCTGTCTGGGTGCTGGGGCCGAAATAACTGAAAGTGGCCTTCTCCAGTAGTGGGTGATATGACGCATGATTCCTTGCTGTGGGACCTGTATCCTCGGTCTGGGTGCTGTGCCGAAATAACTGAAAGTGGCCTTCTCCAGTGGTGGGTGATATGACGCATGATTCCTTGCTGTGGGACCTCTCTCCTCTGTCTGGGTGGTGGGGCATAAATAGCTGAAAGTGGCCTTCTCCAGTGGTGGGTGATATGACGCATGATTCCTTGCTGTGGGACCTGTATCCTCTGTCTGGGTGCTGGGCCGAAATAACTGAAAGTGGCCTTCTCCAGTGGTGGGTGATATGACACATGATTCCTTGCTGTGGGACCTGTCTCCTCGGTCTGGGTGCTGGGGCCGAAATAACTGAAAGTGGCCTTCTCCAGTGGTGGGTGATATGACACATGATTCCTTGCTGTGGGACCTCTCTCCTCTGTCTGGGTGCTGGGGCATAAATAGCTGAAAGTGGCCTTCTCCAGTAGTGGGTGATATGACGCATGATTCCTTGCTGTGGGACCTGTATCCTCGGTCTGGGTGCTGGGCCGAAATAACTGAAAGTGGCCTTCTCCAGTGGTGGGTGATATGACGCATGATTCCTTGCTGTGGGACCTCTCTCCTCTGTCTGGGTGGTGGGGCATAAATAGCTGAAAGTGGCCTTCTCCGGTGGTGGGTGAAATGACGCATGATTCCTTGCTGTGGGACCGCTCTCCTCTGTCTGGGTGCTGGGTCCAAAATAACTAAAAGTGGCCTTCTCCAGTGGTGGGTGATATGACGCATGATTCCTTGCTGTGGACCTCTCTCCTCTGTCTGGGTGCTGGGTCCGAAATAACTGAAAGTGGCCTTCTCCATTGGTGGGTGATATGATTCATGATTCCTTGCTGTGGGACCTGTATCCTCGGTCTGGGTGCTCGGCCGAAATAACTGAAAGTGGCCTTCTCCAGTGGTGGGTGAAATGACACATGATTACTTGCTGTGGGACCGCTCTCATCTGTCTGGGTGCTGGTTCCGAAATAACTGAAAGTGGCCTTCTCAAGTGGTGGGTGATTTGACGCAAGATTCCTTGCTGTGGGACCTCTCCTCTGTCTTGGTGCTGGGTCCGAAATAACTGAAAGTGGCCTTCTCCAGTGGTGGGTGATATGACGCATGATTCCTTGCTGTTGGACCTGTATCCTCGGTCTGGGTGCTGGGCCGAAATAACTGAAAATGGCCTTCTCCAGTGGTGGGTGATATGACACATGATTCCTTGCTGTGGGACCGCTCTCCTCTGTTTGGGTGCTGGGTCCGAAATTAACTGAAAGTGGCCTTCTCCAGTGTTCGGTGATATGACGCATGATTCCTTGCAGTGGGACCTCTCTTCAATTGATATTGGTTAAATTTTATTTATTTTATTTTATTTTAATTAATTTCCATATCCACATTTGTTTGCAGGGGATTTACCTACATTTTGCTGCCTTTGGCAGCCGTCTAGCCCGTTCCTGGACTATTTTACAGCCTTTTTAGTGCCTAAAGTTCGGGTCCCCATTGACTTCAATGGGGTTCTGTTTCAGGATAAAGTTCGGGTCGAGCTCGGATCCCGAACTCGAACATTTTCGGGAAGTTCGGCCGAACTTCCCGAACCCGAACTTCCAGGTGTTCGCTCATCTCTAATAAAGATGTAAATAAAATGTGTGAAAAAGTCACCACTGAGGAGAATCCATCTTCTTTTGGCATCGCAAACCAACGGTGTGAAGTGGATAGTTTTCACAATAAGTCTCAGTTAATTTCAAAATGATGTTTGCGCTGCCTGATACTTTTAAGCTTCAGAGTGAAAGCAAGGATAATGACACTTCGTATTTATGCAGCCACAACGCAGATCCCCAACAGAAGGCAATCTCAACTCCGCAGCAGAAGGTATTTTTCAGCCAGGTCTATTACCTCTGTGGATTACAAGGTTTTGCAGCACATAGTGAAATTCCACCAATTTTTATGTCTTCAAAAATGTTTTAATATACTCACAAAAGTAGTTTAAAACAGGCATTTAATCAATAGTCTCTGCACCACCCCCGACCTGGGTTTTGCCTGGATAGCTTCTCAGGGTGAATGTCCCACCCTTTCCTGGGCGTTCCTTTATACGGGTGAGAGAGCTTTTTCTGCCCTGTATAAAGGAACGCCCAGGAAAGGGTGGGACATTTGCCCCTGACGAAGCTATCCAGGAAACCTTGTAATCCAGGGTCATTATCCTTGCTTTCACTCTGAAGCTTAAAAGTATCAGGCAGTGCAACCATTATTTTGAAATTAACTGAGCAGTTTCTGTGTAAGTGTGTATACAGAGATGGCTGTCAGTCACTGATAGTTTATCAATCTGCTCAGCTGCTCCTGTTCTATAACATGCTGTTCACCTATTGCATTACATTTTTTTTTAAACTGCTACTTTCTAATCAAACACAACAATAGCTGATCTCAAGGAGACCAGCCACAAAAAACACTGCAGAGCCTCAACTAAGAGTCCCAACACAGCAATCCGAAGTGCAAAGCTCTCTAGGTAACAGGAATATGCAAAATAAATGTGGAGCCCCAGTTATGGGTCTACAACACAATGAAAGCCAGATATCCCTCAAAGGAAGGAAAACTGAGCAAAGGGGTGTCTCCATTACAGAGATCACCAAATCCACCATATTAAGTGGCCCCTATGTCAAGATCCCGCTTTTTTACAAGCTTTAAGGGACGGGGAAAACCTAAGCCAGTTATCCATCCACAGACAGCTGTTTCGGGGTGTTTGAGTAGTCTCCGAGGCATTTCTCCCGGTTAGCCAGAATCCTACTCCGCACTGATGAGGGGCAACACCCCCCGAAACAGCTGTCTGTGGATGGATACCTAGCTTAGGTTTTCCCCGTCACATCCTTGAAGCTTGTAAAAAAGCGGGATCTTGACATAGGGGCCCCTTAATATGGTGGATTTGGTGATCTCTATAATGGAGACACCCCTTTGCTCAGTTTTCCTTCCTTTGAGGGATATCTGGCTTTCATTGTGTTGTAGACCCATAACTGGGGCTCCACATTTATTTTGCATATTCCTGTTTCACACCATATCATTATAAAAGTAAATTTTTATTATGCATACACATAGTAACAATACATAATATAAATAAGATGTCACAGCACCTGCCTGCTGTGATCCCGGACCCCAATTACTTGATGTAAGCATTACATATATCTTACTTATGCCCAGGCGTTGTGTTGTATTAGGTCCTGTGACATCCTATTTATATTAGTGTACACTATGGACGTATTAAACAACGGTTAAGCTGGGTTTCTTTGAATTGTATCTTATCATCAGTGGGTATTTATGTCCGGGCACATGCTGGCTTATGTGTTTATCTTCTTGTTACCGTTTACTATTTTGTGATCTTATATTGTATTGTTACTATGTGTATGCATAATAAAAATTTATTTTTATAATGATATAGTGTGGAGTAGTTGTACTTGATAGGTGTTCTTGGTTAAACCACACCAATTTTTGATATTGTTGTTAAGAGTTGATTCTAATATTCCTGTTTCCCCAGGAGCTTTGCACTTCGGATTGCTGTGTTGGGACTCTTAGGTGATGCTCATGCTTGTTTTTGTGGCTGGTCTCCCTAAGATCAGCTATTGTTGTGTTTGAGTAGTCTCCGAGGCATTTCTCCCAGTTAACCAGAATCCTACTCCGCACTGATGATGGGCAACACCCTGAAACAGTTGTCTGTGGATGGATAACTGGCTTAGGTTTTCCCTTCACATCCTTAAAGCTTGTAAAAAGTGGGATCTTGACATAGGGGCCACTTAATATGGTGGATTTGGTGATCTCTGTAATGGAGACACCCTTTGCTCAGATTTTCTTCCTTTGAGGGATATCTGGCTTTCATTATGTTGTAGACCCATAACTGGGGCTCCTCATTTATTTTGCATATTCCTGTTTCCCAGGGAGCTTTGCACTTTGGATTGCTGTGTTGGGACTCTTAGATGAGGCTCTGCGGTGTTTTTTGAGGCTGGTCTCCTGAGATCAGCTGTTGCTGTGTTTGAGTAGTCTCTGAGGCATTTCTCCCAGTTAGCCAGAATCCTACTCCGCACTGATGAGGGGCAACACCTCGAAACAGCTGTCTGTGGATGGATAACTGGCTTAGGTTTTCCCCGTCACATCCTTAAAGCTTGTAAAAAGCAGGATCTTGATATTGGGGCCACTTAATATGGTGGATTTGGTGATCTCTGTAATGGAGACACCCCTTTGCTCAGTTTTCCTTCCTTTGAGGGATATCTGGCTTTCATTGTGTTGTAGACCCATAACTGGGGCTCCCCATTTATTTTACTTTCTAATCAGTCTGAGTGATTGATAGTCTGCAAGTGTACTAATTCATCTAAAAAGTTGTCAATCAAAGGAAGAGGCAGAGGATGCACGGCTTACTAATTTCTTTGAGTTCTAGCTGCATTTAAAGTTTTTTTTTTTTTTCGGGGGAAGGGGTTGCAGATGATCTATCCTTAGGATCAAATTCAGGAGCCGTAGCAACTAAAACTAACAAAGTGTAGGGAGCTAGAAGAAGACTACTTGTCCACTTTGAAACTGCCATGCTGGGTTACTGCATCTCAGTTTGAATTTACTTGAATTCTTTGTTCTCACAGATTCCTCTGACTCTCACAGATCTGACATTGGTGATCGATCCTAAGAATAGGTCATCAATATTTACAGTATATTGCATTAAACCTCTTTAAACAACTTTTTACATGAAAATACTGAATCATACAAAATAATATATACTTAAGCTCAGAATCACCCTCCATTCTATGTTGAAGAATTTTGAGTACAATGAAATGGCTTGTGAAATGATATACTGATATCACCAACATCAGCTGGTTGCTTCACATTGGAGTTTGCATACTAGCAAGTATAACATGACAATTATATTTCACTCGGTTATCACATAACTAATGTAAAACATGAACATCAGACATTATATAGTATATTGCAATCTCTTTCTAACAAACCCAGAACCAGCCCTGTACCTCACATGGATCCAGAGATCTCCCCATTCATTGCTCTGCTAGATTTTTTATCAAGATGAAAGCTCAAGCGGAGTGTTTTTTTCTGCTGCAGCTAAGGGGAATGTCTCAGCTCTCCCTATCACAGCTCAGGAGGCAGTTGAAGGATGAAACTGAGCATGTGCGGCCTTCTCAGTGGGCAGGTCAAAGAAATAAGAAAAACAAAAACAAAGAGCAGATGGCGCCATACAGATACATTTTATTGAATAACTCAGAGGCTATACTAAATTTGTAATTACATACAATTACAGAACAATTCAGATCTAGGTGCTGGTTTGAAAACTGTAGAATATTCATCACGGGACAACCCCTTTAATAATGTACATAAATTCCTCCTGTAATGCTCACTTCCATGTGCTCAGCCTAACAATAAGTCATTTATAGATGCATTTCACTCAGGTCCCTTATTCAATAATATCATCATGGAAACTAGCCACATCAAATTATCATTTGATGTTCATGACTTTTATTGCTTTAACAAGTAGTCAGTTTATAAATTGCTAATCATTACTCTATGGGAAATAGAAAGAAAAATATAGGTGTTTCCACTTACCACAATCACTGCAACTTTTACATATGACAATGATAAATTAGATTTTATAAAAAAAAGATTTATGACATTTGTTTGGATGAAAAAGTCCATTTATATGTCAAAGATATTTAGAACTCATTGTATTTTTAATATGAGATAGTTGCTTCAAAATGTTGCTTGCAGATTTCTTAAGGGCTATTACAGCAGAGAGGTGTAATAAATTTTACTACTACCACTGGCCTGGAGTGGTGGGAAATGCATGAAACGTCAGCAAAGAAAAAGTATTGCTTTAGTATAGAGGGACTAGGTTGGTTCTTTGTATCTCCTGGATTGTGTCAGTGCATTCACTAATGCCTAACACAACTACAGCATGTGGTGACTGGATACAAATGATATGAACTAAAAATATGTAAGCTTTACATAAAGTTTCTGTTACTATGTCCTGACTTTCTCTAAAAAGTAGGCAAAGATGGAAAAATGTTTCACCCTACAAAAATGGACATTGGCACTGTGGACGTTAGCTCGAGGACAATCCGTGTGCCTGTAATAACAATCAGATTGGCAATCATTAGTTCCGTAGAAACACTTAAAGCTAAGGGTGCTTTTACATGCCAGATAACTTGACTGTAACAAGCTATGATGAGTGATGAGCTAATCAAAATTCGATTTGGGTTTGGCTGAATCGATTCAGGCCCGAGTCAATTCTAACTGAATCAAAAGTGTTCTAATTGGCACAAAATTTTTTAAATGACACTTTGAGATCTCCTATTGCTCATATTTTTTCTCTCTAGTCTCTCCCTTTTTCAAAAATGTGAAATTCATTTTCTCCCTCTCTCCAAAATTCCCAAAATTGAATGACCAAAAATTTGGATTTGTACATCGGCATCGGTGAAAACCCCTTGTATGCTGCGGTCAAAGCTGACTGCAGCATGCAGAGGGTTTATGGAGGGTACAGGTGCTCTCCACTTCCCCATCAGATCCCAGCGCTGCAGTGGCGGGGACCCAATAGCAGAGAAGGCAAGCCTGATGCCTTCCATAGGCGTCGGGGCTTGCCTTCTATGGAACCCTCTGAGATCCAGGCCTTAGGCTGGGTCTCACAGGCAGGCTGTCAGCATAAATGCTGACAGCCAATGCATTACAATACAGGTTGTATTGTAATGCATTGCAGAGGGGGTCAGACTCAAGAAGTTGAAGTCCCAGAGTGAGACAAAAAAAGTTAAACAAAATAGTTTTTCATAATAAAAAAATGAAGTTTCAAGTAAAAAAATAAAAATTCCCAAAATAAAGCACATACAATTGTAAAAAAAAAACAAAAACAAAAAACAGACCTATTGGGTATTGCCATGTCCATAACGACCGGCTCTATAAAAATATCACATGATCCACCCCCTGACCCTCAACGCCCTGGAAAAAATAAAAAAAAATTGTGCTAAAACAATCATTTTTTTGACACATTACATCACAAAAAGTGCAACACCAAGCAATCAGAAAGGCGTATGCCCCCCAAAATAGTACCAATCAAACCGTCACCTCATCCCACAAAATAAATAGTCTCTACATGAAACAATTGGGCAAAAAATATAGAAGCCTTCAGAGCTATGGAGACACTAAAATGTGATTTTTTTACATATTAGTATCGCCGCATCCGTAAGAACCTGCTGTATAAAAATATCACATGAACACAGTAAAAAATAAAAATAAAACAGTGTAAAAAGCCATTTTATTCAGCTTACATCACAAAAAGTGTAATACCAAGCGATCAAAAAGTCATATGCACCTCAAAATCAAACCATCATCTCGTCCTGCAAAAATGAGACACTACCTAAGACAATCACCAAAATAAATTTTAAAGAATGTGGAGACACTAAAACATGATTTTTTTGTTTCAAAAATGCTTTTAATGTGTAAAACTTAAATAAATTAAAAAGTATATATATTATGTATCGACGCATCCGTAACAACCTGCTGTATAAAATATCACATGAACTAACCCTTAGGTGAACACCTTAAAAAATAAAAATAAAACGGTGTAAAAGCAATTTTTGTCACCTTAAATCACAAAAGCGTAATACCAAGTGATCAAAAAGTGATATGCACCCTAAAATAGTACCAATCAAACTGTCATCTCATACTGAAAAAAATTAGCCCCTACATAAGACAGTCACCCAAAAAATAAAAATGTTTTGAATTCGTACACCTTCACACAGTGTGCAGTCTGACATTCAGCATAAACAGTTCCTGTCTTCCAAATAAGAGGACTGTTCTTTGTAGTCTAACTTGTTTATTGGTCAACAGGTTGTACTCTCTGCCTGATGCGTGTGAGTGAGAGATTATACAAGTGTGCGGTAAAACTACAAGAATACAAATAACATCTATAACATTTAGAATAACATGTACTGTAACATTTGCATAACACTGAAGCACATGGTAAAATGGCTGCCTAACCTTAGTAAGAACTCCCAGAGTAACAATTACAACTGACTGAACAGCTCTGCATAACATAATATCCCTGAAACAAAGGTAGATCTCTTACCAGATATGTTTTACAAGGATGGTGAAGTTTGAGAAGGAGATATGCAAAAGGACAGCTCTGCTAATGTGTCCTGGTGACTGGAGACTTCTCTTTCCCAGGATGCTTTGCACTCCCACAATGCTTTGCATCACCCACAATGTAGCAGTTTTGTTAGCAGGAAAATAAAGTGTAATACAACTTAACACCGCTAGATAGTTCTATAACCAAACTAATCACTACAGAAATACCAAAACTGAGGCATACGTGATCTGTATGGATTCTTAAACTCGGCTGGGCAGAATATTCCCTGTCTGGCATCAACAGACGCCACTACTAGATCCTTCATTCTTAGCAACCCATTTTGGTCAATGATGGGATCAAGCTTCATCAAAGCGCTATTCTTGGAGACTGTTTGACCTTTGTGGAGGTAGTCTATTTCCGTAGCATGATATTCATGTAGTATCATGCGAATTATTATGTTCTTGGACCTTTCCAGATTAGGAGCAGTAAAGGTGTGTTTGCAGTGATGCCAACCTTTGCAGAGCTTCTGGCTCATAGGTAATGTCAATTTGTAAGATTGAGCTATATAAACTACACAAGCTATAGCACAAACAAGCAACATCCAGGTGGAGAACCTGTTGAAACGATGGGATTTGAGTTGGTGTTCAAGTCACCATACATAGAAAAGATACTTCAGATCGGATTTCTTCATCGGCATCTGGGTCTACCAATTAAAACGTGTCGGCTCCAATGCTGCAAGACGTTGAACGGTACACGAATGCAGGACCCATAGACCATGTTGTGTCCTTAAGGTGGCTTGGTGTGATGGATCTAGTTGCGTAGTCTGCAGGATTATGCTGAGTAGGCACGTAGGACAAGTGGATCTCCTGATCCTAGCAGCCGATTGCATATAAAGGAGATGTGAATATCAATATTAAAAACATAAAAACAAAAATGCAATGGCACTCTGCAACAAGCACTCTGCCCTGCCACCATGCTGGATGTTGAATGAGGCATTAGTGTACATTTTGGCCAAAGCGCAATAAGCCACTCACCACGTCAAGGTCACCTTTTAAGATTGATATTCACATCTCCTTTATCTGCAATCGGCTGCTAAGGATCAGGAGATCCACTTGTCCTAGACAGTGGCACTACGTGCCTACTCAGCATAATCCTGCAGTTTGCATTTGTATTTCGCCATAGCAATGTGCACCTGCATATATGGTTGTGCTAACTCAACCCCCACATTTTTTTTCTTTGTAGTATATCAGGAAGAATTACTTTACTGAGAGAGTAGTGGACGCATGGAATAGCCTTCCTGCAGAAGTGGTAGCTGCAAATACAGTGAAGGAGTTTAAGCATGCATGGGATAGGCATATGGCCATCCTTCATATAAGATAGGCCTGGGGCTATTTATAGTATTCAGAATATTGGGCAGACTAGATGGGCCAAATGGTTCTTATCTGCCGACACATTCTATGTTTCTATGTTTCTATGTTTCTATATATTGGAGGCGTGGCGATCTCCATGCAGTCGTGCACACCTGACTAGTTAGTCTGCCCTGGAGGCTGGTTTTAAAGTCAGTATAAAACTGAGTCTGCTTTTATAGCACCTACCAGTAGTCATTTGGCTCCAGGAGAAGTATGCTCAGCATGCATGTTGGTACTTGCATCCCTGGATCTGATTGAAGCTGTTATGGCACCAGACGGGTTACAAGCAGAGTGTACCTGGCATGTATGCTGCACCTGTGCTCCCTGGATTTTGTGTGGCTGTCATGGCCCATAACAGGTAGGAACTAGTGTTAGGGACCACTCATGGAGGCGACCTTGACGTGGTGAGTGGCTTATTACGCTTTGGCCAAAATGTAAACTAATGCCTCATTCAACATCCAGCATGGAGTGCTGGTTGCAGAGTGCCATTTCATCTTTTGTTTTTACGTTTGTATGTGTATTTCACCATAGCAATGTGCACCTGCATATGTGGTTGTGCTGACTGAATCCCCCATCTTTTTTTCTTTGTAGTATATATTGGAGGCATGGCGATCTCCATGCAGCCCTGCACACCTGACTAGTTAGTCTGCCCTGGAGGCTGGTTTTAAAGTCAGTATAAAACTGAGTCTGCTTTTATCGCACCTACCAGTAGCCATTTGGCTCCAGGAGAAGTATATAGTGGGTTCAGAATGCATGTTGGTACTCTGCATCCCTGGATCTGATTGAAGCTGTTATGGCACCAGACGGGGTTACAAGCAGAGTGTACCTGGCATGCATGCTGCACCTGCGCTCCCTAGATTTGCCCATAACAGGTAGGAATTAGTGTTAGGGACTAGAGTTGAGCGAACAACTGGATGTTTTAATGTGGATAGGAAAATGAATTAAAATAAAATAAATAAAAATCAAGCAATATCAATTGGAGAGAGGTCCCATAGCAGAGAATCAGACTTCAAGTCACCCACCAATGGAGAAGGCCACTTTATTTATTTAGGCCCCAGCACCCAGACAGAGGACAGAGGTCACATAGCAGATAATCAGGCGTCATGTCACCCACCAATGGAGAAGGCCACTTTTAGATAATTAGGCCCCTGGCACCTAGACGGAGGAGAGGTTCATTCAACTTTTGGTTGCACTGCAATATAATGGTAAAATAAAAAAAAGACGATTCAATAAAGAAGTGCCCCGGAGTACAAGAATATATGGTTGAGGGGGAGGCAGTTATAAATCTCTATTCTGCACAAGGGATGGACAGGTCCTGTGGGATCCATGCCTGGTTCATTTTTATGAACGTCAGCTTGTCCACGTTGGCTGTGGACAGGCAGCTGCGTTTGTCAGTAATGACGCCACCTGCCTTGCTGAATACACGTTCAGACAAAACACTGGCCACCGGGCAGGCCAGCACCTCCAAGGCATAAAAAGCTAGCTCTGGCCACGTGGACAATTTGGAGACCCAGAAGTTGAATGGGGCCGAACCATCAGTCAGTGCGTGGAGGGGTGTGCACACGCACTGTTCCACCATGTTAGTGAAATGCTGCCTCCTGCTAACATGTTCCGTATCAGGTGGTGGTGCAGTTAGCTGTGGTATGGTGACAATGCTCATTTCTGCCATGCTAACCCTGCCCTCAGAGGAGCTGGCCGTGACACAGCTGTGTTGGCGACCTCTTGCTCCTCCTCTGCCTTCGCCTTCTACTTGGCCCCTGTGACATTTGGGAATACTCTCAGGAGCGCGTCTACCAGCGTGCGCTTGTACTCGCACATCTTCCTATCACGCTCCAGTGCAGGAAGTAAGGTGGGCACATTGTCTTTGTACCAGGGATCCAGCAGGGTGGCAACCCAGTAGTCTGCACACGTTAAAATGTGGGCAACTCTGCTGTCGTTGCGCAGGCACTTCAGCATGTAGTTGCTCATGTGTGCCAGGCTGCCCAGAGGTAAGGACAAGCTGTCCTCTGTGGGAGGCGTATCATCATCGTTCTCCGTAACCCTCAGACGCGCACCAGTGATAGGCCTGAGCTGTGTTGGATGCCACCCCGCTTTGAACCTGCTTCATCCTCCTCCACCTTCTCCTCGTCCTCCTCGTCCTCCAGTAGTGGGCCCTGGATGGCCACATTTGTACCTGGCCTCTGCTGTTGCAAAAACCTCCCTCTGAGGCACTTCTAACAGACTGGCCTGAAAGTGCTAAAAATGACACCTCATCCTCCTCCTCCTCCTGGGCCTCCTCCTCTTCCATCATCGCCCTAAGTGTTTTCTATAGGAGACATAGAAGTGGTATAGTAGCGCTGATAACAGCGTCATCGCCACTGGCCATGTTGGTGGAGTACTCAAAACAGCGCAACAGGGCACACAGGTCTCGCATGGAGGCCCAGTCATTGGTGGTGAAGTGGTGCTGTTCACGCAGTGCGACTGACGCATGCGTGCTGCAGCTGAAACTTCACTATGGCCTGCTGCTGCTCGCACAGTCTCTCCAGCATGTGCAAGGTGGAGTTACACCTGGTGGGCATGTCGCATATGAGGCGGTGAGCGGGAAGGCCGAAGTTCCGCTGTAGCGCAGACAGGCGAGCAGTGGCAGGATGTGAACGCCGGAAGCGCGCACAGACGGCCCTCACTTTATGCAACAGCTCTGACATGTTGGGGTAGTTGTGAATGAACTTCTGCACCACCAAATTCAGCACATGTGCCAGGAAAAGGGATGTGAGTCAAACCGGCTAGTCCCAGAGCTGCGACGAGATTTCGCCCATTATCGCACACCACCAGGCCGGGCTTGAGGCCCACCGGCAGCAACCACTGGTCGGTTTGTTGTTCAATACCTCGCCACAACTCCTGCGTGGTGTGGGGCCTGTCTCCCAAACATATGAGTTTCAGAACGGCCTGCTGACGTTTACCCCGGGCTGTGCTGAAGTTGGTGGTGAAGGTGTGTGGCTGATTGTATGAGCAGGTGGAAGCAGAGGAGGAGGAAGCCGAGTAGGAGGAGGAGGCTACAAGAGGCAAAGAATGATGCCCTGCGATCCTTGGCGGCGGATGGACTTGCGCCAAAGATCTCTCCGCCTGGGGCCCAGCTGCCACTACATTTACCCAGTGTGCAGTTAGGGAGATATAGCGTCCCTGGCCGTGCTTACTGGTCCACGTATCTGTGGTTAGGTGGACCTTGCAACAGATGGCGTTGCACAGTGCACAATTGATCTTATCGGATACTTGGTTGTACTGGGCAGGCACGGCTCTCTTTGATAAGTAGTGGCAGCTGAGAACAACATACTGTGGGACCGTCATTGACATCAGCTGTTTAAAGCTGTCTGTGTCCACCAGCCTGAATGACAGCATTTCAAAGGCCAGTAGTTTAGAAATGCTGGCATTCAGGCCCAGTGCTCGAGGGTGGCTAGGTGGGAATTTACGCTTTCTCTCAAGGTTTGTGAGATGGAGAGCTGAACGCTGCCGTGTGACATGGTGTAGTTGCTTGGTGACGCAGGTGGTGGTGTCGGTGGCACATCCTCTGTTTGGTGGGCGGCAGGTCCCAACATTCCTCCCGAGGCAGAGTAAGAGGCTGAGGCAGCAGCAGAAGAGGGAGCAGGGGGAGCCTGAGTTCCTTGCTTTTAAGGTGTTTACTCCACTGCAGTTCATGCTTTGCATGTAGATGCCTGGTCATACAGGTTGTGCTAAGGTTTAGAACGTTAATGCCTCGCTTCAGGCTCTGATGGCACAGCGTGCAAACCACTCGGGTCTTGTCGTCAGCACATTGTTTTAAGAAGTGCCATGCCAGCTGCCTTTTGGGTGCTCGGTCCCTGGTGGCAGTGGCCAGTAACAGGCGAACTCTCTTGGCGGCGGCTGTTCTGCTTTTGCCCCTGCTCCCTCTTTTGCTACGCTGTTGGCTCGGTCTCACCACTGCCTCTTCCTCTGAACTATGAAAGTCAGTTGCACGACCTTCATTCCATGTGGGGTCTAGGACCTCATCGTCCCCTGCATCGTCTCCACACAGTCTTCCTCCCTGACCTCCTGTTCGGTCTGCACACTGCAAAAGACGCAGCAGTTGGCACCTATGTTTCGTCATCATCAGAGAAGTGCGGATTTCGATGAGGTGGTATTCCCATGTCCTCATCATCAGGAAACATCAGTGGTTGTGCATCAGTGCATTCTATGTCTTCCACCACTGGGGAGGGGCTAGGTGGATTCCCTTGGGAAACCCTTCAAACAGCATAAGAGACTGCTGCATAACTTGAGGTTCTGACAGCTTCCATGATATGCATGGCGGTGATGTGACAGACTGATGGGCTTGGTTTTCAGGCGCCACCTGTGCGCTTTCTGCAGAAGACTGGGTGGGAGATAATGTGAACGTGCTGGATCTACTGTCGGCCACCCAATTGACTAGCGCCTGTACCTGCTCAGGCCTTACCATCCTTAGAACGGCATTGGGCCCCACCAAATATCGCTGTAAATTCTGGTGGGTACTGGAACCCGAGGTAGTTGGTTCACTAGGACGTGTGGCTGTGGCAAAATGGCCACGTCCTCTCCCAGCACCAGAGGGTTCACTAACACCTCTACGACCGCGTCCGCGTCCCTTACTAGATGTTTTCCTCATTGTTACCGTTCATCAAGCACCACAGTAAGAAAAATAAATATTTGGCCCAATGTATTTATTTCAAATTCAGGTCTTTTTTTACAGGCACCTAACAAAATCTTTCATTTGATGGATACTATTAAACTTGTCCAGTCACAGCTGGAACACCAGATTCAGGGTATCACTATTTTGACAATTGAATGTCACCCCAGAAAAAAATATATCCTTTGCCAGACACTTTTAAACTTTTCCAGCCACAGCTGGAACACCAGATTTACTGTATTTCTATTTTTGCTACTGTATTTCACCCCAGAAAATAATATATCCTTTGACGGACACTAGGGAAATTGTCCAGTCACAGCTGGAACACCAGATTCAAGGTATTGCTATTTTGGCAATTGAGTTTCACTCCAGAACAAAATCTAACCTTTGACGGACACTGTTAAACTTGTTTAGTCACAGCTGGAACACAAGATTCAGATTATTGCTATTTTGGCAATTGAATGTCACCCCAGAAAAAATATATCCTTTGCCAGACACTATTAAACTTTTTCCAGCCACTGCTGGAACACCAGATTTACTGTATTTCTATTTTTGCTACTGACTTTAACCCCAGAAAATAATATATCCTTTGACGGACACTATGGAAATTGTACAGTCACAGCTGTAACACCAGATTCAGGGTATTGCTATTTTGGAAATTAAATTTCACCCCAGAAAATAATATATCCTGTGAAGGACACTATTAAACTTGACCAGCCACAGCTGAAACCACTGATTTATGGTATTGCTATTTTGGCAATTGAATTTCACCCCAGAAAAAAATATATCCTTTGACGGACAGTATTAAACTTGGCCAGCCAAAGCTAAAACCACTGATTTATGGTATTGCTATTTGGGCAATTGAATTTCACCCCAGAAAAAAATATATCCTTTGCCGGACACTATTAAACTTGTCCAGCCACAGCTGAAACACCAGATTTACTGTATTTCTATTTTTGCAACTGTATTTCACCCCAGAAAATAATATATCCTTTGACGGACACTAGGGAAATTGTCCAGTCACTGCTGGAACAACAGATTCAGGGTATTGCTATTTTGGCAATTGAAATTCACCCCAGAAAAAAATCTATCCTTTGACAGATACTATTAAATTTGTTCAGTCACAGTTGGAACACCAGATTCAGGGTATTGCTAATTTGGCAATTGAATTTCACTCCAGAAGAAAATATATCCTTTGCCGGACACTATTAAACTTGGCTAGCCACAGCTGAAACCACTGATTTATGGTATTGCTATTTGGGCAATTGAATTTCACCCCAGAACAAAATATATCCTTTGCTGGACACTATTCAACTTTGCCAGCCACTGCTGGGACACCAGATTTACGGTATTGCTATTTTGGCAATTGGATTTCACCCCAGAACAAAATATATCCTTTGTCGGACATTATTAAACTTGTCCAGCCACAGCTGGAACACCAGATTTACTGTATTTCTATTTTTGCAACTGACTTTCACTCCCGAAAATAATATATCCTTTGACGGACACTGGGGAAATTGTGCAGTGACAGCTGGAACACCAGATTCAGGGTATTGCTATTTTGGCAATTAAATTTCACCCCAGAACAAAATCTATCCTTTGACGGATACTATTAAACTATTAAAATACTATTAAACTATTTAAAAAATTCTATTTTTGCAACTGTATTTCACCCCAGAAAATAATACAGGTCCTTCTCAAAAAATTAACATATTGTGATAAAGTTCATTATTTTCTGTAATGTACTGATAAACATTAGACTTTCATATATTTTAGATTCATTACGCACAACTGAAGTAGTTCAAGCCTTTATTGTTTTAATATTGATGATTTTGGCATACAGCTCATGAAAACCCCAAATTCCTATCTCAAAAAATTAGGATATTTCATCCTACCAATAAAGAAAAGTGTTTTTAATACAAAAAAGTCAACCTTTAAATAATTATGTTCAGTTATGCACTCAATACTTGGTCGGGAATCCTTTTGCAGAAATTACTGCTTCAATGCGGCGTGGCATGGAGGCAATTAGCCTGTGGCACTGCTGAGATGTTATGGAGGCCCAGGATGCTTCGATAGCGGCCTTAAGCTCATCCAGAGTGTTGGGTCTTGTGTCTCTCAACTTTCTCTTCCCAATATCCCACAGATTCTCTATGGGGTTCAGGTCAGGAGAGTTGGCAGGCCAATTGAGCACGGTAATACCATGGTCAGTAATCCATTTACCAGTGGTTTTGGCACTGTGAGCAGGTGCCAGGTCGTGCTGAAAAATTAAATCTTCATCTCCATAAAGCTTTTCAGCAGATGGAAGCATGAAGTGTTCCAAAATCTCCTGATAGCTAGCTGCATTGACCTTGCCCTTGATAAAACACAGTGGACCAACACCAGCAGCTGACATGGCACCCCAGACCATCACTGACTGTGGGTACTTGACACTGGACTTCAGGCATTTTGGCATTTCCCTCTCCCCAGTCTTCCTACAGACGCTGGCACCTTGATTTCCGAATGACATGCCAAATTTGCTTTCATCCGAAAAAGTACTTTGGACCACCGAGCAACAGTCCAGTGCTGCTTCTCTGTATCCCAGGTCAGGCGCTTCTGACGCTGTTTCTGGTTCAAAAGTTGCTTGACCTGGGGAATGCGGCACCTGTAGCCCATTTCCTGCACACACCTGTACACGGTGGCTCTGGATGTTTCTACTCCAGACTCAGTCCACTGCTTCCGCAGGTCCCCAAGGTCTGGAATCGGTCCTTCTCCACAATCTTCCTCAGGGTCCGGTCACCTCTTCTCGTTGTGCAGCGTTTTCTGCCACACTTTTTCCTTGCCACAGACTTCCCACTGAGGTGCCTTGATACAGCACTCTAGGAACAGCCTATTCGTTCAGAAATGTCTTTCTGTGTCTTACCCTCTTGCTTGAGGGTGTCAATGATGTCCTTCTGGACAGTAGTCAGGTCGGCAGTCTTACCCATGATTGCGGTTTTGAGTAATGAACCAGGCTGGGAGTTTTTAAAAGCCTCAGGAATCTTTTGCAGGTGTTTAGAGTTAATTAGTTGATTCAGATGATTAGGTTAATAGCTCGTTTAGAGAATCTTTTCATGATATGCTAATTTTTTGAGATTTTTGGAATTTTGGGTTTTCATGAGCTGTATGCCAAAATCATCAATATTAAAACAATTAAAGACTTGAACTACTTCAGTTGTGTGCAATGAATCTAAAATATATGAAAGTCTAATGTTTATCAGTACATTACAGAAAATAATGAACTTTAATTTGTATATGCTAATTTGTATATCTGGACCTGTATATCCTTTGACGGACACTAGGAAATTGTCCATTCACAGCTGGAACACCAGATTCAGGGTATTCACTATTAAACTTGGAAAGCCAGTGCTGGAACACTTGATTTCACCACAGAAAAATATCTATCCTTTGCCAGACAGCAGACAGTATTACACTTGGCTAGCCACAGCTGGAACACCAGATTCAGGGTATTGCTATTTTGGCAATTAAATTTCACCCCAGAACAAAATCTATCCTTTGACGGATACTTTTAAACGTGTCCAGTCACAGCTGGAACACTAGATTCAGGGTATTGGTATTTTGGCAATTAAATTTCACCCCAGGAAAAAAATACCCTTTAACAGATAGATTTAAACTAGGCCTGCAACAGCTGGAACACCAGATTCAGGGAATTGCTATTTTGGCAATTAAATTTCACCCCAGAAAAAATATACCTTTTACGGACAGATTTAAACTAAGCCTACAACCTCTGGAAAAACAGATTTACTGTATTTCTATTTTTGAAACTGAGTTTCACCACAGAAAATAATAAATCCTTTGACGGACAATATTAAACTTGGCCAGCCACTGCTGGGACACCCAATTTGTGGTATTGCTATTTTGGCAATTGAATTTCACCCCAGAAAATTATCTATCCTTTGTCGGACACTATTAAACTTGGCCAGCCACTGCTGGGACACCAGATTTACTGGTATTGCTATTTTGGAAATTGAATTTCACCCCAGAACAAAATATATCCTATGTCGGACACTATTAAACTTGGCCAGCCACTGCTGGGACACCAGATTTACGGTATTGCTATTTTGGCAATTGAATTTCACCCCAGAACAAAATATATCCTATGACGGACACTATTAAACTTGGCCAACCACTGCTGGGACACCATATTTATGGTATTGCTATTTTGGCAATTGAATTTCACCCCAGAAAATTATCTATCCTTTGCCGGACACTATTAAACATGGCCAGCCACTGCTGGGACACCAGATTTACGGTATTGCTATTTTGGCTATTAAATTTCACCCCAGAACAAAATATATCCTTTGCCGGACACTATTAAACTTTGCCAGCCACTGCTGGGACACTAGATTTAGGTGATTGCTATTTTGGCAATTGGATTTCACCACAGAAAAAATCTATCCTTTGCCAGACAGCAGACAGTATTACACTTGGCTAGCCACAGCTTGAACACCAGATTTAGGGATTGCTATTTTGGCAATTGAATTTATCCCCTTAATAAAATATAGAAGTTTCTATCCTGAGTTTCTAAGGGTGACAATAAGCACAGCCAAGCCCCTGATGTAGGATATAGCAAAAAAAAAAAAAACTAGGATTGATGGATTGATGGACTTAGTGGCAGCTTGTGCTGGTGCACCACAAGACACAAAGTGGCCGATGATCAAAGTGACAGAAAAACGCTCTGTGCAGCCTAAAAACCAGTGAGCAATTAACTAGCAGAAGTTGAATGATTCACAGCTGTAGATCGATCAGTTCATTAGGTGTTTTTGCTGACTTTTCCCTGCCTAATCTTGCCCTCACAGAAGCTGCGTCCTCTCCCTACACTAATCAGAGCAGAGTGACGTGCGGCGCTACGTGACTCCAGCTTAAATAGAGGCTGGGTCAAATGCTGCACTTGGCCAATCACAGCCATGCCATTAGTAGGCATGGCTGTGATGGCCTCTTAGGGCAAGAAGTAAAACGCTAGCTGATTGGCTGCTGTGCAGCCCTTCAAAAGCGGGACGAAATCGCCTAACAACGGACCCAAACCCGGCATTTTTTAAAAATGTTCGGGTTCTGTTCCATGTCCTGAACACCCCAAAATTCGATACGAACCCGAACTATGCTCGAACTGTTCGTTCAACCCTATTAGGGACCACTCATGGAGGCGACCTTGATGTGGTGAGTAGCTTATTACGCTTTGGCCAAAATGTACAATAATGCCTCATTCAACATCCAGCATGGAGGCAGGGCAGAGTGCTGGTTGCAGAGTGCCATTGCATTTTTGTTTTTACGTTTGTATGTTTATTTCACCATAGCAATGTGCACCTGCATATATGGTTGTGCTGACTGAACCCCCACCTTTTTTTTCTTTGAAATATCAATCTTAATTGGCTAAGAAGGCTCCCATATACTCCAGCTCTCAGAAAATGCCTTATCTTCTCCAAAGCACAAAGATTCCATCCTACCAGAGAGGACCCGCCTCCATGATGTGTCTTACAGTATATGCTGTCCTGCTGTTATTGAAGAAGCCATTACAAGATTGTGCTTGCTAATAGACATTTACATAGTTCACATACCAAAGTTAGTAAAACAATGCACAATGCGCAGATGCCATGTGTTATCTCTTTTCTTATTATTGTATTTTCGCCAATGGAACAATGCCACGAGCCTCGGGGATGCCCTCTCTGATGTCCTTATAAACTGCTTCACTTTCTTGAATAAATGACAAATTGCTTTGACCCTACTGAGTGTCAGTGTTATTTCTTCCATGTACGTAAAAGCCTTGGATTACTACTAATTTGGAGCAGTAGAGCAAACATAATTAGTCCTGATTTTGGCATCTTCAACACAGACATAGACATAAAAGAGTCTGGTTTTGTAGTAAAAATCCTAGGACTACCTTGCTGTTCATATAAAACTCGACTTCTTCGATTTCCAAGTTCATTCCTGATGTCAGAAGTTCAGCCAACTCCACTGCAAGCATAGCAGCGCAAAGCTCCAGTCTGGGAATCGTGTGTTTGCGCGGGTGGCACCACTTTGGTCCAGCTCTTGGCAAATCCTATATGGCATTGTTCTTTTAAATCAATGGTCTTTAGGTATTCTACAGGTTCAATTGCCTTGAAGGAGGCATCACAGAAGATATATAGTCTTTTCATCTTGACTTCAGTAGATGGCACCGAAGCATTGGGTCGTGCCATGTGAATGCTGGACAAAGCTTTGAGAGACTTCCTCCAACCTGTCCACAGGTCTTTTTCTCCATGGTAAGCGGATCATCCCAATCAGATATCTCTGCGGTGAAGTCTCTTAACACCATTTTGCCTTGGATAGTAACAGGCGCTACGAATCCCAGAGGATCATATAAGCTGTTTATGGTGGACAGAACTCTGCATGTTAAGGACTTTTCTTCCTTGATAATTTGGAAGGTGAATGTGTCTGCCTTTAAATCCCAGAGCAAACCGAGGCTCCGCTGCAGGGGAAGGGAGTCGGTGCTAATATCCAAGTCTTTTAAATCACTTAAATGGTCTTGAGGTGAGAAGGCCTCCATTAACTCACGCCTGTTGGAGGCAATTTTGTGCAACCTCAAATTAGATAGAGCGTGCATTTCTTGAGCCCTTTTTAAGAAAATGATTGTGGTCTCGTTTGTGGGTGTGGATTTCAAGTAGTTGTCCACGTAGAAATCTTTTTCCGCAAAGGATCTGACATCTGATGCACACTTTGCTTCACCCTCTCGGGCTCAATGTCTGAGACCGTAGATAGCGACTTCAGGGGAAGGACTGTTTCCGAAGATGTGCACTCTCATTCGGTACTCTACAATGTCTTCACTGGGGTCGTTGTTGCGGTACCAGAATAGCCTCAACTAGTTTCTATGTTCTTCCTTGATGAAGAAGCAGTGGAACATCTGTTGTATGTTGGCCATAAGGCTGGGAACACACCTAAGCGTTTCTGAATCGCGCGTATGACGCGCGTTTTACGCGCGTTTTTGGATGCGCGTTTATGTAACTAAGAAACGCGCATCATACGCGCGATTCAGTGATTCTCCCCTATTTCACCATGGTCCATAGGCGCGTTAAAACGCCCAAAAGAAGCTCATGCTGAAGCGACAGCGTTTGGCGTTTTTCAGCGCGTTCAGAACGTAATAGTCGATTTTTTCATAGATATACTACATCAGGGGTTTGGCTGTGCTTGTGTCACCCATACTAACTGCAAAGATATTTAATATATCAGTGATGAAACTGAAAGTAACCCACTTGGATAGCAAATCCCATGAATGTGCTGTTCCAGCCAGTGCCACTACTTTGTCCAATACTGTCAGCCAGAAATATTTTTTTTTTTTATGTGCCAGAAATATAAATTAGAAAAAGCTTTCACCGTAATAATAAAATTATTCTGGTGTTAGACCAGAAGAAGCACTCCTGTTGTAATTAATACTGTAAAAAGGCTTAGGCAATATTTCTCCCAGTGTGGGAAATTTATCTAGCAAAACTAGCATTTTAACAATTCCGGTGTTCTGAAATACCAGCAGTCCTCTTGTAATTAATACCGCCAAAAGGCATTATATCGTCCAGTGTTGTAATTTTGGTGAAAAAAAGGCCAATTTAATCAATCTCGTGTTTGTTAGACCAAAAAACTAGGCCTCACGTTTTCACTCCTCTAAAAAGCAATTATATTTCCCGTGTGGGGATCTATGTACCAAAACTAGCATTATAAAAATCTGGTGTCCAATTAGCAGCAGTGTTCTTGTAATTAATACCGCCAAAAGGCATTATTGTCCAGTGTTGTAATTTTGGTGAAAAAAAGGCCAATTTAATCAATCTGGTGTTTGGTAGACCAGAAAAACTAGGCCTCACGTTTTTACTCCTGTAAAAGGAATTATATCTCCCCGTGTGGAATCTATGTACCAAAACTAGCATTATAAAAATCTGGTGTCCAATTAGCTGCAGTGTTCTTGTAATTAATACCGCCAAAAGGCATTATTGTCCAGTGTTGTAATTTTGCTGAAAAAAGGCCAATTTAATCAATCTGGTGTTTGTTAGACCAGAAAACTCGGCCTCACGTTTTCACTCCTCTAAAAGGAATTATATTTCCCGTGTGGGGATCTATGTACCAAAACTAGCATTATAAAAATCTGGTGTCCAATTAGCAGCAGTGTTCTTGTAATAAATACCGCCAAAAGGCATTATTGTCCAGTGTTGTAATTTTGGTGAAAAAAGGCCAATTTAATCAATCTGGTGTTTGTTAGACCAGAAAAACTCGGCCTTACGTTTTCACTCCTCTAAAAGGAATTATATTTCCCGTGTGGGGATCTATGTACCAAAACTAGCATTATAAAAATCTGGTGTCCAATTAGCAGCAGTGTTCTTGTAATTAATACCGCCAAAAGGCATTATTGTCCAGTGTTGTAATTTTGGTGAAAAAAGGCCAATTTAATCAATCTGGTGTTTGGTAGACCAGAAAAACTAGGCCTCACGTTTTTACTCCTGTAAAAGGAATTATATCTCCCGTGTGGAATCTATGTACCAAAACTAGCATTATATAAAATATGGTGTCCAATTAGCAGCAGTGTTCTTGCAATTAATACCGCCAAAAGGCATTATATCGTCCAGTGTTGTAATTTTGGTGAAAAAAGGCCAATTTAATCAATCTGGTGTTTGTTAGACCAGAAAAACTAGGCCTCACGTTTTCACTCCTCTAAAAGGAATTATATTTCCCGTGTGGGAATCTATGTACCAAAACTAGCATTATAAAAAATCTGGTGTCCAATTAGCAGCAGTGTTCTTGTAATTAATACCGGAAAAAGGAATTATATCTTCCAGTGTGGGAATTTTGGGGCTAAAAATAATATATTTTATTATGGTGCGAGTTGAATCGCAACAATGAGGAAACATTCTATTAAGGGACGAGGACGCGGTCGTGGTGGTGTCCGTGGAGCCTCTGTTGCTGGCAGAGGACGTGGCCGTTCGGCCTCAGGCGCACAAAGTAGTGAAACAACTCCCTCAAGTAGCCGGCAGAATTTACAGCGATATTTGGTGGGGCCCAATGCCGTTATGAGGATGGTAAGGCCTGAGCAGGTACAGGCATTAGTCGATTGGGTGGCCGACAGTGCTTCCAGCACGTTCACCACATTGTCTTCCGCCCAGTCTTCTGCGGAAAGCGCACAGGTGGCACCTGAAAACCAAGCCCATTAGTCTGTCACATCACCCCCATGCATATCAGGGAAACTGGCTGAGCCTCAAGTTATGCAGCAGTCTCTTATTCTGTTTGAAGACTCTGCTCCCACGGTTTTCCAGGGGCGTCCACCTATCCCTTCCCCAGCGGTGGAAGACATTCCATGCACTGACGCACAACCACTTATGTATCCAGATGATGAGGACATGGGAATACCACCACAGCAGAGTGACCGAGTGTCTGATGATGACGAAACACAGGTGCCCACTGCCGCGTCTTATTGCATAGAGTGCAGACTGAACAGGAGGAGGTCAGGGAGGAAGACTGGTGCAGAGGACGATGAGGTCTTAGACCCCACATGGACTGAAGGTCGTGCCGCTGACTTAAATAGTTCAGAGGAAGAGGCAGTGGTGAGACAGAGACAACAGCGAAGCCAAAGAGGGAGCAGGGGGCAAAAGCAGAACAGCCGCCGTCCAGAGAGTTCACCTGCTATTGGCCAGCGCCAACAGGGACCCAGCACCCCAAAGGCATCTTCAAGGAGTTCCCTGGCATGGCACTTCTTCAAACAATGTGCTGAGGACAAGACCAGAGTGGTTTGCACGCTGTGCCATCAGACCCTGAGGCGAGGCATTAACGTTCTTAACCTGAGCACCACCTGCATGATCAGGCATCTACATGCAAAGCATGAACTGCAGTGGAGTACACACCTTAAAAACAAGGAACCCGCTCAGGCTCCCCTGCTCCCTCTACCGCTGCTGCCTCGGCTTCCGCCTCGAGAGGAATGTTGCCACCTGCCGAGCAGCAAACAGAGGATGTGCCACCGACACCACCACCACCGCTCACCTAGCGTCTCCACTATTTCACACAGCAGCTTTCAGCTCTCCATCTCTCAAACCTTTGAGAGGAAGCGCAAATTCCCACCTAGTCACCCTCGAGCCCTTGGCCTGAATGCCAGCATTTCTAAACTACTGGCCTTTCAAATGCTGTCATTCCGGCTGGTGGACACAGACAGCTTCAAACAGCTGATGGCCATGGCTGTCCCCAGTATGTGGTTCCCAGCCGCCACTACTTCTCCAAGACAGCCGTGCCTTCCCTGCACATGCAAGTGTCCGATAAAATCAAGTGTGCACTGCGCAACGCCATTTGTGGCAAGGTCCACCTAACCACAGATACGTGGACCAGTAAGCACGGCCAGGGACGCTATATCTTCCGAACTGCACACTGGGTAAATGTAGTGGCGGCTGGGCCCCAGGCGGAGAGTTCCTTGGCGCACGTCCTTCCGCCGCCAAGGATCACAGGGCATCATTCTTTGCCTCCTGTAGCCTCCTCCTCCTACTCGGCTTCCTCCTCCTCCTCCTCTGCTTCCACCAGCTCATCCAGTCAGCCACACACCTTCACCACCAACTTCAGCACAGCCCGGGTAAACGTCAGCAGGCCATTCTGAAACTTATATGTTTGGGGGACAGGCCCCACACCGCGCAGGAGATGTGGCGGGGTATTGAACAACAGACCGACCAGTGGTTGCTGCCGGTGGGCCTCAAGCCCGGCCTGGTGGTGTGCGATAATGGGCGAAATCTCGTCGCAGCTCTGGGACTAGCCGGTTTGACGCACATCCCTTGCCTGACGCATGTGCTGAATTTGGTGGTGCAAAAGTTGATTCACAACTACCCAGACATGTCAGAGCTGCTGCATAAAGTGCGGGCCGTCTGTGCGCGCTTCCGGCGTTCACATCCTGCCGCTGCTCGCCTGTCAGCGCTACAGCGGAACTCGGCCTTCCCGCTCACCGCCTAATATGCGACGTGCCCACCCGGTGGAACTCCACCTTGCACATGCTGGAGAGACTGTGCGAGCAGCAGCAGGCCATAGTGGAGTTTCAGCTGCACCACTTCACCACCAATGATTGGGCCTCCATGCGAGACCTGTGTGCCCTGTTGCGCTGTTTAGAGTACGCCAACAACATGGCCAGTGGCGATGCCACTGTTATCAGCGTGACGATACCAATTCTATGTCTCCTAGAGAAAACGCTTAGGGCGATGATGGAAGAGGAGGTGGGCCAGGGCCAGGAGGAGGAGGAGGAGGAGGAGGATGACAGGTCGTTTTTAGTACTTTCAGGCCAGTCTGTTAGAAGTGGCTCAGAGGGAGGTTTTTGCAACAGCAGAGGGCAGGTACAAATGTGGCCAGCCAGGGAAAACTACTGGAGGACGAGGAGGATGAGGAGGAGGTGGAGGAGGATGAGGATAAAGCAGGTTCACAGCGGGGTGGCACCCAGCACAGCGCAGGCACATCCCTGGTGCGTGGCTGGGGGATACAGAGGATGATGACGATACGCCTCCCACAGAGGACAGCTTGTCCTTACCTCTGGGGAGCCTGGCACACATGAGCGATTACATGCTGCAGTGCCTGCGCAATGACAGCAGAGTTGCCCACATTTTAACATGTGCTGACTACTGGGTGGCCACCCTGCTGGATCCACGGTACAAAGACAATGTGCCCACTTTACTTCCTGCACTGGAGCGTTGATAGGAAGATGCGCGAGTACAAGCGCACACTGGTAGACGCGCTCATGAGAGCATTCCCAACTGTCACAGGGGAACAGGTGGAAGGCCAAGGCAGAGGAGGAGAGAGAGGTCGCCCACGCAGCAGTGTCACGGCCAGCTCCTCTGAGGGCAGGGTTAGCATGGCAGAAATGTGGAAAAGTTTTGTCTCCACGCCACAGCTAACTGCCCCACCACCTGATACGGAACGTGTTAGCAGGAGGCAACATTTCACTAACATGGTTGAACAGTACGTCTGCACACAACTCCACGTACTGACGGATGGTTCGGCCCCATTCAACTTCTGGGTTTCCAAATTGTCCACGTGGCCAGAATTAGCATGTTATGCCTTGGAGGTGCTGGCCTGCCCGGCGGCCAGCGTTTTATCTGAACATGTATTCAGCACGGCATGGGGCGTCATTACTGACAAACGCAGCCGCCTTTCCGCAGCCAACGTGGACAAGCTGACGTTTATAAAATGAACCAGGCATGGATCCCACAAGACCTGACCCTCCCTTGTGCAGAGTAGTCCTTAATAACTGCCTTAAACCATGTTGACTTGAACTCCTGGCCACTTCTTCATTGAAAAATCAATTTTGAAATTAAGTAGAATATTGAGGTGCAACCCAGAGTTGAATGAACCTTCCCTCTGTCTGGGTGCCGGGGCCAAAGTACATGAAAGTGTCCTTCTCCTGTGCTGGGTGATATGAATGTTATACTTGTGCTGTCTGACATGTCTCCTTTGTGTGGGTGCAGGGGGCCAAAGTCACTGAAAGCGGCCTTCTCCTGTGCTGGCTGATATAAATGCCTGAATCTCTGCTGTGGGACCTCTCTCCTCTTTCTGGGTGCAGGGGTCAAAGAAACAAAAGGTGGCCTACTCCTGTGGTGGTTGACATGATGCCTGATTCTCTGCTGTGGGACCTCTCTCCTCCGTGTGGCTGCAGGGGTCAAAGTCTCTAAAAGTGCCCTTCTCCTGTGGTGGTTGATGTAAAACTGATGCTTGTGCTATCTGACCTGTCTCCTCTGTGTCGGTGCTAAGGCCTAAGTCACTGAAAGCGGCCTTCTCCTGTACTGGCTGATATAAATGCCTGAATCTCTGCTGTGGGACCTCTCTCCTCCGTGTGGCTGCAGGGGTCAAAGTCTCTAAAAGTGCCCTTCTCCTGTGGTGGTTGATGTGAAACTGATGCTTGTGCTATCTGACCTGTCTCCTCTGTGTCGGTGCTAAGGCCTAAGTCACTGAAAGCGGCCTTCTCCTGTGCTGGCTGATATAAATGCCTGAATCTCTGCTGTGGGACCTCTCTCCTCTTTCTGGGTGCAGGGGTCAAAGAAACAAAAGGTGGCCTACTCCTGTGGTGGTTGACATGATGCCTGATTCTCTGCTGTGGGACCTCTCTCCTCCATGTGGCTGCAGGGGTCAAGGTCTCTAAAAGTGCCCTTCTCCTGTGGTGGTTGATGTAAAACTGATGCTTGTGCTATCTGACCTGTCTCCTCTGTGTCGGTGCTAAGGCCTAAGTCACTGAAAGCGGCCTTCTCCTGTGCTGGCTGATATAAATGCCTGAATCTCTGCTGTGGGACCTCTCTCCTCCGTGTGGCTGCAGGGGTCAAAGTCTCTAAAAGTGCCCTTCTCCTGTGGTGGTTGATGTGAATTTGATGGTTGTGCTATCTGACCTGTCTCCTCTGTGTCGGTGCTAAGGCCTAAGTCACTGAAAGCGGCCTTCTCCTGTGCTGGCTGATAGAAATGCCTGAATCTCTGCTGTGGGACCTCTCTCCTCCGTGTGGCTGCAGGGGTCAAAGTCTCTAAAAGTGCACTTCTCCTGTGGTGGTTGATGTGAAACTGATGCTTGAGCTATCTAACCTGTCTCCTCTGTGTCGGTGCTAAGGCCTAAGTCACTGAAAGCGGCTTTCTCCTGTGCTGGCTGATATAAATGCCTGAATCTCTGCTGTGGGACCTCTCTCCTCCGTGTGGCTGCAGGGGTCAAAGTCTCTAAAAGTGCCCTTCTCCTGTGGTGGTTGATGTGAAACTGATGCTTGTGCTATCTGACCTAAATGCCTGAATCTCTGCTGTGGGACCTCTCTCCTCCGTGTGGCTTCAGGGGTCAAAGTCTCTAAAAGTGCACTTCTCCTGTGGTGGTTGATGTGAAACTGATGCTTGTGCTATCTAACCTGTCTCCTCTGTGTCGGTGCTAAGGCCTAAGTCACTGAAAGCGGCCTTCTCCTGTGCTGGCTGATATAAATGCCTGAATCTCTGCTGTGGGACCTCTCTCCTCTTTCTGGGTGCAGGGGTCAAAGAAACAAAAGGTGGCCTACTCCTGTGGTGGTTGACCCCTGATTCTCTGCTGGGGACCTCTCTCCTCTTTCTGGGTGCAGGGGTCAAAGTCTCTAAAAGAGCCCTTCTCCTGTGGTGGTTGATGTGAAACTGATGCTTGTGCTATCTGACCTGTCTCCTCTGTGTCGGTGCTAAGGCCTAAGTCACTGAAAGCGGCCTTCTCCTGTGCTGGCTTATATAAATGCCTGAATCTCTGCTGTGGGACCTCTCTCCTCCTTGTGGCTGCAGGGGTCAAAGTCTCTAAAAGTGCCCTTCTCCTGTGGTGGTTGATGTAAAACTGATGCTTTTGCTATCTGACCTGTCTCCTCTGTGTCGGTGCTAAGGCCTAAGTCACTGAAAGCGGCCTTCTCCTGTGCTGGCTGATATAAATGCCTGAATCTCTGCTGTGGGACCTCTCTCCTCTTTCTGGGTGCAGGGGTCAAAGAAACAAAAGGTGGCCTACTCCTGTGGTGGTTGACATGATGCCTGATTCTCTGCTGTGGGACCTCTCTCCTCTTTCTGGGTGCAGGGGTCAAAGTCTCTAAAAGTGCCCTTCTCCTGTGGTGGTTGATGTGAAACTGATGCTTGTGCTATTTGACCTGTCTGCTCTGTGTCGGTGCTAAGGCCTAAGTCACTGAAAGCGGCCTTCTCCTGTGCTGGCTGATATAAATGCCTGATTCTCTGCTGTGGGACCTCTCTCCTCCGTGTGGCTGCAGGGGTCAAAGTCTCTAAAAGTGCCCTTCTCCTGTGGTGGTTGATGTAAAACTGATGCTTGTGCTATCTGACCTGTCTCCTCTGTGTCGGTAATAAGGCCTAAGTCACTGAAAGCGGCCTTCTCCTGTGCTGGCTGATATAAATGCCTGAATCTCTGCTGTGGGACCTCTCTCCTCTTTCTGGGTGCAGGGGTCATAGAAACAAAAGGTGGCCTACTCCTGTGGTGGTTGACATGATGCCTGATTCTCTGCTGTTGGACCTCTCTCCTCCGTCTGGGTGCAGGGCTCAAAGTCTCCCAAAGTCGCCTTCTCTTGTGCTGGGTGATGTTAAACTGATGCTTGTGCCATCTGACATGGTTGCCGGGGTCCCATTAAATGGTGGCCTACTCCTGTGGTGGGTGATCTAAATGCCTGATTCTCTGCTGTGAAACCTCTCTCCTCCGTCTGGTTGCAGAGGTCAAAGTCTCTAAAAGTGGCCTTCTCTTGTGCTGGGTGATGTGAAACTGATGCTTGTGCCATCTGACATGGTTGCCGGGGTCCCATTAAATGGTGGCCTACTCCTGTGGTGGGTGATCTAAATGCCTGATTCTCTGCTGTGAAAACCTCTCCTCCATCTGGGTGCAGGGGTCAAAGTCTCTCAAAGTGGCCTTCTCTTGTGCTGGGTGATATGAAACTGATGCTTGTACCAGCTGACATGTGTGCAGGGGTCAAATTAACTAAATGGTGGCCTACTCCTGTGGTGGGTGATATGATGCCTGAATATGTGCTGTGGGGCCTCTCTCCTCTTTCTGGGTGCAGGGGTCAAAGTAACTAAAAGTGGCCTTCTCCTGTGCTGGATGGTATAAATGTAATGCTTGTGCTATCTGACATGTCTCCTCTGTCTGGGTGCTAAGGCCTAAGTCACTGAAAGTGGCCTTCTCCTGTGGTGGTTGATATGATGCCAGATTCTCTGCTATGGGACCTCTCTCCTTTGTCTGGATGCTGGGGTAGAAATAATAGTAGCGACCTTCTCCATTGGTGGGTGATTTGAAGCCTGATTCTGTGCTATGGGACCTAACTCCAATTAATATTGGTTAATTTAATTTTATTTTATGTTAAGTCATCATTTCCCTTTCTACATTTGTTTGCAGGGGATTTACCTACATTTTGCTGCCTTTTGCAGCCCTCTAGCCCTTTCCGGGAGTCTTTTACAGCCTTTTTAGTGCCCAAAAGTTCGGGTCCCCATTGACTTCTATGGGGTTCGGGATGAAGTTCGGGTTGAGTTCGGATCCCGAACCCGGACATTTTCCGGAAGTTCGGCCGAACCTCTCGAACCCGAACATCCAGGTGTTCGCTCATCTCTACTTGACTCCCTTTGAAACTTCCTTAGCTCAAACTAAACCTCCTAAGAAAGTTATTTCGAATTACTGCAAATTGCTGTCCACTCCTTTGTCACCCATTAAGCATTCTTTCATTAAAGCATGGGAGAAGGATCTCTCCAGGAAATTTACGGAATCGGAAATCCGCTCCCTCCTTGAGATGCCAAACGGACATCACGCTGTGTGAGAATGCAGGAAAGTGGTTATAAGATTTTAACTAGATGGCATCTGACCCTGGTGCTCTTTCATAAATATAACCCGAGTCATAACCCTGCCTGTTGGAGATGTGGTCAGCAACTAGGCACTTACTATCATTTATGGTGGACTTGCCCACGTATAGTGCCATACTGGGCAAATATTATAACTCAAATCAACACTGTAGCTAAAACGCACTTGCCTACAACCCCGAGATCTGTCTGTTTCACTTGCTTCCAGACAAACTCTCTAAATCCACAACGAGACTATTGAGACATCTCCTAGCCGCAGCACGTATATTGATACCCAGGCTGTGGAAAGCAACACACCCACCTCCATAAACTCTATGTTTAGATAAAGTAGACTCAGTTATATCGCTTAGAAGAACTTGCCAGTTGGGAATCGAACAGCACATCTTCAGCCAGGTTTGGGCCCCTTGGACATCTTTTGCCATTTTTCAAGTAATCGTGACCTACGTAATTGTGACCTACATTTGACACAGGTTCTGGCCTAACCCCCCTTACCCACCTTTCCCTCCCTCCTACTGTTCTGTCTTCCCTGCCGATTGCATACTCTTCTGTCATTAAATGATAAGCATTGTTGTTGGAGGTCTGTTTCAATTGCCTTCCATATGCATGCGATTCACTGATGACGTACTGTTAATCTATTGATTATTTTCTATGTGACCCCATGTTGGCTTCCTCTGACACAATGTGATGTGTGTATATTACAATACTGTTTGGAACTGCTCTTTATTTATAAAATTAATAAAAAGAAATTTGAAAAGAAAGAAAAAGAGGATCACAGTTCTTCCCAGTCTTCAACGGATGAGCACCTTCATATTGCTCAGCCTTTTCTGAAAACCACAGGGAAAAGTTCACTGCCAATGTCCATGACAAATACTGCATGTCACCAACCCAAGTCCGTACGTACAAAGACAAATCCCATTTCAGAAGTGAAAAGCAGACATGAGCATTTGCATTCACGATTCATAGACAGAATGCAATCTACATGTGAATCAGCCTCACAAAATAAGGGCTCTCGCTCTAAATCGGTGACACAGACAGAGAAGTCACATTCTAAATCTTTGGTAAGATCAAGGAGAACCAAGTCTCGCTCAGCTTCTAATGAAAGCAACAGACAATCTCCTGTAGTAAAAAGAAGAAATCCACATCTGGGGTGCATAAAAGATCACTGAAGAATAAACCAAAAATATAGGAAATATTCCTGTGCCATCTGGCGTTTTCAAAGAGCACAACCTTTATAAGTTTCGGTGGAAGCAGGAAAAACATCTCGCCAGTCAGTTCTGGAAAAGGTGGATAAGAAAGTACCTCTAGTAGAGATGAGCGAACTTTAAAAAAGTCTGGTGTTCGGCGTTCGGGTTGTGGTAAGTCGCGATCCCGTTATGGATTCCACTATAGCAGCATATGGAATCCATAAGGGCGGCTGCCACCAACCCGAACTGTTGAACAGCCGAAGGACCTGGGGTGACGTCACCGTCATGTGATCTGTGCAGGGGCGTGGCTCAGCACGGGATCAAATCCAATGCTTCCCTATGGAAAAGCAGTGGGTTGACTATGATCTGCTCACACACTGCACATTCTTGTGCATTGTATTGATGAGGTTGTATGTGTGTTGTGGTGGAGGGCGTGATTGTATGCTATTCTAGGCTGTGGGAAGGGGGAATCCAGGGCCCAAGTAAATTCTTGCCCAGGGTCCAACTAATATTTAAGACAGCCCTGCCCAACACACTGCCACCATCTATGATATATACCTATCAATTAGGGGCTCATAGAAAACCCCACAATGCCCCACTGGGAAGTAGGCAAACAGTAGCACTAGCCACACTAACAAGTACACCTTAACACAAACTGCACACATGTAGTTAAAAATGGAGGTTACTGGTGCTGTTAAGCGAATCAAAGCATCTGAAGTGGAATTCGATCCAAAGTTTAAAAAAAATAGTTTTGAATGTCTAAATGTCATTGTGCTTCATGGTAACAAATCGTTTATTTTCCAAGAATGGCAGCTACACGTGTTACTAAGTGAATGTAAGAAGCCGAGGATTGCAAGATCACCCATAATGCGATGCAGACTTCCAATCAGCAGCTAGCCAGCCCCATGTTCTCCACCCTTTCACTGTGAGCTGAGCATAGAGAGAGGCATGACAAGCACTAGGGACAGTGTTTTTAAAAGCTTTTAATTGTGGAATATTGGAAAGGGAGAGTGCAGAGACAGTTTAGGGAGATTGTAGGGATAGTTTTTGCACACTGTAGGGAGGACATAGAGATAGTACAGGGAGATTGTAAGGACAGTGCAGGGACCATAAACTTAAGCTTAAGGAATCCATAAGAGACAGTGCAGTTTGTGTCAATCCCTGTGTAGGGCACGGAGCAATTTAATTGAATGTTGAACATTTAATTGAATTGTGTCCTCCTTGTTTAATAGATAAATTATTCTATGAGGCCTTGATTCTCAAATTGGGGTGAAAAGGCTGTTTAGTTCTACTGTTATTGTGGTGTCCACCTTGTATAATATATAAGCAATTCTATTATGCCTTGATTCTTACTTTGGGTTGAATAAGCTGTCTAATTTTACTATTATTGGTTGTCCACATTGTTTAATAGATAAGCAATTCTATTAGGCCTTGATTCTCAAATTGGTATAAATATGCTGTCTAATTTTATTGTTATTGGGGTGTCCACCTGCCTGTCACAGTAACCATTTTACTACCAGAAAGGACTAGCTATACATGTTGCTGCAATGCACAGTGATGTGGCATATAGCTGATTTAACATGCTTTGTGACAAATTAACTTGCAACAAAGCAATTTCTTGAAAAAATTCGCCAAAGCATATGAATCAGATTTTTGAAAACTTCGCTCATCTCTAGTTATTGGGCTTATTCAGGGTACAAGGCTAAACCATTAAACATGTAGCTTTAATGTATTAAAAATGTACAATACTTAAGTTACAAATTGAAAAGAAAAAACACATATAGAGGTGCAGAAAAAGTTATAAAAGTTAAAGGATAAACACAGACAGGTTCTTCATACTAAGCGAATTGCTTGACGAGAGTCTGTTCTGGTTCCGGGATAGGAGAATGTGGAACACAACCCAATGTTGATCGGATCCCCAAATTGCGCCAAAAAAGTTCAAAATCCTCATTTTTATCTCCATTCGGCAGAGCATGGAGCTGGGAGGAGTCATCCTCCCATCCTTGGTCCAACCTTCTGGAAAGGTTTTTATTACGTGTACATGCTCTTCCTCTTCACTCAGCTGGCAAACATGAAATATCAATAAAACATGTCCTGTTGTCAACTTTCCAAGGCCCAACATGTTTTAATAATGCATATTTCATCATGCCGATCACTTTAATACCAAATATGACCGCTTAGACTCCTCCTCCTCTCGTCCATCGTCAGCCATTGATAGAAGAATGTGTAGGATGGAAACAACTGTACACAACTCTGGTATGCAAACTTAATTCCTACCTGACAAAGTTGCTGGAGGTGCAGTCACAGCTGTATCATTTAGTTTAGTCTGCTGCCTTTAGGGAGCTGATGGCTTTTCTCAGCATTTCTGGAAGATACCTAGCTACCATTATTTCTCCCAAAAGCCATCCCTGCCTTGTACTCTCACATGGTGGAGAATGTGGGCAGCTCTCTGTGATTCTTGCTGTGCAGCAAGGTTCATGCCACAGTGGACACCTGTAGAAGCTCTTATTGGCAGGCACAGTACATGTCTTCATGGCCCACTGGGTCAATGCTTTTGTGGCAGCAGCGAGGCAGCACCCCATAAACCAGGCCAGGTCCTTTTGACCCTCCCACGATTATGTTGGCCTGACTCCCACATGCACTTATCAACCTCCAACTACAGCTGAGCACAAAATTGCTCCCACTCCCCTTCCCTCCTATCATATTTTTCAAGTGAAGCGTTGCCATACCGTGTGGGAGCTGATTGGCCAAGGAGAGAGCAGCCACACAGGCGGGACAAGGTGGTCAGCGACAATGAATGCCCTGAACCTGGGCCAAATAAAGAAATTAATTTAACTAATAAAAAAATAGTGTAATCACATACTGTTCATGATTAAATATGTAATTGTATTAACAAATATAATTTGAATATGATTGGCAAGAACTACTATTATCTTTACATTTATGAATATTGCCTGTGCTTTTGGCAATAGCAACTTTGATCTGTTTAGGCATTTGCACTTTACATTTCTCCGCTCTCAGACCACCATTCTTGTGAATAGAGTGATGTTTTTGTTTTCTGCTGCATTTTTCATAGTTTTTCTTTGTAAAGAAAAATGCTGTGTCTAGATGTTAGGGATCAGTTAAATATAAAATGCCACGCAAACATTGAGTTTTTTGAGTGGGTTTTTATTATAGTTTAAGGGGTTTGCTTGCCCCTTGTCATTTTTTTATTTTCTTCAGGTGTTTTTACATTCTTTACATTTCTGGCTCTCTCACTCTATATATTGTGAGACAGTGACAGGGCCTCAATCCCCCACAAGAGACAATGAGCTTGTTACAGCCAGGAGGCTGCTGGACTGACTGGCTGAGAAAGCCGCATCTGGCTCTGTGTATGAACTATGTCTTATAGGTGAGTCAGGGATACTTTGTTTGTTTAGTAAGAGCCTAGACGGGCACGTGTTCATTTGTATTGTTTTGTGTGTGCTGGTGTTAAAATAAAAGCCCAGTTTGGGCATTGTACCCATGTGTGGAGAAGATATCTGTGAGAATGGAATGACTCCCGAAAGAGAGCTAATATATATATATATATATATATATATATATATATATATATTACAAAATACCACCCCTAAAAATGCTTGTAAAATATGTGAATTTCATTGTGTTTTTTACAAACCCTAAAATATTCTAGGAGAAAATACAATCTGGCAGCACCTTTTCGGTAGTCCTTCTGTAAATGTTCTAAAAGCCAGCACAGTAGTGTGGTATTTTATTTAGAAGCAGTGTACATTTGTGTCATATACACAGATATGAAACTTTGGAAATGCAAAAGTAATTACTGGATCATAATATGTACATAAAATAAACCAAGTATGTTATAAAGCCAATATCCTTTTAAGACAGTCTTTTTGTGTCTGGGCAGGATACATTTTGTACTAAGCAAGAAAATCAATATAATGTTTGGCTATGAAGTTCCCACTAAGCTCTTTTTGAATAGAATGGTGATTAGTGATTAACATTTACCTCTTCCATGGACTCCTGGTAAGATAATAGTGTGGGTGGTTCTTAGGAACTTTGATTACTGTGTAGGCTCGGTTGCCCTTTCTCCGTGTTCTACAAAGACTGTTGAAGTTTAGGGCAAATAGCAGGCGATCAAAAACGTTCTATAGATAAAGTAGTGTATTTATGTTTTGTTATGAAACCACAATTAATTTTAAAACTTTGATTTGCATGCTTGATCCTGCCATTAGAGTATAATTTATATCTGCAAGTCCTAATAAAAATTGAAAATCGTAAATTGTGTAATTTTGTAACCAAAATTATTTGAAGAGAGACTCAAAGACTTTAGTATACCAGACTATTTTACACTGGGGAAAAAAAAAAAAACTATATCTTCTTGTACATGTCAAAGAAAAATAAGTATTGATACATTTATATAACATCGAATACCACCTTAAAGGGGTTCTCCGAGATTGGAAACCCCTTTTATGTACCAGGCAGAGTCCATGAATAACAAATAAAAGACTCACTTGTCTATATGCATGTCACCACCACTGGTCAATCAATGGCCTCAGCAGTGTCAGCAGTTATGTACTGTGTCTGCACGTCACTACTAGTAACATAGTAACATAGTATATAAGACCGAAAAAGACATTTGTCCATCCAGTTCGGCCTGTTTCCTACAAGTTGATCCAGAGGAAGGCCAAAACCCCTGTGAGGCAGAAGCCAATTTTCCCCACTTAAGGGAAAAAATCCTTCCTGACTCCAATCAGGCAATTAGAATAACTCCCTGGATCAACGACCCATCTCTAGTAGCTATAGCGTGTAATATTATTACACTACTGAGACCATTTAATGGCTAGCAGCTGTTATGTGTATGTAGACGACACACTTCCGGTACATGAGAGACTGGAAGCAGAGAGAAAAGGAACTCAGCGCTGGGACCACAGTGCTGGTGACAGGGAATCTATTTTTTTTTTTTTTCATGCACCCAGCCTGGCAATATCAAAAGGGCCTCCTGGCCTCAGAAAACCCCCTTTAACTCCTATCTAGAATTGTGAATTCAAGTTACAGTGAAGAAATCACATCATAAACATAAGTTTGTAAAGAAATCTTTAACCCCCCTCTCCCAGTCCCAAGAGAATCAGGTTAAGAGGTCTTCAAAGGAGATAATTCTTCAGCTTATGTAAATTGGTAGACCTAAAGTAAACCTTTCTTTCTCCAAAAAGTCGGACATGGATTTTAAGCTAAAAATTGTAATACATCATACAAAGGGAGATGAAATGTAGAAACTAGCATAGGAGAAGTTCAAAGCTAGATTGGGTACAGAAAGTCCTCTTAATGGAGAAGTAAATCTCACTATTTTAATGCTAGGCTTTCTCCTCTCCATATTTATGTTCTTAATGATCATATTCTGAAGTCACATTGCTAGCTGCAAACTTGGTAAGAACAAACAAAATTAGTGAATTTGAATTATTTGGAATACAAGTAATCCTGTCAGTCCTCAAAAATGGAAGAGTTTTTCACATTGTTGACCCTGGTTTGAAAAGCATTGATTAGGAGTCTGACACTGAGATAAACAAATTCTTTCACCTTAAAATAGATAAGCATCTCCAGGTAGTTCCTACATTGGAAATGGATCTAATAGAAGGATTAATTTCCTGAGTTAAAGGAGTTGTCCTGCCATTATATTGATGATCTATCGCTTGCTATTCGTCTTGGAAGTGCAGTATAATGACAAGTACTCTCTCCAGTCACTTGAATGTAGTGAGTACTTGTAATTACACTACTCTGCCGTTCCACAGGAGACAAGGCATAGTGTAATGAACAGGAAGCAGCGCTTGTATGGAATGCCGCCTTCTCTTCAAACAGCTCCCTCAGCCGATCAGATATTGATGACTTAACTTGACGATAGGGCATCAATACAAATGCCAGGACAATACCTTTAATTGATACGTGATACGCCTTTTGAATACAGTGGGATTTTTCCCCTCATGCAGGGCCGGTGCAAGGATTTTTGCCGCCCTAGGCAAAAGAAAAGTTTGCCGCCCCACCCCCATGTGACATCACAATGCCCCACCCATATGATCTGCCATATTACAGGGGTTCTGCAGTTTATTTAAACTGATCGCAGGGGTCCGACACCTGGGACCCCTGCCAATCAGCTGTTTGAGAAGACAGCTGCGCTGGCAGTAGCGCCTCAGCCTTCTCGCAGTGACGTCACGACTAGTATCACTGGCCTGGGTGGGGCTAAGCTTCATTCAAGTGAACAGAGCTTAACCCCGCCAAGACCAGTGATACTAGTCGTGACGTCACTGCGCCTGCGGTAAACAGAGAGAAGGCCGCTCCTGCAGCGCCGCTGCCTTCTCAAACAGCTGATCAGCGGGGCCCGGGTGTCAGGCCCGGGTGTCAGACCCCGGCTGATCAGATGTTGATGATCTATCCAGAGGATAGATCATCAGTTGTAACAAACTGCAGAACTCCTTTAACTAACGCCAGTTCTCTTCCCCCTTGTCATTCTCTCCCCTCTTGTCATTCTTCACACTCCCCCACTTGTCATTCTTCCTCCCCCTTGTCATTCTCTCCCCCTTGTCATTCTTCCCCCCACTTATCATTCTCTCCCCCTCTTGTCATTCTTCACACCCCCCTTGTCATTCTTCTCCCCTCTTGTCATTCTTCACCCCCCTTGTCATTCCCTTTCTCCCTCTTGTCATTCTCTTTCTCCCCTTGTCATTCTCTCTCCCCCCTCTCCTTTGTCATTCTCTTTCCCCTCTTTTTATTCTCCCCCCTCTCCTTGTCATTCTCCCCCCTCCCCTTGTCATTCTCTTTCCCCTCTTTTATTCTTCCCCCTCTCCTTGTCATTCTCCCCCTCCCCTTGTCATTCTCTTTCTCTCCCCCACCTCTGGTGTAGCGTGGCCGAGCTCTTTATGCTCCACGGGAGCTTTCGCTTCCTGTACCCGAGGGGACTGACATGAAGTGCACACTGTGCGCACTTCATGTCAGTCCGGCCGGGTACAGGAGACAGATGCTCCTGTACCCGCGGACCTTAAAGAGCTCGGCCACGCTACAATGGAGTGACAGGAGGGAGCGCTGAGCGCTTCCCTCCTGTCAGCTCCTCTCTTCATGATGCGCCCGGCGGTGCGCCCTCATGGACCCACCAGCCCGGGCAGTGCTGCAGCCGCCTGAGGCTCAATTCAGAGCGCTCGGGCGGCTGCAGCATTAGGCGGGCCGGCGCTCCTAGCAGTGCCCCTTCCCAAGAGGCGCTCTACGCGGCTGCCTATTCCTCATGCCAAAAGTGCATACTTTGGATAAGGGCTCTCACTAATCTAATTCACCAGAGGCTATGACCAAGGCAAACAGCACTGTAAAGTTCATCTAGTAAGAGAAAATGGAGATGTAAGCAAACATAATTACATAGTTGGTAAGGTTGGAAAAGATACATGTTCATCTATCCTTTATGTCAAAAAGACTAAATGCCGTGATCAATATTTCCTCTTCAAAATCTCGGAGTCATAACTAGTAATATTTTTGCATTTAAAAAGGCATCCGGGCCTCCCTTGAACTTGTACTATGAATCAACAATCATAATACCCTATGGAAGAAAGTAGGCCATTCACTAAGTCAAGTCATTCCTGTCTGCTCTGTACTGATGAGGGGCAATCATTCCAAAAGAGCTGTCTGTAGATGAGGCAGTGACTTTGCTCTAATCCTAAATTATAACTCAAAGCCTGTTAAAAAGGAAAGGTTGAACATTGACTTATATGATAGTTACCTTACATAAGGTGGCACTAGAGACTCATGTGTCTTTTCTTTTCAGAAAGACTTTGCATACTTTTTTTTTTCCAGAGAAGCACTACATTTCCTGGAATCTTTCACATTTTAAAAGCCTAGATACACAACATCCATACTCTGCTTTTCTTTTGTTGACAGAGGCTCCATTCCTGAGTTAAGATACTTTTTCTTAATATGCAAAATGGACCTTTGGTGCAATGAGGGCATCACCGTTGATCTTGTTGCACCCAGGCTGCACTCATTTCTGTAGCCAGCCCTTATTAAATATGGATTTATACACTATGTTTATGCTCACAGCTTCCCCTGACTCCCTACACTGCCTGTAGTCAGCACTTACTGCTAGGTCAGGCATCCCTCCTGACGGCTGGTTCATTAGTGAGCACACTGGGAGTGCAGGGGAAAGCTCACTGACAGCGCTTGCCACGGTGAGCATAAACTTAGTGTATACTGTAAGTCTATATTTAATAAGGGAGGAAATGTACATTTAATTTAAACCTATCAGGTTCCTGTCCCCACTAGGATGTGAGGAATCAGGGCAGGCAGAGGCCCGCAGCTCCTAGCACTGCCCATCTCCTTAGTCAGCACAGTACTATGATGATGGAAGACGGGTGTCCCTTTGCAACGCTCATTTGAAAGAGCGCTGGAAAGGGAAATTTAACCCAAGTTTTCTAGCATAAGTAAACGTTTTGACTAATTAAAGTATATTACAGAAATGTTCCCTGTCCCTGTCCCTAAACTGTAGCAAAAAAATAACTAGCAATACCTCTTGAAATTTAGGGTTTACCTCGAGTGGTTGCCCATCTTGATTTGGAGGAGTATGAGTAGCAGGCGCCTTAAAGGCATATTTCAGTACTTACAAAAATACCATAAGAGCCTTAAGTGACAAATAATTGCTGAGTAGCTAATAGGGCTGGATATATCTCTCAAATACACTGCCAGCTTCTCTAAATTATAACGTTCCTTCCAGGAGTGTAGCTCTGTATGAAATTGTATAAATAAATTCTTAACCTTAACTTTATTCTTCCCACATTCTGGTTTATTGCTAAAATGTCCAGACTATTTTCCTAGGATAACTAAATTTTCTAAATAATTACCTAATGTCCCAGCATACCTTTCCTGTCCATGGAAAAACAATGGAGAATATTTATCAATAATGGCGTAATTTGCACCAAAATATACTATTACCACAAAGCCGAATTCTGAATGTGTTTTTCCACCTATTTCTCAGGAATTGCGTAATTTTTATGCCAAATGTAACCAATATGCGATTTTTTTATGACATTTCAGATAATTCTCTGTATAGTTCTCATTTGCGACTTTTGGAGCTCTTTACACTTTCCAAAATCATTTTTGCGACTTTTGTCTCATGCTCTGAGTCTGTGATTTTTATTTCTTGATTAGGACTATACAATGACCACTATACATTTCTCTTTCTTAATTTCTAATGATTTATCGTTTTACTTATCCAGTATTTGTAAGTTTAGAATTACAAGTAGAATTCAGTTATGTAAGTATTATATTGTAAGGATATATTTTGAAACAAATTTTTTTTACATTCTTTGTAGTAAAGGATGTAAGGTTTTCAATTCAAAAAGGTTTTGTTATACAGTATCTAGTTGTTTTTCTACAGACCAGTATGAACCTTACTAATGTAATAATGAGGCTAAGGCACCTTTTATACGAGCGAGAATTCTGCATGTGTGCAATATGTGATACAAACGCATTGTGCCCGCGTGGAATCCGGATCCATTCATTTAAATAGGTCTGTCTACATGAGCGGTGGTTTTCACCCATAACTTTTGCGTTGCGTGAAAATCACAGCATGTTAGATATTCTGCGATTTTCACGCAACACTGACCCCATAGAAGTGAATGCGGCTGCGTGAAAATCTTTTGCGTTTCGATGCGATTTTCACAGATGGTTGCTAAGAGATGTTGTTTGTAAACATTCAGTTTTTTATCACGCACGTGGAAAACACTGTAAATCGCATTGCACCCACGCGATAAAAACTGAACAACTGAAGGCGATCGCAAACAAAATTGAATGACTTTGTTTGCGAAATCGCCCAGTTTTCACTGAACGCATCCGCAACGTGATGTGACTCTACTTTCGCAAGATGGGGGGGTGGAAGGGGTCACATGATACCGCTAATTAAACAGGTGATATGTGTATTTCATATCTATAAATAGTAAATTACTGTATATATTAATATACTATTAATAATGTAGCTGGTTCAATTTTTCAGAAATGCAACTTTTGGGGGGAAAAGTCGCATCAATATGCCATAACATGCAACTTTTTGAAATTTACATTGTCAAAAGCTGATGAGGCTGATGAGAGAATAATAAATGAGGCGAAATATGTACCAATTTAATAGCCCCACACACTATGGGATTTAAAACAATTCCAGTATGTTGCATTCTTCCTGGCTAAAATTCTGCAGAAAACAATTGATATATTTGGCGCATTTCAAAATCCATTATTTTTTCACATAATTCTGTCACAACATGCTTAGTAAATGTCTCCCAATGTACGTATTTATGACCTTGTTCTTGTTCTACAATAAAAATATAAGCAGAAAGAGCACAAAGACCATCTTTTTCGATAAATGAGAAGGTACATATTTATTTTTAAGTTCATCTTTAGCTCCCTCACCTACTTATTGGATATTTTTTTACAAATTAAAATCTGTCCCCGGATAAACGCCTTTGAGGAGTCCCAGACCATTTGTCAAGAGGCCAAAGCCTTGTTAAATAAAAATTCTTTAACTATCAAATCTATAATTTCACAGTTCATTAATAATTTCAGCCAGTGGGGATTCATTTAGGCTAGTTTAATTAGTAGCCGTGAATGGTAACAGACTCCATGTGTTTCATATGAGACATCTAGGACATAGGGTAGCATAGAGTAAATAGAAAATGAAAATGCATGTCAGTACAAATAAAGATCCATAGTTATTAATGGCTTGTAAGAGGGTTGAAAATGCCCACATTTCCTCATAGGCTACATCTGTACTTGCAATTCTGGTATTCTGTTCTTGCACAGGAACGGAATATTGAAATGCCTAGTGATGAGCGAGTATGCTCACCTGAATATCTGTTTGCCTCGAGAATCGCTATGCTCGGCACATGGCGGTACTCGACCGAGTACCGTATGTACTCGAGCGCAATTCTCGAGTCTCCACCCCGCACCATTTGCGATTTTTTGCAGCCAATAAAGGTGCAGGTAAGTACTGCCCTCACTGTAATGCCAGTAGCCATTTTGGCTGCTGGCATTACAGTGATTGGCTGGCCGGAACGCATCATCAGCAGCTACATAGCACCCGCATTTTAGGCTCAGAAGTAGGACAGGAGAGCAGAGCGTAGGAAGGGAAAGACAGAGTAGGGAGCAAATTTCACAGTTTTTATTCTGAGAGCTTTTCCAAGATCCAAAAGTCCTTTTAAGGACTACTGTGTGTGTGTGTTTTAGAGCAGCAATCTATTTACCGCCTGCAGTCTCAGGGACAGTGCTTCGGAAGGGACAGATAGTGCAGGGAGAGAAATTTGCAGTTTTTACTACCAAAGCTTTTCTGTAATCTCTTTTATTGAAATTAAACAGCATACAGATAAGTTATATGCTCAGTCAAAGAGATGTAAACTGTAAAATTGTCACATTTCAAAGAAACAGTAAATCAAAGTTCAAATGCTTTAACATAAACTCCAGCTCTCTAATGAACAGCTTAGGAATGGGGTTCATATCAACCAGATTAATCATGTATGAATATAGGCAGTTTTCATATTAACACATTTCAGGTAATTGGTCGATTAGATAGTACAATCATGGAATCACTCTATCCACAAAACATTAGTGTAAATGAAGTTACTCATTGAAACGCAACAATAGAACAATAGGGAATAACTAAAAAAAAAGAAAAAGAAAAAGGAAGGAGAAGGAGGGGAGAGGAAAGAGGGGGAAACAAGGGGGGTATAGGGTAACCCATAAGACCAAGAGCAGGTAACCACTTACTAAACGTTTGCCTGGAATGGCTACATCAGATAACTAAGATAGCAGGTATAACTCATACTTAGACACATACGAGAGAGAAATTATTGCTTACGTAGTGGCATCAGTACTTCCATCTACACCTGTACTAGGAAGGTCATGGTGATTTTTAGCAAATTGTAACCATGGATCCCATGTCTTCAGAAAAGTGGATCTGGAATTCGTCACCCAGCCCGCCAATTCCTCCATTCTGCATAAGTGGTGCATTTTATCAATCCACATAGAAATAGTTGGAGGGTCTACATTTCTCCATTTAAGTGGTATAAGAAGTTTAGCTGCCGTGATCATATGAGTAATCACGTTAGATTTAGAGGGCCTAAAACTGATATCAGGCTTCCACATAAGTATTAGGGGGCTGTAAGGGTAAGTTTGGTTGAACAGATTTTATTAATCGATGTCTCCACATCCTCCCAAAATTGGGAAATCTTAGGACAAGACCACCATATATGGGTCATAGTACCACCGTCAGAGTCACACCTCCAACAATTATCTGAGGGCAACAAATGCATACGGGACAGCTTATCGGGTGTATGGTACCATCTAGTTAATGTCTTATAAGAGTTCTCCTGAGTTCTCACACAACGCGAGAATCCATGAGAATGTGACAGAATGAATCTACATTCTTCATTGCTCAACGTTATGTTGAGTTCTTTCTCCCATTCTGATATATACAGTGGTTTCTGAGAGGTATCTCCAGGGGACAGTTGCTTGTAAATTATAGATAGGCATTTGGGGGGTATAGAAGGCAGGATTGTAAAGTTTTCCAGCCACGTGGGGTCTTGTGGAGGTGTCGATTTAGAAGAGAGAAGTTTGAATTTACGGCAGGTTTGTTCAAAGTCCCATTTCTGTAATGGGTCGCCTCCTTTCCAGGTTTTCCCCGTCAATGAGGTAAAGAAATCGTCTGAGGAGGCTATGTCCATCAGGTGACGTACACGTAACGATGAAACCGATTTCCATATAGGTGATAACGGCATCGGTTTACCTGACAATAATTGGGGGAGAATGTGTAATGGGGTTGCGGGGGACAAAATCTTTTACTTAAAGATAATGCAGGTGATTTAGCGCAGGTAGCAAGTGTGCCTTTGAGAAGGTTGTTGTGGATATCGGTTTTGTTTAATGGTTGACTAGAGTCCCATAGTAGGAACTCTTTATCACTTCCCAAAATAGCTCTTTCCATATCTGTGTGCATGGAGTTGACGGCTGGATGGGTTAGGGTCAACCATTTCTCAAGGTGAACGGCTTGTAGGTAAACTGTTATATCAGGTAGGGAGATTCCCCCGCACGTTCTCCTCTTAGCTAAAACCGAGAAAGGTATCCTAGCACGCTTATTTGCCCAAAGGTATCTGCTGAACATTTTCCTTAAAGAGGTGAGGTATGTGGTAGGTAAGGCAAGTGGAAGTGATCTGATCAAGTATAAGAATTGGGGCAATACATAGGTATTTAAGACCGCTTTCCTCCCTAACCAAGATATCAAGGGTGAGACAGGTCTAGAAAGGAAGGCTTTAATTTTATTAAATAGTGGGATATAATTCAGTTTGAAAAGTAACTTAGGATTAGCCGGGATCATCGTTCCAAGGTACTTAATAGCAGTGGGGGGCCATTTAAATTTAGAGAGATTTTTTAGTCTAGTTAATTGGGGGTAGGAATAGACACTGCTAAAGCTTCTGACTTTTCAAAATTTATTTTAAAGTTGGACACATAGCCAAATTCTTGGAATATGTCCATAATCACAGGAATGGCTTGAAGGGGTTGGACAATATCAAAAGCAGATCGTCTGCAAACGCAGCCATTTTGTGGGTGTATCTCCCTATTGTAAGGCCTAGAATCTCTGGGGTTTGTCTGAATTTCAATAGTAGTGTCTCCATAGTCAGGACAAATAGAGTAGGGGAGAGAGGGCAGCCTTGTCTAGTACCGTTTGTAATGTAAAAGGGTTCAGACAAAAAGCCGTTGACCATTAACCTAGCTGAGGGGGAAGAATACATCTTGAAGATTGCATCTATAAAACATCTTGGGAAACCAAAATACTCCAGAGTTTTTTCCATAAAAATCCAGTTTACTCTATCAAACGCCTTCTTGGCGTCGGTTCCAAGAAGCACTAGTGGCGTTTTCCTCTGGAAGGCGTGTGACACAGCATGTAAAACCCTACTGACGTTGTGCCTGCCCTCTCTCCCCTTGATAAAGCCCACTTGTTCCTCCCCAACAAGGTCAGGTAGCAATTCCATCATTCTGTGGCTTAGTAGTTTAGCCCACAACTTTAGATCATTGTTGAGGAGGGAAATCGGCCTATAATTTCCACAATTTTCAGGGTCTTTCCCTTCCTTATGTATAATGGTAACATGTGCCGCCTGAGATTGTGGGGGAAGTGTTTCACCCTCTAGGAGAGAATTGCACATTTTAACAAAATAAGGGGATAGAATCTCTGAGAATTTCTTATAATAAATTATTGGGAACCCGTCTGGGCCTGGACTTTTACCTGAGGGTATTGTGGCTAAAATTTTATTCACTTCCTCCAGCGTGAAAGGTTGGACAAGTTGTCCCTTCTGTTCTTCTGTTACTTGTGGGATACGAATAGATCGAAGAAATGAGTCAATTTTAGAGAGCAATGTTGCGTGGTCATGGGGAGCTTCTAAGCCATTTTGTAAGTTATAGAGGGAGGTGTAAAATTCGCCAAACTCTTTAGCAATGGAGGGAGTTGTGGTTAGTTTATGACCCTGTTTAGATTTAATGGAGTTAATAAAGGCTTTTTCCCTTTGTGAGCGTAAGAGGTTGGTTAACACTTTCGAACCTTTATTTCCATGTAAGTAATATTTAAACCTTAACGATTGTAACGTTTTAGCCGACTTGACATTTAAGAGGTCTTTTAATTGGAGGCGTAAGGCTTTAAGGGATTCCAAGTTATCTGACGATAGTGACTTTTTGTGAATCTTCTCTGGGGTGGTAATTTGGAGGAGAATAGAGTCTATTTGTTTATTCCTTAATTTTTTAATTCTGGTACCTAGAGCAATAAAATCACCCCTTAGAACCACTTTGTGGGCCTCCCAAAGAATAGGTGAGGAAATATGAGGGTTATCATTATGATTGAAATAATCTTTGATCTTTGTTTCAATTTCTTTGACATTGGCTGATCCTCAATCAATGTGGTGTTCAGACGCCAGGTCCAAGACCTGTGTGGGGATCACCTATGGAGACCACAAGTATAACTGGGGAATGATCAGCAATAGTCATCGGGCCTATTGAAGTTGACTTTACTAGGGGCAAATAATTGTATGAGAGAAAATGTAATCGATTCTCTGGTAAGAACCGTAGGCTGGGGAGTAGTGGGTGTAATCTTTAACATCGGGATTAAAGTCTCTCCACACATCCGTTATGCGGAGCTCTGACAATGCAGCCCTCAATTTGCGTATCTGCTTGTGAGGGACAAGTGCTCTGGGTCCAGTGGAGTCGATGGTGTGTTCCATGGACAAGTTAAAGTCGCCCCCACAAATTAAGACTCCTTCAGTAAATGATTTTAGTACATTCAAAGTAGCCAACAGCCACTGAACTTGGCGAACGTTAGGGGCATAAATGTTAGCGATCGTTACCATAGTATTGAAAACAGTCCCCTTAAGGAATAGATATCTACCCTCTGTGTCCACTAATTGGGATTTTAGTGTGAATGGTACATTTTTCCCTATTCCCACAGAGACTCCTCTCGCAGAAGAAGAGTAGGTGGAGTGGTACCACATGGGGAACAATTTGCTGCGCATATTTGGTGTGTGATTATGTCTAAAATGCGTTTCCTGGAGTAAAACGATGTCAGCTTTTTCCTTACGCAAGAGGTAGTACAGCTGACTGCGTTTTTGTGGGGTATTGATACCATTTACATTTATCGAGAACCAGGTGAGGTCAGTCATCTCTCCATAATAGTAGTAATCTAAACCTTATATTGCCAGGTATTGAATGAAAGTAATCTCCTGGGGTTATGGGAGGGTAGTGAACATATATACATAGAAACATATACGACCTTGATAGGATCAATAACTCTGTCAGAAATCGACTAGAACAAACTGATCGTATGATGATCAGTGGTGGGGAAGAAATACCAGAGGATCTAACATATTCATCCTCCAGTCACTCGGTTTCTACAAGCTATTAATGCACATAATAGAACATGATAGAGGTGCAGGGACAAATCTCTAGCAGGCGCAAAGCCGGCAGCAGGAAGGCAACCCCGACCCCCACACTGGACGGGCCATAAGGCAGCCTCCCCACCAGCTCCACATCTGGAGAGAAGTACATAAGGTACAATTAAACTAACAAAATGTAGATAAACAGAGACATGGTGGCAGTAGGTAAAGCCTCAGTATTAACGGAACAGAGGCAGTGGGTTAATAAAGTTCAAGATACTTTCCTGCTCATCATGTGTACAGCGTGCTCTCAGTTTTTGGGAGGCGATTTCCTTTGAAGATTTATGTCCTGCTGCACTTTGCCATTCTGAAGGTGTTCGAACGCCATGGCAGTTCTTTCTATAGAAGCAGAAGGGAGCCATGAGGGTATATCGATCGGGGGTACATCAAGGGCCTCCTAGATTTTAGACATGTCGTCCGGATGTTTAACAGTGAGCTGTCTCCCTTGATATTGGCGCTAAGCCGAAAGGGAAGAGCCATCTCCAGGGGATCCTTTCTCTCTCAGGACCTCGGTTAACGGTTTCAGCGCTCTACGCTTTGCTAATGTGCTGGGCGAAAGATCCTGGAATAGGAGTATTTTGTGAGAGTCAATCATAACATCTTCTCTGTCTCTCGCAGCTTTAAGCACCGCAGCAGTGTCCAAGTAGTTGAGTAGAGCACATATTATATCTCTTGGGGATCGCTTGCTTGAGGCTTCGGCTTAAGAGCCCTGTGAGCTCTTTCTATAATAATCGTATTCGCCCGCTCTGCCCCCAGTAATTGTGAAAAAGCTGTCTTACTGTTTCCAACAGATCCTCCGCCATGACAGTTTCTGGAATACCACGGAGCCGCACGTTCTTTCTCCTGGCCCGGTTCTCCTGGTCCTCTAGGTAAAGGTAGGCATGATCAACTTGTTTGCTGAGCGTGTGGATCTGGGTCTGGAGACCTCTGCCATGCTGTATAATGGAGGTTTGCGATTCCTCCAGAGTTTCAACTCTGTTACCTAGTTGTTGCATATCTCTTTTAATATCCGAGAGCTCCTTCCAGTATTGGAGTTAGGAGTGACTGTTTTAAAAAGCTCTGTGATCGGGAGAGTATCTGCTTCTCCCTGTGCATCGGACATGGCACAGGAGCTGGCATCATCAGAGTCTTCTTCTTGTGTTTCAGCGCGGGAAGCTGCGGGCGCCATTTTCTCCCTTCTCGGTGGGGTTGTCGTGCCCTTGTTCAGGAATTTACTCATGTTTCCCTGCAACTTCTTAGTTCTGGGGTGAACTCCAGCTCTCTGCTTCTCTCCCTGTTCTGTTTCCCCATTATAGACAGGAAATGTGCGCTTATTAAGCAACAAACCGAGTGAGTTGGTGAGGAGCACTAGTCTCTTGCGTCCCTACACCATGCTAGGCAAACTCCGCCCTACCAAAAGCTTTTCAAAGACCCCAAAGTCCTTTTAAGGACTACTGTGTGTGTCTGAAAGCAGCAAGATATTTTTCTTTTATACCTATTAGCGACATATACTGTAGATCATCCGTCTGGGTGCTGGGCCAGAAATAACTGAAAGTGGCCTTCTCCGGTGGTGGTGATATGACGCATGATTCCTTGCTGTGGGACCTCTCTCCTCTGTCTGGGTGCGGGCATAAATAACTGAAAGTGGCCTTCTCCGGTGGTGGGTGATATGACGCATGATTCCTTGCTGTGGGACCTCTTCCTCTGTCTGGGTGCTGGGGCCGAAATAACTGAAAGTGGCCTTCTCCGGTGGTGGGTGATATGACGCATGATTCCTTGCTGTGGGACCTCTCTCCTCTGTCTGGGTGGTGAGGCATAAATAACTGAAAGTGGCCTTCTCCAGTGGTGGGTGATATGACGCATGATTCCTTGCTGTGGACCTCTCCTCTGTCTGGGTGCTAGGGCCGAAATAACTGAAAGTGGCCTTCTCCAGTGGTGGGTGATATGACGCATGATTCCTTGCTGTGGGACCTCTCTCCTCTGTCTGGGTGCTGGGCCGAAATAACTGAAAGTGGCCTTCTCCAGTGGTGGGTGATATGACGATGATTCCTTGCTGTGGGACCTCTCTCCTCTGTCTGGGTGCTGGGGCATAAATAACTGAAAGTGGCCTTCTCCAGTGGTGGGTGATATGACGCATGATTCCTTGCTGTGGGACCTCTCTCCTCTGTCTGGGTGCTGGGCCGAAATAACTGAAAGTGGCCTTCTCCAGTGGTGGGTGATATGACGATGATTCCTTGCTGTGGGACCTCTCCTCTGTCTGGGTGCTGGGCCGAAATAACTGAAAGTGGCCTTCTCCAGTGGTGGGTGATATGACGCATGATTCCTTGCTGTGGGACCTGTATCCTCTGTCTGGGTGCTGGGGCATAAGCAACTGAAAGTGGCCTTCTCCAGTGGTGGGTGATATGACGCATGATTCACTGCTGTGGAGACCACTCTCGTCTGTCTGCGGCACTGAGACAACTGAGAGTGGCCTCTCCAGTGGGAATGATATGACGCATGATTCCTTACTGTGAGACCGCCTCTCTCAGTCGTGCTGGCCCAAATAACTGAGAGTGGCCTCTCCAGTGGTGGGTGACATGACGATGATTCCTTGCTAGGGACCTCTCACTCTGTCTGGGTGCTGAGGCCGAATAACTGAGAGTGGCCTTCTCCGGTGGTGGGTGATATGACGCATGATTCCTTGCTGTGGACCTCTCTCCTGTCTGGGTGCTGGGGCCGAAATAACTGAAAGTGGCCTTCTCCGGTGGTGGGTGATATGACACTTGATTCCTTGCTGTGGGACCTCTCTCCTCTGTTTGGGTGCTGGGGCATAAATAGCTGAAAGTGGCCTTCTCCGGTGGTGGGTGAAATGACGCATGATTCCTTGCTGTGGGACCGCTCTCCTCTGTCTGGGTGTTAGGTCCGAAATAACTAAAAGTGGCCTTCTCCAGTGGTGGGTGATATGACGCATGATTCCTTGCTGTGGGACCTCTCTCTCTGTCTGGGTGCTGGGTCCGAAATAACTGAAAGTGGCCTTCTCCATTGGTGGGTGATATGATTCATGATTCCTTGCTGTGGGACCTGTATCCTCGGTCTGGGTGCTAGGCCGAAATAACAGAAAGTTGCCTTCTCCGGTGGTGGGTGATATGACACATGATTCCTTGCTGTGGGACCTCTCTCCTCTGTTTGGGTGCTGGGGCCGAAATAACTGAAAGTGGCCTTCTCCAGTGGTGGGTGATATGACGCATGATTCCTTGCTGTGGGACCTGTATCCTCGGTCTGGGTGCTGGGCCTAAATAACTGAAAGTGGCCTTCTCCAGTGGTGGGGTGATATGACGCATGATTCCTTGCTGTGGGACCCTCTCCTCTGTCTGGGTGCTGGGCCGAAATAACTGAAAGTGGCCTTCTCCAGTGGTGGGTGATATGACGCATGATTCCTTGCTGTGGACCTCTCTCTCTGTCTGGGTGCTAAGTCAAATAACTGAAAGTGGCCTTCTCCAGTGGTGGGTGATATGACGCATGATTCCTTGCTGTGGGACCTGTCTCCTCGGTCTGGGTGCTGGGCCGAAATAACTGAAAGTGGCCTTCTCCGGTGGTGGGTGATATGACGCATGATTCCTTGCTGTGGGACCTCTCTCCTCTGTTTGGGTGCTGGAGTCGAAATAACTGAAAGTGGCCTTCTCCAGTGGTGGGTGATATGACGCATGATTCCGTGCTGTGGAACCTGTATCCTCGGTCTGGGTGCTGGGCCGAATAACTGAAAGTGGCCTTCTCCAGTGGTGGGTGATATGACACATGATTCCTTGCTGTGGGACCTCTCCTCTGTCTGGGTGCTAGGGCCGAAATAACTGAAAGTGGCCTTCTCCAGTGGTGGGTGATATGACACATGATTCCTTGCTGTGGGACCTCTCCTCTGTCTGGGTGCTGGGGCCGAAATAACTGAAAGTGGCCTTCTCCAGTGGTGGGTGATATGACACATGATTCCCTTGCTGTGGGACCTCTCTCCTCTGTCTGGGTGCTGGGGCCGAAATAACTGAAAGTGGCCTTCTCCAGTGGTGGGTGATATGACGCATGATTCCTGCTGTGGGACCTGTATCCTCGGTCTGGGTGCTGGGCCGAAATAACTGAAAGTGGCCTTCTCCAGTGGTGGGTGATATGACGCATGATTCCTTGCTGTGGGACTCTCTCCTCTGTCTGGGTGGTGGGGCATAAATAGCTGAAAGTGGCCTTCTCCGGTGGTGGGTGAAATGACGCATGATTCCTTGCTGTGGGACCGCTCTCCTCTGTCTGGAGTGCTGGGTCCGAAATAAATAAAAGTGGCCTTCTCCAGTGGTGGGTAATATGACGCATGATTCCTTGCTGTGGGACCTCTCTCCTCTGTCTGGGTGCTGGGTCCGAAATAACTGAAAGTGGCCTTCTCCATTGGTGGGTGATATGATTCATGATTCCTTGCTGTGGACCTGTATCCTCAGTCTGGGTAGCTAGGCCGAAATAACAGAAAGTGGCCTTCTCCGGTGGTGGGTGATATGACACATGATTCCTTGCTGTGGGACCTCTCTCCTCTGTTTGGGTGCTGGGCCGAGAAATAACTGAAAGTGGCCTTCTCCAGTGGTGGGTGATATGACGCATGATTCCTTGCTGTGGGACCTGTATCCTCGGTCTGAGTGCTGGGGCCGAAATAACTGAAAGTGGCCTTCTCCAGTGGTGGTGATATGACACATAATTCCTTGCTGTGGGACCCTCTCCTCTGTTTGGGTGCTGGGGCGAAATAACTGAAAGTGGCCTTCTCCAGTGGTGGGTGATATGACGCATGATTCCGTGCTGTGGGACCTGTGTCCTCGGTCTGGGTGCTGGGCCGAAATAACTGAAAGTGGCCTTCTCCAGTGGTGGGTGATATGACACATGATTCCTTGCTGTGGGACCTCTCTCCTCTGTCTGGGTGCTGGGCCGAAATAACTGAAAGTGGCCTTCTCCAGTGGTGGGTGATATGACACATGATTCCTTGCTGTGGGACCTCTCCTCTGTCTGGGTGCTGGGGCCGAAATAACTGAAAGTGCCCTTCTCCAGTGGTGGTTGATATGACACATGATTCCTTGCTGTGGGACCTCTCTCCTCTGTCTGGGTGCTGGGGCCGAAATAACTGAAAGTGGCCTTCTCCAGTAGTGGGTGATATGGACGCATGATTCCTTGCTGTGGGACCTGTATCCTCGGTCTGGGTGCTGTGCCGAAATAACTGAAAGTGGCCTTCTCCAGTGGTGGGTGATATGACGCATGATTCCTTGCTGTGGGACCTCTCTCCTCTGTCTGGGTGGTGGGGCATAAATAGCTGAAAGTGGCCTTCTCCGGTGGTGGGTCAAATGACGCATGATTCCTTGCTGTGGGACCGCTCTCCTCTGTCTGGGTGCTGGGTCCGAAATAACTAAAAGTGGCCTTCTCCAGTGGTGGGTTTTATGATGCATGATTCCTTGCTGTGGGACCTCTCTCCTCTGTCTGGGTGCTGGGTCCGAAATAACTGAAAGTGGCCTTCTCCATTGGTGTGTGATATGATTCATGATTCCTTGCTGTGGGACCTGTATCCTCGGTCTGGGTGCTGGGCCGAAATAACAGATAGTGGCCTTCTCCGGTGGTGGGTGATATGACACATGATTCCTTGCTGTGGGACCTCTCTCCTCTGTTTGGGTGCTGGGGCCGAAATAACTGAAAGTGGCCTTCTCCAGTGGTGGGTGATATGACGCATGATTCCTTGCTGTGGGACCTGTATCCTCGGTCTGGGTGCTGGGCCGAAATAACTGAAAGTGGCCTTCTCCAGTGGTGGGTGATATGACACATGATTCCTTGCTGTGGGACCTGTATCCTCGGTCTGGGTGCTGGGCCGAAATAACTGAAAGTGGCCTTCTCCAGTGGTGGGTGATATGACACATGATTCCTTGCTGTGGGACCTCTCTCCTCTGTCTGGGTGCTGGGGCCGAAATAGCTGAAAGTGGCCTTCTCCAGTAGTGGGTGATATGACGCATGATTCCTTGCTGTGGGACCTGTATCCTCGGTCTGGGTGCTGGGCCAGAAATAACTGAAAGTGGCCTTCTCCAGTGGTGGGTGATATGACGCATGATTCCTTGCTGTGGGACCTCTCTCCTCTGTCTGGGTGGTGGGGCATAAATAGCTGAAAGTGGCCTTCTCCGGTGGTGGGTGAAATGACGCATGATTCCTTGCTGTGGGACCGCTCTCCTCTGTCTGGGTGCTGGGTCCAAAATAACTAAAAGTGGCCTTCTCCAGTGGTGGGTGATATGACGATGATTCCTTGCTGTGGACCTCTCTCCTCTGTCTGGGTGCTGGGTCCGAAATAACTGAAAGTGGCCTTCTCCATTGGTGGGTGATATGATTCATGATTCCTTGCTGTGGGACCTGTATCCTCGGTCTGGGTGCTCGGCCGAAATAACTGAAAGTGGCCTTCTCCAGTGGTGGGTGAAATGACACATGATTACTTGCTGTGGGACCGCTCTCATCTGTCTGGGTGCTGGTTCCGAAATAACTGAAAGTGGCCTTCTCAAGTGGTGGGTGATTTGACGCAAGATTCCTTGCTGTGGGACCTCTCCTCTGTCTTGGTGCTGGGTCCGAAATAACTGAAAGTGGCCTTCTCCAGTGGTGGGTGATATGACGCATGATTCCTTGCTGTTGGACCTGTATCCTCGGTCTGGGTGCTGGGCCGAAATAACTGAAAATGGCCTTCTCCAGTGGTGGGTGATATGACACATGATTCCTTGCTGTGGGACCGCTCTCCTCTGTTTGGGTGCTGGGTCCGAAATTAACTGAAAGTGGCCTTCTCCAGTGTTCGGTGATATGACGCATGATTCCTTGCAGTGGGACCTCTCTTCAATTGATATTGGTTAAATTTTATTTATTTTATTTTTATTTTAATTAATTTCCATATCCACATTTGTTTGCAGGGATTTACCTACATTTTGCTGCCTTTGGCAGCCGTCTAGCCCGTTCCTGGACTATTTTACAGCCTTTTTAGTGCCTAAAGTTCGGGTCCCCATTGACTTCAATGGGGTTCTGTTTCAGGATAAAGTTCGGGTCGAGCTCGGATCCCGAACCCGAACATTTTCGGGAAGTTCGGCCGAACTTCCCGAACCCGAACTTCCAGGTGTTCGCTCATCTCTAATAAAGATGTAAATAAAATGTGTGAAAAAGTCACCACTGAGGAGAATCCATCTTCTTTTGGCATCGCAAACCAACGGTGTGAAGTGGATAGTTTTCACAATAAGTCTCAGTTAATTTCAAAATGATGTTTGCGCTGCCTGATACTTTTAAGCTTCAGAGTGAAAGCAAGGATAATGACACTTCGTATTTATGCAGCCACAACGCAGATCCCCAACAGAAGGCAATCTCAACTCCGCAGCAGAAGGTATTTTTCAGCCAGGTCTATTACCTCTGTGGATTACAAGGTTTTGCAGCACATAGTGAAATTCCACCAATTTTTATGTCTTCAAAAATGTTTTAATATACTCACAAAAGTAGTTTAAAACAGGCATTTAATCAATAGTCTCTGCACCACCTCCGACCTGGGTTTTGCCTGGATAGCTTTCAGGGGTGAATGTCCCACCCTTTCCTGGGCGTGCCTTTATACGGGTGAGAGAGCTTTTTCTGCCCTGTATAAAGGAACGCCCAGGAAAGGGTGGGACATTTGCCCCTGACGAAGCTATCCAGGAAACCTTGTAATCCAGGGTCATTATCCTTGCTTTCACTCTGAAGCTTAAAAGTATCAGGCAGTGCAACCATTATTTTGAAATTAACTGAGCAGTTTCTGTGTAAGTGTGTATACAGAGATGGCTGTCAGTCACTGATAGTTTATCAATCTGCTCAGCTGCTCCTGTTCTATAACATGCTGTTCACCTATTGCATTACATTTTTTTAAACTGCTACTTTCTAATCAAACACAACAATAGCTGATCTCAAGGAGACCAGCCACAAAAACACTGCAGAGCCTCAACTAAGAGTCCCAACACAGCAATCCGAAGTGCAAAGCTCTCTAGGTAACAGGAATATGCAAAATAAATGGGAGCCCCAGTTATGGGTCTACAACACAATGAAAGCCAGATATCCCTCAAGGAAGGAAGACCGAGCAAGGGTGTCTCCATTACAGAGATCACCAAATCCACCATATTAAGTGGCCCCTATGTCAAGATCCCGCTTTACAAGCTTTAAGGACGGGGAAAACCTAAGCCAGTTATCCATCCACAGACAGCTGTTTCGGGTGTTTGAGTAGTCTCCGAGGCATTTCTCCCGGTTAGCCAGAATCCTACTCCGCACTGATGAGGGGCAACACCCTCGAAACAGCTGTCTGTGGATGGATACCTAGCTTAGGTTTTCCCCGTCACATCCTTGAAGCTTGTAAAAAGCGGGATCTTGACATAGGGCCCCTTAATATGGTGGATTTGGTGATCTCTATAATGGAGACACCCTTTGCTCAGTTTTCCTTCCTTGAGGGATATCTGGCTTTCATTGTGTTGTAGACCCACAACTGGGGCTCCACATTTATTTTGCATATTTCTGTTCACACCATATCATTATAAAGTAAATTTTATTATGCATACACATAGTAACAATACATAATATAAATAAGATGTCACAGCACCTGCCTGCTGTGATCCCGGACCCCAATTACTTGATGTAAGCATTACATATATCTTACTTATGCCCAGGCGTTGTGTTGTATTAGGTCCTGTGACATCCTATTTATATTAGTGTACACTATGGACGTATTAAACAACGGTTAAGCTGGGTTTCTTTGAATTGTATCTTATCATCAGTGGGTATTTATGTCCGGGCACATGCTGGCTTATGTGTTTATCTTCTTGTTACCGTTTACTATTTTGTGATCTTATATTGTATTGTTACTATGTGTATGCATAATAAAAATTTACTTTTATAATGATATAGTGTGGAGTAGTTGTACTTGATAGGTGTTCTTGGTTAAACCACACCAATTTTTGATATTGTTGTTAAGAGTTGATTCTAATATTCCTGTTTCCCAGGGAGCTTTGCACTTCGGATTGCTGTGTTGGGACTCTTAGGTGATGCTCTGCGTTTTTTTTTGTGGCTGGTCTCCCTAAGATCAGCTATTGTTGTGTTTGAGTAGTCTCCGAGGCATTTCTCCCAGTTAACCAGAATCCTACTCCGCACTGATGATGGGCAACACCCTGAAACAGTTGTCTGTGGATGGATAACTGGCTTAGGTTTTCCCCTTCACATCCTTAAAGCTTGTAAAAAAGTGGGATCTTGACATAGGGGCCACTTAATATGGTGGATTTGGTGATCTCTGTAATGGAGACACCCTTTGCTCAGATTTTCCTTCCTTTGAGGGATATCTGGCTTTCATTATGTTGTAGACCCATAACTGGGGCTCCTCATTTATTTTGCATATTCCTGTTTCCCAGGGAGCTTTGCACTTTGGATTGCTGTGTTGGGACTCTTAGATGAGGCTCTGCGGTGTTTTTGAGGCTGGTCTCCTGAGATCAGCTGTTGCTGTGTTTGAGTAGTCTCTGAGGCATTTCTCCCAGTTAGCCAGAATCCTACTCCGCACTGATGAGGGGCAACACCTCGAAACAGCTGTCTGTGGATGGATAACTGGCTTAGGTTTTCCCGTCACATCCTTAAAGCTTGTAAAAAGCAGGATCTTGATATTGGGGCCACTTAATATGGTGGATTTGGTGATCTCTGTAATGGAGACACCCCTTTGCTCAGTTTTCCTTCCTTTGAGGGATATCTGGCTTTCATTGTGTTGTAGACCCATAACTGGGGCTCCCCATTTATTTTACTTTCTAATCAGTCTGAGTGATTGATAGTCTGCAAGTGTACTAATTCATCTAAAAAGTTGTCAATCAAAGGAAGAGGCAGAGGATGCACGGCTTACTAATTTCTTTGAGTTCTAGCTGCATTTAAAGTTTTTTTTTTTTTTCGGGGGAAGGGGTTGCAGATGATCTATCCTTAGGATCAAATTCAGGAGCCGTAGCAACTAAAACTAACAAAGTGTAGGGAGCTAGAAGAAGACTACTTGTCCACTTTGAAACTGCCATGCTGGGTTACTGCATCTCAGTTTGAATTTACTTGAATTCTTTGTTCTCACAGATTCCTCTGACTCTCACAGATCTGACATTGGTGATCGATCCTAAGAATAGGTCATCAATATTTACAGTATATTGCATTAAACCTCTTTAAACAACTTTTTACATGAAAATACTGAATCATACAAAATAATATATACTTAAGCTCAGAATCACCCTCCATTCTATGTTGAAGAATTTTGAGTACAATGAAATGGCTTGTGAAATGATATACTGATATCACCAACATCAGCTGGTTGCTTCACATTGGAGTTTGCATACTAGCAAGTATAACATGACAATTATATTTCACTCGGTTATCACATAACTAATGTAAAACATGAACATCAGACATTATATAGTATATTGCAATCTCTTTCTAACAAACCCAGAACCAGCCCTGTACCTCACATGGATCCAGAGATCTCCCCATTCATTGCTCTGCTAGATTTTTTATCAAGATGAAAGCTCAAGCGGAGTGTTTTTTTCTGCTGCAGCTAAGGGGAATGTCTCAGCTCTCCCTATCACAGCTCAGGAGGCAGTTGAAGGATGAAACTGAGCATGTGCGGCCTTCTCAGTGGGCAGGTCAAAGAAATAAGAAAAACAAAAACAAAGAGCAGATGGCGCCATACAGATACATTTTATTGAATAACTCAGAGGCTATACTAAATTTGTAATTACATACAATTACAGAACAATTCAGATCTAGGTGCTGGTTTGAAAACTGTAGAATATTCATCACGGGACAACCCCTTTAATAATGTACATAAATTCCTCCTGTAATGCTCACTTCCATGTGCTCAGCCTAACAATAAGTCATTTATAGATGCATTTCACTCAGGTCCCTTATTCAATAATATCATCATGGAAACTAGCCACATCAAATTATCATTTGATGTTCATGACTTTTATTGCTTTAACAAGTAGTCAGTTTATAAATTGCTAATCATTACTCTATGGGAAATAGAAAGAAAAATATAGGTGTTTCCACTTACCACAATCACTGCAACTTTTACATATGACAATGATAAATTAGATTTTATAAAAAAAAGATTTATGACATTTGTTTGGATGAAAAAGTCCATTTATATGTCAAAGATATTTAGAACTCATTGTATTTTTAATATGAGATAGTTGCTTCAAAATGTTGCTTGCAGATTTCTTAAGGGCTATTACAGCAGAGAGGTGTAATAAATTTTACTACTACCACTGGCCTGGAGTGGTGGGAAATGCATGAAACGTCAGCAAAGAAAAAGTATTGCTTTAGTATAGAGGGACTAGGTTGGTTCTTTGTATCTCCTGGATTGTGTCAGTGCATTCACTAATGCCTAACACAACTACAGCATGTGGTGACTGGATACAAATGATATGAACTAAAAATATGTAAGCTTTACATAAAGTTTCTGTTACTATGTCCTGACTTTCTCTAAAAAGTAGGCAAAGATGGAAAAATGTTTCACCCTACAAAAATGGACATTGGCACTGTGGACGTTAGCTCGAGGACAATCCGTGTGCCTGTAATAACAATCAGATTGGCAATCATTAGTTCCGTAGAAACACTTAAAGCTAAGGGTGCTTTTACATGCCAGATAACTTGACTGTAACAAGCTATGATGAGTGATGAGCTAATCAAAATTCGATTTGGGTTTGGCTGAATCGATTCAGGCCCGAGTCAATTCTAACTGAATCAAAAGTGTTCTAATTGGCACAAAATTTTTTAAATGACACTTTGAGATCTCCTATTGCTCATATTTTTTCTCTCTAGTCTCTCCCTTTTTCAAAAATGTGAAATTCATTTTCTCCCTCTCTCCAAAATTCCCAAAATTGAATGACCAAAAATTTGGATTTGTACATCGGCATCGGTGAAAACCCCTTGTATGCTGCGGTCAAAGCTGACTGCAGCATGCAGAGGGTTTATGGAGGGCACAGGTGCTCTCCACTTCCCCATCAGATCCCAGCGCTGCAGTGGCGGGGACCCAATAGCAGAGAAGGCAAGCCTGATGCCTTCCATAGGCGTCGGGGCTTGCCTTCTATGGAACCCTCTGAGATCCAGGCCTTAGGCTGGGTTCACAGGCAGGCTGTCAGCATAAATGCTGATTAGCCAATGCATTACAATACAGGTTGTATTGTAATGCATTGCAGAGGGGTCAGACTCAAGAAGTTGAAGTCCCAGAGTGAGACAAAAAAGTTAAACAAAATAGTTTTTCATAATAAAAAATGAAGTTTCAAGTAAAAATAAAAATTCCCAAAATAAAGCACATACAATTGTAAAAAACAAAAACAAAAACAGACCTATTGGTATTGCCATGTCCATAACGACCGGCTCTATAAAAATATCACATGATCCACCCCTGACCCTCAACGCCCTGGAAAAATAAAAAAAATTGTGCTAAAACAATCATTTTTTTGACACATTACATCACAAAAAGTGCAACACCAAGCAATCAGAAAGGCGTATGCCCCCAAAATAGTACCAATCAAACCGTCACCTCATCCCACAAAATAAATAGTCTCTACATGAAACAATTGGGCAAAAATATAGAAGCCTTCAGAGCTATGGAGACACTAAAATGTGATTTTTTACATATTAGTATCGCCGCATCCGTAAGAACCTGCTGTATAAAAATATCACATGAACACAGTAAAAAATAAAAATAAAACAGTGTAAAAAGCCATTTTATTCAGCTTACATCACAAAAAGTGTAATACCAAGCGATCAAAAAGTCATATGCACCTCAAAATCAAACCATCATCTCGTCCTGCAAAAATGAGACACTACCTAAGACAATCACCAAAATAAATTTTAAAGAATGTGGAGACACTAAAACATGATTTTTTTGTTTCAAAAATGCTTTTAATGTGTAAAACTTAAATAAATTAAAAAGTATATATATTATGTATCGACGCATCCGTAACAACCTGCTGTATAAAATATCACATGAACTAACCCTTAGGTGAACACCTTAAAAAATAAAAATAAAACGGTGTAAAAGCAATTTTTGTCACCTTAAATCACAAAAGCGTAATACCAAGTGATCAAAAAGTGATATGCACCCTAAAATAGTACCAATCAAACTGTCATCTCATACTGAAAAAAATTAGCCCCTACATAAGACAGTCACCCAAAAAATAAAAATGTTTTGAATTCGTACACCTTCACACAGTGTGCAGTCTGACATTCAGCATAAACAGTTCCTGTCTTCCAAATAAGAGGACTGTTCTTTGTAGTCTAACTTGTTTATTGGTCAACAGGTTGTACTCTCTGCCTGATGCGTGTGAGTGAGAGATTATACAAGTGTGCGGTAAAACTACAAGAATACAAATAACATCTATAACATTTAGAATAACATGTACTGTAACATTTGCATAACACTGAAGCACATGGTAAAATGGCTGCCTAACCTTAGTAAGAACTCCCAGAGTAACAATTACAACTGACTGAACAGCTCTGCATAACATAATATCCCTGAAACAAAGGTAGATCTCTTACCAGATATGTTTTACAAGGATGGTGAAGTTTGAGAAGGAGATATGCAAAAGGACAGCTCTGCTAATGTGTCCTGGTGACTGGAGACTTCTCTTTCCCAGGATGCTTTGCACTCCCACAATGCTTTGCATCACCCACAATGTAGCAGTTTTGTTAGCAGGAAAATAAAGTGTAATACAACTTAACACCGCTAGATAGTTCTATAACCAAACTAATCACTACAGAAATACCAAAACTGAGGCATACGTGATCTGTATGGATTCTTAAACTCGGCTGGGCAGAATATTCCCTGTCTGGCATCAACAGACGCCACTACTAGATCCTTCATTCTTAGCAACCCATTTTGGTCAATGATGGGATCAAGCTTCATCAAAGCGCTATTCTTGGAGACTGTTTGACCTTTGTGGAGGTAGTCTATTTCCGTAGCATGATATTCATGTAGTATCATGCGAATTATTATGTTCTTGGACCTTTCCAGATTAGGAGCAGTAAAGGTGTGTTTGCAGTGATGCCAACCTTTGCAGAGCTTCTGGCTCATAGGTAATGTCAATTTGTAAGATTGAGCTATATAAACTACACAAGCTATAGCACAAACAAGCAACATCCAGGTGGAGAACCTGTTGAAACGATGGGATTTGAGTTGGTGTTCAAGTCACCATACATAGAAAAGATACTTCAGATCGGATTTCTTCATCGGCATCTGGGTCTACCAATTAAAACGTGTCGGCTCCAATGCTGCAAGACGTTGAACGGTACACGAATGCAGGACCCATAGACCATGTTGTGTCCTTAAGGTGGCTTGGTGTGATGGATCTAGTTGCGTAGTCTGCAGGATTATGCTGAGTAGGCACGTAGGACAAGTGGATCTCCTGATCCTAGCAGCCGATTGCATATAAAGGAGATGTGAATATCAATATTAAAAACATAAAAACAAAAATGCAATGGCACTCTGCAACAAGCACTCTGCCCTGCCACCATGCTGGATGTTGAATGAGGCATTAGTGTACATTTTGGCCAAAGCGCAATAAGCCACTCACCACGTCAAGGTCACCTTTTAAGATTGATATTCACATCTCCTTTATCTGCAATCGGCTGCTAAGGATCAGGAGATCCACTTGTCCTAGACAGTGGCACTACGTGCCTACTCAGCATAATCCTGCAGTTTGCATTTGTATTTCGCCATAGCAATGTGCACCTGCATATATGGTTGTGCTAACTCAACCCCCACATTTTTTTTCTTTGTAGTATATCAGGAAGAATTACTTTACTGAGAGAGTAGTGGACGCATGGAATAGCCTTCCTGCAGAAGTGGTAGCTGCAAATACAGTGAAGGAGTTTAAGCATGCATGGGATAGGCATATGGCCATCCTTCATATAAGATAGGCCTGGGGCTATTTATAGTATTCAGAATATTGGGCAGACTAGATGGGCCAAATGGTTCTTATCTGCCGACACATTCTATGTTTCTATGTTTCTATGTTTCTATATATTGGAGGCGTGGCGATCTCCATGCAGTCGTGCACACCTGACTAGTTAGTCTGCCCTGGAGGCTGGTTTTAAAGTCAGTATAAAACTGAGTCTGCTTTTATAGCACCTACCAGTAGTCATTTGGCTCCAGGAGAAGTATGCTCAGCATGCATGTTGGTACTTGCATCCCTGGATCTGATTGAAGCTGTTATGGCACCAGACGGGTTACAAGCAGAGTGTACCTGGCATGTATGCTGCACCTGTGCTCCCTGGATTTTGTGTGGCTGTCATGGCCCATAACAGGTAGGAACTAGTGTTAGGGACCACTCATGGAGGCGACCTTGACGTGGTGAGTGGCTTATTACGCTTGGCCAAAATGTAAACTAATGCCTCATTCAACATCCAGCATGGAGTGCTGGTTGCAGAGTGCCATTTCATCTTTTGTTTTTACGTTTGTATGTGTATTTCACCATAGCAATGTGCACCTGCATATGTGGTTGTGCTGACTGAATCCCCCATCTTTTTTTCTTTGTAGTATATATTGGAGGCATGGCGATCTCCATGCAGCCCTGCACACCTGACTAGTTAGTCTGCCCTGGAGGCTGGTTTTAAAGTCAGTATAAAACTGAGTCTGCTTTTATCGCACCTACCAGTAGCCATTTGGCTCCAGGAGAAGTATATAGTGGGTTCAGAATGCATGTTGGTACTCTGCATCCCTGGATCTGATTGAAGCTGTTATGGCACCAGACGGGGTTACAAGCAGAGTGTACCTGGCATGCATGCTGCACCTGCGCTCCCTAGATTTGCCCATAACAGGTAGGAATTAGTGTTAGGGACTAGAGTTGAGCGAACAACTGGATGTTTTAATGTGGATAGGAAAATGAATTAAAATAAAATAAATAAAAATCAAGCAATATCAATTGGAGAGAGGTCCCATAGCAGAGAATCAGACTTCAAGTCACCCACCAATGGAGAAGGCCACTTTCATTTATTTAGGCCCCAGCACCCAGACAGAGGACAGAGGTCACATAGCAGAGAATCAGGCGTCATGTCACCCACCAATGGAGAAGGCCACTTTTAGATAATTAGGCCCCTGGCACCTAGACGGAGGAGAGGTTCATTCAACTTTGGTTGCACTGCAATATAATGGTAAAATTAAAAAAGACGATTCAATAAAGAAGTGCCCTGGAGTACAAGAATATATGGTTGAGGGGGAGGCAGTTATAAATGTCTATTCTGCACAAGGGATGGACAGGTCCTGTGGGATCCATGCCTGGTTCATTTTTATGAACGCCAGCTTGTCCACGTTGGCTGTGGACAGGCAGCTGCGTTTGTCAGTAATGACGCCACCTGCCGTGCTGAATACACGTTCAGACAAAACGCTGGCCACCGGGCAGGCCAGCACCTCCAAGGCATAAAATGCTAGCTCTGGCCACGTGGACAATTTGGAGACCCAGAAGTTGAATGGGGCCGAACCATCAGTCAGTACGTGGAGGGGTGTGCACACGCACTGTTCCAACCATGTTAGTGAAATGCTGCCTCCTGCTAACATGTTCCGTATCAGGTGGTGGTGCAGTTAGCTGTGGCATGGTGACAAAACTTTTCCACATTTCTGCCATGCTAACCCTGCCCTCAGAGGAGCTGGCCGTGACACAGCTGTGTTGGCGACCTCTTGCTCCTCCTCTGCCTTCGCCTTGGCTTCCACCTGTTCCCTGTGACATTTGGGAATGCTCTCAGGAGCGCGTCTACCAGCGTGCGCTTGTACTCGCACATCTTCCTATCACGCTCCAGTGCAGGAAGTAAGGTGGGCACATTGTCTTTGTACCAGGGATCCAGCAGGGTGGCAACCCAGTAGTCTGCACACGTTAAAATGTGGGCAACTCTGCTGTCGCTGCGCAGGCACTGCAGCATGTAGTTGCTCATGTGTGCCAGGCTGCCCAGAGGTAAGGACAAGCTGTCCTCTGTGGGAGGCGTATCATCATCGTCCTCCGTATACCCCTCAGCCACGCACCAGTGATGGGCCTGAGCTGTGTTGGGTGCCACCCCGCTGTGAACCTGCTTCATCCTCATCCTCCCCACCTCCTCCTCATCCTCCTCGTCCTCCAGTAGTGGGCCCTGGCTGGCCACATTTGTACCTGGCCTCTGCTGTTGCAAAAACCTCCCTCTGAGGCACTTCTAACAGACTGGCCTGAAAGTGCTAAAAATGACCCTCATCCTCCTCCTCCTCCTGGGCCACCTCCTCTTCCATCATCGCCCTAAGTGTTTTCTCAAGGAGACATAGAAGTGGTATTGTAACGCTGATAACGGCGTCATCGCCACTGGCCATGCTGGTGGAGTACTCGAAACAGCGCAACAGGGCACACAGGTCTCGCATGGAGGCCCAGTCATTGGTGGTGAAGTGGTGCTGTTCCGCAGTGCGACTGACGCATGCGTGCTGCAGCTGAAACTCCACTATGGCCTGCTGCTGCTCGCACAGTCTCTCCAGCATGTGCAAGGTGGAGTTCCACCTGGTGGGCACGTCGCATATGAGGCGGTGAGCGGGAAGGCCGAGTTCCGCTGTAGCGCAGACAGGCGAGCAGTGGCAGGATGTGAACGCCGGAAGCGCGCACAGACGGCCCTCACTTTATGCAGCAGCTCTGACATGTTGGGGTAGTTGTGAATGAACTTCTGCACCACCAAATTCAGCACATGTGCCAGGAAAAGGGATGTGAGTCAAACCGGCTAGTCCCAGAGCTGCGACGAGATTTCGCCCATTATCGCACACCACCAGGCCGGGCTTGAGGCCCACCGGCAGCAACCACTGGTCGGTCTGTTGTTCAATACCTCGCCACAACTCCTGCGTGGTGTGGGGCCTGTCTCCCAAACATATGAGTTTCAGAACGGCCTGCTGACGTTTACCCCGGGCTGTGCTGAAGTTGGTGGTGAAGGTGTGTGGCTGACTGGATGAGCAGGTGGAAGCAGAGGAGGAGGAAGCCGAGTAGGAGGAGGAGGCTACAGGAGGCAAAGAATGATGCCCTGCGATCCTTGGCGGCGGATGGACTTGCGCCAAAGATCTCTCCGCCTGGGGCCCAGCTGCCACTACATTTACCCAGTGTGCAGTTAGGAGATATAGCGTCCCTGGCCGTGCTTACTGGTCCACGTATCTGTGGTTAGGTGGACCTTGCAACAGATGGCGTTGCACAGTGCACAATTGATTTTATCGGATACTTGGTTGTACTGGGCAGGCACGGCTCTCTTGGATAAGTAGTGGCAGCTGAGAACAACATACTGTGGGACCGCCATTGACATCAGCTGTTTAAAGCTGTCTGTGTCCACCAGCCTGAATGACAGCATTTCAAAGGCCAGTAGTTTAGAAATGCTGGCATTCAGGCCCAGTGCTCGAGGGTGGCTAGGTGGGAATTTACGCTTTCTCTCCAAGGTTTGTGAGATGGAGAGCTGAACGCTGCCGTGTGACATGGTGGAGATGCTTGGTGACGCAGGTGGTGGTGTCGGTGGCACATCCTCTGTTTGGTGGGCGGCAGGTGCCAACATTCCTCCCGAGGCAGAGGAAGAGGCTGAGGCAGCAGCAGAAGAGGGAGCAGGGGAGCCTGAGTGAGTTCCTTGCTTTTAAGGTGTTTACTCCACTGCAGTTCATGCTTTGCATGTAGATGCCTGGTCATACAGGTTGTGCTAAGGTTCAGAACGTTAATGCCTCGCTTCAGGCTCTGATGGCACAGCGTGCAAACCACTCGGGTCTTGTCGTCAGCACATTGTTTTAAGAAGTGCCATGCCAGGGAACTCCTTGAAGCTGCCTTTGGGGTGCTCGGTCCCTGGTGGCGGTGGCCAGTAACAGGCGAACTCTCTTGGCGGCGGCTGTTCTGCTTTGCCCCCTGCTCCCTCTTTTGCTACGCTGTTGGCTCGGTCTCACCACTGCCTCTTCCTCTGAACTATGAAAGTCAGTGGCACGACCTTCATTCCATGTGGGGTCTAGGACCTCATCGTCCCCTGCATCGTCTTCCACACAGTCTTCCTCCCTGACCTCCTGTTCGGTCTGTACACTGCAGAAAGACGCAGCAGTTGGCACCTGTGTTTCGTCATCATCAGAGAAGTGCGGATTTCGATGAGGTGGTATTCCCATGTCCTCATCATCAGGAAACATCAGTGGTTGTGCATCAGTGCATTCTATGTCTTCCACCACTGGGGAGGGGCTAGGTGGATTCCCTTGGGAAACCCTCTTCAAACAGCATAAGAGACTGCTGCATAACTTGAGGTTCTGACAGCTTCCATGATATGCATGGCGGTGATGTGACAGACTGATGGGCTTGGTTTTCAGGCGCCACCTGTGCGCTTTCTGCAGAAGACTGGGTGGGAGATAATGTGAACGTGCTGGATCTACTGTCGGCCACCCAATTGACTAGCGCCTGTACCTGCTCAGGCCTTACCATCCTTAGAACGGCATTGGGCCCCACCAAATATCGCTGTAAATTCTGGTGGGTACTGGAACCTGAGGTAGTTGGTTCACTAGGACGTGTGGCTGTGGCAAAATGGCCACGCCCTCTCCCAGCACCAGAGGGTTCACTAACACCTCTACGACCGCGTCCGCGTCCCTTACTAGATGTTTTCCTCATTGTTACCGTTCATCAAGCACCACAGTAAGAAAAATAAATATTTGGCCCAATGTATTTATTTCAAATTCAGGTCTTTTTTACAGGCACCTAACAAAATCTTTCATTTGATGGATACTATTAAACTTGTCCAGTCACAGCTGGAACACCAGATTCAGGGTATCACTATTTTGACAATTGAATGTCACCCCAGAAAAAAATATATCCTTTGCCAGACACTTTTAAACTTTTCCAGCCACAGCTGGAACACCAGATTTACTGTATTTCTATTTTTGCTACTGTATTTCACCCCAGAAAATAATATATCCTTTGACGGACACTAGGAAATTGTCCAGTCACAGCTGGAACACCAGATTCAAGGTATTGCTATTTTGGCAATTGAGTTTCACTCCAGAACAAAATCTAACCTTTGACGGACACTGTTAAACTTGTTTAGTCACAGCTGGAACACAAGATTCAGATTATTGCTATTTTGGCAATTGAATGTCACCCCAGAAAAAATATATCCTTTGCCAGACACTATTAAACTTTTTCCAGCCACTGCTGGAACACCAGATTTACTGTATTTCTATTTTTGCTACTGACTTTAACCCCAGAAAATAATATATCCTTTGACGGACACTATGGAAATTGTACAGTCACAGCTGTAACACCAGATTCAGGGTATTGCTATTTTGGAAATTAAATTTCACCCCAGAAAATAATATATCCTGTGAAGGACACTATTAAACTTGACCAGCCACAGCTGAAACCACTGATTTATGGTATTGCTATTTTGGCAATTGAATTTCACCCCAGAAAAAAATATATCCTTTGACGGACAGTATTAAACTTGGCCAGCCAAAGCTAAAACCACTGATTTATGGTATTGCTATTTGGGCAATTGAATTTCACCCCAGAAAAAAATATATCCTTTGCCGGACACTATTAAACTTGTCCAGCCACAGCTGAAACACCAGATTTACTGTATTTCTATTTTTGCAACTGTATTTCACCCCAGAAAATAATATATCCTTTGACGGACACTAGGAAATTGTCCAGTCACTGCTGGAACAACAGATTCAGGGTATTGCTATTTTGGCAATTGAAATTCACCCCAGAAAAAAATCTATCCTTTGACAGATACTATTAAATTTGTTCAGTCACAGTTGGAACACCAGATTCAGGGTATTGCTAATTTGGCAATTGAATTTCACTCCAGAAGAAAATATATCCTTTGCCGGACACTATTAAACTTGGCTAGCCACAGCTGAAACCACTGATTTATGGTATTGCTATTTGGGCAATTGAATTTCACCCCAGAACAAAATATATCCTTTGCTGGACACTATTCAACTTTGCCAGCCACTGCTGGGACACCAGATTTACGGTATTGCTATTTTGGCAATTGGATTTCACCCCAGAACAAAATATATCCTTTGTCGGACATTATTAAACTTGTCCAGCCACAGCTGGAACACCAGATTTACTGTATTTCTATTTTTGCAACTGACTTTCACTCCCGAAAATAATATATCCTTTGACGGACACTGGGGAAATTGTGCAGTGACAGCTGGAACACCAGATTCAGGGTATTGCTATTTTGGCAATTAAATTTCACCCCAGAACAAAATCTATCCTTTGGACGGATACTATTAAACTATTAAAATACTATTAAACTATTTAAAAAATTCTATTTTTGCAACTGTATTTCACCCCAGAAAATAATACAGGTCCTTCTCAAAAAATTAACATATTGTGATAAAGTTCATTATTTTCTGTAATGTACTGATAAACATTAGACTTTCATATATTTTAGATTCATTACGCACAACTGAAGTAGTTCAAGCCTTTATTGTTTTAATATTGATGATTTTGGCATACAGCTCATGAAAACCCCAAATTCCTATCTCAAAAAATTAGGATATTTCATCCTACCAATAAAGAAAAGTGTTTTTAATACAAAAAAGTCAACCTTTAAATAATTATGTTCAGTTATGCACTCAATACTTGGTCGGGAATCCTTTTGCAGAAATTACTGCTTCAATGCGGCGTGGCATGGAGGCAATTAGCCTGTGGCACTGCTGAGATGTTATGGAGGCCCAGGATGCTTCGATAGCGGCCTTAAGCTCATCCAGAGTGTTGGGTCTTGTGTCTCTCAACTTTCTCTTCCCAATATCCCACAGATTCTCTATGGGGTTCAGGTCAGGAGAGTTGGCAGGCCAATTGAGCACGGTAATACCATGGTCAGTAATCCATTTACCAGTGGTTTTGGCACTGTGAGCAGGTGCCAGGTCGTGCTGAAAAATTAAATCTTCATCTCCATAAAGCTTTTCAGCAGATGGAAGCATGAAGTGTTCCAAAATCTCCTGATAGCTAGCTGCATTGACCTTGCCCTTGATAAAACACAGTGGACCAACACCAGCAGCTGACATGGCACCCCAGACCATCACTGACTGTGGGTACTTGACACTGGACTTCAGGCATTTTGGCATTTCCCTCTCCCCAGTCTTCCTACAGACGCTGGCACCTTGATTTCCGAATGACATGCCAAATTTGCTTTCATCCGAAAAAGTACTTTGGACCACCGAGCAACAGTCCAGTGCTGCTTCTCTGTATCCCAGGTCAGGCGCTTCTGACGCTGTTTCTGGTTCAAAAGTTGCTTGACCTGGGGAATGCGGCACCTGTAGCCCATTTCCTGCACACACCTGTACACGGTGGCTCTGGATGTTTCTACTCCAGACTCAGTCCACTGCTTCCGCAGGTCCCCAAGGTCTGGAATCGGTCCTTCTCCACAATCTTCCTCAGGGTCCGGTCACCTCTTCTCGTTGTGCAGCGTTTTCTGCCACACTTTTTCCTTGCCACAGACTTCCCACTGAGGTGCCTTGATACAGCACTCTAGGAACAGCCTATTCGTTCAGAAATGTCTTTCTGTGTCTTACCCTCTTGCTTGAGGGTGTCAATGATGTCCTTCTGGACAGTAGTCAGGTCGGCAGTCTTACCCATGATTGCGGTTTTGAGTAATGAACCAGGCTGGGAGTTTTTAAAAGCCTCAGGAATCTTTTGCAGGTGTTTAGAGTTAATTAGTTGATTCAGATGATTAGGTTAATAGCTCGTTTAGAGAATCTTTTCATGATATGCTAATTTTTTGAGATTTTTGGAATTTTGGGTTTTCATGAGCTGTATGCCAAAATCATCAATATTAAAACAATTAAAGACTTGAACTACTTCAGTTGTGTGCAATGAATCTAAAATATATGAAAGTCTAATGTTTATCAGTACATTACAGAAAATAATGAACTTTAATTTGTATATGCTAATTTGTATATCTGGACCTGTATATCCTTTGACGGACACTAGGAAATTGTCCATTCACAGCTGGAACACCAGATTCAGGGTATTCACTATTAAACTTGGAAAGCCAGTGCTGGAACACTTGATTTCACCACAGAAAAATATCTATCCTTTGCCAGACAGCAGACAGTATTACACTTGGCTAGCCACAGCTGGAACACCAGATTCAGGGTATTGCTATTTTGGCAATTAAATTTCACCCCAGAACAAAATCTATCCTTTGACGGATACTTTTAAACGTGTCCAGTCACAGCTGGAACACTAGATTCAGGGTATTGGTATTTTGGCAATTAAATTTCACCCCAGGAAAAAAATACCCTTTAACAGATAGATTTAAACTAGGCCTGCAACAGCTGGAACACCAGATTCAGGGAATTGCTATTTTGGCAATTAAATTTCACCCCAGAAAAAAATATACCTTTTTACGGACAGATTTAAACTAAGCCTACAACCTCTGGAAAAACAGATTTACTGTATTTCTATTTTTGAAACTGAGTTTCACCACAGAAAATAATAAATCCTTTGACGGACAATATTAAACTTGGCCAGCCACTGCTGGGACACCCAATTTGTGGTATTGCTATTTTGGCAATTGAATTTCACCCCAGAAAATTATCTATCCTTTGTCGGACACTATTAAACTTGGCCAGCCACTGCTGGGACACCAGATTTACGGTATTGCTATTTTGGAAATTGAATTTCACCCCAGAACAAAATATATCCTATGTCGGACACTATTAAACTTGGCCAGCCACTGCTGGGACACCAGATTTACGGTATTGCTATTTTGGCAATTGAATTTCACCCCAGAACAAAATATATCCTATGACGGACACTATTAAACTTGGCCAACCACTGCTGGGACACCATATTTATGGTATTGCTATTTTGGCAATTGAATTTCACCCCAGAAAATTATCTATCCTTTGCCGGACACTATTAAACATGGCCAGCCACTGCTGGGACACCAGATTTACGGTATTGCTATTTTGGCTATTAAATTTCACCCCAGAACAAAATATATCCTTTGCCGGACACTATTAAACTTTGCCAGCCACTGCTGGGACACTAGATTTAGGTGATTGCTATTTTGGCAATTGGATTTCACCACAGAAAAAAATCTATCCTTTGCCAGACAGCAGACAGTATTACACTTGGCTAGCCACAGCTTGAACACCAGATTTAGGGATTGCTATTTTGGCAATTGAATTTATCCCCTTAATAAAATATAGAAGTTTCTATCCTGAGTTTCTAAGGGTGACAATAAGCACAGCCAAGCCCCTGATGTAGGATATAGCAAAAAAAAAAAAAACTAGGATTGATGGATTGATGGACTTAGTGGCAGCTTGTGCTGGTGCACCACAAGACACAAAGTGGCCGATGATCAAAGTGACAGAAAAACGCTCTGTGCAGCCTAAAAACCAGTGAGCAATTAACTAGCAGAAGTTGAATGATTCACAGCTGTAGATCGATCAGTTCATTAGGTGTTTTTGCTGACTTTTCCCTGCCTAATCTTGCCCTCACAGAAGCTGCGTCCTCTCCCTACACTAATCAGAGCAGAGTGACGTGCGGGCGCTACGTGACTCCAGCTTAAATAGAGGCTGGGTCAAATGCTGCACTTGGCCAATCACAGCCATGCCATTAGTAGGCATGGCTGTGATGGCCTCTTAGGGCAAGAAGTAAACGCTAGCTGATTGGCTGCTGTGCAGCCCTTCAAAAGCGGGACGAAATCGCCTAACAACGGACCCAAACCCGGCATTTTTTAAAAATGTTCGGGTTCTGTTCCATGTCCTGAACACCCCAAAATTCGATACGAACCCGAACTATGCTCGAACTGTTCGTTCAACCCTATTAGGGACCACTCATGGAGGCGACCTTGATGTGGTGAGTAGCTTATTACGCTTTGGCCAAAATGTACAATAATGCCTCATTCAACATCCAGCATGGAGGCAGGGCAGAGTGCTGGTTGCAGAGTGCCATTGCATTTTTGTTTTTACGTTTGTATGTTTATTTCACCATAGCAATGTGCACCTGCATATATGGTTGTGCTGACTGAACCCCCACCTTTTTTTTCTTTGAAATATCAATCTTAATTGGCTAAGAAGGCTCCCATATACTCCAGCTCTCAGAAAATGCCTTATCTTCTCCAAAGCACAAAGATTCCATCCTACCAGAGAGGACCCGCCTCCATGATGTGTCTTACAGTATATGCTGTCCTGCTGTTATTGAAGAAGCCATTACAAGATTGTGCTTGCTAATAGACATTTACATAGTTCACATACCAAAGTTAGTAAAACAATGCACAATGCGCAGATGCCATGTGTTATCTCTTTTCTTATTATTGTATTTTCGCCAATGGAACAATGCCACGAGCCTCGGGGATGCCCTCTCTGATGTCCTTATAAACTGCTTCACTTTCTTGAATAAATGACAAATTGCTTTGACCCTACTGAGTGTCAGTGTTATTTCTTCCATGTACGTAAAAGCCTTGGATTACTACTAATTTGGAGCAGTAGAGCAAACATAATTAGTCCTGATTTTGGCATCTTCAACACAGACATAGACATAAAAGAGTCTGGTTTTGTAGTAAAAATCCTAGGACTACCTTGCTGTTCATATAAAACTCGACTTCTTCGATTTCCAAGTTCATTCCTGATGTCAGAAGTTCAGCCAACTCCACTGCAAGCATAGCAGCGCAAAGCTCCAGTCTGGGAATCGTGTGTTTGCGCGGGTGGCACCACTTTGGTCCAGCTCTTGGCAAATCCTATATGGCATTGTTCTTTTAAATCAATGGTCTTTAGGTATTCTACAGGTTCAATTGCCTTGAAGGAGGCATCACAGAAGATATATAGTCTTTTCATCTTGACTTCAGTAGATGGCACCGAAGCATTGGGTCGTGCCATGTGAATGCTGGACAAAGCTTTGAGAGACTTCCTCCAACCTGTCCACAGGTCTTTTTCTCCATGGTAAGCGGATCATCCCAATCAGATATCTCTGCGGTGAAGTCTCTTAACACCATTTTGCCTTGGATAGTAACAGGCGCTACGAATCCCAGAGGATCATATAAGCTGTTTATGGTGGACAGAACTCTGCATGTTAAGGACTTTTCTTCCTTGATAATTTGGAAGGTGAATGTGTCTGCCTTTAAATCCCAGAGCAAACCGAGGCTCCGCTGCAGGGGAAGGGAGTCGGTGCTAATATCCAAGTCTTTTAAATCACTTAAATGGTCTTGAGGTGAGAAGGCCTCCATTAACTCACGCCTGTTGGAGGCAATTTTGTGCAACCTCAAATTAGATAGAGCGTGCATTTCTTGAGCCCTTTTTAAGAAAATGATTGTGGTCTCGTTTGTGGGTGTGGATTTCAAGTAGTTGTCCACGTAGAAATCTTTTTCCGCAAAGGATCTGACATCTGATGCACACTTTGCTTCACCCTCTCGGGCTCAATGTCTGAGACCGTAGATAGCGACTTCAGGGGAAGGACTGTTTCCGAAGATGTGCACTCTCATTCGGTACTCTACAATGTCTTCACTGGGGTCGTTGTTGCGGTACCAGAATAGCCTCAACTAGTTTCTATGTTCTTCCTTGATGAAGAAGCAGTGGAACATCTGTTGTATGTTGGCCATAAGGCTGGGAACACACCTAAGCGTTTCTGAATCGCGCGTATGACGCGCGTTTTACGCGCGTTTTTGGATGCGCGTTATGTAACTCAAGAAACGCGCATCATACGCGCGATTCAGTGATTCTCCCCTATTTCACCATGGTCCATAGGCGCGTTAAAACGCCCAAAAGAAGCTCATGCTGAAGCGACAGCGTTTGGCGTTTTTCAGCGCGTTCAGAACGTAATAGTCGATTTTTTCATAGATATACTACATCAGGGGTTTGGCTGTGCTTGTGTCACCCATACTAACTGCAAAGATATTTAATATATCAGTGATGAAACTGAAAGTAACCCACTTGGATAGCAAATCCCATGAATGTGCTGTTCCAGCCAGTGCCACTACTTTGTCCAATACTGTCAGCCAGAAATATTTTTTTTTTTATGTGCCAGAAATATAAATTAGAAAAAGCTTTCACCGTAATAATAAAATTATTCTGGTGTTAGACCAGAAGAAGCACTCCTGTTGTAATTAATACTGTAAAAAGGCTTAGGCAATATTTCTCCCAGTGTGGGAAATTTATCTAGCAAAACTAGCATTTTAACAATTCCGGTGTTCTGAAATACCAGCAGTCCTCTTGTAATTAATACCGCCAAAAGGCATTATATCGTCCAGTGTTGTAATTTTGGTGAAAAAAAGGCCAATTTAATCAATCTCGTGTTTGTTAGACCAAAAAACTAGGCCTCACGTTTTCACTCCTCTAAAAAGCAATTATATTTCCCGTGTGGGGATCTATGTACCAAAACTAGCATTATAAAAATCTGGTGTCCAATTAGCAGCAGTGTTCTTGTAATTAATACCGCCAAAAGGCATTATTGTCCAGTGTTGTAATTTTGGTGAAAAAAAGGCCAATTTAATCAATCTGGTGTTTGGTAGACCAGAAAAACTAGGCCTCACGTTTTTACTCCTGTAAAAGGAATTATATCTCCCCGTGTGGAATCTATGTACCAAAACTAGCATTATAAAAATCTGGTGTCCAATTAGCTGCAGTGTTCTTGTAATTAATACCGCCAAAAGGCATTATTGTCCAGTGTTGTAATTTTGCTGAAAAAAGGCCAATTTAATCAATCTGGTGTTTGTTAGACCAGAAAACTCGGCCTCACGTTTTCACTCCTCTAAAAGGAATTATATTTCCCGTGTGGGGATCTATGTACCAAAACTAGCATTATAAAAATCTGGTGTCCAATTAGCAGCAGTGTTCTTGTAATAAATACCGCCAAAAGGCATTATTGTCCAGTGTTGTAATTTTGGTGAAAAAAGGCCAATTTAATCAATCTGGTGTTTGTTAGACCAGAAAAACTCGGCCTTACGTTTTCACTCCTCTAAAAGGAATTATATTTCCCGTGTGGGGATCTATGTACCAAAACTAGCATTATAAAAATCTGGTGTCCAATTAGCAGCAGTGTTCTTGTAATTAATACCGCCAAAAGGCATTATTGTCCAGTGTTGTAATTTTGGTGAAAAAAGGCCAATTTAATCAATCTGGTGTTTGGTAGACCAGAAAAACTAGGCCTCACGTTTTTACTCCTGTAAAAGGAATTATATCTCCCGTGTGGAATCTATGTACCAAAACTAGCATTATATAAAATATGGTGTCCAATTAGCAGCAGTGTTCTTGCAATTAATACCGCCAAAAGGCATTATATCGTCCAGTGTTGTAATTTTGGTGAAAAAAAGGCCAATTTAATCAATCTGGTGTTTGTTAGACCAGAAAAACTAGGCCTCACGTTTTCACTCCTCTAAAAGGAATTATATTTCCCGTGTGGGAATCTATGTACCAAAACTAGCATTATAAAAAATCTGGTGTCCAATTAGCAGCAGTGTTCTTGTAATTAATACCGGAAAAAGGAATTATATCTTCCAGTGTGGGAATTTTGGGGCTAAAAATAATATATTTTATTATGGTGCGAGTTGAATCGCAACAATGAGGAAACATTCTATTAAGGGACGAGGACGCGGTCGTGGTGGTGTCCGTGGAGCCTCTGTTGCTGGCAGAGGACGTGGCCGTTCGGCCTCAGGCGCACAAAGTAGTGAAACAACTCCCTCAAGTAGCCGGCAGAATTTACAGCGATATTTGGTGGGGCCCAATGCCGTTATGAGGATGGTAAGGCCTGAGCAGGTACAGGCATTAGTCGATTGGGTGGCCGACAGTGCTTCCAGCACGTTCACCACATTGTCTTCCGCCCAGTCTTCTGCGGAAAGCGCACAGGTGGCACCTGAAAACCAAGCCCATTAGTCTGTCACATCACCCCCATGCATATCAGGGAAACTGGCTGAGCCTCAAGTTATGCAGCAGTCTCTTATTCTGTTTGAAGACTCTGCTCCCACGGTTTTCCAGGGGCGTCCACCTATCCCTTCCCCAGCGGTGGAAGACATTCCATGCACTGACGCACAACCACTTATGTATCCAGATGATGAGGACATGGGAATACCACCACAGCAGAGTGACCGAGTGTCTGATGATGACGAAACACAGGTGCCCACTGCCGCGTCTTATTGCATAGAGTGCAGACTGAACAGGAGGAGGTCAGGGAGGAAGACTGGTGCAGAGGACGATGAGGTCTTAGACCCCACATGGACTGAAGGTCGTGCCGCTGACTTAAATAGTTCAGAGGAAGAGGCAGTGGTGAGACAGAGACAACAGCGAAGCCAAAGAGGGAGCAGGGGGCAAAAGCAGAACAGCCGCCGTCCAGAGAGTTCACCTGCTATTGGCCAGCGCCAACAGGGACCCAGCACCCCAAAGGCATCTTCAAGGAGTTCCCTGGCATGGCACTTCTTCAAACAATGTGCTGAGGACAAGACCAGAGTGGTTTGCACGCTGTGCCATCAGACCCTGAGGCGAGGCATTAACGTTCTTAACCTGAGCACCACCTGCATGATCAGGCATCTACATGCAAAGCATGAACTGCAGTGGAGTACACACCTTAAAAACAAGGAACCCGCTCAGGCTCCCCTGCTCCCTCTACCGCTGCTGCCTCGGCTTCCGCCTCGAGAGGAATGTTGCCACCTGCCGAGCAGCAAACAGAGGATGTGCCACCGACACCACCACCACCGGTCACCTAGCGTCTCCACTATTTCACACAGCAGCTTTCAGCTCTCCATCTCTCAAACCTTTGAGAGGAAGCGCAAATTCCCACCTAGTCACCCTCGAGCCCTTGGCCTGAATGCCAGCATTTCTAAACTACTGGCCTTTCAAATGCTGTCATTCCGGCTGGTGGACACAGACAGCTTCAAACAGCTGATGGCCATGGCTGTCCCCAGTATGTGGTTCCCAGCCGCCACTACTTCTCCAAGACAGCCGTGCCTTCCCTGCACATGCAAGTGTCCGATAAAATCAAGTGTGCACTGCGCAACGCCATTTGTGGCAAGGTCCACCTAACCACAGATACGTGGACCAGTAAGCACGGCCAGGGACGCTATATCTTCCGAACTGCACACTGGGTAAATGTAGTGGCGGCTGGGCCCCAGGCGGAGAGTTCCTTGGCGCACGTCCTTCCGCCGCCAAGGATCACAGGGCATCATTCTTTGCCTCCTGTAGCCTCCTCCTCCTACTCGGCTTCCTCCTCCTCCTCCTCTGCTTCCACCAGCTCATCCAGTCAGCCACACACCTTCACCACCAACTTCAGCACAGCCCGGGTAAACGTCAGCAGGCCATTCTGAAACTTATATGTTTGGGGGACAGGCCCCACACCGCGCAGGAGATGTGGCGGGGTATTGAACAACAGACCGACCAGTGGTTGCTGCCGGTGGGCCTCAAGCCCGGCCTGGTGGTGTGCGATAATGGGCGAAATCTCGTCGCAGCTCTGGGACTAGCCGGTTTGACGCACATCCCTTGCCTGACGCATGTGCTGAATTTGGTGGTGCAAAAGTTGATTCACAACTACCCAGACATGTCAGAGCTGCTGCATAAAGTGCGGGCCGTCTGTGCGCGCTTCCGGCGTTCACATCCTGCCGCTGCTCGCCTGTCAGCGCTACAGCGGAACTCGGCCTTCCCGCTCACCGCCTAATATGCGACGTGCCCACCCGGTGGAACTCCACCTTGCACATGCTGGAGAGACTGTGCGAGCAGCAGCAGGCCATAGTGGAGTTTCAGCTGCACCACTTCACCACCAATGATTGGGCCTCCATGCGAGACCTGTGTGCCCTGTTGCGCTGTTTAGAGTACGCCAACAACATGGCCAGTGGCGATGCCACTGTTATCAGCGTGACGATACCAATTCTATGTCTCCTAGAGAAAACGCTTAGGGCGATGATGGAAGAGGAGGTGGGCCAGGGCCAGGAGGAGGAGGAGGAGGAGGAGGATGACAGGTCGTTTTTAGTACTTTCAGGCCAGTCTGTTAGAAGTGGCTCAGAGGGAGGTTTTTGCAACAGCAGAGGGCAGGTACAAATGTGGCCAGCCAGGGAAAACTACTGGAGGACGAGGAGGATGAGGAGGAGGTGGAGGAGGATGAGGATAAAGCAGGTTCACAGCGGGGTGGCACCCAGCACAGCGCAGGCACATCCCTGGTGCGTGGCTGGGGGATACAGAGGATGATGACGATACGCCTCCCACAGAGGACAGCTTGTCCTTACCTCTGGGGAGCCTGGCACACATGAGCGATTACATGCTGCAGTGCCTGCGCAATGACAGCAGAGTTGCCCACATTTTAACATGTGCTGACTACTGGGTGGCCACCCTGCTGGATCCACGGTACAAAGACAATGTGCCCACTTTACTTCCTGCACTGGAACGTGATAGGAAGATGCGCGAGTACAAGCGCACACTGGTAGACGCGCTCATGAGAGCATTCCCAACTGTCACAGGGGAACAGGTGGAAGGCCAAGGCAGAGGAGGAGAGAGAGGTCGCCCACGCAGCAGTGTCACGGCCAGCTCCTCTGAGGGCAGGGTTAGCATGGCAGAAATGTGGAAAAGTTTTGTCTCCACGCCACAGCTAACTGCCCCACCACCTGATACGGAACGTGTTAGCAGGAGGCAACATTTCACTAACATGGTTGAACAGTACGTCTGCACACAACTCCACGTACTGACGGATGGTTCGGCCCCATTCAACTTCTGGGTTTCCAAATTGTCCACGTGGCCAGAATTAGCATGTTATGCCTTGGAGGTGCTGGCCTGCCCGGCGGCCAGCGTTTTATCTGAACATGTATTCAGCACGGCATGGGGCGTCATTACTGACAAACGCAGCCGCCTTTCCGCAGCCAACGTGGACAAGCTGACGTTTATAAAATGAACCAGGCATGGATCCCACAAGACCTGACCCTCCCTTGTGCAGAGTAGTCCTTAATAACTGCCTTAAACCATGTTGACTTGAACTCCTGGCCACTTCTTCATTGAAAAATCAATTTTGAAATTAAGTAGAATATTGAGGTGCAACCCAGAGTTGAATGAACCTTCCCTCTGTCTGGGTGCCGGGGCCAAAGTACATGAAAGTGTCCTTCTCCTGTGCTGGGTGATATGAATGTTATACTTGTGCTGTCTGACATGTCTCCTTTGTGTGGGTGCAGGGGGCCAAAGTCACTGAAAGCGGCCTTCTCCTGTGCTGGCTGATATAAATGCCTGAATCTCTGCTGTGGGACCTCTCTCCTCTTTCTGGGTGCAGGGGTCAAAGAAACAAAAGGTGGCCTACTCCTGTGGTGGTTGACATGATGCCTGATTCTCTGCTGTGGGACCTCTCTCCTCCGTGTGGCTGCAGGGGTCAAAGTCTCTAAAAGTGCCCTTCTCCTGTGGTGGTTGATGTAAAACTGATGCTTGTGCTATCTGACCTGTCTCCTCTGTGTCGGTGCTAAGGCCTAAGTCACTGAAAGCGGCCTTCTCCTGTACTGGCTGATATAAATGCCTGAATCTCTGCTGTGGGACCTCTCTCCTCCGTGTGGCTGCAGGGGTCAAAGTCTCTAAAAGTGCCCTTCTCCTGTGGTGGTTGATGTGAAACTGATGCTTGTGCTATCTGACCTGTCTCCTCTGTGTCGGTGCTAAGGCCTAAGTCACTGAAAGCGGCCTTCTCCTGTGCTGGCTGATATAAATGCCTGAATCTCTGCTGTGGGACCTCTCTCCTCTTTCTGGGTGCAGGGGTCAAAGAAACAAAAGGTGGCCTACTCCTGTGGTGGTTGACATGATGCCTGATTCTCTGCTGTGGGACCTCTCTCCTCCATGTGGCTGCAGGGGTCAAGGTCTCTAAAAGTGCCCTTCTCCTGTGGTGGTTGATGTAAAACTGATGCTTGTGCTATCTGACCTGTCTCCTCTGTGTCGGTGCTAAGGCCTAAGTCACTGAAAGCGGCCTTCTCCTGTGCTGGCTGATATAAATGCCTGAATCTCTGCTGTGGGACCTCTCTCCTCCGTGTGGCTGCAGGGGTCAAAGTCTCTAAAAGTGCCCTTCTCCTGTGGTGGTTGATGTGAATTTGATGGTTGTGCTATCTGACCTGTCTCCTCTGTGTCGGTGCTAAGGCCTAAGTCACTGAAAGCGGCCTTCTCCTGTGCTGGCTGATAGAAATGCCTGAATCTCTGCTGTGGGACCTCTCTCCTCCGTGTGGCTGCAGGGGTCAAAGTCTCTAAAAGTGCACTTCTCCTGTGGTGGTTGATGTGAAACTGATGCTTGAGCTATCTAACCTGTCTCCTCTGTGTCGGTGCTAAGGCCTAAGTCACTGAAAGCGGCTTTCTCCTGTGCTGGCTGATATAAATGCCTGAATCTCTGCTGTGGGACCTCTCTCCTCCGTGTGGCTGCAGGGGTCAAAGTCTCTAAAAGTGCCCTTCTCCTGTGGTGGTTGATGTGAAACTGATGCTTGTGCTATCTGACCTAAATGCCTGAATCTCTGCTGTGGGACCTCTCTCCTCCGTGTGGCTTCAGGGGTCAAAGTCTCTAAAAGTGCACTTCTCCTGTGGTGGTTGATGTGAAACTGATGCTTGTGCTATCTAACCTGTCTCCTCTGTGTCGGTGCTAAGGCCTAAGTCACTGAAAGCGGCCTTCTCCTGTGCTGGCTGATATAAATGCCTGAATCTCTGCTGTGGGACCTCTCTCCTCTTTCTGGGTGCAGGGGTCAAAGAAACAAAAGGTGGCCTACTCCTGTGGTGGTTGACCCCTGATTCTCTGCTGGGGACCTCTCTCCTCTTTCTGGGTGCAGGGGTCAAAGTCTCTAAAAGAGCCCTTCTCCTGTGGTGGTTGATGTGAAACTGATGCTTGTGCTATCTGACCTGTCTCCTCTGTGTCGGTGCTAAGGCCTAAGTCACTGAAAGCGGCCTTCTCCTGTGCTGGCTTATATAAATGCCTGAATCTCTGCTGTGGGACCTCTCTCCTCCTTGTGGCTGCAGGGGTCAAAGTCTCTAAAAGTGCCCTTCTCCTGTGGTGGTTGATGTAAAACTGATGCTTTTGCTATCTGACCTGTCTCCTCTGTGTCGGTGCTAAGGCCTAAGTCACTGAAAGCGGCCTTCTCCTGTGCTGGCTGATATAAATGCCTGAATCTCTGCTGTGGGACCTCTCTCCTCTTTCTGGGTGCAGGGGTCAAAGAAACAAAAGGTGGCCTACTCCTGTGGTGGTTGACATGATGCCTGATTCTCTGCTGTGGGACCTCTCTCCTCTTTCTGGGTGCAGGGGTCAAAGTCTCTAAAAGTGCCCTTCTCCTGTGGTGGTTGATGTGAAACTGATGCTTGTGCTATTTGACCTGTCTGCTCTGTGTCGGTGCTAAGGCCTAAGTCACTGAAAGCGGCCTTCTCCTGTGCTGGCTGATATAAATGCCTGATTCTCTGCTGTGGGACCTCTCTCCTCCGTGTGGCTGCAGGGGTCAAAGTCTCTAAAAGTGCCCTTCTCCTGTGGTGGTTGATGTAAAACTGATGCTTGTGCTATCTGACCTGTCTCCTCTGTGTCGGTAATAAGGCCTAAGTCACTGAAAGCGGCCTTCTCCTGTGCTGGCTGATATAAATGCCTGAATCTCTGCTGTGGGACCTCTCTCCTCTTTCTGGGTGCAGGGGTCATAGAAACAAAAGGTGGCCTACTCCTGTGGTGGTTGACATGATGCCTGATTCTCTGCTGTTGGACCTCTCTCCTCCGTCTGGGTGCAGGGCTCAAAGTCTCCCAAAGTCGCCTTCTCTTGTGCTGGGTGATGTTAAACTGATGCTTGTGCCATCTGACTATCGGTTGCCGGGGTCCCATTAAATGGTGGCCTACTCCTGTGGTGGGTGATCTAAATGCCTGATTCTCTGCTGTGAACCTCTCTCCTCCGTCTGGGTGCAGGGCTCAAAGTCTCTCAAAGTGGCCTTCTCTTGTGCTGGGTGATGTGAAACTGATGCTTGTGCCATCTGACATGGTTGCGGGGTCCCATTAAATGGTGGCCTACTCCTGTGGTGGGTGATCTAAATGCCTGATTCTCTGCTGTGAAACCTCTCTCCTCCGTCTGGTTGCAGAGGTCAAAGTCTCTAAAAGTGGCCTTCTCTTGTGCTGGGTGATGTGAAACTGATGCTTGTGCCATCTGACATGGTTGCCGGGGTCCCATTAAATGGTGGCCTACTCCTGTGGTGGGTGATCTAAATGCCTGATTCTCTGCTGTGAAAACTCTCTCCTCCATCTGGGTGCAGGGGTCAAAGTCTCTCAAAGTGGCCTTCTCTTGTGCTGGGTGATATGAAACTGATGCTTGTACCAGCTGACATGTGTGCAGGGGTCAAATTAACTAAATGGTGGCCTACTCCTGTGGTGGGTGATATGATGCCTGAATATGTGCTGTGGGGCCTCTCTCCTCTTTCTGGGTGCAGGGGTCAAAGTAACTAAAAGTGGCCTTCTCCTGTGCTGGATGGTATAAATGTAATGCTTGTGCTATCTGACATGTCTCCTCTGTCTGGGTGCTAAGGCCTAAGTCACTGAAAGTGGCCTTCTCCTGTGGTGGTTGATATGATGCCAGATTCTCTGCTATGGGACCTCTCTCCTTTGTCTGGATGCTGGGGTAGAAATAATAGTAGCGACCTTCTCCATTGGTGGGTGATTTGAAGCCTGATTCTGTGCTATGGGACCTAACTCCAATTAATATTGGTTAATTTAATTTTATTTTATGTTAAGTCATCATTTCCCTTTCTACATTTGTTTGCAGGGGATTTACCTACATTTTGCTGCCTTTTGCAGCCCTCTAGCCCTTTCCGGGAGTCTTTTACAGCCTTTTTAGTGCCCAAAAGTTCGGGTCCCCATTGACTTCTATGGGGTTCGGGATGAAGTTCGGGTTGAGTTCGGATCCCGAACCCGGACATTTTCCGGAAGTTCGGCCGAACCTCTCGAACCCGAACATCCAGGTGTTCGCTCATCTCTACTTGACTCCCTTTGAAACTTCCTTAGCTCAAACTAAACCTCCTAAGAAAGTTATTTCGAATTACTGCAAATTGCTGTCCACTCCTTTGTCACCCATTAAGCATTCTTTCATTAAAGCATGGGAGAAGGATCTCTCCAGGAAATTTACGGAATCGGAAATCCGCTCCCTCCTTGAGATGCCAAACGGACATCACGCTGTGTGAGAATGCAGGAAAGTGGTTATAAGATTTTAACTAGATGGCATCTGACCCTGGTGCTCTTTCATAAATATAACCCGAGTCATAACCCTGCCTGTTGGAGATGTGGTCAGCAACTAGGCACTTACTATCATTTATGGTGGACTTGCCCACGTATAGTGCCATACTGGGCAAATATTATAACTCAAATCAACACTGTAGCTAAAACGCACTTGCCTACAACCCCGAGATCTGTCTGTTTCACTTGCTTCCAGACAAACTCTCTAAATCCACAACGAGACTATTGAGACATCTCCTAGCCGCAGCACGTATATTGATACCCAGGCTGTGGAAAGCAACACACCCACCTCCATAAACTCTATGTTTAGATAAAGTAGACTCAGTTATATCGCTTAGAAGAACTTGCCAGTTGGGAATCGAACAGCACATCTTCAGCCAGGTTTGGGCCCCTTGGACATCTTTTGCCATTTTTCAAGTAATCGTGACCTACGTAATTGTGACCTACATTTGACACAGGTTCTGGCCTAACCCCCCTTACCCACCTTTCCCTCCCTCCTACTGTTCTGTCTTCCCTGCCGATTGCATACTCTTCTGTCATTAAATGATAAGCATTGTTGTTGGAGGTCTGTTTCAATTGCCTTCCATATGCATGCGATTCACTGATGACGTACTGTTAATCTATTGATTATTTTCTATGTGACCCCATGTTGGCTTCCTCTGACACAATGTGATGTGTGTATATTACAATACTGTTTGGAACTGCTCTTTATTTATAAAATTAATAAAAAGAAATTTGAAAAGAAAGAAAAAGAGGATCACAGTTCTTCCCAGTCTTCAACGGATGAGCACCTTCATATTGCTCAGCCTTTTCTGAAAACCACAGGGAAAAGTTCACTGCCAATGTCCATGACAAATACTGCATGTCACCAACCCAAGTCCGTACGTACAAAGACAAATCCCATTTCAGAAGTGAAAAGCAGACATGAGCATTTGCATTCACGATTCATAGACAGAATGCAATCTACATGTGAATCAGCCTCACAAAATAAGGGCTCTCGCTCTAAATCGGTGACACAGACAGAGAAGTCACATTCTAAATCTTTGGTAAGATCAAGGAGAACCAAGTCTCGCTCAGCTTCTAATGAAAGCAACAGACAATCTCCTGTAGTAAAAAGAAGAAATCCACATCTGGGGTGCATAAAAGATCACTGAAGAATAAACCAAAAATATAGGAAATATTCCTGTGCCATCTGGCGTTTTCAAAGAGCACAACCTTTATAAGTTTCGGTGGAAGCAGGAAAAACATCTCGCCAGTCAGTTCTGGAAAAGGTGGATAAGAAAGTACCTCTAGTAGAGATGAGCGAACTTTAAAAAAGTCTGGTGTTCGGCGTTCGGGTTGTGGTAAGTCGCGCATCCCGTTATGGATTCCACTATAGCAGCATATGGAATCCATAAGGGGCGGCTGCCACCAACCCGAACTGTTGAACAGCCGAAGGACCTGGGGTGACGTCACCGTCATGTGATCTGTGCAGGGGGCGTGGCTCAGCACGGGATCAAATCCAATGCTTCCCTATGGAAAAGCAGTGGGTTGACTATGATCTGCTCACACACTGCACATTCTTGTGCATTGTATTGATGAGGTTGTATGTGTGTTGTGGTGGAGGGCGTGATTGTATGCTATTCTAGGCTGTGGGAAGGGGGAATCCAGGGGCCCAAGTAAATTCTTGCCCAGGGTCCAATTAATATTTAAGACAGCCCTGCCCAACACACTGCCACCATCTATGATATATACCTATCAATTAGGGGCTCATAGAAAACCCCACAATGCCCCACTGGGAAGTAGGCAAACAGTAGCACTAGCCACACTAACAAGTACACCTTAACACAAACTGCACACATGTAGTTAAAAATGGAGGTTACTGGTGCTGTTAAGCGAATCAAAGCATCTGAAGTGGAATTCGATCCAAAGTTTAAAAAAAAAATAGTTTTGAATGTCTAAATGTCATTGTGCTTCATGGTAACAAATCGTTTATTTTCCAAGAATGGCAGCTACACGTGTTACTAAGTGAATGTAAGAAGCCGAGGATTGCAAGATCACCCATAATGCGATGCAGACTTCCAATCAGCAGCTAGCCAGCCCCATGTTCTCCACCCTTTCACTGTGAGCTGAGCATAGAGAGAGGCATGACAAGCACTAGGGACAGTGTTTTTAAAAGCTTTTAATTGTGGAATATTGGAAAGGGAGAGTGCAGAGACAGTTTAGGGAGATTGTAGGGATAGTTTTTGCACACTGTAGGGAGGACATAGAGATAGTACAGGGAGATTGTAAGGACAGTGCAGGGACCATAAACTTAAGCTTAAGGAATCCATAAGAGACAGTGCAGTTTGTGTCAATCCCTGTGTAGGGCACGGAGCAATTTAATTGAATGTTGAACATTTAATTGAATTGTGTCCTCCTTGTTTAATAGATAAATTATTCTATGAGGCCTTGATTCTCAAATTGGGGTGAAAAGGCTGTTTAGTTCTACTGTTATTGTGGTGTCCACCTTGTATAATATATAAGCAATTCTATTATGCCTTGATTCTTACTTTGGGTTGAATAAGCTGTCTAATTTTACTATTATTGGTTGTCCACATTGTTTAATAGATAAGCAATTCTATTAGGCCTTGATTCTCAAATTGGTATAAATATGCTGTCTAATTTTATTGTTATTGGGGTGTCCACCTGCCTGTCACAGTAACCATTTTACTACCAGAAAGGACTAGCTATACATGTTGCTGCAATGCACAGTGATGTGGCATATAGCTGATTTAACATGCTTTGTGACAAATTAACTTGCAACAAAGCAATTTCTTGAAAAAATTCGCCAAAGCATATGAATCAGATTTTTGAAAACTTCGCTCATCTCTAGTTATTGGGCTTATTCAGGGTACAAGGCTAAACCATTAAACATGTAGCTTTAATGTATTAAAAAATGTACAATACTTAAGTTACAAATTGAAAAAGAAAAAAAACACATATAGAGGTGCAGAAAAAGTTATAAAAGTTAAAGGATAAACACAGACAGGTTCTTCATACTAAGCGAATTGCTTGACGAGAGTCTGTTCTGGTTCCGGGATAGGAGAATGTGGAACACAACCCAATGTTGATCGGATCCCCAAATTGCGTCAAAAAAAGTTCAAAATCCCTCATTTTTATCTCCATTCGGCAGAGCATGGAGCTGGGAGGAGTCATCCTCCCATCCTTGGTCCAACCTTCTGGAAAGGTTTTTATTACGTGTACATGCTCTTCCTCTCTCACTCAGCTGGCAAACATGAAATATCAATAAAACATGTCCTGTTGTCAACTTTCCAAGGCCCAACATGTTTTAATAATGCATATTTCATCATGCCGATCACTTTAATACCAAATATGACCGCTTAGACTCCTCCTCCTCTCGTCCATCGTCAGCCATTGATAGAAGAATGTGTAGGATGGAAACAACTGTACACAACTCTGGTATGCAAACTTAATTCCTACCTGACAAAGTTGCTGGAGGTGCAGTCACAGCTGTATCATTTAGTTTAGTCTGCTGCCTTTAGGGAGCTGATGGCTTTTTCTCAGCATTTCTGGAAGATACCTAGCTACCATTATTTCTCCCAAAAAGCCATCCCTGCCTTGTACTCTCACATGGTGGAGAATGTGGGCAGCTCTCTGTGATTCTTGCTGTGCAGCAAGGTTCATGCCACAGTGGACACCTGTAGAAGCTCTTATTGGCAGGCACAGTACATGTCTTCATGGCCCACTGGGTCAATGCTTTTTGTGGCAGCAGCGAGGCAGCACCCCATAAACCAGGCCAGGTCCTTTTGACCCTCCCACGATTATGTTGGCCTGACTCCCACATGCACTTATCAACCTCCAACTACAGCTGAGCACAAAATTGCTCCCACTCCCCTTCCCTCCTATCATATTTTTCAAGTGAAGCGTTGCCATACCGTGTGGGAGCTGATTGGCCAAGGAGAGAGCAGCCACACAGGCGGGACAAGGTGGTCAGCGACAATGAATGCCCTGAACCTGGGCCAAATAAAGAAATTAATTTAACTAATAAAAAAATAGTGTAATCACATACTGTTCATGATTAAATATGTAATTGTATTAACAAATATAATTTGAATATGATTGGCAAGAACTACTATTATCTTTACATTTATGAATATTGCCTGTGCTTTTGGCAATAGCAACTTTGATCTGTTTAGGCATTTGCACTTTACATTTCTCCGCTCTCAGACCACCATTCTTGTGAATAGAGTGATGTTTTTGTTTTCTGCTGCATTTTTCATAGTTTTTCTTTGTAAAGAAAAATGCTGTGTCTAGATGTTAGGGATCAGTTAAATATAAAATGCCACGCAAACATTGAGTTTTTTGAGTGGGTTTTTATTATAGTTTAAGGGGTTTGCTTGCCCCTTGTCATTTTTTTATTTTCTTCAGGTGTTTTTACATTCTTTACATTTCTGGCTCTCTCACTCTATATATTGTGAGACAGTGACAGGGCCTCAATCCCCCACAAGAGACAATGAGCTTGTTACAGCCAGGAGGCTGCTGGACTGACTGGCTGAGAAAGCCGCATCTGGCTCTGTGTATGAACTATGTCTTATAGGTGAGTCAGGGATACTTTGTTTGTTTAGTAAGAGCCTAGACGGGCACGTGTTCATTTGTATTGTTTTGTGTGTGCTGGTGTTAAAATAAAAGCCCAGTTTGGGCATTGTACCCATGTGTGGAGAAGATATCTGTGAGAATGGAATGACTCCCGAAAGAGAGCTAATATATATATATATATATATATATATATATATATATATATTACAAAATACCACCCCTAAAAAATGCTTGTAAAATATGTGAATTTCATTGTGTTTTTTACAAACCCTAAAATATTCTAGGAGAAAATACAATCTGGCAGCACCTTTTCGGTAGTCCTTCTGTAAATGTTCTAAAAGCCAGCACAGTAGTGTGGTATTTTATTTAGAAGCAGTGTACATTTGTGTCATATACACAGATATGAAACTTTGGAAATGCAAAAGTAATTACTGGATCATAATATGTACATAAAATAAACCAAGTATGTTATAAAGCCAATATCCTTTTAAGACAGTCTTTTTGTGTCTGGGCAGGATACATTTTGTACTAAGCAAGAAAATCAATATAATGTTTGGCTATGAAGTTCCCACTAAGCTCTTTTTGAATAGAATGGTGATTAGTGATTAACATTTACCTCTTCCATGGACTCCTGGTAAGATAATAGTGTGGGTGGTTCTTAGGAACTTTGATTACTGTGTAGGCTCGGTTGCCCTTTCTCCGTGTTCTACAAAGACTGTTGAAGTTTAGGGCAAATAGCAGGCGATCAAAAACGTTCTATAGATAAAGTAGTGTATTTATGTTTTGTTATGAAACCACAATTAATTTTAAAACTTTGATTTGCATGCTTGATCCTGCCATTAGAGTATAATTTATATCTGCAAGTCCTAATAAAAATTGAAAATCGTAAATTGTGTAATTTTGTAACCAAAATTATTTGAAGAGAGACTCAAAGACTTTAGTATACCAGACTATTTTACACTGGGGAAAAAAAAAAAAACTATATCTTCTTGTACATGTCAAAGAAAAATAAGTATTGATACATTTATATAACATCGAATACCACCTTAAAGGGGTTCTCCGAGATTGGAAACCCCTTTTATGTACCAGGCAGAGTCCATGAATAACAAATAAAAGACTCACTTGTCTATATGCATGTCACCACCACTGGTCAATCAATGGCCTCAGCAGTGTCAGCAGTTATGTACTGTGTCTGCACGTCACTACTAGTAACATAGTAACATAGTATATAAGACCGAAAAAGACATTTGTCCATCCAGTTCGGCCTGTTTCCTACAAGTTGATCCAGAGGAAGGCCAAAACCCCTGTGAGGCAGAAGCCAATTTTCCCCACTTAAGGGAAAAAATCCTTCCTGACTCCAATCAGGCAATTAGAATAACTCCCTGGATCAACGACCCATCTCTAGTAGCTATAGCGTGTAATATTATTACACTACTGAGACCATTTAATGGCTAGCAGCTGTTATGTGTATGTAGACGACACACTTCCGGTACATGAGAGACTGGAAGCAGAGAGAAAAGGAACTCAGCGCTGGGACCACAGTGCTGGTGACAGGGAATCTATTTTTTTTTTTTTTCATGCACCCAGCCTGGCAATATCAAAAGGGCCTCCTGGCCTCAGAAAACCCCCTTTAACTCCTATCTAGAATTGTGAATTCAAGTTACAGTGAAGAAATCACATCATAAACATAAGTTTGTAAAGAAATCTTTAACCCCCCTCTCCCAGTCCCAAGAGAATCAGGTTAAGAGGTCTTCAAAGGAGATAATTCTTCAGCTTATGTAAATTGGTAGACCTAAAGTAAACCTTTCTTTCTCCAAAAAGTCGGACATGGATTTTAAGCTAAAAATTGTAATACATCATACAAAGGGAGATGAAATGTAGAAACTAGCATAGGAGAAGTTCAAAGCTAGATTGGGTACAGAAAGTCCTCTTAATGGAGAAGTAAATCTCACTATTTTAATGCTAGGCTTTCTCCTCTCCATATTTATGTTCTTAATGATCATATTCTGAAGTCACATTGCTAGCTGCAAACTTGGTAAGAACAAACAAAATTAGTGAATTTGAATTATTTGGAATACAAGTAATCCTGTCAGTCCTCAAAAATGGAAGAGTTTTTCACATTGTTGACCCTGGTTTGAAAAGCATTGATTAGGAGTCTGACACTGAGATAAACAAATTCTTTCACCTTAAAATAGATAAGCATCTCCAGGTAGTTCCTACATTGGAAATGGATCTAATAGAAGGATTAATTTCCTGAGTTAAAGGAGTTGTCCTGCCATTATATTGATGATCTATCGCTTGCTATTCGTCTTGGAAGTGCAGTATAATGACAAGTACTCTCTCCAGTCACTTGAATGTAGTGAGTACTTGTAATTACACTACTCTGCCGTTCCACAGGAGACAAGGCATAGTGTAATGAACAGGAAGCAGCGCTTGTATGGAATGCCGCCTTCTCTTCAAACAGCTCCCTCAGCCGATCAGATATTGATGACTTAACTTGACGATAGGGCATCAATACAAATGCCAGGACAATACCTTTAATTGATACGTGATACGCCTTTTGAATACAGTGGGATTTTTCCCCTCATGCAGGGCCGGTGCAAGGATTTTTGCCGCCCTAGGCAAAAGAAAAGTTTGCCGCCCCACCCCCATGTGACATCACAATGCCCCACCCATATGATCTGCCATATTACAGGGGTTCTGCAGTTTATTTAAACTGATCGCAGGGGTCCGACACCTGGGACCCCTGCCAATCAGCTGTTTGAGAAGACAGCTGCGCTGGCAGTAGCGCCTCAGCCTTCTCGCAGTGACGTCACGATTAGTATCACTGGCCTGGGTGGGGCTAAGCTTCATTCAAGTGAACAGAGCTTAACCCCGCCAAGACCAGTGATACTAGTCGTGACGTCACTGCGCCTGCGGTAAACAGAGAGAAGGCCGCTCCTGCAGCGCCGCTGCCTTCTCAAACAGCTGATCAGCGGGGCCCCGGTGTCAGGCCCCGGTGTCAGACCCCGGCTGATCAGATGTTGATGATCTATCCAGAGGATAGATCATCAGTTGTAACAAACTGCAGAACTCCTTTAACTAACGCCAGTTCTCTTCCCCCTTGTCATTCTCTCCCCTCTTGTCATTCTTCACACTCCCCCACTTGTCATTCTTCCTCCCCCTTGTCATTCTCTCCCCCTTGTCATTCTTCCCCCCACTTATCATTCTCTCCCCCTCTTGTCATTCTTCACACCCCCTTGTCATTCTCTCCCCCTCTTGTCATTCTTCACCCCCTTGTCATTCTTCTCCCCCCTTGTCATTCCCTTTCTCCCTCTTGTCATTCTCTTTCTCCCCTTGTCATTCTCTCTCCCCCTCTCCTTTGTCATTCTCTTTCCCTCTTTTATTCTCCCCCTCTCCTTGTCATTCTCCCCCCTCCCTTGTCATTCTCTTTCCCTCTTTTTATTCTCCCCCTCTCCTTGTCATTCTCCCCTCCCCTTGTCATTCTCCCCCTCCCCTTGTCATTCTCTTTCCCCTCTTTTATTCTCCCCCTCTCCTTATCATTCTCCCCCTCCCTTGTCATTCTCTTTCTCTCCCCCACCTCTGGTGTAGCGTGGCCGAGCTCTTTATGCTCCACGGAGCTTTCGCTTCCTGTACCCGAGGGGACTGACATGAAGTGCACACTGTGCGCACTTCATGTCAGTCCGGCCGGGTACAGGAGACAGATGCTCCTGTACCCGCGGACCTTAAAGAGCTCGGCCACGCTACAATGGAGTGACAGGAGGGAGCGCTGAGTGCTTCCCTCCTGTCAGCTCCTCTCTTCATGATGCGCCCGGCGGTGCGCCCTCATGGACCCACCAGCCCGGGCAGTGCTGCAGCCGCCTGAGGCTCAATTCAGAGCGCTCGGGCGGCTGCAGCATTAGGCGGGCCGGCGCTCCTAGCAGTGCCCCTTCCCAAGAGGCGCTCTACGCGGCTGCCTATTCCTCATGCCAAAAGTGCATACTTTGGATAAGGGCTCTCACTAATCTAATTCACCAGAGGCTATGACCAAGGCAAACAGCACTGTAAAGTTCATCTAGTAAGAGAAAATGGAGATGTAAGCAAACATAATTACATAGTTGGTAAGGTTGGAAAAGATACATGTTCATCTATCCTTTATGTCAAAAAGACTAAATGCCGTGATCAATATTTCCTCTTCAAAAATCTCGGAGTCATAACTAGTAATATTTTTGCATTTAAAAAGGCATCCGGGCCTCCCTTGAACTTGTACTATGAATCAACAATCATAATACCCTATGGAAGAAAGTAGGCCATTCACTAAGTCAAGTCATTCCTGTCTGCTCTGTACTGATGAGGGGCAATCATTCCAAAAGAGCTGTCTGTAGATGAGGCAGTGACTTTGCTCTAATCCTAAATTATAACTCAAAGCCTGTTAAAAAGGAAAGGTTGAACATTGACTTATATGATAGTTACCTTACATAAGGTGGCACTAGAGACTCATGTGTCTTTTCTTTTCAGAAAGACTTTGCATACTTTTTTTTTTCCAGAGAAGCACTACATTTCCTGGAATCTTTCACATTTTAAAAGCCTAGATACACAACATCCATACTCTGCTTTTCTTTTGTTGACAGAGGCTCCATTCCTGAGTTAAGATACTTTTTCTTAATATGCAAAATGGACCTTTGGTGCAATGAGGGCATCACCGTTGATCTTGTTGCACCCAGGCTGCACTCATTTCTGTAGCCAGCCCTTATTAAATATGGATTTATACACTATGTTTATGCTCACAGCTTCCCCTGACTCCCTACACTGCCTGTAGTCAGCACTTACTGCTAGGTCAGGCATCCCTCCTGACGGCTGGTTCATTAGTGAGCACACTGGGAGTGCAGGGGAAAGCTCACTGACAGCGCTTGCCACGGTGAGCATAAACTTAGTGTATACTGTAAGTCTATATTTAATAAGGGAGGAAATGTACATTTAATTTAAACCTATCAGGTTCCTGTCCCCACTAGGATGTGAGGAATCAGGGCAGGCAGAGGCCCGCAGCTCCTAGCACTGCCCATCTCCTTAGTCAGCACAGTACTATGATGATGGAAGACGGGTGTCCCTTTGCAACGCTCATTTGAAAGAGCGCTGGAAAGGGAAATTTAACCCAAGTTTTCTAGCATAAGTAAACGTTTTGACTAATTAAAGTATATTACAGAAATGTTCCCTGTCCCTGTCCCTAAACTGTAGCAAAAAAATAACTAGCAATACCTCTTGAAATTTAGGGTTTACCTCGAGTGGTTGCCCATCTTGATTTGGAGGAGTATGAGTAGCAGGCGCCTTAAAGGCATATTTCAGTACTTACAAAAATACCATAAGAGCCTTAAGTGACAAATAATTGCTGAGTAGCTAATAGGGCTGGATATATCTCTCAAATACACTGCCAGCTTCTCTAAATTATAACGTTCCTTCCAGGAGTGTAGCTCTGTATGAAATTGTATAAATAAATTCTTAACCTTAACTTTATTCTTCCCACATTCTGGTTTATTGCTAAAATGTCCAGACTATTTTCCTAGGATAACTAAATTTTCTAAATAATTACCTAATGTCCCAGCATACCTTTCCTGTCCATGGAAAAACAATGGAGAATATTTATCAATAATGGCGTAATTTGCACCAAAATATACTATTACCACAAAGCCGAATTCTGAATGTGTTTTTCCACCTATTTCTCAGGAATTGCGTAATTTTTATGCCAAATGTAACCAATATGCGATTTTTTTATGACATTTCAGATAATTCTCTGTATAGTTCTCATTTGCGACTTTTGGAGCTCTTTACACTTTCCAAAATCATTTTTGCGACTTTTGTCTCATGCTCTGAGTCTGTGATTTTTATTTCTTGATTAGGACTATACAATGACCACTATACATTTCTCTTTCTTAATTTCTAATGATTTATCGTTTTACTTATCCAGTATTTGTAAGTTTAGAATTACAAGTAGAATTCAGTTATGTAAGTATTATATTGTAAGGATATATTTTGAAACAAATTTTTTTACATTCTTTGTAGTAAAGGATGTAAGGTTTTCAATTCAAAAGGTTTTGTTATACAGTATCTAGTTGTTTTTCTACAGACCAGTATGAACCTTACTAATGTAATAATGAGGCTAAGGCACCTTTTATACGAGCGAGAATTCTGCATGTGTGCAATATGTGATACAAACGCATTGTGCCCGCGTGGAATCCGGATCCATTCATTTAAATAGGTCTGTCTACATGAGCGGTGGTTTTCACCCATAACTTTTGCGTTGCGTGAAAATCACAGCATGTTAGATATTCTGCGATTTTCACGCAACACTGACCCCATAGAAGTGAATGCGGCTGCGTGAAAATCTTTTGCGTTTCGATGCGATTTTCACAGATGGTTGCTAAGAGATGTTGTTTGTAAACATTCAGTTTTTATCACGCACGTGGAAAACACTGTAAATCGCATTGCACCCACGCGATAAAAACTGAACAACTGAAGGCGATCGCAAACAAAATTGAATGACTTTGTTTGCGAAATCGCCCAGTTTTCACTGAACGCATCCGCAACGTGATGTGACTCTACTTTCGCAAGATGGGGGTGGAAGGGTCACATGATACCGCTAATTAAACAGGTGATATGTGTATTTCATATCTATAAATAGTAAATTACTGTATATATTAATATACTATTAATAATGTAGCTGGTTCAATTTTTCAGAAATGCAACTTTTGGGGGAAAAGTCGCATCAATATGCTATAACATGCAACTTTTTGAAATTTACATTGTCAAAAGCTGATGAGGCTGATGAGAGAATAATAAATGAGGCGAAATATGTACCAATTTAATAGCCCCACACACTATGGGATTTAAAACAATTCCAGTATGTTGCATTCTTCCTGGCTAAAATTCTGCAGAAAACAATTGATATATTTGGCGCATTTCAAAATCCATTATTTTTTCACATAATTCTGTCACAACATGCTTAGTAAATGTCTCCCAATGTACGTATTTATGACCTTGTTCTTGTTCTACAATAAAAATATAAGCAGAAAGAGCACAAAGACCATCTTTTTCGATAAATGAGAAGGTACATATTTATTTTTAAGTTCATCTTTAGCTCCCTCACCTACTTATTGGATATTTTTTTACAAATTAAAATCTGTCCCCGGATAAACGCCTTTGAGGAGTCCCAGACCATTTGTCAAGAGGCCAAAGCCTTGTTAAATAAAAATTCTTTAACTATCAAATCTATAATTTCACAGTTCATTAATAATTTCAGCCAGTGGGGATTCATTTAGGCTAGTTTAATTAGTAGCCGTGAATGGTAACAGACTCCATGTGTTTCATATGAGACATCTAGGACATAGGGTAGCATAGAGTAAATAGAAAATGAAAATGCATGTCAGTACAAATAAAGATCCATAGTTATTAATGGCTTGTAAGAGGGTTGAAAATGCCCACATTTCCTCATAGGCTACATCTGTACTTGCAATTCTGGTATTCTGTTCTTGCACAGGAACGGAATATTGAAATGCCTAGTGATGAGCGAGTATGCTCACCTGAATATCTGTTTGCCTCGAGAATCGCTATGCTCGGCACATGGCGGTACTCGACCGAGTACCGTATGTACTCGAGCGCAATTCTCGAGTCTCCACCCCGCACCATTTGCGATTTTTTGCAGCCAATAAAGGTGCAGGTAAGTACTGCCCTCACTGTAATGCCAGTAGCCATTTTGGCTGCTGGCATTACAGTGATTGGCTGGCCGGAACGCATCATCAGCAGCTACATAGCACCCGCATTTTAGGCTCAGAAGTAGGACAGGGAGAGCAGAGCGTAGGAAGGGAAAGACAGAGTAGGGAGCAAATTTCACAGTTTTTATTCTGAGAGCTTTTCCAAGATCCAAAAGTCCTTTTAAGGACTACTGTGTGTGTGTGTTTTAGAGCAGCAATCTATTTACCGCCTGCAGTCTCAGGGACAGTGCTTCGGAAGGGACAGATAGTGCAGGGAGAGAAATTTGCAGTTTTTACTACCAAAGCTTTTCTGTAATCTCTTTTATTGAAATTAAACAGCATACAGATAAGTTATATGCTCAGTCAAAGAGATGTAAACTGTAAAATTGTCACATTTCAAAGAAACAGTAAATCAAAGTTCAAATGCTTTAACATAAACTCCAGCTCTCTAATGAACAGCTTAGGAATGGGGTTCATATCAACCAGATTAATCATGTATGAATATAGGCAGTTTTCATATTAACACATTTCAGGTAATTGGTCGATTAGATAGTACAATCATGGAATCACTCTATCCACAAAACATTAGTGTAAATGAAGTTACTCATTGAAACGCAACAATAGAACAATAGGGAATAACTAAAAAAAAAAAGAAAAGAAAAAGGAAGGAGAAGGAGGGGAGAGGAAAGAGGGGGAAACAAGGGGGGTATAGGGTAACCCATAAGACCAAGAGCAGGTAACCACTTACTAAACGTTTGCCTGGAATGGCTACATCAGATAACTAAGATAGCAGGTATAACTCATACTTAGACACATACGAGAGAGAAATTATTGCTTACGTAGTGGCATCAGTACTTCCATCTACACCTGTACTAGGAAGGTCATGGTGATTTTTAGCAAATTGTAACCATGGATCCCATGTCTTCAGAAAAGTGGATCTGGAATTCGTCACCCAGCCCGCCAATTCCTCCATTCTGCATAAGTGGTGCATTTTATCAATCCACATAGAAATAGTTGGAGGGTCTACATTTCTCCATTTAAGTGGTATAAGAAGTTTAGCTGCCGTGATCATATGAGTAATCACGTTAGATTTAGAGGGCCTAAAACTGATATCAGGCTTCCACATAAGTATTAGGGGGCTGTAAGGGTAAGTTTGGTTGAACAGATTTTATTAATCGATGTCTCCACATCCTCCCAAAATTGGGAAATCTTAGGACAAGACCACCATATATGGGTCATAGTACCACCGTCAGAGTCACACCTCCAACAATTATCTGAGGGCAACAAATGCATACGGGACAGCTTATCGGGTGTATGGTACCATCTAGTTAATGTCTTATAAGAGTTCTCCTGAGTTCTCACACAACGCGAGAATCCATGAGAATGTGACAGAATGAATCTACATTCTTCATTGCTCAACGTTATGTTGAGTTCTTTCTCCCATTCTGATATATACAGTGGTTTCTGAGAGGTATCTCCAGGGGACAGTTGCTTGTAAATTATAGATAGGCATTTGGGGGTATAGAAGGCAGGATTGTAAAGTTTTCCAGCCACGTGGGGTCTTGTGGAGGTGTCGATTTAGAAGAGAGAAGTTTGAATTTACGGCAGGTTTGTTCAAAGTCCCATTTCTGTAATGGGTCGCCTCCTTTCCAGGTTTTCCCCGTCAATGAGGTAAAGAAATCGTCTGAGGAGGCTATGTCCATCAGGTGACGTACATCGTAACGATGAAACCGATTTCCATATAGGTGATAACGGCATCGGTTTACCTGACAATAATTGGGGAGAATGTGTAATGGGGTTATGGGGACAAAATCTTTTACTTAAAGATAATGCAGGTGATTTAGCGCAGGTAGCAAGTGTGCCTTTGAGAAGGTTGTTGTGGATATCGGTTTTGTTTAATGGTTGACTAGAGTCCCATAGTAGGAACTCTTTATCACTTCCCAAAATAGCTCTTTCCATATCTGTGTGCATGGAGTTGACGGCTGGATGGGTTAGGGTCAACCATTTCTCAAGGTGAACGGCTTGTAGGTAAACTGTTATATCAGGTAGGAGATTCCCCGCACGTTCTCCTCTTAGCTAAAACCGAGAAAGGTATCCTAGCACGCTTATTTGCCCAAAGGTATCTGCTGAACATTTTCCTTAAAGAGGTGAGGTATGTGGTAGGTAAGGCAAGTGGAAGTGATCTGATCAAGTATAAGAATTGGGGCAATACATAGGTATTTAAGACCGCTTTCCTCCCTAACCAAGATATCAAGGGTGAGACAGGTCTAGAAAGGAAGGCTTTAATTTTATTAAATAGTGGGATATAATTCAGTTTGAAAAGTAACTTAGGATTAGCCGGGATCATCGTTCCAAGGTACTTAATAGCAGTGGGGGCCATTTAAATTTAGAGAGATTTTTTAGTCTAGTTAATTGGGGGTAGGAATAGACACCGCTAAAGCTTCTGACTTTTCAAAATTTATTTTAAAGTTGGACACATAGCCAAATTCTTGGAATATGTCCATAATCACAGGAATGGCTTGAAGGGGTTGGACAATATCAAAAGCAGATCGTCTGCAAACGCAGCCATTTTGTGGGTGTATCTCCCTATTGTAAGGCCTAGAATCTCCTGGGTTTGTCTGAATTTCAATAGTAGTGTCTCCATAGTCAGGACAAATAGAGTAGGGGAGAGAGGGCAGCCTTGTCTAGTACCGTTTGTAATGTAAAAGGGTTCAGACAAAAAGCCGTTGACCATTAACCTAGCTGAGGGGAAGAATACATCTTGAAGATTGCATCTATAAAACTTCTTGGGAAGCCAAAATACTCCAGAGTTTTTCCATAAAAATCCAATTTACTCTATCAAACGCCTTCTCGGCGTCGGTTCCAAGAAGCACTAGTGGCGTTTTCCTCTGGAAGGCGTGTGACACAGCATGTAAAACCCTACTGACATTGTGTCTGCCCTCTCTCCCCTTGATAAAGCCCACTTGTTCCTCCCCAACGAGGTCAGGTAGCAATTCCATCATTCTGTGGCTTAGTAGTTTAGCCCACCACTTTAGATCATTGTTGAGGAGGAAATCGGCCTATAATTTCCACAATTTTCAGGGTCTTTCCCTTCCTTATGTATAATGGTAACATGTGCCGCCTGAGACTGTTGGGGAAGTGTTTCACCCTCTAGGAGAGAATTGCACATTTTAACAAAATAAGGGGATAGAATCTCTGAGAATTTCTTATAATAAATTATTGGGAACCCGTCAGGGCCTGGACTTTTACCTGAGGGTATTGTGGCTAAAATTTTATTCACTTCCTCCAGCGTGAAAGGTTGGACAAGTTGTCCCTTCTGTTCTTCTGTTACTTGTGGGATACGAATAGATCGAAGAAATGAGTCAATTTTAGAGAGCAATGTTGCGTGGTCATGGGGAGCTTCTAAGCCATTTTGTAAGTTATAGAGGGAGGTGTAAAATTCGCCAAACTCTTTAGCAATGGAGGGAGTTGTGGTTAGTTTATGACCCTGTTTAGATTTAATGGAGTTAATAAAGGCTTTTTCCCTTTGTGAGCGTAAGAGGTTGGTTAACACTTTCGAACCTTTATTTCCATGTAAGTAATATTTAAACCTTAACGATTGTAACGTTTTAGCCGACTTGACATTTAAGAGGTCTTTTAATTGGAGGCGTAAGGCTTTAAGGGATTCCAAGTTATCTGACGATAGTGACTTTTTGTGAATCTTCTCTGGGGTGGTAATTTGGAGGAGAATAGAGTCTATTTGTTTATTCCTTAATTTTTTAATTCTGGTACCTAGAGCAATAAAATCACCCCTTAGAACCACTTTGTGGGCCTCCCAAAGAATAGGTGAGGAAATATGAGGGTTATCATTATGATTGAAATAATCTTTGATCTTTGTTTCAATTTCTTTGACATTGGCTGGATCCTCAATCAATGTGGTGTTCAGACGCCAGGTCCAAGACCTGTGTGGGGATCACCTATGGAGACCACAAGTATAACTGGGGAATGATCAGCAATAGTCATCGGGCCTATTGAAGTTGACTTTACTAGGGGCAAATAATTGTATGAGAGAAAATGTAATCGATTCTCTGGTAAGAACCGTAGGCTGGGGAGTAGTGGGTGTAATCTTTAACATCGGGATTAAAGTCTCTCCACACATCCGTTATGCGGAGCTCTGACAATGCAGCCCTCAATTTGCGTATCTGCTTGTGAGGGACAAGTGCTCTGGGTCCAGTGGAGTCGATGGTGTGTTCCATGGACAAGTTAAAGTCGCCCCCACAAATTAAGACTCCTTCAGTAAATGATTTTAGTACATTCAAAGTAGCCAACAGCCACTGAACTTGGCGAACGTTAGGGGCATAAATGTTAGCGATCGTTACCATAGTATTGAAAACAGTCCCCTTAAGGAATAGATATCTACCCTCTGTGTCCACTAATTGGGATTTTAGTGTGAATGGTACATTTTTCCCTATTCCCACAGAGACTCCTCTCGCAGAAGAAGAGTAGGTGGAGTGGTACCACATGGGGAACAATTTGCTGCGCATATTTGGTGTGTGATTATGTCTAAAATGCGTTTCCTGGAGTAAAACGATGTCAGCTTTTTCCTTACGCAAGAGGTAGTACAGCTGACTGCGTTTTTGTGGGGTATTGATACCATTTACATTTATCGAGAACCAGGTGAGGTCAGTCATCTCTCCATAATAGTAGTAATCTAAACCTTATATTGCCAGGTATTGAATGAAAGTAATCTCCTGGGGTTATGGGAGGGTAGTGAACATATATACATAGAAACATATACGACCTTGATAGGATCAATAACTCTGTCAGAAATCGACTAGAACAAACTGATCGTATGATGATCAGTGGTGGGGAAGAAATACCAGAGGATCTAACATATTCATCCTCCAGTCACTCGGTTTCTACAAGCTATTAATGCACATAATAGAACATGATAGAGGTGCAGGGACAAATCTCTAGCAGGCGCAAAGCCGGCAGCAGGAAGGCAACCCCGACCCCCACACTGGACGGGCCATAAGGCAGCCTCCCCACCAGCTCCACATCTGGAGAGAAGTACATAAGGTACAATTAAACTAACAAAATGTAGATAAACAGAGACATGGTGGCAGTAGGTAAAGCCTCAGTATTAACGGAACAGAGGCAGTGGGTTAATAAAGTTCAAGGATACTTTCCTGCTCATCATGTGTACAGCGGCTCTCAGTTTTTGGGAGGCGATTTCTCTTTGAAGATTTATGTCCTGCTGCACTTTGCCATTCTGAAGGTGTTCGAACGCCAGGCAGTTCTTCTATAGAAGCAGAAGGGAGCCATGAGGGTATATCGATCGGGGGTACATCAAGGGCCTCCCAGATTTTAGACATGTCGTCCGGATGTTTAACAGTGAGCTGTCTCCCTTGATATTGGCGCTAAGCCGAAAGGGAAGAGCCATCTCCAGGGGATCCTTTCTCTCTCAGGACCTCGGTTAACGGTTTCAGCGCTCTACGTTTTGCTAATGTGCTGGGCGAAAGATCCTGGAATAGGAGTATTTTGTGAGAGTCAATCATAACATCTTCTCTGTCTCTCGCAGCTTTAAGCACCGCAGCAGTGTCCAAGTAGTTGAGTAGAGCACATATTATATCTCTTGGGGATCGTTTGCTTGAGGCTTCGGCTTAAGAGCCCTGTGAGCTCTTTCTATAATAATCGTATTCGCCCGCTCTGCCCCCAGTAATTGTGAAAAAGCTGTCTTACTGTTTCCAACAGATCCTCCGCCATGACAGTTTCTGGAATACCACGGAGCCGCACGTTCTTTCTCCTGGCCCGGTTCTCCTGGTCCTCTAGGTAAAGGTAGGCATGATCAACTTGTTTGCTGAGCGTGTGGATCTGGGTCTGGAGACCTCTGCCATGCTGTATAATGGAGGTTTGCGATTCCTCCAGAGTTTCAACTCTGTTACCTAGTTGTTGCATATCTCTTTTAATATCCGAGAGCTCCTTCAGTATTGGAGTTAGGAGTGACTGTTTTAAAAAAGCTCTTGTGATCGGGAGAGTATCTGCTTCTCCCTGTGCATCGGACATGGCACAGGAGCTGGCATCATCAGAGTCTTCTTCTTGTGTTTCAGCGCGGGAAGCTGCGGGCGCCATTTTCTCCCTTCTCGGTGGGGTTGTCGTGCCCTTGTTCAGGAATTTACTCATGTTTCCCTGCAACTTCTTAGTTCTGGGGTGAACTCCAGCTCTCTGCTTCTCTCCCTGTTCTGTTTCCCCATTATAGACAGGAAATGTGCGCTTATTAAGCAACAAACCGAGTGAGTTGGTGAGGAGCACTAGTCTCTTGCGTCCTACACCATGCTAGGCAAACTCCGCCTCTACCAAAAGCTTTTCAAAGACCCCAAAGTCCTTTTAAGGACTACTGTGTGTGTCTGAAAGCAGCAAGATATTTTTCTTTTATACCTATTAGCGACATATACTGTAGATCATCCGCAGACTGTGTCTTTAATAATCTGGGCCACATTGGTATTGCAAATTCCAATAATCTGGGCCTAATATAGTGTCCATAATCTGTGTTGTTCTGTAACCAATACTGTACTACATCTGAAAACAATGTCTGTATTGCAAATTCCAATAACCTGGGCTTAATATAGTGTCCATATTCTGTGGGTTTCTGTGACATATACTGTCCTGAATCCGAAAAAAGTGTATGTAGCGGAAAATTAAATAATCTGGGCCTAATGTAGTGTCCATACTGTGTGAATTTCTGTGACAAATTCTGTACTACATCAGAAAACAGTGTCTGTAGCGCAAATTTAAATATTTTTGCTACATCTTCTGTGTGTGTATTTAATACATATCACTGACATATACTGTAATTTATCCCTAGACGGTGTATGCTAGTTTGTGACATTATCAGGGCTACATCTCCTGTGTGTGCATCCCAAATACCTTTTTGTAATTTATTGGCACATACACTTGCAAATCCTACGCTACTGTATGTGTGACATACTTTTAAGCATAAATAACATTTAAGATTAAGAAGGCGGCCACTAAGGGCCAGGAAATGGCCGTGATGCTGATGGTGCACGCAGAGGCCGTGGTTATGTGCGCTATGAAGCTGAGCAAAAGAATGTAGCTGAGGGCCTCTAGGTGCGCTAACCCTCAAAAACATTATTTGGAAGGCCTTCTGGTCAGCTGACCCTCTAAAACATCATTTGCGAGTACCTTCAGGGCAGCTGACCCTCTAAAACATCATTTGCGAGTGCTTCACGGCAGCTGACCCTCTAAAACATTATATGTGAGGGCCTGCAGATGAGCTGACCCTCTAAAACATTATATGTGTGGGCCTGCAGGGAGCTGACCCTCTAAAACAATATATGTGAGGGCCTGCAAGTCAGCTGAGCCTCTAAAACATTATATGTACGGGCCTGCAGGGAGCTGACTCTCTAAAACATTATATGTGAGGGCCTGCAGGCAAGCTGACCCTGTTAAAAATGTTATGTGAGGGCCTGCAGGTGAGTCGACCCTCTAAAACATTATATGTACGGGCCTGCAAGTTAGCTGACCCTTTAAAACATTATATGCGAGGGCCTGCAGGTGAGCTGACCCTCTAAAACATTATATGTGAGGGCCTGCAGGTGAGCTGAACCTAAAAACATGAATTGCGAGGGCCTGCAGGTGAGCTGACTCTCTAAAACATTATGAGCGAGGGCAACATAAAAAGCATGTTGATATGATGGAGGGGAGGATGAGTAGAGAAGTCAGGGGCAATCCAGGCCTTTTTAATTTTTATACGAGTCGACCTGTCAGCATTTTCAGTTGACAAACGGATGCGCTTATCAGTTACTGATAACACTAAATACCCGCTCTGACAAAACGCTGGCGACAGGGCAGGGCAGGCCAGCACCTCTGAGGTGTAGAGTGGCAGTTTGTGCCACGTGTCCAGCTTGGACACCCAATATTTGTAAGGCACAGAGGGATCACTGAGGACGCTGACACGGTCTGCTATCTTCTCCTTCACCATCTTCCCAAATTTTTCCCGTCTTGTAACACTAGGCCGCGCATCAGGGTGAGGGTGCTGGCGGGGTGTCATGAAACTGTTCCAGGCCTTGGAGAGTGTTGTCCTGCCTCTGTTGGAACTTCTGTGTGTTCCCCTCATCTCCCCTCCTGGGTTGTACAAGGAACTACATACTCTGCCGCCAGCATTGTCAGCTGTAAATTTATCTGCAATGACACTCTGTTCTATTATTAATATGGTTTGTGGTTGTATTATTGTTGGTATTATTATTGTTATTATGGTTTATGGTTCTAAAATATGTTATGGTTATTTATGAGTTAATTAACAGGCCAAGCCTTTGGTTTACCTCCACTCTCATGTGTTATGTTTTTAGTTATATTAATGTATAAGTTTGGGCTGTTTGTTGTGCATGGGACATATATGCTGTATGATTGCCATATGTGTGAGCTTGCCAAGCTCCAAAGCGGCCAACAAGTTACGGCCATTATCAGACATAACAACCAACCATGTCTGGTTGTAGGTTGAGTGGCGAGAGCCACAGCTCATTCTGGTCCCTTATATCCTGCCACAGCTCTGCGGCGGTGTGCTGTTTGTCACCTAAATAAATGAGTTTCAGCACGGCCTGTTGCCGCTTCCCCACTGCCATGCTGCACTGCTTCCAGCTACTGACTGATGGCTGACTTGTGCTGCAAGATGAGAATTCAGAGGTGGAAGTGGAGTAAGAGTAGGAGAACGGGATTTTGCAGCAACTAATGCAGGTGGTGGTTAAAATCCTGATGGAATGGGGGTGTTGGTAGCACCTGTGCCACCCCAGGGTACGACTAGCTACTGGCCTCAACAAGGTTCACCCAGTGTGCCGTCACGAAAATGAAGCGTCCCTGGCCAATAGCACTTGTTCATGTGTCAGTCGTTAAGTGGACCTTCCTAATAACTACGTTGGTCAGGGCATGGGTGATGTTACGGAACACAATTGCTGGTGTAATGCGGGGACGGAACACAGAGAAAAATAGTGGCGGCTAGGGACTGAGTAACGAGGGACGGCTGCCGCCATGAGGCTGAGGAAAGCCTCAGTGTCCACAGGCCTAAATGGCAACATTTTCAGGGCCAGTAATTTTTAAAGGTGTGCATTTAGTGCTATGGCCTGTGGGTGGTTAGCTGGGTATTTGCGCTACGTTCAAAGGCCTGGGTTAAGGACATCTGTATGCGTGCCTATTTGGTGTGGCCCGCCTTCTCCCTTTGCCATCCCACAGCCACTTCCAGCCTGTTGAGGTGCTTTGGATCCCTCCCCTCTGTACTGCTGTCCTAGCTTGGCTTGCCACCTTCCCAGGATGGGTCAGTGATGTCATTCTCCACCACCCCCTCTTCCACTTCCTCACTCGGGTCACCCTCCTGACTTGTGTTGTTGACCTAACAAGACACTCACTTATTAACAACTGTGTCTCATCCGCATCATCCACCTCATGAAACACTAATTGCCATCTTCTTCTGACTGTGGATGCTGAAGAGTTTGGGAATCAGTGCTCAAGATGCCTCATGTCATTCTTCAGGGAGGGTCAGCTCACCTGCAGGCCCTCACCTACAATATTTGAGAGGGTCAGCTCACCTGCAGGCCCTCATCTACAATATTTGAGAGGGTCAGCTCACCTGCAGGCCCTCACCTACAATATTTGAGAGGGTTAGCTCAGCTGCAGGCCCTCACCTACAATATATTAGAGGGTCAGCTCACCTGCAGGCCCTCAACTACAATATTTTACAGTGTAGGGGTCCAACTACCTGAACAATTGTACCACAATGTGAATGAGGTCCCTCTTTATGTGATATACAGGCTGTTTCTGAGTGCCTCATGCTTGTACTTTTTGCAGAACTTGCACTTTATATACAATTGAATGTTCAGGAAAGAATGTTTCCTAACAATTTTTCCTGTGAAATTGATTTTTGTGGGGGTTTTGTGCGTATTTTGGTCAGTCTGTAAAAGTGGCGTACAACTCGGACAACATGGTTCCCAGCAGCGACCTGGAAGTCCAAGATGCATCCAGACATCGTCCCTATGGTGTTCTCAATCTATTTCGGTGGTGGTTCTGTCAATTTCTGACCTTTTACTATGGACCAGACCCCTCCCTCTTCAGAGTATGGGGAGCCTGGTTGTCTCCCATTGACTTCCATTATACTGGGGAGCTCGGCCGAGCACACAAATATAGTAATGTGTTTTTGCTGAACACCTGAATACTTTGGTGCTCGATCATCACTAGAGCTGCTATATCCAGCATAAGCCGATGCTGGTGGACCTGGTTTCAGGCATGAATATTGGCATCCTGCCAGAGAAAATACTGCCGCATGCAGTTTTATACACCAGTAAAAATGCTGTCGGAATAAGATGCAGCTCATTTTTAAGAAGTGCAGGCATTTTAATAAATGTGTTTCTTTATTATGTCCATGTATCAGAAACTGAAGCCTGCTCCAGCTAGTATTATTATTATTATTTATAATTAAAGAACCATTCATTCCATAGCGATGTACATTTGATAAGCGGTGCACATACATAATACAAACAATTGCACTAAGCATAAACAAGACGGGTTACAAACTGATACAGAAGGAGAGAAGGATTCAATAAAGGAGAGAAGGCCCTGCCCATGAGGGCTTACAATCTACATGGTATGGGAGAAGGACACAGTAGGTGAGGGTAACGCTGGTCATGGTGGTATAGAGGCAGCAGGATCAATGGTTGTAGTCTTGTCTCAAGAGGTGGGTTTTCAGGTTTCTTTTGAAGAATTCCACTGTAGGTCGGAGTCTGATATGTTGGGGTAGCGAGTTCCAGAGGGTGAGGGTGCAAGGGAGAAATCTTGGAGGCAATTGTGGGAAGATTTGATAAGTTACACCAGTTTCCTAAAGTAAATAAAATGTGTCAGGTTGTAGTGGCCCCATTTACTTTTTAAAAAGTGAAGAGAGCTGTGGAAAAAGGCAAAAAGTTATACATTTTTTGTGAAAAGTGTCAACTTTTGTACAGTATAAAACCTCTAATGTTAATGGGAAATGCAAGTACGTATGTGTGAAAACGCACTGTAATGTATGTAAACTGCACTCTATGTAAATCAGAAACTGTGCTAAAGATGGTTGGCATGTGCCGGTATGGATTTGAGTTAAAGGGTTATTCTGGTTATAGCAAGTTAGCCCCTATTCTAAGTGGAAAGGGAAAACTTTCTATATTCAGAATACCCTTTTATGGCCATGCATGACATCAGAGGTCAGCATAGGGGTTACATTGAGTATGTTCCCACTATGTATAGCACGTTAATGTACTATATCAATAGATGTGCCTGAGAGGACCTCATGGTCAGAACCCTGAGTGCACTTAGAAAATGCCGTATTGGTTGGGATACAGAGAGCCAATCACACCATGAGGCCAATACCTAGCAAGTTGGGTAGGTGATACTTTTAAATTGGCACCTTGATTGAAGTTCAGAGCAGTGACACCTGTAGCAGAAAGAATTGTTGAGCAGTGGCAGCCAGCCAACCATAGTGCTTTTAGCTCTAGCAGCAATAAGCATTCAGAGAACTTATAATAGACCAGTGAAGAGGAATAAACCCGTCAGCTTATAGCATAGTGAAATGCCCATGTACAGTGTGTCATACTAGACTGTGCTAAATAGGCACAGTGAGAGAATGCAGATAGCTGTGGCTGAAAGTATGCCGCAAGTGGACACTGTGAGTATGTATGTGTATTATATAAAGTCATGTCTGTGTAAAGCATGTGCACAGGGGCAGACTGGGAACTCAAAGTGGCCTTGTAAAAAATAAGTGGGCCAAGAGAAGTAGGCAGGGACAACAGAAGTACTAGTAGTACCAGTACCAGCAAAAGATACTGCCGCTGCAGAACTAAATACCACAGTGCAGCGCAAAATGCTGCTTCAGAAGAATAAAATATAACAGTGCAGTTGCAGAACATAATACTACACCCTCATCGCAGTATTCAACTGCATCACCATCCTGAGGATACAGTTGAATTCAGGAAGGCACCTGCAGCTGCTGGCCAGGTGCATAAACATCTGATGCTCCTAGCATTAATTAATGCTGAGAACATCAGATTTTTATGTATCTGGCTGGAGGCTACGAGGAATGCACAGGAGCCCCCTGAGCATCAGCCCAATTGGAAATTTTTCTTATAGGGTCTATGACCAGTCCACCCCTGCATGTGCACCATGGAAAGAAGTTGTAGCCTAGACCAAACAGCCTACATAGCCATCGTCATTACTGCCCCAGAAAGAGATGGCTCCAGGTCAGAGACATTGATGCCCATTGAGTTAAGAGGACCTTTCATAAGGGTAAAAAATGTGTATTAAGTATGCTGACATGTAGAGCGGCGCCCAGGCATCTCCCTGCACTTACTATTATCCCTGGGCGCCGCTCCGTTTGCCCGGTATAGGCTCCGGTATCTTCTGGGACTTGGTTCTACTAGGAGGAGCCTAGTACACTTGGTTATAGTAGGCGTATCCCTAGGCTGTAGCGCTGGCCAATCACAGCGCACAGCTCATATCCTGGGAGAAAAAAAAACCTCCCACGATATGAGCTGTGCGCTGCGATTGGCCAGCTCTACAGCCTAGGGATACGCCTAGTATAACCAAGTGTACTAGGCTCCTCCTAGTAGAACCAAGTCCTAGAAGATACCGGAGCCTATACCGGGCGAACGGAGCGGCGCCCAGGGATAATAGTAAGTGCAGGGAGATGCCTGGGCTCCGCTCTACATGTCAGCATACTTAGTACACATTTTTTACCCTGATGAAAGGTCCTCTTTAAGTGGTATGCTAGAAAAGTAAGAAAGCCTGCTGCAACCAAAAGAGTTTTCATATCTACCAAGTCTATTGCCTAAAGAGACTTGTAATCATTCAGCTAGTTGCAACTTCTAAAATCTTGTAATCACTATGCCTGTTGTCTACTGTAAGACTCAACCACTAAGCTTTTTGCCCAACGCATGTTCAGTAAAACTGTTGTTACAATGACAACTGTGTTCAGCTGATCCCTTGAGTGGGAAGCCCACATACTGTATATCACTCACTGACCAAATAGATCCTGGATAAGATCTGACCTCCTGACATCTTTTTCTCTCTTTTTTTATCTGTCCAAATTCAAATTCATAACACTGAAAAAATCTGAGGAAATAGGGGTGGGTATCCATTCTAATCTTCAATAACTTGTTGTAACTTAGCAGGATAATTTGTGCATGGGGGGTATATACAAAGATAAGAACACCTCCCTATCTTTTGAAAATTAGACGATTATACAATTTATGTTCCTATATGTTGGCACACTAACTTTATCCACTTCTTCATCAGCAAACCATTCAGTCTAGGGTTGCTCGGGTGCTCTGGTGCTCGAGTAGAACACTTTGCCCCTTCTTCCTACATTTCTCTACTTCCCTGCCCATCCTGTGAATGACTGACCAGACAAGGTTCCATGCTAGTTAGTCTCTAAACAATGCATGTCACACCCTGTCAGAATCAGGGACTTAAATTCAGGTGGGGAGCCTGCAGGGTTACACTGGACCTCCCTCTGTCAGAACTCCATCAGACCATCATCTGAAACTAATCAATCGTAGCTGCCACCACTCGTCATATCAGGCTGACGAGACACCTTTGCATTGAATAACACCTAAGTACTCTCTACAGCTGCTAGCATTCACAGGGTTAATAAATTAATCTAGGTAAGGCTTCTTCCAAGGTCATGGAATTGTTAGAACACAAGAACTCTCTTATTAAAGTTTTAATATAAAAAAGGACAGTGCGTACTATCAATGGGGTTATCATAGAAAATATAACATAAAATACACAGACATATACATACAATGTAAAATAACTGTGAAATAAAAGGGATAAAAACAGAACTTAATACGTTGCGCGACGGTCAAGTCTGGTTGCCTGGGAAAGCAGAAATATCGGTCAGTCCATCAAGCTAGTGATCCCCAATGAAAGGACAGTTTGCTATTCTCCATGCATGTGTTAAAAAGGGTCAGTATCTTCCAGCATCATCCCCGCCCCCCCTCATACTCATATGAAAAGTTACTTCAGCCTGTCTGGTAAAGGAAGAGTTACCTGGGCTGCACGTGACGTCATGTTTGGAGATTGGACGCAGCTGTTATTGTTTGGGCCTCTTGCTGTAGCTGTTACTTGCCATGTGTCTGTCTCCCCCGCTACCACCATCTTTAGACTTTATGTATTTCAATGCTTACATCACATTCCGTACCCAGCCGACATCCGGATCCATATTACACTCCTGTTATTACATGTTGTATATTCGACTTACAGCCATAGCTGCTACTGTTACTCCATTTTTATTCTCTGGAAACACCACACTGGGTTTCACAATTGTTTCACTCACAACCAGAGCTGCGTTCATGCGTCGACTGGTATACCATGTTTACCCTGCTCACAGTGAGCTGTCACAACATGTTGATACTAGGCTTGTTTCAGAGCTGCATTCACGTTCACTGTTACATCATGTTTATGCTCCATTCACATTTAGAGCTGCTATTCTAACAATTTCATTCTCGGCCACATCCAGAGGTGCATTTACACTTACGCTGTCAAATAATTTTGCACTCCACCCACGACCAGAGTAGCATTCATACGTCTATCGGTATATCATGTTTGCTCTACTCGCACCCAGAGCTGCGTTCACACGTCCTAAGCTACTACAGGTTCTTTCCAGGCCCATTTCAAGAACCGCATTCACGTCGCTGTTACAACTATATTATGCTCCATTCACAACCAGAGCTGCTGTTATACCAAATTCATGCTTCTGCTTATACCCAGAGTTGTGTTCACACTTCTACTGCTACACCAGGTTGTATACCCCACTCACCAAAGCAGCTTTCCATGTCTGCTGTCAAATCAAGTTAATATTCTGTTCACATCCAAAGCTGCGTCTGCATGTCTACTTTTACATCTTGTCCTATACTCCATTCACTGCTCGAGCTGCCTTCACGTGTCTGCTTTTGCATCACGTCAATATTCTGCTCACTTTAAGATTGCATTTATATGTCTGCTTTATGCCATGCTTTTCATGCTCTACCCATACTCATAGCTGCCCCCATACCATGTTTTTAGTTACCACTCACATCCAAAGCTACGTTCACCCATTTGTTGTTACATCATGTCTTGTACTCTGCTCCCACTCAAAGCTGCATTCTTCTGTTCATTGCTACGTCATGGTTTTACTCAATAATCTCACCGGGGCAGTCTGCACCCACTGCTCTGGTACCTCTCTCCCGACAACCATAACTGCGTTCTTTTCACTCTTACGTTCCTTTCCTCGGTGGTCTGGTACATTCCATAGGTCTATTTTTCTGTTCATTTCAAAAAATAAAAAAATACTTCTTTAATCCTGGTTCATATTCACTCAGACGGGTCTCCTTTTACTTCTGGTTCGTATTCACTCAGATTGGTCTCCTGCCCCAGTTCACCAAACAGCTCCTCAGCGGATGTCAGTGGGCCAATAGGAGTAAGTTTGCTGCAATGTTTTCACAAGCTGTTCATTTATATGTCACGATAAGAGACTTCTCTTAACAAACTTGCAATGCCTCAGGCTCTTGTTTTTCTACCATCTCTGTTTAAATTTCATGCTTACGTTTTATGGTTCGTGGTGGTTAGTGTTTTATGTATGCATGTGCTTAGGATTACTAATGTCTATATTTTCAATGCCTGTTGGCAGTAAAGTTTCCTAGGCCACCTTCTAGCCAATCCAGTCATTCAAGTCGCTGCAAATCCCATCAGGTCCGGCCTATGTTTTAATTACTTATCGTCACCGCAACGTCATCCAGACCAGTCTCTCGGCTTCAGGGGCCCTATGACTGCTTTGGCCTCTGTCTTCGGGGGCCCTATGACACATCCGGCCTCATGGCTCTGGGGGCTCCATGACCGCTTTTCATGTTTTGTTTATTAAGAACACGACATGGTTGTAGGCTGGTTAGTGTCCCAGGTTTGCTGTTGGAGGGGGTCATTATTATGCGAGTCCCCAAGGCATTCTGGTGCTGCATAAGTGGTTTATTAACAAAAAAAAAAAATCATAAGAGGCTCGCACGAGTAGCTCTTCGCTTATAGGACCTCACGATTAGCACCGCCACTTGTAGTTCGCCATCTGATACTTTTTCCGCCATAAGAGGCTCGCACGCATGGCTCCTGCCATAAGAGACTCGCACGCATGGCTCCTGCCATAGGAGACTTGCACGCTTGGCTCCTGCCATAAGAGGCTCGCACGAGTGGCTCTTCGCTTATAGGACCTCACGACTGGCATCGTCATACATAGTTCACACGGTCATCTGATACTTGTTCCGCCATAAGAGGCTCGCACGCATGGCTCCTGCCATAAGAGACTCGCACGCATGGCTCATGCTATAATAGGCTTGCACGCATGGCTCCTGCCATAAGGGACTCGCACGCATGGCTCCTGCCATAAGAGACTCGCACGCATGGCTCTTGGCTTAGAGGATTTCAGAATTGACATCGACATTGGTAGTTCATACGGCCATCTGATACTTTTTCCATGGCACACCTTTTAGAAGTTTTCTTTTGTTCATTTATACTTTACAGATTAATATTTGCGGTTCATTTCAGCCTTATTTCATTTAAGAAGCTGTACCCCATATCTTTGTCTATTTAGGTTATCGAGTCCCGGTTTATTACTAAAACCGTCGGGTTAAGCCCCAATCTTTTCGCCAGCTGTCCATAATTCTTAAGGTTCCCATCCCGGCGACTGCCTGGCCCCATGGGCCTCTGGCAGTTGCTTCGCCCCATGGCTTTAGGGGTCCGACCAATGGTTGTCCACCTGTGCAGCTTTGCTTTTGGTTTTGAATGACTCACCGCTTTACCTGCTTGCCAGGTTTCATTTTAGTTAATGTCCGTTATTATCTCCATTTTCTGTCACGTTTCGTCTTTTTAGGTCACGCAGTTGAACTTATGTTGGGGGTCACCTTCCACGTCGGTCAGGTCTTGTTCCTAACGATACTGTATTTTGCCTGGCATGTTATTCAGGCCATGTAGTTTATCTTAGGTATCGCATGCCACAGCGGTCAGGCTCATGGTTCAATTTCACCTTCACCTTATTCAGGTCGCTTATTATAGTTATAATTTCTTGATTAAAAAAACTAAAAACTCGGCCCCATGGCTTCGGGGCCTGATGACAGCTTCGGCCCAATGGCTTTGGGGGCCCAATGACTGTTTTCAGTCCTGCTGGGCTCATTGCCTGGTTGGTTGTCCATCTGTGCATCTAGGCTGATTTGGGCCGTATGTATCACATACATACCTGCTTCCCTAATCTCCTAATAATCCATGGTGATCACTCACTTTATGTTTTAATTCCCTCTAGCATTTCAGTCTCTGATCGTAGTCGATCATATCTTGTCAAGCTGGTCCCCACGCAAAGTCTTTGCCTTTTACTACAACCAGGAATTCATTTTTGCCTGTAGCTTCATTGCAATTGCATTCCCTTGCTCATGGGTGGGCATAGACAGAATCTTATATATTATGTCTTCGTAGCTTCTTGCCACACTAACCTCAGACTCCCTACAACCACGTTGAATCGGGTTTTGGACAAGGTCCAGCATTCCCTCACGGTAGAAGATTCAGATAGTAGGTTGGTCTTCGCGTCTCAGGCGTTAAAACAATTCTCAAGGGCACACAGAAGAACTACGCGCGGACCACAGCAAGCAGTTGTCTGGAGAACTTTTCAAGGATTCTCTTTCTATCTACATGGTTCTTTTGGCCCTCATTCCTGCATAGTCTAGGGCCTAGGCAGTCAGGATTCGTTCCACAATTTCCTGATGCTAGGGCATTGCCAGTACTCGCACTAGTACCAAAACTTTACAAGGTTCAGTTGGTTTTCATGATCCATTTCCCAACGTATTCCTGGTCCTCCATTCCGCTTTGGGGCAGTATCCGCAATATTGAGCATCATGTCTCTGACCTTGTCATCCACAAGATGGGTTGTAGGTCTCCTTCTGATCTTTCCTCATACACACCGAATTTTCGCTCCAAGATCCCTGACGCCTTGCAGTTGGCTTGGGATTAGTTTGCACATGCCATTCGAGTTCCTTTTCTGCTCTACTTGGCTTGCTCTTTGCCCACGCTCATGGCTTAGGGCACACAACAAGCCATTTAGTCAGGTTAGCTAAGACACGCCTAGCTGGGTTAGGTTGTTCCCGTTGTTTCTCTCTCTAGGGATCTTTGGATATCTCTTGGCCAAAGCCACGACCACAAGTTGGTAAGGCTGATTAGTCAGCATGCATTTGTGGGAGGGGTGGAGGCTCTTCATCTGCGAGCCACAGCCTCACTCACGGGCGTGTGTTCTCATGTGCCCCACCCTCCCTCCCTCCCTCCCTCCCTCCTCCCTCCCTCCCTTCCTTCCTTCCTTCCTTCCTCATCTTCTCATTTATGCAAAATAAATGTGGAGCCCCAATTATGGGTCTACAACACAATGAAAGCCAGATATCCCTCAAAGGAAGGAAAACCAAGCAAAGGGGTGTCTCCATTACAGAGATCACCAAATCCACCATATTAAGTGGCCCCTATGTCAAGATCCTACTTTTTACAAGCTTTAAGGATGTGACAGGGAAAACCCAAGCTAGGTATCCATCCACAGACAGCTGTTTCGGGGTGTTGCCCCTCATCAGTGCGGAGTAGGATTCTGGCTAACCAGGAGCAATGCCTCGGAGACCACCCAAACACAACAATAGCTGATCTCAGGGAGACCAGCTACAAAAACACCGCGGAGCCTCACTTAAGAGTCTCAACACAGCAATCCAACGTGCAAAGCTCCCTGGGAAACAGGAATATGCAAAATAAATGTGGAGCCCCAATTATGGGTCTACAACACAATGAAAGCCAGATATCCCTCAAAGGAAGGAAAACCAAGCAAAGGGGTGTCTCCATTACAGAGATCACCAAATCCACCATATTAAGTGGCCCCTATGTCAAGATCCCGCTTTTTACAAGCTTTAAGGATGTGACAGGGAAAACCCAAGCTAGGTATCCATCCACAGACAGCTGTTTCAGGGTGTTGCCCCTCATCAGTGCGGAGTAGGATTCTGGCTAACCAGGAGCAATGCCTCGGAGACCACTCAAACACAACAATCAGTCGGTGGATCTGGCTAACCAGGAGCAATGCCTGGAGACCACCCAAACACAACAATAGCTGATCTCAGGGAGACCAGCTACAAAAACTGCGGAGCCTCACTTAAGAGTCTCAACACAGCAATCCAAAGTGCAAAGCTCCCTGGGAAGCTGTCTGTGGATGGATACCTAGCTTGGGTTTTCCTGTCACATCCTTAAAGCTTGTAAAAAGCGGGATCTTGACATAGGGGCCACTTAATATGGTGGATTTGGTGATCTCTTTAATGGAGACACCCCTTTGCTTGGTTTTCCTTCCTTTGAGGGATATCTGGCTTTCATTGTGTTGTAGACCCATAATTGGGGCTCCACATTTATTTTGCATATTCCTGTTTCCCAGGGAGCTTTGCACTTTGGATTGCTGTGTTGAGACTCTTAAGTGAGGCTCCGCGGTGTTTTTGTAGCTGGTCTCCCTGAGATCAGCTATTGTTGTGTTTGGGTTATCTTCTCATTTCCACAGGATATGCCCACTTATAGGCCTACCCACAATCATGGCTTAGGGCACACAACAAGCCATTTAGTCAGGTTAGCCAAGACACGCCTAGCTGGGTTAGGTTGTTCCCATTGTTTCTCTCCCTAGGGTTCTTCGGATATCTCTTGGCCGTAGCCACGACCACAAATATATATATGTATATATATATATATATATATATATATATATATATATATATTTATTTATTTCCTTTTCTTCTATCTTCCTAGGACGAAGGAAAGCGGCAGAGGGCTTCTTTTTTGTCATATTTATCAGGCACAAGGAATAGCTCTATTCATCAATAAAGTGTGGGTTTAGCCCCAATGAATTCTCATCTTCTGAACTTTCTATTCCCACACAAATAAAGATACTAAAAAAGAAGTAATACAAAATAAAATCTTATTACTATTCATCAAAAACGTATAGGTTTAACATCATTGGCTTCCCATCTCCGGCAGTCTTTTTTCATGCATCAAAGGAAAGATGTAATTCCTCAAAGGAAATCCTGAAGGGGGGCATAGGTGAGCAGGAGCAGTAATACATTTCAAATTAGGATTTTTTGTTCACTGCTTAAATATCCTGGTAATGCTTGGTAAAGATGATATATACCCCAAATTCACCCTGGTTATTTAAAAAAAAAAAAATGTATCACATAATTTGGCAATGCTCTTAATGACTCCTGTATACTGTCTGCTTGACTTCCTAGACCTATCTCAGTTTTTCAGACCTCAGTGCTCTGTCCTGCATTAGACTTTATTTGATGTTAGAAAACTGATACTTAACTACTGGACGAGTGACTACACCCCTACCTTAGCCCAATAGTTTGGAAGCATTAAGTCTTCCATCTTCCACAAAAAGCTGATATACTGTAGTATGCATACTGGTGTGCATGTAACTAGTGTTGAGCGAACCCGAACTGTATAGTTCGGGTTCATAGCGAATTTTGGGGTGTTCGGGACATGGACCTGGACCCAAACATTTACGTAAAAGTTCGGGTTCGGTGTTCGGCGATTTCTATGGCGCTTTTTGAAAGGCTGCAAAGCAGCCAATCAACAAGCATCATACTACTTGCCCCAAGAGGCCATTACAGCCATGCCTACTATTGGCAAGGCTGTGATTGGCCAAGTGCAGCATGTGACCCAGCCTCTATTTAAGCTGGAGTCATGTAGCGCTGCCCGTCACTCTGCTCTTATTAGTTTAGGGATAGAATGCAGCTGCTGTGAGGGCTGGATTAGGCAGGGAAGACTCAGCAAAACCACTTAATGAAGTGATCGATCTGCAGCTGTGAATCATTCAACTTCTGTTAGTTCATTGCTCACTGGTGTTTAGGCTGCCCAGAGAGTTTTTCTGTCACTTTTTTTCTGGAGTGATCGGCGGCCATTTTGTGAACTTTTGGTGCACCAGCACATGTTTTGAGCTGCCACCAAGTTCAATATACAATTTTGGGTTCAATAGTAGGCTTTTATTTGCAATATTCTATATCAGGGGTTGTGCTTATTGTCACACCTTGAAACACAGGATAGAAATTGCTATATTTTATTGAGGGTGAAATTCAATGGCCAAAATACCGATCCCCTAAATCAGTGGTTTCAGCTGTTGCTGGCCAAGTGTAATACTGTCCGTAAAAGGATAGATTTTTTTCTGGGGTGAAATTCAATTGCCAAAATAACAATCCCTTAAATCTGGGGTTCCAGCTGTGGCTGGCTAAGTGTAATACTGTCTGTCAAAGGATAATTTTTTTCTGTGGTTAAATAAAATCCCTGAAATAGAAATCCTAAACATCTGTGCTTTCAGCTGTCCCTCTCCAAGTGTAATTCTGTCCGTAATAGGGTATATTACACTTAGCATCTAAATACAAGGCCTGAAAAATAAATCCTCTATATTTGTGCACGCTGCTGTGCATCTCCAAGTGTATTTCTGTCTTTAAAGGGTTTATTACACTCAAGGTCTAAATACAAGTCCTGAAAGCTAAATCCTCTATATTTGCACGCGCTACTGTGCATCTCCAAATGTAATTCTGTCCGTAAAGGATACCTTTCAGCCAGGGCCTAAATACTAGGCCTAAAATTGATATTCCCTAAATCAGTGGTTTCTGCTATGCCTGTATTAGTGTAATATGGTACATAAATAGATAGTTAGATAGTGTTAGGTGCCTGTAAAATAAGACCTTAATTTTAACTCTATAGATTGGGCTAAAAAGTTTTTCCTTATTGTGGTGAACGGAAAACATCAAATAGGGGACGCGGACATGGTCGTGGTGGTGTTATTGGACCCTCTAGTGCTGGGAGAGGACGTGGCCGTTCTGCCACAGCTACACGTCCTAGTAAACCAACTACCTCAGGTCCCAGTAGCCGCCATAAACTACATCGATATTTGGTCAGGCCTAATGCCGTTCTGAGGATGGTAAGGCCTGAGCAAGTACAGGCGCTAGTCGATTGGGTGGCCGACAGTGGATCCAGCAGGTTCACATCATCTCCCACCCAGTCTTCTGCAGAAAGCGCACAGGTGGTGCCTGAAAACCAAGCCCATCAGTCTTTCACATCACCCCCATGCAAATCAGGGAACCTGTCTGAGCCTCAAGTTATGCAGCAGTCTCTTATGCTGTTTGAAGACTATGCTGGCAGAGTTTCCCAAGGGCATTCACCTAGCCCTTCCCCAGCAGTGGAAGACATAGAATGCACTGGCGCTACAACCACTTATGTTTCCTGATGAGGATATGGGAATACCACCTCAGCAGAGTCTCTGATGATGATGAAACAAAGGTGCCAACTGCTGCGTCTAGTGTGCAGACCGAAGAGGAGGACAGGGAGAAAGACTGTGTGGAAGACGATGCAGGGGACGATGAGGTCCTAGACCCCACATGGAATGAAGGTCGTGCCACTGACTTTCAGAGGAAGAGGCAGTGGTGAGACCGATCCAACAGCCAAAGCCAGCTTCAAGGAGTTCCTTGGCATGGCACTTCTTCACACAATGTGCTGATGACAAGACCAGAGTGGTTTGCACGCTGTGGAATCAGATCCTGAAGCGAGGCATTAACATTCTGAACCTTAGCACAACCTGCATGACCAGGCATCTATATGCGAGACATGGGCTGCAGTGGAGTAAGCACCTTCAAAACTAAGAAACCGCTCAGGCCCCTCCTGCTCCCTTCTGCTGCTGCCTCAGCCTCTTCCTCTGCCTCTAGAGGAACGTTGGCACCTGCCGCCTAGCAAACAGAGGATGTTCCACCAACACCACCACCTCCATCATCAAGCATCTCCACCATGTCACACGGCAGTGTTCAGCTCTCCATCTCACAAACCTTGGAGAGAAAGCGTAAATTCCCACCTAGCCACCCTCGATCCCTGGGCCTGAATGCCAGCATTTCTAAACTACTGGCATTTGAAATGCTGTCATTCGGGCTGGTGATCACAGACAGCTTCAAACAGCTGATGGCGGTGGCTGTCCCACAGTACGTCTATTTCAGCCGCCACTACTTCTCCAAGAGAGCTGAGACTTCCCTGCACAACCAAGTATCAAATAAAATCAAGTGTGCACTGCGCAACGCCATCTGTGGCAAGGTCCACCTAACCACAGATACGTGGATCAGTAAGCACGGCCAGGACGCTATATCTCCTAACTGCACACTGGGTAAATATAGTGGCGGCTGGGCCCCAGGCGGAGAGCTGTTTGGCGCACGTCCTTTCGCCACCAAGGATCACAGGGCATCATTCTTTGCCTCCTGTTGCCTCCTCCTCCTACTCGGCTTCCTCCTTCTCTTCTTCCACCTGCTCATCCGGTCAGCCACAGACCTTCACCACCAAATTCAGCACAGCCCGGAGTAAACGTCAGCAGGCCATTCTGAAACTCATGTCTTTGGGGGACAGGCCCCACACTGCGCAGGAGTTGTGACGGGGTATAGAACAACAGACTGACGAGTGGTTGCTGCCGGTGAGCCCCAAGCCTGGCCTGGTGGTGTGCGATAATGGGCGAAATCTCGTTGCAGCTCTGGGACGCACATCCCTTGCCTGGCACATGTGCTGAATTTGGTGGTGCAGAAATTCATTCACAACTACCCGACATGTCAGAACTGCTGCATAAAGTACAGGCCGTCTGTGCGCACCTCCGTCTTTCTCATCCTGCCGCTGCACGCCTGTCTGCGCTACAGCGTAACTCGGCCTTCCTGCTCACCGCCTCATATGCGACCTGCCCACCAGGTGGAACTCCACCTTACACATGCTGGAGAGATTGTGCGAGCAGCAGCAGGCCATAATTGAGTTTCACGGGTGAGTCGCACTGAGGAACAGAAGCACTTCACCACCAATGACTGCGCTTCCATGCGAGACTTGTATGCCCGGTTGCCCTGTTTCGAGTACTCCACCAACATGGCCAGTGGCGATGACGCCGTTATCAGCGTTACAATACCACTTCTATGTCTCCTATAGAAAACACTTAGAGTGATGATGGAAAAGGATGTGACCCAGGAGGAAGAGGAGGAAGAGGGTCATTTCTAACACTTTCAGACCAGTCTTTTAGAAGTAGCTCAGAAGGAGGTTTTTGCAACTGCAGAGGCCAGGTACAAATTTGGCCAGGCAGGGCCCACTACTGGAGGACGAGGAGGATAAGGAGGAGGAGGATGAGAATGAAGCATGTTCACAGCGGGGTGGCACCGTACGCAGCTCGGGCCCATCACTGGGGCTTGGCTGGGGAAACGGAGGACGGTCGATGACGATACGCCTCCCACAGAGGACAGCTTGTCCTTACCTCTGGGCAGCCTGGCACACATGAGCGACTACATGCTGCAGTGCCTGTGCAACGACAGCAGAGTTGCCCACATTTTAACGTGTGCTGACTATAGGGTGGCCACCCTGCTGGATCCCGGTACAAAGACAACGTGCTCACCTTAATTCCCGCACTGGATCGTGATAGTAAAATGCGCAAGCACAAGCGCTCACTGGAAGACGTGCTCCTGAGAGCATTCCCAACTGACACGGGGGGACAAGTGAAAGCACAAGCGAAGGCAGAGGAGGAGCAAGAGGTCGCCAATGCAGCTGTGTCACGGCTAGCTCCTCTGAAGGCAGGGTTAGCATGGCCGAGATGTGGAAAAGTCTTGTCACCGCGCCACAGCTAACTGCACCACCAGCTGATATGGAACATGTTAGCAGGAGGCAGCATTTCAACAACATAGTGAATAGTGATGAGCGGGAGGAGCCATATTCGATTTCTCGATATTTTGCGAATATTCAATTGAATATTCGCCACATTTTCGTCGAAATCAAATATTTGTTACATGAAAATATATTCGCGTTCTGAATTAAACTTAGAGCTGAGTTCCTAATGGTTGTAACCTGTATTGCTAGAATTGACAAATATAACGAATATCACGAATATAGCACTATATTCTCAATATTCGTTATATTCTAGCAATACAACCATTAGGAACTCAGCTCTAAGTTTAATTCGCGATGCGAACATATACTCGCATTGCGAATGAAACTTAAAGTTGGGTTCCTAATGGTTGTATTGCTATAATATAAAGAATATCACAAATATAGCACTATATTCTCAATCTTCGTTATATTCTAGCAACAACCATTAGGAATTCAGCTCTAAGTTTCATCCGCGAAGCGAACATATAATCGCATTGCGAATTGATCTTAGAGCTAAGTTCCTAATGGCTGTATTGCTAGAATATAACGAAGATGGCGAATATCACAAATTCACGAATATAGCACTATATTCTCAATCTTCGTTATATTCTAGCAACAACCATTAGAAACTCAGCTCTAAGTTGATTTCACAATGCGAACATATACTCGCATTGCGAATTAAACTTAGAGCTGGGTTCCTAATGGTTGGCTTGCTAGAATATAACGAAGATTGAGAATATAGTGCTATATTCATGAATTTGTGATATTCGTTATTATATTCTAGCAATACAACCATTAGGAACCCAGCTCTAAGTTGAATTCGCAATGTGAGTAATTCAGGTCATATTAATCGCATTGCAATTACAACTTAGTCAAATTTGTGAGATCGTGATTCTCACATCCAGCAGTACATTTTAGCATGGAGGCGTTCCCATGCAAATGGGAAGTCGGCAGAAGTGGCAACGGGCATTGACTGGAGTGAGCAGGGAGCCAGGTATCCTCCGAACAGGTAAGAACAGCTTTTGGGAAATGGGAAGACAACCAGAGAGAAGCAAGGATTAACAACTTAAAAAAAAAAACTAATATTCGAAATAGCAAATTTATAGCGCCATATTCGCAAGTGCCGATATTTGCAAAAAAATTTGTTATTCAAATATTTGCGCTCAACACTAATGGTGGAACAGTACATGTGCACACACCTCCACGTACTGACTGATAGTTCGGCCCCATTCAACTTCTGGGACTCCAAATTGTCTACATGGTCAGAGCTAGCCTTTAATGCCTTGGAGGCGCTAGTCTTCCCTGCGGCCAGTGTTTTGTCTGAATGTGTATTTAGCATGGCAGGAGGCGTCCTTACAGACAAACGCAGCCGCCTGTCCACAGCCAACGTGGAAAAAGCTGACGTTCATAAAAAATGAACCAGCATGGATCCCACAGGACCTGTCCATCCCTTGTGCAGAATAGACATTTATAACTGCCTCGCCCTCAACCACACATTCTTGTACTCCAGGACACTTCTTTATTGAATCTCCTTTTTTATTTGTACCATTATTTGGGGGGCAACACCAAGTTGAATAAACCTCTCCTCTGTCTGGGTGCCAGGGGCCTACATTTCAGCTAATCGCCTGCTGCTTTGGTGCGTGACATTAACCTCTTTTTGCTGTCAAATGACCTCTCCTCTGTCTGGGCGTCAAGGGCCTAAATAACTGAAAGTGGCCTGTTCCATAGGTGGTAACATGATGCTTGTTTTGCTGCTATGGGACCTCTCTCCGCTGTCTGGGTGCTGGGGCCTAAATACCTGAAAGTGGCCTGTTCCGTTGGTGGATAACATGATGCCTGTTTTGCTGCTATGGGACCTCTCTCCTCTGTCTAGGTGCCAGGGGCCTTCATTTCAGATAATCGCCTGTTACTTTGGTGGGTGAAATTATCCTCTTTTTGATGTCGAATAACCTTTACTCTGTCTGGGTGTCAGGGGCCTATATGTCCTTTAATCATTTGTTGTCTTGGTGGGAGATATTAAACTTTTTATACTGTCAAATGACTGCCCCATTGTGTGGGTGTCAGGGGCCTTTATGTCATTTAATCATTTGCTGTCTTGGTGGGAGAGATTAAACTCTTTTACTGTCAAATGACCACCCCATTGTCTGGTTGTCATGGGCCTATATTTCGTTTAATCGGTTTCTGCATTGGTGGGAGACATTAAACTCTTTTTATTGTCAAATGATCGCCTCATTGTGTGCGTTAGGTGTCAGAGGCCTACATAAATGATAATGGCCTGTTCCATTGCAGGTTGACCTAAGGCCTGTGTTGCTGTTACGGGACCGCTCTCTTCTTTGCAGGTGCCATGGTCCTCCTGAATTAGTAACAGGCCTGTGGCACTGCTGGGTAAAATCAATACTGTCTTGGTCTGATTTTAATTCTCCTCTTTGTGGGTCCCGTGGGCCTAAATGTTTGAATAAGGCCTGTGGCCCTGCAGGCAGACATGAATCCTTATTGGCTGTGATGACAACTTCAACTCCCATGTATGGTTGCCATGGCCCTGAGTCTGTGAATGAGGCCTGTGGCACTGCAGGCAGACATGAATCCTTTTTGGCTGTGATGAGAACTTCATCTCCCATAGCATTCCCACCTGACGCCACCCCAACCTCCTATTCCACCTCCTCCTCCAAGTTGCCAATTGATATTGGTTAATTTTTATTTATTTTATTTTAAGTCATTTTCCTATCCACATTTGTTTGCAGGGATTTGCCTACATTTTGCTGCATTTTGCAGCCCTCTAGCCTTTTACTGGGCTATTTTACAGCCTTTTAGTGCCCAAAAATTCAATGGGGTTCGGGATCAAGTCGGGTCGAGTTCGGATCCCGAACATTTTTGTCAAGTTCGGCCGAACTTCTCGAACCTGAACATCCAGGTGTTCGCTTAACTCTACATGTGACCAGTAAAGTCTGCACACCGTGGTATAAGTCACTAGAGATGAGCGAATTTCAAAAAAATTATTCGGCTGGTTTGCAGAATTTTCTAAAAAGTTTGCTTTGATCCGAATATATTTGCGTCGAATCGCGTTAAAAAACGGTTATTTCCAGGCTACAGGGAGCCTTTATAGGGAGTATAAAATTTTGCCTTGAAGTAACATGCATATGGAGGGTGTTGGGGTAGTGAAATAATACTGTCAGTGAGGATGACAAGCAGATGACAGGCGTCGCTATTAGAATCACTGCACACTTCACTTATTTGGGCAGTCACGGGGCCAAAACTGACCAAATAACTCAAGTATTAACTCAGTCTTACAGGTTCATGTTAGCGTCAAGAAGGCTACAGAGTCTGGAGGTGGCGGCAGCATGAGGAATTCACAGAGTGGCACAATGACACAGTGTGGAGTTCGCAGCAGTATGAGAAGGCAACAGAGTGGCACAATGACAGAGTCTGGAGGTGGCGGCAGCATGAGTGGGCCACAAAATGGCAAGGTGACATAGTGTGGACAAAAGACTGTGGGAACAGACTGTTGAGAAAGATGCAGATGGAAAGTTATCTGTAGAGCTGTACAACGGTAACCTGCAGATTAATGCAGCTCTCAAAAGCAAGTTGGGTTTATCGGTTCCAAAACCTAAATTAGATCGTGTAGCTGGTGATCAGTCCAAGAACTTCAAGCAACAGCAGCAGCATGATACCACATATTGGCAAGGTGACATAGTGTGTAGATGGCAGCAACAGCAGCAGCATGATACCACAGATTGGCAAGGTGACATAGTGTTTTGATGGCTGCAACAGCAGCAACATAATAACACAGATTGGCAAGGTGACATAGTGTGTAGATGGCAGCAACAGCAGCAGCATGATACCACAGATTGGCAAGGTGACATAGTGTTTAGATGGCTGCAACAGCAGCATAATAACACAGCTTGGCAAGGTGACATAGTGTGGAAATGGCAGCATGAGTAGGCCACAAAGTGGCAAGGTGACATAGTGTGGAGATGGCAGCATGCGTAGGGCCACAAAGTGACAAGGTGACATAGTGTGGAGATGGCAGCATGAGTAGGCCACAAAGTGGCAAGATGATATAGTGTGGAGATGGCAGCAACAGCAGCAGCATGATAACACAGATTGGCAAGGTGACATAGTGTGGAGATGGCAGCATGAATAGGACACAAAGTGGCAAGGTTACATAGTGTGGAGATGGCTTCAACAGCAGCAGCATGATACCACAGCTTGGCAAGGAGACATAGTGTGGAGATGGCAGCATAAGTAGGCCACAAAGTGGCAAGGTGACATAGTGTGGAGATGGAAGCAACAGCAGCAGCCTAATAACACAGATTGGCAAGGTGACATAGTGTGGAAATGGCAGCATGAGTAGGCCACAAAGTGGCAAGGTGACATAGTGTGGAGATGGCAGCATGAGTAGGCCACAAAGTGGCAAGGTGACATAGTGTGGAGATGGCAGCAACAGCAACAGCATGATAACACAGATTAGCAAGGTGACATAGTGTGGAGATGGCAGCATGAATAGGCCACAAAGTGGCAAGGTGACATAGTGTGGAGATGGCAGCATAAGTAGGCCACAAAGTGGCAAGGTGACATAGTGTGGAGATGGCAGCATGAGTAGGCCACAAAGTGGCAAGGTGACATAGTGTGGAGATGGCAGCAACAGCAGCAGCATGAATAGGCCACAAAGTGGCAAGGTTACATAGTGTGGAGATGGCTTCAGCAGCATGATACCACAGCTTGGCAAGGTGACATAGTGTGGAGATGGCAGCATAAGTAGGCCACAAAGTGGCAAGGTGACATAGTGTGGAGATGGCAGCAACAGCAGCAGCATAATAACACAGATTGGCAAGGTGACATAGTGTGGAAATGGCAGCATGAGTAGGCCACAAAGTGGCAAGGTGGCATAGTGTGGAGATGGCAGCATGAGTAGGCCACAAAGTGGCAAGGTGACATAGTGTGGAGATGGCAGCATGAGTAGGCCACAAAGTGGCAAGGTGACATAGTGTGGAGATGGCAGCAACAGCAGCAGCATGATAACACAGATTGGCAAGGTGACATAGCGTGGAGATGGCAGCATGAATAGGCCACAATGTGGCAAGGTTACATAGTGTGGAGATGGCTTCAACAGCAGCAGCATGATACCACAGATTGGCAAGGTGAAATAGTGTGGAGATGGAAGCAACAGCAGAAGCACGATAACATAGATTGGCAAGGTGACATAGTCTGGAGATGGCAGTGTGAGTAGGCCACAAAGTGGCAAGGTGACATAGTCTGGAGGTGGGTGGCAATACTAGTACTTGCTGAAGATGGTGGGTGAACTTTGGGCGGCATGACGTAGCGACGTAGGCATGCTGCGCCCCCCTCCCCATCTGCACTTCGCATCTGTGAATTCTCTCTTCTCTGGCTCCTTCCCGTCACCCTCTCCGTTACCCTCCTTCCTGCGCCCGGCGTTAGTGCGTGATCGGAGCAGCGGCTCACCACGTCACGCCAAGACCTCACAGCCTTCACAGTCTGTCCTTCCAGAGAGGCCGAATGATGGCTGCACAAGCTACTTTACCGCCACTGAGGAGGAGATGAGAACAGCGTCAGCAGCCAGCAGCAAAGCAACAGCAGGCACGCTGTCTTCAGTGCACCGGTAATGGTTGGATCTTCGCCTGGGGACACCAGGAGGGAGAGGTAGTGTCCGCATGTGAAGTATGTGGTGGTAGCAATGGTGACGCTGGAGTAAGTGGAGGCCTGAATGGAGAACTTGACCATACGCAGCTGACCTGCATTGATAACTATTTCTCTTCATTCCTATCTACAGTACCTTGTGGAAATAATGTGCAAGGAGAGTTAAAGGGAGAGATTGTAGAATTGGCTGCAAGAGCGGTAGTAACTTGGGGAAAGCGGAGTGAGGGAGTGGGAAGGGACCCAGAATTGGGGGAAAAACCTCTCTGAAACCTCACATTTCAATGACTTGGGAAAAAAAAACCCTCTGTGAAACTTCACATTTCGCTGACTTTACTTTACTATAAAGCTGCTGTACTTTTGCGAGCTCCTTTTTTTGCGCGGTGTCTAGTCTGGAGTTTGGAGCGGAGTGGAACTTTGCTAATCTGTAATCTGTAATCGTGCAGCCAGACTGGTGAAGCAGTAAATGGAGAAAAAGGAACTGATCTAATACATCTGTCTACGCGGAGTGGGAACTGCTGAACTGTAATTCGGTTGTATATGTTTACTTGGGAACAGGACGCTGATGAACTGAGACTGATTAGATTTCCTTGAGGGCCGTTGCCTTTCTATGAAGTTCTGCTGTCTTTATATTTGTTTATATATTTGTCAGTTACCCCTATTTACTTACACTCAAACTGCCAAGATTGCATTGAATCTCAAAGTGTATATTGCATAGTGCCAATCATAAGGACCTGAAGAGCGGAGGGAGCTCAGACGGGGGAAAAGAAAGAGGGGTAAGAAGTGAGTTGTGGGTCGCCGAAGGAGTAAAATAAAGAGTTAAGAGGAAGGGCTGAAATAAGGGTAGGAGTAAGATAAGGGGGAAACTGAACTAAATAATGCCTCCAAAAAGTAGCATAAAATCTATATGGCTATCCCATCCAAGAAGGGTTGGCGCGTCCAGTCCACAATCGAAGATGGAAAAATTTCTGAAATCCCCACTGCCAAAAACAGAGGCCCCCAGAAAGACCCGGTGGAGGAAGCGGGCACCCCATTCTTGGTGGATGCTCAGTCGCGGCCCCAGGGAGCGGCCACAAAAGATCGGCTTAGTGTACTGGAAAAAAAAATTAATGGACATTTTGGAGTTGGTCCAAATAACAAACACCTCGGTCACAGATGTAACTACAAGGTTGGCAGCATTACAAATTGATACTTCCTTTATTAGGGAGGATGTGAAGAAAATGCGTGAAAAAAAGGAAACTATGGCAGGGGTTCAGTCAATAAGACATGTGGTCACGGTAATGGAAAGGAAAATGGAGGAACTAGATCAGGGCCAAAAATTATTGTGCAATAAAGTAAGAGATCTGGAAGATAGATCCCGAAGGCATAATATCAGGATAGTGGGCTTCCCAGAGGGTGTTGAGCAATCTGATGCAATGGGTTTTATCCAAGAGTGGCTGGAAAAAGTTCTGGATACTGATCATAACTCCAATTTATTTAGGGTAGAGAGAGCTCATAGGATTCCCTTTAACCTCTTTAGAACGCAGGGTGTACATGTACGCCTTTGTGTCCTGGTACTTAGGACCCAGGGCGTACATGTACACCCTGCGAATATCCGATCACCGCTGCGCACGTGGCGGTGATCGGAACAAGATGCCTGCTGAAATCAATCAGCAGGCACCTTGGCACAATGTCAGCTATCACAGCAAACCTGAATTGTCTGAATTGACCTGCGGTTTGCTGTGCTTTCTGTAGTCTCTGATCCCCGCGACAGGATAGGATAGCAGAGGGAGGAGCTCCCCTCCTTCCCATCACCCGCTGCTCTGTTATGGCAGCGAGTGATGGTTACCATGGCAGCAGGATGCTTTCAGAAGCGTCCTGCTCTCCATGGCACTGAAACTCTGAATAGGCTTTTGCTAAAGGCAAAAGCCTATTCAGACTTTAGTAAGTAAAAATACAGTAAGTACACTATATAGTGTACTTACTGTATTATATAGACACCAGATCCACTAGATCTACAAGAACCAAGTGGGTCTGGGTCAAAAAAAAATTAAAAATAGTGAAAAAAAGTAAAAATAAGAAAAAATACATATCACTGAATAAAATTTTAAAAAATCAAATACACTACACATATTAGGAATCGCCGCGTACGTAAAAACCTGCTCTATAAAAATATCACATTATCTAACCCCTCAGGAAAATACCGTCAAAAACTAATAACCCACATAGGACAATCATCCCAAAAAATTAAAAACATATGGCTCTCAGACTATGGAGACACTAAAACATGATTTGTTTTGTTTTAAAAAATGATAATATTGTGTAAAACTTAAATAAATAAATAAAAAGTATACATATTTTGTATCGGCGCGTCCGTCGCAACCTGCTCTATAAAAATAACACATGACTAAACCCCTCAGGTGAACACAACAACAAAAAAAAATATACGGTGTCAAAAGCCATTTTTGTCACCTTACATCTAAAAAGTGTAATAGCAAGCGACCAAAATGTCATATGCACCCTAAGATAGTTCCAATCAAACCAACATCTCATCCCATAAAAAATGAGCCCCTACATAAGAATACATAAAAATAGGGCTTTCAGAATGTGAAGACACAAAAAATCGTTTTTTCAAAAATGCTTTATTATGTAAAACTGAAACAAAACCCCCCAAAAAGTAGCCACCTGCTCTTTAGAAATAGCACTCAATCTAACCTGTCAGTTCAACGATGTAAATAACAAAAAATAAAAATGGTCTGAAAATAACGTTTTTGTTTTTGCAAATTTTTAATTTTAATCCATTTTTCCAGTAACAAAGCAAGGGTTAACAGCCAAACAAAGCTTAACATATATTGCCCCGATTCTCTAGTTTGCAGAAACACCTCATACATGGTCGTAAACTGCTGTATGGCCAAACGGCAGGGCATAGAAGGAAGGGAACGCCATATGGTTTTTGGAAGGCAGATTTTGCTCGACTGGTTTTTTGACACCATGTCCCATTTGAAGCTCCCCTGATGCAGCCCTACAGTAGAAACTCCAAAAAAGTGACCCTATTTTGGAAAGTACGGGATAAGGTGGCAGTTTTGTTTGCATTATTTTAGGGTAAATATGATTTTTGGTTGGTCTATATTACACTTATTTTAAGGCAAGGTAACAAAAAATAGAAATTCTGAAATTCCATCTCCATTTGCCAATAACTCTTGTGGAACACCTAAAGGGATAACAAAGTTTGTAAAATCGGTTTTGAATACCTTTAGGCTGCATTCACACGAGCGTGATTTCCGCGCGGGTGCAATGCGTGATGTAAACGCATTGCACCCGCACTGAATCCTGACCCATTCATTTCTATGGGGCTGTGTACATGGGCGTTTTTTTTCACGCATCACTTCTGCAACGCGTGTAAATCGCAGCATGCTCTATCTTACGCATTATAAACGCATCCGCAGCCCCATAAAAATGAATGGGGCTGCATTAAAAACGCATGGCATCCGCAAGCAATTGCGGGTGCGATGCGTTTTTCACTGATGGTTGCTAGGAGATGTTGTTTGTATACCTTCAGTTTTTTATCACGCGCGTGAAAAACGAATCAAAAAGCATTGCACCTGCACGGAAAAAACTGAACAACTGAATGCAATCGCAGGCAAAACTGAATGGCTTTGCCTGTGAAATCGCACAGTTTTCCCTGAATGCAACCGCAACGCATCCGGACCTAATCCGGACACGCTCATGTGAACCCAGCCTTAGGGGTGTAGTTTCTTAGATGGAGTCACTTTTTTGGAGTTTCTACTCTAGGGGTGCATCGGGGAAGCTTCAAATGGGACGTGGTGTCAAAAATCCAGTCCAGCAAAATCCACCTTCCAAAAACCATATGGCGTTCCTTTACTTCTACGCCCTGTTGTTTGGCCATACAGCAGTTTGCGACCACATATGGGGTGTTTATGCAAACTACAGAATCGGGGCAATAAATATTAAGTTTTGTTTGACTGTTAACCCTTGCTTTGTTACTGGAAAAAATGGATTCAAATGGAAAATTTTCCAAAAAATCAAAATTCTGAAATGTTATCTCCATTTGCCATTAACTCTTGTGGAAAACCTAAAGGGTTAATGATGTTTTTTAAATCAGTTTTAAATACCTTGAGGGGTGTAGTTTCTAGAATGGAGTCATTTTTGGGTGGTTTCTATTATGTAAGCCTCACAAAGTGACTTTAGACCTGAACTGGTCCCTAAAAAGTAGGTTTTTAAAAATTTCTGAAAAATTTCAAGATTTGCTTCTAAACTTCTAAGCCTTGTAATGTCCCCAAAAAATAAAATAGCGTTCCCAAAATGATCGATACATGAAGTATACATATGGGGAATGTAAATCAATAACTTTTTGGGCGGTATTACTATGTATTATAGAAGTAGAGAAATTGACACTTGGAAAATTGCTAAATTTTCCAAATTTTTAGTAAATTTGATATTTTTTATAAATAAAAATGAAATTTTTCGACTTCATTTTACCACTTTCATGAAGTACAATATGTGACGAAAAAAGAATCTCAGAATGGCCTGGATAAGAAAAAGCGTATTAAAGTTGTCCCCACATAAACTGACACTGGTCAGATTTGAAAAAATGGCCGAGTCCTTAAGGTGAAATAGGGCCGAGTCCTTAAGGGGTTAAAAAGCCATCGGTCAGTAGTCAACCTAGAGCTATCCTAATTAGGATGTTGAGAGAAAGAGATAGAGACTGGATATTGAGGAAAAGAGAGAGCTAAAGGAAGTTGAGTATAATGGTTATAAGATTCATGGTTATAAGATTTTTCTAGGGAAACCCAAAACAAGAGAAGGGAATATCAGGACATCAAAAAGAGACTGCAAAGAGGGAATATACAATATTCTATGTTATATCCAGCTACCTTACGAGTTGTTTACAAAGACAAGATCTCTTTTTATCACACCCCGAGGAAAGCCATGGAGTGGGCAGATTCAGTGGGCCTATAGGGGAGAGGGGAGCGGACGGAGAGGAGAAGGAGGAGAGACAGATTAAATTGGAATGTAAAAAGTAACAGGGTGCACCATGGGCGCTGGGGAGCGGGGGACGAAGTGGGAGAGGTTTATGAGGAACAGCACCATCATGAGGAGGAGGAGGAGGGTTGGGGTTGGGGTTTTTTCGGGTTGGGGGAAGGGTATCACGGCTGTCTGTGTTCCATACAATAGTATCTAATAAGGAGTGCATTGTTAAAGATGTAGATTATTATGGAGGTTCTGATCTAAGATGATAGCATGGGCGGAAATTAATTTCCTGGAATGTCCGTGGTTTGGGGGACAGAATGAAGCGAACTATGGTTTTTGATCGGCTGGCTAGATATTTGCCTGCTATAGTTGGACTTATGGAGACTCATGCGAGCTCAGAAGGTGGCAAGATATTTAAAATAAAATGGGCTAAATATGAATTCCACTCATATTATACATCCTACTCAAGGGGTGTTAGTGTGTATATACACAGAGGAGTGGATTTTAAGCTAATTGACTCTAGAATGGATAAGGAAGGCAGATTTGTCTTTTATATGGACGATGGACGGGGATCCTAGTGATAATAACATTTATTTATATTCCCCCTCCCTTTACACCTTCTGTTCTTATGCAATTTGGGACATTCATAGCGGCTAGGGAAAAATGTCAAACTATCATTGCGGGAGATATTAATGCGGTGTTCAATGAGACATTGGATAGAATATCGACCTTCTGAAGGGTGAAGAAGAAAACAGGACACTGCTCCACGTTGGGGAGCCTATGCAGGAACTTGGCTTAATTGATGTTTGTCAGATCCGCTGACGACAAAACAGATAGCTAAGATGGAGTATGAGGCGCAGGTAGTATCAGATCATACCCCTATTGTAGTATCCTTTAAGAGTAATGAAGGGCTTAGTAGGGTTAAGAGGTTTACTCTTAACGCGCATTGTATTAAGATAATAGGATATCAGGATTCCATTGCCGAGAGCATAACTGAGTTTTGGCAGTTTAATCAGAATAGTACCCATATACATTATGTCTTGGACTCACTGAAAGCACATTTGAGGGGACTGTATTTTAGTAAGATAAAGAGGAAACGGTCTGCTTTTTTTGAGAGAGAACAGTGTTTACAGAAGGAAATCAGAACTGCAGAACAGAAGTATATGGGAAACCCAGATGAAGAATCTAGAAATACTCTGAAGGAGGTTAGAGAAGCTTATAACGGATACTTAAAAAGAAGGCCCAACAGAAGTTATTTTTCAGGGGTTTAAGAGATATAAAGAAGGGGCAAACCAAGTAATTTTTTGGCAATGTTAGTAGCCAACCAAAAAGAGAAATATTATAATAAACGGATAAGAACAGGGGATGGCAGTACGGAAGACCAGGGGGAAATAACGAGTGCTATTGAGAATTATTTTGCTGCCCTGTACCGCTCAGAATATCTAGGAAAGGAGCAGGATATAGATAGCTATTGAGATCAAGCTGGGCTCCCAGAGTTGTCCCAACAAGATAGTCTGGATATTAACGCCCCATGAGTATAGAAGAGCTGCATAGAGCTACTAATGATATATCGGGTAATTCATCGCCAGGGTCGGACAGACGGCCATTTGAGGTCTATAGAATATATGGGGGTGTTTTATTCCCAATTTTAAGCCAGGTTATTCAAGCTTCCCTCGTCATAGGTTGCCTGCCATCTTCCCTCAGAGAAGCGATTATCAGTTTAATCCCAAAAAAAAGGTGCGAATATGGAGGAGATCGGCTCTTACCGGTAGATATCGCTCCTTAACATTGATTACAAAATTATCGCACGTGCTTCATCTAACCGCTTGAAAGGGGTCATTCAAAGGTTGGTACATCCGGACCAGTCCGGATTCATCCCAGGCAGAACAATTCAAAACAATATAAGGAGGGCCTTTTAAATGTCCAGTGTAGCAGGGGAGTGCCAGGTTCCATCCTGTCTTTGGACGCTACAAAGGCGTTTGACAGGGTGGAATGGCCCTTCCTATGGAAGGTAATGAAACGGATGAATCTTGGGGCTCATTTTATTGAGTTGACTAAATTACTATATATGAATGCCAGAGCTAAAGTTAAGATTAATGGGATGGAGTCGGGAATTATTCCGTTGAGGAGGGGGGACCAGACAAGGGTGCCCCCTATCCCTCTACTGTTTGCGATCTACTTAGAACCTTTAGCATGTAAAGTGAGAGCTGATGCAAGCCTGGAGGGAATGGGAGGGACCTCGGCTGGGGACAAATTGAGTCTATACGCGGATGATATTCTGTTCTTTTTGAAAGACACAAGGAAGGATGCCCCGTATGTAATGCAGCTGTTGAAAGTGTATGGTCAGCTATCCGGGTTTGACATTAATTGGACTAAATCGAAATTATTGCCTATGGGGGAGATTAATTGGAGGGATGGCTCATCACAATTAAAGATACTAGGGGAAAAAGAACATCTGGATTATCTAGGTATTAAGATAGGGGTCAATCTGGAGGATTATATCAGAAATAATATCAAGCCCGCATTGGCCAAAATAAAGGATAAAGTAAGGGCATGGCAGAAAATGCCGATCTCCCAGGTTGACAGAATTGCCTTGGTGAAAATTGTACTTTTACCATCAATTTTACATGTGCTGACGGTGGCTCCCATCTGGATAGGGACCGGCACCTTCTCTGATATAGAGAGGGAGTGTAATTATCTGATTTGGGTAAGAAAGAGAGTGCGAATTAAATATGGATACCTTTGTTTGTCAGAGGCAGAAGGGGGGCTAGTGTTACCTCATTGTATGGGATATTTTTTGAGCGCCCAGATCCAATGGTGCCTTAATTCCTCTAGTAATGGGCTCTAATGGTATCTACACCTCGTTTACAAGGCAAAGTGGGATAACATCTGTTAACATCTGTGGAGTCAGGTCAAATGGGACAGGGTGATTCAAAGTGTCCAATAGGCAAAATGTTACAAAAAGTGTGGAATAAATTAAGAAATATTTTAGAATTTCGGACCTCACTCCATTTCTCCCCGATATGGAATAACTTGTCTCTGGAAGAATTCAATAAAATAAAAGATTTTCAATATTGGGGAAAAAAAAGGCATCACTAAAGTAACACAGGTGTTTACAGAAGGGTGCCTAAAGTCCCAAATGGAAATTATACACTGTGTAATAGAAATGATGGATTTGTTTAGATTTGCACAATTAGCACACACCACAAAATCTACTAAAAATAGGGATAGGTTAATAGTTAGGGAACAGCCCCTGTTAGATTACTGCTTTCAGGTCACTAAGATTAGCGGTAGGGTGTATGTTGAAATGTCAATAATTTATAAGAAACTGCTAGGAGAGATTGGTAAATTGATAAAGTTTAAGAGTGAGAAGAAATGGGAAGCAGAATTGGGAAAACGAGATATTGACTGGAAGACTATATACAGAAACTCACATGCGGCTTTTAGCTCAAGTTCACATAAGTTGATACAATTTAAAATTACTCACAGGTTGTATTATACTCCTAAAATTCTAACAAAGATATATCAAGGAAAAGGATCTATTTTTAACTGTAAAAGATGTAATAGTGGTGAGGCAGATTATTTGCACGTTTTGCTAAGCTGTCCCAATATAGAACACTTCTGGAAATTGGTATTCGATAGTTTGGGATTAAATGAGAAGCAGTTTATTATAACTCCGGAGTTTGTTATATTCGGGCTAGTACCGAGAGGAATAAAGGAAACCAAGGATACTGTAAGGTTTTGGGGAAGGGAATTACTGTTGATTAGGCTTTAATTGTTAGTAGTGTTGAGCGAACAGTTCGAGCATCGTTCGGGTTCGTGCATCGAATTTTGGGGTGTCCGGGATCTGGACCCGAACCCGGACATTTTCAAAAAGTTCGGGTTCGGGTTCGCTGCTCGGCATGTATTTAGGCGCATTTTTGAAAGGCTGCAAAGCAGCCAATCAACATGCATCATACTACTTGCCCTAAGATGCCATCGCAGCCATGCCTACTATTGGCAAGGCTGTGATTGGCCGAGTGCAGCATGTGACTCAGCCTCTTTATAAGCTTGTGCGCACGCCGGACGTGCTCACTCCCGATGTGAATAGAACAGGGATAGACGCAGCTGATGCTAGGGCGAGAATAGGCAGGGATAATTGAATAACTGGAAGCAAATTTCTCTCCTCCACCTGTGATTCATCTGAACAACTGCAGCTGAGCTGCTTTTTTGATAGGGATTGGCTATTTTTAGAGTGGCCAGAGTGATTTTTCCATCCACATGTACCTAGCTGACCGCCGGCCGCCATTTTGCGACTTGTAGTGCTGCAGCAGAAGCTGCCACAGTGTGCATTCCAAAGCTCCAAACAAGTCAGACATCTACACCTGGGATTCAGACCAATAGCGATTTAGCAGCACAGTCCAAGGCTATTTTTTTAAAGGTTGTGCAGACCATTTTGTGGCACATGTTACTGGGCTGATAGGCGGCGGCCATCTTGGGACTAGTGCTGCAGCACAATCTCTCCCAACGTCCATTAATCACTTGTAATAGTGGTCTGTGCCATAGAAATCCTACATCAGGGACTTGGGTGTGCTTGTGTCACCCCTACTAATACCAGTCCACCTGTAATCCATACAGTCAAAAGACTGAAAGTATTCCAGTGAGGGAATTTTTTTATTTAAAAAGGCCAAGTTAGTTTATCTGGCGCTCAATATACTAGATACAGTTAGGCCTATGTTTCATACATCTGGAATTAGCAAATTAATGTGCTGGGGTTGGGAAAACATATATGTACCCATACTAGAATCTGTCAAAGAAAGCGGTACTCACATATAACAGTCATTCCATCTGTAATCCATACAGTCAAAAGACTGAAAGTATTCCAGTGAGGGAATTTTTTTATTTAAAAAAGGCCAAGTTAGTTTATCTGGCGTTCAATATACTAGATACAGTTAGGCCTGCGTTTCATACATCTGGAATTAGCAAACTAATGTGCTGGGGTTGGGAAAACATATATGTACCCATACTAGAATCTGTCAAAGAAAGCGGTACTCACATATAACAGTCATTCCATCTGTAATCCATACAGTCAAAAGACTGAAAGTATTCCAGTGAGGGAATTTTTTTATTTAAAAAAGGCCAAGTTAGTTTATCTGGCGCTCAATATACTAGATACAGTTAGGCCTGCGTTTCATACATCTGGAATTAGCAAACTAATGTGCTGGGGTTGGGAAAACATATATGTACCCATACTAGAATCTGTCAAAGAAAGCGGTACTCACATATAACAGTCATTCCATCTGTAATCCATACAGTCAAAAGACTGAAAGTATTCCAGTGAGGGAATTTTTTTATTTAAAAAGGCCAAGTTAGTTTATCTGGCGTTCAATATACTAGATACAGTTAGGCCTGCGTTTCATACATCTGGAATTAGCAAACTAATGTGCTGGGGTTGGGAAAACATATATGTACCCATACTAGAATCTGTCAAAGAAAGCGGTACTCACATATAACAGTCATTCCATCTGTAATCCATACAGTCAAAAGACTGAAAGTATTCCAGTGAGGGAATTTTTTTATTTAAAAAGGCCAAGTTAGTTTATCTGGCGCTCAATATACTAGATACAGTTAGGCCTCATGCTTCATACATCTGGAATTAGCAAACTAATGTGCTGGGGTTGGGAAAACATATATGTACCCATACTAGAATCTGTCAAAGAAAGCGGTACTCACATATAACAGTCATTCCATCTGTAATCCATACAGTCAAAAGACTGAAAGTATTCCAGTGAGGGAATTTTTTTTATTTAAAAAGGCCAAGTTAGTTTATCTGGCGTTCAATATACTAGATACAGTTAGGCCTGCGTTTCATACATCTGGAATTAGCAAATTAATGTGCTGGGGTTGGGAAAACATATATGTACCCATACTAGAATCTGTCAAAGAAAGCGGTACTCACATATAACAGTCATTCCATCTGTAATCCATACAGTCAAAAGACTGAAAGTATTCCAGTGAGGGAATTTTTTTTTATTTAAAAAGGCCAAGTTAGTTTATCTGGCGTTCAATATACTAGATACAGTTAGGCCTGCGTTTCATACATCTGGAATTAGCAAACTAATGTGCTGGGGTTGGGAAAACATATATGTACCCATACTAGAATCTGTCAAAGAAAGCGGTACTCACATATAACAGTCATTCCATCTGTAATCCATACAGTCAAAAGACTGAAAGTATTCCAGTGAGGGGATTTTGCTTATAAAAATAATATATTTCATTGTGGTGCGAGTTGAATCGCAACAATGAAGAAAAATACTATTAAGGGACGAGGACGCGGTCGTGGTGGTGTCCGTGGAGCCTCTGTTGCTGGTAGAGGACGTGGCCGCTCGGCCCCAGGCGCACACAGTAGGGAACGAACTCCCTCAACTAGCCGGCAGAATGTACCGCAATATCTCGTGGGGCCCAATGCCGCTCTTAGGATGGTAAGGCCTGAGCAGGTACAGGCATTAATCGATTGGGTGGCCGACAGTGCTTCCAGCACGTTCACCACATGGTCTTCCACCCAGTCTTCTGCGGAAAGCGCACAGGTGGCACCTGAAAACCAAGCCCATCAGTCTGTCACATCACCCCCAAGCATATCAGGGAAACGGTCTGAGCCACAAGTTATGCAGCAGTCTCTTCTTCTGTTTGAAGACTCTGCTTCCAGGGTTTCCCAGGGCGTCCACCTAGCCCTTCCCCAGTGGAGGAAGACATACCATGCACTGACGCACAACCACTTATGTCTCCAGATGAAGAGGACATGGGAATACCACCACAGCAGAGTCACCGACTCTCTGATGATGACGAAACACAGGTGCCCACTGCCGCGTCTTTTGCAGTGTGCAGACTGAACAGGAGGAGGTCAGGGAGGGAGACTGGGTGGAAGACGATGCAGAGGACGATGAGGTCTTAGACCCCACATGGACTGAAGGTCGTGGCGATGACTTTCACAGTTCAGAGGAAGAGGTAGTGGTGAGACCGAGACAACAGCGAAGCCAAAGAGGGAGCAGGGGGCCAAAGCAGACGAGCCGCCGCCCCAGAGTTCGCCCTGCTACTGGACATCGCCAACAGGGACCCAGCCCCACAAAGGCAGCTTCAAAGAGTTCCCTGGCATGGCACTTCTTTAAACAATGTCCTACCGACAAGACCCGAGTGACTTGCACGCTCTGCCATCAGAGCCTGAGGCGAGGCATTAACGTTCTGAACCTCAGCACAACCTGCATGACCAGGCATCTACATGCAAAGCATGAACTGCAGTGGGGTACACACCTTAAAAACCAGGCACTCGCTGAGGCTCCCCTGCTCCTCTACCGCTGCTGCCTCGGCTTCCGCCTCGAGAGGAATGTTGCCACCTGCCGAGCAGCAAACAGAGGATGTGCCACCGACACCACCACCACCGCCACCGTCAACTAGCGTCTCCACTATATCACACAGCAGCGTTCAGCTCTCAATATCTCAAACCTTAGAGAGGAAGCGCAAATTCCCCCGAGTCACCCTCGAGCTCCTTGGCCTGAACGCCAGCATTTCTAAACTGCTGGCCTTTGAAATGCTGTCATTCCGGCTGGTGGACACAGACAGCTTCAAACAGCTGATGGCCATGGCTGTCCCGCAGTATGTGGTTCCCAGCCGCCACTACTTCTCCAAGACAGCCGTGCCTTCCCTGCACATGCAAGTGTCCGATAAAATCAAGTGTGCACTGCGCAACGCCATTTGTGGCAAGGTCCACCTAACCACAGATACGTGGACCAGTAAGCACGGCCAGGGACGCTATATCTCACTAACTGCACACTGGATGAATGTAGTGGCGGCTGGGCCCCGGGCGGACAGTTCCTTGGCGCACGTCCTTCCGCCCCCTAGGATCGCAGGGCATCATTCTCTGCCTCCTGTAGCCTCCTCCTCCTACTCGGCTTCCTCCTCCACTGCTTCCACCAGCTCATCCGGTCAGCCACACACCTTCACCACCAACTTCAGCACAGCCCGGTAAACGTCAGCAGGCCATTCTGAAACTCATATGTTTGGGGGACAGGCCCCACACCGCGCAGGAGTTGTGGCGGGGTATTGAACAACAGACCGACGAGTGGTTTCTGCCGGTGGGCCTCAAGCCAGGCCTGGTGGTATGCGATAATGGGCGAAATCTCGTGGCAGCTCTGGGACTAGCCGGTTTGACGCACATCCCTTGCCTGGCGCATGTGCTGAACTTGGTGGTGCAGAGGTTCATTCACCACTACCCCAACATGTCAGAGCTGCTGCATAAAGTGCGGGCCGCCTGTGCGCGCTCCGCCGCTCACATCCTGCCGCTGCTCGCCTGTCTGCGCTACAGCGGAACTTCGGCCTTCCCGCCACCGCCTCATATGCGACGTGCCCACCCGGTGGAACTCCACCTTGCACATGCTGGAGAGACTGTGCGAGCAGCAGCAGGCCATAGTGGAGTTTCAGCTGCAGCACGCTCGCGCCAGTCGTACTGCCGAACAGCACCACTTCACCACCAATGATTGGGCCTCCATGCGAGACCTGTGTGCCCTGCTGCGCTGTTTCGAGTACTCCACCAACATGGCCAGTGGCGATGACACTGTTATCAGCGTTACAATACCACTTCTATGTCTCCTTGAGAAAACACTTAGGCAATGATGTTAGAGGAGGTGGCCCAGGTGGAGGAGGAGGAGGAGGATGAGGGCTCGTTTCTAACACTTTCGGGCCAGTCTGTTCGAATTGGCTCAGAGGGAGGTTTGTTTAAGCAGCAGAGGACAGGTTCACAAGTCGCCAGCCAAGGCACTGTACTGGAGGACGAGGAGGATGAGGAGGAGGAGGTGGAGGGGGACGAGGATGACGCAAGTTCACAGCGGGGTGGCAGCCCAGGCCCATCACTGGTGCGTGGCTGGGGGATACGGTGGACGATGACGATACGCCTCCCACAGAGGACAGCTTGTCCTTACCCATGGGTAGCCTGGCCCACATGAGCGAATATATGCTCCAATGCCTGCGCAACGACAGCAGAGTTGCCCACGCTTTAACGTGTGCAGACTACTGGGTGGCCACCCTGCTGGATCCCCGGTATAAAGACAATGTGCCCACTTTAATTCCTGAACTGGAGCGCGACCGCAAGATGCGCGAGTACAAGCGCACGCTGATAGAGGCGCTCTTGAGAGCATTCCCACATGTCACAGGGGAACAGGTGGAAGGTGAAGGCAGAGGAGTGGCAAGAGGTCGCCAACGCAGCTGTGTCACGGCCAGCTCATCTGAGGGCAGGGTTAGCATGGCAGAAATGTGGAAAAGTTTTGTCTCCACGCCACAGCTATCTGCACCGACACCTGATACGGAACGTGTTAGCAGGAGGCAGCATTTCACTAACATGGTTGAACAGTATGTCTGCACACTCCTCCACATCCTGACGGATGGTTCGGCCCCATTCAACTACTGGGTTTCAAATTGTCCACGTGGCCAGAGTTAGCATGTTATGCCTTGAGGTGCTTTCCTGCCCGGCGGCCAGCGTTTTATCTGAACGCGTATTCAGCACGGCAGGGGGCGCCATTACTGACAAGCGCAGCCGCCTGTCCACAGCCAACGTGGACAAGCTGACCTTCATAAAGATGAACCAGGCATGGATCCCACAGGACCTGTCCCTCCCTTGTGCAGAGTAGTCCTTATTAACTGCCTAAAACATGTCTTGTTGTGCTACGGGCCACTTCTTTATTTGATACAAATTTTATGAAACCCACAGTTGAATGAAACTCTTCTCTGTCTGGGCGCCTGGGCCTAACCAGATGAAAGTGGCCGGTTAAACTAACGGGTGACATGAAGCCATAACCTCTGCCATGCTACCTCTGTCTTCTGTCTGGGTGCTGAGGCCTAAGTCAAATAAAGCGGTCTTCTGCTGTGCTGGGGGATATGAAGCTAATCTCTGACCTCTCTCCTCTGTCTGGGTCCAAAGGCCTAAATCACTGAAAGAGGCCTTCTCCTGTGGTGTGTGATATGATGCCAGAATATGTGCTGTGGGGCCTCTCTCCTCTTCCTGGGTGCAGGGGTCAAATAAACTAAATTGTGGCCTACTCCTGTGGTGGTTGATATGATGCCTGATTCTCTGATGTGGAACCTCTCTCCTCTGTTTGGGTGAAGGGGTCAAAGTAACTCAATGGTGGCTTCTCCTGTGGTGGCTGATATGATGCCAGAATATGTGCTGTGGGGCCTCTCTCCTCTTCCTGGGTGCAGGGGTCAAAGTAACTCAATGGTGGCTTCTCCTGTGGTGGCTGATATGATGCCAGAATATGTGCTGTGGGGCCTCTCTCCTTTCCTGGGTGCAGGGGTCAAAGTAACTCAATGGTGGCTTCTCCTGTGGTGGCTGATATGATGCCAGAATATGTGCTGTGGTGCCTCTCTCCTCTGTCTGGGTCCAAAGGCCTAAATCACTGAAAGAGGCCTTCTCCTGTGGTGTGTGATATGATGCCAGAATATGTGCTGTGGTGCCTCTCTCCTCTTCCTGGGTGCGGGGTCAAAGTAACTCAATGGTGGCTTCTCCTGTGGTGGCTGATATGATGCCAGAATATGTGCTGTGGGGCCTCTCTCCTCTTCCTGGGTGCAGGGGTCAAAGTAACTCAATGGTGGCTTCTCCTGTGGTGGTTAGTATGATGCCAGAATATGTGCTGTGGGCCTCTCTCCTCTTCCTGGGTGCAGGGGTCAAAGTAACTCAATGGTGGCTTCTCCTGTGGTGGCTGATATGATGCCAGAATATGTGCTGTGGGGCCTCTCTCCTCTTCCTGGGTGCAGGGGTCAAAGTAACTAAATGGTGGCTTCTCCTGTGGTGGTTGATATGATGCCTGATTCTCTGCTGTGTAACCTCTCTCCTCCGTCTGGGTGTAGGGGTCAAAGTAACTAAATGGTGGCCTACTCCTGTGGTGGGTGATATGATGCCTGGTTCTCTGCTGTGGACCTCTCTCCTTTGTCTGGGTGCTGTGGTCAAAATAATAGTAAGTGACCTTCTCCATTGGTGGGTGACTTGAAGCCTGATTCTGTGCTATGGGACCTCACTCCAACTAATATTGTTTAATTTTTATTTATTTTATGTTAACTCATCATTTCCCTATCTACATTTGTTTGCAGGGGATTTAACTACATTTTGCTGCCTTTTGCAGCCCTCTAGCCCTTTCCGGGTGTGTTTTACAGCCTTTTAGTGCCCAAAAGTTCGGGTCCCCATTGACTTCTATGGGGTTCGGGTTCGGATGAAGTTCGGGTCGAAGTTCGATCACGAACCCGAACATTTTTCGAAAGTTCGGCCGAACTCGTCGAACCCGAACATCCAGGTGTTCGCTCAACTCTAATTGTTAGCATTGGGGTTCGGCACAGAGTCCTAATTATAAGGAATGGAAGTCCCGTATGGATTTAATTAAAACGTACTGAATACTATGGTTGATCAGGTACTAGGCAGTTGAATACATGGAAGTTGACCTGGGCCAAATGGGAAAAGAGTATAGTCTCCACAAGATAAGGCTTGATGCCTGTAACGATGGGATATTGAATATAACACACAGACAGTCGTGAGGGGAAGGGGGGTAAAGACTTGATATTTCTGTGTATTGTATTGTTTCATATTATCGGATGATAAAATGATTACACTTTGGGATTGAAACATGTAAATTGTAAACTTTATAAAATAACAAATTATAAATTATAAAAATAAATAAAAAATAGAAGATGGTGGGTGAAAGAAGGAGCACTTGGCATCAGATGTTTAGCATCAGGTGGATAACAGCATCAGAATAGTAGCTGAGGCAGGTAGCCAGAAGAAAACAGTCTCTTTTGTCAAAATGTTGGTGTGGCACCATTAATGATCTAGTCTGATGCATCAGGCATTGATGGGTGGAAATCCTGGTTGATCCATGCCTGAATCATCTTGATGCAGTGTCCCAATATGTGCATTATGTAGCCACTTTAAACTCTTGCTTAATGTAATATCAAATGTATTGTGGTATCATGCTGTCGTTTCCTTTAACAGACTGGTAGTGTAATTTACCTTTATTTGCTCCTAGGTGGTGCTGGCACCACATATATATATATATATATATATATATATATAGCTGGGGTGTGTGTGTGTAAAGTTAGTGTGTGTGAGTGTCGAGAAAGCAATACTGCAGATATATGCGGGCTGGTATTGAAGTATTTTGTATTTTTGTGCAGGGCTAGTCCATAGTGAACTCACCTATATTGGTGTGCCGCTATTATGGACGTCGTCACGTATACGTGAATAAAGTTTTTCCAAGATATAAGTGCAAGAGCGAATGGCGAATGTATTGATATATTTTTCTAATTATATATTGTACGTCAATAAAGGTTTTTCTATATATAAGGGCACCAGCGAATGTCAAATGTATATTTCATTAAATATTGCAATACGTCAGTAAAGGCTTTACCAGATATAACTGCAGCAGTGAACTGCCAGAAATTACTGCAACACTGCAGTGTGTATATATTATGCTTTTTTAAAGAAACAAGGCCAATATACCCATTCACCAGAAATTTCTGCAACTGAGCAGTGGGTATATATTACGCTTTTTTAAGTGAAACAAGCCCAATATGAGCTTTCACCAGAAATTACTGCAACAGAGCAGTGTGTATATATTATGCTTTTTAGTGAAACCAGGCCACTATGCGCTTTCAACAGAAATTACTGCAGCAGAGCAGTGTGTATATATTACGCTTATTTTAGTGAAACAAGGCCACTATGTGCTTTCAACAGAAAATACTGAAACAGAGCAGTGGGTTTATATTACGCTTATTTTAATGAAACAAGGCCACTATGCGCTTTCAACAGAAATTACTGCAACAGAGCAGTGTGTATATATTACGCTTATTTTAAATAAATCAGTCCACTATGTGCTTTTAACAGAAATTACTGCCACAGAGCAGTGTGTATATATTACGCTTATTTTAAATAAACCAGGCCAAAATGCGATTTCAACAGAAACTACTGCGACAGAGCAGTGGGTATATATTACGCTTTTTACTGAAACAAGCTAATATGCACTTTCACCAGAAGTTACTGCAACTGTGCAGTGGGTATATATTACGCTTATTTTAAATAAACCAGGCCAAAATGCACTTGCGACAGAGCAGTGGGTATATATTACGCTCTTTTGTGAAACTAGCCCGCTATGTGCTTTCAACAGAAATGACTGCAGCAGAGCAGTTTGTATATATTACGCTTATTTTAAGTAAACCAGGCCAAAATGCACTTTCAACAGAAATTACTGCAACAGAGCAGTGGGTATATATTAGGCTTATTTTAAATAAACCATGCCACTATGTGCTTTAAACAGAAATTACTGCAACAGAGCAATGTGTATAGATTACGCTTATTTTAAATAAACCAGGCCAAAATGGGCTTTTTAACAGAAATTACTGAGACAGAGCAGTGGGTATATATTATGCTTTTTAAGTGAAACAAGGACACTATGCGCTTTCAACAGAAATCACTACAACAGAGCAGTGTCTATATATTAGGCGTATTTTAAATAAACCAGGCCACTATGTGCTTTCAAGAGAAATTACTGCAACACAGCAGTGGGTTTATATTACGCTTATTTTAATGAAACAAGGCCACTATGCGCTTTCAACAGAAATTACTGCAACAGAGCAGTGTGTATATATTACACTTATTTTAAATAAATCAGTCCACTATGTGCTTTTAACAGAAATTACTGCAACAGAGCAGTGTGTATATATTACGCTTTTTTTGTGAAACAAGGCCATTATGCACTTTCAACAGAAATTACTGCAGCAGAGCAGTGTGTATATATTACACCTTTTTTTCTGAAAAAGCCCAATATGAGCTTTCACCAGAAATTACTGCAACTGTGCAATGTGTACATATTACGCTTTTTAAAGTGAAACAAGCCCAAAATGCGCTTTTAACAGAAATTACTGTGACATAGCAGTGGGTATATATTATGCTTTTTTTTGTGAAACTAGGCCTCTATGCGCTTTCAACAGACATTACTGCAACTGGGCAGTGTGTATATATTATGCTTTTTTACTATGCAATTTCACCAGAAATTACTGCAACAGAGCAGTGTGTATATATTACACTTTTTAGTGAAAGCAGGCCGCTATGCACTTTCAACAGAAATTACTGCAACTGGGCAGTGTTTATATATTACACTTTTTTACTGAAACAAGCCCACTATGCACTTTCACCAGAAATTACTGCAACAGAGCAGTGTGTATACATTACACTTTTTTTGTGTGAAACTAGGCCACTATGCGCTTTCAACAGAAATTACTGCAGCAGAGCAGTGTGTATATATTAAGCTTTTTTTTTGTGAACCAAGGCCAATATACGCTTTCAACAGAAATTAATGCAAATGATTTTAGAGTGAATAACAACAAAAGCAACCTGTGTATATATTTCTTATATTGTATTGAAAAAGGCCACTACATAATATCAGCGCAGTTAACAGCAAAGGTGACCGGCGTATATATTTATCTTTTTCACATATATAAAAGCCACTAAAGCCTTTTCAACAGAGCACTTGCACCCCAATAACTAAATGCTAGAATGACAGAGACTGGTATTATGAGACTCTCTGGATCCCCATGTAATGTTTCATTGCACTTTCCAAATCGCTAGTTATCACAATGAGGAATTAACTATAATTCTCCATACTAGCATCTGCACACATCTATCTCTGACTGTGAAATGATTCCTCCTCTCACTGTCCTTTCCTTACACTTATAAATCGCTGGTTTGCACAATAATGAAATTCAGATTAGTCTCCCCACTAGCATCTGCACACGTGTCTCCCTGACTGTGAAATGATTTCTCGTCTCACTGTCCTTTCCCGCACTTGTAAATCGCTTTTTCTTTTGTTTTTCTGTTTAGCAATTAGTTTTTCTTTCACTGACACTCTCCTAGTTCCTGCATACACGTCTGTGCCTGAACAATGCATGAATGGCAGCGTCTAAGATGGCCACCGTGTTTATAGGGCTGTGACATCACCAGGCTGGCTGGCTCTTGATTGACCGCATGCATGACACATGACGCCATGATAGTTCCTTGCCCCATGTCCTCACACATCGCCATTTTAGACGCCATTATAGGAAATAAATAAAGTGATTTGTTACCATGAAGCTTGTGGAAATTCGCATTCGCTTAGAATCAAATTTTTCATGAAATTCAGAACGAATTCAACTTCGTCAGCTTGATTCGCTCATCTCTTTCAGCCACCCTATAAGCTATCTACAATAAACTGATAATTAGGGTCCAACCACATGGCACAGTTGTAAGCCACTCAGGCGCGGATAGCTGGGATCGAGAACCATCCAGCCAATAAGGCTGCAGCTGACATTATTTAACTAATGAAGACTGGCTGTACGGGGCCCGAATAGCTCACAACAATGCCGTTTGAGTGCCTTACTAGACTTTGAATTTTCTTTTTTTTTGCCAAGGGAGCTGGAGGGAAATAGATTTATATAATGTCAACTATATAAGTTAGAGAGATATGCTTGACTGAATCCTTTAGTTTTCACCATGGTTTTTCTCTTGTTTGTTGTGTAGACTTTTACTGGCCTCATACAGGGCACTGCTTTTGGGGAAAACACCCTAAAATCTCTTTCAGACAATGTTTCCTTCCAGGTTCTGAACAGACAGCACCCAGACTGATGACTGAGCCATTATGTTCATCATGTATAGTCCCATGAATTCCATGCAGAAAAAATCCCAGCATGTTTCATTTTGGTTCGGCAGTATGATACTGTTTATGAAAGAAAGAATCCACGTGTTTTCTAATAGTGGAGAACCCATTTGAAATGGGATGCAATAGGACAAACAATGATGTGATTTACTTTCTGCCATTATTTATTTTTAACCCCTCAATCCACATTTTAGTAAGCATTCTGTATTAAGAACAATGTTAAAAGGGGGAAAATGCAGAATATAGAACATGCTGCGATTTTCACTCAATGCACAAGTGATGGGTGAAAATCACTGCTCATCTGCACAGCCCCATTGAAGTGAATGGGTCAGGATTCAGTGCGGGTACAGTGTGTTCACCTCACTCATTGCATTGCACCCACGCGGAATTCTCGCCCGTGTGAAAGAGACCTTAGTGTAGTTTAGTGTGTGTGACTAGGTTGCTGCCATTCAATGAGGCTCTGCTTGCATTGCACATCAATATTTAAAGCTACAGCACTCATTCTTTCTTGATGTCCTTCAGACAGTTATCAGCCCAGTTTGCATTAAAAAAAAAGAAAAAACAATTACACACAGAAATCTTCTGCTGATGTGTACTGGCTGAAATATTTTTCTGGTTGACTGTCCAACTGACATTTTTCTTAAAACATATTGATACATTTCTTTAAAAAAACTTGATCACAGTCTACTTTATCTGACCTGACGTATTTGACGTACCTGACAAAACTGTCCTTCACAAGTGTGGAAAACATTAATGAACATGAATCAGGTATGGATCTGGGAGAATTTTCACACACCTCCATCTGATGTTAATTAATAGATCTGCAATTTGTGACAGTGGATATTTATCAATTATAAGTTTGATGTCGACAACAGTAAACACGGAGAAACCGCAATAGAAGGATGGAAAAAGCATTGCAGTAAAAAGGTACAGCAGTTTATTTGGTTCAACTTGCCAGTGTTGATCACGAATATTCGAATTGCGAATTTTAATCGCGAATATCAGCACTTCGAGAATTTGCGAATATTTAGAATATCTATAAATATATTTGTAATCGGGAATATTCGTTATTTTTGTTTTAAATACCAGTTTATGCGAATTTTATGCAAATTTTTGAATGCGCATTTTCACAATCAAGAAAATAATGCCTCAAGATCAGGAATTCGCGAATTTGCAAATATATGGTGAATATTCGCCCAAATATTCGCAAAATATCGCAAATTCAAATATTCCCCCTGCCGCTTATCACAACACGCAACTAGAACTTCAAACTACCTGGAAAACACCACAACCTCCAGGATATGAATAGCTAGCAACCTGGTGAAAAACGAAAACTAGGGGCATGTGGTCCGGACACATGTATCCAGAGGAGTGTGCCTGTAAACTAGTAGTATCGCTAAGAACGAACGTGGAACAAAAAGGATTTCTAGTTTCTTCAAGTAGGGGTAAGTGCACTACCCTGATAATACACTGTACCTGATCTAATCCATCCAAGGAGATTGCAACACTATAAAGTGGAACACTGCATAAACAAATCCGAAGTCTCACTGTAAGGCAAATTTAAAGCGGGACATTAGCACCGAAATACAGCAGGATTTTGCTACTGACACAGTGAAATAACGGAATATTATTACATTGTTGCAACAACTGAAAACATATATGTCAAATTAGCATGCATGGAAAGGAAAAATATGTGATGAAATGTACCACGAGTGAACTTTATCATGCAATCGCCAACTATATCTTTGGGGTCAAACTATTAATCTTTTGGTCTGTGAATAGTATTGTCCAGCTACTGGCTGAAATCTATAGGCTGGAACAACTAGCCATAGATTCCTGCGACTAGTTTTGGAAAATATAAAAAACTTGTTGCTTATTTTAAGGTTTATTTTCAATATATTTTTATGTTGTTTCTGACATTTAAAATAAATTTGTTATATTCATATCTAAGGAGTTGTTCCAATCAATCCTCCATTGTTTATTAGAATTGATACAAAATCTGTTGGGATTGGGGTTCCCAAATTGCAGGTGCACCCACGTTTTACATAGTGTCAGCCACATCATGTTGTACAAAGTGGTTATTTATCACCAGCCCAAATTTGCCAATGCTGCTGTCTGCCTTTCCATCCTGTCCCATACTGTACTACTATCCCTACACAGTAACACATCTCCTGCCTTGTCTGTCATGTTCCATACTGTACTACTGCCGCAGCAGCTGCTACTTCCTCTGCTGCCACTACTACTATCCATACACTGACACACATCTCCTGATTTGTCAGTTAGGTTTCACATTGTACTGCTGATCCTGCTGCCAAAAAGGAAGTATTTTTGTATTTTGTCATGTCTTTTGTAAAAACAAAAGCCCTTTCTAGTGGTGGAGTTGTTGAACTTAAAAATATATGTCTTTTATTTAACATAACTTAATATCTGTTGCTACTCCCAAAATGAATAACTTTTGGACTGTTTTTTCAAAACAAGCCATTGCTTCTTCTGATACCACCACACGTGTATAAACAAAGGCAGACATCTTCCCTCAAAGGCATCATTTTTGGACATTTTTTTAAGTTTAAAAAGCATAACAGTGTTTTTTTTTATTTATTTTTTCAACAGGCAGTTTGTTAACACCTCTACCATACAATTGCCCATAGCTATACAGTATACAGTATGTGACTGTCTTCGATTTGTTTGTCTTGGTGTTAAAGAGCATGAGCATGGATACAGTCCTAAGTGACATCAGAGTGTCATACACAACTTTTTAGGGCGATCGCGAGCACTTTCAGTTCAAATTTATTCATACCCGAATCAAGTCTACCGACCTATTAGTTCAAATCAAACCTGAAAGGAGTTATAAGAAATTTGCTCATCTCTTTGCAATGCATGACTGCTGCTGTCAATCACTGTTCAACATTGCTGGAGCCAGGTGAACAGAGACCAGTGATGGACAAGGGAAGCAGCAAGTGAAGATAAGTATTAGTTGTTTTGTTATTTTATACCATTTGGTAGTTATTTGCACTTTTTTGGGGGTTGGGAAAGCCCCTTCCACTATATGGGGTGGATATATAGATTGCCTGCCATGCAAATACAAGTAGCATTTTTAGTAGCTGCACAAGTGGATGAAATTTCAAAGCTCGTACACTTGGCAATGCATAGGGTGATCTCCAAAGGTTTCTTTTATAGGAAAACAATAAAAATCTATTAAAATAAAACACAGATTGTTATATATATATATATTTCTCTGAGCTGAAGTACATAAATTGATAAAGTAAATATACAACTTGTTTTGGTTAGAACTACAATATACTACATATACAATAGTGCCTGTATGTTGTAAATTATTCTGGTATTATTTATTTTATCAAATATTATACATACCTAATAAAAATATCCTCTATAAAATTACTTATATAGAAAGGAATCACAACTTAAAAAAGTATTTTATTTGCACTTGTTAAACAAAAGAAAAATGTGAAAAACCTTCTTTTGGATATAAATTGTTAAAATAACTAAAAATAAAAAAGGTATTGCTTTCAAACCTGCATGTGCTAACATAAATTAAAATGTGTCAGGTCATAAAAGGCATAGTGGCATAGTCTTGAACTCAACAAAAAACATAGTTTTGTTTTATTTCTATTATTTTTACATGACTAAACATGCAAAAATTCCATCCTATTTAAATATAAATATACTTATCATTATCAGTTACCAGCTCCACCCACTCACTGGATGGAGCTATGCTGATCCAAAGCTGACTTTTGATTAGTAGGCATGAGGATTGTTGGACTCAAACCAATCTGATGAAGGCCTTTAAGGTCCCTTTACACAGGACAGTTTTACAGCAGATTGTATTACAGCTTCCTTCCCGACAATCTGCTGCTAGCTGTTAGAGCAAACCACTGAATTTAGATGCAGTGATCTCCTCCAGAGATGGAGAGAAGCAATCGCTAATGCCATCGCTCTTCCCCATAACGACTCATTGTTTACCGGCAGGAGATTGTGTTTACACAGCACGATCTGCTGTCGGGAAACGAGGATTGTTCACACAAACAATCCAATTATCCGATGATTGAGCGTTTCGCTCTTTCATCTGGTAATTGGCCGTATATTTACACCACCAGATCATCACTAACGAGCGTTACTATGAGCTCTCGTTAACAATGATCTATGCCATTCTTAGCTCATGTAAAGGGCCCTTCAGACAACTCCATTAACTTCTGTAAGTTGTGAGGTAGAGCCTCCATGACTCTATCACATTGTACAGGTGTTAGATTGGATTAAGATCTAGGGAATGGAGGCCAAGTCAACACCTTAATGTTTTTTTTCATGTTCTTTAAACCATTCCTGAACAATATTTATGGTGTGTCAGGTAGAATTATTAGTAGGCTGTGGACCCGCTGTGCCACTTAGTGGTTTCACTTTGGGCCAAACTTGGGAGCGGAATATAAGTGTCACCCTGGTCTTCACCCTTTATCTTGCTCCTGGATGCGGAGGCTGGTCTCAGCTGCAGGGGAGACACCAGGTCGCTACCACAAGAGTGGTCCTGGTTAAATGGCAGCTGGCCGGGCTGGCCAGAAAGCCCCGATGCAAGCACCGGGATACGGGCAGATGGAGCAAGCTTCATCTGGATTAAGCAGAGCTGAGTAAGTGGTTAAGCAGAGCTGAAGCTGTTAGAACAGAAGTGCTGAGAAGCCCAGGTGCAGCAGGTGTGATGATCTGCCCAGCAGACAGAGGCGTAGTCGAAAATCCGGGTCGTATACTTGAGAGCAGCCCGGTAAAGGAGGATCAAACAGAGACGAGGTCAGGATACAGGCTGAGGTCGGGAACAGGATATTAACCACCTCAGCCCCCCTAGCTTAAACACCCTTAATGACCAGGCCACTTTTTACAATTCTGCACTACACTACTTTCACCGTTTATTGCTCCGTCATGCAACTTACCACCCAAATGAATTTTACCTTCTTTTCCTCTCACTAATAGAGCTTTCATTTGGTCGTATTTCATTGTTGCTGACATTTTTACTTTTTTTGCTATTAATAAAAATGTAATGACATTTTTGCAAAAAAAATAACTTTTCACTTTCTGTTGTAAATTTTTTTAAAATCTACATTTCTATATAAATTTTTCTCTAAATTTATTGTTCTACATGTCTTTGATAAAAAAATCCAATAAGTGTATATTTATTGGTTTGGGTAAAAGTTATAGCGTTTACAAACTATGGTGCAAAAAAGTGAATTTCCGCATTTTGAAGCAGCTCTGACTTTCTGAGCACCTGTCATGTTTCTTCAGGTGCTAGAATGCCAGGATAGTATAAATACCCCCCAAATGACACCATTTTAGAAAGAAGACACCCCAAAGTATTCGTGGAGGGGCATGGTGAGTTCATGTATAATTTCATTTTTTTTCACAAGTTAGTGGAAAATGACACTTTATGAGGAAAAAAATAAATAAATAAAGTTTCCATTTCTGCTAACTTCTGGCAAAAAATAAAATAAAATCTCCAATGGACTCACTGTGCCCCTCAGTGAATACCTTGGAGTGTCTACTTTCCGAAATGGGGTCATTTGTGGGGTGTGTTTTTACTGTTCTGGCATTTTGGGCAGGGCTAAATTGTGAGCAGCCATGTAAAACCTAAAGGTATTCGTTGGAATTTGGGCCCCTTTGCGCCCCCAGGCTGCAAAAAAGTGTCACTCATGTGGTATCGCCGTACTCAGGAGAAGTAGGGCAATGTGTTTTGGGGTTTATTTTTACATATACCCATGTTGGGTGAGAGAAATATATCTGTAAATTGTCAACTTTGTATAAAAAAATTTAAAAAGTTGTCATTTACAGAGATATTTCTCATACAAAGTATGGGTATATATAAAAATACACCCCAAAACACATTGCCCTACTTCTCCTGAGTACAGCGATACCACATGAGTGACACATTTTTGCAGCCTGGGTGCGCAAAGGGGCCCTAATTCCAATGAGTACCTTTAGGATTTCACAGGGCATTTTTACACATTTGGATTCCAGACTTCTTCTCACGCTTTAGGGGCCCCTAAAATTTCAGGACAGTATAAATACCCCACATGTGACCCCATTTTAGAAAGAAGACACCCCAAGGTATTCCGAGAGGGGTATGGTGAGTTCATGTAAAATTTTATTTTTTGTCACAAGTTACTGGAATATGAGACTTTGTAAAAAACAAAAATAAAAAAAAATAAAATATCAATTTCCGCTAACTTGTGCCAAAAAAAAAATAATTCTGTGAACTCGACATGCCCCTCACGGAATACCTTGGGGTGTCTTCTTTCCAAAATGGGGTCACTTGTGGGGTATTTATACTGCCCTGGCATTTTAGGGGCCCTAAAGCGTGAGAATCCAAATGTGTAAAAATGCCCTGTGAAACCCTAAAAGTACTCATTGGTTTTAGGGGCCCTTTGCGCATCTTGGCTGCAAAAAAGTGTCACTCATGTGGTATCGCCGTACTCAGGAGAAGTAAGGGCAATGAGTTTTGGGGTGAATTTTTACATATACCCATACTTTGTGTGAGAAATATCGGTGTAAACGACAAATTTTTAAAAATTTTTATACAAAGTTGTCAATTTACAGAGATATTTCTCTCACCCAGCATGGGTATATGTAAAAATACACCCCAAAACACATTGCCCTACTTCTTCTGAGTACGGCGATACCACATGTGTGACACTTTTTTGCAGCCAAGATGCGCAAAGGGGCCCAAATTCCAATGAGTACCTTTTAAGAGGGCATTTTTACGCATTTTTCTTCTCACGATTTAGGGCCCCTAAAATGCCAGGGCAGTATAAATACCCCACAAATGACCCCATTTTGGAAAGAAGACACCCCAAGGTATTCCGTGGGGGCATGGCGAGTTCACAGAAAAAAAAAATTTTGGCACAAGTTAGCGGAAATTCATATATATATATATATATATATATATTTTTTTTTTTTTACAAAGTCTCATATTCCACTAACTTGTGACAAAAAATAAAATTTTACATGAACTCACCATACCCCTCACGGAATACCTTGGGTTGTCTTCTTTCTAAAATGGGGTCACATGTGAGGTGTTTGGACTGCCCTGGCATTTGAGGGTCTCCGCAATCATTACACGTATGGCCAGCATTAGGAGTTTCTGCGATTCTCCTTATATTGAGCACACGGGTAATGAGATTTTCTTTTTCCGTGAAAAAAATAATAAATGAACGGCACAGATTTTTTCATTCGCATCGATCAATGTGGATGAAAAAATCTCTGCCAAAATCAGTGACTGCGGTTCGGTGGGCTGGGCGCTAGCCACCTAACAAGTAGCTAACTAACTGGTGGTGATAATGGACCCTTATGCCCCATTCACACGTCCGCAATTCTGTTTGCGGAACGGAATTGCGGACCCATTCATCTCTATGGGGACAGACTTTGTCCCGCTCGGATTCGGAATTACAGATCCGCGCTTCCGGGTCTGCACTTCCGTTCCGCAAAAATATAGAACATGTCCTATTCTTGTCCGCAATTGTGGACAAGAAAAAGCATTTTCTATATATTTCTGGCAATGTGCTGAATCTGCAAAATGCGGAAAGCACATTGCCGGTGTCCGTGTTTTGAGGATCTGCAGATCCGTGGATCAGATGACAGGGGGTGATCAGTGACAGGGAGTGATCAGGGAATCTAGATGGGGTGATCAAGGGGTTAACAAGGAGTTAATAAGTGAGGGGGTTAGTGTAGTGTTTGGTGCAACTTTACATAGCTACCTGGTCCTCTGGTGGTCGCGGCACTGTGAACGCGCGTTCACAGGAAGTCTCACATTTCGCGAGATGACGCGCCGATGCGTCAGCCCAGAACTACAGGTCTGCCCACCAGATGCATCCGTGCGTTAGGCGGTCCTGTAGTGGTTAATGCAGGAACTAGCTGGAACCTTCGCTGTAGAAAAGTACAATATTGCTCAGGCATTGCAGGAAGGGAAAAGCACTCTTATAAAGGTAGCGCCTGGCCAGGATTGGGAAGAGGGCAGAATCAGGGGCATGCACGAACCCTTAAAGAACCAGTACGCGTGCGGCTCCTACAAGGTGCAACTGAAGCTGTCGCTGCCTGCGACATTGCAGGAAAGCGGGGCCGGACCCTGCAGCAGAGAGGAGGAGCCTTGCGTGCAGTTCGACTGAGGTACATAGCAGGGTGTGCTGCACGCCGGAGGCTGCCAACTGCCATTGTTACAGTATCTGCCCTCTCATGCCCCTTCTTCTTGGTCCTGATGCGCTGAAAAATCTTTTGAGAAGATTCGGAGCATGTATATTTTCCTCTGGCTCCCAGGAGCATTCCTCGGACCATAGTTATTCCAGTCTACAAGGAAGTAACTTTTGCCACCAACTACCTTAAAAATGAGGATGTTCTGTACTTCAAATTCAGGCTCTCTATCAGTAGGGATGGAAGTAGAGGTGGAGGGAGGTCTGGAAAAGGAGTTGAGGACCAATGGTTTCAGAAGAGATACATGAAAGGAGTTTGGAATCTGAAGGGTAGGAGGCAACCGTAATTTGTAGGAAACACGGTTGATGCGTTCTAGGACCTCAAACGGGCCCAGAAACCGGGAGCAAATTTGTAACAAGGTACCTTCATGCAGATATTCTGGGAAGAAAGCCAGACTTTGTCACTAGGCGAGAACTGAGGAGGTGGTCTATGTCTAGTATCTGCATTCTTCTTCATGCGGGTAACAGCCTGAGAGATAGAGTCTTTAGTCTGTCTCCAGATGCTGAGGAAGTCTCTGAACAAAGAATTCACAGCTGGTACTTCTGAAGATGCGGACAGGGATAAAGGAGCACGGGGATGCAGTCTATACACTATATAGAAGGGGAAGAGCCCATAGATTCTCCGGATAGGCTGTTGTAAGAGAATTCCGCCCAAGGCAGGAGCTGCACCCAGTCATCATGCTGAGCAGAGACAAAGTGACGTAGGTAGTTCTTCAAGATCTGATTAATTTGTTCAACTTGCCCATTAGACTGATGGTAACCGGAAGAGAAGTCCAACTTGATCTCAAGTAGCCCACAGAGCGCTCGCCAGAATTTTGAGGTGAATTGTACCTCGCGATCGGACACAATGTGCAAAGATAGGCCATGAAGACGGAAGATGTGTTAAAAAAACAGACAGGCCAATCGCTTAGCAGAAGGCAATCCAGGAAGCGGAATAAAATGTGCCATTTAGAGAATCTGTCTACCAGTACCCAGATTACAGAACAGCCAGCAGAGGATGGGAGATCTGTGATGAAGTCCATAGCGATGTGCTGCCAGGGGACTTTGGGAATGGGTAACAGCAGTAGCAAGCCCATGGGTTTCGTTCGAGAAGCCTTGTTGCGGGCAGCAGCGAGGTAAAAGACACAAACTCCCGGACATCTTTGGGTAGGGTCGGCCACCAATAGTGACGGGACAGCAAATCAAAGGTCTTACGCACCCCAGGGTGACCAGCATATTTGGAGCAATGTCCCGAAGAAAGAATTTTCCTCCACTTGGCTTGCGGAATGAAGATCTTCCCGGAGGAATATCTCTCACACGGATTGGTGCCACAGTAACCAGGCAAGACAAATCAATGATATGCTGAGGTTCTTCAATCTGATCCGCTGGGTAGAAAGAATGGGAAAATGCATCAGCCCTTACATTTTTATCAGCCAGTCAGAAATGCAGAAGAAAATTGAATCTGGCAAAGAAAAGTTCCCATTCAGCCTGATGTGGATTTAGACACTGTGCAGATTGTAGATATGTCTAATTGTTGTGGTCAGTGTATATCAACACAGGATGCAGAACCCACTCCAGAAGGTATCTCCATTTTTCCATGGCCATCTTGATTGCAAGCAGCTCTCTATTGCCAATGGAATAGTATCTTTCCGCAGAAGAGAAGAGCTTGGAGAAGAAACCACACAAGACAAATCTCCCTTGGAGTTCTTTTGTAGCAGGACGGCACCTGCACCAATAGAAGAAGCATCCATTTCTAGGAAGAACTGTTTGAAGGTATCTGGATGATGGAGGACAGGAGAAGCGGCAAAACAGTCCTAGAGTTGCCGGAAAGCTGATTAAGCTTCAGGGGTCCACTTCTTTGTATCCACCCCTTTTTTTGTCATAGCAGAAATAGGGGCTGTGACGGAAGAAAAGTTTGGATGAACTGCCTATAGAAGTTGGGAAACCCCAAAAACCTTTGAATGGCACGGAGAACTTGAGGACAAGGCCAATTCAGGATGGCAGAGACCTTGTCGAGTCCATTTGTAGACCAGGGCAGTAAACAATATTTCCCAGGAAGGGTAAGGAGGCCTGCTCAACTACACACTTTTCGAGCTTAGCGTACAGACCATTCTCCCTTAATCGCTGCAAAACCTGGCACACTTGTTTCCTGTGAGTGGTTAAGTCGGGGGAATAGATGAGAATATAATTGAGATACACCACTACACAGTTATATAACAGGTCCCAGAAGATATCGTTCTGCAGGGGCATTGCATAGGCTGAACGGCATGACCAGGTATTCATAGTGGCCATCACGGGTATTGAACGGCATCTTCCACTCGTCGCTTTCATGGATTCGGATCAGGTTATACGCACCACGTAGATCCAACTTAGAAAATATCTAAGAGCCTCATTTACGGTCGAACAATTCGGAAATCAGTGGCAGAGGGTACTTATTCTTGACCGTGATCTTGTTCAGCCCACGACAATCTATGCATGGACGGAGTGACCCATCTTTCTTGGCCACGAAGAAGAAACTGGCTCCCGCCGGAGAGGTAGACTTCCGGATAATCCCCTCTCAAGGTTTTCCTTAATATACTCAGCCATAGCCTGAGTCTCTGGCAGAGATAATGGATAAACCCTTTCACAAGATGGAGACGTCCATGGTAGAAGATCAATCGGGCAGTCATAAGACCGATGAGGTGGTAAGTTCCCAGCCCTCTTCTTACTGAAGACGTCCCCATATGCTGCATATTGCAGCGGCAGCCCCGGCAGGTTCATAGGGACCGGACGAGGAGACATTTGGCGAAACCACCGACAGACAAGAAGTCTGGCACTGAGGTCCCCAGTGGAGAATATCCCCCATACGCCAGTCTAAGACAGGAGAATGATGCTGTAGTCAGGATAATCCTAGAAGCACTGGGTCCGTGGAATCCGGCAGGACATAGAAAGATATTTCTTCCGAATGTAGCACCCCGACTTGGAGTTTAATAGGAGCAGTGATGAACTGAATAGGTCTGGGCAGGTGTTGTCCATTTACAATCAATGCCAACAGAGGCTTCGCCAGACGAGTAGTGGACAACTGGTTCTGGGTCACCAGGGCCTGATTAACAAAATTTACGGTGACGCCGGAGTCCAGGAAGGCATGTGCAGATATACTGGTTTTCCCAGAGGACAAGACTACAGGAAAAAGAAGTTTGGGAGAATTGTCTTTTTCGCCTAGGGTCACTTCTCCCATTGAGCCTAGGCGCAGAAGTTTTACTCAAACACCGTACGGAAGACAGTTAGGAAGGTCTGGAGGTTTGCAGTCTCAGGTCCGCTTTGCTCCCATATAGGATTAGCCCAGCCTAGAGCTTCTCCAGAGAGCAGGGAGACAATGAAAGCCACTTTCGCTCAGTCAGACTGGAACTTGTCTCCATGTAGCTCAAAGTGGATAAGGCACTGATTCAGGAACCCTCTGCAGGCTTTTGGCTCACCGCTGAAAGGTGGAGTCAAAGGTAGTTGGACAGCAATCGTGTCCTGGTGTGCAAACGATGCAGCAGGAGTTGCTGGGTCATGTGGTGCGGCAGGAGCAGAAGTAGGTAGAGCGTCCAGGCGTGCAGAAATTGCGTTTTAGACACTGCAGCAGGACATCTTGGCGTTGCAGCTCATGATATAAATCTTGTACCACAGGCTTGGGCTTGCCAGCGGGGTCCATGGCCTGAGCGAACTGTAACGCTTCAACGGGTGTGGACCCGCTGTGCCACTTACCGGTTTGAATTTGGGACAAACTTGGGAGTGGAATCTAAGTGTCCCCCTGGTATTCACCCTTTATCCTGCTCCTGGATGCGGAATCTGGTCTTAGCTGCAGGCGAGAACCCAGGTCGCCACTGCAAGAGTGGTCCCGGTTAAATGGCAGCTGACCAGAGAGCCCCAATGCAAGCACCGGGAAACAGGCAGATGGAGCAAGCTTTAGCTGGATGAAGCAGAGCTGAGTAAGTGGTTAAGCAGAGCTGAAGCTGTTAGAACAGCAGTGTTGAGAAGCCCAGGTGCAGCAGGTGTGATGATCTGCACAGCAGACAGAGACGTAGTCGACAATCTGGATTGTATGCTTGAGAGCAGCGAGGTACAGGAGGAGCAAACAGAGACGAGGTCAGGATACAGGCTGAGGTCGGTAACAGGATATCAATGCAGGAACTAGCTGGAACCTTCGCTGTAGAAAACTACAATATTGCTCAGGCATTGCAGGAAGGTGGTGCCTGGCCGGGATTGGAGAGGGCGGAATCAGGGGCGTGCATGAACCGTTAAAGAACCAGGACGCATGCGACTCCTACAAGGTGCAACTGAAGCTGTCGCCACCTGCGACAGTGCAGGAAAGCGGGGCCGGAGCCTGCAGTGGCTGCCAAATGCCTTTGTTACAATTATCTTGCTAAAGAGACCACTGCCGGTAGGAAATAGCATTGCCATAAAGGGGTGTAATTGGTCTACAGCAATGTCTAGGTAGGTGGTATATTTCAAAATAAAATACATACGAATGCCAGGACCCATTGTTTTACAGCAGAACATTTCCCAGAGAATCACTCTGCCCTTGCCAGCCAGCTTTTTCCCCATAGTGCATCTTGGTGACATCTCCTTCCCAGGTAAGAAATACATACACTCTGACCTGATCATCAAGCCTTTACAATTTGGCCCTTGGTAATCCCTTGAGGATGCAGTGATTTTTTTATTTTTTCAGTTTCCATTTTATTAACCCCTTTGGGACACATGACGTACCGGTACGGCATGTTTCCCGAGTCCTTAAGGACACATGACGCACCGGTACGTCATGAGTTGTTCCGATCACTGCTGCTCAGCTGGCAGTGATCGGAACAAGGTACCTGCTGAAATCATTCAGCAGGTACCTTGTTACATGCCCAGGGGGTCCTGTGACCCCCATATGGTGATCGCTGCAAACCGCAGGTCAATTCAGACCTGCGGTTTGCAGCGCTTATGAGCTCTGATCCCCGCGGTCTATGACCGCTGGGATCAGAGAGTTAATGCCCCCAAACAGTTTTTAACCCCCTGCAGCCCCCAATCATACTGTGGCTGCGGGGGTGCAGGGGGTGGTTGCGGGCGGCGAGGCGGACGGGAGGCGGAGCGGGCGGGCGGATCGCGATTGCGATCCCCGCCCGCCTCCCCTGTAATCTATCCCTGGTGTCTAGTGGTTCTATCAGAGTGTCAGCACATTGCTGACACTCTGATAGGAAACGGCTGGCATCTGTGCTGCAGATGCCAGCCGCTTAACCTCTTTCTCGTACCGCGGTCCGTACGGACCGCGGTATGGAAGGGTTAACAGGGAGGGAGCGCTCCTCCTCTTCCCATCGGGGGCTGCTGTGCCTTTGCAGCCCCCCAACAGGATGGGATCGAAGAGGGAGGGTGCTCCACTCCTCCTCTATCCATCACCCCCTGCCCAGTTATGGCAGGGGTGATGGTTGCCATGGAGACAGGACGCTCAGAAGCGCCCTGCTCTCCATGGTGCTGAAAGTCTGAATAGACCTGCTAAAGGTCTATTCAGACTTTCTAGCAGTAAAATACAGTACAGTGCACTATATAGTGTACTGTACTGTATTATACAGACACCAGATCCACTGGATCTTTCAGAACCAAGTGGGTCTGGGTCAAAAAAATGTAAAAAGTGAAAAAAAGTAAAAATGAAAAACACATAACACTGAATAAAAACTAAAAAAATAAAATACACTACACATATTAGGTATCGCCGCGTCCGTAAAAACCTGCTCTATAAAAATATCACATGACTGAACTCCTCAGGTGAACGCCATAAAAAACCCCAAAAATGGTGTAAATAAGCCATTTTTTGGCACATTACATCACTAAAAGTGTAATACAAAGCGATCAAAAAGGCGTTTGCCTCCCAAAATAGTACCAATCAAACCGCCATCTCATCCCGCAAAAACGAGCCCCTACCTAAAACAATTGGCCAAAAATAAAAACTATGCCTCTCAGACTAAAACATGATTTTTTTGTTTCAAAAATGCTTTTAGTGTTAAATGTAAAAAAAAATTAAAAAGTAGACATATTTGGTATCTACACGTCCGTAAGAATCTGCTCTATAAAAATATCACATGACCTAACCCCTCAAGTAAACACTGTAAAAAATAATAAAAACTTTGTCAAAAGCCATTTTTTTGCCACCTTACATCACAAAAAGTGTAATAGCAAGCGATCAAAAAGTCATATGACCCCTCAAATAGTGCCAATCTAACCGTCACCTCCTCCCGCAAAAATGATACCCAACCTGAGACAATTGCCTAAAAACTGAAAAATATATGGCTCTCAGACTATGGAGATACTAAAACATGTTTTTTTTTCATTCAAAAGGATATTATTGTGTAAAACCAAAATAAATAAAAAAGGTATACATATTATGTATCGCCGCGTCCGTAATGACCTGCTCTATAAAAATATAACATGACCTAACCCCTCAGATGAACGCCGTAAACATAAAAATAAAAACGTTGTCAAACAAGCCATTTTTTTGTCACCTTACATCACAAAAAGTGTAATAGTAAGCGATCAAAAGTCATATGCACCCCAAGATGGTGCCAATCAAACCGCCATCTCATCCCGCAAAAATGAGCCCCTACATAGGACAATCGCCCAAAAAAATATATATATGGCTCTCAAACTATGGAGACACTAAAACATGATTTTTTTTGTTTTAAAAATTATATTATTGTGTAAAACTTATATAAATAAATAAAAAGTATACATATTATGTATCGCCGCGTCCGTCACAACCTGATCTATATAAATAACACATGACCTAACCCCTCAGCTGAACACAGCAAAAAGAAAAAAAAATACGGTGTCAAGAGCCATTTTTGTCACCTTACATCACAAAAAGTGTCATAGCAAGCGACCAAAATGTCATATGCACCCCAAGATGGTGCCAATCAAACCGCCATCTCATCCCGCAAAAAATGAGCCCCTACATAACACAGTCGCCCAAAAAATAAAATAAAACTATGGCTTTCAGAATGTGGAGACACTAAAAAAATTATTTTCAAAAAGGCTTTATTATGTAAAACTGAAACAAAAACCCCAAAATGTAGTCATATTTGGTATTGTCGCGTCCGTAACAACCTGCTCTATAGAAATAGCACACAATCTAACCTGTCAGTTCAACTATGTAAATAACAAAAAATAAAAACAGTCCCAAAACAGCTATTTTTTTGCAAATTTTCCATCCAATCCATTTTTGCAGTAACAAAGCAAGGGTTAACAGCCAAGCAAAACTCAATATTTGTTGCCCTGATTCTCTTGTTTGCAAAAACACCCCATATGTGGTCGTAAACTACTGTATGGCCAAACGGCAGGGCACAGAAGGAAGGGAACGCCATATGGTTTTTGGAAGGCAGATTTTGCTGGACTGGTTTTTTGACACTATGTCCCATTTGAAGCCCCCCTGATGCACCCCTACAGTAGAAACTCCAAAAAAGTGACCCCATTTTGGAAACTACAGGATAAGGTGGCAGTTTTGTTGGTACTATTCTAGGGTAAACATGATTTTTGGTTGCTCTATATTACACTTTTTTTGAGACAAGGTAACAAAAATAGAAATTCGAAATTTCATCTCCATTTGCCAATAACTCTTGTGGAACACCTAAAGGGTTAACAAAGTTTGTAAAACTGGTTTTGAATACCTTGAGGGGCGTAGTTTCTTAGATGGAGTCACTTTTATGGAGTTTCTACTCTAGGGGTGCATCGGGGGCTTCAAATGGGACATGGTGTCAAAAATCCAGTCCAGCAAAATCTGCCTTCCAAAACCATATGGCGCTCCTTTCCTTCTGCGCCCTGCAGTTTGGCCATACAGCAGTTTACGACCACATATAGGGTGTTTCTGAAAACTACAGAATCGGGGCAATAAAATTGAGTTTTGTTTGGCTGTTAACCCTTGCTTTGTTACTGGAAAAATGGATTCAAACGGAAAATTTTTCAAAAATCGAAATTCTGAAATTTTATCTTTATTTGCCATTAACTCTTGTGGAAAACCTAAAGGGTTAATGACGTTTGTAAAATCAGTTTTGAATACCTTGAGGGGTGTAGTTTCTAGAATGGGGTAATTTTTGGGTGGTTTCTATTATGTAAGCCTCACAAAGTGACTTCAGACCTGAACTGGTCCCTAAAAAGTGGGTTTTTGAAAATTTCTGAAAAATTTCAAGATTTGCTTCTAAACTTCTAAGCCTTGTAACGTCCCCAAAAATGAAATAGCATTCCCAAAATGATCGATACATGAAGTAGACATATGGGGAATGTAAATCAATAACTTTTTTTGGCAGTATTACTATGTATTATAGAAGTAGAGTAATTGAAACTTGGAAAATTGCAAATTTTTCAAAATTTTTGGTAAATTTGGTATTTTTTATAAATAAAAATGAAATTTTTCGACTTCATTTTACCACTGTCATGAAGTACAATATGTGACGAAAAACAATCTCAGAATGGACTGGATAAGAAAAAGCGTTTTAAAGTTATCACCACATAAAGTGACAATGGTCAGATTTTGAAAAATGGCCTGGTCCTTAAGGTGAAATAGGGCCGTGTCCTTATAAGGGTTAAGTACCTCCCTGTATAACAAGAGCCAAATTTCCCAGAATTTTTTTTTTTTTTTACTTTTCCACTTATGATGAGGGCTTGTTTTTTGTGGGACAAGTTGTATTATTTATTGGTAACACTTGATTTACAATATCATGTATTACAAAACACTGCAATTCCACCATTGTTCTTTGGGGTTTTGTTTGTGTTGCCCTATGTGCTAAAATTGACATGACAAACTTATTCAGTGGGTCAATTCAATTACTGCAATGCCAAATTTATATAGTTTTGATTAGGTTTTACAACTTAAAAATAACCTTTGAAAAAGTAAAATTTCACCATATTCTGACAACCTTTTTTTATATTTTCATCTAAAGAGCTGTATGAGGTCCTTTGTGGAGGGGAGCTGCAGTTTTTCTTGGTACACTTTAAGCTGCTATCATATCAGCACTATCTATTTCCATTCTTTTGCTCTGTTATAGGAGCAGAAGAATAAAAATAACTTATGTTTCAAATTCAACACATAACTGACAGGAAGGTAAGCAGGATTGGCAGGACTTTTCTCTTCGCTATTTTGACAAACTCTGTGACTGGAGCCTCCGATGCAGATGTGAATGTAACCTTACAAGTAGTGTTGAGCGAACAGTTCGAGCATAGTTCGGGTCCGCACCGAATTTTGGGGTGTTCGTGACACGGACTCGAACCCGAACTTTTTCGTAAAAGTTCGGGTTCGGTCCGCTGCTCGGCATGTATTTTGGCGCATTTTGAAAGGCTGCAAAGCAGCCAATCAACATGCATCATACTACTTGCCCTAAGATGCCATCGCAGCCATGCCTACTATTGGCAAGGCTGTGATTGGCCAAGTGCAGCATGTGACTCAGCCTCTTTATAAGCTTGTGCGCACGTCGGGACGTGCTCACTCCCGATGTGAATAGAACAGGGATAGACGCAGCTGATGCTAGGGCGAGAATAGGCAGGGATAATTGAATAACTGGAAGCAAATTTCTCTCCTCCACCTGTGATTCATCTGAACAACTGCAGCTGAGCTGCTTTTTTGATAGGGATTGGCTATTTTTAGAGTGGCCAGAGTGATTTTTCCATCCACATGTACCTGGGCTGACCGCCGCCGCCATTTTGCGACTTGTAGTGCTGCAGCAGAAGCTGCCACAGTGTGCATTCCAAAGCTCCAAACAAGTCAGACATCTACACCTGGGATTCAGACCAATAGCGATTTAGCAGCACAGTCCAAGGCTATTTTTTTAAAGGTTGTGCAGACCATTTTGTGGCACATGTTACTGGGCTGATAGGCGGCGGCCATCTTGGGACTAGTGCTGCAGCACAATCTCTCCCAACGTCCATTAATCACTTGTAATAGTGGTCTGTGCCATAGAAATCCTACATCAGGGACTTGGGTGTGCTTGTGTCACCCCTACTAATACCAGTCCACCTGTAATCCATACAGTGAAAAGCCATAAAGTATTCCAGTGAGGGAATTTTTTTTTATTTAAAAAGGCCAAGTTAGTTTATCTGGCGCTCAATATACTAGATACAGTTAGGCCTCATGCTTCATACATCTGGAATTAGCAAACTAATGTGCTGGGGTTGGGAAAACATATATGTACCCATACTAGAATCTGTCAAAGAAAGCGGTACTCACATATAACAGTCATTCCATCTGTAATCCATACAGTCAAAAGACTGAAAGTATTCCAGTGAGGGAATTTTTTTTATTTAAAAAGGCCAAGTTAGTTTATCTGGCGCTCAATATACTAGATACAGTTAGGCTCATGCTTTCATACATCTGGAATTAGCAAACTAATGTGCTGGGGTTGGGAAAACATATATGTACCCATACTAGAATCTGTCAAAGAAAGCGGTACTCACATATAACAGTCATTCCATCTGTAATCCATACAGTCAAAAGACTGAAAGTATTCCAGTGAGGGAATTTTTTTATTTAAAAAGGCCAAGTTAGTTTATCTGGCGCTCAATATACTAGATACAGTTAGGCTCATGCGTTTCATACATCTGGAATTAGCAAACTAATGTGCTGGGGTTGGGAAAACATATATGTACCCATACTAGAATCTGTCAAAGAAAGCGGTACTCACATATAACAGTCATTCCATCTGTAATCCATACAGTCAAAAGACTGAAAGTATTCCAGTGAGGGAATTTTTTTATTTAAAAAGGCCAAGTTAGTTTATCTGGCGCTCAATATACTAGATACAGTTAGGCCTGCATGCTTCATACATCTGGAATTAGCAAACTAATGTGCTGGGGTTGGGAAAACATATATGTACCCATACTAGAATCTGTCAAAGAAAGCGGTACTCACATATAACAAAGTCATTCCATCTGTAATCCATACAGTCAAAAGACTGAAAGTATTCCAGTGAGGGAATTTTTTTTATTTAAAAAGGCCAAGTTAGTTTATCTGATGCTCAATATACTAGATACAGTTAGGCTCATGCTTTCATACATCTGGAATTAGCAAACTAATGTGCTGGGGTTGGGAAAACATATATGTACCCATACTAGAATCTGTCAAAGAAAGCGGTACTCACATATAACAGTCATTCCATCTGTAATCCATACAGTCAAAAGACTGAAAGTATTCCAGTGAGGGAATTTTTTTTATTTAAAAAGGCCAAGTTAGTTTATCTGGCGTTCAATATACTAGATACAGTTAGGCCTCATGCTTTCATACATCTGGAATTAGCAAACTAATGTGCTGGGGTTGGGAAAACATATATGTACCCATACTAGAATCTGTCAAAGAAAGCGGTACTCACATATAACAGTCATTCCATCTGTAATCCATACAGTCAAAAGACTGAAAGTATTCCAGTGAGGGGATTTTGCTTATAAAAATAATATATTTCATTGTGGTGCGAGTTGAATCGCAACAATGAAGAAAAATACTATTAAGGGACGAGGACGCGGTCGTGGTGGTGTCCGTGGAGCCTCTGTTGCTGGTAGAGGACGTGGCCGCTCGGCCCCAGGCGCACACAGTAGGGAACGAACTCCCTCAACTAGCCGGCAGAATGTACCGCAATATCTCGTGGGGCCCAATGCCGCTCTTAGGATGGTAAGGCCTGAGCAGGTACAGGCATTAATCGATTGGGTGGCCGACAGTGCTTCCAGCACGTTCACCACATGGTCTTCCACCCAGTCTTCTGCGGAAAGCGCACAGGTGGCACCTGAAAACCAAGCCCATCAGTCTGTCACATCACCCCCAAGCATATCAGGGAAACGGTCTGAGCCACAAGTTATGCAGCAGTCTCTTCTTCTGTTTGAAGACTCTGCTTCCAGGGTTTCCCAGGGGCGTCCACCTAGCCCTTCCCCAGTGGAGGAAGACATACCATGCACTGACGCACAACCACTTATGTCTCCAGATGAAGAGGACATGGGAATACCACCACAGCAGAGTCACCGACTCTCTGATGATGACGAAACACAGGTGCCCACTGCCGCGTCTTTTGCAGTGTGCAGACTGAACAGGAGGAGGTCAGGGAGGGAGACTGGGTGGAAGACGATGCAGAGGACGATGAGGTCTTAGACCCCACATGGACTGAAGGTCGTGGCGATGACTTTCACAGTTCAGAGGAAGAGGTAGTGGTGAGACCGAGACAACAGCGAAGCCAAAGAGGGAGCAGGGGGCCAAAGCAGACGAGCCGCCGCCCCAGAGTTCGCTCTGCTACTGGACATCGCCAACAGGGACCCAGCCCCACAAAGGCAGCTTCAAAGAGTTCCCTGGCATGGCACTTCTTTAAACAATGTCCTACCGACAAGACCCGAGTGACTTGCACGCTCTGCCATCAGAGCCTGAGGCGAGGCATTAACGTTCTGAACCTCAGCACAACCTGCATGACCAGGCATCTACATGCAAAGCATGAACTGCAGTGGGGTACACACCTTAAAAACCAGGCACTCGCTGAGGCTCCCCCTGCTCCCTCTACCGCTGCTGCCTCGGCTTCCGCCTCGAGAGGAATGTTGCCACCTGCCGAGCAGCAAACAGAGGATGTGCCACCGACACCACCACCACCGCCACCGTCAACTAGCGTCTCCACTATATCACACAGCAGCGTTCAGCTCTCAATATCTCAAACCTTAGAGAGGAAGCGCAAATTCCCCGAGTCACCCTCGAGCCCTTGGCCTGAACGCCAGCATTTCTAAACTGCTGGCCTTTGAAATGCTGTCATTCCGGCTGGTGGACACAGACAGCTTCAAACAGCTGATGGCCATGGCTGTCCCGCAGTATGTGGTTCCCAGCCGCCACTACTTCTCCAAGACAGCCGTGCCTTCCCTGCACATGCAAGTGTCCGATAAAATCAAGTGTGCACTGCGCAACGCCATTTGTGGCAAGGTCCACCTAACCACAGATACGTGGACCAGTAAGCACGGCCAGGGACGCTATATCTCACTAACTGCACACTGGATGAATGTAGTGGCGGCTGGGCCCCGGCGGACAGTTCCTTGGCGCACGTCCTTCCGCCCCTAGGATCGCAGGGCATCATTCTCTGCCTCCTGTAGCCTCCTCCTCCTACTCGGCTTCCTCCTCCACTGCTTCCACCAGCTCATCCGGTCAGCCACACACCTTCACCACCAACTTCAGCACAGCCCGGGTAAACGTCAGCAGGCCATTCTGAAACTCATATGTTTGGGGACAGGCCCCACAGCGCAAAGGAGTTGTGGCGGGGTATTGAACAACAGACCGACGAGTGGTTTCTGCCGGTGGGCCTCAAGCCAGGCCTGGTGGTATGCGATAATGGGCGAAATCTCGTGGCAGCTCTGGGACTAGCCGGTTTGACGCACATCCCTTGCCTGGCGCATGTGCTGAACTTGGTGGTGCAGAGGTTCATTCACCACTACCCCAACATGTCAGAGCTGCTGCATAAAGTGCGGGCCGTCTGTGCGCGCTCCGCCGCTCACATCCTGCCGCTGCTCGCCTGTCTGCGCTACAGCGGAACTTCGGCCTTCCCGCTCACCGCCTCATATGCGACGTGCCCACCCGGTGGAACTCCACCTTGCACATGCTGGAGAGACTGTGCGAGCAGCAGCAGGCCATAGTGGAGTTTCAGCTGCAGCACGCTCGCGTCAGTCGTACTGCCGAACAGCACCACTTCACCACCAATGATTGGGCCTCCATGCGAGACCTGTGTGCCCTGCTGCGCTGTTTCGAGTACTCCACCAACATGGCCAGTGGCGATGACACTGTTATCAGCGTTACAATACCACTTCTATGTCTCCTTGAGAAAACACTTAGGGCAATGATGTTAGAGGAGGTGGCCCAGGTGGAGGAGGAGGAGGAGGATGAGGGCTCGTTTCTAACACTTTCGGGCCAGTCTGTTCGAAGTGGCTCAGAGGGAGGTTTGTTTAAGCAGCAGAGGACAGGTTCACAAGTCGCCAGCCAAGGCACTGTACTGGAGGACGAGGAGGATGAGGAGGAGGAGGTGGAGGGGGACGAGGATGACGCAAGTTCACAGCGGGGTGGCAGCCCAGGCCCATCACTGGTGCGTGGCTGGGGGATACGGTGGACGATGACGATACGCCTCCCACAGAGGACAGCTTGTCCTTACCCATGGGTAGCCTGGCCCACATGAGCGAATATATGCTCCAATGCCTGCGCAACGACAGCAGAGTTGCCCACGCTTTAACGTGTGCAGACTACTGGGTGGCCACCCTGCTGGATCCCCGGTATAAAGACAATGTGCCCACTTTAATTCCTGAACTGGAGCGCGACCGTAAGATGCGCGAGTACAAGCGCACGCTGATAGAGGCGCTCTTGAGAGCATTCCCACATGTCACAGGGGAACAGGTGGAAGGTGAAGGCAGAGGAGTGGCAAGAGGTCGCCAACGCAGCTGTGTCACGGCCAGCTCATCTGAGGGCAGGGTTAGCATGGCAGAAATGTGGAAAAGTTTTGTCTCCACGCCACAGCTATCTGCACCGACACCTGATACGGAACGTGTTAGCAGGAGGCAGCATTTCACTAACATGGTTGAACAGTATGTCTGCACACCCTCCACATCCTGACGGATGGTTCGGCCCCATTCAACTACTGGGTTTCGAAATTGTCCACGTGGCCAGAGTTAGCATGTTATGCCTTGGAGGTGCTTTCCTGCCCGGCGGCCAGCGTTTTATCTGAACGCGTATTCAGCACGGCAGGGGGCGTCATTACTGACAAGCGCAGCCGCCTGTCCACAGCCAACGTGGACAAGCTGACCTTCATAAAGATGAACCAGGCATGGATCCCACAGGACCTGTCCCTCCCTTGTGCAGAGTAGTCCTTATTAACTGCCTAAAACATGTCTTGTTGTGCTACGGGCCACTTCTTTATTTGATACAAATTTTATGAAACCCACAGTTGAATGAAACTCTTCTCTGTCTGGGCGCCGGGGCCTAACCAGATGAAAGTGGCCGGTTAAACTAACGGGTGACATGAAGCCATAACCTCTGCCATGCTACCTCTGTCTTCTGTCTGGGTGCTGAGGCCTAAGTCAAATAAAGCGGTCTTCTGCTGTGCTGGGGGATATGAAGCTAATCTCTGACCTCTCTCCTCTGTCTGGGTCCAAAGGCCTAAATCACTGAAAGAGGCCTTCTCCTGTGGTGTGTGATATGATGCCAGAATATGTGCTGTGGGGCCTCTCTCCTCTTCCTGGGTGCAGGGGTCAAATAAACTAAATTGTGGCCTACTCCTGTGGTGGTTGATATGATGCCTGATTCTCTGATGTGGAACCTCTCTCCTCTGTTTGGGTGAAGGGGTCAAAGTAACTAAATGGTGGCTTCTCCTGTGGTGGCTGATATGATGCCAGAATATGTGCTGTGGGGCCTCTCTCCTCTTCCTGGGTGCAGGGTCAAAGTAACTCAATGGTGGCTTCTCCTGTGGTGGCTGATATGATGCCAGAATATGTGCTGTGGTGCCTCTCTCCTCTTCCTGGGTGCAGGGGTCAAAGTAACTAAATGGTGGCTTCTCCTGTGGTGGTTGATATGATGCCTGATTCTCTGCTGTGAAACCTCTCTCCTCCATCTGGGTGTAGGGTCAAAGTCTTTCAAAGTCGCCTTCTCCTGTGCTGATTGATATAAAGCTGATGGTTGTGCCATCTGACATGGTTGCCAGGGTCTGATTCAATGGGGGCCTACTCCTGTGGTGGGTGATCTAAATGCCTGATTCTCTGCTGTGAAACCTCTCTCCTCCGTCTGGGTGTAGGGGTCAAAGTCTTTCAAAGTCGCCTTCTCCTGTGCTGATTGATATGAAGCTGATGGTTGTGCCATCTGACATGGTTGCCGGGGTCCCATTAAATTGGGGCCTACTCCTGTGGTGGGTGATCTAAATGCCTTATTCTCTGCTTTGAAACCTCTCTCCTCCGTCCGGGTGTAGGGGTCAAAGTCTGTCAAAGTCGCCTTCTCCTGTGCTGATTGATATAAAGCTTATGCTTGTGCCATCTGACATGGTTGCCGGGGTCTGATTCAATGGTGGCCTACTCCTGTGGTGGGTGATCTAAATGCCTGATTCTCTGCTGTGTAACCTCTCTCCTCCGTCTGGGTGTAGGGGTCAAAGTAACTAAATGGTGGCCTACTCCTGTGGTGGGTGATATGATGCCTGGTTCTCTGCTGTGGGACCTCTCTCCTTTGTCTGGGTGCTGTGGTCAAAATAATAGTAAGTGACCTTCTCCATTGGTGGGTGACTTGAAGCCTGATTCTGTGCTATGGGACCTCACTCCAATTAATATTGTTTAATTTTTATTTATTTTATGTTAACTCATCATTTCCCTATCTACATTTGTTTGCAGGGGATTTAACTACATTTTGCTGCCTTTTGCAGCCCTCTAGCCCTTCCGGGTGTGTTTTACAGCCTTTTTAGTGCCCAAAGTTCGGGTCCCCATTGACTTCTATGGGGTTCGGGTTCGGGATGAAGTTCGGGTCGAGTTCGGATCCCGAACCCGAACATTTTTCGAAAGTTCGGCTCGAACTCGTCGAACCCGAACATCCAGGTGTTCGCTCAACTCTACTCCAAGTACATGTGACTTGTACATTTATTAACATTTAAAAAGGGTGAGATGCTTATGTAATAGTAATTGTGGATTATAATTAATCAATTGAGAAAGTTTAAAGTTGATGGACCTGTGTCTTTTTAACCTGTGCAACTATGTACAACACCATGAATATAATTTTTTATATGTTATAATTGTAACTTATTTTTAAGTCCTATAGAAAAATAACCCTGCTTTCTTACTTTACTTTTTTTCTTTTAACTCTCTTCCTTTCTCCCAGGGTTCAGCTATTTAAAAGCAATTTTTCAGCTAGGTCTCTCTGTCTGTTACCTCGGGTGCAGGTCTTTTGGACCTCTTCTAATGGTTTTGGGTTGCCCTGCCCATCACTGGCTTTGAGTGGTTGCACTGCTTGAGTTATAGCTCTTCTTGGCCACCAGGTTTACTGACCATCTTCCTGTAACCACTGCTCCATAGGTAAACAGGCAATTTGTTTGGCAGAGTTGCTGCTCTAGTCCAGTTTTTTGTTTCTTTCAGGCCTTCGATGAATTACAGGTATCGCTAGTGCAACATCGCTTCCAATGGGGAGAGTAGACTGTTTATTTCCGCCTAAGGCTGGAGGTGGGTAATAACACCTCCCAGGGGTTTGTCCTTATGGAAAGGAATTTCCTTCCATGTATTCCTTCCTCCTTTAAAGGACTTGTGTTCCAACCTGTATCTAAGTTGATTATGTTTCAGTACCAAACTGTATACTATTGACAAGTTACAAATGTTTTTTTACATTTTCGATTCTCCTGGAACTTGTGACAGAGAATCTATAGAAAGAAAGGCCTCTTCCACATACAGACATCTGACCTGTAGGGACTGTGATATTCCCCTTCCCGACACCAGGTGCCGATTGCAGGATCTTTCGAAGAACCATCTATATGTAATGTAGTAGACTGGATTAAAGACTACATTGAGGATTCCATGAAAGAACTAAATAAAATCCTTAGCTTACTTAACAAAGCATTCCAAATGCTGTCAGATGAGGAGTTTCACGTGATGGATGAAGTTCCCTCCTCCTCAGAGGAAAAACAGGGTAAATCCCTGTTCAACGTGGATAAAATCCAACATTTACTAAGATCCATCTGGTCAGGAGACCTGGATGTTGATCAGGGAAGTTTTGAGTCCACCTCTATGGGGCGTAGGGCCTTCAAAGTGGATAGCTGACTTTATAAAACAATGATAGCTGAATGGAAATATCCAGAGAAAGGCCCTGTCCGCTCTACGAGATTCAAGCTAATGTTCCTATAATTGAGGAGCAGTCCTCCCGAGGCCCTCCACCTAAAGTGGACATGGCGTTAGCCAAATTTTCCTGGCGTACATTGGTACCAACATAGGATTGATCTAACCTGCAGCTTCCTATGAATAGATGGGCTGAAAGCACTCCTGGGAAGCTCTACTTGAATTACTTTGCCCAGGGGCTGTAGTGGTGTCTGCTATGAAAGTCTCAGGATTTTTTAATCAGACTCTATTACAAATAGAGAATGACATTGATACAGGGTTTCCCAAGGATTACGTCCTGGCCTCCTTTAAACAATGTAATTTGGAAACTGACTTCCCTGTGATGCTTCCACTGATCAGGTCAAACTAGTCTCTAAGTCTATGGTTATGTCTACTGCTGACAGACATTCTCTACAGCTAAAGTCTTGGGTGTCTGAGATAGCTTCCAACTGCCATCTCTGTGGTCTCCCCTGTGAACCAGGCAGACTGTTCAACTTGGAATTAGAAAATTATGAAAGGTCTGGCGGATAAGTAAAACATTTTCCCTGTGTTTTTGCGGCAGATGGAGATGTCAATAGTCCTCCCAGTTTTCTTCTAGGGTCTGAGCCCCATAGGGGAACCAATTGTCGAACCCAAGGCACCAATAAAGAAAAGAAACCTGAATTCTGACACTAGATGTCTTCCAGAGCTGGTGGCCAATCATCTCACTGTGGGAGGTCGTCTACAGCACTTCTCAGATCCCTGGTGTCTAGGAGTTTACTCCCCAGTATTTCTGGTAGCGAAACCTTCAGGAGAATGGAGGATGACAATATCAGAAACCTCATTCACTACATCAGGAAAAAGAAATTATGAGTGGAGGCCATCAGATATAATCCCTGTTTTGCACGCAGAATAGTTTATGGTCACTTTGGATCTCAGTGATGCATACCTTCATATGCCAGTGACCCATTTTCACATAAGATACCTGAGAATGGCGGTAGAATACTGGGGAAGGTAAAACATTTTAAGTTCACCGCCCTTCTATTTTCGATTGCCTCAGTTCCCCATATGTTCACAAAGTTGGTGGCAATGGGAGTAACTTCTCTTTAGTCCAAGGTTTATCTATTGTGCATTACTTAAACAATTGGCTAGTAAAAGTGTCAGCAGAAAATCTTCTCAGACAACATCTTCAGATTATTGTCTCTTTTATTGTTGGTCTAGAATGGCTTATAAATTGGGAAAAGTCATACAACCATCCACCAGAAAAAATTCTGGGGGTTCATTATAGGCTCCCAAAGTATGTGGCTCACTGTAACTCCTGCAAGGAAGAAAATAATTTTGGCGGTTGCAAAATTTCTGTTTATACTTTGACAGATGACTATCAGAACTCTTATGAGTGTCTTAGGTCTCATTTCAACAACTGTGTATGCAGTTCCTTGGGTCCAGTGGCATATTCGTCCCTTACAGGAATAAATCCTGTACATGTGGGATTGCAACAGAAAGAGATTAGACAGCAGATGGTCTCTATCCACTTTGACTTGTCATTCTCTCAAATGGTGGTACCATCTAACAGATGGGATGTATTTGGTTCATCCATCCTGGACCTTCTTGACAATAGATGCATCCATGGGATACAAGTGAGAAGCATTTGGAGTTGGAAGGAGAAATCATTTTCCTCCAATCTGAAGGAGATCAGACCCATCTGTATAACCCTGCTACACTTTTCACCCCAAGTTAGGGGAAAGACTGTAAGAATCAGGTTAGTTAACATCACCTCAGTCCTATACATCGACCATCAGGGAAACACATGATTTCAAACCCTCCTGGAGGAGGCAGGAATGATTATGACATAAACAGAGAGTAACCTTAACCATCTTTCTGAAATTTATATTTGGGTCCTGGTAGTGAACCAGCTGAATTGGGGGCTGTTAATCCCATGAGAATGTTCACTGAATGTGGAGATGTTCCAGAAGATTACTCTAAGATGAGGAGTACAAGAAATAGCTCTCATGGCCATGAAGTTCAGTGGCAAGATGGATATGTACGGCTGCCTGTATTGGGAGGAAGATCCCTATAATATATTTCCTCCTGTTTTCTTGATACTGAGGGTGTTGATGAAGATCAAGCAAGACCATGCTCTGCCCACATTTGAAGAAATTCAACCATACAGCTTTGAGGTTGACACCCCTATCGAGATCTAGGGGTTTTCTGAAGCAATCTTGAATTCAGTGCTCAGCTGAAGAGCATAACTTTTTTTACTGATTTATAAAAGAAGTGGCCCTAATTAAATGTGATTTAAAATATCCAATCTCTCTCAGCTATTTTCTTTATTCAGTTGTAGATAACTGGGTTACAATTTAGGTGGCACATCTGCTGTCGACAGTGATTAGCTACAACAATCAATCTAATCAGATGGTACTCAGTGTTATTCCTGACAATAGTGAATAGTAATATATTACTTTATTAAATACTTCAGCACTGTGATAAAGCGACATATCACCAATAATAGACAAAATATATTTTGTTTATTATTGGCAATCTTGTGACCTAAATCCACAAAATGCCACAGAAAACCCATCTGTGTAGGGCTCCAATAGAAAAATGTTTGCTGCTCGAGTTAGTACAAACCAGGTCCAATCTTTCAATGGATTTCTAAGTTATTACAGAGATATGTGCAATGTATATTATGTTATTTATATTGCTTAATAAATGAGGTATTTTACAGTATGAGCTAGTATAATCACAATTCTCTCGGAGTTGATAATTTTATGCAGCAATTAAAAATGACTATAGATAGATAGATAGATAGATAGATAGATAGATATCCCTGATTGCACTGTTGAGAGGATAATGTAAAATACATTTATTTTGTGCAATGCATTTCATAATAGGAGAATCACAAGCATTTTACTCCATTTAATTACACAGCTATAAATTGTGTTTTAAAAGGGATAAAGAGCAGCATCAACACACTTAGCATCAATATCAGAGGTGACTGTATTGTGTAAACGTACCCATAAACCATTTCAGAACAGAATCCTCAGTAAGCCCAGCTATTTATTACACTGATATTGCTTTGACAGATACAGTTTAGAAAAAGGCAGAGCAATTTTAAGCTTTTTTCCCTTAAAATTAGGGCAACTGACTTGTATTTTCCTCCAGGAGTTTTATTCATCCAGCATTTTATCTAAGCCAAGTCAAAAAGGTCTGGAGATTTTAAAAAAGAATTAAAAGCCTTGATTTGCCTTAACTTTATGCATGCTTTTCCATAGAGAATCTTGGGAAAAGGCCATGTTCACATATTCAGGATCATGGATTACACGTCCAAATTCTGCCAGAATCTGCCAACATATCAATGTAAGTGTATACCCCATTCACATACAGCGGAGAAAAGTGCAGAATAATGAATGTGCTATGGATTTCAAAACCCACAGAATGTTTATTATTTGAGTGGTTAAATAAAAATGTCTACCTGTATATCCAGTACATACAGTTACAAGAAAAAGTATGTGAACCCTTTGGAATGATATGGATTTCTGCACAAATTGGTCATAAAATGTGATCTGATCTTCATCTAAGTAACAACAATAGACAATCACAGTCTGCTTAAACTAATAACACACAAAGAATTAAATGTTACCATGTTTTTATTTAACACAACATGTAAACATTCACAGTGCAGGTGGAAAAAGTATGTGAACCCCTAGACTAATGACATCTCCAAGAGCTAATTAGAGGGAGGTGTCAGCCAACTGGAGTCCAATCAATGAGATGAGATTGGAGGTGTTGGTTACAGCTTCCCTGCCCTATAAAAACACACACCAGTTCTGGGTTTGCTTTTCCCAAGAAGCATTGCCTGATGTGAATGATAGTCGCACAAAAGAGCTCTCAGAAGACCTATGATTAAGAATTGTTGACTTGCATAAAGCTGGAAAGGGTTATAAAAGTATCTCCAAAAAGCCTTGCTGTTCATCAGTCCACAGTAAGACAAGTTGTCTATAAATGGATAAAGTTCAGCATTGCTGCTACTTTCCCTAGGAGTGGCCATCCTGTAAAGATGACTGCAAGAGCACAGCGTAGACTGCTCAATGAGGTGAAGAAGATTGCTAGAGTGTCAGCTAAAGACTTACAAAAATCTCTGGCATATGCTAACATACCTGTTAGCGAATCTACGATTTGTAAAACACCAAACAAGAATGGATTTCTTGGAAGGATACCACAGAGGAAGCCACTACTGTCCAAAAAATACATTGGTGCACGTTTACAGTTTGCACAAGAGCACCTGGATGTTCCCCAGCAGTATTGGCAAAATATTCTGTGGACAGATTAAACAAAAGTTGAGTTGTTTGGAAGAAACACACAACACTATGGAGAAAAATAGGCACAGCACACCAACCTCATCCCAACTGTGAAGTATGGTGGTAGGGGCATCATGGTTTGGGGCTGCTTTGTTGCATCAGGGCCTGAATGGATTGCTATCATCGAACGAATAATGAATTCCCAAGTTTATCAAGACATTTTGCAAGAGAACTTAAGGCCATCTGTCTACCAGCTGAAGCTCAACAGAAGATGGGTGTTGCAACAGGACAACGACCCAAAGCATAGAAGTAAATCAACAACAGAATGGCTTAAACAGAAGAAAATACGCCTTCTGGAGTGGCCCAGTCAGAGTCCTAACCTCAACCCGATTTAAGATGCTGTGGCATGACCTCAAGAAAGCGATTCACACCAGACATCCCAAGAATATTGCTGAACTGAAACAGTTCTGTAAAGAGGAATGGTCAAGAAATACTCCTGACCGTTGTGCACGTCTGATCTGCAACTACAGGAAATGTTTGGTTGAAGTTATTGCTGCCAAAGGAGGTTCAACCAGTTATTAAATCCAAGGGTTCACATACTTTTCCACCTTCACTGTGAATGTTTACATGGTGTGTTCAATAAAAACATGGTAACATGTAATTCTTTGTGTGTTATTAGTTTAAGCAGACTGTAATTGTCTATTGTTGCGACTTAGATGAAGATCAGATCACATTTTATGACCAATTTGTGCAGAAATCCATATCAATCCAAAGGGTTCACATAATTTTTCTTGCAACTGTATATACAAAAGGGAGCTTAGGTATCCCCTATACTGCCCAGCCTCTCACAGGCACAACGGGAAAGGTGGTGGTGGGCTGTGGGGTGTTCAGGTGGTGTTACTAGACTGCATCATTTTTTTTTTTTTTGCAAGCATTGTTGGTGTGTGTGTAAATGAAACAACGAGGCAGATTTCCAAAGTCTTCGCTCATGTTATATTGAGATTAGCACACATCATATTAGATACTGAAAGTGAATACACGTACAGCAACATTATTAGCAATTATTTGAACCCATTTGTATCCATGCACTTTGAGGGTCATTTATTAAGACCTATGTTTTAGAAGCCGGTATTAATAAAGCCCCTGCTCTGGCAGTGGATCGCTGAAGTTATGTAGAGGCGCCGGCCTTCACATAACTTTGGCACATCCAGCGCCGCTTCAAAATGTAAGCCAGCTTCCTTGCTGTCTTACATTTAGACCATTTTCTACGCCTAAACCATGTGTAAATAATGATGAATGAGACGGGCCTGCTGGGCCATCCCCTTCTCCGCTCATGTCACACCTATCTTTTTAGACCTGGCGGGAGCAGGGAGAAGTCCTTGAGAAAAAGTACTCCATAGACAATGCATATATATTGTTGAGAAACACACATTTGTGTACTGGTCATTGACTCCACCATCATCTGTCAGCCCTCCATGTTCTCCTGCCTTGCACCCCACTACCCATCTACCTAAAATCAAGAGCACCTCAACCTCCACAAAGCAGAAGCTTCCAGAGTTCAAGGGTATGCCAAAGAGAGTAAAGGGTGTACTTCCCCATCACTGCATGGCCCAGGGAGCACCAGGTTGAGATCTTCTACCTTAAGAGCTGACAGTGGTGACCACTCCTTTCCTCTGACCTACTCCCTCTCTGGGCTTTTTGCACACATTACAGTGGGAATTGCACACATGTTTTGTGAGAATTTAACCATCTGGCTTAATTAGAATGTTATGTATGTGTTTTGCTATCACTACGCCCCAGTGAGCTCCTGGAATCAACCTTGTAAGACAGCTACAAGGTATCATGGGAAAAGATCCCTGAGTGAAATGAACACGTGGAGTCTCTGTGGGTAGAACTACATGGAGGCAAAAACGAAAATTGAATACTGATGGGGCTTTGTAATGAGCCACCTAACATAACAGACTCCACTGAAAATCTGCTACTAAAGAAAATAGATGAGGCAGCAAATCATAATTATGTTATTTTGGTGGACTTTAACTACCCAGATAATGATTGGTAAACTGAAACCTGTGGATCTCATAAAGGAAACAGGTTATTGGCAATAACCAAAGACAAATACCTTGACCAATTGATTCAAGATCTGACTAGAGCAGGCATCCTCAAACTGCGGCCCTCCAGCTGTTGTAAAACTACAACTCCCACAATGCCCTGCTGTAGGCTGATAGCTGTAGGTTGTTCAGGCATGCTGGGAGTTGTAGTTTTGCAACAGCTGGAGGGCCGCAGTTTGAGGATGCCTGGACTAGAGGGATGGCCATACTAGACTTAATACTAACCAAAAGACCTGACAGAACTACAGACATGCATGTCGGGGGACATCTGGGAAATAGTGACAATAAAATATTAACCTTGTTGTCATTCAAAAGAGTGTTTCTACAGGAAAGTACAAAAATACCAAACTTACAAAAATCAATTTTTGAACATCTAAATGAGGTTAGCCTCACTAACTAGGACAATGTCCGAAAAATTAAAATGCAACCACAAATTGGATATTTTTAAAGCATCCCAAAACTAATTGTGAGAGGTACATACCTTATGGGAATCAAAGGGCGAGGAACAAGAAAAACCAATGTGGATAAATAGAAATGTCAAAGGAGCAATAAATAACAATAAGAAAGCATTTAACTCAATAAAACAGAAAGGTAGTGTGAAAGCACTGAAAAACTTTAAGGAACAATATGTAAAGATAAATGCAGCCAAGCTGGAGACAGAGAGACTTACTGTATTGCCAAAGACAGTAAAACTAAGGCTACTTTCACACTAGCATTTCTATTTTCCTGTATTGAGATCCGTCATGGGGTCTCAATACCAGAAAAAATGCTTCCGTTTTGTCCCCATTAATTGTCAGTGGGGACAAAACGCAACCGAACAGAACGGAATGCTCCAAAATGCATTCCGTTCCATTCTTACTACTGGAGAGCAAACCACAGCATGCTGCAGTTTGCTTTCCATCCTGGGATGCGGACCAAATCTGACACAATCTGACACAGTAGAAAACTGATCTGTCCCCATTGACTTTCAATGGAGTTCATGACGGATCTGTCTTGGGTATGTTAAAGATAATACAACCGGATCCGTTTATAATGGATACAGATTGTTATCAGTAGCAGAAGCGTTTTTGCTGAACCCTGCAGATTCCAGCAAAAATGCTAGTGTGAAATTAGCCTAACCCTAAACTGTTCTAAAATTATATAAAGTTTAAATCTGAAAGTGTTGGCTCTTTACAGAGTGCTAAGGGGGAGCTGTAGAGAGTGATGAGGAAAAGGAAAGCTATTTAATATTTTTTTCTTCACTGTATTCACTGACCCAGGAAGAAGTGGAATAGAGTCTTAAAAGATTAAAATAGACAAATCATCAGATGGCATACATCCCCATATCCTAAGAGAAATAAAGGGGTTGTCTCACCTCAGCAAATGGCATTTATCATGTAGTAAAGTTAATACAAGGCACTTACTAATGTATTGTGATTGTCCATATTGGTTCCTTTGCTTGCTAGATTCATTTTTCCATTGCATTATTAACCACCTCAGCCCCCTAGCTTAAACACCCTTAATGACCAGGCCACTTTTTACAATTCTGCACTACACTACTTTCACCGTTTATTGCTCCGTCATACAACTTAACACCCAAATGTATTTGGCCTCCTTTTCTTTTCACTAATAGAGCTTTCATTTGGTGGTATTTCATTGTTGCTGACATTTTTACTTTTTTGATATTAATAAAAATGTAACAACATTTTTGCAAAAAAATTAAATTTTTCGCTTTCTGTTGTAATTTTTTTTTAAAAAAACAACATTTCTATATACATTTTTCTATAAATTTATTGTTCTACATGTCTTTAATTAAAAAAAATGCAATAATTGTATATTTATTAGTTTGGATAAAAGTTATAGCGTTTACAAACTATGGTGCAAAAAAGTGAATTTCCGCATTTTGAAGCAGCTCTGACTTTCTGAGCACCTGTCATGTTTCTTCAGGTGCTAGAATGTCAGGATAGTATAAATATCCCCCAAATGACACCATTTTAGAAAGAAGACACCCCAAAATATTCGTGGAGGGGCATGGTGAGTTCATGTATCATTTCATTTTTTTTCACAAGTTAGTGGAAAATGACACTTTCTGAGGGAAAAAAAATAATAATAAAGTTTCCATTTCTGCACTTCTGGCAAAAAATAAATAAATCTCCCACGGACTCACTATGCCCCTCATTGAGTACGTTAGAGTCTTTACTTTCCAAAATGGGGTAATTTGTGGGGTGTGTTTACTGTTCTGGCATTTTGGGCGGGGCTAAATTGTGAGCAGCCCTGTAAAGCCTAAATGTACTCGTTGGACTTTACGCCCCTTTACGCACCTAGGCTGCAAAAAAGTGGCACACATGTGGTATCGTCGTACTCAGAAGAAGTAGGGCAATGTGTTTTGGGGTGTATTTTTACATATACCCATGCTGGGTGAGAGAAATATCTCTATAAACTGACAACATTGTATAAAAATTTTTAAAAAGTTGTCATTTACAGCGATATTTCTCACACCCAGCATGGGTATATATTAAAATACACCCCAAAACACATTTCCTTACTTCTCCTGAGTACGGCGATACCACATGTGTGCCACTTTTTTGAAGCCAAGATGCGCAAAGGGGTACAAATTACAATGAGTACCTTTAGGATTTCACAGGGCATTTTTACGCATTTGGATTCTCACGCTTTAGGGCCCCTAAAATGCCAGGGAAGTATAAATACCCAACATGTGACCCCATTTTGGAAAGAAGACACCCCAAGGTGTTCACAGAAAAAAAAATTTTTACACAAGTTAGCAAGTTAGCGTAAATTAATATATATATATATATATATATATATATATATATATATTTTTTTTTTTATTATTAGTTTTTTTTTACAAGTCTCATATTCCACTAACTTGTGACAAAAAATAAAATTTTACATGAACTCACCATACCCCTCACGGAATACCTTGGGGTGTTTTCTTTCCAAAATGGAGTCACTTGTGGGGTGTTTGTACTGCCCTGGCATTTGAGGGTCTCCGCAATCATTACATGTATAGCCAGCATTAGGAGTTTCTACCTAACAAGTAGCTAACTAACTGGCTGTGATAAGGGACCCTTAGGCCCCATTCACACGTCCACAATTCTTTTTGAGGAACGGAATTGTGGACCCATTCATTTCTATGGGGACAGACTTTGTCCTGCTCGGATCCGGAATTGCGGATCCGCACTTCCCGGTCTGCACTTCCGTTCCGCAAAAATATAGAACATGTCCTATTCTTGTCTACATTTGCGGACAAGAAAAGGCATTTTCTATATAGTTCTGGCAATGTGCAGATCTGCAAAATGCGGAAAGCACATTGCCGGTGTCCGTGTTTTGTGGATTCTCAAAACACATATGGACATCTGAATGGAGCCTTAGAGGGGTGTGATCAATGACAGGGGGGTGATCAGGGAGTCTATTGGGGGATTAGGGGTTAATAAGGGGTTAATAAGTGACGGGGGGTGTAGTGTGGTGCTTGGTGCTACTTTACAGAGCTACTTGGTCCTCTGGTGGTTGATCCCAGCAAATGGGACCACCAGAGGACCATGTAGCAGGTATATCAGATGCTGTTAACAAAACAGCGTCTGATATACCTGTGTGATTTAATTTATTTTACATCTACAGCCTGCCAGCGATTAATCATCGCTGGCAGGCTTCAGTGTAACTGCAGAGCTGCACGCCGCTGTGAACGTGAGTGAACGTGAGTTCACAGCAAATCTCGCGTCTCGCGAGATGACGCACGGATGCATCCGGCCAGAACAACAGGACCACCCGCCGGACACATCCGTGCGTTAGGCGGTCCTGTAGAGGTTAAAGCACCAGGTAAGTCCTTCTAGTAAGAAGCATGCAGCGATTTTGTGTCTGGCATGGGAAAGCAATGTGAGAACTGAATGCATTCTGGTGCACTCTGTTCTGGTTTGTTCAGTTTTGTCCCCATTGACAATAAATCGGGACAAAACTGAAACATTATACTGTGGTGTTAAAGTAGCCTTAATCAGTTTTTATGAGGAGGTAAGTTCTAGACTGGATCGGGTGAGTCAATGGATGTCATTAGAGATGAGCGAATCGAAGCTGATAAAGTGGATTTCGATCCAAATTTCAGGAATTATTCGATTTGCACTGTATCCAATTTCCTCGCGATTCGTGGAAACGAATCACATTTTTTCCTGGCTGCTGCATATGTGAGGACATGGAGAAAGGAACTCTGGGAAGGCAGAATCACCCATAATGCCATGCATGGCCATGCAGGATCCCCCTGCTGTTAGATATCTATGTATCCCCCCCAGTCTCACCAGAGCTCAGTGAAAGGCCAGCATCAGGATGTTCTGTGTGGGCAGAGGAAACATAGCCCCGCCACCCAGCCTTGTCCTGCACTCTGCTCTAGGCTGCAATGCCCAAACATCAGACTGGGTGACTGGGACTTCTGCTGCATCTGACCCACAGGCTCTGACCTCGGCTGCCGGACTGCTGGAGCTCCCAGGACCTTCCTATTAAAGCACCTGTTAAGTCAATCTAGTAAGAAGTATGCAGCAGTGTCTGTGGAGGAGGGGAGGAGGGCTGCTGGGGTCACACTCTCATTGAAGCAGCTCTGCACTGCCCTCAAGTACTGATGGTCACTGACCCGTGAGTTCCCACTGTAAGCTCTGTGTTTTCCCCGTGCCCCTTAGGCCTCTGTGTGAGTTCCTTCTGTCCTGTGGGCTCCCTGTGACTGCAGGGCACAATAAAATGACATGCTCATGTGGTTCTTGTGACGTGGCCGTGCTGTGCTCAATTACCACATGGCTGTCTGGGCCATGGCTGTCTAGTTAAAATAATAAAGACAACATTGTTTAGGTGGTCTGCATTGTTAATGGGGGCTCTACTTGCATGCGTGTTTAATAGAACATGTTCTTCTACTTAGCTGACACAGTGGCGTTGCGACGGGGCGCGGGCCGCACCACTGATGGGGTGACACCAGTGCTGGCAGAAGATAATTTATTCACTGCACTTGCCTGAAGCTACCATTGATTGCAACCTCAGCTTAGGAGTCCCAGCTCTGACTCTATAAATGGCTGTGTCCATATATGGAGTCAGTGCTATAAACATGAAGAGGTATCCCCAAGCATTTTCAGTATGCTTGGGGACACCCAATGTATTTTAATCAAATTTAGCCTCTATTTCTGAAAGGTTGCCACCAGGATTCGAACTCACAACCTTTTATATCAGAGGCAAGAACACTCAACCACTGAGCTATGGAGCTCAATGGTAAACTGTGCTAGAAAAACCTCATAGTAGTTTATCAAGTATTAGGTATTTTCATACAGCAGAAGTATAATTTTATATTTTTTTCAGTAATTGGAAAAAAGTGACACTATATATATATATATATATATATATGTATATATATATATATATATATATATATATATATATAGTACTTACACATTTATTATTTTATTTAATTATACTTTTGAATGCTCTGATGTAAAGGTTGTGAGTTCGAGTCCTAGTGGAAACCTTTTAGAAATAGAGGCTGCACCGTAGCAATGTCCAAAGTATGTAGCAAGGACCAGCTAGTCCAAAATATAAATCAGAAAAATAAGGCAGCACTCTATACAAAAATAATATCCTACTTTATTCACCCATGCGGGCAGTGCGACGTTTCGGTTCCAAGCAACTGAGCCTTTCTCAAGCAATGTACAGGACCATGTGCAAGGGTTTTATGGGTAAATCATTAAACTGTGATTACAAATCAATCAAATCAAAACAATAAAAAGTTTTACATAATCGAATAAAAATTCATATGATGAAATTAAATATATATGATTCAATAAGATGAATATATGTGTATAAAAATATCCTAATATATTTAAAAGTGACAATTCATCTAATACATAAACAATGAAGATTATTGTGGTGAAATCAACCTCACCACTGGGTTTTAGAGGGGCCTGTTTGCCAGCCTCTTGCCCCAGGTTTATAGGCCCTCTCAACAGCCCATGCTCAATTTTTGAACCCCTGGTCTAATTTGTGCCATTTTGGGATATGTTAAATGTCTATGTATACTGTAAAGGGTGGGACATTGTATATTTGAATAGTGATGTCTGTCCTATTATCTCTACGTTTGTATTGGTGATTTCCCTTTGTCCTGAGAGATAACTGAATTACTCCTCGGTTGTCTCCAGGACAGAAGACATTGTGTATTCTCCTGCCTGTGATTATTACATTAACCCGTAGAGGGTAATTGTATCACAGGCAGAGGGGAGAATTTTGAGTGGGAGTGTTTTACTGTATTGTACGTGATTATTGGTTGTTTTTACAAAACCCTGTGGATGGTAACCTTGTTGGAAAATGTGTATAAGTCAATGCTTGTGTGTTCAATAAGGATTCCTGTTTAACCATCAATACGGAGCCTCGTCTTGTACTTTGGGGGAATTGCTACTTTGGAATGTTCTCTTGCCTGTTCCAGGAAAGGAGGATTTTGTATGGTTCCAGTTCGGTGGATTCAAGTGTTTGTGGGTTGCTGTGCTCTTCGCCAGGGAATCGCCCGAACGGTATTACCCTCACTATACCGGGTTATACCGTAACAATTATAAACACCCGTCAAAAAGTGCTGCAGTGCATAGTGTAATCAATTACATACGGTGTATTCAGCTAGGAGAGGTGAAACATCATGGGATGCATAAGCAGCTTGATACATTGGAGAGATGGCGTCCGATCGAACCAGTGTTCGCGTCATGTGATCCTCTTTGCGCATGTCCGGGACATCCGTAACCTCAGCAACAAGAGTGGCAGAATGCGCATGTCTAGAAAAGCTCCGTCCGCCATCTTACTTAGGGGCTCCCTGCCAACTCTTTTTGGAGTACAAACCGCATGTCTCAATGATGACACGACATAAAAATCGCATCACTAGTGATCATTGTTCATAAAAATGTGTGAATATGACTGAAGTCGGCTAATGCTGTAACGGGTGCCGAAATCAGCACCATGAAGGAGCTCCAGAAGGAGCTAAAGTATGGACCCAAAAGGACTTGGGTCAAAAATGGTCACCATGTCACTGGAGACCAGATGTCTGACCCCAATTTCAACCAAAACCCGCAGAAGGGATCTCCTCCAATACGTCATGGTAATCACAACACCCCCAATAGGGCAAATGTTTTTAACGACAAATGTTGGATACAGCAGTGTTTCCCAACCAGTGTGCCTCAGCTGTTGCAAAACTAGAACTCCCAGCATGCCCAGACAGCCTTTGGCTGTGCATGCATGCTGGGAGTTGTAGTTTGCAACAGCTGGAGGCACACTGGTTGGGAAACACTGGAATAAAGCACTTATCCACGACATAAGGGTACATTCACAGGAGTTTCATTATATTTTGGGCATCCTCCAGGCCACCATATCATCTTCAAGTTTCCACCTCTCACTTCTGACACACCAGAATCTGTAAAAATGATAATAATAATAATGAATGAAAGTTAAAATCATTGTCCAATATAAACTACCATATACACAATTGTCGGAAGAGCACAATAAACTGGAGGAGTCAAGGGAAAGCAGCACCTTATACCCTCACACCCAAGTTATATTCTACATTCAAACCATGTGGTTTGAGGACCCCAATGTATGGATCCACGTGAGTTCCCTCCTTTTTAACAATATTGATCTGTCCCCCTCTCCTGGGCATAGGAACATTATCAATTACCGTATTTTTCGCCATATAAGACGCACCGGCTGATAAGACGCACCTAGGTTTTGGGGAGGAAAATAAGAAAAAAATATTTTTGGTGGGTCTGGAACTAATGGTGGTTTGTGGATGGCACTGTTAATGGGGGATCTGTGGATGTCACTGTTAATGGGGTGATCTGTGGATGGCACTGTTAATGGAGGGATCTGTGGATGGCATTGTTAATGGGGGATCTTTAGATGGCACTGTTAATGGGGGCCCATCTGTGGATGGCACTGTTAATGGGGGCCCATCTGTGGATGGCACTGTTAATGGGGGCCCATCTGTGGATGGCACTGTTAATGGGGCCCCATCTGTGGATGGCACTGTTAATGGGGGCCCATCTGTGGATGGCACTGTTAATGGGGGATCTGTGGATGGCACTGTTACAAATGTGTCATCCACAGACCCCCATCCCATAACAGTGCCATCCACAGACCCCCTGCAGCTCCAATGTTGTACTATAAAATCATAAAATATCTCCAAGTACAAATAAATGTATTAAAGATCACCCTTATTAATGTAACACAGACCCCAATACCTCCTTTACAATACGGGCAGGCCGGGCGGGAGGAGCGTGACTCTCCGATGGCACATGCCTGCGCCTGCTTCATTCATAAAGCAGGCGCAGGCATGTGACGTCAGAGAGTCACGCTCCGCCGGCCGGCCGGCCTGCCCGCATTGTAAAGGAGGTATTGTGGTCTGTGTTACATTAATAAGGGTGATCTTTAATACATTTATTTGTACTTGGAGATATTTTATGATTTTATAGTACAACACTGTGAGCGGCGGGGCCGGACCGTCCCGCTGCAATTGCCGGCCCCCAGCTCCTCCTCCCTGTCACTCCCGCTCATACATCGCAGCCTGCGATGTAAAAAAGTCAGCATTCGCCGCATAAGACGCTAGGGACATTTTCCCCCATTTTGGGGGAAAAAGTGCGTCTTATACGACGAAAAATACGGTATACAGAATTTCAAATCCTTCTCTGAGTGTTTGAGCTCCACAAAATGTCTAGAGACTGGTAAATCTGTTCTCTTTTTTCTGATTGAAAACCGATGGTTGTTAAATCGGGTTTTGATATCGGTGGATGTTTCACCCACATATAACTTGTGGCAAAGACAGATAAGGACATAAACAATACAATTGCTGTCACACGTTAAATGAAACCTTATAGGAAAATTTACACCAGTGTCCGGATGTACAAAAGATCTCCTCCTGATGATTTATCGACAGTTCACACAATGGAGGCAGGGATCACATCCTGTACCTGTACCCATTATTGTGGACTGTCTATTCACAGTGGCAGGTCCAACATCTGCCTTGACCAATCTGTCACGCAGACTCCTGGACCTGCGGTAGGACATGAGTGGTGGCATATTGAATTCGGAATTGTACTATGGCATCCTTTTAGTATTTTCCAATGGCGCTTCGCTATCTACGCAATCTCCATACTTAAATTAGTATAAGTGGAAATAAATGCAACCCTAGGTTTTCTCTCTGCAGCATTAGAATCACATAATAGTGTTTTCCTGTCAATCTTGGATACCCTATCGATTTTGGTCCTCAACAGATCCCTGGGATAACCTCATTCCAGGAATCTGTTGGTGAACTCATCCAAGGTCTCATTTAGCATACCAGGATCAGTTGTTATATGTGTGGCCCTCAAAAATTGTGAGTATTGGAGACTCTTGACCATAGATCTAGGATGGCTACTATTATAAGCTAGAATAAGCTAGAATAGTGTTCCTATCTGTGGGTTTTGTGAACACCCGTGTACTTAGTTTACCATCACAAAGCATTACATTGGTATCCAAAAATTGAACTTCAGTGTTTGAATGTACCAATGTAAATTGAAGTCTCTCATCAATGCTGTCGAGGTATCAGTGAAAATCCAACAGTTGTTCCTCTGTCCCTGTCCAGATGAGGAAGATGTCGTCGATATAACGCCACCACTCCAGCACATGGCTGAAGTGGTGTGAAACATAGACGACTTCCTCCTCAAATACACGCATAAAAATGTTGGAATAAGTTGGGGCCACATGGGACCCCATGGCCACGCCCTGTTTTTGTACATAGTAGTTATCCCAAAATAGAAAATAACTATGCTCTAGTATGATCCTAAGTAGCGCCAGTATGAAGCTGTTAGCCTCTATAGTCAGTGTGGACATTTCTAGCATACGGAAGACTGCCTCTATTCCCTTTTTGTGTTCAATAGACGTGTACAATGAAGTTACATCAAACAATGCCAGAATGACATTTCCTGCACAAGATACATTAGTTTCTCCCAACTACCTCAGGAAATCAATAATGTGTGATTTACTACCTGTTGCAAAAATTTTTATCCAAAAGATTGAAATGCGACTGAACATAGAGTCAGAACCCACGCCAATTGGCCGGCCAGGCGGGTCAACCAATTTCTTATGGATTTTTGGCAATATATATATTACTGAGGTTATAGGTTGTGTCACTGTGAGAAACTCTCTCAGCTCATCATCTATGACTCCGGCTGCAACCGCATTAATTAACTTGTGTTTAATAATCTCCGCAATAAAAATATGTGGATCATAATCAATGCATTCGTAAACATTTTTGTCACAAAGAGTCTCATTATCTCATTAAAATATTTGTCCGTATCCAACACAACCAACCACCCCACCCTTGTCAGCTGGTTTTACCGTGAGGCTGCGGTCCTGTTTTAACTCATTCAGTGCAGCTATTTCCTCACTGGTTACATTATGGTGTTGCAGTGGTTGACCAAGGCATGCAGTTTTGAGTGCAAAAATCTCAGACTTAACAGCTTTTATATGCAGTTGTGTTCAAAATTATTCAACCCCACTGAAATTGAGGGTTTTGGCCAGTTTGACATTGATTTTGATTATTTCAGTCATCCTGTTTACAATTAAATCAAAGAGGCACTTGCAAGTCAGACAAATATAACATAACATTTATAATGAAATAACCACAAATGTCTTTTCTGTGCTCACATCATTATCAGTTTTATTCAACCCCAAGTGACATTCAATCTTGGTACTTAGTACAACGTCCTTTTCCAGTTATAACAGCTTTTAAACGTGAAGCATAGCTTGACACAAGTGTCTTGCAGCGATCTAACGGTATCTTCGCCCATTCTTTATGGGCAAAAGCCTCCAGTTTAGTCACATTCTTAGGCTTGCAACTGCTTTCTTTAAGTCCCACCAGAGGTTCTCAATCGGATTTAAGTCTGGTGACTGCGATGGCCACTTCAAAATGTTCCAGCCTTTAATCTGCAACCATGTTCTAATGGACTTGGAGGTATGCTTGGGATCATTGTCGTGTTGAAAGGTCCAACGTCTCCCAAGCCTCAGGTTTGTTACGGACTGCATCACATTTTGATCCAATATCTCCTGGTACTGAAGAGAATTCATGGTACCTTGCACACGCTGAAGCTTCCCTGTACCTGTAGAAGCAAAACAGCCCCAAAGCATGATTGACTCCCTGCCATGCTTCACAGTAGGCAAGGTGTTATTTTCTTCATAGGCCTTGTTCTTCTTCCTTCAAACAAAGCGTTGATCTATGGGCCCAAACAGTTCTTATTTTGTTTCATCAGTCCACAGAACACTATCCCAAAACTTTTATGGTTTGTCCACATGACTTTTGGCATACTGCAGTCGACTCTTCTTATTCTTTGGAGACAGCAAGGGGGTGCGCCTGGGAGTTCTGGCATGGAGGCCTTCATTACGCAGTACCCGCATCTGACAAATCTTTTTTCAGTTCCTCAGCAGTCACACGGGGACTTTTCTCCACTTTGCTCTTCAGGTAGCACACAGCAGTCGAAGTCAGCATCTTCTTTCTGCCACGACCAGGTAGCGTTTCAACAGTGCCCTTTGCCTTGAATTTGCGAATGATGCTTCCTATGGTGTTTCTTGGTATGTTAAACATCTTTGCAATCTTCTTATAGCCATTGCCCTTCCTGTGAAGAGAAATCACCTCATCTCTTGTCTTCCTGGACCATTCTCTTGACTTCACCATGTTTGTAAACACACCAGTAAATGTCTAGAAGGAGCTGAGTATCACAGTCATTTTAAATCTGCCTAATTGGTGCATATTATGCTTAATTGCTGCTCCTTGACATCCACAGATGTTTTCAATACCTGATCGAAAACACTTGAATGAACCTCTATTCTTAAGAGTGGTAGTCTTTAAGGGGTTGAATAATAGTGTCAATGAAGAAATCACCAAAAAACATTTAATACTGTATTACAAAAACAATTGATGTCATTTGAGTTGCATTTGGTTCTTTAAAAAGTCCTTGTAAGATTTCATTCTGAACACAATTACAAATGTACACTAAATTCCCTAAAACCCTTTACAGCATTGGGGGTTGAATAATTTTGAACACAACAGTAAGCTTTCATAGCTGGATCATTTATATTAGGACAAAAATTACTTTTCAAATGCAAGTCAAACTGCTTCTAGGTCAATTCACTGCTTTTAGGCAAACCTAAAAGCAGTGAATCACACTTTAAACCACACTCTGCAAACCACACTTTAAGTTTAATAGCACGAAAAAAAGAAAAGAGATCAGATTCAATATCAAGCCAACTGGTGCATGCAACTGGACAGAATGAAAGTCCTTTTGATAATACACTCACTTGATGTTCAGTCAGCAACTTAGAGGACAGGTTGATAACAGTCATTTTCTCCTGGTAGGTTGAGCTCTGCTGCCTTGAGATCGTGTTTTGTTGTTGCATTGCTTTTTGTCCTCTCCTATGCCTACGGCCTCCACGTCTAGTGCAATTCCTGGTTCTTTTTCTAAAGGTCCATTCTGTGACAAAAAGATTCCTCGGGAGTAGCCGCCTTCCTTCTCTTCCTGGTATATTTGATGTTTTGGGGCTATCTATTCTCAAAGTAAAAAATATCCTGCTATTTGGTAAAGTCATCTTGTGGCAAGATTTGAGTCAATTGTGTTTCCACTGCCAATAAATCAGAAGCCACAACAGCAAGCTCAGTCTGTAAAAATTCCAGATTCAGCAAAAATCTGTTATATAGTAATTACACATTTATTATTTTATTTAATTATACTTTTGCTGTATAGGAATACCTAATACATGATAAACTACTATGAGGTTTTTCTAGCATAGTTTAGCATTAACCTCCATAGCTCAGTAGTTAGGGCTCCTGCCTCTGATGTAAAAGGTTGTGAGTTCGAGTCCCGGTTGATAAACGTTTAGAAATAGAGGCTAAATTATGCATTCATGTATAAATGTATAAATATATATATATATATATAAATGGCAGCACCGTAGCAATGTCCAAAGTCGCGTGCAAGGCCTTTCAAGGACCAGCTAGTCCAAAATATAAATCGGAAAAAAATAAGGCAGCACTCCATATAAAAATAATATCCTACTTTATTCACCCATGCAGGCAGTGCGACGCTTCGGCTTCAAACAACTGAGCCTTTCTCAAACAATGTTCAGGACCATGTGCAAGGGTTTTATGGGTAAATCAATTAAACCGTGATTACAAATTTATATATTTCCAATATATACTATATATATATAACTGTGACACCACTAGGAGATGAGCGCTTGCATTATGTAAGCACATATCTCTCTACATTCATCTGTATCGTCTCCCTTCCCTGTTCCTCTGATTGGCTTGCGGGTACAAGGCCAGCAGCCCATCAGAGGCTGATGCAGGTGAGCCGTACTGCTCGGGACACAGGCCAGAAAAGGCTTGCATCGCATCGCTGCCATGGAGGTAAGTATGTGTTTTTTTTGTTTTGTTTTTCTGTATGCAAATATGTGTGGCGGAGGGTGCTAAGCAGACAGAAGACAGACCGCTTGGGGTTGGGGTGGGGGGTCTTGTTGGGGGTGCAATAATTTAAACCCAAGCGATAACATGGATGGGGGTTTGGATAGTAAACAGACAGCTGACGTTGGGGGGGGGGGCTAAGCAGACAGATCGCCGAGGCGGGGGGAGGTTGTGCTGGGGGGGGGGTGACACCATTTTCTACCGCACGGGTCACCGGGTGACACCAGCCCTAGCAATGCCACTTCTGACCTTCTAAAAAATTATGGGCAAGGGCCATCTTGTGACCCTCTAAAACATTAGAAGCGAGGGCAGCCTAATAATCATTAGTGTTGATCAAGAATTTTCGAATTGCAAATTTTTATCGCGAATATCGGCACTTCGAGAATTTGCGAATATTTAGAATATCGCAAAATATATTCGCAATTGCAAATATTTGTTTTTTTAAATACCAGTTTATGCAAAAGTTTATGCAATTTTTTTTATGCAAATTTTCACAATCAAGAAGGTAATGTCATCATTTTCTTGATTGCGAAAATTGGCATATAAAAATTTGCATAAAATTTGCATAAAAATTTGCATAAACTGGTATTTAAAAGATACCTTTTAAATACCAGTTTCTGCGAATTTTTATGCCAATTATTTATATGCAAATTTTCGCAATCAAGAAAGTAATGTCATCATTTTCTTGATTGCGAAAATTCGCATATAAAAAATTAGCATAAAAATGTATGCAAGTTTTTATGCTAATTTTATGCAAATTTGTATATGCGAATTTTCGCAATCAAGAAAATGATGACTGGAGATTATGAATTCGCGAATTTTTAAATATATGGCGAATATTCGCCTAAATATTCGCAAAATATTGCAAATTCGAATATTGCCCCTGCCGCTAATCTCTAATAATCATGTTGATATGTTGGAGGAGGAGGAGAAGGAGGAGGAGAAAATGAATATTGAAGCATATACCCTTTTTTGTGGTGGAAAGGGTGCATGGGAATACAGTGTATTCAATACACCATAAAAGCCACATTTAAAGTGCCTTTATGTTCAGCTGCTTTCCTCTGGTGGAGTAGAAAATAAGGAGCAATCCAGGCCTTGTTTAGAGTCAACCTGTTGGTGTTTTCAGTTGACAGGCGCATTCGCCTTTCAGTTATTATGCCCCCAGCCGCACTATATACCCGCTCTGACAAAATGCTGGCGGCAGGGCATGCCAGCACCTCCAAGGCATAGAGCACCAGTTCGTGCCATGTGTCCAGCTTGGACACCCAATAGTTTTAAGGCACAGGGGATTTTTGAGGATGCTGACACGGTTTTCTAGGGACTCCTTCACCATCTTCCAAACTTTTTTCCTCCTTATGACACTAGGCCGCGCATCAAGGTGAGAGTGCTGGCGGGGTGTCATGAAACTGTCCCAGGCCTTGGAGAGTGTTGCCCTGCCTCTGTTGGAACTGCTGTGTGTTCCCCTTGTCCCCCTTACTCGGTTGCCCAAGGAACTACGTACTCTGCCACCAGCGTTGTGTGCTGGCAATTTTTCCACAAGTACCTTCTGGTTTTGCTCCATTTTGCTTGTCCTCTTTACCACAGAAATGAGAGATGATAAGTTTTCTTTGTAGCTGGGGTCGAGAAGGGTGAACAATCAGCAATCGGTGTTGGCCAAAATGCGTACAATGCGAGGGTCACGGGAAAGGCAGCATAACACAAAGTCAGCCATGTGTGCCACAATCCCAACAGACAAGACTTTGCTGTCCTCATCAGGAGGATGACTCTCAATCTCCTCATCCTCTTCCTCCTCTTCTGCCCATCCACATTGATCAGATTGAATAAACCTGCTATGGGTACCACCCTCTGTAGCAGAGGCAACAGTCTCCTGCTCTTCCTCCTCATTTATGAGCGGCAGGTGCCATATTAAATTTCGATGAAATTTGCGAATATTCGAGTCAAAATCGAATATTTGTCATTATCGCGATTAATATGCGATTTAAATAGTCGTGTATTGCGATTGTAACTTAAGGCTACTTTCCTATTAGCTTGATGTCTAGAATTAGCAAATATGACGAATGTATTCGTTATATTCCTCATAACGAAGATAACAAAGTATCTCCATCTTCGTTTTAGCTACCTATTCGTCAACTTCGCTAATTCTAGCAATCAAATAAGAAAGTTGACTATAGAGACAGCTGTGTTTAATTCGCTATGCGATTATATTATTATTATTATTATTTATTTTGGTTGGCTTGGTAGAAGAAGATGACAATTGACGAATGTATTATGTAGAACTACTTTTGGGAAGTGGGAAAGAAAAATATAACAATAAAAAAAAAAAGCCTGAATATTCGAAATAGCGAATATATAGCTCTATATTTGCAATATTTGCGAATTAGCGAAGTGCCGATATACGCTAAAAATATTCGCTATGCGAATATTCATGCTCAACACTACTCCTCATCATCGTCCAATTCGCGTTGAGAAGACGAACTGAGGGTGGTCTGGCTATCACCCTGTGTACTGTCTTCCCCAATTTCCACCTCTTCCACATGCAAAGCGTCCTCCTTCATTGTGAGCAGTGAGCGTTTTAGTAGACATAGAAGTGTGATGGTTATGCTGATAATAGCGCCATAGCTGCTCACCATCTGTGTTGATTCCTCAAAGTTGTATAAAACCTCACAGAGGTCAGACATCCATGCCCACTAGTCGCTTGTGAAGAGTGAAAGCTGACTGGAAACCCGCCGACCATGTTGCAACTGGTATTCCACTACTGCAGTTTGCTGCTCACAAAGCCTGGCCAACATTTGGAACGTGGATTTCAAGCACGTGCTCACCTCGCACAACAGTCGGTGAGCTGGCAATTGCAAGCTCTGCTGCAGCATTGACAGACCTGCGGCAGCTGTAGATGACTTTCAGAAATGGGCACACACGCGGCGCACCTTCAGCAGTAGCTCAGGCAAATTGGGGTAGGTTTTGAGAAACCGTTGAACTAATAAGTTGGACACGTGGACTGGGCATGGTATGTGTTTGAGCTTGCCAAGCTCCAAAACCGCCACCAAGTTATACCCATTATCAGACATAACCATGACTGGTTGTAGGTTGAGTGGCGAGACCTATAGCTCAGTCTGGTCCCTTATACCCTGCCAAAGCTCTGAGGCGGTGTGCTGTTTGTCACCTAAGCAAATTAGTTTCAGCACGGCCTTTTGCTGCTTCCCCACTGCAGTGCTACACTGCTTCCAGCTACTGACTGATTGCTGACTGGTGCTGCAAGATGACAGTTCAGAGGTGGAAGTGGAGGAGGAGGTGGAGGAGGAGGATTGCAGCCACTAATGTAGATGATATTGGAAATCCTGATGGAAGTAGGGCCTGTAAACCTTGGCGTTGGTAGCACCTGTGCCATCCCAGGGTACAACTTGCTCCCAGCCTCCATAATGTTCACCCAGTGTGCCGTCAGGGAAATGTAGCATCCATGGCGACAAGCACTTGTCCATATGTCATTCGTTAGTGGACCTTCCCAATAACTGCATTGGTCAGGGCACGGGTGATGTTACGGGACACATGCTGGTATAAGGCGGGACTGCTGACCGGGAAAATAGTGGCGGCTGAAGTAACACGGGCGGCCACCACCATCAGGCTACAGAAAGCCTTCTTGCCCATAAGCCTAGATGTCAACATTTCCATGGCCAGGAATTTGGAAAGGTGCGCATTTAGTGATATTGCCTCTGGGTGGGTGGTTGGGTATTTGCGCTTTGTTCAAAGACTTGGGGTATGGACATCTGTATGCTGCGCTAGGACACAAAAGTGGATGTGCTAGCTGATGGTGCTTGCGAAGGTCCAGGTGCGGGGTGGGAGGCATCTGGGCCTGCGTCTTGGACAGGGATTGGCCAGCACGTAACACAGGGAAAGAGGAGGCAGTGGTGTGACCCGCAGACACTGATTAGGGACCCATTTGCTCGGCCCGCCGATTAGGGTGCTTTGATGCCATGTGGTGGATCATGCTGGTGGTGTTGAGGTTGCTAGTGTTCATGCCCCTGCTCATTTTGGTAGGGCACAGGTTGCAAATGACAATTCTTTTGCAACCTTCCTTTAAAAAGTGCCAGACTATGAAACACCTACCCCTTGGCAAGGGAGATTGCCACAAGGGGTGCTCTGGGAAATAGTTGCTGGCCTGTTTGTTGTGGCCCACCTTCTCCCTTTGCCACCCCTCTTCCTCTTCCAGCCTGTTGCGGTGCTCCCCTCTGTACTGCTGTCCTCGCTCGGCTTGCCACCTTCTCAGATTGGGTCAGTGATTTCATTGTCCACCACCTCCTCTTTCACTTCCTCACTCTGGTCATCCTCCTGACTTGTTGATCTAACAACCTCACTTATTCACAACTGTGCCTCATCCTCATCATCAACCTCTTGAGACACTAATTGCGGTTAACTTCATCATCCACCTAGTGCAACACTAATTGCCATTCCCCACTGTCATCTTTTTCTGACAGTGGATGCTCAAGAGTTTGGGAATCAGTGCACAAGATCTCCTCATGCCCCTTTTCAGGTGGGCTTGGCGAGAGGGCCAAATCAAGGAATGGCAATGAAAAGAGCTCCTCAGAATATCCGAGTGTGGGATCACTTGTTTGCTATGACTCTCCATGGTGGGAGGAAGGAGGATCAGGGTGAGGATTCTGTTGCCAGACTCTTGTCTACAGAGACTGGACTTTGTGGAAGACAGTTTGGTGCTTAACCGACTGGAAGCATTATCTGCTGCAATCCAACCGACCACCTAGTCGCACTGGTGTGACTTAGAGAGTGGTGTGAAGCTAGGTATCGTGGATGAGTGTGTTTCTTGTGCTCTGGCAGCAGGCACAGTTTCACCGCACCCAGGGCCACGGCCTCTGCATGCACCATCAGCCGCACGGCTACTACCACGTCCCTTACAGCTCGCCTTAAGCATATAAAATATTATATATGCTTGCGAGTATGCCACACGTACAGTAGCGCAGGTTTTGTAAGTGTATGCGTAAATAAATTACTCTGAATGTAGCCGATATTTAGTATGTGCAAACATTATACAGGAGATATAGTGCAGTTAATGTCGCTGTCACCAGCTCTGAACATTTTTACTGAATGTCACTGATATTTATGATGTGCAAACGTTATACAGGAGATGTTGCGCAGGTAATGGTGCTGTCACCAGCGGCGAAAAATCAAGCTGAATGTCATTGATATTTATGATGCACAAACATTATACAGGAGATGTTGCGCAGGTAATGTCGCTGTCACCAGTGGCGATTAAAAAATTACAGGGAATGTCATAGCTAGTTAGGATGCTCAAAAGTAATACAGGAGATGAAGCGCATATAATGTCACTGCTGTCACCAGTGGCTAATAAAAATTATGGGAATGTCACAGCTATTTGGGATGAGCAAATGTTATACAGTAGATGTAGCGCAGGCAATGTCGCTGCTGTCACCAGCGGCTAATGTTATACAGCAGATGTAGCTCAGGTAATGTCGCTGCTGTCACCAGCGGCTAACATTATACAGGAGATGTAGTGCAGGTTATGTCGCTGCTCTCACCAGCAGCCAAGCAGTTGCACACAATTTAGCACACATTGCGCTAATATATTTCGTAGCCAGATAAAACAATAGTCCTTAAAAGGACTGTTTGGTCTCTAACACCTTTCAACAATCAAAACTTCCTAAAAACAAAATTCCTCTCCCTACACTATCTGTCCCTGCTGCTGCAGCTCGCCCTGACTAAGTATGAGCCGAACCACATGTCATCGGGTTCTATATAGCACCCGATGACGCATTCTGACCAGCCAATCACTGTAATGTCAGTAACCAACATGGCTACAGCATTACAGTGAGTGGCAGTACTAGCCTGCACATTTATTGGCTGCGTAACGGGAGGAGACTCGAACATCGCGATGCTCGAGACGAACACCAGTTCGGCTGAGCATGCTCGCTTAACACTAATCACAGTCACGAAAGTTTCTGCCAACCATTTTCTCCAGTCTCAGGAAACTTCTAGCAGCTTGAAAAATGTAGCAAAAGTGAGCCACGCCTGTATTACGTGCGCAATACATGCATATTACATTGCCTATTTTCACGATCAAGAAAATAAATTAGAATGACTGGAGATCACGAATTCTAGAATTTGCGAATTTATGGTGAATATTAGGCCACAAATTCGTGAAATATCGTGAAAATTAATATTGCCTATGCTGCTCATCACTAGTGGTTATTAACGGTACACACTCATATTGGGTCACTATCACTTGTGGGAACCACAACTAACCTGCCAAGTCCCTTCGAAAACTGTGTGCAATTGTACCTAGAAAAATGTATGCTGTTTTTAAAGCAAACGGGTGGTCACACCAAATATTGATTCATTTTACATTTCTTTTTGTTCATTCCCTTTGCAGTTTGTTAATTGATAAAAATAAAATATGTATCAATGATAAACCTCATTTGCCACATTTCTCCCTAAACTTTCAATTTCGAATCGTATTTTTCTTAAAATGGCTGCTGTATGTGTGAGGATATGAAGAAAGGAAGTATGGGAAGGCGGGATCACCCAGGCTGACATGCATGATGCAGCCAGCCCTGTGATGTCATAGCCCTATAAATATGGCGCCATCTTAGAATCAGACATTTTTCAACATTCTGAGTGCAGGAACAGACGTGAGAAGGCACTTGGACTATAATTGGAAAACCTCATTGTGAAAAAAAACTGAAAAACTATTTATAAGTACAGGGAAAGGATAGGGAGGTATCATTTCACAGCATCTTTGTGCAGGAGATTCATCAGAAGGCGCTAGGGACAGTGCTAGAAAAGAGATTTACAAGTGCAGGGAAAGGATAGAGAGGAATGATTTCATTCTTAGCGCAGCATCTTAGCGCAGGGAGAGACGTCAGAAGGCGCTAGGGACAGTGCTAGAAAAGCAATTTACAAGTGCAGGAAATGATAATTTGGGGATCCAAATAGCCAATATACAGCTCTGTCATCACAGCAATTTGTTCTTGGGGTGCAAGTGCTATGTTGAAAAGCCTTATATCTGTGGAAAAAGAAAATATATACGCAGTTCACTTCTGCAGTTATATGTAGTGAAAGCATTTAGTGGCGTATTTCAGTACAAAAAGAAAAATATATTCTCAGTTCACTTCTGCAGTTATATGTGTTGAAAGCGCTTAGTGGCCTATGTCAGCAAAGAAAGAAAAATATATACACACTTCACTGTTGCAGTTCTTTGTGCAAAAGCCTTTAGTGGCCTTTTTCAGTACAAAAGAAAAAATATTCTCAGTTCACTTCTGCAGTTATATCCAGCATATGCACCAAAGAGCAAACCCCTGAAACTCTGATGAATACATTGTCAGATTAGGTGGCCAGAAAGGCAACGTTACTCCCTTGCCATTCAAGGTGCCATACAAGGAAAAGGAGGGTTGTGGCACATATACACTAAGGTCTGTCTTCCCTGTTGTTTGTTTTCTATGTTGGCCACCCTGTCCAAGTCAGTTATCCATAACTTCAAGGGTCATAGTTTTACCGAACTAGTTTGCCCCAAGGCTTTATAATGCTGCTAATGTGCTGCCTAATGAATTTGTAGAGGGATGCCTTACTTCTGCAAGGCATAACCCTGGTAAGCCTACCCAATGTACTGCCTAATGAATTTGTAGAGGGATGCCTTACTTCTGCAAGGCATAACCCTGGTAAGCCTACCCAAGTAACAATGCAGTTTTTGCAGCAAAATGTATTTAAATTACACAGTCTGCAAGGCATAACCCTGGTAAGCCTACCCAATGTACTGCCTAATGAATTTGTAACCCTGGTAAGCTCTACCAACATTGGGGTAGGCTTACCAGGTTATGCCTTGCAAGCAAGGCATCCTCTACAAATTACAGGCAGCACATTAGGCAGTCGGGAGGTGGTTAATGAACGCATTCTGCAACAGACTGTGTAATTTAAATACATTTTGCTGCAAAACTGCATTGTTACTAGTAGGCTTACTAGGCTATGCCTTGCAGAAGTAAGGCATCCTCTACAAATTCATTAGGCAGTACATTGGATAGGCTTACCAGGGTTATGCCTTGCAAGGCATAACCCTGGTAAGCCTACCCAAGTAACAATGCAGTTTTTGCAGCAAAATGTATTTAAATTACACAGTCTGCAAGGCATAACCCTGGTAAGCCTACCCAATGTACTGCCTAATGAATTTGTAGAGGGATGCCTTACTTCTGCAAGGCATAACCCTGGTAAGCCTACCCAAGTAACAATGCAGTTTTTGCAGCAAAATGTATTTAAATTACACAGTCTGTTGCAAGAATGCATTCATTAACCACCTCCCGACTGCCTAATGTGCTGCCTAATGAATTTGTAGAGGGATGCCTTACTTCTGCAAGGCATAACCCTGGTAAGCCTACCCAATGTACTGCCTAATGAATTTGTAGAGGGATGCCTTACTTCTGCAAGGCATAACCCTGGTAAGCCTACCCAAGTAACAATGCAGTTTTTGCAGCAAAATGTATTTAAATTACACAGTCTGTTGCAAGAATGCGTTCATTAACCACCTCCCGACTGTCTAATGTGCTGCCTAATGAATTTGTAGAGGGATGCCTTACTTCTGCAAGGCATAACCCTGGTAAGCCTACCCAATGTACTGCCTAATGAATTTGTAGAGGGATGCCTTACTTCTGCAAGGCATAACCCTGGTAAGCCTACCCAAGTACCCATGAAAAGCCCCATGAGACCAGATTACCCATTCCAGATATTGCAGGTCAACTACATACAGCTACCTAAGGTGGGTAATTAGGAGTATGTCTTGGTCTTTGTAGACTTGTTCTCTGGATGGCCTAAAGCCTGTCTGTTGACACATGCTACTGCAAAAGCCACCGCTCAGAAACTGCTCAAGGAAGTAGTGTGCAGATATGGGGTCCCAGAAGTAATAGAAAGTGACCGGAGTACACACTTCACAGGGGAAATCATGAAAGCAGTGACAGAGGCATTAGGTTTCCAACAAGCATTCCATGTTTTATACCACCCACAAAGTTCAGGAAAAGTCGTAAGAACGAATGTCACACTTAAATTAAAAGCCATGGAGGAGACGGAAAGAATTGGGTTGACAGCTTGACTGTTTACATGTAGCCTTGTTCTCAGTCAGGTACACTCCGAGTAGAAAAACTGGATTGTGACCCTTATGAAATCCTCTTTTGGTCTGCCCTCGTACTGACCTGTATTTCCCAAAAGTATTGGCCATGAAACACAGTTCTTGTCAGAGTATGTGCAGGCCCTACAGGCACAATTAAATAAGGTACATAAACAGGTGTTTGCATCTATTCCAGATCCCAATAGTCCTGAAGTGAGCCACTCTTTGGAATCAGGATACTGGGTGGTCCCAAGGAGAAACGGCAGGAAAAGCCTTGATCCCCAATATGATGAACCCTTCCAAGTCCTCTTCACAACTGTCACTACAGTAAACAGATTGGGTCCAAGCATTGCAAGAAAATTTTTAGTGTTGAGACTGGAAGAAATTATGCCTCAACCCTTGTGGGCTATTGATTTTCGTGCAAAGAATATGGACTCTTAATAAGATGATGAAGGAGGACTGATGATCCAACAATCAAGATCTCCCTGGAAAGATCCAGGATAAGACTGTGATTGTAATTGTAATGTAATTTTCAGGATGCCCAGGAGGGAATCAGGCGAAGAGGTAGCAAATCCTGGATGAGTGATTAGCACATGTCAATGTACCTCCTGAGCAAAACCTGAAATTATTCCCAAAATGGTTGAATTTTTATGGAAAGCATAAAGGCATCCATTTTGTTGATGTATTCATTTTATATCTATGTATAACCAGCACTTACATAGGAGGAGGATTTAGCTTTGGAAGGCAGGAGTACAAATTCCACAGTGGGCCCCTAATCCATCCATGCTGACCATTCATTTTCTTATCTCAAACTAAACATAGTAACTCAAAGCTTGTCTACACTATGACATTTTTTATTGTGTTTGTGTACAAATATGTGCACTGCTCATTACAATAAAAATGCCATTACGAGGAACAGATCTTGTATGTGTCTTTGTGTCATGACCTTGAGCCAGCTCACTCAACTTCAGAATTATTAGGACACCGATTCACCTCAGAAAGTCAGTTTGCGACCACAGAAGCGATATCCACATCATCCTGCTGCAACTAAGGGAAGGAGTGAGCCATTCAGTCCACAATCTCATCCTCTTTGTCCTTAATAATAATGTGGCATCTATTGGAAGTCAGGGAGAACTGTGGGCTAATGCTACTACTGGTCAGATAGCTGGTGCTGCTGCTGCTACCCACAATGTCTCAATGTCTCAAATAAGGAGGCTTGGATCTTTTATTTTGCACTCTTCTATTTTTCAGACATTTTATTATGAGGTTCAAAAATGAAAAGTCATAGGTTGGTACACAGATTATTTAATGGTTCTAGGAAAATCGCCAGTGTTTTTTTCAGTAATTTAAAGACAGGGATTTAATCAAATGTCCCTCCCCTTCTACAAGCACACTTCACACTGGTATTGACAATTTACTTTGGTAATAAAGCAAATTTCGCAGTGAAAAGTGTTTGAACTGCATGGTCTGTTACAGTAATACATTAACTAACATGGAAATAACTAAATAACTAAAGGAAAACTGTCTCAGTTGCCCAAAACAACTAATCAGGTTCCAGCCTTCATTTTTTAGAGCGCCTTTGGAAAATAAAAGGTGAAATCTATTTGGTTGCTATGGGCAACTAAACCAGGTTTCCTTTACACCAGTTTTGATAAATCTCCCCACAATTTTAAGGTAAAATGTCTGAACTACACAGTCTATTACAGTAATGCATTCACTTACGCAGATATAACAATGCTATGTTTGCTATAAAATGCTTTTAAATATGCATTCATTAACACAGGTATAACAATGCAAATTTTGTGGTGAAATGTCTTCGAAGTATACGCTCTGATACAATAATGCATTAACTAAGATGGATATGACAATGTAATGTTTGTGGCAAAATGTCTTTGAACTATCGCTCACTAACACAGACATAACAATCGGCCTTCTCCTGTGCTGGCTGATATAAATGCCTGATTCTCTGCTGTGGGACCTCTCTCCTCCGTGTGGCTGCAGGGGTCAAAGTCTCTAAAAGTGCCCTTCTCCTGTGGTGGTTGATGTAAAACTGATGCTTGTGCTATCTGACCTGTCTCCTCTGTGTCGGTAATAAGGCCTAAGTCACTGAAAGCGGCCTTCTCCTGTGCTGGCTGATATAAATGCCTGAATCTCTGCTGTGGGACCTCTCTCCTCTTTCTGGGTGCAGGGGTCATAGAAACAAAAGGTGGCCTACTCCTGTGGTGGTTGACATGATGCCTGATTCTCTGCTGTTGGACCTCTCTCCTCCGTCTGGGTGCAGGGCTCAAAGTCTCCCAAAGTCGCCTTCTCTTGTGCTGGGTGATGTTAAACTGATGCTTGTGCCATCTGACATGGTTGCCGGGTCCCATTAAATGGTGGCCTACTCCTGTGGTGGGTGATCTAAATGCCTGATTCTCTGCTGTGAAACCTCTCTCCTCCGTCTGGTTGCAGAGGTCAAAGTCTCTAAAAGTGGCCTTCTCTTGTGCTGGGTGATGTGAAACTGATGCTTGTGCCATCTGACATGGTTGCCGGGGTCCCATTAAATGGTGGCCTACTCCTGTGGTGGGTGATCTAAATGCCTGATTCTCTGCTGTGAAAACCTCTCTCCTCCATCTGGGTGCAGGGGTCAAAGTCTCTCAAAGTGGCCTTCTCTTGTGCTGGGTGATATGAAACTGATGCTTGTACCAGCTGACATGTGTGCAGGGGTCAAATTAACTAAATGGTGGCCTACTCCTGTGGTGGGTGATATGATGCCTGAATATGTGCTGTGGGGCCTCTCTCCTCTTTCTGGGTGCAGGGGTCAAAGCAACTAAAAGTGGCCTTCTCCTGTGCTGGATGGTATAAATGTAATGCTTGTGCTATCTGACATGTCTCCTCTGTCTGGGTGCTAAGGCCTAAGTCACTGAAAGTGGCCTTCTCCTGTGGTGGTTGATATGATGCCAGATTCTCTGCTATGGGACCTCTCTCCTTTGTCTGGATGCTGGGGTAGAAATAATAGTAAGCGACCTTCTCCATTGGTGGGTGATTTGAAGCCTGATTCTGTGCTATGGGACCTAACTCCAATTAATATTGGTTAATTTAATTTTATTTTATGTTAAGTCATCATTTCCCTTTCTACATTTGTTTGCAGGGGATTTACCTACATTTTGCTGCCTTTTGCAGCCCTCTAGCCCTTTCCGGGAGTCTTTTACAGCCTTTTTAGTGCCCAAAAGTTCGGGTCCCCATTGACTTCTATGGGGTTCGGGATGAAGTTCGGGTTGAGTTCGGATCCCGAACCCGGACATTTTCCGGAAGTTCGGCCGAACCTCTCGAACCCGAACATCCAGGTGTTCGCTCATCTCTACTTGACTCCCTTTGAAACTTCCTTAGCTCAAACTAAACCTCCTAAGAAAGTTATTTCGAATTACTGCAAATTGCTGTCCACTCCTTTGTCACCCATTAAGCATTCTTTCATTAAAGCATGGGAGAAGGATCTCTCCAGGAAATTTACGGAATCGGAATCCGCTCCCTCCTTGAGATGCCAAAACGGACATCACGCTGTGTGAGAATGCAGGAAAGTGGTTATAAGATTTTAACTAGATGGCATCTGACCCTGGTGCTCTTTCATAAATATAACCCGAGTCATAACCCTGCCTGTTGGAGATGTGGTCAGCAACTAGGCACTTACTATCATTTATGGTGGACTTGCCCACGTATAGTGCCATACTGGGCAAATATTATAACTCAAATCAACACTGTAGCTAAAACGCACTTGCCTACAACCCCCGAGATCTGTCTGTTTCACTTGCTTCCAGACAAACTCTCTAAATCCACAACGAGACTATTGAGACATCTCTAGCCGCAGCACGTATATTGATACCCAGGCTGTGGAAAGCAACACACCCACCTCCATAAACTCTATGTTTAGATAAAGTAGACTCGTTATATCGCTTAGAAGAACTTGCCAGTTGGGAATCGAAAACGCACATCTTCAGCCAGGTTTGGGCCCCTTGGACATCTTTTGCCATTTTTCAAGTAATCGTGACCTACGTAATTGTGACCTACATTTGACACAGGTTCTGGCCTAACCCCCTTACCCACCTTTCCCTCCCTCCTACTGTTCTGTCTTCCCTGCCGATTGCATACTCTTCTGTCATTAAATGATAAGCATTGTTGTTGGAGGTCTGTTTCAATTGCCTTCCATATGCATGCGATTCACTGATGACGTACTGTTAATCTATTGATTATTTTCTATGTGACCCCATGTTGGCTTCCTCTGACACAATGTGATGTGTGTATATTACAATACTGTTTGGAACTGCTCTTTATTTATAAAATTAATAAAAAGAAATTTGAAAAGAAAGAAAAAGAGGATCACAGTTCTTCCCAGTCTTCAACGGATGAGCACCTTCATATTGCTCAGCCTTTTCTGAAAACCACAGGGAAAAGTTCACTGCCAATGTCCATGACAAATACTGCATGTCACCAACCCAAGTCCGTACGTACAAAGACAAATCCCATTTCAGAAGTGAAAAGCAGACATGAGCATTTGCATTCACGATTCATAGACAGAATGCAATCTACATGTGAATCAGCCTCACAAAATAAGGGCTCTCGCTCTAAATCGGTGACACAGACAGAGAAGTCACATTCTAAATCTTTGGTAAGATCAAGGAGAACCAAGTCTCGCTCAGCTTCTAATGAAAGCAACAGACAATCTCCTGTAGTAAAAAGAAGAAATCCACATCTGGGGTGCATAAAAGATCACTGAAGAATAAACCAAAAATATAGGAAATATTCCTGTGCCATCTGGCGTTTTCAAAGAGCACAACCTTTATAAGTTTCGGTGGAAGCAGGAAAAACATCTCGCCAGTCAGTTCTGGAAAAGGTGGATAAGAAAGTACCTCTAGTAGAGATGAGCGAACTTTAAAAAAGTCTGGTGTTCGGCGTTCGGGTTGTGGTAAGTCGCGATCCCGTTATGGATTCCACTATAGCAGCATATGGAATCCATAAGGGCGGCTGCCACCAACCCGAACTGTTGAACAGCCGAAGGACCTGGGGTGACGTCACCGTCATGTGATCTGTGCAGGGGCGTGGCTCAGCACGGGATCAAATCCAATGCTTCCCTATGGAAAAGCAGTGGGTTGACTATGATCTGCTCACACACTGCACATTCTTGTGCATTGTATTGATGAGGTTGTATGTGTGTTGTGGTGGAGGGCGTGATTGTATGCTATTCTAGGCTGTGGGAAGGGGGAATCCAGGGCCCAAGTAAATTCTTGCCCAGGGTCCAACTAATATTTAAGACAGCCCTGCCCAACACACTGCCACCATCTATGATATATACCTATCAATTAGGGGCTCATAGAAAACCCCACAATGCCCCACTGGGAAGTAGGCAAACAGTAGCACTAGCCACACTAACAAGTACACCTTAACACAAACTGCACACATGTAGTTAAAAATGGAGGTTACTGGTGCTGTTAAGCGAATCAAAGCATCTGAAGTGGAATTCGATCCAAAGTTTAAAAAAAATAGTTTTGAATGTCTAAATGTCATTGTGCTTCATGGTAACAAATCGTTTATTTTCCAAGAATGGCAGCTACACGTGTTACTAAGTGAATGTAAGAAGCCGAGGATTGCAAGATCACCCATAATGCGATGCAGACTTCCAATCAGCAGCTAGCCAGCCCCATGTTCTCCACCCTTTCACTGTGAGCTGAGCATAGAGAGAGGCATGACAAGCACTAGGGACAGTGTTTTTAAAAGCTTTTAATTGTGGAATATTGGAAAGGGAGAGTGCAGAGACAGTTTAGGGAGATTGTAGGGATAGTTTTTGCACACTGTAGGGAGGACATAGAGATAGTACAGGGAGATTGTAAGGACAGTGCAGGGACCATAAACTTAAGCTTAAGGAATCCATAAGAGACAGTGCAGTTTGTGTCAATCCCTGTGTAGGGCACGGAGCAATTTAATTGAATGTTGAACATTTAATTGAATTGTGTCCTCCTTGTTTAATAGATAAATTATTCTATGAGGCCTTGATTCTCAAATTGGGGTGAAAAGGCTGTTTAGTTCTACTGTTATTGTGGTGTCCACCTTGTATAATATATAAGCAATTCTATTATGCCTTGATTCTTACTTTGGGTTGAATAAGCTGTCTAATTTTACTATTATTGGTTGTCCACATTGTTTAATAGATAAGCAATTCTATTAGGCCTTGATTCTCAAATTGGTATAAATATGCTGTCTAATTTTATTGTTATTGGGGTGTCCACCTGCCTGTCACAGTAACCATTTTACTACCAGAAAGGACTAGCTATACATGTTGCTGCAATGCACAGTGATGTGGCATATAGCTGATTTAACATGCTTTGTGACAAATTAACTTGCAACAAAGCAATTTCTTGAAAAAATTCGCCAAAGCATATGAATCAGATTTTTGAAAACTTCGCTCATCTCTAGTTATTGGGCTTATTCAGGGTACAAGGCTAAACCATTAAACATGTAGCTTTAATGTATTAAAAATGTACAATACTTAAGTTACAAATTGAAAAGAAAAAACACATATAGAGGTGCAGAAAAAGTTATAAAAGTTAAAGGATAAACACAGACAGGTTCTTCATACTAAGCGAATTGCTTGACGAGAGTCTGTTCTGGTTCCGGGATAGGAGAATGTGGAACACAACCCAATGTTGATCGGATCCCCAAATTGCGCCAAAAAAGTTCAAAATCCTCATTTTTATCTCCATTCGGCAGAGCATGGAGCTGGGAGGAGTCATCCTCCCATCCTTGGTCCAACCTTCTGGAAAGGTTTTTATTACGTGTACATGCTCTTCCTCTTCACTCAGCTGGCAAACATGAAATATCAATAAAACATGTCCTGTTGTCAACTTTCCAAGGCCCAACATGTTTTAATAATGCATATTTCATCATGCCGATCACTTTAATACCAAATATGACCGCTTAGACTCCTCCTCCTCTCGTCCATCGTCAGCCATTGATAGAAGAATGTGTAGGATGGAAACAACTGTACACAACTCTGGTATGCAAACTTAATTCCTACCTGACAAAGTTGCTGGAGGTGCAGTCACAGCTGTATCATTTAGTTTAGTCTGCTGCCTTTAGGGAGCTGATGGCTTTTCTCAGCATTTCTGGAAGATACCTAGCTACCATTATTTCTCCCAAAAGCCATCCCTGCCTTGTACTCTCACATGGTGGAGAATGTGGGCAGCTCTCTGTGATTCTTGCTGTGCAGCAAGGTTCATGCCACAGTGGACACCTGTAGAAGCTCTTATTGGCAGGCACAGTACATGTCTTCATGGCCCACTGGGTCAATGCTTTTGTGGCAGCAGCGAGGCAGCACCCCATAAACCAGGCCAGGTCCTTTTGACCCTCCCACGATTATGTTGGCCTGACTCCCACATGCACTTATCAACCTCCAACTACAGCTGAGCACAAAATTGCTCCCACTCCCCTTCCCTCCTATCATATTTTTCAAGTGAAGCGTTGCCATACCGTGTGGGAGCTGATTGGCCAAGGAGAGAGCAGCCACACAGGCGGGACAAGGTGGTCAGCGACAATGAATGCCCTGAACCTGGGCCAAATAAAGAAATTAATTTAACTAATAAAAAAATAGTGTAATCACATACTGTTCATGATTAAATATGTAATTGTATTAACAAATATAATTTGAATATGATTGGCAAGAACTACTATTATCTTTACATTTATGAATATTGCCTGTGCTTTTGGCAATAGCAACTTTGATCTGTTTAGGCATTTGCACTTTACATTTCTCCGCTCTCAGACCACCATTCTTGTGAATAGAGTGATGTTTTTGTTTTCTGCTGCATTTTTCATAGTTTTTCTTTGTAAAGAAAAATGCTGTGTCTAGATGTTAGGGATCAGTTAAATATAAAATGCCACGCAAACATTGAGTTTTTTGAGTGGGTTTTTATTATAGTTTAAGGGGTTTGCTTGCCCCTTGTCATTTTTTTATTTTCTTCAGGTGTTTTTACATTCTTTACATTTCTGGCTCTCTCACTCTATATATTGTGAGACAGTGACAGGGCCTCAATCCCCCACAAGAGACAATGAGCTTGTTACAGCCAGGAGGCTGCTGGACTGACTGGCTGAGAAAGCCGCATCTGGCTCTGTGTATGAACTATGTCTTATAGGTGAGTCAGGGATACTTTGTTTGTTTAGTAAGAGCCTAGACGGGCACGTGTTCATTTGTATTGTTTTGTGTGTGCTGGTGTTAAAATAAAAGCCCAGTTTGGGCATTGTACCCATGTGTGGAGAAGATATCTGTGAGAATGGAATGACTCCCGAAAGAGAGCTAATATATATATATATATATATATATATATATATATATATATTACAAAATACCACCCCCTAAAAATGCTTGTAAAATATGTGAATTTCATTGTGTTTTTTACAAACCCTAAAATATTCTAGGAGAAAATACAATCTGGCAGCACCTTTTCGGTAGTCCTTCTGTAAATGTTCTAAAAGCCAGCACAGTAGTGTGGTATTTTATTTAGAAGCAGTGTACATTTGTGTCATATACACAGATATGAAACTTTGGAAATGCAAAAGTAATTACTGGATCATAATATGTACATAAAATAAACCAAGTATGTTATAAAGCCAATATCCTTTTAAGACAGTCTTTTTGTGTCTGGGCAGGATACATTTTGTACTAAGCAAGAAAATCAATATAATGTTTGGCTATGAAGTTCCCACTAAGCTCTTTTTGAATAGAATGGTGATTAGTGATTAACATTTACCTCTTCCATGGACTCCTGGTAAGATAATAGTGTGGGTGGTTCTTAGGAACTTTGATTACTGTGTAGGCTCGGTTGCCCTTTCTCCGTGTTCTACAAAGACTGTTGAAGTTTAGGGCAAATAGCAGGCGATCAAAAACGTTCTATAGATAAAGTAGTGTATTTATGTTTTGTTATGAAACCACAATTAATTTTAAAACTTTGATTTGCATGCTTGATCCTGCCATTAGAGTATAATTTATATCTGCAAGTCCTAATAAAAATTGAAAATCGTAAATTGTGTAATTTTGTAACCAAAATTATTTGAAGAGAGACTCAAAGACTTTAGTATACCAGACTATTTTACACTGGGGAAAAAAAAAAAAACTATATCTTCTTGTACATGTCAAAGAAAAATAAGTATTGATACATTTATATAACATCGAATACCACCTTAAAGGGGTTCTCCGAGATTGGAAACCCCTTTTATGTACCAGGCAGAGTCCATGAATAACAAATAAAAGACTCACTTGTCTATATGCATGTCACCACCACTGGTCAATCAATGGCCTCAGCAGTGTCAGCAGTTATGTACTGTGTCTGCACGTCACTACTAGTAACATAGTAACATAGTATATAAGACCGAAAAAGACATTTGTCCATCCAGTTCGGCCTGTTTCCTACAAGTTGATCCAGAGGAAGGCCAAAACCCCTGTGAGGCAGAAGCCAATTTTCCCCACTTAAGGGAAAAAATCCTTCCTGACTCCAATCAGGCAATTAGAATAACTCCCTGGATCAACGACCCATCTCTAGTAGCTATAGCGTGTAATATTATTACACTACTGAGACCATTTAATGGCTAGCAGCTGTTATGTGTATGTAGACGACACACTTCCGGTACATGAGAGACTGGAAGCAGAGAGAAAAGGAACTCAGCGCTGGGACCACAGTGCTGGTGACAGGGAATCTATTTTTTTTTTTTTTCATGCACCCAGCCTGGCAATATCAAAAGGGCCTCCTGGCCTCAGAAAACCCCCTTTAACTCCTATCTAGAATTGTGAATTCAAGTTACAGTGAAGAAATCACATCATAAACATAAGTTTGTAAAGAAATCTTTAACCCCCCTCTCCCAGTCCCAAGAGAATCAGGTTAAGAGGTCTTCAAAGGAGATAATTCTTCAGCTTATGTAAATTGGTAGACCTAAAGTAAACCTTTCTTTCTCCAAAAAGTCGGACATGGATTTTAAGCTAAAAATTGTAATACATCATACAAAGGGAGATGAAATGTAGAAACTAGCATAGGAGAAGTTCAAAGCTAGATTGGGTACAGAAAGTCCTCTTAATGGAGAAGTAAATCTCACTATTTTAATGCTAGGCTTTCTCCTCTCCATATTTATGTTCTTAATGATCATATTCTGAAGTCACATTGCTAGCTGCAAACTTGGTAAGAACAAACAAAATTAGTGAATTTGAATTATTTGGAATACAAGTAATCCTGTCAGTCCTCAAAAATGGAAGAGTTTTTCACATTGTTGACCCTGGTTTGAAAAGCATTGATTAGGAGTCTGACACTGAGATAAACAAATTCTTTCACCTTAAAATAGATAAGCATCTCCAGGTAGTTCCTACATTGGAAATGGATCTAATAGAAGGATTAATTTCCTGAGTTAAAGGAGTTGTCCTGCCATTATATTGATGATCTATCGCTTGCTATTCGTCTTGGAAGTGCAGTATAATGACAAGTACTCTCTCCAGTCACTTGAATGTAGTGAGTACTTGTAATTACACTACTCTGCCGTTCCACAGGAGACAAGGCATAGTGTAATGAACAGGAAGCAGCGCTTGTATGGAATGCCGCCTTCTCTTCAAACAGCTCCCTCAGCCGATCAGATATTGATGACTTAACTTGACGATAGGGCATCAATACAAATGCCAGGACAATACCTTTAATTGATACGTGATACGCCTTTTGAATACAGTGGGATTTTTCCCCTCATGCAGGGCCGGTGCAAGGATTTTTGCCGCCCTAGGCAAAAGAAAAGTTTGCCGCCCCACCCCCATGTGACATCACAATGCCCCACCCATATGATCTGCCATATTACAGGGGTTCTGCAGTTTATTTAAACTGATCGCAGGGGTCCGACACCTGGGACCCCTGCCAATCAGCTGTTTGAGAAGACAGCTGCGCTGGCAGTAGCGCCTCAGCCTTCTCGCAGTGACGTCACGATTAGTATCACTGGCCTGGGTGGGGCTAAGCTTCATTCAAGTGAACAGAGCTTAACCCCGCCAAGACCAGTGATACTAGTCGTGACGTCACTGCGCCTGCGGTAAACAGAGAGAAGGCCGCTCCTGCAGCGCCGCTGCCTTCTCAAACAGCTGATCAGCGGGGCCCGGGTGTCAGGCCCGGTGTCAGACCCGGCTGATCAGATGTTGATGATCTATCCAGAGGATAGATCATCAGTTGTAACAAACTGCAGAACTCCTTTAACTAACGCCAGTTCTCTTCCCCCCTTGTCATTCTCTCCCCTCTTGTCATTCTTCACACTCCCCCACTTGTCATTCTTCCTCCCCCTTGTCATTCTCTCCCCCTTGTCATTCTTCCCCCCACTTATCATTCTCTCCCCCTCTTGTCATTCTTCACACCCCCTTGTCATTCTCTCTCCCCTCTTGTCATTCTTCACCCCCTTGTCATTCCCTTTCTCCCTCTTGTCATTCTCTTTCTCCCCTTGTCATTCTCTCTCCCCCTCTCCTTTGTCATTCTCTTTCCCCTCTTTTATTCTCCCCCTCTCCTTGTCATTCTCCCCCTCCCTTGTCATTCTCTTTCCCTCTTTTTATTCTCCCCCTCTCCTTGTCATTCTCCCCTCCCCTTGTCATTCTCCCCCTCCCCTTGTCATTCTCTTTCCCCTCTTTTATTCTCCCCCTCTCCTTATCATTCTCCCCCTCCCCTTGTCATTCTCTTTCTCTCCCCCACCTCTGGTGTAGCGTGGCCGAGCTCTTTATGCTCCACGGGAGCTTTCGCTTCCTGTACCCGAGGGGACTGACATGAAGTGCACACTGTGCGCACTTCATGTCAGTCCGGCCGGGTACAGGAGACAGATGCTCCTGTACCCGCGGACCTTAAAGAGCTCGGCCACGCTACAATGGAGTGACAGGAGGGAGCGCTGAGTGCTTCCCTCCTGTCAGCTCCTCTCTTCATGATGCGCCCGGCGGTGCGCCCTCATGGACCCACCAGCCCGGGCAGTGCTGCAGCCGCCTGAGGCTCAATTCAGAGCGCTCGGGCGGCTGCAGCATTAGGCGGGCCGGCGCTCCTAGCAGTGCCCCTTCCCAAGAGGCGCTCTACGCGGCTGCCTATTCCTCATGCCAAAAGTGCATACTTTGGATAAGGGCTCTCACTAATCTAATTCACCAGAGGCTATGACCAAGGCAAACAGCACTGTAAAGTTCATCTAGTAAGAGAAAATGGAGATGTAAGCAAACATAATTACATAGTTGGTAAGGTTGGAAAAGATACATGTTCATCTATCCTTTATGTCAAAAAGACTAAATGCCGTGATCAATATTTCCTCTTCAAAAATCTCGGAGTCATAACTAGTAATATTTTTGCATTTAAAAAGGCATCCGGGCCTCCCTTGAACTTGTACTATGAATCAACAATCATAATACCCTATGGAAGAAAGTAGGCCATTCACTAAGTCAAGTCATTCCTGTCTGCTCTGTACTGATGAGGGGCAATCATTCCAAAAGAGCTGTCTGTAGATGAGGCAGTGACTTTGCTCTAATCCTAAATTATAACTCAAAGCCTGTTAAAAAGGAAAGGTTGAACATTGACTTATATGATAGTTACCTTACATAAGGTGGCACTAGAGACTCATGTGTCTTTTCTTTTCAGAAAGACTTTGCATACTTTTTTTTTTCCAGAGAAGCACTACATTTCCTGGAATCTTTCACATTTTAAAAGCCTAGATACACAACATCCATACTCTGCTTTTCTTTTGTTGACAGAGGCTCCATTCCTGAGTTAAGATACTTTTTCTTAATATGCAAAATGGACCTTTGGTGCAATGAGGGCATCACCGTTGATCTTGTTGCACCCAGGCTGCACTCATTTCTGTAGCCAGCCCTTATTAAATATGGATTTATACACTATGTTTATGCTCACAGCTTCCCCTGACTCCCTACACTGCCTGTAGTCAGCACTTACTGCTAGGTCAGGCATCCCTCCTGACGGCTGGTTCATTAGTGAGCACACTGGGAGTGCAGGGGAAAGCTCACTGACAGCGCTTGCCACGGTGAGCATAAACTTAGTGTATACTGTAAGTCTATATTTAATAAGGGAGGAAATGTACATTTAATTTAAACCTATCAGGTTCCTGTCCCCACTAGGATGTGAGGAATCAGGGCAGGCAGAGGCCCGCAGCTCCTAGCACTGCCCATCTCCTTAGTCAGCACAGTACTATGATGATGGAAGACGGGTGTCCCTTTGCAACGCTCATTTGAAAGAGCGCTGGAAAGGGAAATTTAACCCAAGTTTTCTAGCATAAGTAAACGTTTTGACTAATTAAAGTATATTACAGAAATGTTCCCTGTCCCTGTCCCTAAACTGTAGCAAAAAAATAACTAGCAATACCTCTTGAAATTTAGGGTTTACCTCGAGTGGTTGCCCATCTTGATTTGGAGGAGTATGAGTAGCAGGCGCCTTAAAGGCATATTTCAGTACTTACAAAAATACCATAAGAGCCTTAAGTGACAAATAATTGCTGAGTAGCTAATAGGGCTGGATATATCTCTCAAATACACTGCCAGCTTCTCTAAATTATAACGTTCCTTCCAGGAGTGTAGCTCTGTATGAAATTGTATAAATAAATTCTTAACCTTAACTTTATTCTTCCCACATTCTGGTTTATTGCTAAAATGTCCAGACTATTTTCCTAGGATAACTAAATTTTCTAAATAATTACCTAATGTCCCAGCATACCTTTCCTGTCCATGGAAAAACAATGGAGAATATTTATCAATAATGGCGTAATTTGCACCAAAATATACTATTACCACAAAGCCGAATTCTGAATGTGTTTTTCCACCTATTTCTCAGGAATTGCGTAATTTTTATGCCAAATGTAACCAATATGCGATTTTTTTATGACATTTCAGATAATTCTCTGTATAGTTCTCATTTGCGACTTTTGGAGCTCTTTACACTTTCCAAAATCATTTTTGCGACTTTTGTCTCATGCTCTGAGTCTGTGATTTTTATTTCTTGATTAGGACTATACAATGACCACTATACATTTCTCTTTCTTAATTTCTAATGATTTATCGTTTTACTTATCCAGTATTTGTAAGTTTAGAATTACAAGTAGAATTCAGTTATGTAAGTATTATATTGTAAGGATATATTTTGAAACAAATTTTTTTACATTCTTTGTAGTAAAGGATGTAAGGTTTTCAATTCAAAAGGTTTTGTTATACAGTATCTAGTTGTTTTTCTACAGACCAGTATGAACCTTACTAATGTAATAATGAGGCTAAGGCACCTTTTATACGAGCGAGAATTCTGCATGTGTGCAATATGTGATACAAACGCATTGTGCCCGCGTGGAATCCGGATCCATTCATTTAAATAGGTCTGTCTACATGAGCGGTGGTTTTCACCCATAACTTTTGCGTTGCGTGAAAATCACAGCATGTTAGATATTCTGCGATTTTCACGCAACACTGACCCCATAGAAGTGAATGCGGCTGCGTGAAAATCTTTTGCGTTTCGATGCGATTTTCACAGATGGTTGCTAAGAGATGTTGTTTGTAAACATTCAGTTTTTATCACGCACGTGGAAAACACTGTAAATCGCATTGCACCCACGCGATAAAAACTGAACAACTGAAGGCGATCGCAAACAAAATTGAATGACTTTGTTTGCGAAATCGCCCAGTTTTCACTGAACGCATCCGCAACGTGATGTGACTCTACTTTCGCAAGATGGGGGTGGAAGGGTCACATGATACCGCTAATTAAACAGGTGATATGTGTATTTCATATCTATAAATAGTAAATTACTGTATATATTAATATACTATTAATAATGTAGCTGGTTCAATTTTTCAGAAATGCAACTTTTGGGGGAAAAGTCGCATCAATATGCTATAACATGCAACTTTTTGAAATTTACATTGTCAAAAGCTGATGAGGCTGATGAGAGAATAATAAATGAGGCGAAATATGTACCAATTTAATAGCCCCACACACTATGGGATTTAAAACAATTCCAGTATGTTGCATTCTTCCTGGCTAAAATTCTGCAGAAAACAATTGATATATTTGGCGCATTTCAAAATCCATTATTTTTTCACATAATTCTGTCACAACATGCTTAGTAAATGTCTCCCAATGTACGTATTTATGACCTTGTTCTTGTTCTACAATAAAAATATAAGCAGAAAGAGCACAAAGACCATCTTTTTCGATAAATGAGAAGGTACATATTTATTTTTAAGTTCATCTTTAGCTCCCTCACCTACTTATTGGATATTTTTTTACAAATTAAAATCTGTCCCCGGATAAACGCCTTTGAGGAGTCCCAGACCATTTGTCAAGAGGCCAAAGCCTTGTTAAATAAAAATTCTTTAACTATCAAATCTATAATTTCACAGTTCATTAATAATTTCAGCCAGTGGGGATTCATTTAGGCTAGTTTAATTAGTAGCCGTGAATGGTAACAGACTCCATGTGTTTCATATGAGACATCTAGGACATAGGGTAGCATAGAGTAAATAGAAAATGAAAATGCATGTCAGTACAAATAAAGATCCATAGTTATTAATGGCTTGTAAGAGGGTTGAAAATGCCCACATTTCCTCATAGGCTACATCTGTACTTGCAATTCTGGTATTCTGTTCTTGCACAGGAACGGAATATTGAAATGCCTAGTGATGAGCGAGTATGCTCACCTGAATATCTGTTTGCCTCGAGAATCGCTATGCTCGGCACATGGCGGTACTCGACCGAGTACCGTATGTACTCGAGCGCAATTCTCGAGTCTCCACCCCGCACCATTTGCGATTTTTTGCAGCCAATAAAGGTGCAGGTAAGTACTGCCCTCACTGTAATGCCAGTAGCCATTTTGGCTGCTGGCATTACAGTGATTGGCTGGCCGGAACGCATCATCAGCAGCTACATAGCACCCGCATTTTAGGCTCAGAAGTAGGACAGGGAGAGCAGAGCGTAGGAAGGGAAAGACAGAGTAGGGAGCAAATTTCACAGTTTTTATTCTGAGAGCTTTTCCAAGATCCAAAAGTCCTTTTAAGGACTACTGTGTGTGTGTGTTTTAGAGCAGCAATCTATTTACCGCCTGCAGTCTCAGGGACAGTGCTTCGGAAGGGACAGATAGTGCAGGGAGAGAAATTTGCAGTTTTTACTACCAAAAGCTTTTCTGTAATCTCTTTTTATTGAAATTAAACAGCATACAGATAAGTTATATGCTCAGTCAAAGAGATGTAAACTGAAAAATTGTCACATTTTAAAGAAACAGTAAATCAAAGTTCAAATGCTTTAACATAAACTCCAGCTCTCTAATGAACAGCTTAGGAATGGGGTTCATATCAACCAGATTAATCATGTATGAATATAGGCAGTTTTCATATTAACACATTTCAGGTAATTGGTCGATTAGATAGTACAATCATGGAATCACTCTATCCACAAAACATTAGTGTAAATGAAGTTACTCATTGAAACGCAACAATAGAACAATAGGGAATAACTAAAAAAAAAAAGAAAAGAAAAAGGAAGGAGAAGGAGGGGAGAGGAAAGAGGGGGAAACAAGGGGGGTATAGGGTAACCCATAAGACCAAGAGCAGGTAACCACTTACTAAACGTTTGCCTGGAATGGCTACATCAGATAACTAAGATAGCAGGTATAACTCATACTTAGACACATACGAGAGAGAAATTATTGCTTACGTAGTGGCATCAGTACTTCCATCTACACCTGTACTAGGAAGGTCATGGTGATTTTTAGCAAATTGTAACCATGGATCCCATGTCTTCAGAAAAGTGGATCTGGAATTCGTCACCCAGCCCGCCAATTCCTCCATTCTGCATAAGTGGTGCATTTTATCAATCCACATAGAAATAGTTGGAGGGTCTACATTTCTCCATTTAAGTGGTATAAGAAGTTTAGCTGCCGTGATCATATGAGTAATCACGTTAGATTTAGAGGGCCTAAAACTGATATCAGGCTTCCACATAAGTATTAGGGGGCTGTAAGGGTAAGTTTGGTTGAACAGATTTTATTAATCGATGTCTCCACATCCTCCCAAAATTGGGAAATCTTAGGACAAGACCACCATATATGGGTCATAGTACCACCGTCAGAGTCACACCTCCAACAATTATCTGAGGGCAACAAATGCATACGGGACAGCTTATCGGGTGTATGGTACCATCTAGTTAATGTCTTATAAGAGTTCTCCTGAGTTCTCACACAACGCGAGAATCCATGAGAATGTGACAGAATGAATCTACATTCTTCATTGCTCAACGTTATGTTGAGTTCTTTCTCCCATTCTGATATATACAGTGGTTTCTGAGAGGTATCTCCAGGGGACAGTTGCTTGTAAATTATAGATAGGCATTTGGGGGTATAGAAGGCAGGATTGTAAAGTTTTCCAGCCACGTGGGGTCTTGTGGAGGTGTCGATTTAGAAGAGAGAAGTTTGAATTTACGGCAGGTTTGTTCAAAGTCCCATTTCTGTAATGGGTCGCCTCCTTTCCAGGTTTTCCCCGTCAATGAGGTAAAGAAATCGTCTGAGGAGGCTATGTCCATCAGGTGACGTACATCGTAACGATGAAACCGATTTCCATATAGGTGATAACGGCATCGGTTTACCTGACAATAATTGGGGAGAATGTGTAATGGGGTTATGGGGACAAAATCTTTTACTTAAAGATAATGCAGGTGATTTAGCGCAGGTAGCAAGTGTGCCTTTGAGAAGGTTGTTGTGGATATCGGTTTTGTTTAATGGTTGACTAGAGTCCCATAGTAGGAACTCTTTATCACTTCCCAAAATAGCTCTTTCCATATCTGTGTGCATGGAGTTGACGGCTGGATGGGTTAGGGTCAACCATTTCTCAAGGTGAACGGCTTGTAGGTAAACTGTTATATCAGGTAGGAGATTCCCCGCACGTTCTCCTCTTAGCTAAAACCGAGAAAGGTATCCTAGCACGCTTATTTGCCCAAAGGTATCTGCTGAACATTTTCCTTAAAGAGGTGAGGTATGTGGTAGGTAAGGCAAGTGGAAGTGATCTGATCAAGTATAAGAATTGGGGCAATACATAGGTATTTAAGACCGCTTTCCTCCCTAACCAAGATATCAAGGGTGAGACAGGTCTAGAAAGGAAGGCTTTAATTTTATTAAATAGTGGGATATAATTCAGTTTGAAAAGTAACTTAGGATTAGCCGGGATCATCGTTCCAAGGTACTTAATAGCAGTGGGGGCCATTTAAATTTAGAGAGATTTTTTAGTCTAGTTAATTGGGGGTAGGAATAGACACCGCTAAAGCTTCTGACTTTTCAAAATTTATTTTAAAGTTGGACACATAGCCAAATTCTTGGAATATGTCCATAATCACAGGAATGGCTTGAAGGGGTTGGACAATATCAAAAGCAGATCGTCTGCAAACGCAGCCATTTTGTGGGTGTATCTCCCTATTGTAAGGCCTAGAATCTCCTGGGTTTGTCTGAATTTCAATAGTAGTGTCTCCATAGTCAGGACAAATAGAGTAGGGGAGAGAGGGCAGCCTTGTCTAGTACCGTTTGTAATGTAAAAGGGTTCAGACAAAAAGCCGTTGACCATTAACCTAGCTGAGGGGAAGAATACATCTTGAAGATTGCATCTATAAAACTTCTTGGGAAGCCAAAATACTCCAGAGTTTTTCCATAAAAATCCAATTTACTCTATCAAACGCCTTCTCGGCGTCGGTTCCAAGAAGCACTAGTGGCGTTTTCCTCTGGAAGGCGTGTGACACAGCATGTAAAACCCTACTGACATTGTGTCTGCCCTCTCTCCCCTTGATAAAGCCCACTTGTTCCTCCCCAACGAGGTCAGGTAGCAATTCCATCATTCTGTGGCTTAGTAGTTTAGCCCACCACTTTAGATCATTGTTGAGGAGGAAATCGGCCTATAATTTCCACAATTTTCAGGGTCTTTCCCTTCCTTATGTATAATGGTAACATGTGCCGCCTGAGACTGTTGGGGAAGTGTTTCACCCTCTAGGAGAGAATTGCACATTTTAACAAAATAAGGGGATAGAATCTCTGAGAATTTCTTATAATAAATTATTGGGAACCCGTCAGGGCCTGGACTTTTACCTGAGGGTATTGTGGCTAAAATTTTATTCACTTCCTCCAGCGTGAAAGGTTGGACAAGTTGTCCCTTCTGTTCTTCTGTTACTTGTGGGATACGAATAGATCGAAGAAATGAGTCAATTTTAGAGAGCAATGTTGCGTGGTCATGGGGAGCTTCTAAGCCATTTTGTAAGTTATAGAGGGAGGTGTAAAATTCGCCAAACTCTTTAGCAATGGAGGGAGTTGTGGTTAGTTTATGACCCTGTTTAGATTTAATGGAGTTAATAAAGGCTTTTTCCCTTTGTGAGCGTAAGAGGTTGGTTAACACTTTCGAACCTTTATTTCCATGTAAGTAATATTTAAACCTTAACGATTGTAACGTTTTAGCCGACTTGACATTTAAGAGGTCTTTTAATTGGAGGCGTAAGGCTTTAAGGGATTCCAAGTTATCTGACGATAGTGACTTTTTGTGAATCTTCTCTGGGGTGGTAATTTGGAGGAGAATAGAGTCTATTTGTTTATTCCTTAATTTTTTAATTCTGGTACCTAGAGCAATAAAATCACCCCTTAGAACCACTTTGTGGGCCTCCCAAAGAATAGGTGAGGAAATATGAGGGTTATCATTATGATTGAAATAATCTTTGATCTTTGTTTCAATTTCTTTGACATTGGCTGGATCCTCAATCAATGTGGTGTTCAGACGCCAGGTCCAAGACCTGTGTGGGGATCACCTATGGAGACCACAAGTATAACTGGGGAATGATCAGCAATAGTCATCGGGCCTATTGAAGTTGACTTTACTAGGGGCAAATAATTGTATGAGAGAAAATGTAATCGATTCTCTGGTAAGAACCGTAGGCTGGGGAGTAGTGGGTGTAATCTTTAACATCGGGATTAAAGTCTCTCCACACATCCGTTATGCGGAGCTCTGACAATGCAGCCCTCAATTTGCGTATCTGCTTGTGAGGGACAAGTGCTCTGGGTCCAGTGGAGTCGATGGTGTGTTCCATGGACAAGTTAAAGTCGCCCCCACAAATTAAGACTCCTTCAGTAAATGATTTTAGTACATTCAAAGTAGCCAACAGCCACTGAACTTGGCGAACGTTAGGGGCATAAATGTTAGCGATCGTTACCATAGTATTGAAAACAGTCCCCTTAAGGAATAGATATCTACCCTCTGTGTCCACTAATTGGGATTTTAGTGTGAATGGTACATTTTTCCCTATTCCCACAGAGACTCCTCTCGCAGAAGAAGAGTAGGTGGAGTGGTACCACATGGGGAACAATTTGCTGCGCATATTTGGTGTGTGATTATGTCTAAAATGCGTTTCCTGGAGTAAAACGATGTCAGCTTTTTCCTTACGCAAGAGGTAGTACAGCTGACTGCGTTTTTGTGGGGTATTGATACCATTTACATTTATCGAGAACCAGGTGAGGTCAGTCATCTCTCCATAATAGTAGTAATCTAAACCTTATATTGCCAGGTATTGAATGAAAGTAATCTCCTGGGGTTATGGGAGGGTAGTGAACATATATACATAGAAACATATACGACCTTGATAGGATCAATAACTCTGTCAGAAATCGACTAGAACAAACTGATCGTATGATGATCAGTGGTGGGGAAGAAATACCAGAGGATCTAACATATTCATCCTCCAGTCACTCGGTTTCTACAAGCTATTAATGCACATAATAGAACATGATAGAGGTGCAGGGACAAATCTCTAGCAGGCGCAAAGCCGGCAGCAGGAAGGCAACCCCGACCCCCACACTGGACGGGCCATAAGGCAGCCTCCCCACCAGCTCCACATCTGGAGAGAAGTACATAAGGTACAATTAAACTAACAAAATGTAGATAAACAGAGACATGGTGGCAGTAGGTAAAGCCTCAGTATTAACGGAACAGAGGCAGTGGGTTAATAAAGTTCAAGGATACTTTCCTGCTCATCATGTGTACAGCGGCTCTCAGTTTTTGGGAGGCGATTTCTCTTTGAAGATTTATGTCCTGCTGCACTTTGCCATTCTGAAGGTGTTCGAACGCCAGGCAGTTCTTCTATAGAAGCAGAAGGGAGCCATGAGGGTATATCGATCGGGGGTACATCAAGGGCCTCCCAGATTTTAGACATGTCGTCCGGATGTTTAACAGTGAGCTGTCTCCCTTGATATTGGCGCTAAGCCGAAAGGGAAGAGCCATCTCCAGGGGATCCTTTCTCTCTCAGGACCTCGGTTAACGGTTTCAGCGCTCTACGTTTTGCTAATGTGCTGGGCGAAAGATCCTGGAATAGGAGTATTTTGTGAGAGTCAATCATAACATCTTCTCTGTCTCTCGCAGCTTTAAGCACCGCAGCAGTGTCCAAGTAGTTGAGTAGAGCACATATTATATCTCTTGGGGATCGTTTGCTTGAGGCTTCGGCTTAAGAGCCCTGTGAGCTCTTTCTATAATAATCGTATTCGCCCGCTCTGCCCCCAGTAATTGTGAAAAAGCTGTCTTACTGTTTCCAACAGATCCTCCGCCATGACAGTTTCTGGAATACCACGGAGCCGCACGTTCTTTCTCCTGGCCCGGTTCTCCTGGTCCTCTAGGTAAAGGTAGGCATGATCAACTTGTTTGCTGAGCGTGTGGATCTGGGTCTGGAGACCTCTGCCATGCTGTATAATGGAGGTTTGCGATTCCTCCAGAGTTTCAACTCTGTTACCTAGTTGTTGCATATCTCTTTTAATATCCGAGAGCTCCTTCAGTATTGGAGTTAGGAGTGACTGTTTTAAAAAAGCTCTTGTGATCGGGAGAGTATCTGCTTCTCCCTGTGCATCGGACATGGCACAGGAGCTGGCATCATCAGAGTCTTCTTCTTGTGTTTCAGCGCGGGAAGCTGCGGGCGCCATTTTCTCCCTTCTCGGTGGGGTTGTCGTGCCCTTGTTCAGGAATTTACTCATGTTTCCCTGCAACTTCTTAGTTCTGGGGTGAACTCCAGCTCTCTGCTTCTCTCCCTGTTCTGTTTCCCCATTATAGACAGGAAATGTGCGCTTATTAAGCAACAAACCGAGTGAGTTGGTGAGGAGCACTAGTCTCTTGCGTCCTACACCATGCTAGGCAAACTCCGCCTCTACCAAAAGCTTTTCAAAGACCCCAAAGTCCTTTTAAGGACTACTGTGTGTGTCTGAAAGCAGCAAGATATTTTTCTTTTATACCTATTAGCGACATATACTGTAGATCATCCGCAGACTGTGTCTTTAATAATCTGGGCCACATTGGTATTGCAAATTCCAATAATCTGGGCCTAATATAGTGTCCATAATCTGTGTTGTTCTGTAACCAATACTGTACTACATCTGAAAACAATGTCTGTATTGCAAATTCCAATAACCTGGGCTTAATATAGTGTCCATATTCTGTGGGTTTCTGTGACATATACTGTCCTGAATCCGAAAAAAGTGTATGTAGCGGAAAATTAAATAATCTGGGCCTAATGTAGTGTCCATACTGTGTGAATTTCTGTGACAAATTCTGTACTACATCAGAAAACAGTGTCTGTAGCGCAAATTTAAATATTTTTGCTACATCTTCTGTGTGTGTATTTAATACATATCACTGACATATACTGTAATTTATCCCTAGACGGTGTATGCTAGTTTGTGACATTATCAGGGCTACATCTCCTGTGTGTGCATCCCAAATACCTTTTTGTAATTTATTGGCACATACACTTGCAAATCCTACGCTACTGTATGTGTGACATACTTTTAAGCATAAATAACATTTAAGATTAAGAAGGCGGCCACTAAGGGCCAGGAAATGGCCGTGATGCTGATGGTGCACGCAGAGGCCGTGGTTATGTGCGCTATGAAGCTGAGCAAAAGAATGTAGCTGAGGGCCTCTAGGTGCGCTAACCCTCAAAAACATTATTTGGAAGGCCTTCTGGTCAGCTGACCCTCTAAAACATCATTTGCGAGTACCTTCAGGGCAGCTGACCCTCTAAAACATCATTTGCGAGTGCTTCACGGCAGCTGACCCTCTAAAACATTATATGTGAGGGCCTGCAGATGAGCTGACCCTCTAAAACATTATATGTGTGGGCCTGCAGGGAGCTGACCCTCTAAAACAATATATGTGAGGGCCTGCAAGTCAGCTGAGCCTCTAAAACATTATATGTACGGGCCTGCAGGGAGCTGACTCTCTAAAACATTATATGTGAGGGCCTGCAGGCAAGCTGACCCTGTTAAAAATGTTATGTGAGGGCCTGCAGGTGAGTCGACCCTCTAAAACATTATATGTACGGGCCTGCAAGTTAGCTGACCCTTTAAAACATTATATGCGAGGGCCTGCAGGTGAGCTGACCCTCTAAAACATTATATGTGAGGGCCTGCAGGTGAGCTGAACCTAAAAACATGAATTGCGAGGGCCTGCAGGTGAGCTGACTCTCTAAAACATTATGAGCGAGGGCAACATAAAAAGCATGTTGATATGATGGAGGGGAGGATGAGTAGAGAAGTCAGGGGCAATCCAGGCCTTTTTAATTTTTATACGAGTCGACCTGTCAGCATTTTCAGTTGACAAACGGATGCGCTTATCAGTTACTGATAACACTAAATACCCGCTCTGACAAAACGCTGGCGACAGGGCAGGGCAGGCCAGCACCTCTGAGGTGTAGAGTGGCAGTTTGTGCCACGTGTCCAGCTTGGACACCCAATATTTGTAAGGCACAGAGGGATCACTGAGGACGCTGACACGGTCTGCTATCTTCTCCTTCACCATCTTCCCAAATTTTCCCGTCTTGTAACACTAGGCCGCGCATCAGGGTGAGGGTGCTGGCGGGGTGTCATGAAACTGTTCCAGGCCTTGGAGAGTGTTGTCCTGCCTCTGTTGGAACTTCTGTGTGTTCCCCTCATCTCCCCTCCTGGGTTGTACAAGGAACTACATACTCTGCCGCCAGCATTGTCAGCTGTAAATTTATCTGCAATGACACTCTGTTCTATTATTAATATGGTTTGTGGTTGTATTATTGTTGGTATTATTATTGTTATTATGGTTTATGGTTCTAAAATATGTTATGGTTATTTATGAGTTAATTAACAGGCCAAGCCTTTGGTTTACCTCCACTCTCATGTGTTATGTTTTTAGTTATATTAATGTATAAGTTTGGGCTGTTTGTTGTGCATGGGACATATATGCTGTATGATTGCCATATGTGTGAGCTTGCCAAGCTCCAAAGCGGCCAACAAGTTACGGCCATTATCAGACATAACAACCAACCATGTCTGGTTGTAGGTTGAGTGGCGAGAGCCACAGCTCATTCTGGTCCCTTATATCCTGCCACAGCTCTGCGGCGGTGTGCTGTTTGTCACCTAAATAAATGAGTTTCAGCACGGCCTGTTGCCGCTTCCCCACTGCCATGCTGCACTGCTTCCAGCTACTGACTGATGGCTGACTTGTGCTGCAAGATGAGAATTCAGAGGTGGAAGTGGAGTAAGAGTAGGAGAACGGGATTTTGCAGCAACTAATGCAGGTGGTGGTTAAAATCCTGATGGAATGGGGGTGTTGGTAGCACCTGTGCCACCCCAGGGTACGACTAGCTACTGGCCTCAACAAGGTTCACCCAGTGTGCCGTCACGAAAATGAAGCGTCCCTGGCCAATAGCACTTGTTCATGTGTCAGTCGTTAAGTGGACCTTCCTAATAACTACGTTGGTCAGGGCATGGGTGATGTTACGGAACACAATTGCTGGTGTAATGCGGGGACGGAACACAGAGAAAAATAGTGGCGGCTAGGGACTGAGTAACGAGGGACGGCTGCCGCCATGAGGCTGAGGAAAGCCTCAGTGTCCACAGGCCTAAATGGCAACATTTTCAGGGCCAGTAATTTTTAAAGGTGTGCATTTAGTGCTATGGCCTGTGGGTGGTTAGCTGGGTATTTGCGCTACGTTCAAAGGCCTGGGTTAAGGACATCTGTATGCGTGCCTATTTGGTGTGGCCCGCCTTCTCCCTTTGCCATCCCACAGCCACTTCCAGCCTGTTGAGGTGCTTTGGATCCCTCCCCTCTGTACTGCTGTCCTAGCTTGGCTTGCCACCTTCCCAGGATGGGTCAGTGATGTCATTCTCCACCACCCCCTCTTCCACTTCCTCACTCGGGTCACCCTCCTGACTTGTGTTGTTGACCTAACAAGACACTCACTTATTAACAACTGTGTCTCATCCGCATCATCCACCTCATGAAACACTAATTGCCATCTTCTTCTGACTGTGGATGCTGAAGAGTTTGGGAATCAGTGCTCAAGATGCCTCATGTCATTCTTCAGGGAGGGTCAGCTCACCTGCAGGCCCTCACCTACAATATTTGAGAGGGTCAGCTCACCTGCAGGCCCTCATCTACAATATTTGAGAGGGTCAGCTCACCTGCAGGCCCTCACCTACAATATTTGAGAGGGTTAGCTCAGCTGCAGGCCCTCACCTACAATATATTAGAGGGTCAGCTCACCTGCAGGCCCTCAACTACAATATTTTACAGTGTAGGGGTCCAACTACCTGAACAATTGTACCACAATGTGAATGAGGTCCCTCTTTATGTGATATACAGGCTGTTTCTGAGTGCCTCATGCTTGTACTTTTTGCAGAACTTGCACTTTATATACAATTGAATGTTCAGGAAAGAATGTTTCCTAACAATTTTTCCTGTGAAATTGATTTTTGTGGGGGTTTTGTGCGTATTTTGGTCAGTCTGTAAAAGTGGCGTACAACTCGGACAACATGGTTCCCAGCAGCGACCTGGAAGTCCAAGATGCATCCAGACATCGTCCCTATGGTGTTCTCAATCTATTTCGGTGGTGGTTCTGTCAATTTCTGACCTTTTACTATGGACCAGACCCCTCCCTCTTCAGAGTATGGGGAGCCTGGTTGTCTCCCATTGACTTCCATTATACTGGGGAGCTCGGCCGAGCACACAAATATAGTAATGTGTTTTTGCTGAACACCTGAATACTTTGGTGCTCGATCATCACTAGAGCTGCTATATCCAGCATAAGCCGATGCTGGTGGACCTGGTTTCAGGCATGAATATTGGCATCCTGCCAGAGAAAATACTGCCGCATGCAGTTTTATACACCAGTAAAAATGCTGTCGGAATAAGATGCAGCTCATTTTTAAGAAGTGCAGGCATTTTAATAAATGTGTTTCTTTATTATGTCCATGTATCAGAAACTGAAGCCTGCTCCAGCTAGTATTATTATTATTATTTATAATTAAAGAACCATTCATTCCATAGCGATGTACATTTGATAAGCGGTGCACATACATAATACAAACAATTGCACTAAGCATAAACAAGACGGGTTACAAACTGATACAGAAGGAGAGAAGGATTCAATAAAGGAGAGAAGGCCCTGCCCATGAGGGCTTACAATCTACATGGTATGGGAGAAGGACACAGTAGGTGAGGGTAACGCTGGTCATGGTGGTATAGAGGCAGCAGGATCAATGGTTGTAGTCTTGTCTCAAGAGGTGGGTTTTCAGGTTTCTTTTGAAGAATTCCACTGTAGGTCGGAGTCTGATATGTTGGGGTAGCGAGTTCCAGAGGGTGAGGGTGCAAGGGAGAAATCTTGGAGGCAATTGTGGGAAGATTTGATAAGTTACACCAGTTTCCTAAAGTAAATAAAATGTGTCAGGTTGTAGTGGCCCCATTTACTTTTTAAAAAGTGAAGAGAGCTGTGGAAAAAGGCAAAAAGTTATACATTTTTTGTGAAAAGTGTCAACTTTTGTACAGTATAAAACCTCTAATGTTAATGGGAAATGCAAGTACGTATGTGTGAAAACGCACTGTAATGTATGTAAACTGCACTCTATGTAAATCAGAAACTGTGCTAAAGATGGTTGGCATGTGCCGGTATGGATTTGAGTTAAAGGGTTATTCTGGTTATAGCAAGTTAGCCCCTATTCTAAGTGGAAAGGGAAAACTTTCTATATTCAGAATACCCTTTTATGGCCATGCATGACATCAGAGGTCAGCATAGGGGTTACATTGAGTATGTTCCCACTATGTATAGCACGTTAATGTACTATATCAATAGATGTGCCTGAGAGGACCTCATGGTCAGAACCCTGAGTGCACTTAGAAAATGCCGTATTGGTTGGGATACAGAGAGCCAATCACACCATGAGGCCAATACCTAGCAAGTTGGGTAGGTGATACTTTTAAATTGGCACCTTGATTGAAGTTCAGAGCAGTGACACCTGTAGCAGAAAGAATTGTTGAGCAGTGGCAGCCAGCCAACCATAGTGCTTTTAGCTCTAGCAGCAATAAGCATTCAGAGAACTTATAATAGACCAGTGAAGAGGAATAAACCCGTCAGCTTATAGCATAGTGAAATGCCCATGTACAGTGTGTCATACTAGACTGTGCTAAATAGGCACAGTGAGAGAATGCAGATAGCTGTGGCTGAAAGTATGCCGCAAGTGGACACTGTGAGTATGTATGTGTATTATATAAAGTCATGTCTGTGTAAAGCATGTGCACAGGGGCAGACTGGGAACTCAAAGTGGCCTTGTAAAAAATAAGTGGGCCAAGAGAAGTAGGCAGGGACAACAGAAGTACTAGTAGTACCAGTACCAGCAAAAGATACTGCCGCTGCAGAACTAAATACCACAGTGCAGCGCAAAATGCTGCTTCAGAAGAATAAAATATAACAGTGCAGTTGCAGAACATAATACTACACCCTCATCGCAGTATTCAACTGCATCACCATCCTGAGGATACAGTTGAATTCAGGAAGGCACCTGCAGCTGCTGGCCAGGTGCATAAACATCTGATGCTCCTAGCATTAATTAATGCTGAGAACATCAGATTTTTATGTATCTGGCTGGAGGCTACGAGGAATGCACAGGAGCCCCTGAGCATCAGCCCAATTGGAAATTTTTCTTATAGGGTCTATGACCAGTCCACCCCTGCATGTGCACCATGGAAAGAAGTTGTAGCCTAGACCAAACAGCCTACATAGCCATCGTCATTACTGCCCCAGAAAGAGATGGCTCCAGGTCAGAGACATTGATGCCCATTGAGTTAAGAGGACCTTTCATAAGGGTAAAAAATGTGTATTAAGTATGCTGACATGTAGAGCGGCGCCCAGGCATCTCCCTGCACTTACTATTATCCCTGGGCGCCGCTCCGTTTGCCGGTATAGGCTCCGGTATCTTCTGGGACTTGGTTCTACTAGGAGGAGCCTAGTACACTTGGTTATAGTAGGCGTATCCTAGGCTGTAGCGCTGGCCAATCACAGCGCACAGCTCATATCCTGGGAGAAAAAAACCTCCCACGATATGAGCTGTGCGCTGCGATTGGCCAGCTCTACAGCCTAGGGATACGCCTAGTATAACCAAGTGTACTAGGCTCCTCTAGTAGAACCAAGTCCTAGAAGATACCGGAGCTCTACCGAGCGAACGGAGCGGCCCAGGGATAATAGTAAGTGCAGGAGATGCCTGGGCTCCGCCTACATGTCAGCATACTTAGTACACATTTTTACCCTGATGAAAGGTCCTCTTTAAATGGTATGCTAGAAAAGTAAGAAAGCCTGCTGCAACCAAAGAGTTTTCATATCTACCAAGTCTATTGCCTAAAGAGACTTGTAATCATTCAGCTAGTTGCAACTTCTAAAATCTTGTAATCACTATGCCTGTTGTCTACTGTAAGACTCAACCACTAAGCTTTTGCCCAACGCATGTTCAGTAAAACTGTTGTTACAATGACAACTGTGTTCAGCTGATCCCTTGAGTGGGAAGCCCACATACTGTATATCACTCACTGACCAAATAGATCCTGGATAAGATCTGACCTCCTGACATCTTTTTCTCTCTTTTTTATCTGTCCAAATTCAAATTCATAACACTGAAAAAATCTGAGGAAATAGGGGTGGGTATCCATTCTAATCTTCAATAACTTGTTGTAACTTAGCAGGATAATTTGTGCATGGGGGGTATATACAAAGATAAGAACACCTCCCTATCTTTTGAAAATTAGACGATTATACAATTTATGTTCCTATATGTTGGCACACTAACTTTATCCACTTCTTCATCAGCAAACCATTCAGTCTAGGGTTGCTCGGGTGCTCTGGTGCTCGAGTAGAACACTTTGCCCCTTCTTCCTACATTTCTCTACTTCCCTGCCCATCCTGTGAATGACTGACCAGACAAGGTTCCATGCTAGTTAGTCTCTAAACAATGCATGTCACACCCTGTCAGAATCAGGGACTTAAATTCAGGTGGGGAGCCTGCAGGGTTACACTGGACCTCCCTCTGTCAGAACTCCATCAGACCATCATCTGAAACTAATCAATCGTAGCTGCCACCACTCGTCATATCAGGCTGACGAGACACCTTTGCATTGAATAACACCTAAGTACTCTCTACAGCTGCTAGCATTCACAGGGTTAATAAATTAATCTAGGTAAGGCTTCTTCCAAGGTCATGGAATTGTTAGAACACAAGAACTCTCTTATTAAAGTTTTAATATAAAAAGGACAGTGCGTACTATCAATGGGGTTATCATAGAAAATATAACATAAAATACACAGACATATACATACAATGTAAAATAACTGTGAAATAAAAGGGATAAAAACAGAACTTAATACGTTGCTGCGACGGTCAAGTCTGGTTGCCTGGGAAAGCAGAAATATCGGTCAGTCCATCAAGCTAGTGATCCCCAATGAAAGGACAGTTTGCTATTCTCCATGCATGTGTTAAAAGGGTCAGTATCTTCCAGCATCATCCCCGCCCCCTCATACTCATATGAAAAGTTACTTCAGCCTGTCTGGTAAAGGAAGAGTTACCTGGGCTGCACGTGACGTCATGTTTGGAGATTGGACGCAGCTGTTATTGTTTGGGCCTCTTGCTGTAGCTGTTACTTGCCATGTGTCTGTCTCCCCCGCTACCACCATCTTTAGACTTTATGTATTTCAATGCTTACATCACATTCCGTACCCAGCCGACATCCGGATCCATATTACACTCCTGTTATTACATGTTGTATATTCGACTTACAGCCATAGCTGCTACTGTTACTCCATTTTTATTCTCTGGAAACACCACACTGGGTTTCACAATTGTTTCACTCACAACCAGAGCTGCGTTCATGCGTCGACTGGTATACCATGTTTACCCTGCTCACAGTGAGGCTGTCACAACATGTTGATACTAGGCTTGTTTCAGAGCTGCATTCACGTTCACTGTTACATCATGTTTATGCTCCATTCACATTTAGAGCTGCTATTCTAACAATTTCATTCTCGGCCACATCCAGAGGTGCATTTACACTTACGCTGTCAAATAATTTTGCACTCCACCCACGACCAGAGTAGCATTCATACGTCTATCGGTATATCATGTTTGCTCTACTCGCACCCAGAGCTGCGTTCACACGTCCTAAGCTACTACAGGTTCTTTCCAGGCCCATTTCAAGAACCGCATTCACGTCGCTGTTACAACTATATTATGCTCCATTCACAACCAGAGCTGCTGTTATACCAAATTCATGCTTCTGCTTATACCCAGAGTTGTGTTCACACTTCTACTGCTACACCAGGTTGTATACCCCACTCACCAAAGCAGCTTTCCATGTCTGCTGTCAAATCAAGTTAATATTCTGTTCACATCCAAAGCTGCGTCTGCATGTCTACTTTTACATCTTGTCCTATACTCCATTCACTGCTCGAGCTGCCTTCACGTGTCTGCTTTTGCATCACGTCAATATTCTGCTCACTTTAAGATTGCATTTATATGTCTGCTTTATGCCATGCTTTTCATGCTCTACCCATACTCATAGCTGCCCCCATACCATGTTTTTAGTTACCACTCACATCCAAAGCTACGTTCACCCATTTGTTGTTACATCATGTCTTGTACTCTGCTCCCACTCAAAGCTGCATTCTTCTGTTCATTGCTACGTCATGGTTTTACTCAATAATCTCACCGGGGCAGTCTGCACCCACTGCTCTGGTACCTCTCTCCCGACAACCATAACTGCGTTCTTTTCACTCTTACGTTCCTTTCCTCGGTGGTCTGGTACATTCCATAGGTCTATTTTTCTGTTCATTTCAAAAAATAAAAAAATACTTCTTTAATCCTGGTTCATATTCACTCAGACGGGTCTCCTTTTACTTCTGGTTCGTATTCACTCAGATTGGTCTCCTGCCCCAGTTCACCAAACAGCTCCTCAGCGGATGTCAGTGGGCCAATAGGAGTAAGTTTGCTGCAATGTTTTCACAAGCTGTTCATTTATATGTCACGATAAGAGACTTCTCTTAACAAACTTGCAATGCCTCAGGCTCTTGTTTTTCTACCATCTCTGTTTAAATTTCATGCTTACGTTTTATGGTTCGTGGTGGTTAGTGTTTTATGTATGCATGTGCTTAGGATTACTAATGTCTATATTTTCAATGCCTGTTGGCAGTAAAGTTTCCTAGGCCACCTTCTAGCCAATCCAGTCATTCAAGTCGCTGCAAATCCCATCAGGTCCGGCCTATGTTTTAATTACTTATCGTCACCGCAACGTCATCCAGACCAGTCTCTCGGCTTCAGGGGCCCTATGACTGCTTTGGCCTCTGTCTTCGGGGCCCTATGACACATCCGGCCTCATGGCTCTGGGGGCTCCATGACCGCTTTTCATGTTTTGTTTATTAAGAACACGACATGGTTGTAGGCTGGTTAGTGTCCCAGGTTTGCTGTTGAGAGGGTCATTATTATGCGAGTCCCCAAGGCATTCTGGTGCTGCATAAGTGGTTTATTAACAAAAAAAAAAATCATAAGAGGCTCGCACGAGTAGCTCTTCGCTTATAGGACCTCACGATTAGCACCGCCACTTGTAGTTCGCCATCTGATACTTTTTCCGCCATAAGAGGCTCGCACGCATGGCTCCTGCCATAAGAGACTCGCACGCATGGCTCCTGCCATAGGAGACTTGCACGCTTGGCTCCTGCCATAAGAGGCTCGCACGAGTGGCTCTTCGCTTATAGGACCTCACGACTGGCATCGTCATACATAGTTCACACGGTCATCTGATACTTGTTCCGCCATAAGAGGCTCGCACGCATGGCTCCTGCCATAAGAGACTTCGCACGCATGGCTCATGCTATAATAGGCTTGCACGCATGGCTCCTGCCATAAGGGACTCGCACGCATGGCTCCTGCCATAAGAGACTCGCACGCATGGCTCTTGGCTTAGAGGATTTCAGAATTGACATCGACATTGGTAGTTCATACGGCCATCTGATACTTTTTCCATGGCACACCTTTTAGAAGTTTTCTTTTGTTCATTTATACTTTACAGATTAATATTTGCGGTTCATTTCAGCCTTATTTCATTTAAGAAGCTGTACCCCATATCTTTGTCTATTTAGGTTATCGAGTCCCGGTTTATTACTAAAACCGTCGGGTTAAGCCCCAATCTTTTCGCCAGCTGTCCATAATTCTTAAGGTTCCCATCCCGGCGACTGCCTGGCCCCATGGGCCTCTGGCAGTTGCTTCGCCCCATGGCTTTAGGGGTCCGACCAATGGTTGTCCACCTGTGCAGCTTTGCTTTTGGTTTTGAATGACTCACCGCTTTACCTGCTTGCCAGGTTTCATTTTAGTTAATGTCCGTTATTATCTCCATTTTCTGTCACGTTTCGTCTTTTTAGGTCACGCAGTTGAACTTATGTTGGGGGTCACCTTCCACGTCGGTCAGGTCTTGTTCCTAACGATACTGTATTTTGCCTGGCATGTTATTCAGGCCATGTAGTTTATCTTAGGTATCGCATGCCACAGCGGTCAGGCTCATGGTTCAATTTCACCTTCACCTTATTCAGGTCGCTTATTATAGTTATAATTTCTTGATTAAAAAAAACTAAAAACTCGGCCCCATGGCTTCGGGGGCCTGATGACAGCTTCGGCCCAATGGCTTTGGGGGCCCAATGACTGTTTTCAGTCCTGCTGGGCTCATTGCCTGGTTGGTTGTCCATCTGTGCATCTAGGCTGATTTGGGCCGTATGTATCACATACATACCTGCTTCCCTAATCTCCTAATAATCCATGGTGATCACTCACTTTATGTTTTAATTCCCTCTAGCATTTCAGTCTCTGATCGTAGTCGATCATATCTTGTCAAGCTGGTCCCCACGCAAAGTCTTTGCCTTTTTACTACAACCAGGAATTCATTTTTGCCTGTAGCTTCATTGCAATTGCATTCCCTTGCTCATGGGTGGGCATAGACAGAATCTTATATATTATGTCTTCGTAGCTTCTTGCCACACTAACCTCAGACTCCCTACAACCACGTTGAATCGGGTTTTGGACAAGGTCCAGCATTCCCTCACGGTAGAAGATTCAGATAGTAGGTTGGTCTTCGCGTCTCAGGCGTTAAAACAATTCTCAAGGGCACACAGAAGAACTACGCGCGGACCACAGCAAGCAGTTGTCTGGAGAACTTTTCAAGGATTCTCTTTCTATCTACATGGTTCTTTTTGGCCCTCATTCCTGCATAGTCTAGGGCCTAGGCAGTCAGGATTCGTTCCACAATTTCCTGATGCTAGGGCATTGCCAGTACTCGCACTAGTACCAAAACTTTACAAGGTTCAGTTGGTTTTTCATGATCCATTTCCCAACGTATTCCTGGTCCTCCATTCCGCTTTGGGGCAGTATCCGCAATATTGAGCATCATGTCTCTGACCTTGTCATCCACAAGATGGGTTGTAGGTCTCCTTCTGATCTTTCCTCATACACACCGAATTTTCGCTCAAGATCCCTGACGCCTTGCAGTTGGCTTGGGATTAGTTTGCACATGCCATTCGAGTTCCTTTTCTGCTCTACTTGGCTTGCTCTTTGCCCACGCTCATGGCTTAGGGCACACAACAAGCCATTTAGTCAGGTTAGCTAAGACACGCCTAGCTGGGTTAGGTTGTTCCCGTTGTTTCTCTCTCTAGGGATCTTTGGATATCTCTTGGCCAAAGCCACGACCACAAGTTGGTAAGGCTGATTAGTCAGCATGCATTTGTGGGAGGGGTGGAGGCTCTTCATGCGCGAGCCACAGCCTCACTCACGGGCGTGTGTTCTCATGTGCCCCACCCTCCCTCCCTCCCTCCCTCCCTCCCTCCCTTCCTTCCTTCCTTCCTTCCTCATCTTCTCATTTATGCAAAATAAATGTGGAGCCCCAATTATGGGTCTACAACACAATGAAAGCCAGATATCCCTCAAAGGAAGGAAAACCAAGCAAAGGGGTGTCTCCATTACAGAGATCACCAAATCCACCATATTAAGTGGCCCCTATGTCAAGATCCTACTTTTTTACAAGCTTTAAGGATGTGACAGGGAAAACCCAAGCTAGGTATCCATCCACAGACAGCTGTTTCGGGGTGTTGCCCCTCATCAGTGCGGAGTAGGATTCTGGCTAACCAGGAGCAATGCCTCGGAGACCACCCAAACACAACAATAGCTGATCTCAGGGAGACCAGCTACAAAAACACCGCGGAGCCTCACTTAAGAGTCTCAACACAGCAATCCAACGTGCAAAGCTCCCTGGGAAACAGGAATATGCAAAATAAATGTGGAGCCCCAATTATGGGTCTACAACACAATGAAAGCCAGATATCCCTCAAAGGAAGGAAAACCAAGCAAAGGGGTGTCTCCATTACAGAGATCACCAAATCCACCATATTAAGTGGCCCCTATGTCAAGATCCCGCTTTTACAAGCTTTAAGGATGTGACAGGGAAAACCCAAGCTAGGTATCCATCCACAGACAGCTGTTTCGGGGTGTTGCCCCTCATCAGTGCGGAGTAGGATTCTGGCTAACCAGGAGCAATGCCTCGGAGACCACCCAAACACAACAATAGCTGATCTCAGGGAGACCAGCTACAAAAACTACCGCGGAGCCTCACTTAAGAGTCTCAACACAGCAATCCAAAGTGCAAAGCTCCCTGGGAAGCTGTCTGTGGATGGATACCTAGCTTGGGTTTTCCTGTCACATCCTTAAAGCTTGTAAAAAGCGGGATCTTGACATAGGGGCCACTTAATATGGTGGATTTGGTGATCTCTTTAATGGAGACACCCCTTTGCTTGGTTTTCCTTCCTTTGAGGGATATCTGGCTTTCATTGTGTTGTAGACCCATAATTGGGGCTCCACATTTATTTTGCATATTCCTGTTTCCCAGGGAGCTTTGCACTTTGGATTGCTGTGTTGAGACTCTTAAGTGAGGCTCCGCGGTGTTTTTGTAGCTGGTCTCCCTGAGATCAGCTATTGTTGTGTTTGGGTTATCTTCTCATTTCCACAGGATATGCCCACTTATAGGCCTACCCACAATCATGGCTTAGGGCACACAACAAGCCATTTAGTCAGGTTAGCCAAGACACGCCTAGCTGGGTTAGGTTGTTCCCATTGTTTCTCTCCCTAGGGTTCTTCGGATATCTCTTGGCCGTAGCCACGATCACAAATATATATATGTATATATATATATATATATATATATATATATATATATATTTATTTATTTCCTTTTCTTCTATCTTCCTAGGACGAAGGAAAGCGGCAGAGGGCTTCTTTTTGTCATATTTATCAGGCACAAGGAATAGCTCTATTCATCAATAAAGTGTGGGTTTAGCCCCAATGAATTCTCATCTTCTGAACTTTCTATTCCCACACAAATAAAGATACTAAAAAGAAGTAATACAAAATAAAATCTTATTACTATTCATCAAAAACGTATAGGTTTAACATCATTGGCTTCCCATCTCCGGCAGTCTTTTTCATGCATCAAAGGAAAGATGTAATTCCTCAAAGGAAATCCTGAAGGGGGCATAGGTGAGCAGGAGCAGTAATACATTTCAAATTAGGATTTTTGTTCACTGCTTAAATATCCTGGTAATGCTTGGTAAAGATGATATATACCCCAAATTCACCCTGGTTATTTAAAAAAAAAAAATGTATCACATAATTTGGCAATGCTCTTAATGACTCCTGTATACTGTCTGCTTGACTTCCTAGACCTATCTCAGTTTTTCAGACCTCAGTGCTCTGTCCTGCATTAGACTTTATTTGATGTTAGAAAACTGATACTTAACTACTGGACGAGTGACTACACCCCTACCTTAGCCCAATAGTTTGGAAGCATTAAGTCTTCCATCTTCCACAAAAAGCTGATATACTGTAGTATGCATACTGGTGTGCATGTAACTAGTGTTGAGCGAACCCGAACTGTATAGTTCGGGTTCATAGCGAATTTTAGGGTGTTCGGGACATGGACCTGGACCCAAACATTTACGTAAAAGTTCGGGTTCGGTGTTCGGCGATTTCTATGGCGCTTTTGAAAGGCTGCAAAGCAGCCAATCAACAAGCATCATACTACTTGCCCCAAGAGGCCATTACAGCCATGCCTACTATTGGCAAGGCTGTGATTGGCCAAGTGCAGCATGTGACCCAGCCTCTATTTAAGCTGGAGTCATGTAGCGCTGCCCGTCACTCTGCTCTTATTAGTTTAGGGATAGAATGCAGCTGCTGTGAGGGCTGGATTAGGCAGGGAAGACTCAGCAAAACCACTTAATGAAGTGATCGATCTGCAGCTGTGAATCATTCAACTTCTGTTAGTTCATTGCTCACTGGTGTTTAGGCTGCCCAGAGAGTTTTTCTGTCACTTTTTTTCTGGAGTGATCGGCGGCCATTTTGTGAACTTTTGGTGCACCAGCACATGTTTTGAGCTGCCACCAAGTTCAATATACAATTTTGGGTTCAATAGTAGGCTTTTATTTGCAATATTCTATATCAGGGGTTGTGCTTATTGTCACACCTTGAAACACAGGATAGAAATTGCTATATTTTATTGAGGGGTGAAATTCAATGGCCAAAATACCGATCCCCTAAATCAGTGGTTTCAGCTGTTGCTGGCCAAGTGTAATACTGTCCGTAAAAGGATAGATTTTTTTTCTGGGGTGAAATTCAATTGCCAAAATAACAATCCCTTAAATCTGGGGTTCCAGCTGTGGCTGGCTAAGTGTAATACTGTCTGTCAAAGGATAATTTTTTTTTCTGTGGTTAAATAAAATCCCTGAAATAGAAATCCTAAACATCTGTGCTTTCAGCTGTCCCTCTCCAAGTGTAATTCTGTCCGTAATAGGGTATATTACACTTAGCATCTAAATACAAGGCCTGAAAAATAAATCCTCTATATTTGTGCACGCTGCTGTGCATCTCCAAGTGTATTTCTGTCTTTAAAGGGTTTATTACACTCAAGGTCTAAATACAAGTCCTGAAAGCTAAATCCTCTATATTTGCACGCGCTACTGTGCATCTCCAAATGTAATTCTGTCCGTAAAAGGATACCTTTCAGCCAGGGCCTAAATACTAGGCCTAAAATTGATATTCCCCTAAATCAGTGGTTTCTGCTATGCCTGTATTAGTGTAATATGGTACATAAATAGATAGTTAGATAGTGTTAGGTGCCTGTAAAATAAGACCTTAATTTTAACTCTATAGATTGGGCTAAAAAAGTTTTTCCTTATTGTGGTGAACGGAAAACATCAAATAGGGGACGCGGACATGGTCGTGGTGGTGTTATTGGACCCTCTAGTGCTGGGAGAGGACGTGGCCGTTCTGCCACAGCTACACGTCCTAGTAAACCAACTACCTCAGGTCCCAGTAGCCGCCATAAACTACATCGATATTTGGTCAGGCCTAATGCCGTTCTGAGGATGGTAAGGCCTGAGCAAGTACAGGCGCTAGTCGATTGGGTGGCCGACAGTGGATCCAGCAGGTTCACATCATCTCCCACCCAGTCTTCTGCAGAAAGCGCACAGGTGGTGCCTGAAAACCAAGCCCATCAGTCTTTCACATCACCCCCATGCAAATCAGGGAACCTGTCTGAGCCTCAAGTTATGCAGCAGTCTCTTATGCTGTTTGAAGACTATGCTGGCAGAGTTTCCCAAGGGCATTCACCTAGCCCTTCCCCAGCAGTGGAAGACATAGAATGCACTGACGCACAACCACTTATGTTTCCTGATGAGGATATGGGAATACCACCTCAGCAGAGTCTCTGATGATGATGAAACAAAGGTGCCAACTGCTGCGTCTAGTGTGCAGACCGAAGAGGAGGACAGGGAGAAAGACTGTGTGGAAGACGATGCAGGGGACGATGAGGTCCTAGACCCCACATGGAATGAAGGTCGTGCCACTGACTTTCAGAGGAAGAGGCAGTGGTGAGACCGATCCAACAGCCAAAGCCAGCTTCAAGGAGTTCCTTGGCATGGCACTTCTTCACACAATGTGCTGATGACAAGACCAGAGTGGTTTGCACGCTGTGGAATCAGATCCTGAAGCGAGGCATTAACATTCTGAACCTTAGCACAACCTGCATGACCAGGCATCTATATGCGAGACATGGGCTGCAGTGGAGTAAGCACCTTCAAAACTAAGAAACCGCTCAGGCCCCTCCTGCTCCCTTCTGCTGCTGCCTCAGCCTCTTCCTCTGCCTCTAGAGGAACGTTGGCACCTGCCGCCTAGCAAACAGAGGATGTTCCACCAACACCACCACCTCCATCATCAAGCATCTCCACCATGTCACACGGCAGTGTTCAGCTCTCCATCTCACAAACCTTGGAGAGAAAGCGTAAATTCCCACCTAGCCACCCTCGATCCCTGGGCCTGAATGCCAGCATTTCTAAACTACTGGCATTTGAAATGCTGTCATTCGGGCTGGTGATCACAGACAGCTTCAAACAGCTGATGGCGGTGGCTGTCCCACAGTACGTCTATTTCAGCCGCCACTACTTCTCCAAGAGAGCTGAGACTTCCCTGCACAACCAAGTATCAAATAAAATCAAGTGTGCACTGCGCAACGCCATCTGTGGCAAGGTCCACCTAACCACAGATACGTGGATCAGTAAGCACGGCCAGGGACGCTATATCTCCCTAACTGCACACTGGGTAAATATAGTGGCGGCTGGGCCCCAGGCGGAGAGCTGTTTGGCGCACGTCCTTTCGCCACCAAGGATCACAGGGCATCATTCTTTGCCTCCTGTTGCCTCCTCCTCCTACTCGGCTTCCTCCTTCTCTTCTTCCACCTGCTCATCCGGTCAGCCACAGACCTTCACCACCAAATTCAGCACAGCCCGGAGTAAACGTCAGCAGGCCATTCTGAAACTCATGTCTTTGGGGGACAGGCCCCACACTGCGCAGGAGTTGTGACGGGGTATAGAACAACAGACTGACGAGTGGTTGCTGCCGGTGAGCCCCAAGCCTGGCCTGGTGGTGTGCGATAATGGGCGAAATCTCGTTGCAGCTCTGGGACGCACATCCCTTGCCTGGCACATGTGCTGAATTTGGTGGTGCAGAAATTCATTCACAACTACCCCGACATGTCAGAACTGCTGCATAAAGTACAGGCCGTCTGTGCGCACCTCCGTCTTTCTCATCCTGCCGCTGCACGCCTGTCTGCGCTACAGCGTAACTTCGGCCTTCCTGCTCACCGCCTCATATGCGACCTGCCCACCAGGTGGAACTCCACCTTACACATGCTGGAGAGATTGTGCGAGCAGCAGCAGGCCATAATTGAGTTTCACGGGTGAGTCGCACTGAGGAACAGAAGCACTTCACCACCAATGACTGCGCTTCCATGCGAGACTTGTATGCCCGGTTGCCCTGTTTCGAGTACTCCACCAACATGGCCAGTGGCGATGACGCCGTTATCAGCGTTACAATACCACTTCTATGTCTCCTATAGAAAACACTTAGAGTGATGATGGAAAAGGATGTGACCCAGGAGGAAGAGGAGGAAGAGGGGTCATTTCTAACACTTTCAGACCAGTCTTTTAGAAGTAGCTCAGAAGGAGGTTTTTTGCAACTGCAGAGGCCAGGTACAAATTTGGCCAGGCAGGGCCCACTACTGGAGGACGAGGAGGATAAGGAGGAGGAGGATGAGAATGAAGCATGTTCACAGCGGGGTGGCACCGTACGCAGCTCGGGCCCATCACTGGGGCTTGGCTGGGGGGAAACGGAGGACGGTCGATGACGATACGCCTCCCACAGAGGACAGCTTGTCCTTACCTCTGGGCAGCCTGGCACACATGAGCGACTACATGCTGCAGTGCCTGTGCAACGACAGCAGAGTTGCCCACATTTTAACGTGTGCTGACTATAGGGTGGCCACCCTGCTGGATCCCCGGTACAAAGACAACGTGCTCACCTTAATTCCCGCACTGGATCGTGATAGTAAAATGCGCAAGCACAAGCGCTCACTGGAAGACGTGCTCCTGAGAGCATTCCCAACTGACACGGGGGGACAAGTGAAAGCACAAGCGAAGGCAGAGGAGGAGCAAGAGGTCGCCAATGCAGCTGTGTCACGGCTAGCTCCTCTGAAGGCAGGGTTAGCATGGCCGAGATGTGGAAAAGTCTTGTCACCGCGCCACAGCTAACTGCACCACCAGCTGATATGGAACATGTTAGCAGGAGGCAGCATTTCAACAACATAGTGAATAGTGATGAGCGGGAGGAGCCATATTCGATTTCTCGATATTTTGCGAATATTCAATTGAATATTCGCCACATTTTCGTCGAAATCAAATATTTGTTACATGAAAATATATTCGCGTTCTGAATTAAACTTAGAGCTGAGTTCCTAATGGTTGTAACCTGTATTGCTAGAATTGACAAATATAACGAATATCACGAATATAGCACTATATTCTCAATATTCGTTATATTCTAGCAATACAACCATTAGAACTCAGCTCTAAGTTTAATTCGCGATCTGAACATATACTCGCATTGCGAATGAAACTTAAAGTTGGGTTCCTAATGGTTGTATTGCTATAATATAAAGAATATCACAAATATAGCACTATATTCTCAATCTTCGTTATATTCTAGCAACAACCATTAGGAATTCAACTCTAAGTTTCATCCATGAGCTTGAACATATAATCGCATTGCGAATTGATCTTAGAGCTAAGTTCCTAATGGCTGTATTGCTAGAATATAACGAAGATGGCGAATATCACAAATTCACGAATATAGCACTATATTCTCAATCTTCGTTATATTCTAGCAACAACCATTAGAAACTCAGCTCTAAGTTGATTTCACAATGCGAACATATACTCGCATTGCGAATTAAACTTAGAGCTGGGTTCCTAATGGTTGGCTTGCTAGAATATAACGAAGATTGAGAATATAGTGCTATATTCATGAATTTGTGATATTCGTTATTATATTCTAGCAATACAACCATTAGGAACCCAGCTCTAAGTTGAATTCGCAATGTGAGTAATTCAGGTCATATTAATCGCATTGCAATTACAACTTAGTCAAATTTGTGAGATCGTGATTCTCACATCCAGCAGTACATTTTAGCATGGAGGCGTTCCCATGCAAATGGGAAGTCGGCAGAAGTGGCAACGGGCATTGACTGGAGTGAGCAGGGAGCCAGGTATCCTCCGAACAGGTAAGAACAGCTTTTGGGAAATGGGAAGACAACCAGAGAGAAGCAAGGATTAACAACTTAAAAAAAAAAACTAATATTCGAAATAGCAAATTTATAGCGCCATATTCGCAAGTGCCGATATTTGCAAAAAAATTTGTTATTCAAATATTTGCGCTCAACACTAATGGTGGAACAGTACATGTGCACACACCTCCACGTACTGACTGATAGTTCGGCCCCATTCAACTTCTGGGACTCCAAATTGTCTACATGGTCAGAGCTAGCCTTTAATGCCTTGGAGGCGCTAGTCTTCCCTGCGGCCAGTGTTTTGTCTGAATGTGTATTTAGCATGGCAGGAGGCGTCACTTACAGACAAACGCAGCCGCCTGTCCACAGCCAACGTGGAAAAAGCTGACGTTCATAAAAAATGAACCAGCATGGATCCCACAGGACCTGTCCATCCCTTGTGCAGAATAGACATTTATAACTGCCTCGCCCTCAACCACACATTCTTGTACTCCAGGACACTTCTTTATTGAATCTCCTTTTTATTTGTACCATTATTTGGGGGCAACACCAAGTTGAATAAACCTCTCCTCTGTCTGGGTGCCAGGGGCCTACATTTCAGCTAATCGCCTGCTGCTTTGGTGCGTGACATTAACCTCTTTTGCTGTCAAATGACCTCTCCTCTGTCTGGGCGTCAAGGGCCTAAATAACTGAAAGTGGCCTGTTCCATAGGTGGTAACATGATGCTTGTTTTGCTGCTATGGGACCTCTCTCCGCTGTCTGGGTGCTGGGGCCTAAATACCTGAAAGTGGCCTGTTCCGTTGGTGGATAACATGATGCCTGTTTTGCTGCTATGGGACCTCTCTCCTCTGTCTAGGTGCCAGGGGCCTTCATTTCAGATAATCGCCTGTTACTTTGGTGGGTGAAATTATCCTCTTTTGATGTCGAATAACCTTTACTCTGTCTGGGTGTCAGGGGCCTATATGTCCTTTAATCATTTGTTGTCTTGGTGGGAGATATTAAACTTTTTATACTGTCAAATGACTGCCCCATTGTGTGGGTGTCAGGGGCCTTTATGTCATTTAATCATTTGCTGTCTTGGTGGGAGAGATTAAACTCTTTTACTGTCAAATGACCACCCCATTGTCTGGTTGTCATGGGCCTATATTTCGTTTAATCGGTTTCTGCATTGGTGGGAGACATTAAACTCTTTTTATTGTCAAATGATCGCCTCATTGTGTGCGTTAGGTGTCAGAGGCCTACATAAATGATAATGGCCTGTTCCATTGCAGGTTGACCTAAGGCCTGTGTTGCTGTTACGGGACCGCTCTCTTCTTTGCAGGTGCCATGGTCCTCCTGAATTAGTAACAGGCCTGTGGCACTGCTGGGTAAAATCAATACTGTCTTGGTCTGATTTTAATTCTCCTCTTTGTGGGTCCCGTGGGCCTAAATGTTTGAATAAGGCCTGTGGCCCTGCAGGCAGACATGAATCCTTATTGGCTGTGATGACAACTTCAACTCCCATGTATGGTTGCCATGGCCCTGAGTCTGTGAATGAGGCCTGTGGCACTGCAGGCAGACATGAATCCTTTTTGGCTGTGATGAGAACTTCATCTCCCATAGCATTCCCACCTGACGCCACCCCAACCTCCTATTCCACCTCCTCCTCCAAGTTGCCAATTGATATTGGTTAATTTTTATTTATTTTATTTTAAGTCATTTTCCTATCCACATTTGTTTGCAGGGATTTGCCTACATTTTGCTGCATTTTGCAGCCCTCTAGCCTTTTACTGGGCTATTTTACAGCCTTTTAGTGCCCAAAAATTCAATGGGGTTCGGGATCAAGTCGGGTCGAGTTCGGATCCCGAACATTTTTGTCAAGTTCGGCCGAACTTCTCGAACCTGAACATCCAGGTGTTCGCTTAACTCTACATGTGACCAGTAAAGTCTGCACACCGTGGTATAAGTCACTAGAGATGAGCGAATTTCAAAAAAATTATTCGGCTGGTTTGCAGAATTTTCTAAAAAGTTTGCTTTGATCCGAATATATTTGCGTCGAATCGCGTTAAAAAACGGTTATTTCCAGGCTACAGGGAGCCTTTATAGGGAGTATAAAATTTTGCCTTGAAGTAACATGCATATGGAGGGTGTTGGGGTAGTGAAATAATACTGTCAGTGAGGATGACAAGCAGATGACAGGCGTCGCTATTAGAATCACTGCACACTTCACTTATTTGGGCAGTCACGGGGCCAAAACTGACCAAATAACTCAAGTATTAACTCAGTCTTACAGGTTCATGTTAGCGTCAAGAAGGCTACAGAGTCTGGAGGTGGCGGCAGCATGAGGAATTCACAGAGTGGCACAATGACACAGTGTGGAGTTCGCAGCAGTATGAGAAGGCAACAGAGTGGCACAATGACAGAGTCTGGAGGTGGCGGCAGCATGAGTGGGCCACAAAATGGCAAGGTGACATAGTGTGGACAAAAGACTGTGGGAACAGACTGTTGAGAAAGATGCAGATGGAAAGTTATCTGTAGAGCTGTACAACGGTAACCTGCAGATTAATGCAGCTCTCAAAAGCAAGTTGGGTTTATCGGTTCCAAAACCTAAATTAGATCGTGTAGCTGGTGATCAGTCCAAGAACTTCAAGCAACAGCAGCAGCATGATACCACATATTGGCAAGGTGACATAGTGTGTAGATGGCAGCAACAGCAGCAGCATGATACCACAGATTGGCAAGGTGACATAGTGTTTTGATGGCTGCAACAGCAGCAACATAATAACACAGATTGGCAAGGTGACATAGTGTGTAGATGGCAGCAACAGCAGCAGCATGATACCACAGATTGGCAAGGTGACATAGTGTTTAGATGGCTGCAACAGCAGCATAATAACACAGCTTGGCAAGGTGACATAGTGTGGAAATGGCAGCATGAGTAGGCCACAAAGTGGCAAGGTGACATAGTGTGGAGATGGCAGCATGCGTAGGGCCACAAAGTGACAAGGTGACATAGTGTGGAGATGGCAGCATGAGTAGGCCACAAAGTGGCAAGATGATATAGTGTGGAGATGGCAGCAACAGCAGCAGCATGATAACACAGATTGGCAAGGTGACATAGTGTGGAGATGGCAGCATGAATAGGACACAAAGTGGCAAGGTTACATAGTGTGGAGATGGCTTCAACAGCAGCAGCATGATACCACAGCTTGGCAAGGAGACATAGTGTGGAGATGGCAGCATAAGTAGGCCACAAAGTGGCAAGGTGACATAGTGTGGAGATGGAAGCAACAGCAGCAGCCTAATAACACAGATTGGCAAGGTGACATAGTGTGGAAATGGCAGCATGAGTAGGCCACAAAGTGGCAAGGTGACATAGTGTGGAGATGGCAGCATGAGTAGGCCACAAAGTGGCAAGGTGACATAGTGTGGAGATGGCAGCAACAGCAACAGCATGATAACACAGATTAGCAAGGTGACATAGTGTGGAGATGGCAGCATGAATAGGCCACAAAGTGGCAAGGTGACATAGTGTGGAGATGGCAGCATAAGTAGGCCACAAAGTGGCAAGGTGACATAGTGTGGAGATGGCAGCATGAGTAGGCCACAAAGTGGCAAGGTGACATAGTGTGGAGATGGCAGCAACAGCAGCAGCATGAATAGGCCACAAAGTGGCAAGGTTACATAGTGTGGAGATGGCTTCAGCAGCATGATACCACAGCTTGGCAAGGTGACATAGTGTGGAGATGGCAGCATAAGTAGGCCACAAAGTGGCAAGGTGACATAGTGTGGAGATGGCAGCAACAGCAGCAGCATAATAACACAGATTGGCAAGGTGACATAGTGTGGAAATGGCAGCATGAGTAGGCCACAAAGTGGCAAGGTGGCATAGTGTGGAGATGGCAGCATGAGTAGGCCACAAAGTGGCAAGGTGACATAGTGTGGAGATGGCAGCATGAGTAGGCCACAAAGTGGCAAGGTGACATAGTGTGGAGATGGCAGCAACAGCAGCAGCATGATAACACAGATTGGCAAGGTGACATAGCGTGGAGATGGCAGCATGAATAGGCCACAATGTGGCAAGGTTACATAGTGTGGAGATGGCTTCAACAGCAGCAGCATGATACCACAGATTGGCAAGGTGAAATAGTGTGGAGATGGAAGCAACAGCAGAAGCACGATAACATAGATTGGCAAGGTGACATAGTCTGGAGATGGCAGTGTGAGTAGGCCACAAAGTGGCAAGGTGACATAGTCTGGAGGTGGGTGGCAATACTAGTACTTGCTGAAGATGGTGGGTGAACTTTGGGCGGCATGACGTAGCGACGTAGGCATGCTGCGCCCCCCTCCCCATCTGCACTTCGCATCTGTGAATTCTCTCTTCTCTGGCTCCTTCCCGTCACCCTCTCCGTTACCCTCCTTCCTGCGCCCGGCGTTAGTGCGTGATCGGAGCAGCGGCTCACCACGTCACGCCAAGACCTCACAGCCTTCACAGTCTGTCCTTCCAGAGAGGCCGAATGATGGCTGCACAAGCTACTTTACCGCCACTGAGGAGGAGATGAGAACAGCGTCAGCAGCCAGCAGCAAAGCAACAGCAGGCACGCTGTCTTCAGTGCACCGGTAATGGTTGGATCTTCGCCTGGGGACACCAGGAGGGAGAGGTAGTGTCCGCATGTGAAGTATGTGGTGGTAGCAATGGTGACGCTGGAGTAAGTGGAGGCCTGAATGGAGAACTTGACCATACGCAGCTGACCTGCATTGATAACTATTTCTCTTCATTCCTATCTACAGTACCTTGTGGAAATAATGTGCAAGGAGAGTTAAAGGGAGAGATTGTAGAATTGGCTGCAAGAGCGGTAGTAACTTGGGGAAAGCGGAGTGAGGGAGTGGGAAGGGACCCAGAATTGGGGGAAAAACCTCTCTGAAACCTCACATTTCAATGACTTGGGAAAAAAAAACCCTCTGTGAAACTTCACATTTCGCTGACTTTACTTTACTATAAAGCTGCTGTACTTTTGCGAGCTCCTTTTTTTGCGCGGTGTCTAGTCTGGAGTTTGGAGCGGAGTGGAACTTTGCTAATCTGTAATCTGTAATCGTGCAGCCAGACTGGTGAAGCAGTAAATGGAGAAAAAGGAACTGATCTAATACATCTGTCTACGCGGAGTGGGAACTGCTGAACTGTAATTCGGTTGTATATGTTTACTTGGGAACAGGACGCTGATGAACTGAGACTGATTAGATTTCCTTGAGGGCCGTTGCCTTTCTATGAAGTTCTGCTGTCTTTATATTTGTTTATATATTTGTCAGTTACCCCTATTTACTTACACTCAAACTGCCAAGATTGCATTGAATCTCAAAGTGTATATTGCATAGTGCCAATCATAAGGACCTGAAGAGCGGAGGGAGCTCAGACGGGGGGAAAAGAAAGAGGGGGTAAGAAGTGAGTTGTGGGTCGCCGAAGGAGTAAAATAAAGAGTTAAGAGGGAAGGGCTGAAATAAGGGTAGGAGTAAGATAAGGGGGGGGGGGGGGAACTGAACTAAATAATGCCTCCAAAAAGTAGCATAAAATCTATATGGCTATCCCATCCAAGAAGGGTTGGCCGCGTCCAGTCCACAATCGAAGATGGAAAAATTTCTGAAATCCCCCACTGCCAAAAACAGAGGCCCCCAGAAAGACCCGGTGGAGGAAACGGGCACCCCATTCTTGGTGGATGCTCAGTCGCGGCCCCAGGGAGCGGCCACAAAAGATCGGCTTAGTGTACTGGAAAAAAAAAAATTAATGGACATTTTGGAGTTGGTCCAAATAACAAACACCTCGGTCACAGATGTAACTACAAGGTTGGCAGCATTACAAATTGATACTTCCTTTATTAGGGAGGATGTGAAGAAAATGCGTGAAAAAAAAGGAAACTATGGCAGGGGTTCAGTCAATAAGACATGTGGTCACGGTAATGGAAAGGAAAATGGAGGAACTAGATCAGGGCCAAAAATTATTGTGCAATAAAGTAAGAGATCTGGAAGATAGATCCCGAAGGCATAATATCAGGATAGTGGGCTTCCCAGAGGGTGTTGAGCAATCTGATGCAATGGGTTTTATCCAAGAGTGGCTGGAAAAAGTTCTGGATACTGATCATAACTCCAATTTATTTAGGGTAGAGAGAGCTCATAGGATTCCCTTTAACCTCTTTAGAACGCAGGGTGTACATGTACGCCTTTGTGTCCTGGTACTTAAGGACCCAGGGCGTACATGTACACCCTGCGAATATCCGATCACCGCTGCGCACGTGGCGGTGATCGGAACAAGATGCCTGCTGAAATCAATCAGCAGGCACCTTGGCACAATGTCAGCTATCACAGCAAACCTGAATTGTCTGAATTGACCTGCGGTTTGCTGTGCTTTCTGTAGTCTCTGATCCCCGCGACAGGATAGGATAGCAGAGGGAGGGAGCTCCCCTCCCTTCCCATCACCCGCTGCTCTGTTATGGCAGCGAGTGATGGTTACCATGGCAGCAGGATGCTTTCAGAAGCGTCCTGCTCTCCATGGCACTGAAACTCTGAATAGGCTTTTGCTAAAGGCAAAAGCCTATTCAGACTTTAGTAAGTAAAAATACAGTAAGTACACTATATAGTGTACTTACTGTATTATATAGACACCAGATCCACTAGATCTACAAGAACCAAGTGGGTCTGGGTCAAAAAAAAAATTAAAAATAGTGAAAAAAAGTAAAAATAAGAAAAAATACATATCACTGAATAAAATTTTAAAAAATCAAATACACTACACATATTAGGAATCGCCGCGTACGTAAAAACCTGCTCTATAAAAATATCACATTATCTAACCCCTCAGGAAAATACCGTCAAAAACTAATAACCCACATAGGACAATCATCCCAAAAAAATTAAAAACATATGGCTCTCAGACTATGGAGACACTAAAACATGATTTGTTTTGTTTTAAAAAATGATAATATTGTGTAAAACTTAAATAAATAAATAAAAAGTATACATATTTTGTATCGGCGCGTCCGTCGCAACCTGCTCTATAAAAATAACACATGACTAAACCCCTCAGGTGAACACAACAACAAAAAAAAATATACGGTGTCAAAAGCCATTTTTGTCACCTTACATCACAAAAAGTGTAATAGCAAGCGACCAAAATGTCATATGCACCCTAAGATAGTTCCAATCAAACCAACATCTCATCCCGCAAAAAATGAGCCCCTACATAAGAATACATAAAAATAGGGCTTTCAGAATGTGAAGACACAAAAAAATCGTTTTTTTCAAAAATGCTTTATTATGTAAAACTGAAACAAAACCCCCCAAAAAGTAGCCACCTGCTCTTTAGAAATAGCACTCAATCTAACCTGTCAGTTCAACGATGTAAATAACAAAAAATAAAAATGGTCTGAAAATAACGTTTTTGTTTTTGCAAATTTTTAATTTTAATCCATTTTTCCAGTAACAAAGCAAGGGTTAACAGCCAAACAAAGCTTAACATATATTGCCCCGATTCTCTAGTTTGCAGAAACACCTCATACATGGTCGTAAACTGCTGTATGGCCAAACGGCAGGGCATAGAAGGAAGGGACACCATATGGTTTTTGGAAGGCAGATTTTGCTCGACTGGTTTTTGACACCATGTCCCATTTGAAGCTCCCCTGATGCAGCCCTACAGTAGAAACTCCAAAAAAGTGACCCTATTTTGGAAAGTACGGGATAAGGTGGCAGTTTTGTTTGCATTATTTTAGGGTAAATATGATTTTTGGTTGGTCTATATTACACTTATTTTAAGGCAAGGTAACAAAAAATAGAAATTCTGAAATTCCATCTCCATTTGCCAATAACTCTTGTGGAACACCTAAAGGGATAACAAAGTTTGTAAAATCGGTTTTGAATACCTTTAGGCTGCATTCACACGGCGTGATTTCAGCGGGTGCAATGCGTGATGTAAACGCATTGCACCCGCACTGAATCCTGACCCATTCATTTCTATGGGGCTGTGTACATGGGCGTTTTTCACGCATCACTTCTGCAACGCGTGTAAATCGCAGCATGCTCTATCTTACGCATTATAAGCGCATCCGCAGCCCCATAAAAATGAATGGGGCTGCATTAAAACGCATGGCATCCGCAAGCAATTGCGGGTGCGATGCGTTTTCACTGATGGTTGCTAGGAGATGTTGTTTGTATACCTTCAGTTTTTATCACGCGTGAAAAACGAATCAAAAGCATTGCACCTGCACGGAAAAAACTGAACAACTGAATGCAATCGCAGGCAAAACTGAATGGCTTTGCCTGTGAAATCGCACAGTTTTCCCTGAATGCAACCGCAACGCATCCGGACCTAATCCGGACACGCTCATGTGAACCCAGCCTTAGGGGTGTAGTTTCTTAGATGGAGTCACTTTTTTGGAGTTTCTACTCTAGGGGTGCATCGGGAAGCTTCAAATGGGACGTGGTGTCAAAAATCCAGTCCAGCAAAATCCACCTTCCAAAAACCATATGGCGTTCCTTTACTTCTACGCCCTGTTGTTTGGCCATACAGCAGTTTGCGACCACATATGGGGTGTTTATGCAAACTACAGAATCGGGGCAATAAATATTAAGTTTTGTTTGACTGTTAACCCTTGCTTTGTTACTGGAAAAAATGGATTCAAATGGAAAATTTTCCAAAAATCAAAATTCTGAAATGTTATCTCCATTTGCCATTAACTCTTGTGGAAAACCTAAAGGGTTAATGATGTTTTTAAATCAGTTTTAAATACCTTGAGGGTGTAGTTTCTAGAATGGAGTCATTTTTGGGTGGTTTCTATTATGTAAGCCTCACAAAGTGACTTTAGACCTGAACTGGTCCCTAAAAAGTAGGTTTTTAAAAATTTCTGAAAAATTTCAAGATTTGCTTCTAAACTTCTAAGCCTTGTAATGTCCCCAAAAAATAAAATAGCGTTCCCAAAATGATCGATACATGAAGTATACATATGGGGAATGTAAATCAATAACTTTTTTGGGCGGTATTACTATGTATTATAGAAGTAGAGAAATTGACACTTGGAAAATTGCTAAATTTTCCAAATTTTTGGTAAATTTGATATTTTTTTATAAATAAAAATGAAATTTTTCGACTTCATTTTACCACTTTCATGAAGTACAATATGTGACGAAAAAAGAATCTCAGAATGGCCTGGATAAGAAAAAGCGTATTAAAGTTGTCCCCACATAAACTGACACTGGTCAGATTTGAAAAAAATGGCCGAGTCCTTAAGGTGAAATAGGGCCGAGTCCTTAAGGGGTTAAAAAGCCATCGGTCGGTAGTCAACCTAGAGCTATCCTAATTAGGATGTTGAGAGAAAGAGATAGAGACTGGATATTGAGGAAAAAGAGAGAGCTAAAGGAAGTTGAGTATAATGGTTATAAGATTCATGGTTATAAGATTTTTCTAGGGAAACCCAAAACAAGAGAAGGGAATATCAGGACATCAAAAAGAGACTGCAAAGAGGGAATATACAATATTCTATGTTATATCCAGCTACCTTACGAGTTGTTTACAAAGACAAGATCTCTTTTTATCACACCCCGAGGAAAGCCATGGAGTGGGCAGATTCAGTGGGCCTATAGGGGAGAGGGGGAGCGGACGGAGAGGAGAAGGAGGAGAGACAGATTAAATTGGAATGTAAAAAGTAACAGGGTGCACCATGGGCGCTGGGGAGCGGGGGACGAGGTGGGAGAGGTTTATGAGGAACAGCACCATCATGAGGAGGAGGAGGGGGGTTGGGGTTGGGGTTTTTTTCGGGTTGGGGGGAAGGGTATCACGGCTGTCTGTGTTCCATACAATAGTATCTAATAAGGAGTGCATTGTTAAAGATGTAGATTATTATGGAGGTTCTGATCTAAGATGATAGCATGGGGCGGAAATTAATTTCCTGGAATGTCCGTGGTTTGGGGGACAGAATGAAGCGAACTATGGTTTTTGATCGGCTGGCTAGATATTTGCCTGCTATAGTTGGACTTATGGAGACTCATGCGAGCTCAGAAGGTGGCAAGATATTTAAAATAAAATGGGCTAAATATGAATTCCACTCATATTATACATCCTACTCAAGGGGTGTTAGTGTGTATATACACAGAGGAGTGGATTTTAAGCTAATTGACTCTAGAATGGATAAGGAAGGCAGATTTGTCTTTTTATATGGACGATGGACGGGGATCCTAGTGATAATAACATTTATTTATATTCCCCCTCCCTTTACACCTTCTGTTCTTATGCAATTTGGGACATTCATAGCGGCTAGGGAAAAATGTCAAACTATCATTGCGGGAGATATTAATGCGGTGTTCAATGAGACATTGGATAGAATATCGACCTTCTGAAGGGTGAAGAAGAAAACAGGACACTGCTCCACGTTGGGGAGCCTATGCAGGGAACTTGGCTTAATTGATGTTTGTCAGATCCGCTGACGACAAAACAGATAGCTAAGATGGAGTATGAGGCGCAGGTAGTATCAGATCATACCCCTATTGTAGTATCCTTTAAGAGTAATGAAGGGCTTAGTAGGGTTAAGAGGTTTACTCTTAACGCGCATTGTATTAAGATAATAGGATATCAGGATTCCATTGCCGAGAGCATAACTGAGTTTTGGCAGTTTAATCAGAATAGTACCCATATACATTATGTCTTGGACTCACTGAAAGCACATTTGAGGGGACTGTATTTTAGTAAGATAAAGAGGAAACGGTCTGCTTTTTTTGAGAGAGAACAGTGTTTACAGAAGGAAATCAGAACTGCAGAACAGAAGTATATGGGAAACCCAGATGAAGAATCTAGAAATACTCTGAAGGAGGTTAGAGAAGCTTATAACGGATACTTAAAAAAGAAGGCCCAACAGAAGTTATTTTTCAGGGGGTTTAAGAGATATAAAGAAGGGGGCAAACCAAGTAATTTTTTGGCAATGTTAGTAGCCAACCAAAAAGAGAAATATTATAATAAACGGATAAGAACAGGGGATGGCAGTACGGAAGACCAGGGGGAAATAACGAGTGCTATTGAGAATTATTTTGCTGCCCTGTACCGCTCAGAATATCTAGGAAAGGAGCAGGATATAGATAGCTATTGAGATCAAGCTGGGCTCCCAGAGTTGTCCCAACAAGATAGTCTGGATATTAACGCCCCATGAGTATAGAAGAGCTGCATAGAGCTACTAATGATATATCGGGTAATTCATCGCCAGGGTCGGACAGACGGCCATTTGAGGTCTATAGAATATATGGGGTGTTTATTCCCAATTTTAAGCCAGGTTATTCAAGCTTCCCTCGTCATAGGTTGCCTGCCATCTTCCCTCAGAGAAGCGATTATCAGTTTAATCCCAAAAAAAAGGTGCGAATATGGAGGAGATCGGCTCTTACCGGTAGATATCGCTCCTTAACATTGATTACAAAATTATCGCACGTGCTTCATCTAACCGCTTGAAAGGGGTCATTCAAAGGTTGGTACATCCGGACCAGTCCGGATTCATCCCAGGCAGAACAATTCAAAACAATATAAGGAGGGCCTTTTAAATGTCCAGTGTAGCAGGGGAGTGCCAGGTTCCATCCTGTCTTTGGACGCTACAAAGGCGTTTGACAGGGTGGAATGGCCCTTCCTATGGAAGGTAATGAAACGGATGAATCTTGGGGCTCATTTTATTGAGTTGACTAAATTACTATATATGAATGCCAGAGCTAAAGTTAAGATTAATGGGATGGAGTCGGGAATTATTCCGTTGAGGAGGGGGACCAGACAAGGGTGCCCCCTATCCCCTCTACTGTTTGCGATCTACTTAGAACCTTTAGCATGTAAAGTGAGAGCTGATGCAAGCCTGGAGGGAATGGGAGGGACCTCGGCTGGGGACAAATTGAGTCTATACGCGGATGATATTCTGTTCTTTTTGAAAGACACAAGGAAGGATGCCCCGTATGTAATGCAGCTGTTGAAAGTGTATGGTCAGCTATCCGGGTTTGACATTAATTGGACTAAATCGAAATTATTGCCTATGGGGGAGATTAATTGGAGGGATGGCTCATCACAATTAAAGATACTAGGGGAAAAAGAACATCTGGATTATCTAGGTATTAAGATAGGGGTCAATCTGGAGGATTATATCAGAAATAATATCAAGCCCGCATTGGCCAAAATAAAGGATAAAGTAAGGGCATGGCAGAAAATGCCGATCTCCCAGGTTGACAGAATTGCCTTGGTGAAAATTGTACTTTTACCATCAATTTTACATGTGCTGACGGTGGCTCCCATCTGGATAGGGACCGGCACCTTCTCTGATATAGAGAGGAGTGTAATTATCTGATTTGGGTAAGAAGAGAGTGCGAATTAAATATGGATACCTTTGTTTGTCAGAGGCAGAAGGGGGCTAGTGTTACCTCATTGTATGGGATATTTTTGAGCGCCCAGATCCAATGGTGCCTTAATTCCTCTAGTAATGGGCTCTAATGGTATCTACACCTCGTTTACAAGGCAAAGTGGGATAACATCTGTTAACATCTGTGGAGTCAGGTCAAATGGGACAGGGTGATTCAAAGTGTCCAATAGGCAAAATGTTACAAAAAGTGTGGAATAAATTAAGAAATATTTTAGAATTTCGGACCTCACTCCATTTCTCCCGATATGGAATAACTTGTCTCTGGAAGAATTCAATAAAATAAAAGATTTTCAATATTGGGGAAAAAAGGCATCACTAAAGTAACACAGGTGTTTACAGAAGGGTGCCTAAAGTCCCAAATGGAAATTATACACTGTGTAATAGAAATGATGGATTTGTTTAGATTTGCACAATTAGCACACACCACAAAATCTACTAAAAATAGGGATAGGTTAATAGTTGAGGAACAGCCCCTGTTAGATTACTGCTTTCAGGTCACTAAGATTAGCGGTAGGGTGTATGTTGAAATGTCAATAATTTATAAGAAACTGCTAGGAGAGATTGGTAAATTGATAAAGTTTAAGAGTGAGAAGAAATGGGAAGCAGAATTGGGAAAACGAGATATTGACTGGAAGACTATATACAGAAACTCACATGCGGCTTTTAGCTCAAGTTCACATAAGTTGATACAATTTAAAATTACTCACAGGTTGTATTATACTCCTAAAATTCTAACAAAGATATATCAAGGAAAAGGATCTATTTTTAACTGTAAAAGATGTAATAGTGGTGAGGCAGATTATTTGCACGTTTTGCTAAGCTGTCCCAATATAGAACACTTCTGGAAATTGGTATTCGATAGTTTGGGATTAAATGAGAAGCAGTTTATTATAACTCCGGAGTTTGTTATATTCGGGCTAGTACCGAGAGGAATAAAGGAAACCAAGGATACTGTAAGGTTTTGGGGGAAGGGAATTACTGTTGATTAGGCTTTAATTGTTAGTAGTGTTGAGCGAACAGTTCGAGCATCGTTCGGGTTCGTACCGAATTTTGGGGTGTCCGGGACCCGGACCCGAACCCGGACATTTTAAAAAAAGTTCGGGTTCGGGTTCGTCGTTCGGCATGTATTTAGGCGCATTTTGAAAGGCTGCAAAGCAGCCAATCAACATGCATCATACTACTTGCCCTAAGATGCCATCGCAGCCATGCCTACTATTGGCAAGGCTGTGATTGGCCGAGTGCAGCATGTGACTCAGCCTCTTTATAAGCTTGTGCGCACGTCGGGACGTGCTCACTCCCGATGTGAATAGAACAGGGATAGACGCAGCTGATGCTAGGGCGAGAATAGGCAGGGATAATTGAATAACTGGAAGCAAATTTCTCTCCTCCACCTGTGATTCATCTGAACAACTGCAGCTGAGCTGCTTTTTTGATAGGGATTGGCTATTTTTAGAGTGGCCAGAGTGATTTTTCCATCCACATGTACCTAGGCTGACCGCCGGCCGCCATTTTGCGACTTGTAGTGCTGCAGCAGAAGCTGCCACAGTGTGCATTCCAAAGCTCCAAACAAGTCAGACATCTACACCTGGGATTCAGACCAATAGCGATTTAGCAGCACAGTCCAAGGCTATTTTTTTTAAAGGTTGTGCAGACCATTTTGTGGCACATGTTACTGGGCTGATAGGCGGCGGCCATCTTGGGACTAGTGCTGCAGCACAATCTCTCCCAACGTCCATTAATCACTTGTAATAGTGGTCTGTGCCATAGAAATCCTACATCAGGGACTTGGGTGTGCTTGTGTCACCCCTACTAATACCAGTCCACCTGTAATCCATACAGTCAAAAGACTGAAAGTATTCCAGTGAGGGAATTTTTTTTTATTTAAAAAGGCCAAGTTAGTTTATCTGGCGTTCAATATACTAGATACAGTTAGGCCTATGCTTTCATACATCTGGAATTAGCAAATTAATGTGCTGGGGTTGGGAAAACATATATGTACCCATACTAGAATCTGTCAAAGAAAGCGGTACTCACATATAACAGTCATTCCATCTGTAATCCATACAGTCAAAAGACTGAAAGTATTCCAGTGAGGGGATTTTGCTTATAAAAATAATATATTTCATTGTGGTGCGAGTTGAATCGCAACAATGAAGAAAAATACTATTAAGGGACGAGGACGCGGTCGTGGTGGTGTCCGTGGAGCCTCTGTTGCTGGTAGAGGACGTGGCCGTTCGGCCCCAGGCGCACACAGTAGGGAACGAACTCCCTCAACTAGCCGGCAGAATGTACCGCAATATCTCGTGGGGCCCAATGCCGCTCTTAGGATGGTAAGGCCTGAGCAGGTACAGGCATTAATCGATTGGGTGGCCGACAGTGCTTCCAGCACGTTCACCACATGGTCTTCCACCCAGTCTTCTGCGGAAAGCGCACAGGTGGCACCTGAAAACCAAGCCCATCAGTCTGTCACATCACCCCCAAGCATATCAGGGAAACGGTCTGAGCCACAAGTTATGCAGCAGTCTCTTCTTCTGTTTGAAGACTCTGCTTCCAGGGTTTCCCAGGGCGTCCACCTAGCTCCTTCCCCAGTGGAGGAAGACATACCATGCACTGACGCACAACCACTTATGTCTCCAGATGAAGAGGACATGGGAATACCACCACAGCAGAGTCACCGACTCTCTGATGATGACGAAACACAGGTGCCCACTGCCGCGTCTTTTTGCAGTGTGCAGACTGAACAGGAGGAGGTCAGGGAGGGAGACTGGGTGGAAGACGATGCAGAGGACGATGAGGTCTTAGACCCCACATGGACTGAAGGTCGTGGCGATGACTTTCACAGTTCAGAGGAAGAGGTAGTGGTGAGACCGAGACAACAGCGAAGCCAAAGAGGGAGCAGGGGGCCAAAGCAGACGAGCCGCCGCCCCAGAGTTCGCTCTGCTACTGGACATCGCCAACAGGGACCCAGCCCCACAAAGGCAGCTTCAAAGAGTTCCCTGGCATGGCACTTCTTTAAACAATGTCCTACCGACAAGACCCGAGTGACTTGCACGCTCTGCCATCAGAGCCTGAGGCGAGGCATTAACGTTCTGAACCTCAGCACAACCTGCATGACCAGGCATCTACATGCAAAGCATGAACTGCAGTGGGGTACACACCTTAAAAACCAGGCACTCGCTGAGGCTCCCCTGCTCCCTCTACCGCTGCTGCCTCGGCTTCCGCCTCGAGAGGAATGTTGCCACCTGCCGAGCAGCAAACAGAGGATGTGCCACCGACACCACCACCACCGCCACCGTCAACTAGCGCCTCCACTATATCACACAGCAGCGTTCAGCTCTCAATATCTCAAACCTTAGAGAGGAAGCGCAAATTCCCCGAGTCACCCTCGAGCCTCTTGGCCTGAACGCCAGCATTTCTAAACTGCTGGCCTTTTGAAATGCTGTCATTCCGGCTGGTGGACACAGACAGCTTCAAACAGCTGATGGCCATGGCTGTCCCGCAGTATGTGGTTCCCAGCCGCCACTACTTCTCCAAGACAGCCGTGCCTTCCTGCACATGCAAGTGTCCGATAAAATCAAGTGTGCACTGCGCAACGCCATTTGTGGCAAGGTCCACCTAACCACAGATACGTGGACCAGTAAGCACGGCCAGGGACGCTATATCTCACTAACTGCACACTGGATGAATGTAGTGGCGGCTGGGCCCCCGGCGGACAGTTCCTTGGCGCACGTCCTTCCGCCCCTAGGATCGCAGGGCATCATTCTCTGCCTCCTGTAGCCTCCTCCTCCTACTCGGCTTCCTCCTCCACTGCTTCCACCAGCTCATCCGGTCAGCCACACACCTTCACCACCAACTTCAGCACAGCCCGGGTAAACGTCAGCAGGCCATTCTGAAACTCATATGTTTGGGGGACAGGCCCCACACCGCGCAAGGAGTTGTGGCGGGGTATTGAACAACAGACCGACGAGTGGTTTCTGCCGGTGGGCCTCAAGCCAGGCCTGGTGGTATGCGATAATGGGCGAAATCTCGTGGCAGCTCTGGGACTAGCCGGTTTGACGCACATCCCTTGCCTGGCGCATGTGCTGAACTTGGTGGTGCAGAGGTTCATTCACCACTACCCCAACATGTCAGAGCTGCTGCATAAAGTGCGGGCCGTCTGTGCGCGCTCCGCCGCTCACATCCTGCCGCTGCTCGCCTGTCTGCGCTACAGCGGAACTTCGGCCTTCCCGCTCACCGCCTCATATGCGACGTGCCCACCCGGTGGAACTCCACCTTGCACATGCTGGAGAGACTGTGCGAGCAGCAGCAGGCCATAGTGGAGTTTCAGCTGCAGCACGCCGCGCCAGTCGTACTGCCGAACAGCACCACTTCACCACCAATGATTGGGCCTCCATGCGAGACCTGTGTGCCCTGCTGCGCTGTTTCGAGTACTCCACCAACATGGCCAGTGGCGATGACACTGTTATCAGCGTTACAATACCACTTCTATGTCTCCTTGAGAAAACACTTAGGCAATGATGTTAGAGGAGGTGGCCCAGGTGGAGGAGGAGGAGGAGGATGAGGGCTCGCTTCTAACACTTTCGGGCCAGTCTGTTCGAATTGGCTCAGAGGGAGGTTTGTTTAAGCAGCAGAGGACAGGTTCACAAGTCGCCAGCCAAGGCACTGTACTGGAGGACGAGGAGGATGAGGAGGAGGAGGTGGAGGGGGACGAGGATGACGCAAGTTCACAGCGGGGTGGCAGCCCAGGCCCATCACTGGTGCGTGGCTGGGGGATACGGTGGACGATGACGATACGCCTCCCACAGAGGACAGCTTGTCCTTACCCATGGGTAGCCTGGCCCACATGAGCGAATATATGCTCCAATGCCTGCGCAACGACTAGCAGAGTTGCCCACGCTTTAACGTGTGCAGACTACTGGGTGGCCACCCTGCTGGATCCCCGGTATAAAGACAATGTGCCCACTTTAATTCCTGAACTGGAGCGCGACCGTAAGATGCGCGAGTACAAGCGCACGCTGATAGAGGCGCTCTGAGAGCATTCCCACATGTCACAGGGGAACAGGTGGAAGGTGAAGGCAGAGGAGTGGCAAGAGGTCGCCAACGCAGCTGTGTCACGGCCAGCTCATCTGAGGGCAGGGTTAGCATGGCAGAAATGTGGAAAAGTTTTGTCTCCACGCCACAGCTATCTGCACCGACACCTGATACGGAACGTGTTAGCAGGAGGCAGCATTTCACTAACATGGTTGAACAGTATGTCTGCACACTCCTCCACATCCTGACGGATGGTTCGGCCCCATTCAACTACTGGGTTTCAAATTGTCCACGTGGCCAGAGTTAGCATGTTATGCCTTGAGGTGCTTTCCTGCCCGGCGGCCAGCGTTTTATCTGAACGCGTATTCAGCACGGCAGGGGGCGCCATTACTGACAAGCGCAGCCGCCTGTCCACAGCCAACGTGGACAAGCTGACCTTCATAAAGATGAACCAGGCATGGATCCCACAGGACCTGTCCCTCCCTTGTGCAGAGTAGTCCTTATTAACTGCCTAAAACATGTCTTGTTGTGCTACGGGCCACTTCTTTATTTGATACAAATTTTATGAAACCCACAGTTGAATGAAACTCTTCTCTGTCTGGGCGCCGGGCCTAACCAGATGAAAGTGGCCGGTTAAACTAACGGGTGACATGAAGCCATAACCTCTGCCATGCTACCTCTGTCTTCTGTCTGGGTGCTGAGGCCTAAGTCAAATAAAGCGGTCTTCTGCTGTGCTGGGGGATATGAAGCTAATCTCTGACCTCTCCTCTGTCTGGGTCCAAAGGCCTAAATCACTGAAAGAGGCCTTCTCCTGTGGTGTGTGATATGATGCCAGAATATGTGCTGTGGGGCCTCTCTCCTCTTCCTGGGTGCAGGGGTCAAATAAACTAAATTGTGGCCTACTCCTGTGGTGGTTGATATGATGCCTGATTCTCTGATGTGGAACCTCTCTCCTCTGTTTGGGTGAAGGGGTCAAAGTAACTCAATGGTGGCTTCTCCTGTGGTGGCTGATATGATGCCAGAATATGTGCTGTGGGCCTCTCTCCTCTTCCTGGGTGCAGGGGTCAAAGTAACTCAATGGTGGCTTCTCCTGTGGTGGCTGATATGATGCCAGAATATGTGCTGTGGGGCCTCTCTCCTCTTCCTGGGTGCAGGGGTCAAAGTAACTCAATGGTGGCTTCTCCTGTGGTGGCTGATATGATGCCAGAATATGTGCTGTGGTGCCTCTCTCTCTGTCTGGGTCCAAAGGCCTAAATCACTGAAAGAGGCCTTCTCCTGTGGTGTGCTGATATGATGCCAGAATATGTGCTGTGGTGCTCTCTCCTCTTCCTGGGTGCGGGGTCAAAGTAACTCAATGGTGGCTTCTCCTGTGGTGGCTGATATGATGCCAGAATATGTGCTGTGGGCCTCTCTCCTCTTCCTGGGTGCAGGGGTCAAAGTAACTCAATGGTGGCTTCTCCTGTGGTGGTTAGTATGATGCCAGAATATGTGCTGTGGGCCCTCTCCTCTTCCTGGGTGCAGGGGTCAAAGTAACTCAATGGTGGCTTCTCCTGTGGTGGCTGATATGATGCCAGAATATGTGCTGTGGGGCCTCTCTCCTCTTCCTGGGTGCAGGGGTCAAAGTAACTAAATGGTGGCTTCTCCTGTGGTGGTTGATATGATGCCTGATTCTCTGCTGTGTAACCTCTCTCCTCCGTCTGGGTGTAGGGGTCAAAGTAACTAAATGGTGGCCTACTCCTGTGGTGGGTGATATGATGCCTGGTTCTCTGCTGTGGGACCTCTCTCCTTTGTCTGGGTGCTGTGGTCAAAATAATAGTAAGTGACCTTCTCCATTGGTGGGTGACTTGAAGCCTGATTCTGTGCTATGGGACCTCACTCCAATTAATATTGTTTAATTTTTATTTATTTTATGTTAACTCATCATTTCCCTATCTACATTTGTTTGCAGGGGATTTAACTACATTTTGCTGCCTTTTGCAGCCCTCTAGCCCTTTCCGGGTGTGTTTTACAGCCTTTTTAGTGCCCAAAAGTTCGGGTCCCCATTGACTTCTATGGGGTTCGGGTTCGGGATGAAGTTCGGGTCGAGTTCGGATCACGAACCCGAACATTTTTCGAAAGTTCGGCCGAACTCGTCGAACCCGAACATCCAGGTGTTCGCTCAACTCTAATTGTTAGCATTGGGGTTCGGCACAGAGTCCTAATTATAAGGAATGGAAGTCCCGTATGGATTTAATTAAAACGTACGAATACTATGGTTGATCAGGTACTAGGCAGTTGAATACATGGAAGTTGACCTGGGCCAAATGGGAAAAGAGTATAGTCTCCACAAGATAAGGCTTGATGCCTGTAACGATGGGATATTGAATATAACACACAGACAGTCGTGAGGGGAAGGGGGGGGGGGGTAAAGACTTGATATTTCTGTGTATTGTATTGTTTCATATTATCGGATGATAAAATGATTACACTTTGGGATTGAAACATGTAAATTGTAAACTTTATAAAATAACAAATTATAAATTATAAAAAATAAATAAAAAAATAGAAGATGGTGGGTGAAAGAAGGAGCACTTGGCATCAGATGTTTAGCATCAGGTGGATAACAGCATCAGAATAGTAGCTGAGGCAGGTAGCCAGAAGAAAACAGTCTCTTTTGTCAAAATGTTGGTGTGGCACCATTAATGATCTAGTCTGATGCATCAGGCATTGATGGGTGGAAATCCTGGTTGATCCATGCCTGAATCATCTTGATGCAGTGTCCCAATATGTGCATTATGTAGCCACTTTAAACTCTTGCTTAATGTAATATCAAATGTATTGTGGTATCATGCTGTCGTTTCCTTTAACAGACTGGTAGTGTAATTTACCTTTATTTGCTCCTAGGTGGTGCTGGCACCACATATATATATATATATATATATATATATATAGCTGGGGTGTGTGTGTGTAAAGTTAGTGTGTGTGAGTGTCGAGAAAGCAATACTGCAGATATATGCGGGCTGGTATTGAAGTATTTTGTATTTTTGTGCAGGGCTAGTCCATAGTGAACTCACCTATATTGGTGTGCCGCTATTATGGACGTCGTCACGTATACGTGAATAAAGTTTTTCCAAGATATAAGTGCAAGAGCGAATGGCGAATGTATTGATATATTTTTCTAATTATATATTGTACGTCAATAAAGGTTTTTCTATATATAAGGGCACCAGCGAATGTCAAATGTATATTTCATTAAATATTGCAATACGTCAGTAAAGGCTTTACCAGATATAACTGCAGCAGTGAACTGCCAGAAATTACTGCAACACTGCAGTGTGTATATATTATGCTTTTTTAAAGAAACAAGGCCAATATACCCATTCACCAGAAATTTCTGCAACTGAGCAGTGGGTATATATTACGCTTTTTTAAGTGAAACAAGCCCAATATGAGCTTTCACCAGAAATTACTGCAACAGAGCAGTGTGTATATATTATGCTTTTTAGTGAAACCAGGCCACTATGCGCTTTCAACAGAAATTACTGCAGCAGAGCAGTGTGTATATATTACGCTTATTTTAGTGAAACAAGGCCACTATGTGCTTTCAACAGAAAATACTGAAACAGAGCAGTGGGTTTATATTACGCTTATTTTAATGAAACAAGGCCACTATGCGCTTTCAACAGAAATTACTGCAACAGAGCAGTGTGTATATATTACGCTTATTTTAAATAAATCAGTCCACTATGTGCTTTTAACAGAAATTACTGCCACAGAGCAGTGTGTATATATTACGCTTATTTTAAATAAACCAGGCCAAAATGCGATTTCAACAGAAACTACTGCGACAGAGCAGTGGGTATATATTACGCTTTTTACTGAAACAAGCTAATATGCACTTTCACCAGAAGTTACTGCAACTGTGCAGTGGGTATATATTACGCTTATTTTAAATAAACCAGGCCAAAATGCACTTGCGACAGAGCAGTGGGTATATATTACGCTCTTTTGTGAAACTAGCCCGCTATGTGCTTTCAACAGAAATGACTGCAGCAGAGCAGTTTGTATATATTACGCTTATTTTAAGTAAACCAGGCCAAAATGCACTTTCAACAGAAATTACTGCAACAGAGCAGTGGGTATATATTAGGCTTATTTTAAATAAACCATGCCACTATGTGCTTTAAACAGAAATTACTGCAACAGAGCAATGTGTATAGATTACGCTTATTTTAAATAAACCAGGCCAAAATGGGCTTTTTAACAGAAATTACTGAGACAGAGCAGTGGGTATATATTATGCTTTTTAAGTGAAACAAGGACACTATGCGCTTTCAACAGAAATCACTACAACAGAGCAGTGTCTATATATTAGGCGTATTTTAAATAAACCAGGCCACTATGTGCTTTCAAGAGAAATTACTGCAACACAGCAGTGGGTTTATATTACGCTTATTTTAATGAAACAAGGCCACTATGCGCTTTCAACAGAAATTACTGCAACAGAGCAGTGTGTATATATTACACTTATTTTAAATAAATCAGTCCACTATGTGCTTTTAACAGAAATTACTGCAACAGAGCAGTGTGTATATATTACGCTTTTTTTGTGAAACAAGGCCATTATGCACTTTCAACAGAAATTACTGCAGCAGAGCAGTGTGTATATATTACACCTTTTTTTCTGAAAAAGCCCAATATGAGCTTTCACCAGAAATTACTGCAACTGTGCAATGTGTACATATTACGCTTTTTAAAGTGAAACAAGCCCAAAATGCGCTTTTAACAGAAATTACTGTGACATAGCAGTGGGTATATATTATGCTTTTTTTTGTGAAACTAGGCCTCTATGCGCTTTCAACAGACATTACTGCAACTGGGCAGTGTGTATATATTATGCTTTTTTACTATGCAATTTCACCAGAAATTACTGCAACAGAGCAGTGTGTATATATTACACTTTTTAGTGAAAGCAGGCCGCTATGCACTTTCAACAGAAATTACTGCAACTGGGCAGTGTTTATATATTACACTTTTTTACTGAAACAAGCCCACTATGCACTTTCACCAGAAATTACTGCAACAGAGCAGTGTGTATACATTACACTTTTTTTGTGTGAAACTAGGCCACTATGCGCTTTCAACAGAAATTACTGCAGCAGAGCAGTGTGTATATATTAAGCTTTTTTTTTGTGAACCAAGGCCAATATACGCTTTCAACAGAAATTAATGCAAATGATTTTAGAGTGAATAACAACAAAAGCAACCTGTGTATATATTTCTTATATTGTATTGAAAAAGGCCACTACATAATATCAGCGCAGTTAACAGCAAAGGTGACCGGCGTATATATTTATCTTTTTCACATATATAAAAGCCACTAAAGCCTTTTCAACAGAGCACTTGCACCCCAATAACTAAATGCTAGAATGACAGAGACTGGTATTATGAGACTCTCTGGATCCCCATGTAATGTTTCATTGCACTTTCCAAATCGCTAGTTATCACAATGAGGAATTAACTATAATTCTCCATACTAGCATCTGCACACATCTATCTCTGACTGTGAAATGATTCCTCCTCTCACTGTCCTTTCCTTACACTTATAAATCGCTGGTTTGCACAATAATGAAATTCAGATTAGTCTCCCCACTAGCATCTGCACACGTGTCTCCCTGACTGTGAAATGATTTCTCGTCTCACTGTCCTTTCCCGCACTTGTAAATCGCTTTTTCTTTTGTTTTTCTGTTTAGCAATTAGTTTTTCTTTCACTGACACTCTCCTAGTTCCTGCATACACGTCTGTGCCTGAACAATGCATGAATGGCAGCGTCTAAGATGGCCACCGTGTTTATAGGGCTGTGACATCACCAGGCTGGCTGGCTCTTGATTGACCGCATGCATGACACATGACGCCATGATAGTTCCTTGCCCCATGTCCTCACACATCGCCATTTTAGACGCCATTATAGGAAATAAATAAAGTGATTTGTTACCATGAAGCTTGTGGAAATTCGCATTCGCTTAGAATCAAATTTTTCATGAAATTCAGAACGAATTCAACTTCGTCAGCTTGATTCGCTCATCTCTTTCAGCCACCCTATAAGCTATCTACAATAAACTGATAATTAGGGTCCAACCACATGGCACAGTTGTAAGCCACTCAGGCGCGGATAGCTGGGATCGAGAACCATCCAGCCAATAAGGCTGCAGCTGACATTATTTAACTAATGAAGACTGGCTGTACGGGGCCCGAATAGCTCACAACAATGCCGTTTGAGTGCCTTACTAGACTTTGAATTTTCTTTTTTTTTGCCAAGGGAGCTGGAGGGAAATAGATTTATATAATGTCAACTATATAAGTTAGAGAGATATGCTTGACTGAATCCTTTAGTTTTCACCATGGTTTTTCTCTTGTTTGTTGTGTAGACTTTTACTGGCCTCATACAGGGCACTGCTTTTGGGGAAAACACCCTAAAATCTCTTTCAGACAATGTTTCCTTCCAGGTTCTGAACAGACAGCACCCAGACTGATGACTGAGCCATTATGTTCATCATGTATAGTCCCATGAATTCCATGCAGAAAAAATCCCAGCATGTTTCATTTTGGTTCGGCAGTATGATACTGTTTATGAAAGAAAGAATCCACGTGTTTTCTAATAGTGGAGAACCCATTTGAAATGGGATGCAATAGGACAAACAATGATGTGATTTACTTTCTGCCATTATTTATTTTTAACCCCTCAATCCACATTTTAGTAAGCATTCTGTATTAAGAACAATGTTAAAAGGGGGAAAATGCAGAATATAGAACATGCTGCGATTTTCACTCAATGCACAAGTGATGGGTGAAAATCACTGCTCATCTGCACAGCCCCATTGAAGTGAATGGGTCAGGATTCAGTGCGGGTACAGTGTGTTCACCTCACTCATTGCATTGCACCCACGCGGAATTCTCGCCCGTGTGAAAGAGACCTTAGTGTAGTTTAGTGTGTGTGACTAGGTTGCTGCCATTCAATGAGGCTCTGCTTGCATTGCACATCAATATTTAAAGCTACAGCACTCATTCTTTCTTGATGTCCTTCAGACAGTTATCAGCCCAGTTTGCATTAAAAAAAAAGAAAAAACAATTACACACAGAAATCTTCTGCTGATGTGTACTGGCTGAAATATTTTTCTGGTTGACTGTCCAACTGACATTTTTCTTAAAACATATTGATACATTTCTTTAAAAAAACTTGATCACAGTCTACTTTATCTGACCTGACGTATTTGACGTACCTGACAAAACTGTCCTTCACAAGTGTGGAAAACATTAATGAACATGAATCAGGTATGGATCTGGGAGAATTTTCACACACCTCCATCTGATGTTAATTAATAGATCTGCAATTTGTGACAGTGGATATTTATCAATTATAAGTTTGATGTCGACAACAGTAAACACGGAGAAACCGCAATAGAAGGATGGAAAAAGCATTGCAGTAAAAAGGTACAGCAGTTTATTTGGTTCAACTTGCCAGTGTTGATCACGAATATTCGAATTGCGAATTTTAATCGCGAATATCAGCACTTCGAGAATTTGCGAATATTTAGAATATCTATAAATATATTTGTAATCGGGAATATTCGTTATTTTTGTTTTAAATACCAGTTTATGCGAATTTTATGCAAATTTTTGAATGCGCATTTTCACAATCAAGAAAATAATGCCTCAAGATCAGGAATTCGCGAATTTGCAAATATATGGTGAATATTCGCCCAAATATTCGCAAAATATCGCAAATTCAAATATTCCCCCTGCCGCTTATCACAACACGCAACTAGAACTTCAAACTACCTGGAAAACACCACAACCTCCAGGATATGAATAGCTAGCAACCTGGTGAAAAACGAAAACTAGGGGCATGTGGTCCGGACACATGTATCCAGAGGAGTGTGCCTGTAAACTAGTAGTATCGCTAAGAACGAACGTGGAACAAAAAGGATTTCTAGTTTCTTCAAGTAGGGGTAAGTGCACTACCCTGATAATACACTGTACCTGATCTAATCCATCCAAGGAGATTGCAACACTATAAAGTGGAACACTGCATAAACAAATCCGAAGTCTCACTGTAAGGCAAATTTAAAGCGGGACATTAGCACCGAAATACAGCAGGATTTTGCTACTGACACAGTGAAATAACGGAATATTATTACATTGTTGCAACAACTGAAAACATATATGTCAAATTAGCATGCATGGAAAGGAAAAATATGTGATGAAATGTACCACGAGTGAACTTTATCATGCAATCGCCAACTATATCTTTGGGGTCAAACTATTAATCTTTTGGTCTGTGAATAGTATTGTCCAGCTACTGGCTGAAATCTATAGGCTGGAACAACTAGCCATAGATTCCTGCGACTAGTTTTGGAAAATATAAAAAACTTGTTGCTTATTTTAAGGTTTATTTTCAATATATTTTTATGTTGTTTCTGACATTTAAAATAAATTTGTTATATTCATATCTAAGGAGTTGTTCCAATCAATCCTCCATTGTTTATTAGAATTGATACAAAATCTGTTGGGATTGGGGTTCCCAAATTGCAGGTGCACCCACGTTTTACATAGTGTCAGCCACATCATGTTGTACAAAGTGGTTATTTATCACCAGCCCAAATTTGCCAATGCTGCTGTCTGCCTTTCCATCCTGTCCCATACTGTACTACTATCCCTACACAGTAACACATCTCCTGCCTTGTCTGTCATGTTCCATACTGTACTACTGCCGCAGCAGCTGCTACTTCCTCTGCTGCCACTACTACTATCCATACACTGACACACATCTCCTGATTTGTCAGTTAGGTTTCACATTGTACTGCTGATCCTGCTGCCAAAAAAGGAAGTATTTTTTGTATTTTGTCATGTCTTTTGTAAAAACAAAAGCCCTTTCTAGTGGTGGAGTTGTTGAACTTAAAAAAATATATGTCTTTTATTTAACATAACTTAATATCTGTTGCTACTCCCAAAATGAATAACTTTTGGACTGTTTTTTCAAAACAAGCCATTGCTTCTTCTGATACCACCACACGTGTATAAACAAAGGCAGACATCTTCCCTCAAAAGGCATCATTTTTGGACATTTTTTTTTAAGTTTAAAAAGCATAACAGTGTTTTTTTTTTATTTATTTTTTTCAACAGGCAGTTTGTTAACACCTCTACCATACAATTGCCCATAGCTATACAGTATACAGTATGTGACTGTCTTCGATTTGTTTGTCTTGGTGTTAAAGAGCATGAGCATGGATACAGTCCTAAGTGACATCAGAGTGTCATACACAACTTTTTAGGGCGATGCGAGCACTTTCAGTTCAAATTTATTCATACCCGAATCAAGTCTACCGACCTATTAGTTCAAATCAAACCTGAAAGGAGTTATAAGAAATTTGCTCATCTCTTTGCAATGCATGACTGCTGCTGTCAATCACTGTTCAACATTGCTGGAGCCAGGTGAACAGAGACCAGTGATGGACAAGGGAAGCAGCAAGTGAAGATAAGTATTAGTTGTTTTGTTATTTTATACCATTTGGTAGTTATTTGCACTTTTTTGGGGGGTTGGGAAAGCCCCTTCCACTATATGGGGTGGATATATAGATTGCCTGCCATGCAAATACAAGTAGCATTTTTTAGTAGCTGCACAAGTGGATGAAATTTCAAAGCTCGTACACTTGGCAATGCATAGGGTGATCTCCAAAGGTTTCTTTTATAGGGAAAACAATAAAAATCTATTAAAATAAAACACAGATTGTTATATATATATATTTCTCTGAGCTGAAGTACATAAATTGATAAAGTAAATATACAACTTGTTTTGGTTAGAACTACAATATACTACATATACAATAGTGCCTGTATGTTGTAAATTATTCTGGTATTATTTATTTTATCAAATATTATACATACCTAATAAAAATATCCTCTATAAAATTACTTATATAGAAAGGAATCACAACTTAAAAAAGTATTTTATTTGCACTTGTTAAACAAAAGAAAAATGTGAAAAAACCTTCTTTTTGGATATAAATTGTTAAAATAACTAAAAATAAAAAAGGTATTGCTTTCAAACCTGCATGTGCTAACATAAATTAAAATGTGTCAGGTCATAAAAGGCATAGTGGCATAGTCTTGAACTCAACAAAAAACATAGTTTTGTTTTATTTCTATTATTTTTACATGACTAAACATGCAAAAATTCCATCCTATTTAAATATAAATATACTTATCATTATCAGTTACCAGCTCCACCCACTCACTGGATGGAGCTATGCTGATCCAAAGCTGACTTTTGATTAGTAGGCATGAGGATTGTTGGACTCAAACCAATCTGATGAAGGCCTTTAAGGTCCCTTTACACAGGACAGTTTTACAGCAGATTGTATTACAGCTTCCTTCCCGACAATCTGCTGCTAGCTGTTAGAGCAAACCACTGAATTTAGATGCAGTGATCTCCTCCAGAGATGGAGAGAAGCAATCGCTAATGCCATCGCTCTTCCCCATAACGACTCATTGTTTACCGGCAGGAGATTGTGTTTACACAGCACGATCTGCTGTCGGGAAGCGAGGATTGTTCACACAAACAATCCAATTATCCGATGATTGAGCGTTTCGCTCTTTCATCTGGTAATTGGCCGTATATTTACACCACCAGATCATCACTAACGAGCGTTACTATGAGCTCTCGTTAACAATGATCTATGCCATTCTTAGCTCATGTAAAGGGCCCTTCAGACAACTCCATTAACTTCTGTAAGTTGTGAGGTAGAGCCTCCATGACTCTATCACATTGTACAGGTGTTAGATTGGATTAAGATCTAGGGAATGGAGGCCAAGTCAACACCTTAATGTTTTTTTTCATGTTCTTTAAACCATTCCTGAACAATATTTATGGTGTGTCAGGTAGAATTATTAGTAGGCTGTGGACCCGCTGTGCCACTTAGTGGTTTCACTTTGGGCCAAACTTGGGAGCGGAATATAAGTGTCACCCTGGTCTTCACCCTTTATCTTGCTCCTGGATGCGGAGGCTGGTCTCAGCTGCAGGGGAGACACCAGGTCGCTACCACAAGAGTGGTCCTGGTTAAATGGCAGCTGGCCGGGCTGGCCAGAAAGCCCCGATGCAAGCACCGGGATACGGGCAGATGGAGCAAGCTTCATCTGGATTAAGCAGAGCTGAGTAAGTGGTTAAGCAGAGCTGAAGCTGTTAGAACAGAAGTGCTGAGAAGCCCAGGTGCAGCAGGTGTGATGATCTGCCCAGCAGACAGAGGCGTAGTCGAAAATCCGGGTCGTATACTTGAGAGCAGCCCGGTAAAGGAGGATCAAACAGAGACGAGGTCAGGATACAGGCTGAGGTCGGGAACAGGATATTAACCACCTCAGCCCCCTAGCTTAAACACCCTTAATGACCAGGCCACTTTTTACAATTCTGCACTACACTACTTTCACCGCTTATTGTCCATCATGCAACTTACCACCCAAATGAATTTTACCTTCTTTTCCTCTCACTAATAGAGCTTTCATTTGGTCGTATTTCATTGTTGCTGACATTTTTACTTTTTTGCTATTAATAAAAATGTAATGACATTTTTGCAAAAAATAACTTTTCACTTTCTGTTGTAAATTTTTTTAAAAATCTACATTTCTATATAAATTTTTCTCTAAATTTATTGTTCTACATGTCTTTGATAAAAAAATCCAATAAGTGTATATTTATTGGTTTGGGTAAAAGTTATAGCGTTTACAAACTATGGTGCAAAAAAGTGAATTTCCGCATTTTGAAGCAGCTCTGACTTTCTGAGCACCTGTCATGTTTCTTCAGGTGCTAGAATGCCAGGATAGTATAAATACCCCCAAATGACACCATTTTAGAAAGAAGACACCCCAAAGTATTCGTGGAGGGGCATGGTGAGTTCATGTATAATTTCATTTTTTTCACAAGTTAGTGGAAAATGACACTTTATGAGGAAAAATAAATAAATAAAGTTTCCATTTCTGCTAACTTCTGGCAAAAAATAAAATAAAATCTCCAATGGACTCACTGTGCCCCTCAGTGAATACCTTGGAGTGTCTACTTTCCGAAATGGGGTCATTTGTGGGGTGTGTTTTACTGTTCTGGCATTTTGGGCAGGGCTAAATTGTGAGCAGCCATGTAAAACCTAAAGGTACTCGTTGAATTTGGGCCTTTGCGCCCAGGCTGCAAAAGTGTCACTCATGTGGTATCGCCGTACTCAGGAGAAGTAGGGCAATGTGTTTTGGGGTTTATTTTTACATATACCCATGTTGGGTGAGAGAAATATATCTGTAAATTGTCAACTTTGTATAAAAAAATTTAAAAAGTTGTCATTTACAGAGATATTTCTCATACAAAGTATGGGTATATATAAAAATACACCCCAAAACACATTGCCCTACTTCTCCTGAGTACAGCGATACCACATGAGTGACACTTTTTGCAGCCTGGGTGCGAAGGGGCCCTAATTCCAATGAGTACCTTTAGGATTTCACAGGGCATTTTTACACATTTGGATTCCAGACTTCTTCTCACGCTTTAGGGGCCCCTAAAATTTCAGGACAGTATAAATACCCACATGTGACCCCATTTTAGAAGAAGACACCCCAAGGTATTCCGAGAGGGTATGGTGAGTTCATGTAAAATTTTATTTTTGTCACAAGTTACTGGAATATGAGACTTTGTAAAAACAAAAATAAAAAAATAAAATATCAATTTCCGCTAACTTGTGCCAAAAAAATAATTCTGTGAACTCGACATGCCCCTCACGGAATACCTTGGGGTGTCTTCTTTCCAAAATGGGGTCACTTGTGGGGTATTTATACTGCCCTGGCATTTTAGGGGCCCTAAAGCGTGAGAATCCAAATGTGTAAAAATGCCCTGTGAAACCCTAAAAGTACTCATTGGTTTTAGGGGCCTTTGCGCATCTTGGCTGCAAAAAGTGTCACTCATGTGGTATCGCCGTACTCAGGAGAAGTAGGGCAATGAGTTTTGGGGTGAATTTTACATATACCCATACTTTGTGTGAGAAATATCGGTGTAAACGACAAACTTTTAAAAATTTTTATACAAAGTTGTCAATTTACAGAGATATTTCTCTCACCCAGCATGGGTATATGTAAAATACACCCCAAAACACATTGCCCTACTTCTTCTGAGTACGGCGATACCACATGTGTGACACTTTTTGCAGCCAAGATGCGCAAAGGGGCCCAAATTCCAATGAGTACCTTTTAAGAGGGCATTTTTACGCATTTTTCTTCTCACGATTTAGGGCCCCTAAAATGCCAGGGCAGTATAAATACCCACAAATGACCCCATTTTGGAAAGAAGACACCCTAAGGTATTCCGTGGGGGCATGGCGAGTTCACAGAAAAAAAAATTTTGGCACAAGTTAGCGGAAATTCATATATATATATATATATATATATATTTATTTTTTTTTTACAAAGTCTCATATTCCACTAACTTGTGACAAAAATAAAATTTTACATGAACTCACCATACCCCTCACGGAATACCTTGGGTTGTCTTCTTTCTAAAATGGGGTCACATGTGAGGTGTTTGGACTGCCCTGGCATTTGAGGGTCTCCGCAATCATTACACGTATGGCCAGCATTAGGAGTTTCTGCGATTCTCCTTATATTGAGCACACGGGTAATGAGATTTTCTTTTCCGTGAAAAAAATAATAAATGAACGGCACAGATTTTTTCATTCGCATCGATCAATGTGGATGAAAAATCTCTGCCAAATCAGTGACTGCGGTTCGGTGGGCTGGGCGCTAGCCACCTAACAAGTAGCTAACTAACTGGTGGTGATAATGGACCCTTATGCCCCATTCACACGTCCGCAATTCTGTTTGCGGAACGGAATTGCGGACCCATTCATCTCTATGGGGACAGACTTTGTCCCGCTCGGATTCGGAATTACAGATCCGCGCTTCCGGGTCTGCACTTCCGTTCCGCAAAAATATAGAACATGTCCTATTCTTGTCCGCAATTGTGGACAAGAAAAAGCATTTTCTATATATTTCTGGCAATGTGCGAATCTGCAAAATGCGGAAAGCACATTGCCGGTGTCCGTGTTTTGAGGATCTGCAGATCCGTGGATCAGATGACAGGGGGGTGATCAGTGACAGGGGAGTGATCAGGGAATCTAGATGGGGTGATCAAGGGGTTAACAAGGAGTTAATAAGTGAGGGGGGGTTAGTGTAGTGTTTGGTGCAACTTTACATAGCTACCTGGTCCTCTGGTGGTCGCGGCACTGTGAACGCGCGCGTTCACAGGAAGTCTCACATTTCGCGAGATGACGCGCCGATGCGTCAGCCCAGAACTACAGGTCTGCCCACCAGATGCATCCGTGCGTTAGGCGGTCCTGTAGTGGTTAATGCAGGAACTAGCTGGAACCTTCGCTGTAGAAAAGTACAATATTGCTCAGGCATTGCAGGAAGGGAAAAGCACTCTTATAAAGGTAGCGCCTGGCCAGGATTGGGAAGAGGGCAGAATCAGGGGCATGCACGAACCCTTAAAGAACCAGTACGCGTGCGGCTCCTACAAGGTGCAACTGAAGCTGTCGCTGCCTGCGACATTGCAGGAAAGCGGGGCCGGACCCTGCAGCAGAGAGGAGGAGCCTTGCGTGCAGTTCGACTGAGGTACATAGCAGGGTGTGCTGCACGCCGGAGGCTGCCAACTGCCATTGTTACAGTATCTGCCCTCTCATGCCCCTTCTTCTTGGTCCTGATGCGCTGAAAAATCTTTTGAGAAGATTCGGAGCATGTATATTTTCCTCTGGCTCCCAGGAGCATTCCTCGGACCATAGTTATTCCAGTCTACAAGGAAGTAACTTTTGCCACCAACTACCTTAAAAATGAGGATGTTCTGTACTTCAAATTCAGGCTCTCTATCAGTAGGGATGGAAGTAGAGGTGGAGGGAGGTCTGGAAAAGGAGTTGAGGACCAATGGTTTCAGAAGAGATACATGAAAGGAGTTTGGAATCTGAAGGGTAGGAGGCAACCGTAATTTGTAGGAAACACGGTTGATGCGTTCTAGGACCTCAAACGGGCCCAGAAACCGGGAGCAAATTTGTAACAAGGTACCTTCATGCAGATATTCTGGGAAGAAAGCCAGACTTTGTCACTAGGCGAGAACTGAGGAGGTGGTCTATGTCTAGTATCTGCATTCTTCTTCATGCGGGTAACAGCCTGAGAGATAGAGTCTTTAGTCTGTCTCCAGATGCTGAGGAAGTCTCTGAACAAAGAATTCACAGCTGGTACTTCTGAAGATGCGGACAGGGATAAAGGAGCACGGGGATGCAGTCTATACACTATATAGAAGGGGAAGAGCCCATAGATTCTCCGGATAGGCTGTTGTAAGAGAATTCCGCCCAAGGCAGGAGCTGCACCCAGTCATCATGCTGAGCAGAGACAAAGTGACGTAGGTAGTTCTTCAAGATCTGATTAATTTGTTCAACTTGCCCATTAGACTGATGGTAACCGGAAGAGAAGTCCAACTTGATCTCAAGTAGCCCACAGAGCGCTCGCCAGAATTTTGAGGTGAATTGTACCTCGTGATCGGACACAATGTGCAAAGATAGGCCATGAAGACGGAAGATGTGTTAAAAAAACAGACAGGCCAATCGCTTAGCAGAAGGCAATCCAGGAAGCGGAATAAAATGTGCCATTTAGAGAATCTGTCTACCAGTACCCAGATTACAGAACAGCCAGCAGAGGATGGGAGATCTGTGATGAAGTCCATAGCGATGTGCTGCCAGGGGACTTTGGGAATGGGTAACAGCAGTAGCAAGCCCATGGGTTTCGTTCGAGAAGCCTTGTTGCGGGCAGCAGCGAGGTAAAAGACACAAACTCCCGGACATCTTTGGGTAGGGTCGGCCACCAATAGTGACGGGACAGCAAATCAAAGGTCTTACGCACCCCAGGGTGACCAGCATATTTGGAGCAATGTCCCGAAGAAAGAATTTTCCTCCACTTGGCTTGCGGAATGAAGATCTTCCCGGAGGAATATCTCTCACACGGATTGGTGCCACAGTAACCAGGCAAGACAAATCAATGATATGCTGAGGTTCTTCAATCTGATCCGCTGGGTAGAAAGAATGGGAAAATGCATCAGCCCTTACATTTTTATCAGCCAGTCAGAAATGCAGAAGAAAATTGAATCTGGCAAAGAAAAGTTCCCATTCAGCCTGATGTGGATTTAGACACTGTGCAGATTGTAGATATGTCTAATTGTTGTGGTCAGTGTATATCAACACAGGATGCAGAACCCACTCCAGAAGGTATCTCCATTTTTCCATGGCCATCTTGATTGCAAGCAGCTCTCTATTGCCAATGGAATAGTATCTTTCCGCAGAAGAGAAGAGCTTGGAGAAGAAACCACACAAGACAAATCTCCCTTGGAGTTCTTTTGTAGCAGGACGGCACCTGCACCAATAGAAGAAGCATCCATTTCTAGGAAGAACTGTTTGAAGGTATCTGGATGATGGAGGACAGGAGAAGCGGCAAAACAGTCCTAGAGTTGCCGGAAAGCTGATTAAGCTTCAGGGGTCCACTTCTTTGTATCCACCCCTTTTTTTGTCATAGCAGAAATAGGGGCTGTGACGGAAGAAAAGTTTGGATGAACTGCCTATAGAAGTTGGGAAACCCCAAAAACCTTTGAATGGCACGGAGAACTTGAGGACAAGGCCAATTCAGGATGGCAGAGACCTTGTCGAGTCCATTTGTAGACCAGGGCAGTAAACAATATTTCCCAGGAAGGGTAAGGAGGCCTGCTCAACTACACACTTTTCGAGCTTAGCGTACAGACCATTCTCCCTTAATCGCTGCAAAACCTGGCACACTTGTTTCCTGTGAGTGGTTAAGTCGGGGAATAGATGAGAATATAATTGAGATACACCACTACACAGTTATATAACAGGTCCCAGAAGATATCGTTCTGCAGGGGCATTGCATAGGCTGAACGGCATGACCAGGTATTCATAGTGGCCATCACGGGTATTGAGACGGCATCTTCCACTCGTCGCTTTCATGGATTCGGATCAGGTTATACGCACCACGTAGATCCAACTTAGAAAATATCTAAGAGCCTCATTTACGGTCGAACAATTCGGAAATCAGTGGCAGAGGGTACTTATTCTTGACCGTGATCTTGTTCAGCCCACGACAATCTATGCATGGACGGAGTGACCCATCTTTCTTGGCCACGAAGAAGAAACTGGCTCCCGCCGGAGAGGTAGACTTCGGATAATCCCCTCTCAAGGTTTTCCTTAATATACTCAGCCATAGCCTGAGTCTCTGGCAGAGATAATGGATAAACCCTTTCACAAGATGGAGACGTCCATGGTAGAAGATCAATCGGGCAGTCATAAGACCGATGAGGTGGTAAGTTCCCAGCCCTCTTCTTACTGAAGACGTCCCCATATGCTGCATATTGCAGCGGCAGCCCCGGCAGGTTCATAGGGACCGGACGAGGAGACATTTGGCGAAACCACCGACAGACAAGAAGTCTGGCACTGAGGTCCCCAGTGGAGAATATCCCCATACGCCAGTCTAAGACAGGAGAATGATGCTGTAGTCAGGATAATCCTAGAAGCACTGGGTCCGTGGAATCCGGCAGGACATAGAAAGATATTTCTTCCGAATGTAGCACCCGACTTGGAGTTTAATAGGAGCAGTGATGAACTGAATAGGTCTGGGCAGGTGTTGTCCATTTACAATCAATGCCAACAGAGGCTTCGCCAGACGAGTAGTGGACAACTGGTTCTGGGTCACCAGGGCCTGATTAACAAAATTTACGGTGACGCCGGAGTCCAGGAAGGCATGTGCAGATATACTGGTTTTCCCAGAGGACAAGACTACAGGAAAAAGAAGTTTGGGAGAATTGTCTTTTTCGCCTAGGGTCACTTCTCCCATTGAGCCTAGGCGCAGAAGTTTTACTCAAACACCGTACGGAAGACAGTTAGGAAGGTCTGGAGGTTTGCAGTCTCAGGTCCGCTTTGCTCCCATATAGGATTAGCCCAGCCTAGAGCTTCTCCAGAGAGCAGGGAGACAATGAAAGCCACTTTCGCTCAGTCAGACTGGAACTTGTCTCCATGTAGCTCAAAGTGGATAAGGCACTGATTCATGAACCCTCTGCAGGCTTTTTGGCTCACCGCTGAAAGGTGGAGTCAAAGGTAGTTGGACAGCAATCGTGTCCTGGTGTGCAAACGATGCAGCAGGAGTTGCTGGGTCATGTGGTGCGGCAGGAGCAGAAGTAGGTAGAGCGTCCAGGCGTGCAGAAATTGCGCTTTAGACACTGCAGCAGGACATCTTGGCGTTGCAGCTCATGATATAAATCTTGTACCACAGGCTTGGGCTTGCCAGCGGGTCCATGGCCTGAGCGAACTGTAACGCTTCAACGGGTGTGGACCCGCTGTGCCACTTACCGGTTTGAATTTGGGACAAACTTGGGAGTGGAATCTAAGTGTCCCCCTGGTATTCACCCTTTATCCTGCTCCTGGATGCGGAATCTGGTCTTAGCTGCAGGCGAGAACCCAGGTCGCCACTGCAAGAGTGGTCCCGGTTAAATGGCAGCTGACCAGAGAGCCCCAATGCAAGCACCGGGAAACAGGCAGATGGAGCAAGCTTTAGCTGGATGAAGCAGAGCTGAGTAAGTGGTTAAGCAGAGCTGAAGCTGTTAGAACAGCAGTGTTGAGAAGCCCAGGTGCAGCAGGTGTGATGATCTGCACAGCAGACAGAGACGTAGTCGACAATCTGGATTGTATGCTTGAGAGCAGCGAGGTACAGGAGGAGCAAACAGAGACGAGGTCAGGATACAGGCTGAGGTCGGTAACAGGATATCAATGCAGGAACTAGCTGGAACCTTCGCTGTAGAAAACTACAATATTGCTCAGGCATTGCAGGAAGGTGGTGCCTGGCCGGGATTGGAGAGAGGGCGGAATCAGGGGCGTGCATGAACCGTTAAAGAACCAGGACGCATGCGACTCCTACAAGGTGCAACTGAAGCTGTCGCCACCTGCGACAGTGCAGGAAAGCGGGGCCGGAGCCTGCAGTGGCTGCCAAATGCCTTTGTTACAATTATCTTGCTAAAGAGACCACTGCCGGTAGGAAATAGCATTGCCATAAAGGGGTGTAATTGGTCTACAGCAATGTCTAGGTAGGTGGTATATTTCAAAATAAAATACATACGAATGCCAGGACCCATTGTTTTACAGCAGAACATTTCCCAGAGAATCACTCTGCCCTTGCCAGCCAGCTTTTTCCCCATAGTGCATCTTGGTGACATCTCCTTCCCAGGTAAGAAATACATACACTCTGACCTGATCATCAAGCCTTTACAATTTGGCCCTTGGTAATCCCTTGAGGATGCAGTGATTTTTTTATTTTTTCAGTTTCCATTTTATTAATCCCTTTGGGACACATGACGCACCGGCACGGCATGTTTCCCGAGTCCTTAAGGACACATGACGTACCGGTACGTCATGAGTTGTTCCGATCACTGCTGCTCAGCTGGCAGTGATCAGAACAAGGTACCTGCTGAAATCATTCAGCAGGTACCTTGTTACAATGCCCAGGGGGTCCTGTGACCCCCATATGGTGCATCGCTGCAAACCGCAGGTCAATTCAGACCTGCGGTTTGCAGCGCTTATGAGTCTCTGATCCTCGCGGTCTATGACCGCTGGGATCAGAGAGTTAATGCCCCCAAACAGTTTTTAACCCCCTGCAGCCCCCAATCATACTGTGGCTGCGGGGTGCAGGGGGTGGTTGCGGGCGGCGCAGGCGGACGGGAGGCGGAGCGGTGCGGCGGGCGGCGATTGCGATCCCCGCCCGCCTCCCCTGTAATCTATCCCTGGTGTCTAGTGGTTCTATCAGAGTGTCAGCACATTGCTGACACTCTGATAGAAACGGCTGGCATCTGTGCTGCAGATGCCAGCCGCTTAACTCTTTCCGTACCGCGGTCCGTACGGACCGCGGTATGGAAGGGTTAACAGGGAGGGAGCGCTCCTCCCTCTCCCATCGGGGGCTGCTGTGCCTTTGCAGCCCCCAACAGGATGGGATCGAAGAGGGAGGGTGCTCCACTCCTCCTCTATCCATCACCCCCTGCCCAGTTATGGCAGGGGTGATGGCTGCCATGGAGACAGGACGCTCAGAAGCCGCCCTGCTCTCCATGGTGCTGAAAGTCTGAATAGACCTGCTAAAGGTCTATTCAGACTTTCTAAAGTACAAAATACAGTACAGTGCACTATATAGTGTACTGTACTGTATTATACAGACACCAGATCCACTGGATCTTTCAGAACCAAGTGGGTCTGGGTCAAAAAAATGTAAAAAGTGAAAAAAAGTAAAAATGAAAAACACATAACACTGAATAAAAACTAAAAAAATAAAATACACTACACATATTAGGTATCGCCGCGTCCGTAAAAACCTGCTCTATAAAAATATCACATGACTGAACTCCTCAGGTGAACGCCATAAAAAAACCCCAAAAATGGTGTAAATAAGCCATTTTTTGGCACATTACATCACTAAAAGTGTAATACAAAGCGATCAAAAAGGTGTTTGCCTCCCAAAATAGTACCAATCAAACCGCCATCTCATCCCGCAAAAACGAGCCCCTACCTAAAACAATTGGCCAAAAATAAAAAACTATGCCTCTCAGACTAAAAACATGATTTTTTTGTTTCAAAAATGCTTTTAGTGTTAAATGTAAAAAAAATTAAAAAGTAGACATATTTGGTATCTACACGTCCGTAAGAATCTGCTCTATAAAAATATCACATGACCTAACCCTCAAGTAAACACTGTAAAAAATAATAAAAACTTTGTCAAAAGCCATTTTTTTGCCACCTTACATCACAAAAAGTGTAATAGCAAGCGATCAAAAAGTCATATGACCCCTCAAATAGTGCCAATCTAACCGTCACCTCCTCCCGCAAAAATGATACCCAACCTGAGACAATTGCCTAAAACTGAAAAATATATGGCTCTCAGACTATGGAGATACTAAAACATGTTTTTTTTTCATTCAAAAGGATATTATTGTGTAAAACCAAAATAAATAAAAAAGGTATACATATTATGTATCGCCGCGTCCGTAATGACCTGCTCTATAAAAATATAACATGACCTAACCCCTCAGATGAACGCCGTAAACATAAAAATAAAAACGTTGTCAAACAAGCCATTTTTTTGTCACCTTACATCACAAAAAGTGTAATAGTAAGCGATCAAAAGTCATATGCACCCCAAGATGGTGCCAATCAAACCGCCATCTCATCCCGCAAAAAATGAGCCCCTACATAGGACAATCGCCCAAAAAAATATATATATGGCTCTCAAACTATGGAGACACTAAAACATGATTTTTTTTGGTTTTAAAAATTATATTATTGTGTAAAACTTATATAAATAAATAAAAAGTATACATATTATGTATCGCCGCGTCCGTCACAACCTGATCTATATAAATAACACATGACCTAACCCCTCAGCTGAACACAGCAAAAAGAAAAGAAAATACGGTGTCAAGAGCCATTTTTGTCACCTTACATCACAAAAAGTGTCATAGCAAGCGACCAAAATGTCATATGCACCCCAAGATGGTGCCAATCAAACCGCCATCTCATCCCGCAAAAATGAGCCCCTACATAACACAGTCGCCCAAAAAATAAAATAAAACTATGGCTTTCAGAATGTGGAGACACTAAAAAAAATTATTTTCAAAAAGGCTTTATTATGTAAAACTGAAACAAAAACCCCAAAATGTAGTCATATTTGGTATTGTCGCGTCCGTAACAACCTGCTCTATAGAAATAGCACACAATCTAACCTGTCAGTTCAACTATGTAAATAACAAAAATAAAAACAGTCCCAAAACAGCTATTTTTTTGCAAATTTTCCATTTTAATCCATTTTTGCAGTAACAAAGCAAGGGTTAACAGCCAAGCAAAACTCAATATTTATTGCCCTGATTCTCTTGTTTGCAAAAACACCCCATATGTGGTCGTAAACTACTGTATGGCCAAACGGCAGGGCACAGAAGGAAGGGAACGCCATATGGTTTTTGGAAGGCAGATTTTGCTGGACTGGTTTTTTGACACTATGTCCCATTTGAAGCCCCCTGATGCACCCCTACAGTAGAAACTCCAAAAAGTGACCCCATTTTGGAAACTACGGGATAAGGTGTCAGTTTTGTTGGTACTATTCTAGGGTAAACATGATTTTTGGTTGCTCTATATTACACTTTTTTTGAGACAAGGTAACAAAAATAGAAATTCGAAATTTCATCTCCATTTGCCAATAACTCTTGTGGAACACCTAAAGGGTTAACAAAGTTTGTAAAACTGGTTTTGAATACCTTGAGGGGCGTAGTTTCTTAGATGGAGTCACTTTTATGGAGTTTCTACTCTAGGGGTGCATCGGGGGCTTCAAATGGGACATGGTGTCAAAAATCCAGTCCAGCAAAATCTGCCTTCCAAAAACCATATGGCGCTCCTTTCCTTCTGCGCCCTGCAGTTTGGCCATACAGCAGTTTACGACCACATATAGGGTGTTTCTGAAAACTACAGAATCGGGGCAATAAAAATTGAGTTTTGTTTGGCTGTTAACCCTTGCTTTGTTACTGGAAAAATGGATTCAAACGGAAAATTTTTCAAAAATCGAAATTCTGAAATTTTATCTTTATTTGCCATTAACTCTTGTGGAAAACCTAAAGGGTTAATGACGTTTGTAAAATCAGTTTTGAATACCTTGAGGGGTGTAGTTTCTAGAATGGGGTAATTTTTGGGTGGTTTCTATTATGTAAGCCTCACAAAGTGACTTCAGACCTGAACTGGTCCCTAAAAGTGGGTTTTTGAAAATTTCTGAAAAATTTCAAGATTTGCTTCTAAACTTCTAAGCCTTGTAACGTCCCCAAAAATGAAATAGCATTCCCAAAATGATCGATACATGAAGTAGACATATGGGGAATGTAAATCAATAACTTTTTTTGGCAGTATTACTATGTATTATAGAAGTAGAGTAATTGAAACTTGGAAAATTGCAAATTTTTCTAAATTTTTGGTAAATTTGGTATTTTTTTATAAATAAAAATGAAATTTTTCGACTTCATTTTACCACTGTCATGAAGTACAATATGTGACGAAAAAACAATCTCAGAATGGACTGGATAAGAAAAAGCGTTTTAAAGTTATCACCACATAAAGTGACAATGGTCAGATTTTGAAAAAATGGCCTGGTCCTTAAGGTGAAATAGGGCCGTGTCCTTAAGGGGTTAAGTACCTCCCTGTATAACAAGAGCCAAATTTCCCAGAATTTTTTTTTTTTTTTTTTACTTTTCCACTTATGATGAGGGCTTGTTTTTTGTGGGACAAGTTGTATTATTTATTGGTAACACTTGATTTACAATATCATGTATTACAAAACACTGCAATTCCACCATTGTTCTTTGGGGTTTTGTTTGTGTTGCCCTATGTGCTAAAATTGACATGACAAACTTATTCTGTGGGTCAATTCAATTACTGCAATGCCAAATTTATATAGTTTTGATTAGGTTTTACAACTTAAAAATAACCTTTGAAAAAAGTAAAAATTTCACCATATTCTGACAACCTTTTTTTATATTTTCATCTAAAGAGCTGTATGAGGTCCTTTGTGGAGGGGAGCTGCAGTTTTTCTTGGTACACTTTAAGCTGCTATCATATCAGCACTATCTATTTCCATTCTTTTGCTCTGTTATAGGAGCAGAAGAATAAAAATAACTTATGTTTCAAATTCAACACATAACTGACAGGAAGGTAAGCAGGATTGGCAGGACTTTTCTCTTCGCTATTTTTGACAAACTCTGTGACTGGAGCCTCCGATGCAGATGTGAATGTAACCTTACAAGTAGTGTTGAGCGAACAGTTCGAGCATAGTTCGGGTCCGTACCGAATTTTGGGGTGTTCGTGACACGGACCCGAACCCGAACTTTTTTGTAAAAGTTCGGGTTCGGGTTCGCTGCTCGGCATGTATTTTGACGCATTTTGAAAGGCTGCAAAGCAGCCAATCAACATGCATCATACTACTTGCCCTAAGATGCCATCGCAGCCATGCCTACTATTGGCAAGGCTGTGATTGGCCAAGTGCAGCATGTGACTCAGCCTCTTTATAAGCTTGTGCGCACGTCGGGACGTGCTCACTCCCGATGTGAATAGAACAGGGATAGACGCAGCTGATGCTAGGGCGAGAATAGGCAGGGATAATTGAATAACTGGAAGCAAATTTCTCTCCTCCACCTGTGATTCATCTGAACAACTGCAGCTGAGCTGCTTTTTTGATAGGGATTGGCTATTTTTAGAGTGGCCAGAGTGATTTTTCCATCCACATGTACCTGGGCTGACCGCCGGCCGCCATTTTGCGACTTGTAGTGCTGCAGCAGAAGCTGCCACAGTGTGCATTCCAAAGCTCCAAACAAGTCAGACATCTACACCTGGGATTCAGACCAATAGCGATTTAGCAGCACAGTCCAAGGCTATTTTTTTTAAAGGTTGTGCAGACCATTTTGTGGCACATGTTACTGGGCTGATAGGCGGCGGCCATCTTGGGACTAGTGCTGCAGCACAATCTCTCCCAACGTCCATTAATCACTTGTAATAGTGGTCTGTGCCATAGAAATCCTACATCAGGGACTTGGGTGTGCTTGTGTCACCCCTACTAATACCAGTCCACCTGTAATCCATACAGTGAAAAGCCATAAAGTATTCCAGTGAGGGAATTTTTTATTTATTTAAAAAGGCCAAGTTAGTTTATCTGGCGCTCAATATACTAGATACAGTTAGGCCTCATGCTTTCATACATCTGGAATTAGCAAACTAATGTGCTGGGGTTGGGAAAACATATATGTACCCATACTAGAATCTGTCAAAGAAAGCGGTACTCACATATAACAGTCATTCCATCTGTAATCCATACAGTCAAAAGACTGAAAGTATTCCAGTGAGGGAATTTTTTTATTTAAAAAGGCCAAGTTAGTTTATCTGGCGCTCAATATACTAGATACAGTTAGGCCTCATGCTTTCATACATCTGGAATTAGCAAACTAATGTGCTGGGGTTGGGAAAACATATATGTACCCATACTAGAATCTGTCAAAGAAAGCGGTACTCACATATAACAAGTCATTCCATCTGTAATCCATACAGTCAAAAGACTGAAAGTATTCCAGTGAGGGAATTTTTTTTATTTAAAAAGGCCAAGTTAGTTTATCTGGCGCTCAATATACTAGATACAGTTAGGCTCATGCTTTCATACATCTGGAATTAGCAAACTAATGTGCTGGGGTTGGGAAAACATATATGTACCCATACTAGAATCTGTCAAAGAAAGCGGTACTCACATATAACAGTCATTCCATCTGTAATCCATACAGTCAAAAGACTGAAAGTATTCCAGTGAGGGAATTTTTTTATTTAAAAAAGGCCAAGTTAGTTTATCTGGCGCTCAATATACTAGATACAGTTAGGCCTGCGTTTCATACATCTGGAATTAGCAAACTAATGTGCTGGGGTTGGGAAAACATATATGTACCCATACTAGAATCTGTCAAAGAAAGCGGTACTCACATATAACAGTCATTCCATCTGTAATCCATACAGTCAAAAGACTGAAAGTATTCCAGTGAGGGAATTTTTTTATTTAAAAAGGCCAAGTTAGTTTATCTGGCGCTCAATATACTAGATACAGTTAGGCTCATGCGTTTCATACATCTGGAATTAGCAAACTAATGTGCTGGGGTTGGGAAAACATATATGTACCCATACTAGAATCTGTCAAAGAAAGCGGTACTCACATATAACAGTCATTCCATCTGTAATCCATACAGTCAAAAGACTGAAAGTATTCCAGTGAGGGAATTTTTTTTATTTAAAAAGGCCAAGTTAGTTTATCTGACGCTCAATATACTAGATACAGTTAGGCCTGCGTTTCATACATCTGGAATTAGCAAACTAATGTGCTGGGGTTGGGAAAACATATATGTACCCATACTAGAATCTGTCAAAGAAAGCGGTACTCACATATAACAGTCATTCCATCTGTAATCCATACAGTCAAAAGACTGAAAGTATTCCAGTGAGGGGATTTTGCTTATAAAAATAATATATTTCATTGTGGTGCGAGTTGAATCGCAACAATGAAGAAAAATACTATTAAGGGACGAGGACGCGGTCGTGGTGGTGTCCGTGGAGCCTCTGTTGCTGGTAGAGGACGTGGCCGCTCGGCCCCAGGCGCACACAGTAGGGAACGAACTCCCTCAACTAGCCGGCAGAATGTACCGCAATATCTCGTGGGGCCCAATGCCGCTCTTAGGATGGTAAGGCCTGAGCAGGTACAGGCATTAATCGATTGGGTGGCCGACAGTGCTTCCAGCACGTTCACCACATGGTCTTCCACCCAGTCTTCTGCGGAAAGCGCACAGGTGGCACCTGAAAACCAAGCCCATCAGTCTGTCACATCACCCCCAAGCATATCAGGGAAACGGTCTGAGCCACAAGTTATGCAGCAGTCTCTTCTTCTGTTTGAAGACTCTGCTTCCAGGGTTTCCCAGGGCGCCCACCTAGCCCTTCCCCAGTGGAGGAAGACATACCATGCACTGACGCACAACCACTTATGTCTCCAGATGAAGAGGACATGGGAATACCACCACAGCAGAGTCACCGACTCTCTGATGATGACGAAACACAGGTGCCCACTGCCGCGTCTTTTGCAGTGTGCAGACTGAACAGGAGGAGGTCAGGGAGGGAGACTGGGTGGAAGACGATGCAGAGGACGATGAGGTCTTAGACCCCACATGGACTGAAGGTCGTGGCGATGACTTTCACAGTTCAGAGGAAGAGGTAGTGGTGAGACCGAGACAACAGCGAAGCCAAAGAGGGAGCAGGGGGCCAAAGCAGACGAGCCGCCGCCCCAGAGTTCGCCTGCTACTGGACATCGCCAACAGGGACCCAGCCCCACAAAGGCAGCTTCAAAGAGTTCCCTGGCATGGCACTTCTTTAAACAATGTCCTACCGACAAGACCCGAGTGACTTGCACGCTCTGCCATCAGAGCCTGAGGCGAGGCATTAACGTTCTGAACCTCAGCACAACCTGCATGACCAGGCATCTACATGCAAAGCATGAACTGCAGTGGGGTACACACCTTAAAAACCAGGCACTCGCTGAGGCTCCCCTGCTCCCTCTACCGCTGCTGCCTCGGCTTCCGCCTCGAGAGGAATGTTGCCACCTGCCGAGCAGCAAACAGAGGATGTGCCACCGACACCACCACCACCGCCACCGTCAACTAGCGTCTCCACTATATCACACAGCAGCGTTCAGCTCTCAATATCTCAAACCTTAGAGAGGAAGCGCAAATTCCCCCGAGTCACCCTCGAGCCCTTGGCCTGAACGCCAGCATTTCTAAACTGCTGGCCTTTGAAATGCTGTCATTCCGGCTGGTGGACACAGACAGCTTCAAACAGCTGATGGCCATGGCTGTCCCGCAGTATGTGGTTCCCAGCCGCCACTACTTCTCCAAGACAGCCGTGCCTTCCCTGCACATGCAAGTGTCCGATAAAATCAAGTGTGCACTGCGCAACGCCATTTGTGACAAGGTCCACCTAACCACAGATACGTGGACCAGTAAGCACGGCCAGGGACGCTATATCTCACTAACTGCACACTGGATGAATGTAGTGGCGGCTGGGCCCCGGCGGACAGTTCCTTGGCGCACGTCCTTCCGCCCCTAGGATCGCAGGGCATCATTCTCTGCCTCCTGTAGCCTCCTCCTCCTACTCGGCTTCCTCCTCCACTGCTTCCACCAGCTCATCCGGTCAGCCACACACCTTCACCACCAACTTCAGCACAGCCCGGGTAAACGTCAGCAGGCCATTCTGAAACTCATATGTTTGGGGACAGGCCCCACAGCGCAAAGGAGTTGTGGCGGGGTATTGAACAACAGACCGACGAGTGGTTTCTGCCGGTGGGCCTCAAGCCAGGCCTGGTGGTATGCGATAATGGGCGAAATCTCGTGGCAGCTCTGGGACTAGCCGGTTTGACGCACATCCCTTGCCTGGCGCATGTGCTGAACTTGGTGGTGCAGAGGTTCATTCACCACTACCCCAACATGTCAGAGCTGCTGCATAAAGTGCGGGCCGTCTGTGCGCGCTTCCGCCGCTCACATCCTGCCGCTGCTCGCCTGTCTGCGCTACAGCGGAACTTCGGCCTTCCCGCTCACCGCCTCATATGCGACGTGCCCACCCAGTGGAACTCCACCTTGCACATGCTGGAGAGACTGTAGCGAGCAGCAGCAGGCCATAGTGGAGTTTCAGCTGCAGCACGCTCGCGTCAGTCGTACTGCCGAACAGCACCACTTCACCACCAATGATTGGGCCTCCATGCGAGACCTGTGTGCCCTGCTGCGCTGTTTCGAGTACTCCACCAACATGGCCAGTGGCGATGACACTGTTATCAGCGTTACAATACCACTTCTATGTCTCCTTGAGAAAACACTTAGGGCAATGATGTTAGAGGAGGTGGCCCAGGTGGGAGGAGGAGGAGGATGAGGGCTCGTTTCTAACACTTTCGGGCCAGTCTGTTCGAAGTGGCTCAGAGGGAGGTTTGTTTAAGCAGCAGAGGACAGGTTCACAAGTCGCCAGCCAAGGCACTGTACTGGAGGACGAGGAGGATGAGGAGGAGGTGGAGGGGGACGAGGATGACGCAAGTTCACAGCGGGGTGGCAGCCCAGGCCCATCACTGGTGCGTGGCTGGGGGATACGGTGGACGATGACGATACGCCTCCCACAGAGGACAGCTTGTCCTTACCCATGGGTAGCCTGGCCCACATGAGCGAATATATGCTCCAATGCCTGCGCAACGACAGCAGAGTTGCCCACGCTTTAACGTGTGCAGACTACTGGGTGGCCACCCTGCTGGATCCCCGGTATAAAGACAATGTGCCCACTTTAATTCCTGAACTGGAGCGCGACCGTAAGATGCGCGAGTACAAGCGCACGCTGATAGAGGCGCTCTTGAGAGCATTCCCACATGTCACAGGGGAACAGGTGGAAGGTGAAGGCAGAGGAGTGGCAAGAGGTCGCCAACGCAGCTGTGTCACGGCCAGCTCATCTGAGGGCAGGGTTAGCATGGCAGAAATGTGGAAAAGTTTTGTCTCCATGCCACAGCTATCTGCACCGACACCTGATACGGAACGTGTTAGCAGGAGGCAGCATTTCACTAACATGGTTGAACAGTATGTCTGCACACTCCTCCACATCCTGACGGATGGTTCGGCCCCATTCAACTACTGGGTTTCGAAATTGTCCACGTGGCCAGAGTTAGCATGTTATGCCTTGGAGGTGCTTTCCTGCCCGGCGGCCAGCGCTTTATCTGAACGCGTATTCAGCACGGCAGGGGGCGTCATTACTGACAAGCGCAGCCGCCTGTCCACAGCCAACGTGGACAAGCTGACCTTCATAAAGATGAACCAGGCATGGATCCCACAGGACCTGTCCCTCCCTTGTGCAGAGTAGTCCTTATTAACTGCCTAAAACATGTCTTGTTGTGCTACGGGCCACTTCTTTATTTGATACAAATTTTATGAAACCCACAGTTGAATGAAACTCTTCTCTGTCTGGGCGCCGGGCCTAACTAGATGAAAGTGGCCGGTTAAACTAACGGGTGACATGAAGCCATAACCTCTGCCATGCTACCTCTGTCTTCTGTCTGGGTGCTGAGGCCTAAGTCAAATAAAGCGGTCTTCTGCTGTGCTGGGGGATATGAAGCTAATCTCTGACCTCTCTCCTCTGTCTGGGTCCAAAGGCCTAAATCACTGAAAGAGGCCTTCTCCTGTGGTGTGTGATATGATGCCAGAATATGTGCTGTGGGGCCTCTCTCCTCTTCCTGGGTGCAGGGGTCAAATAAACTAAATTGTGGCCTACTCCTGTGGTGGTTGATATGATGCCTGATTCTCTGATGTGGAACCTCTCTCCTCTGTTTGGGTGAAGGGGTCAAAGTAACTAAATGGTGGCTTCTCCTGTGGTGGCTGATATTATGCCAGAATATGTGCTGTGGGGCCTCTCTCCTCTTCCTGGGTGCAGGGGTCAAAGTAACTAAATGGTGGCTTCTCCTGTGGTGGTTGATATGATGCCAGAATATGTGCTGTGGTGCCTCTCTCCTCTTCCTGGGTGCAGGGGTCAAAGTAACTAAATGGTGGCTTCTCCTGTGGTGGTTGATATGATGCCTGATTCTCTGCTGTGAAACCTCTCTCCTCCATCTGGGTGTAGGGGTCAAAGTCTTTCAAAGTCGCCTTCTCCTGTGCTGATTGATATAAAGCTGATGGTTGTGCCATCTGACATGGTTGCCAGGGTCTGATTCAATGGGGGCCTACTCCTGTGGTGGGTGATCTAAATGCCTGATTCTCTGCTGTGAAACCTCTCTCCTCCGTCTGGGTGTAGGGGTCAAAGTCTTTCAAAGTCGCCTTCTCCTGTGCTGATTGATATGAAGCTGATGGTTGTGCCATCTGACATGGTTGCCGGGGTCCCATTAAATTGGGGCCTACTCCTGTGGTGGGTGATCTAAATGCCTTATTCTCTGCTTTGAAACCTCTCTCCTCCGTCCGGGTGTAGGGGTCAAAGTCTGTCAAAGTCGCCTTCTCCTGTGCTGATTGATATAAAGCTTATGCTTGTGCCATCTGACATGGTTGCCGGGGTCTGATTCAATGGTGGCCTACTCCTGTGGTGGGTGATCTAAATGCCTGATTCTCTGCTGTGTAACCTCTCTCCTCCGTCTGGGTGTAGGGGTCAAAGTAACTAAATGGTGGCCTACTCCTGTGGTGGGTGATATGATGCCTGGTTCTCTGCTGTGGGACCTCTCTCCTTTGTCTGGGTGCTGTGGTCAAAATAATAGTAAGTGACCTTCTCCATTGGTGGGTGACTTGAAGCCTGATTCTGTGCTATGGGACCTCACTCCAATTAATATTGTTTAATTTTTATTTATTTTATGTTAACTCATCATTTCCCTATCTACATTTGTTTGCAGGGGATTTAACTACATTTTGCTGCCTTTTGCAGCCCTCTAGCCCTTTCCGGGTGTGTTTTACAGCCTTTTTAGTGCCCAAAAGTTCGGGTCCCCATTGACTTCTATGGGGTTCGGGTTCGGGATGAAGTTCGGGTCGAGTTCGGATCCCGAACCCGAACATTTTTCGAAAGTTCGGCCGAACTCGTCGAACCCGAACATCCAGGTGTTCGCTCAACTCTACTCCAAGTACATGTGACTTGTACATTTATTAACATTTAAAAAAGGGTGAGATGCTTATGTAATAGTAATTGTGGATTATAATTAATCAATTGAGAAAGTTTAAAGTTGATGGACCTGTGTCTTTTTTAACCTGTGCAACTATGTACAACACCATGAATATAATTTTTTATATGTTATAATTGTAACTTATTTTTAAGTCCTATAGAAAAATAACCCTGCTTTCTTACTTTACTTTTTTTTTCTTTTAACTCTCTTCCTTTCTCCCAGGGTTCAGCTATTTAAAAGCAATTTTTCAGCTAGGTCTTCTCTGTCTGTTACCTCGGGTGCAGGTCTTTTTGGACCTCTTCTAATGGTTTTGGGTTGCCCTGCCCATCACTGGCTTTGAGTGGTTGCACTGCTTGAGTTATAGCTCTTCTTGGCCACCAGGTTTACTGACCATCTTCCTGTAACCACTGCTCCATAGGTAAACAGGCAATTTGTTTGGCAGAGTTGCTGCTCTAGTCCAGTTTTTTGTTTCTTTCAGGCCTTCGATGAATTACAGGTATCGCTAGTGCAACATCGCTTCCAATGGGGAGAGTAGACTGTTTATTTCCGCCTAAGGCTGGAGGTGGGTAATAACACCTCCCAGGGGTTTGTCCTTATGGAAAGGAATTTCCTTCCATGTATTCCTTCCTCCTTTAAAGGACTTGTGTTCCAACCTGTATCTAAGTTGATTATGTTTCAGTACCAAACTGTATACTATTGACAAGTTACAAATGTTTTTTTACATTTTCGATTCTCCTGGAACTTGTGACAGAGAATCTATAGAAAGAAAGGCCTCTTCCACATACAGACATCTGACCTGTAGGGACTGTGATATTCCCCTTCCCGACACCAGGTGCCGATTGCAGGATCTTTCGAAGAACCATCTATATGTAATGTAGTAGACTGGATTAAAGACTACATTGAGGATTCCATGAAAGAACTAAATAAAATCCTTAGCTTACTTAACAAAGCATTCCAAATGCTGTCAGATGAGGAGTTTCACGTGATGGATGAAGTTCCCTCCTCCTCAGAGGAAAAACAGGGTAAATCCCTGTTCAACGTGGATAAAATCCAACATTTACTAAGATCCATCTGGTCAGGAGACCTGGATGTTGATCAGGGAAGTTTTGAGTCCACCTCTATGGGGCGTAGGGCCTTCAAAGTGGATAGCTGACTTTATAAAACAATGATAGCTGAATGGAAATATCCAGAGAAAGGCCCTGTCCGCTCTACGAGATTCAAGCTAATGTTCCTATAATTGAGGAGCAGTCCTCCCGAGGCCCTCCACCTAAAGTGGACATGGCGTTAGCCAAATTTTCCTGGCGTACATTGGTACCAACATAGGATTGATCTAACCTGCAGCTTCCTATGAATAGATGGGCTGAAAGCACTCCTGGGAAGCTCTACTTGAATTACTTTGCCCAGGGGCTGTAGTGGTGTCTGCTATGAAAGTCTCAGGATTTTTTAATCAGACTCTATTACAAATAGAGAATGACATTGATACAGGGTTTCCCAAGGATTACGTCCTGGCCTCCTTTAAACAATGTAATTTGGAAACTGACTTCCCTGTGATGCTTCCACTGATCAGGTCAAACTAGTCTCTAAGTCTATGGTTATGTCTACTGCTGACAGACATTCTCTACAGCTAAAGTCTTGGGTGTCTGAGATAGCTTCCAACTGCCATCTCTGTGGTCTCCCCTGTGAACCAGGCAGACTGTTCAACTTGGAATTAGAAAATTATGAAAGGTCTGGCGGATAAGTAAAACATTTTCCCTGTGTTTTTGCGGCAGATGGAGATGTCAATAGTCCTCCCAGTTTTCTTCTAGGGTCTGAGCCCCATAGGGGAACCAATTGTCGAACCCAAGGCACCAATAAAGAAAAGAAACCTGAATTCTGACACTAGATGTCTTCCAGAGCTGGTGGCCAATCATCTCACTGTGGGAGGTCGTCTACAGCACTTCTCAGATCCCTGGTGTCTAGGAGTTTACTCCCCAGTATTTCTGGTAGCGAAACCTTCAGGAGAATGGAGGATGACAATATCAGAAACCTCATTCACTACATCAGGAAAAAGAAATTATGAGTGGAGGCCATCAGATATAATCCCTGTTTTGCACGCAGAATAGTTTATGGTCACTTTGGATCTCAGTGATGCATACCTTCATATGCCAGTGACCCATTTTCACATAAGATACCTGAGAATGGCGGTAGAATACTGGGGAAGGTAAAACATTTTAAGTTCACCGCCCTTCTATTTTCGATTGCCTCAGTTCCCCATATGTTCACAAAGTTGGTGGCAATGGGAGTAACTTCTCTTTAGTCCAAGGTTTATCTATTGTGCATTACTTAAACAATTGGCTAGTAAAAGTGTCAGCAGAAAATCTTCTCAGACAACATCTTCAGATTATTGTCTCTTTTATTGTTGGTCTAGAATGGCTTATAAATTGGGAAAAGTCATACAACCATCCACCAGAAAAAATTCTGGGGGTTCATTATAGGCTCCCAAAGTATGTGGCTCACTGTAACTCCTGCAAGGAAGAAAATAATTTTGGCGGTTGCAAAATTTCTGTTTATACTTTGACAGATGACTATCAGAACTCTTATGAGTGTCTTAGGTCTCATTTCAACAACTGTGTATGCAGTTCCTTGGGTCCAGTGGCATATTCGTCCCTTACAGGAATAAATCCTGTACATGTGGGATTGCAACAGAAAGAGATTAGACAGCAGATGGTCTCTATCCACTTTGACTTGTCATTCTCTCAAATGGTGGTACCATCTAACAGATGGGATGTATTTGGTTCATCCATCCTGGACCTTCTTGACAATAGATGCATCCATGGGATACAAGTGAGAAGCATTTGGAGTTGGAAGGAGAAATCATTTTCCTCCAATCTGAAGGAGATCAGACCCATCTGTATAACCCTGCTACACTTTTCACCCCAAGTTAGGGGAAAGACTGTAAGAATCAGGTTAGTTAACATCACCTCAGTCCTATACATCGACCATCAGGGAAACACATGATTTCAAACCCTCCTGGAGGAGGCAGGAATGATTATGACATAAACAGAGAGTAACCTTAACCATCTTTCTGAAATTTATATTTGGGTCCTGGTAGTGAACCAGCTGAATTGGGGGCTGTTAATCCCATGAGAATGTTCACTGAATGTGGAGATGTTCCAGAAGATTACTCTAAGATGAGGAGTACAAGAAATAGCTCTCATGGCCATGAAGTTCAGTGGCAAGATGGATATGTACGGCTGCCTGTATTGGGAGGAAGATCCCTATAATATATTTCCTCCTGTTTTCTTGATACTGAGGGTGTTGATGAAGATCAAGCAAGACCATGCTCTGCCCACATTTGAAGAAATTCAACCATACAGCTTTGAGGTTGACACCCCTATCGAGATCTAGGGGTTTTCTGAAGCAATCTTGAATTCAGTGCTCAGCTGAAGAGCATAACTTTTTTTACTGATTTATAAAAGAAGTGGCCCTAATTAAATGTGATTTAAAATATCCAATCTCTCTCAGCTATTTTCTTTATTCAGTTGTAGATAACTGGGTTACAATTTAGGTGGCACATCTGCTGTCGACAGTGATTAGCTACAACAATCAATCTAATCAGATGGTACTCAGTGTTATTCCTGACAATAGTGAATAGTAATATATTACTTTATTAAATACTTCAGCACTGTGATAAAGCGACATATCACCAATAATAGACAAAATATATTTTGTTTATTATTGGCAATCTTGTGACCTAAATCCACAAAATGCCACAGAAAACCCATCTGTGTAGGGCTCCAATAGAAAAATGTTTGCTGCTCGAGTTAGTACAAACCAGGTCCAATCTTTCAATGGATTTCTAAGTTATTACAGAGATATGTGCAATGTATATTATGTTATTTATATTGCTTAATAAATGAGGTATTTTACAGTATGAGCTAGTATAATCACAATTCTCTCGGAGTTGATAATTTTATGCAGCAATTAAAAATGACTATAGATAGATAGATAGATAGATAGATAGATAGATATCCCTGATTGCACTGTTGAGAGGATAATGTAAAATACATTTATTTTGTGCAATGCATTTCATAATAGGAGAATCACAAGCATTTTACTCCATTTAATTACACAGCTATAAATTGTGTTTTAAAAGGGATAAAGAGCAGCATCAACACACTTAGCATCAATATCAGAGGTGACTGTATTGTGTAAACGTACCCATAAACCATTTCAGAACAGAATCCTCAGTAAGCCCAGCTATTTATTACACTGATATTGCTTTGACAGATACAGTTTAGAAAAAGGCAGAGCAATTTTAAGCTTTTTTCCCTTAAAATTAGGGCAACTGACTTGTATTTTCCTCCAGGAGTTTTATTCATCCAGCATTTTATCTAAGCCAAGTCAAAAAGGTCTGGAGATTTTAAAAAAGAATTAAAAGCCTTGATTTGCCTTAACTTTATGCATGCTTTTCCATAGAGAATCTTGGGAAAAGGCCATGTTCACATATTCAGGATCATGGATTACACGTCCAAATTCTGCCAGAATCTGCCAACATATCAATGTAAGTGTATACCCCATTCACATACAGCGGAGAAAAGTGCAGAATAATGAATGTGCTATGGATTTCAAAACCCACAGAATGTTTATTATTTGAGTGGTTAAATAAAAATGTCTACCTGTATATCCAGTACATACAGTTACAAGAAAAAGTATGTGAACCCTTTGGAATGATATGGATTTCTGCACAAATTGGTCATAAAATGTGATCTGATCTTCATCTAAGTAACAACAATAGACAATCACAGTCTGCTTAAACTAATAACACACAAAGAATTAAATGTTACCATGTTTTTATTTAACACAACATGTAAACATTCACAGTGCAGGTGGAAAAAGTATGTGAACCCCTAGACTAATGACATCTCCAAGAGCTAATTAGAGGGAGGTGTCAGCCAACTGGAGTCCAATCAATGAGATGAGATTGGAGGTGTTGGTTACAGCTTCCCTGCCCTATAAAAAACACACACCAGTTCTGGGTTTGCTTTTCCCAAGAAGCATTGCCTGATGTGAATGATAGTCGCACAAAAGAGCTCTCAGAAGACCTATGATTAAGAATTGTTGACTTGCATAAAGCTGGAAAGGGTTATAAAAGTATCTCCAAAAGCCTTGCTGTTCATCAGTCCACAGTAAGACAAGTTGTCTATAAATGGATAAAGTTCAGCATTGCTGCTACTTTCCCTAGGAGTGGCCATCCTGTAAAGATGACTGCAAGAGCACAGCGTAGACTGCTCAATGAGGTGAAGAAGATTGCTAGAGTGTCAGCTAAAGACTTACAAAAATCTCTGGCATATGCTAACATACCTGTTAGCGAATCTACGATTTGTAAAACACCAAACAAGAATGGATTTCTTGGAAGGATACCACAGAGGAAGCCACTACTGTCCAAAAAAAATACATTGGTGCACGTTTACAGTTTGCACAAGAGCACCTGGATGTTCCCCAGCAGTATTGGCAAAATATTCTGTGGACAGATTAAACAAAAGTTGAGTTGTTTGGAAGAAACACACAACACTATGGAGAAAAATAGGCACAGCACACCAACCTCATCCCAACTGTGAAGTATGGTGGTAGGGGCATCATGGTTTGGGGCTGCTTTGTTGCATCAGGGCCTGAATGGATTGCTATCATCGAACGAATAATGAATTCCCAAGTTTATCAAGACATTTTGCAAGAGAACTTAAGGCCATCTGTCTACCAGCTGAAGCTCAACAGAAGATGGGTGTTGCAACAGGACAACGACCCAAAGCATAGAAGTAAATCAACAACAGAATGGCTTAAACAGAAGAAAATACGCCTTCTGGAGTGGCCCAGTCAGAGTCCTAACCTCAACCCGATTTAAGATGCTGTGGCATGACCTCAAGAAAGCGATTCACACCAGACATCCCAAGAATATTGCTGAACTGAAACAGTTCTGTAAAGAGGAATGGTCAAGAAATACTCCTGACCGTTGTGCACGTCTGATCTGCAACTACAGGAAATGTTTGGTTGAAGTTATTGCTGCCAAAGGAGGTTCAACCAGTTATTAAATCCAAGGGTTCACATACTTTTTCCACCTTCACTGTGAATGTTTACATGGTGTGTTCAATAAAAACATGGTAACATGTAATTCTTTGTGTGTTATTAGTTTAAGCAGACTGTAATTGTCTATTGTTGCGACTTAGATGAAGATCAGATCACATTTTATGACCAATTTGTGCAGAAATCCATATCAATCCAAAGGGTTCACATAATTTTTCTTGCAACTGTATATACAAAAGGGAGCTTAGGTATCCCCTATACTGCCCAGCCTCTCACAGGCACAACGGGAAAGGTGGTGGTGGGCTGTGGGGTGTTCAGGTGGTGTTACTAGACTGCATCATTTTTTTTTTTTTTGCAAGCATTGTTGGTGTGTGTGTAAATGAAACAACGAGGCAGATTTCCAAAGTCTTCGCTCATGTTATATTGAGATTAGCACACATCATATTAGATACTGAAAGTGAATACACGTACAGCAACATTATTAGCAATTATTTGAACCCATTTGTATCCATGCACTTTGAGGGTCATTTATTAAGACCTATGTTTTAGAAGCCGGTATTAATAAAGCCCCTGCTCTGGCAGTGGATCGCTGAAGTTATGTAGAGGCGCCGGCCTTCACATAACTTTGGCACATCCAGCGCCGCTTCAAAATGTAAGCCAGCTTCCTTGCTGTCTTACATTTAGACCATTTTCTACGCCTAAACCATGTGTAAATAATGATGAATGAGACGGGCCTGCTGGGCCATCCCCTTCTCCGCTCATGTCACACCTATCTTTTTAGACCTGGCGGGAGCAGGGAGAAGTCCTTGAGAAAAAGTACTCCATAGACAATGCATATATATTGTTGAGAAACACACATTTGTGTACTGGTCATTGACTCCACCATCATCTGTCAGCCCTCCATGTTCTCCTGCCTTGCACCCCACTACCCATCTACCTAAAATCAAGAGCACCTCAACCTCCACAAAGCAGAAGCTTCCAGAGTTCAAGGGTATGCCAAAGAGAGTAAAGGGTGTACTTCCCCATCACTGCATGGCCCAGGGAGCACCAGGTTGAGATCTTCTACCTTAAGAGCTGACAGTGGTGACCACTCCTTTCCTCTGACCTACTCCCTCTCTGGGCTTTTTGCACACATTACAGTGGGAATTGCACACATGTTTTGTGAGAATTTAACCATCTGGCTTAATTAGAATGTTATGTATGTGTTTTGCTATCACTACGCCCCAGTGAGCTCCTGGAATCAACCTTGTAAGACAGCTACAAGGTATCATGGGAAAAGATCCCTGAGTGAAATGAACACGTGGAGTCTCTGTGGGTAGAACTACATGGAGGCAAAAACGAAAATTGAATACTGATGGGGCTTTGTAATGAGCCACCTAACATAACAGACTCCACTGAAAATCTGCTACTAAAGAAAATAGATGAGGCAGCAAATCATAATTATGTTATTTTGGTGGACTTTAACTACCCAGATAATGATTGGTAAACTGAAACCTGTGGATCTCATAAAGGAAACAGGTTATTGGCAATAACCAAAGACAAATACCTTGACCAATTGATTCAAGATCTGACTAGAGCAGGCATCCTCAAACTGCGGCCCTCCAGCTGTTGTAAAACTACAACTCCCACAATGCCCTGCTGTAGGCTGATAGCTGTAGGTTGTTCAGGCATGCTGGGAGTTGTAGTTTTGCAACAGCTGGAGGGCCGCAGTTTGAGGATGCCTGGACTAGAGGGATGGCCATACTAGACTTAATACTAACCAAAAGACCTGACAGAACTACAGACATGCATGTCGGGGGACATCTGGGAAATAGTGACAATAAAATATTAACCTTGTTGTCATTCAAAAGAGTGTTTCTACAGGAAAGTACAAAAATACCAAACTTACAAAAATCAATTTTTGAACATCTAAATGAGGTTAGCCTCACTAACTAGGACAATGTCCGAAAAATTAAAATGCAACCACAAATTGGATATTTTTAAAGCATCCCAAAACTAATTGTGAGAGGTACATACCTTATGGGAATCAAAGGGCGAGGAACAAGAAAAACCAATGTGGATAAATAGAAATGTCAAAGGAGCAATAAATAACAATAAGAAAGCATTTAACTCAATAAAACAGAAAGGTAGTGTGAAAGCACTGAAAAACTTTAAGGAACAATATGTAAAGATAAATGCAGCCAAGCTGGAGACAGAGAGACTTACTGTATTGCCAAAGACAGTAAAACTAAGGCTACTTTCACACTAGCATTTCTATTTTCCTGTATTGAGATCCGTCATGGGGTCTCAATACCAGAAAAAATGCTTCCGTTTTGTCCCCATTAATTGTCAGTGGGGACAAAACGCAACCGAACAGAACGGAATGCTCCAAAATGCATTCCGTTCCATTCTTACTACTGGAGAGCAAACCACAGCATGCTGCAGTTTGCTTTCCATCCTGGGATGCGGACCAAATCTGACACAATCTGACACAGTAGAAAACTGATCTGTCCCCATTGACTTTCAATGGAGTTCATGACGGATCTGTCTTGGGTATGTTAAAGATAATACAACCGGATCCGTTTATAATGGATACAGATTGTTATCAGTAGCAGAAGCGTTTTTGCTGAACCCTGCAGATTCCAGCAAAAATGCTAGTGTGAAATTAGCCTAACCCTAAACTGTTCTAAAATTATATAAAGTTTAAATCTGAAAGTGTTGGCTCTTTACAGAGTGCTAAGGGGGAGCTGTAGAGAGTGATGAGGAAAAGGAAAGCTATTTAATATTTTTTTCTTCACTGTATTCACTGACCCAGGAAGAAGTGGAATAGAGTCTTAAAAGATTAAAATAGACAAATCATCAGATGGCATACATCCCCATATCCTAAGAGAAATAAAGGGGTTGTCTCACCTCAGCAAATGGCATTTATCATGTAGTAAAGTTAATACAAGGCACTTACTAATGTATTGTGATTGTCCATATTGGTTCCTTTGCTTGCTAGATTCATTTTTCCATTGCATTATTAACCACCTCAGCCCCCTAGCTTAAACACCCTTAATGACCAGGCCACTTTTTACAATTCTGCACTACACTACTTTCACCGTTTATTGCTCCGTCATACAACTTAACACCCAAATGTATTTGGCCTCCTTTTCTTTTCACTAATAGAGCTTTCATTTGGTGGTATTTCATTGTTGCTGACATTTTTACTTTTTTGATATTAATAAAAATGTAACAACATTTTTGCAAAAAATTAAATTTTTCGCTTTCTGTTGTAATTTTTTTAAAAAACAACATTTCTATATACATTTTTCTATAAATTTATTGTTCTACATGTCTTTAATTAAAAAAATGCAATAATTGTATATTTATTAGTTTGGATAAAAGTTATAGCGTTTACAAACTATGGTGCAAAAAAGTGAATTTCCGCATTTTGAAGCAGCTCTGACTTTCTGAGCACCTGTCATGTTTCTTCAGGTGCTAGAATGTCAGGATAGTATAAATATCCCCCAAATGACACCATTTTAGAAAGAAGACACCCCAAAATATTCGTGGAGGGGCATGGTGAGTTCATGTATCATTTCATTTTTCACAAGTTAGTGGAAAATGACACTTTCTGAGGAAAAAAATAATAATAAAGTTTCCATTTCTGCACTTCTGGCAAAAATAAATAAATCTCCCACGGACTCACTATGCCCCTCATTGAGTACGTTAGAGTCTTTACTTTCCAAAATGGGGTAATTTGTGGGGTGTGTTTACTGTTCTGGCATTTTGGGCGAGGCTAATTGTGAGCAGCTCTGTAAAGCCTAAATGTACTCGTTGGACTTTACGCCTTTACGCACCTAGGCTGCAAAAGTGGCACACATGTGGTATCGTCGTACTCAGAAGAAGTAGGGCAATGTGTTTTGGGGTGTATTTTACATATACCCATGCTGGGTGAGAGAAATATCTCTATAAACTGACAACATTGTATAAAAATTTTTAAAAAGTTGTCATTTACAGCGATATTTCTCACACCCAGCATGGGTATATATTAAAATACACCCCAAAACACATTTCCTTACTTCTCCTGAGTACGGCGATACCACATGTGTGCCACTTTTGAAGCCAAGATGCGCAAAGGGGTACAAATTACAATGAGTACCTTTAGGATTTCACAGGGCATTTTTACGCATTTGGATTCTCACGCTTTAGGGCCCCTAAAATGCCAGGGAAGTATAAATACCCAACATGTGACCCCATTTTGGAAAGAAGACACCCAAGGTGTTCACAGAAAAAAATTTTTACACAAGTTAGCAAGTTAGCGTAAATTAATATATATATATATATATATATATATATATATATATATTTTTTTATTATTAGTTTTTTACAAGTCTCATATTCCACTAACTTGTGACAAAAATAAAATTTTACATGAACTCACCATACCCCTCACGGAATACCTTGGGGTGTTTTCTTTCCAAAATGGAGTCACTTGTGGGGTGTTTGTACTGCCCTGGCATTTGAGGGTCTCCGCAATCATTACATGTATAGCCAGCATTAGGAGTTTCTACCTAACAAGTAGCTAACTAACTGGCTGTGATAAGGGACCCTTAGGCCCCATTCACACGTCCACAATTCTTTTTGAGGAACGGAATTGTGGACCCATTCATTTCTATGGGGACAGACTTTGTCCTGCTCGGATCCGGAATTGCGGATCCGCACTTCCCGGTCTGCACTTCCGTTCGCAAAAATATAGAACATGTCCTATTCTTGTCTACATTTGCGGACAAGAAAAGGCATTTTCTATATAGTTCTGGCAATGTGCAGATCTGCAAAATGCGGAAAGCACATTGCCGGTGTCCGTGTTTTGTGGATTCTCAAAACACATATGGACATCTGAATGGAGCCTTAGAGGGGTGTGATCAATGACAGGGGGTGATCAGGGAGTCTATTGGGGATTAGGGGTTAATAAGGGGTTAATAAGTGACGGGGGTGTAGTGTGGTGCTTGGTGCTACTTTACAGAGCTACTTGGTCCTCTGGTGGTTGATCCCAGCAAATGGGACCACCAGAGGACCATGTAGCAGGTATATCAGATGCTGTTAACAAAACAGCGTCTGATATACCTGTGTGATTTAATTTATTTTACATCTACAGCCTGCCAGCGATTAATCATCGCTGGCAGGCTTCAGTGTAACTGCAGAGCTGCACGCCGCTGTGAACGTGAGTGAACGTGAGTTCACAGCAAATCTCGCGTCTCGCGAGATGACGCACGGATGCATCCGGCCAGAACAACAGGACCACCCGCCGGACACATCCGTGCGTTAGGCGGTCCTGTAGAGGTTAAAGCACCAGGTAAGTCCTTCTAGTAAGAAGCATGCAGCGATTTTGTGTCTGGCATGGGAAAGCAATGTGAGAACTGAATGCATTCTGGTGCACTCTGTTCTGGTTTGTTCAGTTTTGTCCCCATTGACAATAAATCGGGACAAAACTGAAACATTATACTGTGGTGTTAAAGTAGCCTTAATCAGTTTTTATGAGGAGGTAAGTTCTAGACTGGATCGGGTGAGTCAATGGATGTCATTAGAGATGAGCGAATCGAAGCTGATAAAGTGGATTTCGATCCAAATTTCAGGAATTATTCGATTTGCACTGTATCCAATTTCCTCGCGATTCGTGGAAACGAATCACATTTTTTCCTGGCTGCTGCATATGTGAGGACATGGAGAAAGGAACTCTGGGAAGGCAGAATCACCCATAATGCCATGCATGGCCATGCAGGATCCCCCTGCTGTTAGATATCTATGTATCCCCCCCAGTCTCACCAGAGCTCAGTGAAAGGCCAGCATCAGGATGTTCTGTGTGGGCAGAGGAAACATAGCCCCGCCACCCAGCCTTGTCCTGCACTCTGCTCTAGGCTGCAATGCCCAAACATCAGACTGGGTGACTGGGACTTCTGCTGCATCTGACCCACAGGCTCTGACCTCGGCTGCCGGACTGCTGGAGCTCCCAGGACCTTCCTATTAAAGCACCTGTTAAGTCAATCTAGTAAGAAGTATGCAGCAGTGTCTGTGGAGGAGGGGAGGAGGGCTGCTGGGGTCACACTCTCATTGAAGCAGCTCTGCACTGCCCTCAAGTACTGATGGTCACTGACCCGTGAGTTCCCACTGTAAGCTCTGTGTTTTCCCCGTGCCCCTTAGGCCTCTGTGTGAGTTCCTTCTGTCCTGTGGGCTCCCTGTGACTGCAGGGCACAATAAAATGACATGCTCATGTGGTTCTTGTGACGTGGCCGTGCTGTGCTCAATTACCACATGGCTGTCTGGGCCATGGCTGTCTAGTTAAAATAATAAAGACAACATTGTTTAGGTGGTCTGCATTGTTAATGGGGGCTCTACTTGCATGCGTGTTTAATAGAACATGTTCTTCTACTTAGCTGACACAGTGGCGTTGCGACGGGGCGCGGGCCGCACCACTGATGGGGTGACACCAGTGCTGGCAGAAGATAATTTATTCACTGCACTTGCCTGAAGCTACCATTGATTGCAACCTCAGCTTAGGAGTCCCAGCTCTGACTCTATAAATGGCTGTGTCCATATATGGAGTCAGTGCTATAAACATGAAGAGGTATCCCCAAGCATTTTCAGTATGCTTGGGGACACCCAATGTATTTTAATCAAATTTAGCCTCTATTTCTGAAAGGTTGCCACCAGGATTCGAACTCACAACCTTTTATATCAGAGGCAAGAACACTCAACCACTGAGCTATGGAGCTCAATGGTAAACTGTGCTAGAAAAAACCTCATAGTAGTTTATCAAGTATTAGGTATTTTCATACAGCAGAAGTATAATTTTATATTTTTTTCAGTAATTGGAAAAAAGTGACACTATATATATATATATATATATATATGTATATATATATATATATATATATATATATATATATAGTACTTACACATTTATTATTTTATTTAATTATACTTTTGAATGCTCTGATGTAAAAGGTTGTGAGTTCGAGTCCTAGTGGAAACCTTTTAGAAATAGAGGCTGCACCGTAGCAATGTCCAAAGTATGTAGCAAGGACCAGCTAGTCCAAAATATAAATCAGAAAAAAATAAGGCAGCACTCTATACAAAAATAATATCCTACTTTATTCACCCATGCGGGCAGTGCGACGTTTCGGTTCCAAGCAACTGAGCCTTTCTCAAGCAATGTACAGGACCATGTGCAAGGGTTTTATGGGTAAATCATTAAACTGTGATTACAAATCAATCAAATCAAAACAATAAAAAGTTTTACATAATCGAATAAAAATTCATATGATGAAATTAAATATATATGATTCAATAAGATGAATATATGTGTATAAAAATATCCTAATATATTTAAAAGTGACAATTCATCTAATACATAAACAATGAAGATTATTGTGGTGAAATCAACCTCACCACTGGGTTTTAGAGGGGCCTGTTTGCCAGCCTCTTGCCCCAGGTTTATAGGCCCTCTCAACAGCCCATGCTCAATTTTTGAACCCCTGGTCTAATTTGTGCCATTTTGGGATATGTTAAATGTCTATGTATACTGTAAAGGGTGGGACATTGTATATTTGAATAGTGATGTCTGTCCTATTATCTCTACGTTTGTATTGGTGATTTCCCTTTGTCCTGAGAGATAACTGAATTACTCCTCGGTTGTCTCCAGGACAGAAGACATTGTGTATTCTCCTGCCTGTGATTATTACATTAACCCGTAGAGGGTAATTGTATCACAGGCAGAGGGGAGAATTTTGAGTGGGAGTGTTTTACTGTATTGTACGTGATTATTGGTTGTTTTTACAAAACCCTGTGGATGGTAACCTTGTTGGAAAATGTGTATAAGTCAATGCTTGTGTGTTCAATAAGGATTCCTGTTTAACCATCAATACGGAGCCTCGTCTTGTACTTTGGGGGAATTGCTACTTTGGAATGTTCTCTTGCCTGTTCCAGGAAAGGAGGATTTTGTATGGTTCCAGTTCGGTGGATTCAAGTGTTTGTGGGTTGCTGTGCTCTTCGCCAGGGAATCGCCCGAACGGTATTACCCTCACTATACCGGGTTATACCGTAACAATTATAAACACCCGTCAAAAAGTGCTGCAGTGCATAGTGTAATCAATTACATACGGTGTATTCAGCTAGGAGAGGTGAAACATCATGGGATGCATAAGCAGCTTGATACATTGGAGAGATGGCGTCCGATCGAACCAGTGTTCGCGTCATGTGATCCTCTTTGCGCATGTCCGGGACATCCGTAACCTCAGCAACAAGAGTGGCAGAATGCGCATGTCTAGAAAAGCTCCGTCCGCCATCTTACTTAGGGGCTCCCTGCCAACTCTTTTTGGAGTACAAACCGCATGTCTCAATGATGACACGACATAAAAATCGCATCACTAGTGATCATTGTTCATAAAAATGTGTGAATATGACTGAAGTCGGCTAATGCTGTAACGGGTGCCGAAATCAGCACCATGAAGGAGCTCCAGAAGGAGCTAAAGTATGGACCCAAAAGGACTTGGGTCAAAAATGGTCACCATGTCACTGGAGACCAGATGTCTGACCCCAATTTCAACCAAAACCCGCAGAAGGGATCTCCTCCAATACGTCATGGTAATCACAACACCCCCAATAGGGCAAATGTTTTTAACGACAAATGTTGGATACAGCAGTGTTTCCCAACCAGTGTGCCTCAGCTGTTGCAAAACTAGAACTCCCAGCATGCCCAGACAGCCTTTGGCTGTGCATGCATGCTGGGAGTTGTAGTTTTGCAACAGCTGGAGGCACACTGGTTGGGAAACACTGGAATAAAGCACTTATCCACGACATAAGGGTACATTCACAGGAGTTTCATTATATTTTGGGCATCCTCCAGGCCACCATATCATCTTCAAGTTTCCACCTCTCACTTCTGACACACCAGAATCTGTAAAAAATGATAATAATAATAATGAATGAAAGTTAAAATCATTGTCCAATATAAACTACCATATACACAATTGTCGGAAGAGCACAATAAACTGGAGGAGTCAAGGGAAAGCAGCACCTTATACCCTCACACCCAAGTTATATTCTACATTCAAACCATGTGGTTTGAGGACCCCAATGTATGGATCCACGTGAGTTCCCTCCTTTTTAACAATATTGATCTGTCCCCCCCTCTCCTGGGCATAGGAACATTATCAATTACCGTATTTTTCGCCATATAAGACGCACCGGCTGATAAGACGCACCTAGGTTTTTGGGGAGGAAAATAAGAAAAAAAATATTTTTGGTGGGTCTGGAACTAATGGTGGTTTGTGGATGGCACTGTTAATGGGGGGATCTGTGGATGTCACTGTTAATGGGGTGATCTGTGGATGGCACTGTTAATGGAGGGATCTGTGGATGGCATTGTTAATGGGGGGATCTTTAGATGGCACTGTTAATGGGGGCCCATCTGTGGATGGCACTGTTAATGGGGGCCCATCTGTGGATGGCACTGTTAATGGGGGCCCATCTGTGGATGGCACTGTTAATGGGGCCCCATCTGTGGATGGCACTGTTAATGGGGGCCCATCTGTGGATGGCACTGTTAATGGGGGATCTGTGGATGGCACTGTTACAAATGTGTCATCCACAGACCCCCATCCCATAACAGTGCCATCCACAGACCCCCTGCAGCTCCAATGTTGTACTATAAAATCATAAAATATCTCAAGTACAAATAAATGTAGTAAAGATCACCCTTATTAATGTAACACAGACCTCAATACCTCCTTTACAATACGGGCAGGCCGGGCGGGAGGAGCGTGACTCTCCGATGGCACATGCCTGCGCCTGCTTCATTCATAAAGCAGGCGCAGGCATGTGACGTCAGAGAGTCACGCTCCGCCGGCCGGCCGGCCTGCCCGCATTGTAAAGGAGGTATTGTGGTCTGTGTTACATTAATAAGGGTGATCTTTAATACATTTATTTGTACTTGGAGATATTTTATGATTTTATAGTACAACACTGTGAGCGGCGGGGCCGGACCGTCCCCGCTGCAATTGCCGGCCCCCAGCTCCTCCTCCCTGTCACTCCCCGCTCATACATCGCAGCCTGCGATGTAAAAAAAAGTCAGCATTCGCCGCATAAGACGCAGGGACATTTTCCCCCCATTTTGGGGGGAAAAAAAGTGCGTCTTATACGACGAAAAATACGGTATACAGAATTTCAAATCCTTCTCTGAGTGTTTGAGCTCCACAAAATGTCTAGAGACTGGTAAATCTGTTCTCTTTTTTTCTGATTGAAAACCGATGGTTGTTAAATCGGGTTTTGATATCGGTGGATGTTTCACCCACATATAACTTGTGGCAAAGACAGATAAGGACATAAACAATACAATTGCTGTCACACGTTAAATGAAACCTTATAGGAAAATTTACACCAGTGTCCGGATGTACAAAAGATCTCCTCCTGATGATTTATCGACAGTTCACACAATGGAGGCAGGGATCACATCCTGTACCTGTACCCATTATTGTGGACTGTCTATTCACAGTGGCAGGTCCAACATCTGCCTTGACCAATCTGTCACGCAGACTCCTGGACCTGCGGTAGGACATGAGTGGTGGCATATTGAATTCGGAATTGTACTATGGCATCCTTTTAGTATTTTCCAATGGCGCTTCGCTATCTACGCAATCTCCATACTTAAATTAGTATAAGTGGAAATAAATGCAACCCTAGGTTTTCTCTCTGCAGCATTAGAATCACATAATAGTGTTTTCCTGTCAATCTTGGATACCCTATCGATTTTGGTCCTCAACAGATCCCTGGGATAACCTCATTCCAGGAATCTGTTGGTGAACTCATCCAAGGTCTCATTTAGCATACCAGGATCAGTTGTTATATGTGTGGCCCTCAAAAATTGTGAGTATTGGAGACTCTTGACCATAGATCTAGGATGGCTACTATTATAAGCTAGAATAAGCTAGAATAGTGTTCCTATCTGTGGGTTTTGTGAACACCCGTGTACTTAGTTTACCATCACAAAGCATTACATTGGTATCCAAAAATTGAACTTCAGTGTTTGAATGTACCAATGTAAATTGAAGTCTCTCATCAATGCTGTCGAGGTATCAGTGAAAATCCAACAGTTGTTCCTCTGTCCCTGTCCAGATGAGGAAGATGTCGTCGATATAACGCCACCACTCCAGCACATGGCTGAAGTGGTGTGAAACATAGACGACTTCCTCCTCAAATACACGCATAAAAATGTTGGAATAAGTTGGGGCCACATGGGACCCCATGGCCACGCCCTGTTTTTGTACATAGTAGTTATCCCAAAATAGAAAATAACTATGCTCTAGTATGATCCTAAGTAGCGCCAGTATGAAGCTGTTAGCCTCTATAGTCAGTGTGGACATTTCTAGCATACGGAAGACTGCCTCTATTCCCTTTTTGTGTTCAATAGACGTGTACAATGAAGTTACATCAAACAATGCCAGAATGACATTTCCTGCACAAGATACATTAGTTTCTCCCAACTACCTCAGGAAATCAATAATGTGTGATTTACTACCTGTTGCAAAAATTTTTATCCAAAAAGATTGAAATGCGACTGAACATAGAGTCAGAACCCACGTCAATTGGCCGGCCAGGCGGGTCAACCAATTTCTTATGGATTTTTGGCAATATATATATTACTGAGGTTATAGGTTGTGTCACTGTGAGAAACTCTCTCAGCTCATCATCTATGACTCCGGCTGCAACCGCATTAATTAACTTGTGTTTAATAATCTCCGCAATAAAAATATGTGGATCATAATCAATGCATTCGTAAACATTTTTGTCACAAAGAGTCTCATTATCTCATTAAAATATTTGTCCGTATCCAACACAACCAACCACCCCACCCTTGTCAGCTGGTTTTACCGTGAGGCTGCGGTCCTGTTTTAACTCATTCAGTGCAGCTATTTCCTCACTGGTTACATTATGGTGTTGCAGTGGTTGACCAAGGCATGCAGTTTTGAGTGCAAAAATCTCAGACTTAACAGCTTTTATATGCAGTTGTGTTCAAAATTATTCAACCCCACTGAAATTGAGGGTTTTGGCCAGTTTGACATTGATTTTGATTATTTCAGTCATCCTGTTTACAATTAAATCAAAGAGGCACTTGCAAGTCAGACAAATATAACATAACATTTATAATGAAATAACCACAAATGTCTTTTCTGTGCTCACATCATTATCAGTTTTATTCAACCCCAAGTGACATTCAATCTTGGTACTTAGTACAACGTCCTTTTCCAGTTATAACAGCTTTTAAACGTGAAGCATAGCTTGACACAAGTGTCTTGCAGCGATCTAACGGTATCTTCGCCCATTCTTTATGGGCAAAAGCCTCCAGTTTAGTCACATTCTTAGGCTTGCAACTGCTTTCTTTAAGTCCCACCAGAGGTTCTCAATCGGATTTAAGTCTGGTGACTGCGATGGCCACTTCAAAATGTTCCAGCCTTTAATCTGCAACCATGTTCTAATGGACTTGGAGGTATGCTTGGGATCATTGTCGTGTTGAAAGGTCCAACGTCTCCCAAGCCTCAGGTTTGTTACGGACTGCATCACATTTTGATCCAATATCTCCTGGTACTGAAGAGAATTCATGGTACCTTGCACACGCTGAAGCTTCCCTGTACCTGTAGAAGCAAAACAGCCCCAAAGCATGATTGACTCCCTGCCATGCTTCACAGTAGGCAAGGTGTTATTTTCTTCATAGGCCTTGTTCTTCCTCCTCCAAACATAGCGTTGATCCATGGGCCCAAACAGTTCTTATTTTGTTTCATCAGTCCACAGAACACTATCCCAAAACTTTTGTGGTTTGTCCACATGACTTTTGGCATACTGCAGTCGACTCTTCTTATTCTTTGGAGACAGCAAGGGGTGCGCCTGGGAGTTCTGGCATGGAGGCCTTCATTACGCAGTACCCGCATCTGACAAATCTTTTTTCAGTTCCTCAGCAGTCACACGGGGACTTTTCTCCACTTTGCGCTTCAGGTAGCACACAGCAGTCGAAGTCAGCATCTTCTTTCTACCACAACCAGGTAGCATTTCAACAGTGCCCTTTGCCTTGAATTTGCGAATGATGCTTCCTATGGTGTTTCTTGGTATGTTAAACATCTTTGCAATCTTCTTATAGCCATTGCCCTTCCTGTGAAGAGAAATCACCTCATCTCTTGTCTTCCTGGACCATTCTCTTGACTTCACCATGTTTGTAAACACACCAGTAAATGTCTAGAAGGAGCTGAGTATCACAGTCATTTTAAATCTGCCTAATTGGTGCATATTATGCTTAATTGCTGCTCCTTGACATCCACAGATGTTTTCAATACCTGATCGAAAACACTTGAATGAACCTCTATTCTTAAGAGTGGTAGTCTTTAAGGGGTTGAATAATAGTGTCAATGAAGAAATCACCAAAAAACATTTAATACTGTATTACAAAAACAATTGATGTCATTTGAGTTGCATTTGGTTCTTTAAAAAGTCCTTGTAAGATTTCATTCTGAACACAATTACAAATGTACACTAAATTCCCTAAAACCCTTTACAGCATTGGGGGTTGAATAATTTTGAACACAACAGTAAGCTTTCATAGCTGGATCATTTATATTAGGACAAAAATTACTTTTCAAATGCAAGTCAAACTGCTTCTAGGTCAATTCACTGCTTTTAGGCAAACCTAAAAGCAGTGAATCACACTTTAAACCACACTCTGCAAACCACACTTTAAGTTTAATAGCACGAAAAAAAGAAAAGAGATCAGATTCAATATCAAGCCAACTGGTGCATGCAACTGGACAGAATGAAAGTCCTTTTGATAATACACTCACTTGATGTTCAGTCAGCAACTTAGAGGACAGGTTGATAACAGTCATTTTCTCCTGGTAGGTTGAGCTCTGCTGCCTTGAGATCGTGTTTTGTTGTTGCATTGCTTTTTGTCCTCTCCTATGCCTACGGCCTCCACGTCTAGTGCAATTCCTGGTTCTTTTTCTAAAGGTCCATTCTGTGACAAAAAGATTCCTCGGGAGTAGCCGCCTTCCTTCTCTTCCTGGTATATTTGATGTTTTGGGGCTATCTATTCTCAAAGTAAAAAATATCCTGCTATTTGGTAAAGTCATCTTGTGGCAAGATTTGAGTCAATTGTGTTTCCACTGCCAATAAATCAGAAGCCACAACAGCAAGCTCAGTCTGTAAAAATTCCAGATTCAGCAAAAATCTGTTATATAGTAATTACACATTTATTATTTTATTTAATTATACTTTTGCTGTATAGGAATACCTAATACATGATAAACTACTATGAGGTTTTTCTAGCATAGTTTAGCATTAACCTCCATAGCTCAGTAGTTAGGGCTCCTGCCTCTGATGTAAAAGGTTGTGAGTTCGAGTCCCGGTTGATAAACGTTTAGAAATAGAGGCTAAATTATGCATTCATGTATAAATGTATAAATATATATATATATATATAAATGGCAGCACCGTAGCAATGTCCAAAGTCGCGTGCAAGGCCTTTCAAGGACCAGCTAGTCCAAAATATAAATCGGAAAAAAATAAGGCAGCACTCCATATAAAAATAATATCCTACTTTATTCACCCATGCAGGCAGTGCGACGCTTCGGCTTCAAACAACTGAGCCTTTCTCAAACAATGTTCAGGACCATGTGCAAGGGTTTTATGGGTAAATCAATTAAACCGTGATTACAAATTTATATATTTCCAATATATACTATATATATATAACTGTGACACCACTAGGAGATGAGCGCTTGCATTATGTAAGCACATATCTCTCTACATTCATCTGTATCGTCTCCCTTCCCTGTTCCTCTGATTGGCTTGCGGGTACAAGGCCAGCAGCCCATCAGAGGCTGATGCAGGTGAGCCGTACTGCTCGGGACACAGGCCAGAAAAGGCTTGCATCGCATCGCTGCCATGGAGGTAAGTATGTGTTTTTGTTTTGTTTTTCTGTATGCAAATATGTGTGGCGGAGGGTGCTAAGCAGACAGAAGACAGACCGCTTGGGGTTGGGGTGGGGGTCTTGTTGGGGGTGCAATAATTTAAACCCAAGCGATAACATGGATGGGGGTTTGGATAGTAAACAGACAGCTGACGTTGGGGGCTAAGCAGACAGATCGCCGAGGCGGGGGAGGTTGTGCTGGGGGGTGACACCATTTTCTACCGCACGGGTCACCGGGTGACACCAGCCCTAGCAATGCCACTTCTGACCTTCTAAAAATTATGGGCAAGGGCCATCTTGTGACCCTCTAAAACATTAGAAGCGAGGGCAGCCTAATAATCATTAGTGTTGATCAAGAATTTTCGAATTGCAAATTTTTATCGCGAATATCGGCATCTCGAGAATTTGCGAATATTTAGAATATCGCAAAATATATTCGCAATTGCAAATATTTGTTTTTTAAATACCAGTTTATGCAAAAGTTTATGCAATTTTTTTATGCAAATTTTCACAATCAAGAAGGTAATGTCATCATTTTCTTGATTGCGAAATTGGCATATAAAATTTGCAGTAGAATTTGCATAAGTACTTAGATAAACTGGTATTTAAAAGATACCTTTAAATACCAGTTTCTGCGAATTTTTATGCCAATTATTTATATGCAAATTTTCGCAATCAAGAAAGTAATGTCATCATTTTCTTGATTGCGAAAATTCAGATATAAAAATTAGCATAAAAATGTATGCAAGTTTTTATGCTAATTTTATGCAAATTTGTATATGCGAATTTTCGCAATCAAGAAAATGATGACTGGAGATTATGAATTCGCGAATTTTTAAATATATGGCGAATATTCGCCTAAATATTCGCAAAATATTGCAAATTCGAATATTGCCCCTGCCGCTAATCTCTAATAATCATGTTGATATGTTGGAGGAGGAGGAGAAGGAGGAGGAGAAAATGAATATTGAAGCATATACCCTTTTTTGTGGTGGAAAGGGTGCATGGGAATACAGTGTATTCAATACACCATAAAAGCCACATTTAAAGTGCCTTTATGTTCAGCTGCTTTCCTCTGGTGGAGTAGAAAATAAGGAGCAATCCAGGCCTTGTTTAGAGTCAACCTGTTGGTGTTTTCAGTTGACAGGCGCATTCGCCTTTCAGTTATTATGCCCCCAGCCGCACTATATACCCGCTCTGACAAAATGCTGGCGGCAGGGCATGCCAGCACCTCCAAGGCATAGAGCACCAGTTCGTGCCATGTGTCCAGCTTGGACACCCAATAGTTTTAAGGCACAGGGGATTTTTGAGGATGCTGACACGGTTTTCTAGGGACTCCTTCACCATCTTCCAAACTTTTTTCCTCCTTATGACACTAGGCCGCGCATCAAGGTGAGAGTGCTGGCGGGGTGTCATGAAACTGTCCCAGGCCTTGGAGAGTGTTGCCCTGCCTCTGTTGGAACTGCTGTGTGTTCCCCTTGTCCCCCTTACTCGGTTGCCCAAGGAACTACGTACTCTGCCACCAGCGTTGTGTGCTGGCAATTTTTCCACAAGTACCTTCTGGTTTTGCTCCATTTTGCTTGTCCTCTTTACCACAGAAATGAGAGATGATAAGTTTTCTTTGTAGCTGGGGTCGAGAAGGGTGAACAATCAGCAATCGGTGTTGGCCAAAATGCGTACAATGCGAGGGTCACGGGAAAGGCAGCATAACACAAAGTCAGCCATGTGTGCCACAATCCCAACAGACAAGACTTTGCTGTCCTCATCAGGAGGATGACTCTCAATCTCCTCATCCTCTTCCTCCTCTTCTGCCCATCCACATTGATCAGATTGAATAAACCTGCTATGGGTACCACCCTCTGTAGCAGAGGCAACAGTCTCCCTGCTCTTCCTCCTCATTTATGAGCGGCAGGTGCCATATTAAATTTCGATGAAATTTGCGAATATTCGAGTCAAAATCGAATATTTGTCATTATCGCGATTAATATGCGATTTAAATAGTCGTGTATTGCGATTGTAACTTAAGGCTACTTTCCTATTAGCTTGATGTCTAGAATTAGCAAATATGACGAATGTATTCGTTATATTCCTCATAACGAAGATAACAAAGTATCTCCATCTTCGTTTTAGCTACCTATTCGTCAACTTCGCTAATTCTAGCAATCAAATAAGAAAGTTGACTATAGAGACAGCTGTGTTTAATTCGCTATGCGATTATATTATTATTATTATTATTTATTTTGGTTGGCTTGGTAGAAGAAGATGACAATTGACGAATGTATTATGTAGAACTACTTTTGGGAAGTGGGAAAGAAAAATATAACAATAAAAAAAAAAAGCCTGAATATTCGAAATAGCGAATATATAGCTCTATATTTGCAATATTTGCGAATTAGCGAAGTGCCGATATACGCTAAAAATATTCGCTATGCGAATATTCATGCTCAACACTACTCCTCATCATCGTCCAATTCGCGTTGAGAAGACGAACTGAGGGTGGTCTGGCTATCACCCTGTGTACTGTCTTCCCCAATTTCCACCTCTTCCACATGCAAAGCGTCCTCCTTCATTGTGAGCAGTGAGCGTTTTAGTAGACATAGAAGTGTGATGGTTATGCTGATAATAGCGCCATAGCTGCTCACCATCTGTGTTGATTCCTCAAAGTTGTATAAAACCTCACAGAGGTCAGACATCCATGCCCACTAGTCGCTTGTGAAGAGTGAAAGCTGACTGGAAACCCGCCGACCATGTTGCAACTGGTATTCCACTACTGCAGTTTGCTGCTCACAAAGCCTGGCCAACATTTGGAACGTGGATTTCAAGCACGTGCTCACCTCGCACAACAGTCGGTGAGCTGGCAATTGCAAGCTCTGCTGCAGCATTGACAGACCTGCGGCAGCTGTAGATGACTTTCAGAAATGGGCACACACGCGGCGCACCTTCAGCAGTAGCTCAGGCAAATTGGGGTAGGTTTTGAGAAACCGTTGAACTAATAAGTTGGACACGTGGACTGGGCATGGTATGTGTTTGAGCTTGCCAAGCTCCAAAACCGCCACCAAGTTATACCCATTATCAGACATAACCATGACTGGTTGTAGGTTGAGTGGCGAGACCTATAGCTCAGTCTGGTCCCTTATACCCTGCCAAAGCTCTGAGGCGGTGTGCTGTTTGTCACCTAAGCAAATTAGTTTCAGCACGGCCTTTTGCTGCTTCCCCACTGCAGTGCTACACTGCTTCCAGCTACTGACTGATTGCTGACTGGTGCTGCAAGATGACAGTTCAGAGGTGGAAGTGGAGGAGGAGGTGGAGGAGGAGGATTGCAGCCACTAATGTAGATGATATTGGAAATCCTGATGGAAGTAGGGCCTGTAAACCTTGGCGTTGGTAGCACCTGTGCCATCCCAGGGTACAACTTGCTCCCAGCCTCCATAATGTTCACCCAGTGTGCCGTCAGGGAAATGTAGCATCCATGGCGACAAGCACTTGTCCATATGTCATTCGTTAGTGGACCTTCCCAATAACTGCATTGGTCAGGGCACGGGTGATGTTACGGGACACATGCTGGTATAAGGCGGGACTGCTGACCGGGAAAATAGTGGCGGCTGAAGTAACACGGGCGGCCACCACCATCAGGCTACAGAAAGCCTTCTTGCCCATAAGCCTAGATGTCAACATTTCCATGGCCAGGAATTTGGAAAGGTGCGCATTTAGTGATATTGCCTCTGGGTGGGTGGTTGGGTATTTGCGCTTTGTTCAAAGACTTGGGGTATGGACATCTGTATGCTGCGCTAGGACACAAAAGTGGATGTGCTAGCTGATGGTGCTTGCGAAGGTCCAGGTGCGGGGTGGGAGGCATCTGGGCCTGCGTCTTGGACAGGGATTGGCCAGCACGTAACACAGGGAAAGAGGAGGCAGTGGTGTGACCCGCAGACACTGATTAGGGACCCATTTGCTCGGCCCGCCGATTAGGGTGCTTTGATGCCATGTGGTGGATCATGCTGGTGGTGTTGAGGTTGCTAGTGTTCATGCCCCTGCTCATTTTGGTAGGGCACAGGTTGCAAATGACAATTCTTTTGCAACCTTCCTTTAAAAAGTGCCAGACTATGAAACACCTACCCCTTGGCAAGGGAGATTGCCACAAGGGGTGCTCTGGGAAATAGTTGCTGGCCTGTTTGTTGTGGCCCACCTTCTCCCTTTGCCACCCCTCTTCCTCTTCCAGCCTGTTGCGGTGCTCCCCTCTGTACTGCTGTCCTCGCTCGGCTTGCCACCTTCTCAGATTGGGTCAGTGATTTCATTGTCCACCACCTCCTCTTTCACTTCCTCACTCTGGTCATCCTCCTGACTTGTTGATCTAACAACCTCACTTATTCACAACTGTGCCTCATCCTCATCATCAACCTCTTGAGACACTAATTGCGGTTAACTTCATCATCCACCTAGTGCAACACTAATTGCCATTCCCCACTGTCATCTTTTTCTGACAGTGGATGCTCAAGAGTTTGGGAATCAGTGCACAAGATCTCCTCATGCCCCTTTTCAGGTGGGCTTGGCGAGAGGGCCAAATCAAGGAATGGCAATGAAAAGAGCTCCTCAGAATATCCGAGTGTGGGATCACTTGTTTGCTATGACTCTCCATGGTGGGAGGAAGGAGGATCAGGGTGAGGATTCTGTTGCCAGACTCTTGTCTACAGAGACTGGACTTTGTGGAAGACAGTTTGGTGCTTAACCGACTGGAAGCATTATCTGCTGCAATCCAACCGACCACCTAGTCGCACTGGTGTGACTTAGAGAGTGGTGTGAAGCTAGGTATCGTGGATGAGTGTGTTTCTTGTGCTCTGGCAGCAGGCACAGTTTCACCGCACCCAGGGCCACGGCCTCTGCATGCACCATCAGCCGCACGGCTACTACCACGTCCCTTACAGCTCGCCTTAAGCATATAAAATATTATATATGCTTGCGAGTATGCCACACGTACAGTAGCGCAGGTTTTGTAAGTGTATGCGTAAATAAATTACTCTGAATGTAGCCGATATTTAGTATGTGCAAACATTATACAGGAGATATAGTGCAGTTAATGTCGCTGTCACCAGCTCTGAACATTTTTACTGAATGTCACTGATATTTATGATGTGCAAACGTTATACAGGAGATGTTGCGCAGGTAATGGTGCTGTCACCAGCGGCGAAAAATCAAGCTGAATGTCATTGATATTTATGATGCACAAACATTATACAGGAGATGTTGCGCAGGTAATGTCGCTGTCACCAGTGGCGATTAAAAAATTACAGGGAATGTCATAGCTAGTTAGGATGCTCAAAAGTAATACAGGAGATGAAGCGCATATAATGTCACTGCTGTCACCAGTGGCTAATAAAAATTATGGGAATGTCACAGCTATTTGGGATGAGCAAATGTTATACAGTAGATGTAGCGCAGGCAATGTCGCTGCTGTCACCAGCGGCTAATGTTATACAGCAGATGTAGCTCAGGTAATGTCGCTGCTGTCACCAGCGGCTAACATTATACAGGAGATGTAGTGCAGGTTATGTCGCTGCTCTCACCAGCAGCCAAGCAGTTGCACACAATTTAGCACACATTGCGCTAATATATTTCGTAGCCAGATAAAACAATAGTCCTTAAAAGGACTGTTTGGTCTCTAACACCTTTCAACAATCAAAACTTCCTAAAAACAAAATTCCTCTCCCTACACTATCTGTCCCTGCTGCTGCAGCTCGCCCTGACTAAGTATGAGCCGAACCACATGTCATCGGGTTCTATATAGCACCCGATGACGCATTCTGACCAGCCAATCACTGTAATGTCAGTAACCAACATGGCTACAGCATTACAGTGAGTGGCAGTACTAGCCTGCACATTTATTGGCTGCGTAACGGGAGGAGACTCGAACATCGCGATGCTCGAGACGAACACCAGTTCGGCTGAGCATGCTCGCTTAACACTAATCACAGTCACGAAAGTTTCTGCCAACCATTTTCTCCAGTCTCAGGAAACTTCTAGCAGCTTGAAAAATGTAGCAAAAGTGAGCCACGCCTGTATTACGTGCGCAATACATGCATATTACATTGCCTATTTTCACGATCAAGAAAATAAATTAGAATGACTGGAGATCACGAATTCTAGAATTTGCGAATTTATGGTGAATATTAGGCCACAAATTCGTGAAATATCGTGAAAATTAATATTGCCTATGCTGCTCATCACTAGTGGTTATTAACGGTACACACTCATATTGGGTCACTATCACTTGTGGGAACCACAACTAACCTGCCAAGTCCCTTCGAAAACTGTGTGCAATTGTACCTAGAAAAATGTATGCTGTTTTTAAAGCAAACGGGTGGTCACACCAAATATTGATTCATTTTACATTTCTTTTTGTTCATTCCCTTTGCAGTTTGTTAATTGATAAAAATAAAATATGTATCAATGATAAACCTCATTTGCCACATTTCTCCCTAAACTTTCAATTTCGAATCGTATTTTTCTTAAAATGGCTGCTGTATGTGTGAGGATATGAAGAAAGGAAGTATGGGAAGGCGGGATCACCCAGGCTGACATGCATGATGCAGCCAGCCCTGTGATGTCATAGCCCTATAAATATGGCGCCATCTTAGAATCAGACATTTTTCAACATTCTGAGTGCAGGAACAGACGTGAGAAGGCACTTGGACTATAATTGGAAAACCTCATTGTGAAAAAAAACTGAAAAACTATTTATAAGTACAGGGAAAGGATAGGGAGGTATCATTTCACAGCATCTTTGTGCAGGAGATTCATCAGAAGGCGCTAGGGACAGTGCTAGAAAAGAGATTTACAAGTGCAGGGAAAGGATAGAGAGGAATGATTTCATTCTTAGCGCAGCATCTTAGCGCAGGGAGAGACGTCAGAAGGCGCTAGGGACAGTGCTAGAAAAGCAATTTACAAGTGCAGGAAATGATAATTTGGGGATCCAAATAGCCAATATACAGCTCTGTCATCACAGCAATTTGTTCTTGGGGTGCAAGTGCTATGTTGAAAAGCCTTATATCTGTGGAAAAAGAAAATATATACGCAGTTCACTTCTGCAGTTATATGTAGTGAAAGCATTTAGTGGCGTATTTCAGTACAAAAAGAAAAATATATTCTCAGTTCACTTCTGCAGTTATATGTGTTGAAAGCGCTTAGTGGCCTATGTCAGCAAAGAAAGAAAAATATATACACACTTCACTGTTGCAGTTCTTTGTGCAAAAGCCTTTAGTGGCCTTTTTCAGTACAAAAGAAAAAATATTCTCAGTTCACTTCTGCAGTTATATCCAGCATATGCACCAAAGAGCAAACCCCTGAAACTCTGATGAATACATTGTCAGATTAGGTGGCCAGAAAGGCAACGTTACTCCCTTGCCATTCAAGGTGCCATACAAGGAAAAGGAGGGTTGTGGCACATATACACTAAGGTCTGTCTTCCCTGTTGTTTGTTTTCTATGTTGGCCACCCTGTCCAAGTCAGTTATCCATAACTTCAAGGGTCATAGTTTTACCGAACTAGTTTGCCCCAAGGCTTTATAATGCTGCTAATGTGCTGCCTAATGAATTTGTAGAGGGATGCCTTACTTCTGCAAGGCATAACCCTGGTAAGCCTACCCAATGTACTGCCTAATGAATTTGTAGAGGGATGCCTTACTTCTGCAAGGCATAACCCTGGTAAGCCTACCCAAGTAACAATGCAGTTTTTGCAGCAAAATGTATTTAAATTACACAGTCTGCAAGGCATAACCCTGGTAAGCCTACCCAATGTACTGCCTAATGAATTTGTAACCCTGGTAAGCCTACCAACATTGGAGTAGGCTTACCAGGTTATGCCTTGCAGAAGCAAGGCATCCTCTACAAATTACAGGCAGCACATTAGGCAGTCGGGAGGTGGTTAATGAACGCATTCTGCAACAGACTGTGTAATTTAAATACATTTTGCTGCAAAACTGCATTGTTACTAGTAGGCTTACTAGGGCTATGCCTGCAGAAGTAAGGCATCCTCTACAAATTCATTAGGCAGCACTATTGATAGGCTTACCAGGGTTATGCCTTGCAAGGCATAACCCTGGTAAGCCTACCAAGTAACAATGCAGTTTTGCAGCAAAATGTATTTAAATTACACAGTCTGCAAGGCATAACCCTGGTAAGCCTACCCAATGTACTGCCTAATGAATTTGTAGAGGGATGCCTTACTTCTGCAAGGCATAACCCTGGTAAGCCTACCCAAGTAACAATGCAGTTTTTGCAGCAAAATGTATTTAAATTACACAGTCTGTTGCAAGAATGCATTCATTAACCACCTCCCGACTGCCTAATGTGCTGCCTAATGAATTTGTAGAGGGATGCCTTACTTCTGCAAGGCATAACCCTGGTAAGCCTACCCAATGTACTGCCTAATGAATTTGTAGAGGGATGCCTTACTTCTGCAAGGCATAACCCTGGTAAGCCTACCCAAGTAACAATGCAGTTTTTGCAGCAAAATGTATTTAAATTACACAGTCTGTTGCAAGAATGCGTTCATTAACCACCTCCCGACTGTCTAATGTGCTGCCTAATGAATTTGTAGAGGGATGCCTTACTTCTGCAAGGCATAACCCTGGTAAGCCTACCCAATGTACTGCCTAATGAATTTGTAGAGGGATGCCTTACTTCTGCAAGGCATAACCCTGGTAAGCCTACCCAAGTACCCATGAAAAGCCCCATGAGACCAGATTACCCATTCCAGATATTGCAGGTCAACTACATACAGCTACCTAAGGTGGGTAATTAGGAGTATGTCTTGGTCTTTGTAGACTTGTTCTCTGGATGGCCTAAAGCCTGTCTGTTGACACATGCTACTGCAAAAGCCACCGCTCAGAAACTGCTCAAGGAAGTAGTGTGCAGATATGGGGTCCCAGAAGTAATAGAAAGTGACCGGAGTACACACTTCACAGGGGAAATCATGAAAGCAGTGACAGAGGCATTAGGTTTCCAACAAGCATTCCATGTTTTATACCACCCACAAAGTTCAGGAAAAGTCGTAAGAACGAATGTCACACTTAAATTAAAAGCCATGGAGGAGACGGGAAAGAATTGGGTTGACAGCTTGACTGTTTACATGTAGCCTTGTTCTCAGTCAGGTACACTCCGAGTAGAAAAACTGGATTGTGACCCTTATGAAATCCTCTTTTGGTCTGCCCCTCGTACTGACCTGTATTTCCCAAAAGTATTGGCCATGAAACACAGTTCTTTGTCAGAGTATGTGCAGGCCCTACAGGCACAATTAAATAAGGTACATAAACAGGTGTTTGCATCTATTCCAGATCCCAATAGTCCTGAAGTGAGCCACTCTTTGGAATCAGGATACTGGGTGGTCCCAAGGAGAAACGGCAGGAAAAGCCTTGATCCCCAATATGATGAACCCTTCCAAGTCCTCTTCACAACTGTCACTACAGTAAACAGATTGGGTCCAAGCATTGCAAGAAAATTTTTAGTGTTGAGACTGGAAGAAATTATGCCTCTCAACCCTTGTGGGGCTATTGATTTTCGTGCAAAGAATATGGACTCTTAATAAGATGATGAAGGAGGACTGGATGATCCAACAATCAAGATCTCCCCCTGGAAAGATCCAGGATAAGACTGTGATTGTAATTGTAATGTAATTTTCAGGATGCCCAGGAGGGAATCAGGCGAAGAGGTAGCAAATCCTGGATGAGTGATTAGCACATGTCAATGTACCTCCTGAGCAAAACCTGAAATTATTCCCAAAATGGTTGAATTTTTATGGAAAGCATAAAGGCATCCATTTTGTTGATGTATTCATTTTATATCTATGTATAACCAGCACTTACATAGGAGGAGGATTTAGCTTTGGAAGGCAGGAGTACAAATTCCACAGTGGGCCCCTAATCCATCCATGCTGACCATTCATTTTCTTATCTCAAACTAAACATAGTAACTCAAAGCTTGTTCACACTATGACATTTTTATTGTGTTTGTGTACAAATATGTGCACTGCTCATTACAATAAAAATGCCATTACGAGGAACAGATCTTGTATGTGTCTTTGTGTCATGACCTTGAGCCAGCTCACTCAACTTCAGAATTATTAGGACACCGATTCACCTCAGAAAGTCAGTTTGCGACCACAGAAGCGATATCCACATCATCCTGCTGCAACTAAGGGAAGGAGTGAGCCATTCAGTCCACAATCTCATCCTCTTTGTCCTTAATAATAATGTGGCATCTATTGGAAGTCAGGGAGAACTGTGGGCTAATGCTACTACTGGTCAGATAGCTGGTGCTGCTGCTGCTACCCACAATGTCTCAATGTCTCAAATAAGGAGGCTTGGATCTTTTATTTTGCACTCTTCTATTTTTCAGACATTTTATTATGAGGTTCAAAAATGAAAAGTCATAGGTTGGTACACAGATTATTTAATGGTTCTAGGAAAATCGCCAGTGTTTTTTTCAGTAATTTAAAGACAGGGATTTAATCAAATGTCCCTCCCCTTCTACAAGCACACTTCACACTGGTATTGACAATTTACTTTGGTAATAAAGCAAATTTCGCAGTGAAAAGTGTTTGAACTGCATGGTCTGTTACAGTAATACATTAACTAACATGGAAATAACTAAATAACTAAAGGAAAACTGTCTCAGTTGCCCAAAACAACTAATCAGGTTCCAGCCTTCATTTTTTAGAGCGCCTTTGGAAAATAAAAGGTGAAATCTATTTGGTTGCTATGGGCAACTAAACCAGGTTTCCTTTACACCAGTTTTGATAAATCTCCCCCACAATTTTAAGGTAAAATGTCTGAACTACACAGTCTATTACAGTAATGCATTCACTTACGCAGATATAACAATGCTATGTTTGCTATAAAATGCTTTAAATATGCATTCATTAACACAGGTATAACAATGCAAATTTTGTGGTGAAATGTCTTCGAAGTATACGCTCTGATACAATAATGCATTAACTAAGATGGATATGACAATGTAATGTTTGTGGCAAAATGTCTTTGAACTATGCGTTCACTAACACAGACATAACAATGCAGTTTTTGCAGCAAAATGTATTTAAATTACACAGTCTGTTGCAAGAATGCGTTCATTAACCACCTCCCGACTGCCTAACGCAGGGATGGGTCCTGCGGGCGGCCGGGTTATTCCTCCAGGACGCATATACGCGTCATCTTGCGAGACATGAGATGACGCGTATATGCGGCCCGCACATATGCGGCAGGTTGGTGACTTTTAAAAAATCGAATCACCAGCCATATAACACATTATATTTATAAATGTAATGTGTTAAATGGCTTCTGTGCTCTCTGCTGGGTCCTTTTCGTCGGTTGGTCCCAGCAGAGTGCACAGATCACAGTGAGTACACCAAGCACTACACAATTAGCCCCAGGTCACCCCCCCCATCACCCCAATTAACCCCTTGATCACCCCTGTCAATCACTAGTGAAAGGTAAAAAAGTGATCAGGGTAAACTGTCACTTTTTTTTTTTCACCAGTATTGAATGTTAGGTTTAGGTTAGTTTAGGCCCCTTTGGTAAGTAGTTAGCTTCAGTTAGCACCCAGCCCACTGCACCGCAGTCACTGATTCGCTCATTAGCGTATTGCTAATCAGCATTGATACTTTATAGTATCTGTAAGTGATCAGAACTGATCACAGTCAGATCTATAATAGTATTAGTGTCAATTTAGCTCGCCCTCCACCCAAAATGCAATGTTTGCCCGATCAGGCCTGATCGGTCGCCCACACGTGCATTTACCCATGCCCGCCCCGTCGCAGTGATACATTTCTTTTTTTTTATCGCTGCACAATCACTACACAAGCGCTGCGGCGATAAAAAAATCAGTTTTGTTATTTTTTATGAATCGCTGCAGCTTTCTGTACTTCGCTAGCCTCCCATTTGTAAGACAGGCTTGCTTTTTTTCTTGGGTAGTCTCAGGGAATACCCCCTAAATTTAGTTGACCAAATGGCAAGGAAGGGGTATTCTTATGAAGAGGCCTTCAGGCTTCTGACCCAGTCGGATGAGGAATGGGAACCTTCATCTGACGAATCCAGCGGGTCAGAATACGAACCTGTAGAAAGCAGTGGCAGTCTGACCCAAAGTTCGGACAATGAGCTTAAGGTCCTTGATACCACCAGGCACACCCGGCCCCATGTTGCTAGACTACTGGTTGCGCAGGATCCGCTTCAAGGGCAGAAGAGTGGGGCTGGCGCTGACGGATTATGTGGTGAGGCATACACCAGTAGCGCAGCCCATCCTGGACCTAGTACCAGCACTGCCGTACAACATGGTGAAGTGGGAAGCACTAGAAGGGCAGTTGAAGCTGGTACGGTGGCAGCCACCGCACAGACAGGCCGTAGAGCCCCTAGAGTCCCTGAGGTGCTGGCAAACCGTGATTGGCAGCCCCCATCTTCAGCTGCACCAGTAGTTCCCCCTTTCACCGCCCAGTCTGGAGTTCGGGTTGAGACAGCTCAGATCGGATTGGCACTGGGGTTTTTTGAGCTGTTCTTCACTGCGGAGCTCTATGACTTAGTTGTGGCAGAAACAAATCGGTATGCCACTCAATTTATAGCCGCCAACCCGGGAAGCTTTTATGCCCAGTCTTTCTGGTGGAAACCCGTCCAAGTTTCCGAATTTAAGACTTTTCTGGGCCTTCTCCTGAACATGGGCCTGACAAAAAAGCATGAATTGCGGTCATATTGGTCCACGAACCCAATTCCTCACATGCCCATGTTCTCTGATGCCATGTCCAGGACACGATTTGAGACCATCCTGCGTTTCCTGCACTTTAGTGATAACAGCACCTCTCGTCCCAGAGGCCACCCAGCTTTTGACCGGCTCCACAAAATTCGGCCCCTCATAGACCACCTTAACACCAAATTTGCAGATTTGTATACCCCTGAGCAAAACATCTGCATAGACGAGTCCCTGATACATTTTACCGGGCGCCTTGGCTTCAAACAATACATCCCAAGCAAGCGCGCCCGGTATGGGGTCAAATTGTATAAGCTCTGTGAAAGGGCCACAGGCTATACGCACAAATTTCGTGTCTATGAGGGTAAAGATCAGACCCTGGAGCCAGTCAGTTGCCCTGACTACCTGGGGAGCAGTGGGAAGACAGTCTGGGACTTGGTGTCACCCTTATTTGGCAATGGGTACCACCTTTATGTGAGTGCCCCTCTTCAGGCATTTGTTTCTAGAACAGATTGGTTGCTGTGGCACCATGTGACCTAGTCGCCGGGGCTTCCCCCAACGGCTTGTTACCACCCGTCTTGCAAGGGGGGAGAGGGCTGCCTTGTGTAACGAAGAACTGCTCGCGGTGAAATATAGAGACAAGCGTGACATTTACATGCTCTCCTCCATTCATGCAGACACAACAATCCAAATTGAAGGGCAACCAGTGTCATTGAAAAGCCCCTCTCGGTCCACGACTATAATTTGCTCATGGGAGGGGTGGACTTCAATGACCAGATGTTGGCTCCTTATTTACTCTCCCGCAGGACCAGACGCTGGTATAAGAAGTTGTCTGTATACCTAATTCAATTGGCTCTACATAATAGTTTTGTTCTCTACAGTAAGGCTGGGAGAACAGGATCCTTCCTCAAATTTCAGGAAGAGATCATCGAGAACCTCCTGTATCCGGGAGGTTCCGTGGCACCAACCACCAGTGTAGTGAGCTGTCTACACGAGCGACATTTCCCCAATGTCGTTGCTGGTACCTCAAACCAAGCGCCACCCCGAAAAAATGTTGTGTCTGAAGCAGGAGTGGAATAAGGCGTGACACCTGATATTTCTGTCCTGACTGCCCTGATCACCCTGCCCTATGCTTAGGGGAGTGTTTCCGGAAGTACCACACACAGGTACACTATTAGTATAAGGATTGCGTGACACAGGACAGGCACACAGGGGTCTTAGGGCCCTTTCACACAGAGCTACTGCAAACCTCTCCTTTCACCTGGGACAAAGTGCATAATGTACTTCGCCACATCTCTGGGCACTTTGCGCTTTGCAGATTGTCCCATGGGGAAGGAGAGGTTTGTCCTCTAAAGGTAAAAAAACTAAAAATCACAGGTAGGCAAAAAAGTTAATGTTCTGTTTCTAATGTTATATAAATTTAATGTTAATAAATTTATTGCGTTGCTGCCTGTTTTATTTTTTTATTTTTTTTACCTTCTAGGTGGACCAATCGATCAACCAGCTGCAGCACTGATGTGCATTCTGACAGAAGCATTGCAATGCTGTCAGATTACTCAAAAGTCGGTGTATGCGGCACTGCAAGATGAGATTTCTCCTCTGCAGTAAAAAAGATATGTTTGCCGAGGGTTATGAGCTGTTCATATGCTTTGGCAAACCCTTTGTATATATATAAAAAAAAAAAAAAAAAATCCTGGCAATTATTTTTTCATCCACATCGATTGATGTGAATGGAGAAATAGGGTTTGCCAGAGCATACGAGCTGAGTGGGTATGGATGTGGGTGGAGCTCCTATGTCCTGGCAGATGCCTTTCCGCTCTTTTTTTTTTTTTGCCCATTTTTTGGCAGAGATTTTTTCATCCACATTGATCGATGCGAATTAAGAAATCTGTGCCATTCATTTTTTCTTCCAGCCCAGAGGCTGAACGGAAAAAAAATTCTCATTACCCGTATGCTCAATATGAGGAGAATAGCAGAAACTCCTAATGCTGGCCATACATGTAATGATTGCAGAGACCCTCAAATGCCAGGGCAGTACAAACACCTCACATGTGACCCCATTTTGGAAAGAAGACACCCCAAGGTATTCGCTGAGGACATATTGAGTCCATGAAAGATTGAACTTTTTGTCCCTAAAGTGTGAGAAGTAGTTTGGAATCCAAATGCGTAAAAATGCCCAGTGAAATCCTAAAGGTACTCATTGGAATTCGGGCGCCTTTGCGCATCTTGGCTGCAAAAAAGTGTCACACATGTGGTATCACCGTATTAAGGAGAAGTAGGGCAATGTGTTTTGGGGTGTATTTTTACATATACCCATGCTGGGTGAGAGAAATATCTTCGTAAATTGACAACTTTGTATAAAAAAAATGGAAAAAGTTGTCATTTACAGAGATATTTTTCACACACAGTAGGCGTTAATCAGGGTTTAAAAAAACAAAAAAAAATACGATACTTACCTAATCCATTTGATCATGCAGTGACCATCATGGCCATCTTGATTGAAGAAAATGCGCCAAATCTGACGTGATGATGTTACCATGAAGCGCAAGGAAATTGAGCTTTGTGACAACTCAAATTTTTCCTAAAATTCAGATCAAAGTCTACTTTGTTAACTTTGATTTGCTCAACACTACCTATCATACTACATTAGTGGCTTGTATCTTAAATTGCTTTTTGCCAGACACTGCCACATGACACCCTTCGAGGTCAGAAGCTGAACACAGATGGCATTCCATGACATTCTCAGCAAAGGACCTTCCTGAATTCTGCATTTCCTCCCTCCATTTCCTTTCAGTGTCATGTGATCCTCCATGTTCATCCTCCTCATGGTTTTCCCTACCAGTAATCACAGAAAAATTGTGCCAGGCACTGTTTTTACACTATTTGGCCAATAAAAATAACAAAAGCATCGGATTCATTTGGTTGACACATTTTTGTGAAATTCATAATGACTCTTGCTTGTTTACAATCAATATACTCATCTTTAGCCTGGGTGTATTACATGGGTATAATAGTTATAGTGACTAGAATTCTAGAAAAGATTCTTTTATCCATGGATAATTCTGATTGCCAGATTAACTGAGAAAAATTGGCTTATACCTCAAGGATTTTTTGCCATCTCCCAGATCAGGCATCCTAAAACTGCGGCCCTCCAGCTGTTGCAAAACTACAACTCCCAGCATGCCTAAACAGCCTACAGGTATCAGCCTACAGCAGGGCAGTGTGTGAGTTGTAGTTTTACAACAGCTGGAGGGCCGCAGTTTGAGGATGTGTGCCCTAGATCAAATGTTCTGGATAATAGGTTGATCTGGATGGACTTATGTCTTTTTTCAGCCTTACAAACTATGTCAGGGCTTCTTCACATCACCGTTATGGATTCTTTCATTGCTTTCCTTATAACATGGTTATAACAGAAAATAGATTAATCTATAAGACGGAAGTCAAAAGGGAAGCCTTTAAGAGGCATACTGCTTTGATCCATCATAATAGAAGTCTATGGGAATCATAATGTATCCATCTGGTTCCCATTATGCAAGACGGAAAACAAAGTCCTGTCGACAGGATTTTTTTTCTTCCGTTCTGCATAACGGAGACCAGACGGATCCATTATGATTCCTATAGACTTGTATTATGACGGAAAACAAAACGGTAGGCCTTCCAAAGGCTTCCGTTTTGACTTCCGTCTTATGGATTCCGTTATTTTCCGTTATAACCATGGAAAACAATCACGGAATCCATAACGGTGATGTGAACCCGCCCTTACTGTGTTACTACATTTTAAAATTCTAAAATTTCTGAATTATGCCCTTGATTGCCTGATTGTAACCTTTCGCAATTAGTTCTTTATCACTACAGAGTGCCAATATTATTTCTCTATATTAGACACACACTTAGGGGTCATGGCCACAAATGTAAGGCTCTGTGCCCGTATTGTGGACCCTAAGTGGCGGGTCTGCAATATAATGGCACTGACCATGTGCATTCCATGCTGCGGTTCTAGACCCATTGACTTGAATGGGTTCGCGATCTGCAAGACATGGCCAAAGATAGGCATAATCTATAAAGCACTTACCAGTTCTAGATTACCTTTGTAAGTCATCCTAATCAAAATTGATCAAGATGCAGTGTCCCACTTCATATCAGTAGTGGGGCCCTATATATAAGGGTATTTGTAGAGTGTCGTTATATGATATGTATGTACAGTATATTGCTGTAAATCCTTCTAACAGGCTGTTCACATATATATAGAGAGAGAGAGAGCAGTGGGATAGGAAAGTGGAGAACAGTCCAGAAAAAGTTAAGTGCAGCAGTGAGAGCAAGTCAGCAACGGCAGCACAGTTTTGTTCTTAGCCAAGGAAAGCTATCTTCTGCATCAGACCAACAGAAGTCAGATGCCTCAGCTAGACTGAAAGGGACGGAATGGTCTACCAAAGCTTGGGCTGGACCTGAGGTGAGCTGACATTTAGCTACCCCTCTGAGTTGTGCACAGAGCAAGTGTAAGCCTGAACAGAAGGATAACAGTAACCCAGTGTCAGGGGCGTACATAGAAATCATTGTGCCCCATAGCAAAAATCTTAATTGGGCCCCCTAACCCCACCCACTGCCTACCCATGGCCCACTCCACTACTAAATAAACCTTTAGGGATAAATAACTAAAAAAGTAACAAAAAAAATAATTTTCCATAAGGTATTGCTCTGGAAATTAATATTTAATATTAAAATAAAATGTAATATTTAAGTAGACATGGTTCCATGCAGGGTCGGACTGGGGTACCTGGGGCCCACCAGTAAAATTTATTTTGGGGGCCCACCGTATGGATACATTTAAATATAATAAATAATCTAACAAGTTTTTTATATGAACATAAGCTGGTTGAGGTGCAGTACATTGAATATATGTATGTAGTGCACAAAGCATAAGCCCACTTTCCACGACAAGGATGCCTCTGCAAGTGGGAAACTACTCTAACCTATAAATGGCGCAGCCGTGCGCTGCGACCACCGGGCGCCCAGCACCGCACCAGCAACAGACAGCGGGACCCAGGAGCGCACAGCAGCCCCACTGTGCAGCAAAGCCTCCTTGGCTCTGGGGCCCACCGCCCCTCCAGCACAGCACTGAGGCAGCAATGGCAGACACGCAGTACTGCACCATGTGAACGAGTGCAAAGCTCACCCAGTCACAACCCTCAGGAAATGCATCTGAGAGATAGAAGGAGTTTATAAACCCCTTGCCACTAAGGCTAATTAAAAACACCTAGTCCAAATGGGGAGGAGTGCTGACCCCAGAGGGGGAGCTGGGCTCAAAGAAAATAGACAAATTACAATATATACTGGAGAGTGAATCTGGATCGCACATCCTCAACAATATGCTTTTGATATTACGACTGTCTCAGCATAATTACGTGGCGAATGCAGTAAATCTAATGTGTTATGTGCCACTTGTGCTGGGGGTGGGAGACTAGGGGCCCACCTTGCTCAGGGGCCCACCGGGGGATTCCCCTGTACCCCTGTGGGCCAGTCCGAGCCTGGTTCCATGCATATGTAGTCTACTACTGACAATATAACACCTTAAAGGGGTATTCTCGTTTCAAACTATTCCCTATCCACAGGATGTGTACACTGCCGTTCATTTCAGGGGGTACAGGGTCTCCATTCTTGTGGATAGGGGATAACTTGAAAGAAGCTGAATAACCCTTTAAAGCAGGGATGTCCAACCTACCAGCTACTGCAAAACTACAACTTCCATCATGCAACAGCTGTAGGAACGCAGGTTGGACATCCCTAACGTAGAGTACATGTAAACAAAATGAAGTTTATTAGAACTTATTATAAACACCATAGGATGACTTTTTCTAAGATGTTTTTTCTAAGATGTTTTTTTTTTTTTAGAAACAGGCACCGGCTATTCAAATGCCTATAGTGCTTAATAATCCGTACTTTCGCACATAGCTGATATGACAGTGGTGCACAGAAGTACAGATTTCACTAGGGCTGCAGCACACATCACTGTTCCTGCCTGTCTGCTAAAGCCTGGCACAGTGGACACAAGCAGAAAGGGCGATTTATAGGTGAGCAGTGCTGAAGGAGCGCAGGGCAGGAGCTCGCATAGCACCATTCCTCCTGCTTGTGCTCACTCTGCACAGCACCCCCTCTTTAAACTCTTCTTAATGCTAATGTACCAGAGTTCATTGGGGGGGGGGGGGCTGCTGGGGCATCGTCTATATAAGCATCACCAGCAAGCATGGGGGGCTGCTTGAGACACACTGTTCTCTATATGATAAGATTATGTAGAGGGACGTGCCCCCCCTCAAACTCGGCTTGCTGCTGCCCCCTCACACTAAAACTCCCCCATTAACTTTTTTTTTCTAACTTTTGACAGTGCACACCTGCACACTACTTACTCTGTCTGTAGCTGTGCAGGGCACGCTCTCTGGAGACATCTCTGGGTGGTAATAAATCATTGAGCAGGGCAGGCAGCGCGGTGGAAGACACGTCCAGCATCCCGCCCGCTGAGTTCTGTCTCTGTCTACTGAGCTAGACTATCCAATCAGCAGCAGGCTATTAACGCTGCTAAATGCTGATTGGCCAGTTCAACACCCAGCAGACAGACAGAGGAAAGCGCACTGGTATAGGCTGGCTGTCACTGTAGGAGCTGGCAGGATGATTGAAGTATGTAAGGGGAGGGGGGCCCTGAGCACAGGGGAGGCAGGGCGGGTCTGAGCCCCAGATAGAAAGAAGTAATGGTGGAGCCACAGCAGCGATGTTAGTGTAATTAGGAGCGGAGCCTTCCATCCACTTTGGGCCCCCCTCCTTCACGGGTTCCATAGCAGCTGCGTGGTCTGCCTATATGGTAGGTACGCCACTGCCCAGTGTGATGACAGAGTATAGAGAGAGCCTAGTGGAGATGAAAATGTTATCTCAGCCTATAGACTCCATTAGCATCCAATGTGAGAAAGGAGTTTGCCTGCGTTGCCTGATCACACTTTTCAGTGAAGTAAAAGCTGTATTCAGAGCTGTATTCCGCTATGGAAAGTGTGGACACTACATATGAAACTTATAAGTAAGCCAGAAAGGCAAGACATGTGTTATAATGGCCATGTGAAGCAGTTTATTGATATATACTCCCCAATTGGAAGATAGTCAACCAGAAATTACAATAGCCTAAATGTGATCAGAATCTATACCTCACCAATAGCCTGTTACCAGGATTGCAGCCACAGCTAACTGTAATGTGCTTTGTATCGATTACAATACAAAAACCTCTTTCCAGGTCAATAAACCTGTACATCTACCTCAAGGCAACTGATTACAAGTAAATGTTCCCATTATTTATATGAAGGGACTCCTCTTTATTTCCAGACCTCATTTTTACCCAAGGGTGCTGGCATCACGAACCTCAGGAACTTTGCCTTCCTTGCAACTAAAACCCTATACCATCAAGGGGCACCTCAACCAACTTCTGGAAGGAGAGTCCTCAACACCAGAATGTGCCGCGAAAGAATGCATTGCTATTCAAATGCATAAAAAACAAGTACAATAAGCATGAACAAGATTAGTTACAAACTGCTACAAAAGGAGAAAGGCCCCTGCCTGCTAGGGCTTACAATCTACAAGGGAAGGTGGAAGAAGAAAGTAGGTAAGTTGCTCATAGCATAGGTACAGTGGCAACATGGTTACTGTAGGCTGCAGGCTTGTATACTATTATGGTGTAAATAGTTTAAAATCCAGCTGTAAATTGTTTAAAATTTAGCTGCCACTAGGATTGAGGCCTATGAGACAGTAAAATGGCGTAGGCAGAAGTGCAATAATAACATCATCATGACCACCTGCACCTGGGCTTAGATGGTGTGTTGACTTAATTGCGACCACCTGAGCTGAGTACTGGTGTGACAACTGGGAACAATATAACTACTGGTTGCACAGCAGGGAGGGGGGGGAGACTACAGGGGGCATTGTATCTATTAGAGGTACTATGGGGGGGTAATACCTACTGGGTGCATTAGTGGGGCCATTATAACTACTGGGGCACTATAGGGCGCATTGTATCTGCTGTGGGCACTATAGTGGGCATTATACCTAGTGTGGGTACTAGAGGGGGCATTGTAACTACCAGGATAACTATAAGGGGCATTATAACTACTGGAAACACTATAGGGGGAATTATAACTTCTACAAGAGGGTCTTATTACTACTGGGGACACATTGGGGAGATTTATCATTTATGGGAGCACAATGGTGTATTACTACTACTTGGAGTTCTTTGGAGGCATTATTATTATTATTATTATTGGGCACAATATGGAGGACACTACTACTAACAGGGACACTCGGGGAGCATTATGACTTCAGGGGGCACTGTTACTAATGAAGGCACTCTGGGAGAGAATTATAAATATTGGTAAGACTTTTGGGAGCACTTTGCGGACTATCAGTATGGCACTGCTATTTCATAAGTATAGTGTTTGGGGGCATTTGGGAGCATACCACACACTGTATAGGGGGTATCAGCAGGATTACACTGTTGAGGCACCCAGATGAGGAGTATGATAGAAAAGTGAGGAACCTGAGATGTCTGTGTGGCAATCTCTGTAGAGACGAGATGTGACTGAAAGAAGTAGTCATGGCTGTTTAGGCCAAATGTAGATGAGGAACGGAACATCTAAATCAGGGGAAAGGTCAGTCATGGAATATAAGAGGTATGTGGTTCTATATTCTCCTGTATGTGTGACAGTGTTGAATGTAAATTCTAATATGCCTTATTTGTCTAGTTTGTCTAGCCAGTTCACAATTGAGAGAGCACATAAAATCCCTGGGGAAAATATACCAGGAAACTTACCTAGAATTTTTATTGCAAACATTTTCCCATTTAAGGATAAAGAAGTGGTTATAAGGAAAATAAGAGCATTAGAACTGGTTGAAATTAACGGCACAAGGGTCTCAATATACCCAGATTACTGGGTTCTTGTTCCACAAACCACATGTGCATACAGCGTACCAAAAAAATGTTACATTTACGCATAGAAATTGAGAATCAGTGTATTTTGGGAACAAAAAACATTATTCTGGGTCCACAGAGCATTTTTATGACACGGGCAATGCCTTAGCGAACGTAATTGTCGACTAGTGGCAGGTAAATTGACACCGGAGAGAGACCAATCTTTCAGCTTGGTGGGTGAACGCAAATAATGAGGAGAACATCAAATAAGGGACGTGGGCATGGTCATGGTGGTGTTGGTGGAGCTCCTGTTGCTGGGAGAGGACGTGACTGTTCAGCGCCAACTACCGCTCCAAGTCAAACACCTTCCTCTGGTGCGAGTAGGCGACAGAATCTGCAGCGTTATTTGATAGGCCCAAATGCAGCTCTACAGATGGTGAAGCCAGAACATGTACAGGCGATAGTAGATTGGGTGGCTGACAGTGCCTCCAGTTCCTTCACAGTATCTAACACGCAGTTTTCTGCAGAAAGCTTAGAGTTGGAACCTGCAGCCCATGCCCATCAGTCTTCCACCTCACCCCCTTGCAGATCAGCCAAGCAGTCAGAGCCCCAAATCATGCAGGAAAGTCTATTGCTTTTTGATGACTCTGTCGGCAGGGTTTCCCCGGCCCATACACCTCGCCATGCCCCAGTAGAGGAAGACCTTGAATGCACTGATGCTCAACCACTTTTGTTGCAGGATGAGGACATGGGAATACCACCACAAAACGTCTCTGATGATGACGAAATACAGGTGCCAACTGCTGAGGCTTTTTGCAATGTGCAGACCGACGAGGAGGGCAGGGGTCATGAATGGGTTGAAGATGATGTGGAGGATAATGAAGTCCTAGACCCACACTGGACTGAAGGTCGTGCTAGTAAGGTGTGCAGTTCTGAGGAAGAGGCGGTGGTCGCACAGAGGCAACAGTACAGCAAAAGTGGGAGCAAGGTGCAAAAGTGGAGCGGCCGTTCCAGAGACAGTACACCTGCTACTGTCCACCGCACCCAGGCACCGAGCACCAGTACACCAAGGCCTGCTCCAAGGAGTTCATTGGCATGGCAGTTTTTCACACAATGTCCTGACGACAAGACACGAGTGGTTTGCATGTTGTGCCATCAGAGCCTGAAGCGAGGCATAAACGTGAGCACAACCTGCAAGACCAGGCATCTACATGCAAAGCATGAACTGCAATGGAGTAAACACCTTAAAAACAAGGAACTCTCTCATGCTGCTCCTGCTCCATCTTCTGCTGCTGGCTCCTTCCACCTCTGGCATCACTGTGGCACCTGGGGACCAGCAAACTGAGGATGTTCCACCAACACCACCACATACAACACCATAACCAAGCATCTTCACCATGTCACATGGCAGAATTCAGCTGTCCATCTCCCAAACATTGGAGAGAAGGAGGAAATACCCACCTACCCACCCTCGAGCCCTGGCCCTGAATGCCAGCATTTCAAAATTACGGGCCTTTGAAATGCTTACATTCCGTCTGGTGGAGATGGACTGTTTCAAAGAGCTGATGGCGGTGGCTGTCCCCCAGTGCATTGTTCCCAGCCGCCACTACTTTTCAAGGCGAGCCGTCCCTTCCTTGCACAACCAAGTGGAGGATAAAATCAAGTGTGCGCTGCGCAACGCCATCTGTGGCAAGGGCCACATAACCACAGATACATGGACCAGTAAGCACGGCCATGGTCGCTATATCTCCCTAACTGCACACTGGGTAAACGTAGTGACGGCTGGGCCCGAGGCGGATAGCAGTTTGGCGCATGTCCTTCCACCACTGAGGATCTCAGGGCATTATTTGTTGATTCCTGTTGCTTCCTCCTACTCCACATCATCCTCCTCCTACTCCTCTACTACCACCCCCACATCCGGTCATCAAAAGAACCTCACCCCCAACTTCAGCACAGCCCGGGGTAAACGTCAGCAGGCGATTTTAAAACTCATGTGTTTGGGTGAAAAACCCCACACCGCACAGGAGCTTTGGAGGGGCATTGAACAGCAGACTGATGAGTGGTTGCTGCTGGTGGGCCTCAAGCCCGGCCTAGTGGTGTGAGATTAAGGGGCGAAATATCGTTGCAGCTCTGGGACTAGCCGGTTTGACGCAAATCCCTTGCCTGGCGCATGTGCTGAATCTGGAGGTGCAGAAGTTTCTCAAAAACTAACCAGACATGTCAGAGCTGCTGCTAAAAGTGCGGTCCATAAGTGCGCACTTTCAGCATTCTCACCCTGCTGCTGCTCGCCTGTCTGCGCTGCAGCGTAACTTCGTCCTTTATGCTCAGAACCTCATATGCAACATGCCCACCAGGTGGAACCACCTTACATATGCTGGAGAGACTGTGCGAGCAGCAGCGGGCGATAGTGGAGTTTCAGATGCAGTATGCACTGGTCGGTCGCTCTGCGGATCAGCACCACTTCACCACCAGTGACTTGGCCTGCATGCAAGACCTGTGTACCTTGTTGCGGTCTTTGGATTACTCAACCAACATGGCCAGTGCTGATGATGCCATTGTTAGCATTACAATACCCCTTCTATGTCTCTTTGAAAAAAATATTACGGCGATGATGGAAGAGGACGCGGCACAGGAGGAGGAGGAAGAGGGGGCATTTCACAGGGTTTCAGGCCAGTCATACAGAAGTGGCTCAGAGGGTGGGTTCCTGCACCAGCAGAGGCCAGGTACACATGTGGACAGCCAGGGCACACTTCTGGAGGACGAGGATGAGGTAGAGGGGGAGGAGGAGGAACCGGTTTCACTGCAGGGTGGCACCCCACTCAGCTCAGGGGTATCAATGGATCGTGGCTGGGGGATACGGAGGACACAGACGATACACCACCTACAGAGGACAGCTTATCATTACCTCTGGGAAGCCTGGCACACATGAGCAACTACATGCTGTAGTGCCTGCGCAACGACAGCAGAGTTGCCCACATTTTACCTTGTGCTGACTAGTGTGTTGCCAGCCTGCTGGATCCCTGGTACAAGGACAACGTGCCCACCTTAATTCCCGCACTGGAGCGTGAGAGGAAGATGCGCGACGACACGCGCACGCTGGTAGAGTCGCTCCTGAGGGCATTCCCAACTGACACGAGGGAACAAGTGGAAGCACAAGGCGAAGGCAGAGGAGGAGGAGGAGGAGGAAGAGGTCGCAACACAGCTGTGTCACGGCCAGCTCCTTAGACAGCAGGGTTAGCATGGCAGAGCTGTGAAAAGTTTTGTCACCGTGCCACAGCAAACTGCACCACCAGCTGTTAGCAAACGTGTTATCAGGAGGCAGCATTTCAACAATATGGTGGAACAGTATGTGTGCACACGCCTCCACGTACTGACTGATGATTCTGCCCCATTCAACTTCTGGGTCTCCAAATTGTCCACATGGCCAGAGCTTGCCCTTTATGCCTTGGAGGTGCTGGTCTGCCTCGTGGCCAGTGTATTGTCTGAACGTGTATTTAGCATGGCAGGGGGCGTCATTACAGACAAAACGCAGCCGCCTGTCCACAGCCAACATGGACAACCTGACGTTCATTAAAATAACCAGGCATGGATCCCACAGGACTTGTCTGTACCTTGTGCAGAGTATACATTTATAACTGCCTCGCCCTCAACCATACATTCTTGTACTCCAGGGTAGTGATGAGCGGCAGGGGCAATATTCGAATTCACGATACTTCGGGAATATTTGGGTGAATATTTGACATATATTCGCGAATTCCTGATCTTCAGGCATTATTTTCTTGATTGCGAAAATTCGCATGAAAATAAATTTGCATAAAATTCGCAAAAAAAATCGCATAGACTGATGTTTAAAAAAACAAACAAATATTTGCGATTCCTAATATATTTTGAGATATTCTAAATATTTGCGAATTCTCCAAGTGCTGATATTCGCGAATGAAATTCGCCATTTGAATATTCGTGATCAACACTACTCCAGGGCACTTCTTTATTGAATCCTCTTTTTTTAATTGTACTATTATTTTGGGGGCAACCCCAAGTTGAATGATCCTCTCCTCTGTCTGGGTGTCAGGGGCCTAAAATTCTGTTAATCGACCTGCTGCTTTGGAGGGTGACATCAAGCTTGATTTTCTGCTATGGGACCTCTCTCCTCTGTGTGGCTGCTGGGGCCTAAATAACTGAAAGTAGCCTTTTCCATTGCTGGGTGACATGAAGACTGATTTTCTGCTATGGGACCTCTCTACTCTGTCTGGGTGCCAGGGGCCTACATTTCAGATAATCATCTGTTGCTTTGGTGGGTGACATTATCCTCTTTAACCACATCAGCCCCCCTAGCTTAAACACCCTTAATGACCAGGCCACTTTTTACAATTCCGCACTACACTACTTTCACCGTTTATTGCTCCGTCATGCAACTTACCACCCAAATGAATTTTACCTCCTTTACTTCTCACTAATAGAGCTTTCATTTGGTGGTATTTCATTGCTGCTGACATTTTTACTTTTTTTGCTATTAATCAAAAATGACCGAAATTTTTGCAAAAAAATGACATTTTTCACTTTCTGTTGTAAAATTTTTCAAAAAAAACTAAATTTCTATATAAATTTTCTCTAAATTTATTGTTCTACATGTCTTTGATAAAAAAATCCAATAAGTGTATATTTATTGGTTTGGTTAAAAGTTATAGCGTTTACAAACTATGGTGCAAAAAAGTGAATTTCGGCATTTTGAAGCAGCTCTGACTTTCTGAGCACCTGTCATGTTTCTTCAGGTGCTAGAATGCCAGGATAGTATAAATACCCCCAAATGACACCATTTTAGAAAGAAGACACCCCAAAGTATTCGCGGAGGGGCTTGGTGAGTTCATGTATCATTTCATTTTTTTCACAAGTTAGCGGAAAATGACACTTTCTGAGAAAAAAAAAAAAAAAAAAGTTTCAATTTCTGATAACTTCTGGCAAAAAAAAAAAATCTCAGACGGACTCACTATGCCCCTCAGTGAATACCTTGGGGTGTCTACTTTCCGAAATGGGGTCATTTGTGGGTGTGTTTACTGTTCTGGCATTTTGGGCGAGGCTAAATTGTGAGCCGCCATGTAAAACCTAAAGGTACTCGTTGGAATTTGGGCCCTTTGGCACTCAGGCTGCAAAAGTGTCACTCATGGTATCGCCGTACTCAGGAGAAGTAGGGCAATGTGTTTTGGGGTGTATTTTTACATACACCCATGTTGGGTGAGAGAAATATCTCTGTAAATTGTCAACTTTGTATAAAATTTTTTAAAAGTTGTCGTTTACAGAGATATTTTTCACACAAAGTATGGGTATATATAAAAATACACCCCAAAACACATTGCCCTACTTCTCCTGAGTACGGCGATACCACATGTGTGCCACTTTTTTGCAGCCTGGGTGCGCAAAGGGGCCCTAAAACCCATGACCAAAGGATTTCACAGGGCATTTTTACGCATTTGGATTCCAGAATTCTTCTCACGCTTTAGGGGCCCCTAAAATGCCAGGACAGTATAAATACCCCACATGTGACCCCATTTTGGAAAGAAGACACCCCAAGGTATTCTGTGGGGGGTATGGTGAGTTCATGTAAAATTTTATTTTTTGTCACAAGTTAGTGGAATATGAGACTTTGTAAAAAACAAAATTTAAAAAAAAAAAAAAACAATTTCCGCTGACTTGTGCCAAAAATAAAAATTCTGTGGACTCACCATGCCCCTCACGGAATACCTTGGGGTGTCTTCTTTCCAAAATGGGGTCACATGTGGGGTATTTATACTCACCTGGCATTTTAGGGGCCCCTAAAGTGTGAGAATCCAAATGCATAAAATGGCCTGTGAAATCTTAAAGGTACTCATTGGTTTTAGGCCCTTTGCATTTCAGGCTGCAAAAGTGCAATCATGTGGTATCGCCGATTCAGGAGAGTAGGGCAATGGTTTAGGTGTGCTTTACATATACCCATGCTGCGTGAGAAATATCGCTGTAAACGACAACTTTTTAAATTTTTTATTCAAAGTTGTCAATTTACAGAGATATTTCTCTCACCCAGTATGGGTATATGTAAAAATACACCCCAAAAACACATTGCCCTACTTCTCCTGAGTACGGCGATACCACATGTGTGACACTTTTTGCAGCCAAGATGCGAAGGGCCCTAATTCCAATGAGTACCTTTAGGAGGGCCTTTTACGCATTTTCTTCTCACGCTTAGGGCCCCTAAATGCCAGGGCAGTATAAATACCCACATGTGACCCATTTTGAAAGAAGACACCCTAAGGTATTCCATGAGGGGCATGGCGAGTTCATAGAAGATTTTTTTGGCACAAGTTAGTGGAAATTGATTTTTATTGTTTTTCTCACAAAGTCTCCCTTTCCGCTAACTTTTGACAAAAAGTTTAATTTTTCATGGACTCATTATGCCCCTCAGCGAATACCTTGGGGTGTCTTCTTTCCAAAATGGGGTCACATGTGGGGTATTTATACTGCCCTGGCATTTTAGGGCCCTAAAGCGTGAGAAGAAAATGCGTAAAATGCCCTCCTAAAAGGTACTCGTTGGAATTTGGCCCCTTTGCATCTTGGCTGCAAAGTGTCACTCATGGTATCGCCGTACTCAGGAGAGTAGGGCAGTGTGCTTTGGGGTGTATTTACATATACCCATGCTGGGTGAGAGAAATATCTCTGTAAATTGACAACTTTGAATAAAAAAATTTAAAAAGTTGTCGTTTACAGCGATATTTCTCACACTCCAGCATGGGTATATGTAAAAATACACCCCAAAACACATTGTCCTACTTCTCCTGAGTACGGCGATACCACATGAGTGACACTTTTTGCAGCCAAGATGCGCAAAGGGGCCCTAAAACCAATGAGTACCTTTAGGATTTCACAGGCCATTTTTACGCATTTGGATTCTCACGCTTAGGACTCCTATTGTTAGGGCAGTATAATACCTTATGTGACCCCATTTTGGAATCATGACACCCCAAGAGTATTCTGTGAGGGGTATGGCGAGTTCACAGAAAAAAATTTGGCACAAGTTAGCGGAAATTGTTTTTTTTTTTTTTTTTACAGTCTCATATTCCACTAACTTGTGACAAAAATAAAATTTTACATGAACTCCCCATACCCCTCACGGAATACCTTGGGTGTCTTCTTTCTAAAATGGGGTCACATGTGGGGTATTTATACTGCCCTGGCATTTTAGGGGTCTTCGCAATCATTACACGTATGGCCAGCATTAGGAGTTTCTGCGATTCTCCGTATATTGAGCATACGGGTAATGAGATTTTTTCCGTTCAGCCTCTGCGCTGAAAAAAAAAAATGAATGCGGCACAGATTTTTCATTCGCATCGGTCAATGTGGATGAAAAATCTCTGCCAAAATCAGTGACTGCGGTGCGGTGGGCTGGGCGCTAGCTACCTAACAAGTAGCTAGCTAACTGGCGGTAAAGGGGGCCCTTATGCCCCATTCACACGTCCGAAATTCTGTTTGCGGAACAGAATTGCGGACCCATTCATTTCTATGGGGACAGACTTTGTCCCGCTCGGATCCGGAATTACGGATCCGCTCCGGGTCTGCACTTCCGTTCTGCAAAAATATAGAACATGTCTCTATTCTTGTCCGCAATTGCGACAAGAAAAAGCATTTTCTATATAGTTCTGGCAACGTGCGGATCTGCAAAATGCAGAAAGCACATTGCCGGTGTCCGTGTTTTGAGGATCTGCGGATTGGATCCATGGATCCGTGAATCCACGGATCCGCAAAACACATATGGACATCTGAATGGAGCCTTACAAGGGGTGTGATCAATGACAGGGGGTGATCAGGGGTCTAGATGGGGTGATCAAGGGGTTAATAGGTGAGGGGGTGGGGGGTTAGTGTAGTGTTTGGTGCAACTTTACTGTAGTTACCTGGTCCTCTGGTGGTCGATCCCAGTAAATGGGACCACCAGAGGACCAGGTAGCAGCTATATCAGACGCTGTTCATAAAACAGCGTCTGATATAGCAGTTTGATGCGATTTTATTCGCATCTACAGCCTGCCTGTTCACAGGAAATCTCGCCTCTCGCGAGATGACGCGCCGATGCGTCGTATCAGAGCTACAGGGCCGCCCGCAGGACGCATCCCTGCGTTAGGCGGTCCTGTAGCGGTTATACTGTCAAACGACCGCACAGTTGTCTGGTTGTCAGGGGCCTATATTTTGTTTAATCACTTGCTGTATTGGTGGGAGACAGTAAACTCTTTATACTGTCAAATGACCTCTACATTGTCTGGTTGTCAGGGGCCTATATTTCATTTCATCGCTTGCTGCATTGGTGGGAGATATTAACCTCTTTGTACTGTCAAATGATCGCCCCATTGTCTGGTTGTCAGGGGCCTATATTTAATTTAATCGCTTGCTGCATTGGTGGGAGAAAGTAAACTCTTTATAGTGTCAAATGACCTCTACATTGTCTGATTGTCAGGGGCCTATATTTTGTTTCATCGCTTGCTGCATTGGTGGGAGACATTAAACTCTTTATACTGTCAAATGACCTCTACATTGTCTGGTTGTCAGGGGCCTATATTTTTTTTCATCACCTGCTGTATTGGTGGAAGGAATTAACCTCTTTTTACAGTCAAATGACCGCCTTTTTGTCTGGTTGTCAGGGGCCTATATGTCGTTTAATCACTTGCTGCATTGGTGGGAGACATTAAACTCTTAATACTGTCAAATAACCTCTACATTGTCTGTTTATCAGGGGCCTATATTTTGTTTCATCGCTTGCGCTGCATTGGTGGGAGACAATGAACTCTTTATACTTTCAAATGACCACAACATTGCCTGGTTGTCAGGGACCTATATTTTGTTTCATCGCCTGCTGTATTGATGGGTGACATTAACCTCTTTTTACTGTCAAATCACTGCCGCATTGTCTGGTTGTCAGTGGCCTATATTTCGTTTAATCGCTTGCTGCATTGGTGGGAGATAATAAACTCTTTATACTGTCAAATGACCTCTAAATTGTCTGGTTGTCAGGGGCTTGTATTTTGTTTCATCGCTTGCTGCATTGGTGGGAGACAGTAAACTCTTTATACAGTCAAATGACCTCTACATTGTCTGGTTGTCAGGGGCCTATATTTTGTTTCATCGCTTGCTGTATCGGTGGGAGACATTAACCTCTTTTTTCTGTCAAATGAACGCCCCATTGTCTGGTTTTTAGGGGCCTATATTTTGTTTAATCACTTGCTGTATTGGTGGGAGACAGTAAACTCTTTATACTGTCAAATGACCTCTACATTGTCCGGTTGTCAGGGTCTATATTTTGTTTCATTGCTTGCTGCATTGGTGGGAGACATTAATCTCTTTATTCTGTCAAATTACCTCTACATTGTCTGGTTGTCAGGGGCTATATTTTGTTTCATCGCCTGCTGTATTGGTGGGAGGAATTAACCTCTTTTTACAGTCAAATGACCGCCCTATTGTCTGGTTGTCAGGGGCCTATATGTCGTTTAATCACTTGCTGCATTGGTGGGAGACATTAAACTCTTAATACTGTCAAATAACCTCTACATTGTCTGGTTATCAGGGGCCTATATTTTGTTTCATCGCTTGCGCTGCATTGGTGGGAGACAATGAACTCTTTATACTGTCAAATGACCACAACATTGCCTGGTTGTCAGGGACCTATATTTTGTTTCATCGCCTGCTGTATTGATGGGTGACATTAACCTCTTTTTACTGTCAAATCACTGCCGCATTGTCTGGTTGTCAGTGGCCTATATTTCGTTTAATCGCTTGCTGCATTGGTGGGAGATAATAAACTCTTTATACTGTCAAATGACCTCTAAATTGTCTGGTTGTCAGGGGCTTGTATTTTGTTTCATCGCTTGCTGCATTGGTGGGAGACAGTAAACTCTTTATACAGTCAAATGACCTCTACATTGTCTGGTTGTCAGGGGCCTATATTTTGTTTCATCGCTTGCTGTATTGGTGGGAGACATTAACCTCTTTATTCTGTCAAATGACCTCTACATTGTCTGGTTGTCAGGGGTCTATATTTTGTTTCATCGCTTGCTGCATTGGTGGGAGACATTAATCTCTTTATACTGTCAAATTACCTCTACATTGTCTGGTTGTCAGGGGCTATATTTTGTTTCATCGCTTGCTGTATTGGTGGGAGACATTAACCTCTTTATACTGTCAAATGACCGCTACTATTGTCTGGTTGTCAGGGGCCTATATTTCGTTTAATCACTTGCTGCATTGGTGGGAGACATTAAACTCTTAATACTGTCAAATAACCTCTACATTGTCTGGTTATCAGGGGCCTATATTTTGTTTCATCGCTTGCGCTGCATTGGTGGGAGACAATGAACTCTTTATACTGTCAAATGACCACAACATTGCCTGGTTGTCAGGGACCTATATTTTGTTTCATCGCCTGCTGTATTGATGGGTGACATTAACCTCTTTTTACTGTCAAATCACTGCCGCATTGTCTGATTGTCAGTGGCCTATATTTCGTTTAATCGCTTGCTAGATTGGTGGGAGATATTAAACTCTTTATACTGTCAAATGACCTCTACATTGTCTGGTTGTCAGGGGCCTATATTTTGTTTCATCGCTTGCTGTATTGGTGGGAGACATTAACCACTTTTTTCTGTCAAATGACCGCCCCATTGTCTGGTTGTCAGGGGCCTATATTTTGCTTCATCGCTTGCTGCATTGGTGGGAGACGTTAAACTATTTATACTTTCAAATGACCTCTACATTGTTTGGTTGTCAGGGGCCTATATTTTGTTTAATCGACTGCAGCATTGGTGGGAGATATTAAACTCCTTATACTGTCAAATGACCTCTACATTGTCTGGTTGTAAGGGGACTATATTTTGTTTCATCGCTTGCTGCATTGGTGGGAGACATTAAACTCTTTATACTGTTACATGACCTCTACATTGTCTGGTTGTCAGGGGCCTATATTTTTTTTCATCGCCGGCTGTATTGTTGTGAGACATTAACCTCTTTTTACTGTTAAATGACCGCTCCATTGTCTGGTTGTCAGGTTTTGTTTCATCGCCTTCTGCATTGGTGGGAAACATTAAACTCTTTATACTGTCAACTGAACTTTACATTGTCTGGTTGTCAGGGGTCTATATTTCGTTTAATCGCTTGCTGCATTGGTAGGAGTTAGTAAACTCTTTATACTGTCAAATAACCTCTACATTTTTTGGTTGTCAGGGGCCTATATATTGTTTCATCGCTTGCTGCATTGGTGGGAGACATTTAACTCTTTATACTGTCAAATAACCTCTACATTGTTTGGTTGTCAGGGGCCTATATTTAGTTTCGTCACTTGCTGCATTGGTGGGAGACATTAAACTCTTTATACTGTCAAATAACCTCTACATTGTTTGGTTTTCAGGGGCCTATATTTTGTTTCATCGCTTGCTGCATTGGTGGGAGAAATTAACCTGTTTTTACTGTCCAATGACTGCCACATTGTCTGGTTGTCAGGGGCCTATGTTTTGTTTCATCGCCTGCTGCATTGGTGGGAGACATTAAACTCTTTATACTGTCAAATGACCTCTACATTGTCTGATTGTCAGGGGCCTATATTTTGTTTCATTGCTTGCTGCATTGGTGGGAGACATTAAACTCTTTATACTGTCAAATTACCTCTACATAGTCTCATTGTCAGGGGCCTATATTTTGTTTCATCGCCTGCTGTATTGGTGGGAGAAATTAACCTGTTTTTACTGTCCAATGACTGCCACATTGCCGGGTTGTCAGGGGCCTATATTTCCTTTAATCACTTGCTGCATTGGTGGGAGACAGTAAACTCTTTATACTGTCAAACAACCTCTACATTGTCTGGTTGTCAGGGGCCTATATTTTTTTTCATCGCTTGCTGCATTGGTGGGAGACATTAAACTCTTTATACTGTCAAATGACCTCTACATTGTCTGGTTGTCAAGGGCCTATATTTTGTTTCATGGCTTGCATCATTAGTGGGAGACATTAAACTCTTCATATTGTCAAATGACCTCTAAATTGTCTGGTTGTCAGTGGCCTTTATTTAGTTTCATCGCCTGCTGTATTGGTGGGAGACATTAACCTATTTTTACTGTCAAATGACCGCCCCATTGTCTGGTTGTCAGGGGCCTATATTTCGTTTAATCTCTTGCTGCATTGGTGTGAGACATTAAACTCTTTATACTGTCAAATTACCTCTACATTGTCTGGTTGTCAGGGTCTATATTTCGTTTCATCGCCTGCTGTATTGGTGGGAGACATTACACTCTTTATACTGTCAATTGACCTCTACATAGTCTGGTTGTCAGGGGCCTATATTTAGTTTCATTGCTTGCTGCATTGGTGGGAGACATTGAACTCTTTATACTGTCAATTGACCTCTACATAGTCTGGTTGTTAGGGGCCTATATTTTGTTTCATCGCCTGCTGTATTGGTTTGAGACATTAACCTCTTTTTACTGTCCAATGACTGCCCCATTGTCTGGTTGTCAGGGGCCAATATTTCGTTTAATCGCTTGCTGCATTGGTGGGAGATATTAACCTCTTTATACTGTCAAATGACCTCTACATTGTCTGGTTATCAGGGTTCTATATTTTGTTATATCGCTTGCTGCATTGGTGGGAGACATTAAAGGGAATCTGTCACCAGGTTTGAGCCCTGTCAGCTAAACATATGCTGACGTTCAGGGTCTCATTAGCATGCCTAATATGGGCTCATCTAAACAAATGGTAGCGTTATTTTGTCAAAAAACAGGTTTAACTAACCTGTCAATCACACATATAAGGAGCCCAAGGGGAGGTCCAGCGATGCAGGGTGCCCGCCCGCAGACATCGCTGTATGTGGCCAGCGCCGCCTCCTAATGCTCCGTGCCGCCTCTCCCCCCTCCTCCTGCTGTAGCGCTGGCTCAGTACGCACACGGCGCGTGCGCACTTCACTTCAAGAAGCCGATCCAAGAAGTCCGCACGGGTGCATGCCTGTGCGCACGCCGCGACTTCTTGGATCGGCTTCTTGAAGTGAGTGCGCACGCGCCGTGTGCGCATTGTGCCAGCGCTTACAGCAGGAGGAGGGGGAGGGAGAGGCGGCACGGAGCATTAGGAGGCGGTGCTGGCCACATACAGCGATGTCTGCGGCCGGGCACCCTGCATCGCTGGACCTCCCCTTGGGCTCCTTATATGTGTGATTGACAGGTTAGTTAAACCTGTTTTTTGACAAAATAACGCTACCATTTGTTTAGATGAGCCCATATTAGGCATGCTAATGAGACCCTGAACGTCAGCATATGTTTAGCTGACAGGGCTCAAACCTGGTGACAGATTCCCTTTAAACTTTTTATATTGTCACTTGACCTCTACATAGACTGGTTGTCAGGGTCCTATATTTTATTTCATCACCTGCGGTATTGGTTGGAGACATTAACCTCTTTTTACTGTCCAATGACCGCCACATTGTCCGGTTTTCAGGGGCCTATATTTTGTTTCATCGCCTGCTGTATTGGTTGGAGACATTAATCTCTTTTTACTCTCCAATGACCGCCACATTGTCTGGTTGTCAAGGGCCTATATTTTGTTTCATCACCTGCTGTATTGGTGGGAGACATTAAACTCTTTATACTGTCAATTGACCTCTACATAGTCTGGTTGTCAGGGGCCTATATTTTGTTTCATTGCTTGCTGCATTGGTGGGAGACATTAAACTCTTCACACTCTCAATTGACCTCAAAATAGTCTGGTTGTCAGGGGCCTATATTTTGTTTCATCTCCTGCTGTATTGGTGGGAGACATTAAACTCTTTATACTGTCAATTGACCTCTACATAGTCTGGTTGTCAGGGACCTATATTTTGTTTCATCGCCTGCTGTATTGGTGGGAGACATTAAACTCTTTGTATTGGGGCAGCGTCCGTGGATGCTTGGCAACACGCAAATCTGCCGACATAAGGAGGAGGAGCAATGTACGCCTCCACGTCAGTGCCTGAGGAAGCGCGTTTGCGCGAAACGGCCATCGCCTATTGCGGGGCGTCCACGCCAAGGTGGTCTGCCCCATACTGCCGAATTACTTGCAAGTATACCCGAATAAAGTGCATCGAATGGTGAGTGCCGTCCCGGCTATTCTTTCTTCCTTGTATCTATGCATCCCATGAACTGTAATTTCTATCGGGACTGAGCACCACTGGATGCGGTTCTACATGGCAAGGTAGGGAGTGAGAGAGTTGCTGAAGAGGACACGGCTGCACATTGGGAGCATTTCAGAGTGCCACAGAAAATTTTCTCTTTTTTATATTAAACTCTTTATACTGTCAATTGACCTCTACATAGTCTGGTTGTCAGGGGCCTATATTTTGTTTCATCGCCTGTTGTATTGGTTGGAGACATCAACCACTTTTTACTGTCCAATGACCGCCACATTTTCTGGTTGTCAGGGGCCTATATTTTGTTTCATCGCCTGCTGTATTGGTGGGAGACATTAAACTTTTTATACTGTCAATTGACCTCTACATAGTCTGGTTGTCAGGGGCCTATATTTTGTTTTATTGCTTGCTGCATTGGTGGGAGACATTAAACTCTTTACACTGTCAATTGACCTCAAAATAGTCTGGTTGTCAGGGGCCTATATTTTGTTTGATCGCCCTCTGTATTGGTGGGAGACATTAAACTCTTTATACTGTCAATTGACCTCTACATAGTCTGGTTGTCAGGGGCCTATATTTTGTTTCATTGCTTGCTGCATTTGTGGGAGACATTAAACTCTCTATACTGTCAATCGACCTCTACATTGTCTGGTTGTCAGTGGCCTATATTTTGTTTCATCGCCTGCTGTATTGGTGGGAGACATTAAACTCTCTATACTGTCAATCGACCTCTACATTGTCTGGTTGTCAGTGGCCTATATTTTGTTCAGCGCCTGCTGTATTGGTGGGAGACATTAACCTCTTTTTATTGTCAAATGACCGCCCCATTGTCTTGTTGTCTGGTTCCTATATTTCGTTTTATTGCTTGGTGCATTGGTGGGAGACAGCAAACTCTTTATACTGTCTAATGACCTCTACGTTGTCTGGTTTTCAGGGTACTATATTTTGTTTCATCGCTTGGCTTGCTGCATTGGATGGAGACATTAACCTCTTTTTACTGTCTAATGACCTCTCGTCTGTCTGGGTTTCAGGAACCTACATAAATGATAATGTCATGTTCCATTGCAGGTTGACCTGAGGCCTGTGTTGCTGTTATGGGACCGCTCTCCTCTTTGCTGGTGCAAGGGTTTTGAATTAGTGAATTCGACCTGTGGCACTACTTAGTGAAATCAATACTGTTTTGGCATGATTATAACTCTCCTCTTTTTGGGTGACATGGGTCTGAATCTGTGAATGAGGCCTGTGGCATTGTTGGGTGAAATCAATACTGTCTTGGCGTGATTTAAACTCTCCTCTTTGTGGGTTCTGTGGGCCTGAATGTTTGAATGAGGCCTGTGGCCCTGCATTCAGACACAATTCCATCTTGGCTGTGATGACAACTTCTCCAACTCCCATGTATGGTTTTCTTGAGCCTGAAGCTGTGAATGAGGCATGTAGCACTGCAGGCAGACATGAATCCTTTATGGCTTTGATGAGAACTTCAACTCCCAAAGCATTTCCACCTGACACCACCCCAAACTCCTATTCCACCTCCTCCTCCAAGTTGCCAATTGATATTGGTTAATTTTTATTTATTTTATTTTATTTTAAGTCACTTCCCTATCCACATTCGTTTGCAGGGGATTTACCTACATTTTTCTGCCTTTTGCAGCCCTCTAGCCTTTTCCAGGGCTATTTTACAGCCTTTTTAGTGCCCAAAAGTTCAGGTCCCCATTGACTTCGGGTTTGCGGTCAAGTTCGGGTCGAGTCCGGATCCTGAACCCGAACATTTTCGTGAAGTTCAGCGAACTTCTCGAACCCGAACATCCAGGTGTTCGCTCAACTCTATATATAATGAGTCCAAAGCCAGATTATCAGTCAATGGTATATTTTGTATAGAATGAGAGGTGAGACAGGGTTGTCCTCTCTCCCCCTTGGTTTTTGCCCTGACAATTGAAATTCTAGCTATAAAAATTAGACAGGATGTGGATTTGCGGGGCTTTGGACTGAGGGGGAGAGTAGACACAATTTCCCTATATGCCGATAATCAGCTTTTTTTTTCTTGACGATACAAATAATACATAGCAACATAGTATATAAGACTAAAATAATACATTTGTCCATCCAGTTCGGCCTGTTTCCTACAAGATGATCCAGAGGAAGGCAAAGAACCCCTGTGAGGCAGAGACCAATTTTCCCCACTTAAGGGGGAATAAATTCCTTCCTGACTCCAATCAGACAATCAGAATAAATCCCTGGATCAATAGCCCCGCTCTAGTAGCTATAGCCTGTAATATTATTACACTCCAGAAATACTCCAGGCCCCTCTTTAATTCCTTTATTGAACTCACCATCACCACCTCCTCAGGCAGAGAGTTCCATAGTCTTACTGCTCTTATCGTGAAGAATCCTTTTCTATGTTTGTGTACAAACCTTCTTTCCTCCAGACAGAGGATGTCCCCTCATCACAGTCACAGTCCTGGGGATAAATAGGGAGAGATCTCTGTACTGACCCCTGATATATTTATACAAGTTATTATAGCACCCCTTAGTCGTCTTTTTTCTAAAGTGAATAACCCTAATTTTGATAACCTTTAAGGGTATTGTAGTTGTCCCATTCAAGTTAATACTTTAGTTGCCCTCCTCTGAACCCTCTCCAGCTCTGCTATGTCTGCCTTGTTCATAGGAGCCCAGAACTGTACACAGTACTCCATGTGTGGTCTGACTAGTGATTTGTAAAGTGGTAGTACTACAGTATGTTCTCATCACAGGCATCTATGCCCCTTTTGATGCAACCCATTATCTTATTGGAGTTGGCAGCAGCTGCCTGACACTGTTTTTTACAGCTTAGTTTGCTGTTAATGAAAATTGCTAGTTCCTTTTCCATGTCAGTGTTACCGAGTGTTTTACCATTTAGTATGTACGGGTGACTTGCATTATTCCTTCCCATGTGCATAACTTTACATTTGTCAGTGTTAAACCTCATCTGCCACTTATCTGCCCAAGCCTCCAATCTATCCAGATCCCTTTGTAGCAGTATATTTTGCTCTTCAGTGTTAATTACTTTACACAGTTTAGTGTCATCTGCACAAAAATTTATATTTTACTGTGCAAGCCTTCTACAAGATCATTAATAAATATATTGAAGATAATAGGGCCCAATACTGCCCCCCATGCTGATATGGCGTTATTTGCTTATAAATCACCTAACATTCCTAAATTGTTTGGAATAACGTGCATTAAAACATCCAGTGTGTGTATACGATCAGGTATGATGTTGTATTGATCAGGTAGTGTAAGGGCTACGCCCGCTTCACAGTGACAGATCTACCTGTGACAGACCAAACTCCCCGTTTAACGCACCGCAAACAACCGCAAACAGTCCATTTGCACAACCGCAAACTCCCCATTTGCACAAGGTTGGATACCAAACTAGCCATGTCCCGTTCCTTGTCCTCACTGACGTTATTGAAGGTCTCTTCCTCGCGCAATGTACTGTGCCACCCGATATGAGTGGTGTGTTCAGTAATCAGTAGTACTATTTTTATCAGTTTAATCCCTGTCGAGTCCCCTATCAGGGGACGTGTATCGAATAGATTTTAGGAATCGGGAGATGGAAAAAGAAGCTTGGTCGTTACTCTTACTTCCAATTTCGGGCACTGCGCGTGCGCCGTGCAATGTACTGTGCAACCCTATATGAGTGGTGTGTTAACTAGTACTATTCTTATCAGTTAAACCCCTGTTACGTCTCCAATTAGGGGATGTGTATCAAATAGATTTTAGGAACTGGGAGATGGAAAAAGAAGCTTGGTTGGTCCTCTTACTTCCAATTTGGTGCACTGCGCGTGCGCGTGCAATGTACTGTGCCACCCTATATGAGTGGTGTGTTAAGTAGTACTATTCCTATAAGTTTAATCCCTGATACGTCCCCTATCAGGGGACGTGAATAGATTTTAGGAACCGGGAGATGGAAAAAGATGATTGGTCGGTCCTATTACTTCCAATTTGGGACACTGCACGTGCGCAGCGCAATGTACTGTGACACCCTATATGAGTGGTGTGTTAAGTAGTACTATTCTTATCAGTTTAATCCCTGTTACGTCCCCTATCAGGGGATGTGTATCGAATAGATTTTAGACAACCGCAAAGAGTTGTCAATAGTTGACACACATGACAAAAATTTTATTCCTCTATGCGTCAATCTTGGTGTAGTGATGACTGTGCTTGTGCACACGTTTGGGAGATTGCAGGTGATGGCGGTTTTTCAAAGCATATGGTCGTGCTGAGTTAGTTCAGTGATAGTTAAGTGACCCATTAAAGTTTTTTCTATGAAAAATTATCCAGCCGATCGCTTTTGGTCTGTTCACAATGAAGCAACGATCTTATCATCTGGCGTGTGCCTACATTGCCAACACACTCATAGAGGTGATCGCTTCATTGTGATACGCAAGCCCCTTCACCACAACAAGGTAACGATCACGAAGGGGAATTGACACATGTATGTGCCTTTTTTTTGTTTTGTTTTTGCAGCCACAGTGCAGCACCAGAGGCCAGAAAAATTAGGCATGTACACATGGCTGAAAAATTAGGTATTCTTGCAGCCGCTGCTGTAGCAGCGGATGGAAAAATTTATGTTTTCCAGGCAGAAAGTGTAGTAAAACGAACCCTCTGAACCCTAGTTGGTGGCGGAGAAGTCACGCAAGTCATCCGGCATGCAGAGATGAAATACAGCAGTGTGGGGACCACTTTTAGCCCAAGGCATCTCATCAGGCCTTTTTTAGTCAAATGTATCCCCCACTGTCAGTCCCTTCGGTATCCACTCCTCATTCATCTTAGTAAAGGTGAGGTAATCTAGACTTTTTTGACCTAGGTGACTTCTCTTGTCAGTGACAATACCTCCAGCTGCTCTGAAGGTCCTTTCTGACAGGACACTTGAAGCGGAGCTGGCCAGAAGTTCTATCTCAAATTGGGATAGCTCAGGTCACAGGTCAAGCCTGCACACCCAGTAGTCAAGGGGTTCATCGCTCCTCAGAGTGTCGATATCTGCAGTTAAGGCGAGGTAGTCTGCTACCTGTCGGTCGAGCACCCTGGGATGCCTACTGTGGTTGGTCTTCCTCCTCCTCAAAGCCACACTCCTCCTCTGACTCCTCTTCCTCAGACTCCTCTTCCAGCGTTGCCGCAGGTCCAGCAAGCGGCTGTGGTGCTAGTGTTGGTGGCGGCGGCCGGGTGAGTGGTAACTTGAGAGGTGCCCGAAGCTGAGCTGGAGGAGGATGGTGCATGAAGGTTCCAAGTGTCCTGTGTAAGCCAGTCAACTATGTCCTCAGAATTTTTCGAGTTCAGGGTATGTGGCCTCTGAACAGTGGGCATTATTCTAGGGCCAAAAAAAATCTAATTATTAGTGGTACCATGCGTGCAAGGTACTCTGCCACACGGTATGAGTGGTGGGCACTTGCAGTGGGCACACTACAGTCAGTGGAAGTGGGCTTGACACACACTGAAAGGCAACAAACCTTAGATTACAGGGTAAAAATTAAATGCCTTATTTATCGGCAAGCTACTGTGCCATCCGGTATGAGTGGTGGGCACTGGCAGTGGTCACACTACAGTCTGTGGAAATGGGCCTGACACACACTGGCAGGCAACTAACCTTAGATTAAAGGATAAAAATGAAATGCCTTATTTATCGGCAAGCTACTGTTCCACCCGGTATGAGTGGTGGGTACTGGCAGTGGGCACACTACAGTCTGTGGAAGTGGGCCTGACACACACTGGCAGGCAACTAACCTTAGATTAAAGGGTAAAAATTAAATGCCTTATTTATCGGCAAGCTACTGTCCCACCCGGTATGAGTGGTGGGCACTGGCAGTGGGCACACTACAGTCAGTGGAAGTGGGCCTGACACACACTGGCAGCAGGCAGGCAACTGAAATTAGATTAAAGTATAAAGATTAAATGTCGTTTTTTATGCAAAGTCCTGTGCCACCCGGTATGAGTGGTGGGCACTGGCAGTGGGCACACTACAGTCAGTGGAAGTGGACCTGACACACACTGGCAGCAGGCAGGCAACTGAAATTAGATTAAAATGTAAAAATTAAATGCCTTTTTTATGCAAAGTCCTGTGCCACATGGTATGAGTGGTGGGCACTGGCAGTGGGCACACTACAGTCAGTGGAAATGGGCCTGACACACGCTGGCAGGCAACTAACCTTAGATTAAAGTGTAAAAATTAAATGCCTTATTTATCGGCAAACTACTGTGCCATCTGGGTTGAGTGGTGGGCACTGGCAGTGGGAACACTACAGTCAGTGGAAGTGAGCCTGACACACACTGGAAGCCGGCAGGCAACTGAAATTAGATTAAAGTGTAAAAATTAAATGCCTTTTTTTTATGCAAAGGCCTGTGCCACACGGTATGAGTGGTGGGCACTGGCGATGGGCACACTGCAGTCAGTGTAAGTGGGCCTGACACACACTGGCAGCAGGCAGGCAACTGAAATTAGATTAACCACCTCAGCCCCCCTAGCTTAAACACCCTTAATGACCAGGCCACTTTTTACAATTCTGCACTACACTACTTTCACTGTTTATTGCTCCGTCATGCAACTTACCACCCAAATGAATTTTACCTCCTTTTCTTCTCACTAATAGAGCTTCCATTTGGTGGTATTTCATTGTTGCTGACATTTTTACTTTTTTTGCTATTAATAAAAATGTAACGACATTTTTCACTTTCTGTTGTAATTTTTTTTTTTTTTTAAACTACATTCCTATATAAATTTTTCTCTAAATTTATTGTTCTACATGTCTTTGATAAAAAAAAATCCAATAAGTGTATATTTATTGGTTTGGGTAAAAGTTATAGCGTTTACAAACTATTGTGCAAAAAAGTGAATTTCCGCATTTTGAAGCAGCTCTGACTTTCTGAGCACCTGTCATGTTTCTTCAGGTGCTAGAATGCCAGGATAGTATAAATACCCCCCAAATGACATCATTTTAGAAAGAAGACACCCCAAAGTATTCGCGGAGGGGCATGGTGAGTTCATGTATAATTTCATTTTTTTTCACAAGTTAGCGGAAAATGACACTTTCTGAGGAAAAAAAATAAATAAATAAAGTTTCCATTTCTGCTAACTTCTGGCAAAAAAAAAAAAATCTCAGACGGACTCACGATGCCCCTCAGTGAATTCCTTGGGGTGTCTACTTTCCGAAGTGGGGTCATTTGTGGGGTGTGTTTACTGTTCTGACATTTTGGGCGGGGCTAAATTGTGAGCAGCCATGTAAAACCTAAAGGTACTCGTTGGAATTTGGGCCCCTTTGCGCACCCAGGCAGCAAAAAAGTGTTACTCATGTGGTATCGCCGTACTCAGGAGAAGTACGGCAATGTGTTTTGGGGTGTATTTTTACATATACCCATGTTGGGTGAGAGAAATATCTCTGTAAATTGTCAACTTTGTATAAAAAATTTTAAAAAGTTGTCGTTTACAGAGATATTTCTCACACAAAGTATGGGTATATATAAAAATGTAAAAACAAAGGTGCAATGGCACACTGCAGCTAGAGCTCCGTCCTGCCACTATGCTGGATGTTAGAAGAGGCATTAGTTTATATTTTGGCCAAATTACGTAAGCCACCCACCACGTCACGGTTGCCTCTATGAGTGGTCCCTAACATTAATTCTTACCTTTTATGGGCCATATCAGCCACACAAAATCCAGGGAGTGCAAGTGCAGCATGCATGCCAGATGCACTCTGCTTGTAACCCCGTCTGGTGCCATACAGCGTTCATCAGATCAAGGGATGCAAATACCAACATGCATGCTGAGCCCACTAGTACTTCTCCTGGAACCAAATGGCTTCTGGTAAGTTCTATAAAGCAGACTCAGTTTTATACTGACTTTAAAACCAGCCTACAGGGCGGATCCACTAGTCAGGTGTGCATGACTGCATTGTGTTTTGGGGTGCATTTTTACATATACCCATGCTGGGTGAGAGAAATATCTCTGTAAATTGAAAACTTTGAATAAAAAAATGTAAAAAGTTGTCGTTTACAGCGATATTTCTCACACACAGTATGGGTATATGTAAAGATACACCCCAAAACACATTGCCCTACTTCTCCTGAGTACGGCGATACCACATGTGTGCCACTTTTTTGCAGCCAAGATGCGCAAAGGGGCCCAAATTCCAATGAGTACCTTTAGGATTTCACAGGGCATTTTTACGCATTTGGATTCTCACGCTTTAGGACCCCTAAAATGCCAGGGCAGTATAAATACCCCACATGTGACCCCATTGTGGAAAGAAGACACCCCAAGGTATTCTGTGAGGGGCATGGCGAGTTCACAGAAAAAAAACATTTTTGACACAAGTTAGCGGAAATTGATATATATATATATTTTTTTTTACAAAGTCTTCTTATATTCCACTAACTTGTGACAAAAAATAAAATTTTACATGAACTCACCATACCCCTCACGGAATACCTTGGGTGTCTTCTTTCTAAAATGGGGTCACATGTGAGGTTTTTGTACTGCCCTGGCATTTGAGGGTCTCCGCAATCATTACACGTATGGCCAGCATTAGGAGTTTCCGCTATTCTTCTTATATTGAGCATACGGGTAATGAGATTTTTTTTTTCTGTTTAGCCTCTGGGCTAAAAAAAAAAAAAAAAATGAATGCCACAGATTTTTTAATTCACATCGATCAATGTGGATGAAAAAATCTCTGCCAAAATCAGTGACTGCGGTGCGGTGGGCTGGGCGCTAACTATCTTACAAGTAGCTAACTAACTGGTGGTGATAAGGGACCCTTATGCCCCATTCACATGTCCGCAATTCTGTTTGCGGAACGGAATTGCGGACCCATTCATTTCTATGGGGACAGTCTTTGTCCCGCTCGGATCCGGAATTACGGATCCGCGCTTCCGGGTCTGCACCTCCGTTCCGCAAAAATATAGAACATGACCTATTCTTGTCCGCAATTGCGGACAAGAAAAAGCATTTTCTATATAGTTCTGGCAATGTGCGGATCTGCAAAATGCGGAAAGCACATTGCCGGTGTCCGTATTTTGAGGATCTGCGGATCCGCGGATCTGTGGATCAGATCCGCGGATCCGTGAATACACGGATCCACAAAACACATATGGACATCTGAATGGAGCCTTACAAGGGGTGTGATCAATGACAGGGGGGTGATCAGTGACAGGGGGGTGATCAGGGAATCTAGATGGGGTGATCAAGGGGTTAACATGGGGTTAATAAGTGAGGGGGGGTGGGGGTAGTTAGTGTAGTGTTTGGTGCAACTTTACATAGCTACCTGGTCCTCTGGTGGTCGATCCCAGCAAATGGGACCACCAGAGGACCAGGTAGCAGGTATATTAGACGCTGTTAACAAAACAGCGTCTGATATACTTGTTTGATGCTATTTATTTAGCATCTATAGCCTGCCAGCGATTGATCATCGCTGGCAGGCTGCAGTAGAACTCCTGAGACGCGCGGCACGCTTTCCCTATGAATTCAGAATCATCAGCACAGCAGCAGCTGCAGTCTCCCTGCTCTCACTAACATGCAGCTTCAGACTGAATCTAAAATGACTGCCGTTTTTATAGGAGGTGGGAAGGTGTTGGAGGGAGGGTGCTGATTTGCTGGAATGTGTCTGCTGACTGTGAGGTACAGGGTCAAAGTTTGCTCAGTGATGATGAATAGGGGGCCGACCGAACATCGCATATGTTCACCCCCAATGGCGAACGCGAACAAGCGATGTTCGCCGGTGAATAGTTCGGGACATCAATACTCACAATTAGATGTTACAATGCTTTTAAAAATCTACCATTTTGTGGTTGTATTTTTATTTTTGAGGACTTTCTCCCAGTTAGTTATGGCCTCTCTTTTTTGAAGTTTGGTATTTTTGTTCCTCCCTTTAGAAACTCTCGTTTGAAGGATAATTGGAAGGTTATTACTTTATGGTTACTATTTCCCAGATGTCCCCCAACCTGCACATCTGTTGTTCTATCAGGTATATTGGTTAATACTAAGTCCAATATGGCTGTCCCTTTAGTGGGGTCCTGAACCAGTTGGGAAAGGTAATTGTCTTTGGCTATTGCCAAGAACCTGTTTTCTTTATGAGATGCATAGCTTTCAGTTTTCCAGTCTATATCTGGGTAGTTGAATGATCTGCAATATGTTATGGGGTTAATGGAAGAGTTTGGTAGATACTGTTAGGTATATTAATCAATTGGGATAAATGAACCCTGCTCCCTCTTAGTGTTAAGATTGTGATTTCAGATGTAAAATTAAAGATTCTCGCTCTTTAGGTGTCATGCCCTGCTTTGGTGAGGTGCGGAGGTCTGTCAGGTTGGCAGCACTTGTGGAGTGTTTTCTGTTTGCTTGGACCTTGGAGTGGAGCTGTACCTGCCTCCCTGCAGGTGCACTTGGTGGGGTCGTTTGTGTGAGTTTAAATCTCGCCCCTTCCCAGTGTCCTGTGCAGCTTATAGCTTCTTACTCACCCTGTGGAAAGGTGGATTGCTTTCTCTGCTCAGCTACAAGATAAGTGTATTTTGGTTTCCTTTTGTGTTCTGTCTAGGCTGTTAGTCAGACATCTGCCTCCTCCAGGATTTGAGGAGGAAGGCTGCCTTTTTCCCCCCTTTTCCACTATCATAGGGACAATAGGGTTTCTTCAGTCTTAGGCACGGGGGCACATTTATTCTTACCTTTGAGGTCTGAACGTGTGCACAGAATTTTGTCAGGAGGTGACCATTATCCCCAGCTTTTGGCCTAGACACTTCTTTGTTGTTTACTTGTGTATTTATTGTATATTGTACCCTTCCTGGCGTGACATCATTCAGGACAGTTTTAAATACTTAGGTTTGGAAATATCTAAAGATCCTAATAAATTTATAGCACTAAACATTAAACCATTACTTGATAGGATGAAGGAGAGGATTAAAGTCTGGAATAGATTACCAATAAATAAAGCAGACAGAATTGGTCTAATCAAAATGATTCTGCTGCCTCTGTTGCTCTATGTCATTAGAAACAGCCCTATTTATTTGGGGAATTCGGTTTTTTATGACATAAAGAAATTATTTAATTCACTGATCTGGTCAAATAAAGGGGTAAGTAAAAAGATACACTGGCTTACAAGATCTTACGAACAAGGAGGATTGGAGGTCCCAGATATGTGATTGTACTCTATGGTAGCTAATAACGCAATAATGATGAATTGGACAAAGGTGAATTTTCTGAGCCATTTGGCTTACCGAACATATTTCAACTTGCAGGAAACAGGTCGAACTGGATGGACAAATGTCTTTTTTCGGTCTAATATACTATGTTACTATGTTACTATATTTACACGGCTTGAATCAGTACAATTGGAAAGTATGCACTTATATAAAATTCCGTTGGTAAAGTCACTGGTGGGTTATGGGATAAAGTTAAAAAGACATTGAATTTAGATGGCCAGTCACACCTTTATGGTATAATAGAAGAGTAGGTAAGGTTAATTTTTTAAAAGAGGCCAAATATTGGTCTGAAAAAGGACTATGGCATATTTTACAATATTTTCAAAAAGAAACACTGAAGGGTAGAGAGGTATTATTAATGAATGTAAGGGAAGATAAACAGAGTTATTTTAGATCAATCCAGTTGGTGGATATTGTTAAAAAGGTTATAAAAAAGGACGATATAGTGATAAAATCACACACGGTGATACATTTTATACTAGGTTGGAAAGGTAAGCACAAATTGGTGTCAAGTTTGTATAAAAAGATAAGAGAAACTGGAAATGAGGGATCTATTTGTAAGAGTAAATTAAACTGGGAGAACAATATAGGGATAATAACAGATGGTCAGTGGGAAAAATTCTGGTGTTTTAAATCATATTTGAGGAACCCCTTTCACAGGGTAACTCAATTTATGATACTACATCGTTTATATGCGACACCTAAATAGCTTAAAAAAGTCTCAGCTAAAACCTCAGATGTATGAATGATAAAGTGGACATTATTCATATGTGGTGGAGATGTCCAAAGATACAACCATTCTGGTGTAGTCTGATCAAATTAATGCTTTTTTTTTTTTAAATAGAATAATTATAATACTTGATAATTAGCATAATTATTCTATTTATTTAAAAAAAAAAGCAAAGTAATATAATCACACAGCAAATTAAACACAGCTGTCTCTATAGTCAACTTTCCCATTTGATTGCTAGAATTAGCGAAATTGATGAATATGGAGCTAAAACGAAGATGGAGAATATTTCATTCGTCATCTTCACTAATTCTACCAAGCCAACCATAGTAAACCAGGTCTAAGTTGAAATCGCAATGCGATTACTTCAAGTTATATTAATCACATTGCGATTTTAACTTAGAGCTGTGTTTCTAATGGGTCAGCTTGCTAGAATTAAAAAAGTTAACGAATATGGAATATAGCAGTGCTAAGTTTAAATCGCAATGCGATTAATATAACTTGAAGTAATCACATTGGGATTTCAACTTAGCATTAGCAAGCTGACCCATTAGACCCATTAGCTCTAAGTTGAAATCGCAATGCGATTATTTCAAGTTATATTAATCGCATTGAGATTTCAACTTAATTCTCACATCCGACAGTACATTCTGGTATGGAGGCGTTCCCATGGTGATGGGGACACTCCATCAGTACAGATGTCGCGAACATAAAATTTTCCGTTCGCGAATGCGAATTAACTCAAATGTTCGCGAACGGGCGAACAGGGCGAACTGCCATAGACTTCAATAGACAGGCGAATTTTAAAACCCACAGGGACTCTTTCTGGCCACAGTAGTGATGGAAAATTTGTTTCAAGGGGACTAACACCTGGACTGTGGCATGCCGGAGGGGGATCTACGGCAAAACTCCCATGGAAAATTACGTAGTTTACAATGTAATGTTATAATGTTAACCTAAAATCAAATATTTTCCATTTATAGCCATAATTTTTTTTAAATTTTGGTGACATGATCACATTAATTACTAAAACGTGAATTTTAAAAGTTTTGGATTACATGTATGCATGTTGGACATGGTCTATGATCTGGGCTGGTCCCGTCACGCGTGCTGCTAAGAGTGCCACAGTCCGCAGTATTCGGTTTGAATTGTCGCACACACATGACCACCGGCACAAAAAAATAGTCATAGTGAATAAGTGGTCTGACGATAAGGGGCGCCATGTCTATTACCCTGTTTCCATGTAACGTTGGCTGCTGTATTGATAATTAATTATTACTTTGGCCCAGACTAAATTGTCTGTACTGTAATCCTATTGGTTACAATAAAACAAAACACAATAAATTTGATAGTTCAATAAAATTTACTAAAACAATTTTTAAATAAAGATAAATATTAATAACATAAATAACATAAAATAAAAAAAAGCAAAACAAATTATGGTAGGTTCTTCATTTTTTCTGCTCTTGGAGCAGTTCATCAATTGCCTTTTGGTTGGCCTCCTCCATCAGGTTGAGCTGGTGGGATAGACTGAGCTTCAGCTCCCTTATCTTCCGCATCTGCAGCTCCCTGAAGTGCCTCATCCGTTCGCGCTGCTCCCGCTGCACTTTTTAATTTTTTTTTATCATGTTGTTGTGAGCTGTAAAAGTAAAGGAAATTAATTAATTAATTAGGGTCCGGGTTTTTTGGACTGAGTGTCCAGACAGATATAGTGGCACAGGTCACTCCTGTACTCCATCAAGGGTTTTTATAAAGTGAGGATTAAAAATGCTGTTCTTTTCAAGTGTGGACAGGAGATGTGAAATGATGAACCTGCAGAGAAATGAGCATGGTCTCTGACAGACCCTAAAGAGTGGTGATATACTAATCTTTTTGTTACACTGCTTGGAGTGAACGCAAAGTGTGGGACTTTAGGTTATGCAATATCTGAAGTCTGAATAAAAACAGGTTGAACTTGTTTATAATTGTTTGCTTGAATAAAATCTTCCTGTGGTCAAGACTAAACTGACACCTGTGTGTGTGTGTGTGGACAATGAATAAATTAAAACATCAACAGCATATATTTACCCTCTTGGTGGGTGGTGTTCACCACCTCGTCTTCTTCCTCCTCGACCTCATCTGCATCAGGTGGGCTATGGGCCTCATGCCTGTTCCTGCTCCTCAATGTCCTCATCCTCTGCCATCTCTTCTTCCACCACCACCCTCTTTTTTTACTAAACACATAAATAACAATAGGTGTGTGATAGAAAATTAATGTAAGCATCGTACCTCGTACATTGTAAAATTTGTCTCTGACCTCAGTGATCCGAACCATATTATAGCGTTTCAGGTCAGACCACTTCTTTAAAATGGCATCCTTGGCGTGCTTGCTGCCATGTTGATGCCACAGATGGTACCCTAGTCGCTGCACTATGGCCTGCTTCTCTGCCCGGGAGCGGGTCAGGTCATAACCCTTCTGCAACATATGCTGCAAGATAACTTTGTAATCCCAAAGTTGTAAAATACAATTATTAGTAATTACAGTCATCTCAACCATCCAAAATAGAATTTAATATCGAAAGGCTAAAAGAGTAGAAATTTATATAGTTCCCTATGGGACTTTATGAAAGCAAAATTATTATTTTTTTTACTTTCAAAGCAAATTTAACAACTAAACTCTACAATGTCCTCCCCTTTAACAGTGACTTTCAACAATGGCCGCCCCTTAAACAGTTACTTTGAGAGTGGCCGCCTCTTTAACAGTGACTTGAACAGTGGCTGCTCCTTTAGCAGTGACTTTGACAGTGGCTGCCCCTTTAACAGTGATTTTGACAGTGGCCCCCCCTTTAACAGTCACTTTGACAGTGGTCACCCCTTAACAGCGACTTAAACAGTGGCTGACCCTTTGACAGTGACGTTGACAGTGGCTGCCCCTTTAGCAGTAACTTTGACAGTGGCCGCCCCTTTAACAGTCACTTTGACAGTGGTCACCCCTTAACAGTGACTTTGACAGTGGCCGCCCCTTTAACAGTGACTTTGACAGTGGCCGCCCCTTAACAGTGACTTTGACAGTGGCCGCCCCTTTAACAGTGACTTTGACAGTGGCCGCCCCTTAACTGTGACTTTGACAGTTGCTGCACCCTTAACAGTGACTTTCACAGTGTCCGCCCCCTTAACAGTGACTTTGACAGTGGCCGCCCCTTTAACAGTCACTTTGACCTGTATGGCAGTTAGGAGTTCAGTGAAGGCTGCAGCCTTGTTGCTATTATGGCTAATATAAATGATAAATAATTAGAAATGACATCACTGTATGACATACTTGTTAGTTATAATTACTTACAGTGATCAAGAATTCCAGCTCTTCTGGCTTGAAATTACTTTTGGCCATTTCTGAAGTTATTTGAAAAATTTCTCTCGAAAGTGTCTCTTCCAGTCTCCACTCTCTTTGCGAATTGCGATACAAAGGCACGCACGTACAAACACACGCACACCATTATTTAAATGACGTATTATTGTGATAGTAAATATAACAGCAAAGTGGACTGTACAGGCATGCAAAGTTCTAAGTTGTATTCACGTACGGACTAAACTTAATTCTATTACAACCGATAGGGTGAGTTGACTAAAAGTTGTAATTGCAAAGCGATAATACTTACAATTATTAACCGTATTGCGAATCCAACTTCTATAATGCATTATTCAGAGATATAGCACTGTATTAATTACGTGACCATCAGCACAGAAGTCGGCAGAAGCGGCAACGGGCACTGACTGGAGCAGCCAGGAAGCCAGGAATCCTCAGGACAGGTAAGAACTACTTTTGGGAAGTGGGAAAGAAAAAAATATAACAATAAAAAAAAACTAATATTCGAAATAGCGAATTTATAGCGCTATATTCGAAATATTAGCGAATTAGCGAAATGCCGATATTCGCTAAAAAAATTCACTATTCGAATATTCGCGCTCAACACTAGTTATTACATGGATGATGCAAGTAGTTTCTAAACAGACATGTCAGAAGAGATAACAGGTCTTTTTTAAGACTACCTCTGTGCACAACAATCAGTGAATGGCAGCAATCTTTGTATATATACTTAGTCAGAGAGTGCTATCAATTACTGATAAGACATCCCACGTGTGCAACTAAAGTCAAGAAAAGCAACTGTGATAGAACAAAAATATTAGTTAATACACTATTAAAGTGTTTTATGCTTATAATTAGAGTTGAGCGAACACCTGGAAATTCGGGTTCGACGGGGTCGGCCGAACTTCACAAAAAAGTTCGGGTTCGGGATCCGAGCTTAAGCTGAACTTGACACATTTACATAGTTGGTTGCAAACACACAGGTTTTGTGGTAGATAGCACATTAGTGGTTAAAACCGTAAACTTTTAACCGTTAACTTCTGCTTTTACATTGCTGGTTTGGTAAATCAAATTTTTTGTGATAGTGAAGTAATTGTATTAAATTGCTCCGTTACACTGTTGTGTGACCTAAAGAAATTTATTCTGTTTATGACAGGGGCACTGCTTTACTGTTAGTGAACTTAATTGTTGAATATTGGCAGTTAAATTGACCCCGGAGATAAACCATCTGTTAGTTTGGTGGGTGAATGCAAATAATGAGGAGAACATCAAATTAGGGACGTGGACATGGTCGCGGTGGTATTGGTGGAGCTCCTGTTGCTGGGAGAGGACATGGCCGTTCAGCGCCAACTTCAGGTAAAAGAGAAACACCTTCCTCAGGTAGAGTAGGCGATAGAACCTGCAGCAATATTTGGTAGGCCCGAATGGTAAGGCCAGAACAAGTACAGGCGATAGTAGGTTGGATGGCTGACAGTTTTTCCAGTACCTTAACATTATCTCCCACTGCTGAAAGCTCAGAGTTGGCACCTGCAGCCCTCGCCCATCAGTCTTTCACCTCACCCCCTTTGCAAATCAGCCAAGCAATCTGAGCCCCAAGTCATGCAGCAGTCTCTTATGCTTTTTGATGACTCTGCTGGCAGGGTTTCCCAGGGCCATAACCATAGACCTGCCCCAGAAGTGGAAGAGATTGAGTGCACAGATGCCCAACCACTTAGGTTTGAGGATGAGGACATGGGAAAACCACTGCAGCACGTCTCTGATGATGATGAAACACAGGTGCAAACTGCTGCGGCTTTCTGAGGTGTGAAGACCGACAAAGAAGGCAGGGGTGAAGACTTGGTGGAATGTACCCCACCCCAAAATGTACCACTTAAATCCATGTTATTCATGGGTGGTGGAAAAATCGTATTTTTTAAGTCCAGGAATTACCTTTGCGGTGTGCACCAAATATGTGTAGGGGACAATAATATAGTTAATCCGTCTGGGAGTTCAGGGGTTGACATATTCCAATTTTTTGCTGTCAAGTAACCCTGCACTGCATAGGTGACAGGGACCGAAAATTAGAAAAATCTTCTTTTAAATTGTTGGGTGCAAAATTACCATTTTTACCGTGTACAAACCACTACTCTGCATAGGTGGCAGTGACTGAAAATGTGAAAAGTCTTCTTTTAAATAGTTGGGTGCAATATTACCATTTTTGCCGTAAATAAACCCCTCCTCTGCCTGGGTGCCAGGGGCCTATATTTTTAAAAATCGTCTGTTCCATTGGTGGGTGATATTAACCCCAGTTTGCCGTGAATAAACCCCTGCTCTGCATAGGTGACAGGGACCTAAATTTCTAAAAATCGCTTGTTCCATTGGTGGGTGACATTAACCCAGTTTTTCCTTGAATTAACCCCTCCTCTGCCTGGGTGCCAGGGGCCTACATTCCTAAAAATTGGCTGTTCCATTGGTGGGTGACATGAACCCCGTTTTGCTGTGAACAAACTCCTGCTCGGCATAGGTGACAGGGACCTAAATTTCTGAAAATTGCCTGTTCCTTTGGTGGGTGACATTAACCTTGTTTTGCCGTGAATTAACCCCCCCCTCTGCCTGGGTGCCAGGGGCCTAAATTTAAAAAAATCGCCTGTTCCATTGGTGGGTGACTTCAGCCCAGTTTTGCCTGTGAAAAACCCCTGCTCCGCCTGTATGCCAGGGGCCTACATTTTTAAAAATGGTCTGTTTCATTAGTGGGTGACATTTACCCAGTTTTGCAGTGAATTAACCGCTCCTACCTGGATGCCAGGGGCCAACATTTTTAAAAATTGCCTGTTCAATTTGTGGGTGACATCAACCCAGTTTTGCCGGTTAAAAAACCCTGCTCTGCCTGGATGCCAGGGGCCTACATTTTAAAAAATCATCTGTTCCTTTGGTGGGTGACATGAACCCCATATGGCCATGAATTAACTCCTCCTGCCTTGGTGCCAGAAGGCTACATTTTTAAAAATCATCTGTTCCATGGGTGGGTGATATGAACCCTGTTTTGCTGCTGAAAAACCCTTGATGTGCACAAACGCATGCTGGTAGACGCGCTGCTGATGGCATTCCCACCTGACGACTCCTCAGCCTTCTACTTCACATCCATTTCCTCCTCCAAGATCAAGATTTTAATTTTTAATTTTTATTTATTTTATTTTAAGTAATTTCCACATTTGTTTGCAGGGCCCTTACCCACGTTTAGCTGCCTTTTGCAGCCCTCTAGCCCTTTCCAGGACTTTTTACAGCCATTTTAGTGCCCAAATGTTTGGGCCCCCATTGACTTCAATGGAGTTCGGTTTTAACCACTAATGTGCTATCTACCACAAAACCTGTGTGTTTGCAACCAACTATGTAAATGTGGAGTTCTAAACGTTACTTAAAATGACTGAAATACAGGGTAGGCCTCAGATCTGCTATGTAGCACAAAACCAGTGTTTATTGCAACAAACTACAGAAATGCAGTATGTGACTGCTACATTTTAAAATGTTTTTTTTTGTTTTTTTTTTGCATTGTATGCCAAACTGCTCTGTGGAACAACAATACAGGTTTATTTCCCCCAAATACACAAATGCCGTATGTCACTGCTAAATTTTAAAATATGTTTTTGTGCGTTGTATGCCCTTCAGCCTTTCAAAAAGCAGGAAGAAATCGCTGAACAACAAACCCGAACCCAAACTTTTACGGAAATTTTCGGGTTTCGAAAAACTGTAATTTCGCTCAACCCTACTTATAATGTGAGGGCACTAATAAACTTAATTTCAAATTTACTCGAAACCTATAGAAATACATAGCAGAGTGGAATCTATTGAAGGTGAGATTTAGAATCTGGCTATAATTACTATATGATTGCTGTTGTTAAAGAGGACCTGTCACCACAAAATGCAATGAAGGCAGCATATCATAGAGCAGGAGAAGCTTGAGATTGCTTATCCCTTTATGTGTTAAATATTTTGATATTTTTTTTCTGTTTGGGTCTGTGCCCCTCTTAGTGTGTGTGTGCATATAAAAAAAAAAAATATATATATATATATATATATATATATATATAATAAGAGAAAATGGTGAGCAGCACACTTGAAAAATCTGGTGCAAAAACCGCCCAAAAAGACCCGGACCGCGGTCAATTGAGTATAGGAGAAAAAAGGTCGGCAGCACTCAAGGAATAAAGTGAAAAAAATATGATTTATTACCCAAAACAGCCACGTTTCAGCTCTCACATTGGAGCCTTTTTCAAGCCATGTTCACATGTGCTCACACAACAAATATATATAGTCATAGTGATTACAATCAAAATTACATCAATTTAGTGCATGATCAAGATATTAGTGATAAAAAAGTAAATATCGTGTACAAAAAAACATGATCAACAGCAGTGTACATAGTGACAAAATGAATTGCATTTCAATAGAAAACATAAATACATATAAATCGTGTACTTCATAGATGATATAGTGTTAATTACTTTAATTAATAATAATAGTGCAGCTGTGATTATTAAAAAATAATTAAAAACATACTTGGAAGATGAGAAGTGCAGGTCCGACATAGCGTTAGGTTATGCAAACTGGGCATGCGCCAGCTTAGCAAACCATCGCGATATCGCGATTCTAAACCCCATAGGTTAACCACAGGCAATATGGCCGAAGTAGGCTATTATCCAAGATGCGCATGCTCATGCCCACAGTGACGTGGATCCAAAGAGTGCGTCACCGGTACTGTATCTTAGTAACAGGGACGCTCAGGACACATCACTGACATTGCTTCACAGTATCGAGGACACTCAAAGTTCGGCATAATATCCAATAACTTTATACATATTGCTGTAGCGCCGGGGGACCTCCCGCCCGACCAGGATCCCTCCCGGCTGAAAACAGCTGTCCCTTTAGATAAAGGTGAGGCGGTATCATGTTAATGACATCGCTCGCCTAATCAGTTCCCGGCCTAATCAGTTCCCGGTGATAGATCTAAAATTCTAAAGAAACGGGAACTATACTGGATCTTTACTCTACAGACATTAAGACCTAGAGGTCTAAACGTGGATTTTAGAGTGACATAACTCTGGTGTGCTCTGTGGGGGCTGCCCCATCTAACCCTCGTGTATGAAAATTTACATGTGCTATATTATACTTATATTATTTTCCTTTTTTTCTCCAGATGCTGCAAGCCATTATTAGAAAATTTGGAACCTGGAAGATGATGAATCGCAGGACGATGTGTTTTTGTTTTGTGTTATATATTGTTTTTTGTTCCCCTGGTTACCACGGGCAATTGAATAGATACTCTTATCTCTGAGTTCATGGATTTCTATAGACACCATACGGCAGGAATTATCCATAGTAATGTATGAATACGCCGGGAACTGATTAGGCGAGCGATGTCATTAACATGATACCGCCTCACCTTTATCTAAAGGGACAGCTGTTTTCGGCCGGGAGGGATCCTGGTCGGGCGGGAGGTCCCCCGGCGCTACAGCAATATGTATAAAGTTATTGGATATTATGCCGAACTTTGAGTGTCCTCGATACTGTGAAGCAATGTCAGTGACGTGTCCTGAGCGTCCCTGTTACTAAGATACAGTACCGGTGACGCACTCTTTGGATCCACGTCACTGTGGGCATGAGCATGCGCATCTTGGATAATAGCCTACTTCGGCCATATTGCCTGTGGTTAACCTATGGGGTTTAGAATCGCGATATCGCGATGGTTTGCTAAGCTAGCGCATGCCCAGTTTGCATAACCTAACGCTATGTCGGACCTGCACTTCTCATCTTCCAAGTATGTTTTTAATTATTTTTTAATAATCACAGCTGCACTATTATTATTAATTAAAGTAATTAACACTATATCATCTATGAAGTACACGATTTATATGTATTTATGTTTTCTATTGAAATGCAATTCATTTTGTCACTATGTACACTGCTGTTGATCATGTTTTTGTACACGATATTTACTTTTTTATCACTAATATCTTGATCATGCACTAAATTGATGTAATTTTGATTGTAATCACTATGACTATATATATTTGTTGTGTGAGCACATGTGAACATGGCTTGAAAAAGGCTCCAATGTGAGAGCTGAAACGTTGCTGTTTTGGGCAATAAATCATATTTTTTTCACTTTATTCCTTGAGTGCTGCCGACCTTTTTTCTCCTATATATATATATATATATATATATATATATATATACATTTATTTATTCATTTATTTTTGTGGGAAAATATTCAGTATTCATTTGTAATTCACAAATGTATATCTCTTCTTTTTCTAACATGAAGGTGCTGAAGGTTCCATAGCCTTTAAGACCACCCATGTGAACAGCTTACAGTACGAGGTTTGTAAGGCAGTTAGAGGTGTCCAATCCTTGAGTGCAGACTTTGAGTGCAGAGAGAGATACATGTGCTGAATGTCGAGAATTGTGGGATAAATTAACAATAATTTAAAAAAAATGCTGGATAGCTCAAGCCCTAAGGACAAGGCCAATTAACAACTACAGACTACTTTTCAGAGTCCTTCTGTTGGCAATGATCTGAAATCATTTAGCCATGAAAAGGAAGAGATGATCTCTGGAGGAGGCACTTGCAGTAGAACTTATAGGAATATAGACACTATAAGGGCTCATTCACACGACCGCAAAATACAGCACGTTCGTGTGAACAAGCCCTAAGACTGCAGTAAAATGCATCAAGTCAAACAAACAGATCAGGATGTTATCGAGATATACCACCATACAAATGTAAAGCAGATTATGGATGATGTCATTGTCAAACTCCTGGAGCACAGCTGGGGCATTGCTTTCGCTAAATAGCATGATAAGATATTTGTAATGACCATTATGGGTGTCACCATAACAAATACAGAGATCCAGTTTGTCAGCAACCTTTTCTCTGTAGATCCAGTCAAAGAGTTCAGAATCAATGGGAGAGGAGATTTATGTTTGAGGGTGACCTAGGGCTTAGACCATGGTAGTCTATATAGAGCTGAACAGAACCCTCCATTTTATTGGCAAAAAAGAAGTGCACTTTTAAATAGGGAGGAAGATTTGTGAATTAATTCTCTCTCCAGGTTCTGCTTTATATATTATGACATGACATTAGTCTCCAAAAGGGACAGTGGATATACTTGACCACAAGGAGGGGTGGTGTCCATCAACAGATTGATGGGACAGTCATATGTACTATGAGGCAGCAGAGTTTAACCTTCTTCATGTCAACAAAACATCTGCATACCTGGCATATAAATTATGTAGTCCTTGGAAGTTTTATCCGAGGTATCAGATCTGGGGACTGGGTGAACTGTGAACAGACAGCATGAGTGGCATTGGGACCCCCAACATAGGACTTTTCAGATGTCCCAATCAATAATTAGTGCATGGAGATGTAGCCAAGGTAACCCTAGCAAAATTGGCCTGATGGATTTGGGAAATACATAGAAGGTGAACTTCTCAGACTGCAAAACCTGCACCTAGAGATCTATGGGTACAGTAGAGTACAGGTTAGGTTCAGGGAGAGGTATTCTATTGAATAAGGTCACAGCTAAGGACTTCTCCAGAAATACAGTGGGTCCTATTGCCAGGGGTGCTGTTTGGCTGCTGGATCCTGCCGCCTGCTGGTGCGGTGCCGCGGCGCCGGCGGTCGCTGGGTGGTGCTGCTCCAAATTAAAGTAGGACCCACTCCAAGAGGCAACCTTGGCACGGTGAGTGTGCTTATGCCTTTTGATCAAAATGTACACTAATGCCTCTTATATAACATGCAGCATAGGGGGCAGTACAGTAACTATTACGCCGAGAAGCGATGTTAATTTTGCTGAGAAGCAGTTAAAGATCAGAAGCTGAGCTTGTGGATGTGCGATCCTACCTCTTTTTCTTTTTTGAAATATGTATATATAGGTCTGTCCAGTATCAGCACTCCTCCCATCCAGTGCAGGTGTTTTTAATTAGCCTGAGCAAGTATATATGAGTGAAAGGTTTCTACTAGCCCTCAGACTCAGTTCCTGAGAGCATGTGATAGGTGAGCTTTACCAACTGTTCACATGGTGCAGTACTGCGTGGCGGCCGTTGTTTGCTGTGGTGCGGCGCTGGGGGGCTGGCGGGACCCGGTGCCATAGTGGCATTGCCAGACAGCAGGGTGCTGTTTGGCTGCTGGATCCCGCCACCTGCTGGTGCAGTGCCACCGTGGTGGTGGTCGCTGGGTGGTGCTGCACCAAATTTAGAGTAGGACCCACTCCAAGAGGCAACCTTGGAGCGGTGAGTGGGCTAATGCCTTTTGATCAAAATGTACACTAATGCCTCTTATATAGCATGCAGCATAAGGGGCAGTACAGTAACTATTGCGCCGAGAGGCGATGTTAATTTTGCTGAGAAGCAGTTAAAGATCAGAAGCTGAGCTTGTGGATGTGCGATCCTACCTCTTTTTCTTTTATTTAAATACCTATTGCCAGATAAACCAGGGCCCTGAAAGGCCTGTTCAGAGAGCTGGATGTTACCGCAGGACAGGACCAGTGGAATTGTCAGTTTTGGAGAGATAAGCTTCATCTGGGGTCTCTCTCCTACCAACCCTAGGCTCAGGAGTTTCCCATCTTGAGCCCTGACACCATATAAAGAACCCTACACCACATTAAGGACACAAATTGCTGTTGCTTCTTTGCTAATAGACAACTTGAATCAATCTAACTGCATGGGTTCCTCTTGTTAGTGTAACTCTATGCAAATATCCAAAGTGATAAACTCAACCAGTGTAGGTGGTTCATCTTGTTTCATCTTCCAAGCTATTCTTTGATTGGACCTGACAGACCCTTCCAAAAGCTGGTACTAGAGTTTCATTTTTCCAGGGCAACTCCATGGACAAGGTGCAGACCTGGATGGCATACTGCTATCAAGTTGCCCTGGCAGAGGGATAGCAAAGCTGAAGTGGTCCTATCAGAATCTTCAAAGACACAAAGGAGGGTAGTCAGGAATTTATGCAGATCAGTTATCAGGGAATTTATTTGTTTCCAGGGAGGGGAGGCCCAAGCCAATATTTAAAGGGACACTAAGAGGGACACTTCAGCACAGGGAGCTACAGGGAGATGGTGTGCTTAAACTTTGAAATGTATGGTGCACTAGTTCAGAAAGCCATTGCAAGTCTTGGAATCTGCTTCATAACATGGCAACAGTGGCAGGTGCTATCTGGTACCAACAGAATGAATGTGAGAGGCTGTGGATGGGGTGTAGGACTGGAGCCGTGGCTTTAGGAGGCAGAGCTAAAAAAAAGACAGCCATGGGGTCCATGTATGCGGAGACTGAGTTCATGTACTGTAGGTAAACTGTCTACTCCGCTGAGTAGTGAGCTTCTTGAATAGATCCTATAACACCAATCCATGGGCACCAACATGGCCTCAGCTTACTATATGAAAGGGAGTGGGAACCCAATGTGCCTATTGAACATATTTGGGGCTACTATTGATGTCAAGGTGAACCCCTTGTTTTCAGGGAACAAAACTTTGCTGAATGGGCCAACAAGCCATCTCCTCTAGGAGTAGTCTTTACTCAAAGGCTGCTGGTCAACAGACACCAGTGTGTGGCACCAAAGGGGCACGCAATAGTATGGGCAGAGAAAAGCTGAGATCAGATGGGCAAAGTTTGTGTAGCATGGCAGTCAGACAAAAGGTCAGGTCAGGCAGCACAAGGTCAATAAGAGTCAGTGGTCGAGGCAGGTTGCACAGGGTCGGGCTGTTAAATATTCATAGGTTAGGCATGGAGCTGAGAATAATATAATAGTGCACGTTTGCAGGACTAGACAAGCTGGCAACCTAAAGATCATGCATCTTCCCATAGAGAAGCGTATCCTAAATACCTCAATGAATGCTACCATTGGATATGGACAGAGTAGCCAGTGCTGGCCCTTTAAGGGAGAGCGTGTACAACCCTAAGGGAGCATGCAGCAGGAAACAGGAAGGGGCATCCTGAAACATAGCCCAGCATGGAGCAGCAAGAATGGCAAGTCCTCCGATGGTTGTTCCCTCTAAGAGAGGAGAGATGCCAGGGGGCATGGACCACCAGCATCACAGTTTGGTAACATGCCTATCAACATTAACATGTGACACAACAAGTATTTATACTTGGCTCTGCTTTTTTGTGGTATGGTAATGGAGCACCTCTATGTAAAGGCCCAGTAAGAATCACATCAATTTGTAGATCTTCTAAAATCAACAATAAGGTATGGATTTTTGTTTTTTAAAAAAGATTGTCTCACAAAGATTATTTTTTTGCTGATAGAAGTAAGACAATGGATCAGTAGTTATCACTGGTAAAAATATTTCTCCTGCAAATGAATACTGCATACAGTACATATGGTACTATATACTGGTAGTATGGTATTGCATGCAGTGCGTGATACTATATGCAGTTCATTCAGATGGACAGGTAAAATTAGGTTATCCACTTTAACTGAACATCAGTTCTGAAGACTAAGTCTCATTATAGTGGACAAAGTGATTACCACCTTTTATCAACCACTACTATTATTGACAGATGTAAAACATCAAGCTTGGGAGTGATTATTTATTAAATTTAACTGAGGCTATATTGTCTTCACTATTAGTACCTAAAACCAACCTGTAAAAAATATGCAATTATTGATATATTAGCTAATATAATGTGGGCTTGCATGTTTTCCAATAAACTAAGTAGAACAATTGTATTAAAGGCTGCATTAAAATCATGTAAAAACATTCTCACATAAGTCTCTCTAGTCTCAGGGGAATGCAATGTCGTGCTGTTGACCAAAACACTCATATCACAAAGTAGACCTTTAGAGCCAGTATGCATTTTGAAATTTAGCATGTGTATCTGGTTTAGTATTACCATATGAAAAGATCAATTTCTCAAAACACTTCATAATATCAGAGGTTATTTTAAGGGCCTCTAATCATTCAAAGACGTAATCAGCTTTTTCTATGGCAAACACAACAATAGCTGATCTCAGGGAGACCAGCTACAAAAAACACCGCGGAGCCTCACTTAAGAGTCTCAACACAGCAATCCGAAGTGCAAAGTTCCCTGGGAAACAGGAATATGCAAAATAAATGTGGAGCCCCAGTTATGGGTCTACAACACAATGAAAGCCAGATATCCCTCAAAGGAATGAAAACCAAGCAAAGGGGTGTCTCCATTACAGAGATCACCAAATCCACCATATTAAGTGGCCCCTATGTCAAGATCCCGCTTTTTTACAAGCTTTAAGGATGTGACAGGGAAAACCTAAGCTAGGTGTCCATCCACAGACAGCTGTTTAGGGGTGTTGCCCCTCATCAGTGTGGAGTAGGATTCTGGCTAACCGGGAGCAATGCCTCGGAGACTACTCAAACACAACAATAGCTGATCTCAGGGAGACCAGCTACAAAAAACACCGCGGAGCCTCACTTAAGAGTCTCAACACAGCAATCTGAAGTGCAAAGTTCCCTGGGAAACAGGAATATGCAAAATAAATGTGGAGCCCCAGTTATGGGTCTACAACACAATGAAAGCCAGACATCCCTCAAAGGAAGGAAAACCAAGCAAAGGGGTGTCTCCATTACAGAGATCACCAAATCCACCATATTAAGTGGCCCCTATGTCAAGATCCCGCTTTTTTACAAGCTTTAAGGATGTGACAGGGAAAACCTTAGCTAGGTGTCCATCCACAGACAGCTGTTTAGGGGTGTTGCCCCTCATCAGTGTGGAGTAGGATTCTGGCTAACCGGGAGCAATGCCTCGGAGACTACTCAAACACAACAATAGCTGATCTCAGGGAGACCAGCTACAAAAAACATAGCGGAGCCTCACTTAGGAGTCTCAACACAGCAATCCGAAGTGCAAAGTTCCCTGGGAAACAGGAATATGCAAAATAAATGTGGAGCCCCAGTTATGGGTCTACAACACAATGAAAGCCAGATATCCCTCAAAGGAAGGAAAACCAAGCAAAGGGGTGTCTCCATTACAGAGATCACCAAATCCACCATATTAAGTGGCCCCTATGTCAAGATCCCGCTTTTTTACAAGCTTTAAGGATGTGACAGGGAAAACCTAAGCTAGGTGTCCATCCACAGACAGCTGTTTCGGGGTGTTGCCCCTCATCAGTGTGGAGTAGGATTCTGGCTAACCAGGAGCAATGCCTCGGAGACTACTCAAACACAACAATAGGTGATCTCAGGGAGACCAGCTACAAAAAACACCGCGGAGCCTCACTTAAGAGTCTCAACACAGCAATCCGAAGTGCAAAGTTCCCTGGGAAACAGGAATATGCAAAATAAATGTGGAGCCCCAGTTATGGGTCTACAACACAATGAAAGCCAGATATCCCTCAAAGGAAGGAAAACCAAGCAAAGGGGTGTCTCCATTATGGCAGACACAATTTCAATTATCTTGAAACAAAATGGCAAAGTTGATGTAGATAATTGTACATTAAAAGTACTTATAGCAAAACAAAACAAAAAAAACCTTGGAAAATCATAAAACCTGATGATTTTGTGACATTCACTGACTTACACACCTAACACCTTTAAGCCTGAGATAATTGTAAAAAAAGGAAACCAGGAAACACAGTCAGCTTCCCAAGACCTGGGGGATCAAACTACACAAAGCACAAACAATTTTCATTTATCTGGTAATGTAGCATCTGGGGTTATCCCAGATAGTAACATAGTACATAAGGCCGAAAAAAAATTGTCCATCCAGCTGGGCCTGTCATCCTGCAAGTTGATTCAGAGGAAGGCAAAAAAAAAAAAAACCGTGAGGTAGAAGCCAATTTTCCTCACTTAAGGGGAATAAAAAAATTCCTTCCCGACTCCCAATCAGGCAATCAGAATAACTCCCTGGATCAATGACCCATCTCTAGTAGCTATAACCTGTAATATTATTATACTCCACAAATACATCCAGGCCCCTCTTGAATTCCTTTATTGAACTAACCATCGCCACCTCCATAGTCTCACTGCTCTTACCGTAAAGAATCCTCTTCTATGTTTTTGTGCAAACCTTCTTTCCTCCAGCCACAGAGGATGTCCCCTCGTCACAGTCACAGTCCTGGGGATAAATAGATGATGGGATAGATCTCTGTACTGTCCCCTGATATATTTATACATAGTAATTAGATCTCCCCTCAGTCATCATTTTTCTAAAGTGAATAACCCTCATTTTGATAATCGTTCAGGGTACTGTAGTTGCCCCATTCCAGTTATTACTTTAGTTATTATTATTATTTATTATCAAAGTGCCATTCATTCCATAGCACTGTACATATGAAATGGGGTACCTACATAATTCAGACAGTTGCACTAAGCATGAACAAGATGGGTTACAAACTAGTAGAGAAGGAAAAAGGTAGGCTGGTCATGGTGGTATAGAGGCAGCAGGGTCACTGGTTGTAGGCTTGTCTGAAGAGGTGAGTTTTCAGGTTTCTTTTGAAGGATTCCACTGCAGGTGAGAGTCTGATATGCTGGGGTAGTGAGTTCCAGAGGATGGGGGATGCACGGAAAAATCTTGGAGGTGATTGTGGGAAGAGGTGATAAGATTGGAGGAGAGAAGGAGGTCTTGTAAGGATCGGAGGTTGCGTGTGGGGATATATCGGGAAAGTAGCTCAGAGATGTAGGGAGGGGACAGCCTTGTATGTATTTGTTAGTATTTTGAACTGAATTCGCTGGGCAATGGGGAGCCAGTGAAGTGATTGGCAGAGGGGAGAGGTAGAGGAGTAACAGGGTGAGAGGTGGATTAGTCGGGCAGCAGTGTTGAGGATAGATTAAAGGGGTGCGAGAGTGCTAGATGGAAGGCCACAGAGGAGGATGTTGCAGTAATCTAGGCAGGATATGATGAGGGCATGTACAAGCATTTGCGCAGGCTCAAAGTTGAGGAAAGAGCGGATGCGGGAGATGTTTTTGAGTTGGAGGCAGCAGGTGGTAGAAAGGGCTTGGATGTGCGGTCGGAAGGAGAACGCAGAATCCAAGGTCACCCCAATCCAGCGGACTTGGTTGACCGGGGAGAGTGTGCAGCCATTGATTGTGATAGATCGGTCTGTTGGAGGGGGTGAGCAAGATGGGGGAAAGATGATGAATTCTGTTTTATCCATGTTAAGTTTTAGAAAGCGAGAGGAGAAGAAGGAGGATATGGAAGATAGGCATTGTGGGATTCTGGATAGTAAGGTGGTGATGTCTGGACCAGAGAGGTTTACTAAACATTAGTAAACATACAAAAAAAATGCATTTTAAAATCTTCCACATTATATCAAAAACAATTCATTTATAAAACAATAGGTATTGAATAGGTGGTAATATTTACAAATGAAAACCGAAAAGGACCTGTGAGTAAGCAGGTGGATTAGTGAGATCATGTGACCAGTAGGGAGTGTTTTAGCCATGACGCTGATTTGTATTTGCTTTTAAATCAATATGGACAGCTTTGTAATATGGAAAACAGCAACCTCTTGAAACTATATTATTGTTTTATAAATGAATTGTTTTTGATATAATGTGGAAGATTTTAAAATGCCTTTTTTTTGTATGTTTACTAATTATGACACATGGGGATGTTACATATAAAAGTAGCGACTGATTGTTAATCCGATAGACGCCCCTGAAGAAGCGTAAGCGAAACCTGGGTCGGGCATTTATTACCTTGATATGCTGTGATACAAGATAGTTGTTTGTGAGTATAATAAATCCTTTTAAATCTATACGGAGTTGACAGTACTTCACTACGGAGGTCCGTTCATTTTTATTAAATATAGGAAGAAGGACATCAGTAACTGTGGTCAAAAGTGAGATCTACTCTCTGTGTTTTCAACCTTGATCGATAATTTCAGAGGAATCCAGACCCTCATATGAGAGACAGCAGAGCGACCATTTCTTTGAATACCTCCCAGTAATCTGTCAACCCGATCCGCAATGTGTCAAGCTTTAGCGCCGGGAAGACAGCACACTGTTCGGCAATCACAGTCTTTGTGACAGATTGCCTTATCTGTTCCCCTAATAATGGAGTCTCCCACTACCAGCACCTGTCTAGCCTGCCCTGCTCTCCTGGTCCCCTGCTTACTGGAGCTGACATTCCTCTGACTAGCAGAGGAAGTGACCGGCCGCAGAAGTGCCGTCCCTGAACTGACATTTCCCTCATCTGCCAAATGTGCAAACGTGTTGGGTTGTGTCAGATCAGGGCTAACCTCCCTGGTACTCTTCCCTCTACCCATCTGTCTAAATGTTACCCAGCTAGCTACCTCACTATCCTCAGCTTCCTCACTGTTACCCTCCCCCTCATCTACCCCATAGAGTGCTTGCGCAGTGAGAAGCAAACTCTTTTGCAAATTGTCAATGCCTCTCAGTGTTGCAACTCGCCCGTTTAGATACTCGATTTGTGATTTCTAAAGGGTAATTTGCTCACATTTTGAACAAAGATATACACCCTCGAACGGCAGTTCCAGGACTGCATACATCATACAAGATGTGCTCTGTATTGTGCAACACATACTAAATGGGGATTACACAACAAAAGCGAAAAATACAGTATAATGTAGTAATAAGAAACTGACTAATTGCAGTCCCCCACTGAAGTCCATGAATATCACTTAATCTTAAGTCATTCACTTATACAACCACACACTTAATCAAATACGCAACGCGGTTAAACTCGCGTTATATATCTGCTTATATACAGGTCCTTCTCAAAAAATTTGCATATTGTGATAAAGTTCATTATTTTCTGTAATGTACTGATAAACATTAGACTTTCATATATTTTAGATTCATTACACACAATTGAAGTAGTTCAAGCCTTTTATTGTTTTAATATTGATTTTGGCATACAGCTCATGAAAACCCAAAATTCCTATCTCAAAAAATTTGCATATTTCATCCGACCAATAAAAGAAAAGTGTTTTTAATACAAAAAAAGTCAACCTTCAAATAATTATGTTCAGTTCTGCACTCAATACTTGGTCGGGAATCCTTTTGCAGAAATGACTGCTTCAATGCGGCGTGGCATGGAGGCAATCAGCCTGTGGCACTGCTGAGGTGTTATGGAGGCCCAGGATGCTTCGATAGCGGCCTTAAGCTCATCCAGAGTGTTGGGTCTTGTGTCTCTCAACTTTCTCTTCCCAATATCCCACAGATTCTCTATGCGGTTCAGGTCCAGAGAGTTGGCAGGCCAATTGAGCACAGTCATACCATGGTCAGTAAACCATTTACCAGTGGTTTTGGCACTGTGAGCAGGTGCCAGGTCGTGCTGAAAAATGAAATCTTCATCTCCATAAAGCTTTTTGAGATAGGAATTTTGGGTTTTCATGAGCTGTATGCCAAAATCATCAATATTAAAACAATAAAAGGCTTGAACTACTTCAGTTGTGTGTAATGAATCTAAAATGTATGAAAGTCTAATGTTTATCAGTAAATTACAGAAAATAATTAACTTTATCACAATATGCAAATTTTTTTAGAAGGACCTGTAAATGGATCTCACTACACCAGTCTGTTTTTTTTCCTTTGGATTCAAAGGGCTGAACTGCCCTCATGGCTGACTTTTTATAGTCTGCTAATTAGACAGCCACACCCTAATTGCTTACCTGTGCAACCCCTCATCAAACTTATTTTCTAGTGTCAGGGACACTGAAGGGATATCTCATCAGAACTACATTAAAAAACATCATTGTTACAATCCCTGTTACATACTCCTTGGGTGACTACTGTTGTTGCATGTTTTAACATTTGCTTTTCCTGTAGGCTACTTATTTGCTGAAGTCACATTTTAGAAAATTAAGCAAATCTACATACCTAAATAAGAGATGAGTGAACCAGTTTGTAACAAACTGAGTTCCTTACAAAGTTTGCAAAATTTTGTCCGGCATCCAAACCCAAAGCTTTTCAGGTTCATTTTGGACGAAAACAGTAAAACAGCGCATGGTGCCATTGTACTGCACATGGTGGGAGGAAGAATATGAATGCTCACATGCCCTTAAGTGGAAGTTGGGGGGAGGGCTTGTCCTGATTGGCTTTCAGGCCTACAGAAATCCTGGATAAGCCAATCAGTGCTGCAGCAGACAAGGAGGTGCCCTTTCAGAATGACAAGAACGTCATTCTATGTTGGGTTTTGAATGAGGGTGGATGGGTCTTGTAGTATCACAATTAAACTTCTTTTCTAGAGTCAGGGAAAACTGAAGGCAAAGGCTACAATGTTAAATTATGTAGAATAGGAAAATAAGAATAATTGTGTAGAATAGGGAAATAGAGGAAAAACTTTCAGCCAGGGAGTGAGAAGTGAGGAGCTGTGCCTGGCTGTGCATGGCCGTACGTTACAGTTGCAATTACTGCCTTATAACACAGCTATAGTTGATGCAGAACATCAAAAGCAGCTACCTACAAGGACATTTATTTTATTTTTTCCCCCATTTTAACAGAAATAGATTTTTTTTTGGGGGGGGGAGCTTAAAATGTTCAACACGATTTTTACCATCCAGACCAGGGTTTAGTGTCATCTGCAAATATTGATATTTTACTGTTGTACATTTTGAGAATAGGGCCCAATACTGACCTAGACCCGGTGCCGGAATATTAACCCCTTGTATGCCAGGGTCAAAGCTGACCGCGGGATGCAGAGGGTTTGTGGAGTGTAAGGGTTCCCTCCGCTTCCCCATCGCGTTCCAGTGCTTTTTGTCACCTTGCATCACATTTCAGCTGTTCAGTGTCAGTGACACACGGATTCAACACGGACAGCAAAAAACGGATACAAGGGTCCAACATGGATCCCTCCCGGACAGCTTCATGGATGCATCATTGACCACCTGCTCACATATTTAAGCATGGACACGAATGTGTGAATGAGGCTTTATTGTGTAAAACTTAAATAAATTTAAAAAAGTATACATATTATATATCGCCGCATCCGTAACAGCATGCTCTATAAAAATATCACATGACCTAACCCCTAGGTGAACATTGTAAAATAAAAATAAAAACGGTGTAAAAATAGACATTTTTGTCACCTTACATCACAAAAAGTGTAATACAAAGCGATCAAAAAGTCATATGCACCCTAAAATAGTACTAATCAAATGGTCATCTCATCTTGAAAAAAAAAGCCCCTACATAAAACAGTCGCCAAAAAAATACAAAAAACTATGGCTTTCAGAATATGGATAGAGTTGAGCGAACACCTGAATGTTCGGGTTCGAGAGGTTCGGCCGAACTTCCGGAAAATGTCCGGGTTCGTGATCCGAACTCAACCCGAACTTCATCCCGAACCCGAACCCGAACCCCATAGAAGTCAATGGGGACCCGAACTTTTGGGCACTAAAAAGCCTGTAAAAGACTCCCGGAAAGGGCTAGAGGGCTGCAAAAGGCAGCAAAATGTAGGTAAATCCCCTGCAAACAAATGTAGATAGGGAAATGATGAGTTAACATAAAATAAATAAAAATTAACCTGTAAAAGACACCCAGAGGGATAATATACCGCAATAAACGCATTGCGATTACAACTTTGAGCTAACGATCACCATGGGAACGCCTCCTCCAGTAGAATGTACTGTCGGATCTGAGAATTAAGTTGAAATCGCAATGCGATTCTTATATATTTGCTTAATCGCATTGCGATTTCAACTAAAGCATTGCTAAATAATTCCATCCATATCGTTAACTTACTGAGTCAGTAAGTTAACGAATATGGATGGAATTATTTAGAATTAGCAATGCTAAGTTGAAACGGCAATGCGATTAAGCAGATATATAATAATTGCATAATCGCGTTCGAATAGTACTTAAAGCTGTCTCTTAGTCAGTTTTAGTATTGGTGTGCTGTAATAGAAGTTACATTCGTACGCGAATATAACTTAGAGCAATACAGTCAACTTTACACTGTTAGTTTTATTATCGCGATAATACAACTATTCAAGAATCGTGTACGTGCGTCTGTACGTGTGTGCGTTACCTCGGATCGGATCGAGAGAGACGAGAGTGGAGATTGGTGACTGTCCCAGCGATTATGGCGAAAAGTAATTTCTCTAAAGAAGAGCTGGATTTCTTAATAACTGTAAGTAAAAAGTAATTGAACTTAGTTAGTGTGTAATGCAGTAATGTGATTTAAACTTATTAATGATTTTTATTAGCCAAGAAGCCTGCAGGCCTTCACTGATCTCATAACTGCCTTACACTGTCACATGTCCTACTGCTTGGTGACATAAACTCATCACAGGCTTTAGCAGACTGCACAACTACATGAGTGATTAGTGAAAGACACTGTTAAAGGGGTGGCAATGTTCAAGTCACTTTTAAAGGGATGACGATGTTCAAGTCACTTTTAAAGGGATGGCGATGTTCAAGTCACTTTTAAAGGCGGCAATATTCAAGTCACTTTTAAAGGGATCGCAATGTTCAAGTCACTTTTAAAGGGATGGCGATGTTCAAGTGACTTTTAAAGGGGTGGCAATATTCAAGTCACTTTTAAAGGGATCGCAATGTTCAAGTCACTTTTAAAGGGATGGCGATGTTCAAGTCAGTTTTAAAGGGATGGCGATGTTCAAGTCACTTTTAAAGGGGCTGCAGTGTTCAAGTCACTTTTAAAGGGCGGCAATGTTCAAGTCACTTTTAAAGGGATGGCGAATTGGCGATGTTCAAGTCAGTTTTAAAGGGATGGCGATGTTCAAGTCACTTTTAAAGGGGCTGCAGTGTTCAAGTCACTTTTAAAGGGCGGCAATGTTCAAGTCACTTTTAAAGGGATGGCGAATTGGCGATGTTCAAGTCAGTTTTAAAGGGATGGCGATGTTCAAGTCACTTTTAAAGGGGCTGCAGTGTTCAAGTCACTTTTAAAGGGCGGCAATGTTCAAGTCACTTTTAAAGGGATGGCGATGTTCTACTCTTTGACTGTTTTGATATTAAATGTTATTTTTGATGGTTCTTATGACTATGATAAATAATAATTGTATTTTAGAACTGTGGGATTACATGATTTAATTGTTATCTTGCAGGAAATGTTGGAGAAGGAGTACGACCGCAGAAGGTCAAGGGGCGAAAAGCAGGCCATAGTGCGGAGAATTGCTTTCCATCTGTGGCAGAAGCATGGGTGCACTCATCGGAAGGATGCGATTCTAAAAAAGTGGTCAGATCTGAAGCGCCACCGGATGGATCTGATCACTAAGATCCGAGATAAATCTCTTCCAGGTACAATACTTATTTGCATAACTGAGCAGATAGATAACACAATATGTTGGTGAGAGAAATAAGTATTTTTTAACCCTTTACAATAAATCACTTAGTACAGTGGTGTTGAACTGATGGGAAAGGGTGCTAAAAGTGGCAATATGAGACCTCTTTCTGGGCCACATATGTTTTTTGACTTTACACAGTTGACTTTGGCCCCGGAAGCTTGTCCAAACTCCTCGCAGGTCTGGACGAGTGTAGACAACAAGCATCGATCAGGACAATTAGGCCACATGCCCAAATGAAGTCATAGACTCAAATCACTCTTGTTCCCTGGGGAGTGGCCCAAAACCCAATAGCAGCAGTGAGTTGAAGCTGAACTTAATCAACGATGCTCAAAGGCAGAGTTCCGGTGGTACCCACAGGGTCCTGGGCCGGCAGGTCAAGGCAGACACTGATGATACTACACTTGATCTAAGCCAAAAGGAGAAGAAAGATAGGTGTAGTTAATTATTATGCCATCCAGACACTACCATAGATTAATTTGTGTACCCTTAACTGTAATTTGGCTTTACTTGTTTATCTTGGCATTTTTAAAAAATTTGGTCATCATCATCATTACAGATGCTCCGCTTCCCAAAGTGAGAGCCAAGCTCTCTAAAAAGAAGAAGGCGGTGGAGGTGGAGGAGGAGACAGACCACTCGGACGAGCAGGAAGAGGCAGGGCCATCAGGCTATCGGCCCATAGCCCACCTGCTGCAGTGGAGGAGGGTGATGACTCTGAGGAGGCAGAAGAGGAGATGGTCACTACCCCGACAAGAAGGTAAATGGATGATGTGGATATTTTTATTTATTCAGTGTCCCAGAAAGCTAATGTTACGGGTGGGAGTACTGATTTCCATAACGCATCTAACTGCCACATCCATTTTTGGAAGTACGATATAACAAGCATGCAATATATAAATTTTTCTAAGAATATATTTTAACAAACTATATTATTTTTTTAAATGAAGAAAATATAATAAAACAGGCAACAAATAAAGTACAACACATAACAGTAATAAAAAAAATAAACACTAAAAAGTAATTGATCAACATCAAAACCATTAACGTAACTACTAAGTCAATAACCCAAAACTAAAAGGAACTATTATTAATCCTACCTAAACCAATATATAACAGATTTACAAAGTAACATAGTATATAAGACCGAAAAAAGACATTTGTACAACCAGTTCGGCCTGTTTCCTACAAGTTGATCCAGAGGAAGGCAAAAAACCCTGTGAGGCAGAAGCCAATTTTCCTCACATAAGGGGAAAAAAAATTCCTTCCCGACTCCAATCAGGCAATCAGAATAACTCCCTGGATCAACGACCCCTCTCTAGTAGCTATAGCCTGTAATATTATTACACTCCAGAAATAAATCCAGTCCCCTCTTGAATTCCTTTATTGTACTCACCATCACCACCTCCTCAGGCAGAGAGTTCCATAGTCTCACTGCTCTTACAGTGAAGAATCCTTTTCTATGTTTGTGTACAATACAAACCTTCTTTCCTCCAGACGCAGAGGATGTCCCCTTGTCACAGTCACAGTCCTGGGGATAAATAGATGATGGGAGAGATCTCTGTACTGACCCCTGATATATTTATACATAGTTATTAGATCTCCCCTCAGTCGTCTTTTTTCTAAAGTGAATAACCCTAATTTTGATAACCTTTTACGGTACTGTAGATCCCTCATTCCAGTTATTACTTTAGTTGCCCTCCTCTGAACCCTCTCCAGCTCTGCTATGTCTGTCTTGTTCACAGGAGCCCAGAACTGTACACAGTACTCCATGTGTGGTCTAACCAGTGATTTTCAAGAAAAAAATATCATCTCAGCTTTATATAACAATTAATGATTGTATTTTAATGTACATTTCCAAATTTTATTTCATTTATTTTACAGCTGACAACATCATGTTAAAAAAAATAAAAATAATGCGAAGGAAGCACCAGCTGCGAATGCAGCAATTCAGGGAGCAGCAAACCAGGAAAATGAGGCAGCTCAAGATGCAGTTCTCCCACCAAATGCGAGCCATGGAGGAGGCTCATCTTAAGGACATCGATGATCTGCTGGAGGAGCAGAGAAAATGTAAAAAATTACCCTAATTTTTTTGGTTATTTATATATTTATGTTAAAAAATAATTCTATTTTGTTAAAGATTATTTTATAAAACTATAATGTTAAATCAAATTTATTGCGTTTTGTTTGATTGGAAACAAAGGGTACAGATAGTGTTGCCCATATTAATAATTATTTTTCATTACTGTAATCTTTCAAGGGTTTCAAGTTTAACTGGTTTATGTGCTAGATCTGGTAAGGTTTTTGGTAAGGCTGTAAAACACAACCGGAAAGGGCTAGAGGGCTGCAAAAGGCAGCAAAATGTAGGTAAATCCCCTGCAAACAAATGTAGATAGGGAAATGATGAGTTAACATAAAATAAATAAAAATTAAACAATATTAATTGGAGTGAGGTCCCATAGCACAGAATCAGGCTTCAAGTCACCCACCAATGGAGAAGGTCACTTACTATTATTTCGACCCCAGCACCCAGACAAAGGAGAGAGGTCCCACAGCAGAGAATCTGGCATCATATCAACCACCACAGGAGTAGGCCACCATTTAGTTACTTTGACCCCTTCACCCAGACAGAGGAGAGAGGTCCCACAGCAGAGAATCAGGCATCATATCAACCACCACAGGAGTAGGCCACCATTTAGTTACTTTGACCCCTTCACCCAGACAGAGGAGAGAGGTCCCACAGCAGAGAATCAGGCATCATATCAACCACCACAGGAGTAGGCCACCATTTACTTACTTTGACCCCTTCACCCAGACAGAGGAGAGAGGTCCCACAGCAGAGAATCAGGCATCATATCAACCACCACAGAAGTAGGCCACCATTTAGTTACTTTGACCCCTTCACCCAGACAGAGGAGAGAGGTCCCACAGCAGAGAATCAGGCATCATATCAACCACCACAGGAGTAGGCCACCATTTAGTTACTTTGACCCCTTCACCCAGACAGAGGAGAGAGGTCTAGGCAGGAAAGCACCTCCAAGGCATAACATGCTAACTCTGGCCACGTGGACAATTTTGAAACCCAGAAGTTGAATGGGGCCGAACCGTCCGTCAGTACATGGAGGGGTGTGCAGACATACTGTTCAACCATGTTAGTGAAATGCTGCCTCCTGCTAACACGTTCCGTATCAGGTGGTGGGGCAGTTAGCTGTGGCGTGGAGACAAAACTTGTCCACATTTCTGCCATGCTAACCCTGCCCTCAGAGGAGCTGGCCGTGACACTGCTGCGTGGGTGACCTCTAGCTCCTCCTCTGCCTTGGCCTTGGACTTCCACCTGTTCCCCTGTGACAGTTGGGAATGCTCTCAGGAGCGCGTCTACCAGCGTGCGCTTGTACTCGCGCATCTTCCTATCACGCTCCAGTGCAGGAAGTAAAGTGGGCACATTGTCTTTGTACCGGGGATCCAGCAGGGTGGCCACCCAGTAGTCAGCACACGTTAAAATGTGGGCAACTCTGCTGTCGTTGCGCAGGCACTGCAGCATGTAATCGCTCATGTGTGCCAGGCTCCCCAGAGGTAAGGACAAGCTGTCCTCTGTGGGAGGCGTATCGTCATCGTCCACCGTATCCCCCCAGCCATGCACTAGTGATGGGCCTGAGCTGTGTGGGCTGCCACCCTGCTGTGAACCTGCTTCATCCTCGTCCTCCTCCACCTCCTCCTCATCCTCCTCGTCCTCCATTAGAGTGCCTTGGCTGGCGACTTGTGAACCTGCCCTCTGCTGCTTCAAAAAACCTCCCTCTGAGCTACTTCTAACAGACTGGCCTGAAAGTCTTAGAAACGAGCCCTCCTCCTCCTCCTCCTCCTCCTCCTCCACCTGGGCCACCTCCATCATTGCCCTAAGCGTTTTCTCTAGGAGACATAGAATTGGTATTGTAACGCTGATAACAGTGTCATCGCCACTGGCCATTTTGGTGGAGTACTCAAAGCAGTGCAGCAGGGCACACAGGTCTCGCATGGAGGCCCAATCATTGGTGGTGAAGTGGTGCCGTTCCGCAGTACGACTGACGCGAGCGTGCTGCAGCTGAAACTCCACTATGGCCTGCTACTACTCGCACAGTCTCTCCAGCATGTGCAAGGTGGAGTTCCACCGGGTGGGCACGTCGCATATTATGCGGTGAGCGGGAAGGCCGAAGTTCCGCTGTAGCGCAGACAGGCGAGCAGCGGCAGGATGTGAACGCCGGAAGCGCGCACAGACGGCCCGCACTTTATGCAGCAGCTCTGACATGTTGGGGTAGTGGTGAATGAACCTCTGCACCACCAAATTCAGCACATGCGCCAGGCAAGGGATGTGCGTCAAACCGGCTAGTCCCAGAGCTGCCACGAGATTTCGCCCATTATCGCATACCACCAGGCCTGGCTTGAGGCCCACCGGCAGCAACCACTCGTCCGTCTGTTGTTCAATACCCCGCCACAACTCCTGCGCGGTGTGGGGCCTGTCCCCCAAACATAAGAGTTTCAGAATGGCCTGCTGACGTTTACCCGGGCTGTGCTGAAGTTGGTGGTGAAGGTGTGTGGCTGACAGGAGGAGCTGGTGGAAGCAGAGGAGGAGGAGAAAGCCGAGTAGGAGGAGGAGGCTACAGGAGGCAGAGAATGATGCCCTGCGATCCTAGGTGGCGGAAGGACGTGCGCCAAGGAACTCTCCGCCTGGGGCTCAGCCGCCACTACATTCACCCAGTGTGCAGTTAGTGAGATATAGCGTCCTTGGCCGTGCTTACTGGTCCACGTATCTGTGGTTAGGTGGACCTTGGCACAAATGGCGTTGCGCAGTGCACACTTGATTTTATCGGACACTTGCATGTGCAGGGAAGGCACGGCTGTCTTGGAGAAGTAGTGGCGGCTGGGAACCACATACTGGGGGACAGCCATGGCCATCAGCTGTTTGAAGCTGTCTGTGTCCACCAGCCGGAATGACAGCATTTCAAAGGCCAGTAGTTTAGAAATGCTGGCATTCAGGCCAAGGGCTCGAGGGTGACTAGGTGGGAATTTGCGCTTCCTCTCAAAGGTTTGAGAGATGGAGAGCTGAACGCTGCTGTGTGAAATAGTGGAGACGCAAGGTGACGGTGGCGGTGGTGGTGGTGGTGTCGGTGGCACATCCTCTGTTTGCTGCTCGGCAGGTGGCAACATTCCTCTCGAGGCGGAAGCCGAGGCAGCAGCGGTAGAGGGAGCAGGGGAGCCTGAGCGGGTTCATTTTTTTGAGGTGTGCACTCCACTGCAGTTCATGCTTTGCATGTAGATGCCTGATCATGCAGGTGGTGCTCAGGTTAAGAACGTTAATGCCTCGCCTCAGGGTCTGATGGCACAGCGTGCAAACCACTCTGGTCTTGTCCTCAGCACATTGTTTGAAGAAGTGCCATGCCAGGGAACTCCTTGAAGATGCCTTTGGGGTGCTGGGTCCCTGTTGGCACTGGCCAATAGCAGGCGAACTCTCGGGACGGCGGGTGTTCTGCTTTTGCCCCTGCTCCCTCTTTGGCTTCGCTGTTGTCTCGGTCTCACCACTGCCTCTTCCTCTGAACTATTTAAGTCAGCGGCACGACCTTCAGTCCATGTGGGGTCTAAGACCTCATCGTCCTCTGCATCGTCTTCCACCCAGTCTTCCTCCCTGACCTCCTCCTGTTCAGTCTGCACACTGCAATAAGACACGGCAGTGGGCACCTGTGTTTCGTCATCATCAGACACTCGGTCACTCTGCTGTGGTGGTATTCCCATGTCCTCATCATCTGGATACATAAGTGGTTGTGCGTCAGTGCATGGTATGTCTTCCACCGCTAGGGAAGGGCTAGGTGGACGCCCCTGGGAACCCCTGCCAGCAGAGTCTTCAAACAGAAGAAGAGACTGCTGCATAACTTGAGGCTCGGACAGTTTCCCTGATATGCATGGGGGTGATGTGACAGACTGATGGGCTTGGTTTTCCGGTGCCACCTGTGCGCTTTCCGCAGAAGACTGGGCGGAAGACAATGTGGTGAACGTGCTGGAAGCACTGTCGGCCACCCAATCGACTAATGCCTGTACCTGCTCAGGCCTTACCATCCTCATAACGGCATTGGGCCCCACCAAATATCGCTGTAAATTCTGCCGGCTACTTGAGGGAGTTGGTTCACTACTTTGTGCGCCTGAGGCCGAACGGCCACGTCCTCTGCCAGCAACAGAGACTCCACGGACCCCACCACGACCGCGTCCTCGTCCCTTAATAGAATGTTTTCTCATTGTTGCGATTCAACTCGCACCACAATAAAATATATTATTTTTTAGCCCCAAAATTCACACACTGGAAGATATACCGTAATTCCTTTTTCCGGTATTAATTACAAGAAAACTGCTGCAAATTGGACACCAGAATTTTTTAAATGCTACTTATGTTAAATGAATTCCCACAGTGGGAGAAGTATTTCCTTTTACAGGAGTAACAACGTGCGGCGTACTATTTCGGGTGTCACCAACACCAGATTGATTAAATTGGCCTTTTGGAACCAAAATGACAACACTGGACACTATAATGCCTTTTTCTGGTATTAATTACAAGAAGACTGCTGCAAATTGGACACCAGAATTTTTAAATGCTACTTATGTTAAATGAATTCCCACAGTGGGAGAACTATTTCCTTTTCAAAGGAGTAACAACGTGCGGCGTACTATTTCGGGTGTCACCAACACCAGATTGATTAAATTGGCCTTTTGGAACCAAAATGACAACACTGGACACTATAATGCCTTTTTCTGGTATTAATTACAAGAAGACTGCTGCAAATTGGACACCAGAATTTTTTAAATGCTACTTATGTTAAATGAATTCCCACAGTGGGAGAACTATTTCCTTTTACAGGAGTAACAACGTGCGGCGTACTATTTCGGGTGTCACCAACACCAGATTGATTAAATTGGCCTTTTGGAACCAAAATGACAACACTGGACACTATAATGCCTTTTTCTGGTATTAATTACAAGAAGACTGCTGCAAATTGGACACCAGAATTTTTTAAATGCTACTTATGTTAAATGAATTCCCACAGTGGGAGAACTATTTCCTTTTACAGGAGTAACAACGTGCGGCGTACTATTTCGGGTGTCACCAACACCAGATTGATTAAATTGGCCTTTTGGAACCAAAATGACAACACTGGACACTATAATGCCTTTTTCTGGTATTAATTACAAGAGGACTGCTGCAAATTGGACACCAGAATTTTTTAAATGCTACTTATGTTAAATGAATTCCCACAGTGGGAGAACTATTTCCTTTTACAGGAGTAACAACGTGCGGCGTACTATTTCGGGTGTCACCAACACCAGATTGATTAAATTGGCCTTTTGGAACCAAAATGACAACACTGGACACTATAATGCCTTTTTCTGGTATTAATTACAAGAGGACTGCTGGTATTTCAGAACACCGGAATTTTTAAAATGCTCGTTTTGGTACATAAATTGCCCACACTGGGAGAATTATTGCCTAAACCTTTTTACAGTATTATTTACTGAAGGAGTGCTTCTTCTGGTCTAACACCAGAATTATGTTTGTTACAGGGAAAGATTTTTTAATTTATATTTCTGGCAAAAAAAAATAAAAATTAATTTCTGGCTGACAGTATTGGACCTGGCTGTAGTGACACTGGCTAGCCTAGCTGGAACAGCACATTCATGGGATTTGCTATCCAAGTGGGTTACTTTCAGTTTCACCACTGATATATTAAATATATTGGCAGTTGGTAGGGGTGACACAAGCACAGCCAAACCCCTGATGTAGTATATCTATGAAAAAATCGACTATTACATGAGATTAATGGACGCTGTGGCAGCTTTTGCTGTAGCACCACAAGTCCCAAAATGGCCGCCGCCTATCAGCCCAGTAACATGTGCCAGAAAATGGTCTGCCCAGCCAGAAAAAAATTGACTTTGACTGAGCAGCTGAATCGCTGTTGTTCTGTGTCACAGGAGTAGATTTTTCAATTCTTTGGAGCTTTTCTTTGGACTCTGTGGCAGCTTGAGCTGGCCCACCACAGGTCCCAAAATGGCCGCCGCCGGTCAGCCCAGTTACATGTGCCGGTAAAAATCGATCTGGCCAGTGTAAAAAAATAAACTTTCAGTGAACAGCTCAGCTGAGTTGTTCTGATGCACAGGTTTAGATCATTCACTTCTTCTCAGGTTTTTTCCTCGATTATTCCCTGCCTATCTCGCCCTCACAGCAGCTGCATCTATCCCTGTTCTATTCACATCGGGAGTGAGCACGTCCAGACGTGCGCACAAGCTTATAAAGAGGCTGAGTCACATGCTGCACTTGGCCAATCACAGCCTTGCCAATAGTAGGCATGGCTGCGATGGCATCTTAGGGCAAGTAGTATGATGCATGTTGATTGGCTGCTTTGCAGCCTTTCAAAATGCGCCACAAAAATGACGAACTACAAAACCGAACCCGAATTTTTATGAAAATGTTCGGGTTCGGGTCGTGTCACGAACACCCCAAAATTCTGTATGGACCGGAACTATTCTCGAAATGTGCGCTCAACAACACAACACTAGTGCTATTCGTATCCCACTCTTAAGTTCTAATCGCATTCGATTTTAACTTATGCTTTTTTGACAGGCATCGCATTCTATTTGATGCCTGGCAAAAAAAAAAAATGCATAAGTTAACATCGAATGCGATTAGAACTTAATAGTGAGATACGAATAGCACTGCGTGCTAGAACAGCACGCACACGATTATTCAAATTTTGTATTATCGCGATACAAAACCAAACAGTAAAGTTAAAATCGAATGCAATTAGAACGTGTAGTGTGATGCGATTTATTTGAGTTCTAATAATCGCATTGCGATTTCAACTTAATTCTCAGATCCGACAGTACATTCTACTGGAGGAGGCGTTCCCATGGTGATCGGTAGCTCAAAGTTGTAATCGCAATGCGATTTCAGCTTTAAGCCTGTACTATTCTGCTATATAGTACTTTCAAAATGCGCCGAGAGAACATGCCAAACTCCGAACTCGAACCCGAACTTTTTTGAAAATGTCCGGGTTCGGGTCCGTGTCACGGACACCCCAAAGTTCGGTACGAACCCAAACTATTCTCGAACTGTTCGCTCAACACTAAATATGGAGACACTAAAAAATAATTTTTTTCAAAAATGCTTTATTATGTAAAACTGAAACAAACAACCAAAAAAGTAGTCACATTTGGTATTGTCACATCCGTAGCAACCTGCTATAAAAAAAATAGTACATTATCTAACCTTTCAGAAGAACATTGTAAAAAACGAAAAATAAAAGCGGTGCCAAAACAACTATTTTTTGTTTCCTTGCCTCACAACAAGTGTGATATAGAGCAACCAAAAATCATATGTACCGTAAAATAGTACCAACAAAACTGCTACCTTATTCTGTAATAAAAAAATATATAATACAAGTACTATATATTAGTGTCCCTCAGGCGTGTCGCTGCAGCGAGTCCAAAAAATGCAGTGGGTAGTTCACATGTAGCAATTTATAACAGATACGGACCGCGCACTCCTCATATATTATCCCTTACACTCAGTTCACACTTTCGCGTAAAACGCCGCGTTCAAACGCGCAAAAAAACACACAACAGTACAGGAACCATGCATTCCTATGGGGGTGGTTCACACTTGCGCGTTTTTATGCGCGTTCGAAGGCGCCTAAAAACGTCCGAAGCATAAGCAAGTATGTTCGCGTTAATTTGGGCGTTTTTCGAGCGTTTGGTGGCAATAGACTTGAATGGGAAACGCGATAGGCGTGTTGTTCGGGCGTTTGTGCAGCGTAAAACGCGCCTATGGATGCGCGTTTTACAAAGTTTGCAACATGCTGAATCAGCCACCATGGAATGTCACACCTCTAAAGCACTCAGATTGGCCAAACTATATCATTGGTCATTGGCCAACTATGCAGTCAATCACATAAACGCGCGTCAAACGCGCCTACACTATTTACCAAAACGCTAGTAAAAAACGCGAGTTAACGCCAGTCTTGAACGCTCAGAAAACGCTAGGCTTTAAAACGCTCAGGTCTGAACCCAGTGTTAAGCTTATACAGATGACCCACGGGTTAACAAGGGTTTCCACACGATCTTTCTCCCTCCTCCTGACCTGTGGAATAATCGTAGTATGCCGATAGTGAAGTTCCGTTTACAACCGCGCCACAATAGCTACAAGATCTACTCACAAGCGATTCCAAATGTTTGAGCCTTTAGATGTTGGTATGGCCGCGTGTGCAGTCTTTCCACCTCTCCTCACCTCCTCTGGTCACCCTTGGCAACTGTGAAATAATCGTAATGTGCCGATAGTGAAGCTCCGTTAGCAACCACACCGCAAGCAATGAGGTGTGGAGAGGTTGGAAGACTGCAAACGCGGCCATAATAACATCCAAAGATCTGAATACATGAAACCGCTTGTAAGTAGACCTTATATTGCTTGCGGTGTGGTTGCTAACGGAGCTTCACTAGCGGCACATTACGATTATTTCACAGTTGCCAAGGGTGACCAGAGGAGGTGAGGAGAGGTGGAAAGACTGCACACGCGGCCATACCAACATCTAAAGGCTCAAACATTTAGAATCGCTTGTGAGTAGATCTTGTAGCTATTGTGGCACGGTTGTAAACGGAACTTCACTATCGCCATACTACGATTATTCCACAGGTCAGGAGGAGGGAGAAAGATCGTGTGGAAACCCTTGTTAACCCATGGGTCATCTGTATAAGCTTAAGGGAGAATATATGAGGAGTGCGCGGTCCGTATCTGTTATAAATTGCTACATGTGAACTACCTTATTCTGTACTTTCCAAAATAGCCTGCATCAGGGAGTCTTTAAATGTGACACGGCAACATAAAATTATCCTCCAAAAACCATATGGCGCTCCTTTACCTCTTTGCCCTGCCATGTACCCTTACAGTAGTTAAGATCACAAATGGGGTGTTTCTGTAAGCTACAGAATCAGGGTAATTATTACTGAGTTTTGTTTGGCTGTTAACCCTTGCTTTGTTACCAGAAAAAAATAGATTAAAATAGAAAATTTGCCAAAAAAGTGAAATTCAGAAATTTTTATCTACATTTCGCTTTAATTCTTGTGGAACACCAAAAGGATTAGCAAAGTTTTTAAAATAAGTTTTGAATACCTTGAGGGGTGTAGTTTTTAAAATGGGGCCATAAAATTTTAAGATTTGCTTCTAAACTTTAAAGCTTTCTAACGTCCCCAAAAAATAAAATACATTCACAAAGTAATCCAAACATAAAGTAGACATATGGGAAATGTAAAGTAATAACTATTATATGAGGCATAACTGTCTGTTTTAAAAGCAGATAAATTGAAATTTAGAAAGTTGAGAATTTTTTGGTAAATTTCGGATTTAAAATTTTTTTTTAATGAAAAATAGTGACTGAAATTTGCCACTATCATGAAGTACAACGTGTCACGAGAAAACAATCTCAGAATGGCTTCGATAAGTAAAAGTGTTCCAAAGATATTACCATTAGAGATGTCCCGAATTATTTGCTGGCGAACATTGCTTGTTCGCATTTGCCACGGCGGGCGAACATATGCGATGTTCGGTCCACCCCCTATACGTCATCATTGAGCAAACTTTGACCCTGTAACTCACAGTCAGCAGACACATTCCAGCCTATCAGCATACCCTCCCTCCCAGACCCTCCCACCTCCTATCAAAAGGACAGCATCCATATTAGATTCATTCTGAAGCTGCAGTGTTAGTTAGAGCAGGGAGAGTGCTGCTGAATTAATATAGGGAAGGTGTTAGCTACGCCAGTGTTCTGTGTCCACTCTAGTCTTCAAAGATTCATCTGCTGTAAGGACAGCGTCCTAACAGCACCCTAAAGGCTGGATGGGTTTAGCTTAAAGGGTTTTCTACCCTCACACGATGGTGTCCGGATTAGGTCCGGATGCGTTGCGGATGCATTCAGTGAAAACTGTGCTATTTCACAGGCAAAGCCATTCAAATTTGCCTGCGATTGCGTTCAGTTGATCAGTTTTTCCCATGCGGGTGCAATACGTTTAGATGCGTTTTTCACGCGCGTGATAAAAAACTGAAGGTTTACAAACAACATCTCCTAGCAACCATCAGTGAAAAACGCATGGCACCCGCACTTGCTTACGGATGCAATAAGTCCAGTGAAAAACGCAGAACTGAAGCGTGAAAAACAACGTTAATGTACACAGCCCCATAGAAATGAATGGGTCCGGATTCAGTGCGGGTGCAATGCGTTCACATCACGCATTGCACCTGCGTGGAAAAGTCGCCCGTGTGAATGCAGCCAAAAAGCCCTTTTTAGGGCTAGTACATCAGTCTGCTTTTATATATATGTATATATATATATATATATATATATATATATTGCAGTTGCCTGCCCGTGTGTGAGAGGCCGCAGGCCCACAGATTGTACTGTGTGCACACCACTCATATAGGTTGGCACAGTACCTTGCAGATAAAAAAGTAATTTAATATTTTCCCTTTAATATAATTGCATAACAGGGATTAAACTGACAGGAATAGTACTACATAACACACCACTCATATAGGGTGGCACAGTACATTGCACGGTGCACACGCAGTGACCCAAATTGGAAGGAAGAGGACCGACCAACCATCTTTTGTTATCTCCCGGTTCCTAAAATCTATTCCATACCCCGGCCCCTGATAGGGGACAAAACAGAGATTAAACTGGTAAGAACTGATTTTTTTAATTTAAAAAAAGAGGACAGCCTCTGCAGAACTGGGTACTTTTTGGCCACGTTACTGAACGCTCATGCACAATGGCTGTAGGCTCATGCGTCCTTTTGTGGAGGTGACAAACCTGGTCAGTCAAACCCAAGGCAACATCATCGACCTGATCCCATATGCGTTATTTCTGGAGCGTGCCCTGCGAAGAGTGCTGGCTCAGGCCGTAGATGAGCATGAAGAGGAAGAGTTGTGGTCACCATCACCACCAGAAGCAGCCTTGTCGTCGTCGATTGCTGGACCTGCGGCAATGCAGAGAGAGGATTCTGAAGAAGAGAAATCAGAGGAGGAAGGTGGCTTTGAGGAGGTGGAAGACCAACCACAGCAGGGGTCCCAGGAGGCTTGCTGTCACCTTTTGGGGACCCTTGGTGTTGTACGTGGCAGGGTGGAGGAAGAGACCATCAATGCCATCAGTGAGGACAAGGAACGGGACATAGCTAGCTTGGTATCCAACCTTGTGCAAATGGGGAGTTTGCGGTTTTGCAAATGGACTGTTTGCGGTTGTTTGCGGTGCATTAAATGGGGAGTTTGGTCTGTCAGAGTTTAGTCTGTCACTGTGAAGCGGGCGTAACCCTTACACTACCTGATCGATACAACATCATACCTGATTGTATACACACACTAGATGTTTTAAAGCACGTTATTCCAAACAATTTATGAATGTTAGGTAATTTATGCCTTTTTTGGATTAAAACCTGACTCTGCGTCAACTACGTAATTTTCCATGGGAGTTTTGTCATGGATCCCCCTCCGGCATGCCACAGTCCAGATTTTAGTCCCCTTGAAACAACTTTTCCATCACTATTGTGGCCAGAAAGAGTCCCTGTGGGTTTTAAAATTCGCCTGCCTATTGAAGTCCATGGCGGTTCGCCCGTTCGCAAACATTTGCGGAATTCCGCGTTCGTCGTTCGCGAACGGAAAATTTTATGTTTGCGACATCTCTAATTACCACACAAAGGGACACGTCAAATTTCCAAAAAACGGCCTGGTCCTTAAGGTGAAATATGGCAGGGTACTGAAAGAGTTAAACAGTGCAAGTTAACTCTTTCAAGTGAAATAAAGTAAGATGTTTATAACTTTGCATCAGAGAAATAGGCAAATGTCCACACGTTTCCAGACTTCAAAGTACCCCTGCTCCAGGGCACTACAAAACAAACAGTAATATACCCATGAATGTGATTTCCTTAGGGGAACCTATTAGCTGGTTGATATTGGTCACGTGACTTGAATGACATCTGGTACACTATTGTTTTCTCTGAGGACAATATTGATGCACTGACAATGATCCCATTCTGAAGAATATTCGAAGATCATGTTTTTTTTTTTTTGTCTGGAGTGGAACATAGGATGAGTTCATGGCATTCGTAGAAATCTTTATTGTGAACAATATATGTCTAAAATTCACATATGAAATTAATTAAAATATACTGACATTCCTTGATGTTCTAGTGATGAGCAATAGGCATTTCCAGCTAGATACAATGATCTTGAGAAAACCTATGTCTACAAACAGCCTCTCGAGATCCAGGGCTCCTGAAAGGTGGGATCTGGGGGGCCAATACATCCATCTCAGGTGGAACTACATATCAAACCCTGATTTCTGGTTAAAAGAGGAGTAGAAATAGAGATGAGCAAACTCTTTTACATTTGTTTCATGTTCAATTTGGCAAATACTGTATTTAAAAAAAATTCGATTCAGGTGCAAATTTATTTTACCAGAACCAAATATGCTCAAAATTGGTCTGAAATTGGTATATGAGAGAGAAAGGTAATACCTGACAGGAACTGAGATATGCAAGCCAGTTCTTCTTCAAAAAGGACAAATGTACTGGATCTCCTAGTATTACACTTCTCTGAATAAGACATGCAAGCCAGTTCTTCTTTTAAAAGGACAAGAGTACACTGCTCTGCCTTTATGGGAAACATATATGCAGTTTTTAATATATAATATTTTATAGCATCAAATAGGTTTAGTGTTAATTTCTTTTTGAAGGGAAAGTTCATTTGGATACCTTAGGGTTTCTGGGAAAGATATTCAAGATACAATAATCGAGTATTATGCATGTCTCTTTCTTTCTCCCTCTTTCCTAACAAAAAGTGTGATCCAAAGTGGTTCAACCCTTTAACGCCCAGAAGTCTAGTTGTGTAGATTGTTTCATTCACTTTAATAGCAGCTTTGGGTGTTTAGTCTGGAGTGCCCCTTTCCCCCAATTAAAGTAGTCTGGTCACTTGGTCTGGCTAATACAGCAGACAAGCTTTGTAGTCTGCAGTTGGACCACCCCATGTAGTAGTATAGTATTTTGCCTACTTCAGGCCAAAAATCTCTGTGTTGTACACTTGTCCCCAAATTCCAGGACTAAGCATAATGCTTTGTATCCCTCTTGGCTAAACTTTTTCTATAATTAAACTAACATGACAAGTTGTGTATCACACTACCCGACATCTCTGAAGGTAAACTCCTCTAAAGACTACAGTAAGCCTACAAAGTTACATAGTTAATACAGTTGAAAAAAGACATACAGTAAGTCCATTACATTCAACCAAGGGATAGGAAGGGCCGAGAATTTTTGAAGTGAGACCCAGATTTCTACAATTTTCATAAGCATTAATGTCAATTAATTATAAGAGACTGAACTTTTTCTTCTGCAGACAGAGACAGTACTTGTCTTTTGAGGGGATTTTACATGGAGCAGCTTTTCAACATATTTTTTTGTATGTCCCATTTATATACTTTTATAGGTTAATCAGCCCCCCCCCCCCCCTTAGACATCTTTTCTCAAGATTAAATAACTGTAATTCTTTTAATCCTTCCTCATAACTAAGACCCTCCATGCCTCTTATCAGTTTAGTCGCTCTCCTTTGTACTCTCTCCAGCTCCAGAGCATCCTTTCTATGGTCTGGTGCCCAGAACTGAAGTGCATATTCCAGATGAGGCCACACCAAAGCTTTGTAAAGTGCTAATATTACATCTCTGGCCCACGAGTTCATGCCTTGTTTAATGCATGACAGTAAATTTCTATACTTGCCAGCTAGATATTGTGCCCCTTCCACCTTTTCCTGTCATTTTACTAAGTTAACTGAATTGCCTGAAATTATGTGATTGCTTTTATAACAAAATAATTACCTTATTGCAATTTTAGAATGGCCATAATGATGCCCTGCTTTCCACAGAATGCACATAGTGATAGATATGTGCTATTACATTTTATTTCTGAATGCCATATACTTCAGTCTGAAAAATTATTGCTCAATATTTTTGCCACATTTGCTTTATTATGAAAAAGTCACAGTAGATTAATTTTGATTTTGCCGCTGAAAACTTTAAATGGTGAAGCTTGAATAGTGTTGCAATAACACAGGCTACATATGTACAAATCAAAAACCTATTAAAGACTCCATTTAAATGGGCTTAAGAAAAGAAGATAATCCATCTTACCTTACTAAGCTATAAAAGGCAACTTAAAAGTAAACTTTTTCAGGATTTAAGATTTCTTTATCTTCATGGGTTTCTGATTTTATGTTTGCTACTTATTTTGCTTTCCTTTATTTCCTTCTTATTTTCAAATAAGGAATGAATGTGACTTTATATATTATGGATATTTTGCACAGAAAACAGATTAACAGCTTACATGTATTACTATAAATGACTGAGACTTTACAGAGCCTACAGCTAATTGGAACAATCACAATCCTCCAAAATACAATAGACAAATTTGGCAAACTAACACAATGCATAAAATACTTTTCCTCCCAAAACAAGAATAGACTAAGGTAATGCAGGCAGACTGTTCAGTGACACAACTGAAAGAACTATTATTGTTGCTAAAGCCTTGGCAGGCACCCCAGTCTTGTTACCTCTAAAGAAAGTTAATAAGTGTAACTACAGTGAGTATCAATGTTGGTTCACTTTAGGTGAAGTAACAATGCACATTTATTACTTTAGCCCTGATAGATAAGTTATTAATAGTGCCATATATAGTTGAAGCATTGTTACATTTGATTTAGTGACAAATAATACGCAGACTAATTAAAATAGAGTCCAAGGAAGTTTGAACAGGTAACATCTGCATATAGCTGTATAGTGGGCCCCCAGAATGAATTTTACTGGTGGGCCCTAGGCACCCCAGACCTACGCTGCACACGTACACATATACATACAAATTACACATATACATATATATACATATATATATAGATATATATTTTTTTATATATACCGTATTTTTCGCCCTATAAGACGCACTCCCCCCCCCCCCAAAAGTAGGGAAAAATAGTACTGCGTCTTATGGGGCGAATGCTGCAAACACTGATACACCGCTGCGCTGGCGTGTGTAGCAACGAGAAGGCACGGGGGGCGGCAGTCTTGTTTTCTAATGGCAGCGGGGCCGGGTGCAGTCACTGCATTCTACTACACCGGGCCGCTATAATAATCATATAGGCAATGTTAAAAACTATAATCTTGTCTCCAATGCAAGCTGTATTGGAAGCATGAGGTAGGAGGCCGGCCGGGCGAGAGGCGGCAGCGTAACGTCACGTGCCTGCTCCGCCCACTTTATGAATGAAGCAGGTCGCGCGCATGCATGACGTAGTGAGTAGAGATGGCCCGAACTATCCGCCGGCGAACAGTTCCCGGCGAACATAGCTTGTTCGCGTTCGCCTCTGCCGGGCGAACATATGCGATGTTCGGTCCGCCCCCTATACATCATCATTGAGCAAACTTTGACCCTGTACCTCACAGTCAGCAGACACATTCCAGCCAATCAGCAGCATACCCTCCCTCCCAGACCCTCCCACCTCCTGCACAGCATCCATTTTAGATTCATTCTGAAGCTGCAGTCTTAGTGAGAGGAAGGAGAGTGTAGTAGCTGCTGATTTAATTGGGAAATTGATAGCTAGGCTAGTGAATTCAGTGTCCACTCCAGTCCTGAAAGACTCATCTGATCTCTGCTGTAAGGACAGCGTCCTGACAGCACCCCAAAAAGCCCTTTTAGGGCTGCAACATTAGTCTGCTTTTTTTTTCCTTTATATACATATTGCAGTTGCCTGGCCTGCCTGTGTGTGAGGAGCTGCAGGCCCACAGACTGTAGTGTGCCCACTGCCAGTGCCCACCCCTGTCATTCCGTGTGGTACAGGACTTTGCATCAAAAAAAGGCATTTAATTTTTACACTTTAATCTAAGGTTAGTTGCCTGCCAGTGTGTGTCAGGCTGACTTCCACTGACTGTAGTGTGCCCACTGCCAGTGTCCACCACTCATACCGGCTGGCACAGGACTTTGCATAAAAAGGCATTTAATTTTTACACTTTAGTGTAATTTCAGCTGCTTGCCTGCTGCTAGTGTGTGTCAGGCCGACTTCAACTGACTGTAGTGTGCCCACTGCCAGTGCCCACCCCTGTCATCCCGTGTGGCACAGGACTTTGCTTAAAAAAAGGCACTTAATTTATACACTTTAATCTAAGGTTAGTTGCCTGCCAGTGTGTGTCAGGCTGACTTCCACTGACTGTAGTGTGCCCACTGCCAGTGTCCACCACTCATACCGGCTGGCACAGGACTTTGCATAAAAAGGCATTTAATTTTTACACTTTAGTGTAATTTCAGCTGCTTGCCTGCTGCTAGTGTGTGTCAGGCCGACTTCAACTGACTGTAGTGTGCCCACTGCCAGTGCCCACCCCTGTCATCCCGTGTGGCACAGGACTTTGCTTAAAAAAAGGCACTTAATTTTTACACTTTAATCTAAGGTTAGTTGCCTGCCAGTGTGTGTCAGGCTGACTTCCACTGACTGTAGTGTGCCCACTGCCAGTGTCCACCACTCATACCGGCTGGCACAGGACTTTGCATAAAAAGGCATTTAATTTTTACACTTTAGTGTAATTTCAGCTGCTTGCCTGCTGCTAGTGTGTGTCAGGCTGACTTCCACTGACTGTAGTGTGCCCACTGCCAGTGTCCACCACTCATACCGGCTGGCACAGGACTTTGCATAAAAAGGCATTTAATTTTTACACTTTAGTGTAATTTCAGCTGCTTGCCTGCTGCTAGTGTGTGTCAGGCCGACTTCAACTGACTGTAGTGTGCCCACTGCCAGTGCCCACCCCTGTCATCCCGTGTGGCACAGGACTTTGCTTAAAAAAAGGCACTTAATTTTTACACTTTAATCTAAGGTTAGTTGCCTGCCAGTGTGTGTCAGGCTGACTTCCACTGACTGTAGTGTGCCCACTGCCAGTGTCCACCACTCATACCGGCTGGCACAGGACTTTGCATAAAAAGGCATTTAATTTTTACACTTTAGTGTAATTTCAGCTGCTTGCCTGCTGCTAGTGTGTGTCAGGCCGACTTCAACTGACTGTAGTGTGCCCACTGCCAGTGCCCACCCCTGTCATCCCGTGTGGCACAGGACTTTGCTTAAAAAAAGGCACTTAATTTTTACACTTTAATCTAAGGTTAGTTGCCTGCCAGTGTGTGTCAGGCTGACTTCCACTGACTGTAGTGTGCCCACTGCCAGTGTCCACCACTCATACCGGCTGGCACAGGACTTTGCATAAAAAGGCATTTAATTTTTACACTTTAGTGTAATTTCAGCTGCTTGCCTGCTGCTAGTGTGTGTCAGGCCGACTTCAACTGACTGTAGTGTGCCCACTGCCAGTGCCCACCACTGTCATCCCGTGTGGCACAGGACTTTGCTTAAAATAAGGCACTTAATTTTTACACTTTAGTCTAAGGTTCAGTTGCTTGCCTGCTGCCAGTGTGTGTCAGGCCCACTTCCACTGACTGTAGTGTGCCCACTGCCAGTGCCAACCACTGATACCGGGTGGCACAGTAGCTTGCCGATAAATAAGGCATTTAATTTTTAGACAGTAGTCTAAATTCAGTTGCTTGCCTGCTGCCAGTGTGTGTCAGGCCCTCTTCCACTGACTGTAGTGTGCCCACTGCCAGTGCCAACCACTGATACCGGGTGGCACAGTAGCTTGCCGATAAATAAGGCATTTAATTTTTAGACAGTAGTCTAAATTCAGTTGCTTGCCTGCTGCCAGTGTGTGTCAGGCCCTCTTCCACTGACTGTAGTGTGCCCACTGCCAGTGCCAACCACTGATACCGGGTGGCACAGTAGCTTCGCCGATAAATAAGGCATTTAATTTTTAGACAGTAGTCTAAATTCAGTTGCTTGCCTGCTGCCAGTGTGTGTCAGGCCCACTTCCACAGACTGTAGTGTGCCCACTGCCAGTGCCAACCACTCATACCGGGTGGCACAGTACCTAGCACGCGTAGTACCACTTATCTAAAAAAATGACAGGCAGAGGCAGGCCACACTCGCAGGGGCCGTCGTGGTCGTGGTGCTGTGATTTCCACTGTCCCTGGAATAATGCCCAGTTTTCAGAGGCCACGCACTCCTGAACCCGAAAAATTCAGAGGACGTAGTTGACTGGCTTAGACAGGACACCCAATCTTCAACAGCTTCCGCTAAGAACCTTGACGCACCATCCTCCTCCAGCTCAGCTTCGGTCACCTGCTCTCAAGTTACCACGCACCCGCCCGCCGCCACCACCACCACTACCACCACAGCCACCACAGCCGCTCACTTGATCCGTCAGAGGAGTTATTTACACATCAGTTGGATGCAATTAGTGATGCGCAACCATTATTGCCAGATGATGTAGATTACGGGATATGTCTCAGTCAGGCAGGATTACACACATGGACGTACAGTGTGATGATGATGATGATGATGTTGTACCCGCTGCTGCTTCCTTTGCTGAGGTGTCAGATACAAGTGAAGCGGTTGATGATGACGATGTGTCCACGGATGCCACGTGGGTGCCTGCTCGAAGAGAAGAAGAGGGGGAAAGTTCTGAAGGGGAGACAGAGAGAATGAGGAGACGAGTTGGAAGCAGGGGGAGGTCGTCGCAAGGAGTTAGTGGCACAGTCAGACAGCATGTATCGGCACCTGGGGTCAGCCAGACAGCACGCCAGTCAACGCATGCTGTTGCCACCACTAGAATGCCGTCATTGCAAAGCTCAGCAGTGTGGCATTTTTTTGTGTGTCTGCCTCTGATAAAAGCAATGCCATTTGCAACCTGTGCCAAAAGAAACTGAGTCGTGGGAAGTCCAACACCCACCTTGGTACAACTGCTTTGCGAAGGCACATGATCTCACATCACAAACGCCTATGGGATCAACACATGAGTACAAGCAGCACACAAACTCAAAGCCACCATGCTCCTCCTGGTCCAGCATCTTCAGCCACGTCAACCACTGCTGTCCTCCCTGCCCCCTCTCAACCACCCGCCACTCCATCTCTCACCTTCAGCAGTTCCTGCTCATCTGCCCACAGTCAGGTGTCTGTCAAGGACATGTTTGAGCATAAGAAGCCAATGTCACAAAGTCACCCCTTGCCCGGCGACTGACAGCTGGCTTGACGGAACTCTTAGCCCGCCAGCTTTTACCATACCAGCTGGTAGAGTCTGAGGCCTTCAAAAATTTGTCGCTATTGGGACACCACAGTGGAAGGTACCCGGACGAAATTTTTTTTCAAAAAGGCAATCCCAAACCTCTACCATGTCATTGAAAAGGAAGTCATGGCATCTCTGGCATACAGTGTTGGGGCAAGGGTCCATCTGACCACTGATACCTGGTCTGCAAAGCACGGTCAGGGCAGGTATATCACGTATACTGCGCATTGGGTCAACCTGCTGACGGCTGACAAGCATGGAATGCGTGGCTCCGCAGCGGAGTTGGTGACACCACCACGACTTGCAGGCAGACCTACTGCCACCTCCTCTACTCCTACTCCATCCTCTTCAATATCCTCCTCGGCTGAGTCCTCTTCTGCTGCGGCGCCTGGCTGCACATCAACTGATTCCCCCAGCTCCCCAGGGGCTATTCCACATCCCGGATACGACAGTGTCACGCTATCTTGGGGTTGACTTGCCTGAAAGCAGAGAGCCACACAGGACCAGCACTCCTGTCCGCCCTGAACGCACAGGTGGATCAGTGGCTGACCCCGCACCAACTGGAGATCGGCAAAGTGGTGTGTGACAATGGAAGCAATCTGTTGGCGGCATTAAATTTGGGCAAGTTGTCACATGTGCCGTGCATGGCACATGTGTTGAATCTCATCGTACAACGTTTTGTGTCTAAGTACCCAGGCTTACAGGACGTCCTCAAGCAGGCCAGGAAGGTGTGTGGCCATTTCAGGCGTTCCTACACGGCCATGGCGCACTTTTCCGATATTCAGCGGCGAAACAACATGCCAGTGAGGCGCTTGATATGCGACAGCCCGACACGTTGGAATTCAACACTCCTAATGTTCGACCGCCTGCTCCAACAAGAAAAAGCCGTCAACGAGTATTTGTATGACCGGGTGCTAGGACAGCCTCTGCGGAGCTGGGAATCTTTTGCCACGTTACTGGACACTCATGCGCAATGCCTGTAGGCTTATGCGTCCTTTTGAGGAGGTGACAAACCTAGTCAGTCGCACCGAAGGCACCATCAGCGACCTCATCCCATTTGTTTTCTTCCTGGAGCGTGCCCTGCGAAGAGTTCTGGATCAGGCTGTAGATGAGCGTGAAGAGGAAGAGGAAGAGTTGTGGTCACCATCACCACCAGAAACAGCCTTGTCATCATCGCTTGCCGGACCTGCAGCAACGCTGGAAGAGGAGTATGAGGAAGAGGAGTCAGAGGAGGAATGTGGTGGCTTTGAGGAGGAGGAAGACCAACCACAGCAGGCACCCCAGGGTGCTCGTTGTTGTCACCTATCTGGGACCCATGGTGTTGTACGTGGCTGGGGGAAGAACAGACCGTCAATGACATCAGTGAGGACGAGGAACGGGAAATGAGTAGCTCTGCATCCAACCTTGTTCAAATGGGGTCTTTCATGCTGTCATGTCTGTTGAGGGACCCACGTATAAAAAGGATAAAGGAGAACGATCTGTACTGGGTGGCCACGCTACTAGACCCCCGGTATAAGCAGAAAGTGGCAGAAATGTTACCAAATTACCGAAAGTCGGAAAGGATGCAGCAGTTCAAAACCAAACTAAAAATATGCTTTACACAGCTTATAAGGGGATGTCACAGCACAACGGGAATCTAACAGGGGAAGAGGTGAGTGTAATCCTCCTCCTACCACGGCGGCAAGGACTGGACGATTTACAGATGTGTTGTTGATGGAGGACATGCGGAGCTTTTTCAGTCCTACTATCGCCACAGCCCTTCGGGATCCAGCCTTAGAGAACGACTCGACCGACAGGTAGCAGACTACCTCGCCTTAACAGCAGATATCGACACTCTGAGGAGCAATGAACCCCTTCACTACTGGTGTGCAGGCTTGACCTGTGGCCTGAGCTATCCCAGTTTGCGATAGAACTTCTGGCCTGCCCTGCTTCAAGTGTCCTGTCAGAAAGGACCTTCAGTGCAGCAGGAGGCATTGTCACTGACAAGAGAAGTCGCCTCGGTCAAAAAGTGTTGATTACCTCACCTTCATAAAGATGAATGAGGCATGGATCCCGAAGGGACTGACAGTGGGGGATACGCTTGACTAACAAAAGGCCTGATTACATGCCATGGCCTTAAAATGGTCCCCACGCTGCTGTATTTAATGTCTGCATACCGGATGACTTTCGTGAATTCTCCACCACCAACTAGGGTTCAAGCCGCAATGTTTTAGTCACTTTTCTGCCTGGAAAACATAAATTTTTCCGGCCGCTGCTACAATAGCGGCTGCAACAGTGCAATTATTTTTCAGGCATGTGTACATGCCTAATTTTTCTGTCCTATGGTGCAGCACTGTGGCTGCAAAAACAAACCAAAAAAAAGGCACATACAAGTGTCAATTCCCCTTCGTGATCGTTACCTTGTTGTGGTGAAGGGGCTTACGTATCACAATGAAGCAATCATCATCACCTCTATAAGTGTGTTGGCAATGTTGCCACACCCCAGATGATAAGGCCGTTGCTTCATTATGATCAGACCAAAAGCGATCGGGTGGCCACGCTACTAGACCCCGGTATAAGCAGAAAGTGGCAGAAATGTTACCAAATTACCGAAAGTCGGAAAGGATGCAGCAGTTCAAAACCAAACTAAAAATATGCTTTACACAGCTTATAAGGGGGATGTCAATGGGGATTCGACAATGGTTAATCAATTCGACCGGATAGGGTCCGTAACAGGGATTAAACTGATAGCAATAGTACTAGTTAAGACACCACTCATATAGGGTGTCACAGCACATTGCTCTGTGCACGCGCAGTGCCCCAATTTGGGAGTAAGAGGACCGACCAAGCTGCTTTTTCCATCTCCCGGTTCCTGAAATCAATTCAGTTTAGTGTACGAGAGTTTGGTCTGTCACTGTGAAGGCAGTCGAAGGTACCCGGCCTAAATTTTTGTTCACAAAAGGCAATCCCTGATATGGGACGTAACAGGGATTAAACTGATGAGAATAATACTACAGAAAATACCACTCATATCAGTGGAGGGAGCCAGCGTTTTTTAACCATCTCCTCGCTCAAAAAATCTATTTAATAAATGGCCCCCAGATTGGGGAGTCGGGGACGTTAGAGGGATTAAACTGATGAGAATAGTACTACAGAAAATACCACTCATATCGGGTGTGACAGTAAATTGCACGGCGCAGACGCAGTCACCGTGGTTTAAAACAGAGTGGAGGGAGCCAGCGTTTTTTAACCATCTCCCCGTTCGAAAAATCTATTCAATAAATGGCCCCCAGATTGGGGACGTTAGAGGGATTAAACTGATGAGAATAGTACTACAGAAAATACCACTCATATCGGGTGTGACAGTAAATTGCACGGCGCAGACGCAGTCACCGTGGTTTAACCAGTTCCCGACCGCCGTACGCAGGATTGCGTCCTGCGGGCGGCCGGGATCTTCTGTTTGGACGCGCCGGGGCGTCATCTCGCGAGACGCGAGAGTTCCTGTGAACGCTGCGTGCGCGCGCTGCTCACAGTGAAGCGCGGCTCGAGAGTTGGACTACAGCCTGCCAGCGATGATCAATCGCTGGCAGGCTGTAGATGCGATATAAATCGCATCAAACAGCTATATCAGACGCTGTTTTATGAACAGCGTCTGATATAGCTGCTACCTGGTCCTCTGGTGGTCCCATTTTCTGGGATCGACCACCAGAGGACCAGGTAACACAGTAAAAGTTGCACCAAACACTACACTAACCCCCCACCCCCTCACCTATTAACCCCTTGATCACTCCATCTAGACCCCTGATCACCCCCTGTCATTGATCACACCCTTGTAAGGCTCCATTCGGACGCCCATATGTGTTTTGCGGATCCGTGGATTCACGGATCCGTGATTCACGGATCCGCGGATCCGATCCGCGATCCGATCCGCGATCCGATCCGCGGATCCTCAAAACACGGACACCGGCAATGTGCTTTCCGCATTTTGCAGATCCGCACATTGCCAGAACTATATAGAAAATGCTTTTTCTTGTCCGCAATTGCGGACAAGAATAGGACATGTTCTATATTTTTGCGGAACGGAAGTGCAGACTCGGAAGCGCGGATCCGTAATTCCGATCCGAGCGGGACAAAGTCTGTCCCCATAGAAATGAATGGGTCCGCAATTCCGCTCCGCAAACAGAATTTCGGACGTATGAATGGGGCATAAGGGTCCCTTATCACCACCAGTTAGTTAGCTACTTGTTAGGTAGCTAGCGCCCAGCCCACCGCACCGCAGTCACTGATTTGGCAGAGATTTTTTCATCCACATTGATCGATGCGAATGAAAAAATCTGTGCCGTTCATTTTTTTTTTTTCAGCGCAGAGGCTGAACGGAAAAATCTCATTACCCGTATGCTCAATATACGGAGAATCGCAGAAACTCCTAATGCTGGCCATACGTGTAATGACTGCGGAGACCCTCAAATGCCAGGGCAGTACAAAAACCCCACATGTGACCCCATTTTAGAAAGAAGACACCCCAAGGTATTCCGTGAGGGGCATGGCGAGTTCATGGAAAATTTTATTTTTGTCACAAGTTAGTGGAATATGAGACTGTAAAAAAAAAAAAAAAAAACAATTTCCGCTAACTTGTGCCAAATTTTTTTTCTGTGAACTCGCCATGCCCCTCACAGAATACCTTGGGGTGTCTTCTTTCCACAATGGGGTCACTTGTGGGGTATTTATACTGTCCTGGCATTTTAGGGGTCCTAAAGCGTGAGAATCCAAATGCGTAAAAATGGCCTGTGAAATCCTAAAGGTACTCATTGGTTTTAGGGCCCTTGCGCATCTTGGCTGCAAAGTGTCACTCATGTGGTATCGCCGTACTCAGGAGAAGTAGGGCAATGGGTTTGGGGTGTATTTTACATATACCCATATTGGGTGTGAGAAATATCGCTGTAAACGACAACTTTTACATTTTTTATTCAAAGTTGTCAATATACAGAGATATTTCTCTCACTCCAGCATGGGTATATGTAAAAATACACCCTAAAACACATCGCCCTACTTCTCCTGAGTACGGCGATACCACATGAGTGACACTTTTTGCAGGCAAGATGCGCAAAGGGGCCCAAATTCCAATGAGTACCTTTAGAGGGCATTTTACGCATTTTTCTTCTCACGCTTAGGGCCTCTAAATGCCAGGGCAGTATAAATACCCCACATGTGACCCCATTTTGAAAGAAGACACCCCAAGGTATTCGCTGAGGGGCATAATGAGTTCATGAAAAATTAAACTTTTGTCAAAAGTTAGCGGAAAGGGAGACTTTGTGAGAAAAACAATAAAAATCAATTTCCACTAACTTGTGCCAAAAAAATATTCTATGAACTCGCCATGCCCCTCATGGAATACCTTGGGGTGTCTTCTTTCAAAATGGGGTCACACGTGGGGTATTTCTACTGCCCTGGCATTTTAGGGGCCCTAAAGCGTGAGAAGAAAATGCGTAAAAATGCCCTCCTAAAAGGTACTCATTGGAATTTGCCTTTGCGCATCTTGCCTGCAAAGTGTCACCATGGTATCGCCGTACTCAGGAGAAGTAGGGCAATGTGCTTGGGGTGTATTTTTACATATACCCATGCTGGGTGAGAGAAATATCTCTGTATATTGACAACTTTGAATAAAAAATGTAAAAGTTGTCATTTACAGAGATATTTCTCTCACCAAGCATGGGTATATATAAAAATACACCCCAAACCACATTGCCCCACTTCTCCTGAGTACGGCGATACCACATGAGTGACACTTTTTTGCAGCCAAGATGCGCAAAGGGGCCCTAAAACCAATGAGTACCTTTAGGATTTCACAGGCCATTTTTATGCATTTGGATTCTCACACTTTAGGGGCCCCTAAAATGCCAGGTGAGTATAAATACCCCACATGTGACCCCATTTTGGAAAGAAGACACCCCAAGGTATTCCGTGAGGGGCATGGTGAGTCCACAGAATTTTTATTTTTTGGCACAAGTCAGCGGAAATTTTTTTTTTTTTTTTTAATTTTGTTTTTACAAAGTCTCATATTCCACTAACTTGTGACAAAAATAAAATTTTGCATGAACTCACCATACCCCTCACAGAATACCTTGGGGTGTCTTCTTTCCAAAATGGGGTCACATGTGGGGTATTTATACTGTCCTGGCATTTTAGGGGCCCCTAAAGGGTGAGAAGAAGTCTGGAATCCAAATGCGTAAAAATGCCTCTGAAATCCTAAAGGTACTCTTTGATTTTAGGCCCTTTGCATCTCAGGCTGCAAAAGTGGCACACATGGTGTCGCCGATCAGGAGAAGTAGGGCAAGTGCTTGGGGTGTATTTTTATATATACCATACTTTGTGTGAAAAATATCTCTGTAAACGACAACTTTTAAAAATTTTATACAAAGTTGACAATTTACAGAGATATTTCTCTCACCCAACATGGGTATATGTAAAAATACACCCTAAAACACATTGCCCTACTTCTCCTGAGTACGGCGATACCACATAAGTGCCGCTTTTTGCAGCCTGGTGTGCAAAGGGCCCAAATTCCAACGAGTACCTTTAGGTTTTACATGGCGGCTCACAATTTAGCCCCGCCCAAAATGCCAGAACAGTAAACACACCCCACAAATGACTCCATTTCGAAAGTAGACACCCCAAGGTATTCACTGAGGGGCATAGTGAGTCCGTCTGAGATTTTTTTTTTTTTGCCAGAAGTTATCAGAAATTGAAACTTTTTTTTTTTTTTTTTCTCAGAAAGTGTCAATTTCCGCTAACTTGTGAAAAAATGAAATGATACATGAACTCACCAAGCCCCTCCGCGAATACTTTGGGGTGTCTTCTTTCTAAAATGGTGTAATTTGGGGGTATTTATACTTTCCTGACATTCTAGCACCTGAAGAAACATGACAGGCGCTCAGAAAGTCAGAGCTGCTTCAAAATGCCGAAATTCACTTTTTTGCACCATAGTTTGTAAACGCTATAACTTTTACCCAAACCAATAAATATACACTTATTGGATTTTTTTATCAAAGACATGTAGAACAATAAATTTAGAGAAAAATTTATATAGAAATGTAGTTTTTTTGAAAATTTTACAACAGAAAGTGAAAATGTCATTTTTTTGCAAAAATTTCGGTAATTTTTGATTAATAGCAAAAAGTAAAAATGTCAGCAGCAATGAAATACCACCAAATGAAAGCTCTATTAGTGAGAAGAAAAGGAGGTAAAATTCATTTGGGTGGTAAGTTGTATGACGGAGCAATAAACGGTGAAAGTAGTGTAGAGCGGAATTGTAAAAAGTGGCCTGGTCATTAAGGGTGTTTAAGCTAGGGGGGCTGAAGCGGTTAAAACAGAGTGGAGGGAGCCAGCGTTTTTTTAACCATCTCCCCGCTCGAAAAATCTATTCAATAAATGGCCCCCAGATTGGGGACGTTAGAGGGATTAAACTGATGAGAATAGTACTACAGAAAATACCACTCATATCGGGTGTGACAGTAAATTGCACGGCGCAGACGCAGTCACCGTGGTTTAAAACAGAGTGGAGGGAGCCAGCGTTTTTTAACCATCTCCCGCTCTGAAAAATCTATTCAATAAATGGCACCCAGATTGGGGACGTTAGAGGGATTAAACTGATGAGAATAGTACTACAGAAAATACCACTCATATCGGGTGTGACAGTAAATTGCACGGCGCAGACGCAGTCACCGTGGTTTAAAACAGAGTGGAGGGAGCCAGCGTTTTTTAACCATCTGCCCGCTCGAAAAATCTATTCAATAAATGGCCCCCAGATTGGGGACGTTAGAGGGATTAAACTGATGAGAATAGTACTACAGAAAATACCACTCATATCGGGTGTGACAGTAAATTGCACGGCGCAGACGCAGTGACCGAGGTTTAAAACAGAGTGGAGGGAGCCAGCGTTTTTTAACCATCTCCCGTTCGAAAAATCTATTCAATAAATGGCCCCCAGATTGGGGACGTTAGAGGGATTAAACTGATGAGAATAGTACTACAGAAAATACCACTCATATCGGGTGTGACAGTAAATTGCACGGCGCAGACGCAGTCACCGTGGTTTAAAACAGAGTGGAGGGAGCCAGCGTTTTTTAACCATCTCCCGTCTCGAAAAATCTATTCAATAAATGGCCCCCAGATTGGGGACGTTAGAGGGATTAAACTGATGAGAATAGTACTACAGAAAATACCACTCATATCGGGTGTGACAGTAAATTGCACGGCGCAGACGCAGTCACCGTGGTTTAAAACAGAGTGGAGGGAGCCAGCGTTTTTTAACCATCTCCCGTTCGAAAAATCTATTCAATAAATGGCACCCAGATTGGGGACGTTAGAGGGATTAAACTGATGAGAATAGTACTACAGAAAATACCACTCATATCGGGTGTGACAGTAAATTGCACGGCGCAGACGCAGTGACCGTGGTTTAAAACAGAGTGGAGGGAGCCAGCGTTTTTTAACCATCTCCCGTTCGAAAAATCTATTCAATAAATGGCCCCCAGATTGGGGACGTTAGAGGGATTAAACTGATGAGAATAGTACTACAGAAAATACCACTCATATCGGGTGTGACAGTAAATTGCACGGCGCAGACGCAGTGACCGTGGTTTAAAACAGAGTGGAGGGAGCCAGCGTTTTTTAACCATCTCCCGCTCGAAAAATCTATTCAATAAATGGCCCCTAGATTGGGGACGTTAGAGGGATTAAACTGATGAGAATAGTACTACAGAAAATACCACTCATATCGGGTGTGACAGTAAATTGCACGGCGCAGACGCAGTCACCGTGGTTTAAAACAGAGTGGAGGGAGCCAGCGTTTTTTTAACCATCTCCCCGTTCGAAAAATCTATTCAATAAATGGCCCCCAGAGTGGGGACGTTAGAGGGATTAAACTGATGAGAATAGTACTACAGAAAATACCACTCATATCGGGTGTGACAGTAAATTGCACGGCGCAGACGCAGTGACCGTGGATTAAAACAGAGTGGAGGGAGCCAGCGTTTTTTTAACCATCTCCCCGTTCTAAAAATCTATTCAATAAATGGCCCCCAGATTGGGGACGTTAGAGGGATTAAACTGATGAGAATAGTACTACAGAAAATACCACTCATATCGGGTGTGACAGTAAATTGCACGGCGCAGACGCAGTGACCGTGGTTTAAAACAGAGTGGAGGGAGCCAGCGTTTTTTTAACCATCTCACCGTTCGAAAAATCTATTCAATTCATCTTTTGGGGACCCTTGGTGTTGTACGTGGCTGGGTGGAGGAAGAAACCTTCAATGACATCACCGGGACGTGGCTAGCTTGGTATCCAACCTTGTGCAAATGGGGAGTTTGCGGTTGTGCAAATTAACTGTTTGCGGTGCATTAAAAGGGGAGTTTGGTCTGTCAATGTCAGTGAAGCGGGCGTAACCCTTACACTACCTGATCAATACAACATCATACCTGATCGTATACACACACTGGATGTTTTAAAGCACGTTATTCCAAACAATTTAGGAATGTTAGTTGATTTATGCCCTTTATGGATTAAAACCCGACTCTGCGTCCACTACGTAATTTTCCATGGGAGTTTTGCCATAGATCCCCCTCCGGCATGCCACAGTCCAGGTGTTAGACCCCTTGAAACAACTTTCTCATCACTATTGTGGCCAGAAAGAGTCCCTGTGGGTTTTAAAATTCGCCTGCCAATTGAAGTCTATGGCGGTTCGCCCGGTTCGCCCGTTCGCGAACATTTGCAGAAGTTCGCGTTCGCTGTTCGCGAACTGAAAATTTTATGTTCGCGACATCACTAGTAGTGAGTTACGCTGCTGCCGCCTGCCCAGCCTCCTGCCTCATGCCGGTTATCGTAGATTGTAGTAAGTACAGTAATACAGCTTGCATTGGAGACAAGATTATAGTTTTTAACATTGCCTATACGATTACTACAGCGGGCCTGGTGTAGTAGAATAGAGTGACTGCACCAGGCCCCGCTGCCATTAGAAAACAAGATGCCGACCCCCCAACCCCTGTATTGGGGGTCATCACATGCACTGTTATGGGGGGTTGGATCTGTGGATGACACATAGCATAAGATGCTATGTGTCATCCACAGATCCCCCATAGCAGTGTCATGCCATCCCCAGATGCCCCCATAGAGTGCCATCCTGAGATGCCCCCATACAGTGCCATCCCCAGATGCCCCCATAACAGTGCCATCCCCAGATGCCCCCCATTACAGTGCCATCCCAAGATGCCCCCATTACAGTGCCATCCCCAGATGCCCCCATAACAGTGCCATCCCCAGATGCCCCCATTACAGTGCCATCCCAAGATGCCCCTATTACAGTGCCATCCCCAGATGCCCCCATAACAGTGCCAACCCTAGATGTTCCCATAACAGTACCAGATAACAGATGCCACCATAACAGTGACTCATAATAGTGTCATGCACAGAACACCAATAGTTCAAAACCTACCAAAAGTACACCTTTTGGTTCAAAATAAAATACGGAAAGTGCCCATTACCTTTGCATCAGTTTGTAATGGCAACAATCATAGTTATCTGATATCTTATGTTAAAAACAACATTATAGCTGGTAATCAATTATAAAGTGAAAAATAAATTTGCAATACTTATAGTTTTTCAATAGTCTTAGGTCTTATTCACACGGCCATAGTGTTTTACGGATCCACAACACACATTGCCACCAGCCCTATAGAGATGCCTATACTTGTCCGCAATTGTGGGCAAGAATAGGACATGCTCTATATTTTTGCAGAGCCGCCATCCGGAAGATCGGCGGCACGCTAAGCAAATGCGGATGTGGAGAGCACAGAGTGTGTTCTCTGCATCCATCACGTCCCCATTCAAAATGAATAGGTCCGCACCCGTTCCGCAAATTTGCGGAACGGGTGCGGACAAACATTGCGGACGTGTGAATTAGACCTAACTCTTCTAAAGTACTGTGCTGACTGTTAAGACCTGTTAAAAGGTTTCAGAAATTAAATAAAATATATGTCCAATTAAATGGATGTATGCACCAATGTATATAAAAAAACTTATGCTATGGTTCCTTATGGCATAAGCTGTTAAAGGGGTTGTCCGGGTTCAGAGCTGAACCCGGACATACCCATAATTTCACCCCTGATGTTAGCATTGGAGCATTTCATGCTCTGATGCTATCCCTTGCGCTGCGCTGGATAGAGCAGGGCAAGGACTCTTTTATTTACAATGACACATTGCCGGGTGGAGGCTTCCGCCCAGCAGTGTGTTCGGTGATGTCACTGTCTCTGATGGACAGGCTTTAAAGCCCGCTCCTCAGTGCAGGTGACGTCATCGGGCTTCCTGACAGCCTTAAGGAGAGCCTGGTTTGTCACTGGAATTCCAGAAAATGCCTTTGCCCTGTGTGATTCAGCGCAGGGCAAAGGAGACCATCAGAGCATGAGCTGCTCCGATGCTCAAGTCAGGGGGCTGCCTGGGTAAAAATGGGGATATGTCCGGGTTCAGCTCTGAACCCGGACAACCCCTTTAACATGGCGCCATAATAAATGGTATATTTCCAAAGGTGAATACTCTTCTCTCTTTGGTGCTGCAGATTACTTCTTAGTATTGAGCGAAGCGCACTTTGGATCAGAGATCCGAAGTCACTTTGTTCAAAACTTTATTTGAATGCTGTATGGAGACCCAATAGAGAATTCAAATGTATGGGCTCCGCTGAGGTAAAATTCTCGCTAAACTTTGGTGAAGAACTTCGGCATTTGATTTTACAACTTGAAAATCATATTAAAACTGCAATCTGGAATTAGCTTCTGCACCGACTAGTACCTCGGTACCGAAGAAGAATTTGGATTGCAATTTTAAAGTTGTAAAATGAAATGCCGAAGTTCTCAACAAACTTAATGTATTTCATGCATTTGAATTCTGTACAGATATGGGTCTCCGTACAGCATTTAAATAAAATTTGGATCTATGATCCAATGCGCGCTTTACTCAACCCTAATGACTTCATATGATTGTGTGGTGGGATTATAAGATCAGCAGTTGTACTATTAATATTTACCGTAATGCGATGAATAGGTCATCAATATCAGATCGGTGGGGGTCCGAGTCCCAGCACCTGAGTCCAAGCATGAATTCCCTTCACTGTTTACCTGCTCGCCGTTGACGTTACAGAGATAAGCAGTGTCATTACAGCTTCTTTATCCCCATTTACTTCAATAGGAAGGAGCTGCTATTACACCTTCCGACAGCTGCAATGTCGACACGTGAGTAGGTAAACAGTGAAGAGAACGAAGTACTCACATAAGTGCTGTGTTCTCTTCAAACAGCTGATCAGCAGGGTTGCTGGGAGTCAGATCCCTGCCCATCTGATATTGATGACCTATCTTGAGGACAGGTTATCAATAAAGTAAACAGCTTCCTGCCTGGAAAAGGTTATATGGGAATTATTTAAAGTGACTGTGTCACTTCAATAGAGAAGATACAGACAAGGACAGTTAGGCCCTGGACTGCAATGCCGACCCACTACCCCCCACCCCCTTCCGCCCGCTACTGTCTCTACCTAATTGCAGGACAATCCCTATATGACTTAGACTGAAACTGGTCGACAGTCCTTACACTACGTAAGTGAAGAGTCAGACAAACAAACACAGATAAACAAACACAATACCAGGGTCATCACAAATGGGTCAGAACTAAAGGTGCTTGGGTGCTCGGATAGAACAGTTTCGGATGCTCGGGTGCTCTACAAAGCAAAATGGAAGTCAATGGGAGAACCAGAGCATTAAACCAGGCACCCCCTGCTCTAAAGAGTGGAGGGTGTCTGGTTCACAGGAAAAGGTCATAAATAGAGTTGAGCGAACACCTGGATGTTTGGGTTCGAGAAGTTCAGCCGAACTTCCCGAAAATGTTCGGGTTCGGGATCCAAACCCAACCCGAACTTCATCCCGAACCCCATTGAAGTCAATGGGGATCCGAACTTTTGAGCACTAAAAAGGCTGTAAAATAGTCCGGGTAAGGGCTAGAGGGCTGGTAAAAGGTAGCAAAATATAGGTAAAGGCCTTGCAAACAAATGAGGATAGAGAAATGAATTAAATAAAATAAATAAAATTAACCAATATCAATTGGAGAGAGGTCCCATAGCAGAGAATCGGGCTTCAAGTCACCTACCAATGGAGAAGTTCACTTTCAGTTATTTTGGCCCCAGCACCCAGACAGAGGAGAGAGGTCCCATAGCATAAAATCAGGCTTCATATCAACCACCACTGGAGAAGGCCACTTTCAGTTATTTAGGCCACAACACCCAGACAGAGGAAAGAGGTCCCACAGCAAGGAATAGGGCATCATATCACCCACCACTGAAGAAGGCCACCTTCAGTTATTTAGGCCCCAACACCCAGACAGAGGAGAGAGGTCCCACAGCAAGGAATAAGGCGTCATATCACCCACCACTGGAGAAGGCCACTTTCAGTTATTTAGGCCCCAGCACCCAGACAGAGGAGAGAGGTCCCACAGCAAGGAATAAGGCGTCATATTACCCACCACTGGAGAAGGCCACATTCAGTTATTTAGGCCCTAGCACACAGACAGAGGAGAGAGGTCCCATAGCAGAGAATCAGGCATCATATCACCCACCACTGGAGAAGGCCTCTTTGAGTTATTTAGGTCCCAGCACCCAGACAGAGGAGAGAGGTCCCACAGCAGAGAATCAGGCGTCATATCACCCACCACTGGAGAAGGCCACTTTGAGTTATTTAGGTCCCAGCACCCAGACAGAGGAGAGAGGTCCCACAGCAAGAAATAGGGCGTCGTTTCACCCACCACTGGAGAAGGCCACTTTGACTTATTTAGGCCCCAGCACCCAGACAGAGGAGAGAGGTCCCACAGCAGAGAATTAGGCGTCATATCACCCACCACTGGAGAAGGCCACTTTCAGTTAATTAGGCCCTAGCACCCAGACAGAGGAGAGAGGTCCCACAGCAGAGAATTAGGCGTCATATCACCCACCACCGGAGAAGGCCACTTCCAGTAATTTAGGACCCGGCGCCCAGATTGAGGAGAGGTTCATTCAACTTTGGGTTGCACCGCAAGATCATGCTAGAGTTAAAAAAATGAGGATTCAATAAAGAAGTGCCCCGGAGTACAAGAATACATGGTTGAGGGGGAGGCAGTTATAAATGTCTATTCTGCACAAGGGACGGACAGGTCCTGTGGGATCCATGCCAGGTTCATTTTTATGAACGTCAGCTTGTACACGTTGGCTGTGGACAGGTGGCTGCGTTTGTAAGTAACGACGCCGCCTGCCGTGCTGAATACACGTTCAGACAAAACGCTGGCCGCTGGGCAGGCCAGCACCTCCAAGGCATAAAATGCTAACTCTGGCCACGTGGACAATTTTGAGACCCAGAAGTTGAATGGGGCCGAACCATCAGTCAGTATGTGGAGGGGTGTGTAGACGTACTGTTCAACCATGTTAGTGAAATGCTGCCTCCTGCTAACACGTTCCATATCAGGTGGTGGTGCAGTTAGCTGTGGTGTGGAGACAAATCTCTTTCACATTTCTGCAATGCTAACCCTGCCCTCAGAGGAGCTGGCCGTGACACAGCTGCGTTGGCGTCCTCTTGCTCTTCCTCTGCCTTCGCCTTGGGCTTCTACCTGTTCCCCTGTGACATTTGGGAATGCTCTCAGGAGCGCGTCTACCAGCGTGTGCTTGTACTCGCACATCTTCCTATCACGCTCCAGTGCAGGAAGTAAGGTAGGCACATTGTCTTTGTACCAGGGATTCAGCAGGGTGGCAACCCTGTAGTCCGCACACGTTAAAATGTGGGCAACTCTGCTGTTGTTGCGCAGGCACTGCAGCATGTAGTCGCTCATGTGTGCCAGGCACCCCAGATGTAAGGACAAGCTGTCCTCTGTGGGAGGCGTATCGTCATCGTCCTCCGTATCCTCCCAGCCACACACCAGTGATGGGCCTGAGCTGTGTCGGGTGCCACCCCGCTGTGAACCTGCTTCATCCTCCTCCACCTCCTCCTCATCCTCCTATTCCTCCAGTAGTGGGCCATGGCTGGCCACATTTGTACCTGGCCTCTGCTGTTGCAAAAAACCTCCCTCTGAGCCACTTCTAACAGACTGACCTGAAAGTGCTAAAAATGACCCCTCCTCCTCCTCCTCCTGGGCCACCTCCTCTTCCATCATCGCCATAAGCGTTTTCTCAAGGAGACATAGAAGTGGTATTGTAACGCTTATAACGGTTTCATCGCCACTGGCCATGTTGGTGGAGTACTCGAAAGAGCGCAACAGGGCACACAGGTCTCGCATGGAGGCCTAATCATTGGTGGTGAAGTGGTGCTGTCTTGCAGTTCGACTGACGCGTGCGTGCTGCAGCTGAATCTCCACTATGGCCTGCTGCTGCTCACACAGTCTCTCCAGCATGTGCAAGGTGGAGTTCCACCTGGTGGGCACATCGCATATGAGGCGGTGAGCGGGAAGGTGGAAGTTCCGCTGTAGCGCAGACAGGCAAGCAGCGGCAGGATGTGAACGCCGAAAGCGCGCACAGACGGCCCGCACTTTATGCAGCAGCTCTGACATGTCGGAGTGGTTGTCGTTGAACTTCTGCACCACCAAATTCAGCACATGCGCCAGGCAAGGGATGTGCGTCAAACCAGCTAGTCCAAGAGCTGCGACGAGATTTCGCCCATTATCGCACACCACCAGGCCGGGCTTGAGGCCCACCGTCAGAAACCACTCGTCGGTCTGTTGTTCAATACCCCACCACAACTCCTGCGTGGTGTGGGGCCTGTCCCCAAACATATGAGTTTCAGAATGGCCTGCTGACGTTTACCCCGGGCTGTGCTGAAGTTGGTGGTGAAGGTGTGTGGCTGACTGGATGAGCTGGTGGAAGCAGAGGAGGAGGAAGCCGAGTAGGAGGAGGAGGCTACAGGAGGCAAAGAATGATGCCCTGCAATCCTTGGCGGCGGAAGGACGTGCGCCAAGGAACTCTCCGCCTGGGGCCCAGCCGCCACTACATTTACCCAGTGTGCAGTTAGGGAGATATAGCGTCCCTGGCCGTGCTTACTGGTCCACGTATCTGTGGTTAGGTGGACCTTGCCACAGATGGCCACAGAACAGCAGAACTTCAGCTGAACTTTCCACTGTAGCAGAACTTCAGCTGTGTTTTTGGTGTGCTTTAGAACAGAACAGCAGAACTTCAGCTGAACTTTCCACTGTAGCAGAACTTCAGCTGTGTTTTTGGTGTGCTTTAGAACAGAACAGCAGAACTTCAGATGAACTTTCCACTGTAGCAGAACTTCAGCTGTGTTTTTGGTGTGCTTTAGAACAGAACAGCAGAACTTCAGCTGAACTTTCCACTGTAGCAGAACTTCAGCTGTGTTTTTGGTGTGCTTTAGAACAGAACAGAACAGTAGAACTTCAGCTGAACTTTCCACTGTAGCAGAACTTCAGCTGTGTTTTTGGTGTGCTTTAGAACAGAACATAACAGCAGAACTTCAGCTGAACTTTCCACTGTAGCAGAACTTCAGCTGTGTTTTTGGTGTGCTTTAGAACAGAACAGCAGAACTTCAGCTGAACTTTCCACTGTAGCAGAACTTCAGCTGTATTTTTGGTGTGCTTTAGAACAGAACAGCAGAACTTCAGCTGAACTTTCCACTGTAGCAGAACTTCAGCTGTGTTTTTGGTGTGCTTTAGAACAGGTAAGGAATTTGTTAGACTGGTGTTGCTATTGTCTGAATGCTAATGAGCATAGGGCCATTAAGGTGTTAAATGTGTTGCTGTGGGAGGGGCTTTTGTAGGAGTGTGTGTATATATAGCCATATAATATTAGCTTGCCTAATTGTAGCTTGCATCATTCTCAAAGTGCAGCATTTCTAAGTGCACTAGAGATATTCAAGAGACTAACCTAGAACTTTCCACTGTAGCAGAACTTCAGCTGTGTTTTTGGTGTGCTTTAGAACAGCAGAACTTCAGCTGTGTTTTTGGTGTGCTTTAGAACAGAACAGAACAGCAGAACTTCAGCTGAACTTTCCACTGTAGCAGAACTTCAGCTGTGTTTTTGGTGTGCTTTAGAACAGAACAGCAGAACTTCAGCTGAACTTTCCACTGTAGCAGAACTTCAGCTGTGTTTTTGGTGTGCTTTAGAACAGAACAGAACAGAAGAACTTCAGCTGAACTTTCCACTGTAGCAGAACTTCAGCTGTGTTTTTGGTGTGCTTTAGAACAGAACAGCAGAACTTCAGCTGAACTTTCCACTGTAGCAGAACTTCAGCTGTGTTTTGGTGTGCTTTAAAACAGAACAGCAGAACTTCAGCTGAACTTTCCACTGTAGCAGAACTTCAACTGTGTTTTTGGAGTGCTTCAGAACAGAACAGCAGAACTTCAGCTGAACTTTCCACTGTAGCAGAACTTCAGCTGTGTTTTTGGTGTGCTTTAGAACAGAACAGCAGAACTTCAGCTGAACTTTCCACTGTAGCAGAACTTCAGCTGTGTTTTTGGTGTGCTTTAGAACAGCAGAACTTCAGCTGATTTTTGGTGTGCTTTAGAACAGAACAGAACAGCAGAACTTCAGATGAACTTTCCACTGTAGCAGAACTTCAGCTGTGTTTTTGGTGTGCTTTAGAACAGAACAGCAGAACTTCAGCTGAACTTTCCACTGTAGCAGAACTTCAGCTGTGTTTTTGGTGTGCTTTAAAACAGAACAGCAGAACTTCAGCTGAACTTTCCACTGTAGCAGAACTTCAGCTGTGTTTTTGGTGTGCTTTAGAACAGAACAGCAGAACTTCAGCTGAACTTTCCACTGTAGCAGAACTTCAGCGGTGTTTTTGGTGTGCTTTAGAACAGAACAGCAGAACTTCAGCTGAACTTTCCACTATAGCAGAACTTCAGCTGTGTTTTTGGTGTGCTTTAGAACAGCAGAACTTCAGCTGATTTTTGGTGTGCTTTAGAACAGAACAGAACAGCAGAACTTCAGCTGAACTTTCCACTGTAGCAGAACTTCAGCTGTGTTTTTGGTGTGCTTTAGAACAGGTAAGGAATTTGTTAGACTGGTGTTGCTATTGTCTGAATGCTAATGAGCATAGGGCCATTAAGGTGTTAAATGTGTTGCTGTGGGAGGGGCTTTTGTAGGAGTGTGTGTATATATAGCCATATAATATTAGCTTGCCTAATTGTAGCTTGCATCATTCTCAAAGTGCAGCATTTCTAAGTGCACTAGAGATATTCAAGAGACTAACCTAGAACTTTCCACTGTAGCAGAACTTCAGCTGTGTTTTTGGTGTGCTTTAGAACAGCAGAACTTCAGCTGTGTTTTTGGTGTGCTTTAGAACAGAACAGAACAGCAGAACTTCAGCTGAACTTTCCACTGTAGCAGAACTTCAGCTGTGTTTTTGGTGTGCTTTAGAACAGAACAGCAGAACTTCAGCTGAACTTTCCACTGTAGCAGAACTTCAGCTGTGTTTTTGGTGTGCTTTAGAACAGAACAGAACAGAAGAACTTCAGCTGAACTTTCCACTGTAGCAGAACTTCAGCTGTGTTTTTGGTGTGCTTTAGAACAGAACAGCAGAACTTCAGCTGAACTTTCCACTGTAGCAGAACTTCAGCTGTGTTTTTGGTGTGCTTTAAAACAGAACAGCAGAACTTCAGCTGAACTTTCCACTGTAGCAGAACTTCAGCTGTGTTTTTGGTGTGCTTTAGAACAGAACAGCAGAACTTCAGCTGAACTTTCCACTGTAGCAGAACTTCAGCTGTGTTTTTGGTGTGCTTTAGAACAGCAGAACTTCAGCTGATTTTTGGTGTGCTTTAGAAAAGAACAGAACAGCAGAACTTCAGATGAACTTTCCACTGTAGCAGAACTTCAGCTGTGTTTTTGGTGTGCTTTAGAACAGAACAGCAGAACTTCAGCTGAACTTTCCACTGTAGCAGAACTTCAGCTGTGTTTTTAGTGTGCTTTAGAACAGAACATAACAGCAGAACTTCAGCTGAACTTTCCACTGTAGCAGAACTTCAGCTGTGTTTTTGGTGTGCTTTAGAACAGAACAGCAGAACGTCAGCTGAACTTTCCACTGTAGCAGAACTTCAGCTGTGTTTTTGGTGTGCTTTAGAACAGAACAGAAGAACTTCAGCTGAACTTTCCACTGTAGCAGAACTTCAGCTGTGTTTTTGGTGTGCTTTAGAACAGAACAGCAGAACTTCAGCTGAACTTTCCACTGTAGCAGAACTTCAGCTGTGTTTTTGGTGTGCTTTAGAACAGAACAGAACAGCAGAACTTCAGCTGAACTTTCCACTGTAGCAGAACTTCAGCTGTGTTTTTGGTGTGCTTTAGAACAGAACAGAACAGAACAGCAGAACTTCAGCTGAACTTTCCACTGTAGCAGAACTTCAGCTGTGTTTTTGGTGTGCTTTAGAACAGGTAAGGAATTTGTTAGACTGGTGTTGCTATTGTCTGAATGCTAATGAGCATAGGGCCATTAAGGTGTTAAATGTGTTGCTGTGGGAGGGGCTTTTGTAGGAGTGTGTGTATATATAGCCATATAATATTAGCTTGCCTAATTGTAGCTTGCATCATTCTCAAAGTGCAGCATTTCTAAGTGCACTAGAGATATTCAAGAGACTAACCTAGAACTTTCCACTGTAGCAGAACTTAAGCTTTGTTTTTGGTGTGCTTTAGAACAGAACAGCAGAACTTCAGCTGAACTTTCCACTGTAGCAGAACTTCAGCTGTGTTTTTGGTGTGCTTTAGAACAGAACAGCAGAACTTCAGCTGAACTTTCCACTGTAGCAGAACTTCAGCTGTGTTTTGGTGTGCTTTAGAACAGAACAGCAGAACTTCAGCTGAACTTTCCACTGTAGCAGAACTTCAGCTGTGTTTTTGGTGTGCTTTAGAACAGAACAGCAGAACTTCAGCTGAACTTTCCACTGTAGCAGAACTTCAGCTGTGTTTTTGGTGTGCTTTAGAACAGAACAGAAGAACTTCAGCTGAACTTTACACTGTAGCAGAACTTCAGCTGTGTTTTTGGTGTGCTTTAGAACAGAACAGCAGAACTTCAGCTGAACTTTCCACTGTAGCAGAACTTCAGCTGTGTTTTTGGTGTGCTTTAGAACAGAACAGAACAGCAGAACTTCAGCTGAACTTTCCACTGTAGCAGAACTTCAGCTGTGTTTTTGGTGTGCTTTAGAACAGAACAGAACAGAACAGCAGAACTTCAGCTGAACTTTCCACTGTAGCAGAACTTCAGCTGTGTTTTTGGTGTGCTTTAGAACAGGTAAGGAATTTGTTAGACTGGTGTTGCTATTGTCTGAATGCTAATGAGCATAGGGCCATTAAGGTGTTAAATGTGTTGCTGTGGGAGGGGCTTTTGTAGGAGTGTGTGTATATATAGCCATATAATATTAGCTTGCCTAATTGTAGCTTGCATCATTCTCAAAGTGCAGCATTTCTAAGTGCACTAGAGATATTCAAGAGACTAACCTAGAACTTCCCACTGTAGCAGAACTTCAGCTGTGTTTTTGGTGTGCTTTAGAACAGCAGAACTTCAGCTGTGTTTTTGGTGTGCTTTAGAACAGAACAGAACAGCAGACCTTCAGCTGAACTTTCCACTGTAGCAGAACTTCAGCTGTGTTTTTGGTGTGCTTTAGAACAGAACAGCAGAACTTCAGCTGAACTTTCCACTGTAGCAGAACTTCAGCTGTGTTTTTGGTGTGCTTTAGAACAGAACAGAACAGAAGAACTTCAGCTGAACTTTCCACTGTAGCAGAACTTCAGCTGTGTTTTTGGTGTGCTTTAGAACAGAACAGCAGAACTTCAGCTGAACTTTCCACTGTAGCAGAACTTCAGCTGTGTTTTTGGTGTGCTTTAAAACAGAACAGCAGAACTTCAGCTGAACTTTCCACTGTAGCAGAACTTCAACTGTGTTTTTGGAGTGCTTCAGAACAGAACAGCAGAACTTCAGCTGAACTTTCCACTGTAGCAGAACTTCAGCTGTGTTTTTGGTGTGCTTTAGAACAGAACAGCAGAACTTCAGCTGAACTTTCCACTGTAGCAGAACTTCAGCTGTGTTTTTGGTGTGCTTTAGAACAGCAGAACTTCAGCTGATTTTTGGTGTGCTTTAGAACAGAACAGAACAGCAGAACTTCAGATGAACTTTCCACTGTAGCAGAACTTCAGCTGTGTTTTTGGTGTGCTTTAGAACAGAACAGCAGAACTTCAGCTGAACTTTCCACTGTAGCAGAACTTCAGCTGTGTTTTTGGTGTGCTTTAAAACAGAACAGCAGAACTTCAGCTGAACTTTCCACTGTAGCAGAACTTCAGCTGTGTTTTTGGTGTGCTTTAGAACAGAACAGCAGAACTTCAGCTGAACTTTCCACTGTAGCAGAACTTCAGCGGTGTTTTTGGTGTGCTTTAGAACAGAACAGCAGAACTTCAGCTGAACTTTCCACTGTAGCAGAACTTCAGCTGTGTTTTTGGTGTGCTTTAGAACAGCAGAACTTCAGCTGATTTTTGGTGTGCTTTAGAACAGAACAGAACAGCAGAACTTCAGATGAACTTTCCACTGTAGCAGAACTTCAGCTGTGTTTTTGGTGTGCTTTAGAACAGGTAAGGAATTTGTTAGACTGGTGTTGCTATTGTCTGAATGCTAATGAGCATAGGGCCATTAAGGTGTTAAATGTGTTGCTGTGGGAGGGGCTTTTGTAGGAGTGTGTGTATATATAGCCATATAATATTAGCTTGCCTAATTGTAGCTTGCATCATTCTCAAAGTGCAGCATTTCTAAGTGCACTAGAGATATTCAAGAGACTAACCTAGAACTTTCCACTGTAGCAGAACTTCAGCTGTGTTTTTGGTGTGCTTTAGAACAGCAGAACTTCAGCTGTGTTTTTGGTGTGCTTTAGAACAGAACAGAACAGCAGAACTTCAGCTGAACTTTCCACTGTAGCAGAACTTCAGCTGTGTTTTTTGTGTGCTTTAGAACAGAACAGCAGAACTTCAGCTGAACTTTCCACTGTAGCAGAACTTCAGCTGTGTTTTTGGTGTGCTTTAGAACAGAACAGAACAGAAGAACTTCAGCTGAACTTTCCACTGTAGCAGAACTTCAGCTGTGTTTTTGGTGTGCTTTAGAACAGAACAGCAGAACTTCAGCTGAACTTTCCACTGTAGCAGAACTTCAGCTGTGTTTTTGGTGTGCTTTAAAACAGAACAGCAGAACTTCAGCTGAACTTTCCACTGTCGAAGAACTTCAGCTGTGTTTTTGGTGTGCTTTAGAACAGAACAGCAGAACTTCAGCTGAACTTTCCACTGTAGCAGAACTTCAGCTGTGTTTTTGGTGTGCTTTAGAACAGCAGAACTTCAGCTGATTTTTGGTGTGCTTTAGAAAAGAACAGAACAGCAGAACTTCAGATGAACTTTCCACTGTAGCAGAACTTCAGCTGTGTTTTTGGTGTGCTTTAGAACAGAACAGCAGAACTTCAGCTGAACTTTCCACTGTAGCAGAACTTCAGCTGTGTTTTTAGTGTGCTTTAGAACAGAACATAACAGCAGAACTTCAGCTGAACTTTCCACTGTAGCAGAACTTCAGCTGTGTTTTTGGTGTGCTTTAGAACAGAACAGCAGAACGTCAGCTGAACTTTCCACTGTAGCAGAACTTCAGCTGTGTTTTTGGTGTGCTTTAGAACAGAACAGAAGAACTTCAGCTGAACTTTCCACTGTAGCAGAACTTCAGCTGTGTTTTTGGTGTGCTTTAGAACAGAACAGCAGAACTTCAGCTGAACTTTCCACTGTAGCAGAACTTCAGCTGTGTTTTTGGTGTGCTTTAGAACAGAACAGAACAGCAGAACTTCAGCTGAACTTTCCACTGTAGCAGAACTTCAGCTGTGTTTTTGGTGTGCTTTAGAACAGAACAGAACAGAACAGCAGAACTTCAGCTGAACTTTCCACTGTAGCAGAACTTCAGCTGTGTTTTTGGTGTGCTTTAGAACAGGTAAGGAATTTGTTAGACTGGTGTTGCTATTGTCTGAATGCTAATGAGCATAGGGCCATTAAGGTGTTAAATGTGTTGCTGTGGGAGGGGCTTTTGTAGGAGTGTGTGTATATATAGCCATATAATATTAGCTTGCCTAATTGTAGCTTGCATCATTCTCAAAGTGCAGCATTTCTAAGTGCACTAGAGATATTCAAGAGACTAACCTAGAACTTTCCACTGTAGCAGAACTTAAGCTTTGTTTTTGGTGTGCTTTAGAACAGAACAGCAGAACTTCAGCTGAACTTTCCACTGTAGCAGAACTTCAGCTGTGTTTTTGGTGTGCTTTAGAACAGAACAGCAGAACTTCAGCTGAACTTTCCACTGTAGCAGAACTTCAGCTGTGTTTTTGGTGTGCTTTAGAACAGAACAGCAGAACTTCAGCTGAACTTTCCACTGTAGCAGAACTTCAGCTGTGTTTTTGGTGTGCTTTAGAACAGAACAGCAGAACTTCAGCTGAACTTTCCACTGTAGCAGAACTTCAGCTGTGTTTTTGGTGTGCTTTAGATCAGAACAGCAGAACTTCAGCTGAACTTTCCACTGTAGCAGAACTTCAGCTGTGTTTTTGGTGTGCTTTAGAACAGGTAAGGAATTTGTTAGACTGGTGTTGCTATTGTCTGAATGCTAATGAGCATAGGGCCATTAAGGTGTTAAATTTGTTGCTGTGGGAGGGGCTTTTGTAGGAGTGTGTGTATATATAGCCACATAGTATTAGCTTGCCTAATTGTAGCTTGCATAATTCTCAAAGTGCAGCATTTCTAAGTGCACTAGAGATATTCAAGAGACTAACCTAGAACTTTCCACTGTAGCAGAACTTCAGCTGTGTTTTTGGTGTGCTTTAGAACAGCAGAACTTCAGCTGCGTTTTTGGTGTGCTTTAGAACAGAACAGCAGAACTTCAGCTGAACTTTCCACTGTAGCAGAACTTCAGCTGTGTTTTTGGTGTGCTTTAGAACAGCAGAACTTCAGCTGTGTTTTTGGTGTGCTTTAGAACTGAACAGCAGAACTTCAGCTGAACTTTCCACTGTAGCAGAACTTCAGCTGTGTTTTTGGTGTGCTTTAGAACAGAACAGCAGAACTTCAGCTGAACTTTCCACTGTAGCAGAACTTCAGCTGTGTTTTTGGTGTGCTTTAGAACAGAACATAACAGCAGAACTTCAGCTGAACTTTCCACTGTAGCAGAACTTCAGCTGTGTTTTTGGTGTGCTTTAGAACAGAACAGCAGAACTTCAGCTGAACTTTTCACTGTAGCAGAACTTCAGCTGTGTTTTTGGTGTGCTTTAGAACAGAACAGCAGAACTTCAGCTGAACTTTCCACTGTAGCAGAACTTCAGCTGTGTTTTTGGTGTGCTTTAGAACAGAACAGCAGAACTTCAGCTGAACTTTCCACTGTAGCAGAACTTCAGCTGTGTTTTTGGTGTGCTTTAGAACAGAACAGAACAGAACAGCAGAACTTCAGCTGAACTTTCCACTGTAGCAGAACTTCAGCTGTGTTTTTGGTGTGCTTTAGAACAGGTAAGGAATTTGTTAGACTGGTGTTGCTATTGTCTGAATGCTAATGAGCATAGGGCCATTAAGGTGTTAAATGTGTTGCTGTGGGAGGGGCTTTTGTAGGAGTGTGTGTATATATAGCCATATAATATTAGCTTGCCTAATTGTAGCTTGCATCATTCTCAAAGTGCAGCATTTCTAAGTGCACTAGAGATATTCAAGAGACTAAACTAGAACTTTCCACTGTAGCAGAACTTAAGCTTTGTTTTTGGTGTGCTTTAGAACAGAACAGCAGAACTTCAGCTGAACTTTCCACTGTAGCAGAACTTCAGCTGTGTTTTTGGTGTGCTTTAGAACAGAACAGCAGAACTTCAGCTGAACTTTCCACTGTAGCAGAACTTCAGCTGTGTTTTTGGTGTGCTTTAGAACAGAACAGCAGAACTTCAGCTGAACTTTCCACTGTAGCAGTACTTCAGCTGTGTTTTTGGTGTGCTTTAGAACAGAACAGCAGAACTTCAGCTGAACTTTCCACTGTAGCAGAACTTCAGCTGTGTTTTTGGTGTGCTTTAGATCAGAACAGCAGAACTTCAGCTGAACTTTCCACTGTAGCAGAACTTCAGCTGTGTTTTTGGTGTGCTTTAGAACAGGTAAGGAATTTGTTAGACTGGTGTTGCTATTGTCTGAATGCTAATGAGCATAGGGCCATTAAGGTGTTAAATTTGTTGCTGTGGGAGGGGCTTTTGTAGGAGTGTGTGTATATATAGCCACATAGTATTAGCTTGCCTAATTGTAGCTTGCATCATTCTCAAAGTGCAGCATTTCTAAGTGCACTAGAGATATTCAAGAGATACTCAGGAGGTAATCTGGAGGTGAGTACAATCTATTAAGTTTTGTTTAAAATATTTTCTTGCATTAAAATGGCAGACCTGATTCAGTGCAGGAATTGTTGCACTTTCATTTCTTGTTTCACTCTTCGCAGGTTTGGATGCTGTCTGATCTGCAGACAGTTCTCCATAATGCAGAAGAAAATTGCATATTTGAAATCTGAGATTTGTAAAGTAACTGTTAGACAAACTCAGGCTTGGCATGGTACAATGCCACTGCCACAAAGGCCCCCCAGAAATGGAAGATGGGTTACTGTAGGTTCTGGTAGACTTAGAGCTGTTGATAGAAGACATGTCCCACAGTCTGTGGCTTTCTGTAATTCATATGCAGCACTTTCAGAATGCAAGAGCAACATGGAGGATGGCTTGGGCACAGTGGGTGAGGAACAATCATCTCCTATGTCTAAGGTATGCAAGACTACTGACAAAGACAAAAAGGATATAGTGAGTACTAATAGTAAGCAGCTATTGGTGGGCGATTCTATCATAAGAGGTGTGAAGTTTGAAGAAAAGGGTTTTGTGAGATGTCTCCCTGGTGCTACTGCTAGCAGGGACAGACGACGTATCCTTAACATTATTAAGCAAACTAAAATGGAAAAGGAGGTGGATGTTATTGTCCATATTGGGACATCTGATCTGGCTTGCAATGAAGTTTCAAAGGTGAAGGAAGATTTTCACACACTTGGTAATGATATACGAGAGATTACATCGACTGTCTCATTCTCTGCAGTTCTGCCTGTGCATAACCGTCAGCATGATAAGCAGTTGCGTATTAAGGAATTCAATGTATGGCTTGGTGAATGGTGTTTGAACCAGGGATTTGGCTTTGTGTCTCATGTTGGCTCTAGCTGGAATGGAAAAGAACTGTACAAGAAAGATGGTTTGCATCTTTCTCTCAAGGGAACAAATGTCCTCAGTGAACAGTTCAAAGTTTTTGCTAAGGAACATTTAAACTAGGAAAGGGGGGCACAAAAGAGACAATCCATCAGTTCGGCTGCCCCCCGAAAAAACAATGCCAGAAGATGCCAGGAGCTGATAGGATAAGAAATGACAAGCTGAGAGTCTTGTCTACAAATGCTCGCAGTTTAGGGAATAAGATCAACGAACTTGAGTCTGTAATGGCATCTGAGAATATAGATTTAGTGGCTGTTACTGAGACATGGTTTAATGAGAGTAATGACTGGGATATAACAATACCTGGGTTCTCTCTATATAGAAAAGACAGAGCAGGCAAGAAAGGGGGTGGAGTGGCCCTATATGTGAAAGATAGCATAAAATCTAATCTAATACAAGCCAGCGAAACCAATTTAGAGTCAGTTTGGGTTACGTTGCAGCTTGGTAATCATAAGGTAACTCGTGTAGGTGTCATATACAGACCAGCAAGCCAAGTCAAAGAATTGGATGATCTACTAGTTGAGGAAATGGCTAAAATGACATTGAAAGGGGAAGTTGTCATTATGGGAGACTTTAATCTTCCTGATGTAAACTGGAAAACCAAAATAGCTTGTTCTGCCAGGAGTACAGACATTCTAAATTCCCTACTGGGATTATCTCTACAGCAAGTAGTTGAGGAGCCAACCCGGAAGGAGGCCATTTTAGATTTGGTATTTACAAATGGCAATTTGGTATCTGATATTACTGTAGGGGAAAGCTTAGGATCCAGTGATCACCAGTCAGTGAGGTTTACTATAAGTACAATGACTGAGTCACTCCACACAAAAACAAAAGTTTTAGATTTTCGGAAAACAGACTTTTCTAAAATGAGATCAGTGGTATACGAGTCCCTATCAGACTGGAACAATTTCAATGGAGTCCAAGTGAAATGGGAGTACTTAAAATTGGCACTACTGAAGGCAACAGAAAAGTGCATTAGACTTGTCAGTAAAGGCAAAAAAAGGAAGAGACCACTGTGGTACTCAGCAGAAGTGGCCAAAATCATTAAAAACAAAAAGATGGCATTTAACAAGTATAAAAACACCCAAAACGAGGATGACCGGGAAATCTATAAGATGAGGCAGAGAGAGGCCAAGCAAGTTATAAGAGCTTCTAAAGCTCAGGCAGAAGAGAAATTAGCTCAGTCAGTGAAAAAAGGTGATAAGACATTCTTCAGATACATAAATGAAAAAAGGAAATTAAAAAAAGGAATTACCAAATTAAAAACAAAAGAAGGAAGGTATATGGAAGAGGATAAAAAACTAGCTGACTGCCTCAATGAATACTTCTGTTCAGTTTTTACAAAGGAAAATGAAGGAGAAGAACCTCAGTTAGGGAGGAAGACTAATGAATCCTTTGACGCATGTGTCTTTACAAAGGAAGAGGTTCTAAGTCAGCTGTTTAAAATTAATACAAATAAATCACAGGGGCCTGATTGGATACACCCAAAGCTATTAAAAGAGCTTAGAGGTGTACTAGCAAAACCATTAACAGATTTATTTAACCAATCACTGGTAACAGGTGTCGTCCCAGAAGATTGGAAATTAGAAAACGTTGTGCCAATTCACAAGAAAGGTAGTAGAGAGGAATCGAGCAACTATAGGCCAGTAAGCCTGACATCAATAGTGGGGAAATTAATGGAAACCATACTCAAGGAGAGGATGGTGGAACATCTAAAAACCCATGGGTTGATTGATAAAAAACAGCATGGGTTTACTTCAGGGAGATCATGTCAAACTAATCTTATTGACTTTTTTGATTCGGTGACTAAAATAATAGATGGCGGAGGTGCAGTAGACATCGCTTATCTGGACTTTAGTAAGGCATTTGATACTGTCCCACATAGAAGGCTTATCAATAAACTGCAGTCTTTGAGCTTGAGCTCACATATTGTTGAATGGATTAGGCAGTGGCTGAAGGACAGAAAACATAGGGTTGTAGTCAATGGAGTATATCCAGACCATGGTATTGTTACCAGTGGGGTACCTCAGGGATCTGTTCTGGGACCCATATTGTTTAATATCTTTATCAGCGAAATTGCAGAAGGCCTCAATGGTAAGGTGTGTCTTTTTGCTGATGACACAAAGATTTGTAACAGGGTTGATGTTCCTGGAGGGATACACCAAATGGAAAAGGATTTAGGAAAACTAGAGGAATGGTCAAAAATCTGGCAACTTAAATTTAATGTCGATAAGTGCAAGATAATGCACCTGGGGCGTAAAAACCCAAGAGCAGAATATAAAATCAGTGATACAGTACTAACCTCAGTATCCGAGGAAAGGGATTTAGGGGTCATTATATCAGACGACCTAAAGGTGGGCAGATAATGTCATAGAGCAGCAGGTAATGCCAGCAGAATGCTTGGGTGTATAGGGAGAGGCATTAACAGTAGAAAGAGGGAGGTGCTCGTGCCACTTTACAGAGCACTAGTGAGACCTCATTTGGAGTATTGTGTGCAGTACTGGAGACCATATCTGCAGAAGGATATTGAAACTTTGGAGAGATTTCAGAGAAGAGCTACTAAACTAGTACATGGATTGCAGGACAAAACTTACCAGGAAAGGTTAAAGGACCTTAACATGTATAGCTTGGAAGTAAGAAGAGACAGAGGGGATATGATAGAAACTTTTAAATACATAAAGGGAATCATCACGGTAAAAGAGGAGAGAATATTTAAAAGAAGAAAAACTGCTACAAGAGGACATAGTTTTAAATTAGAGGGGCAAAGGTTTAAAAGTAATATCAGGAAGAATTACTTTACTGAGAGAGTAGTGGACGCATGGAATAGCCTTCCTGCAGAAGTGGTAGCTGCAAATACAGTGAAGGAGTTTAAGCATGCATGGGATAGGCATAAGGCCATCCTTCATATAAGATTGGGCAAGGGGCTATTCATAGTATTCAGTATATTGGGAAGACTAGATGGGCCAAATGGTTCTTATCTGCCGACACATTCTATGTTTCTATGTAGATGTTTTCCTCATTGTTACCGTTCACCAAGCACCACAATAAGAAAAAAAATATTTGGCGAAATGCATTGATTTCAAATTCAGGCCTTTTTTTTACAGGCACCTAACACTATCTGCCTATTTATTTATGTACCATATTACACTAATCCAGGCACAGCAGTAACCACTGATTTAGGGGAATATCAATTGTAGGCCTAGTATTTAGGCCCTGGATGAAAGGTATACTTTTATGGACAGATTTACACTTGAAGATGCACGGTAGCGTGTGACAAAATATGTAGGATTATGCCTTCAGCAATTGTATTTTGACACTTTGTGTAATATACCCTTTAACGGACAGAAATACGATGGGAGATGCATGGTAGCGTGTGAAGTTATTGAGGATGACCCTTTCACCACTTGTATATACACATTGAGTGTAATATACCCTTTTACGGACTGATTAACCCTTGGCCTGCAACAGCTGGAACACCAGATTCAGAGTATCGCTATATTGGCAAGTGAATTTCACCCCAGAACAAAATCTATCCTTTGACAGATACTATTAAACATGTCCAGTCAGAGCTGGAACACCAGATTTACTGTATTTCTATGTTGGCAACTGAATTTCACCCCAGAAAAAATGATACCGTTTTACGGACAGATTTAAACTAGGCCTGCAACAGCTGGAACACCAGATTCAGGGTATTGCTATTTTGGCAATTAAATTTCCCCCCAGAAAAAAATATACCAATTTATGGACATGATTTAAATGAAGCCTGCAACAGCTGGAACAACAGTTTTACTGTATTTCTATTTTTGCAAATGAATTTCACCACAGAAAATGTTATATCCTTTGCCGGACACTATTAAACTTGGCCAGCCACAGCTGAAACCACTGATTTATGGTATTGCTATTTTGGCAATTGAATATTACCCCAGAACAAAATATATCCTTTGTCGGACACTAATAAACTTGGCCAGCCACAGCTGAAACCACTGATTTATGGTATTGCCATTTTGGCAATTGAATTTCATACCAGAAAAAAATATACCCTTTTACGCACAGATCTAAACTAGGCCTGCAACAGCTGGAACACCAGATTTACGGTATTTCTATTTTGGCAATTGAATTTCACCCCAGAACAAAATATATACTTTGCCGGACACTATTAAACTTGGCCAGCCACAGCTGAAACCACTAATTTATGGTATTGCTATTTTGACAATAGAATTTCACCCCAGAAAAAAAAAATATATCTTTTGACGGACACTATTAAACTTGGCCAGCCACCGCTGAAACAACTGATTTATAGTATTGCTATTTTGGCAATTGAATTTCACCCCAGAAAAAAATATACCCTTCTACGGACAGATCTAAACTAGGCCTGCAACAGCTGGAACACCAGATTCAGGGTATTGCTATTTTGGGAATTAAATTTCACCCCAGAACAAAATCTATCCTTTGCCGAACACTATTAAACTTGGCCAGCCACTGCTGGGACAGCAGATTTACTGTATTTCTATTTTTGCTACTGACTTTCAGCCCAGAAAATAATATACCCTTTTACGGACAGATTTAAATGAAGCCCGCAACAGCTGGAACAACAGTTTTACTGTATTTCTATTTTTGCAACTGAATTTCACAGCAGAAAATAATATATCCTTTGCCGGACACTATTAAAGTTGGCCAGCCACTGCTGGGACACCAGATTTACGGTATTGCTATTTTGGCAATTGAATTTAACCTCAGAACAAAATATATCCTTTGCCGTACACTATTAAACTTGGGCAGCCACAGCTGAAACCACTGATTTATGGTATTGCTATTTTTACCTATTGAATTTCACCCCAGAACAAAATATATCCTTTGCCAGACACTATTATACTTTGCCAGCCACTGCTGGGACACCAGATTTAGGGGATTGCTATTTTGGCAATTGAATTTCACCACAGAAAATAATCTATCCTTTGCCAGACAGCAGACAGTATTACACTTGGCTAGCCACAGCTGGAACACCAGATTTAGGGGATTGCTATTTTGGCAATTGAACTTAACCCTTACCACAAGTCACAAAATGGCCTCCGATCACCCCCGAAAAACGTTCTGTGCAGCCTAAAAACCAGTGAGCAATTAGCATAAGTTGAATGATTCACAGCTGTAGATCGATCACTTTATTAGGTGCTTTTGCTGACTTTTCCCTGCCTAATCTCGCCCTCACAGAAGCTGCATCCTCTCCCTACACTAATCAGAGCAGTGTAAAGTGTGGCGCTACGTGACTCCAGCTTAAATTGAGGTTGGGTCACATGCTGTACTTCGCCAATCACAGCCATGCTATTAGTAGGCATGGCTGTGATGGTTTCTTAGAGCAAGAAGTAAAACGCTAGCTGATTTGCTGCTGTGCACAAAACCGAAGATAAAATCGATTTTAGAGGAAACATTGTTAGTAAAAATTATTTTCTGTATATGTACTTGTATATAAAGTGCAAGTGCTGTCAAAAACTAGAAGGAAGAGGCACTCTGATACAACCTGTATATCACATAAAGGAAGGCCTCATTCACATTGTAGTACAATTGTTAGGCTAGTGGGACTCCTACTCTCATAAAGACTATGCACTAATTGAAAGGGCTGCCAAAAAATTACAAGGAACCGGCACTTCAATACACCCTTTATTACACATAAAGGAGGGCATCATACACACCCTTGAAAAATTATGATTGATGGCCTGCTGGTGCCCCTCAAAAACATTAAAAGCAAAGACCTGCTGGTGACCCTCAAAAACATTAGGGGCGAGGTACTGCTGCTGATCTGACCATCTAAAACATTAGGGGTGAGGGCCGGCTGCTGATCCAACCATCTAAAACATTAGGGGTGATGGTCTGTTGCTGAGCTGACCCTCTAAAACATTAGGGGCGAGGACCTGCTGCTGATCTAACTATCTAAAACATTATAGGCGAGGGCCTGCTGGTGACCCTCAAAAACATTAGGGGTGAGGGTCTGCTGCTGAGCTGCCCCTCTAAAACATTACGAGCGAGGGCAGTCTAATAAGCATGTTGATAAGATGGAGGAGGAGGAGGAGAAAAGGTAGATTGAACCATATACCCTTTTTTTGTGGTGGAAGGGGTGCATGGGAATACATTGTATTTAATACACCATAAAAGGCACATTTAAAGTGCCTCTATGTTCAGCCGCTTTCCTCTGGTGGCGTAGAGAAGTCTGGGGCAATCCAGGACTTGTTCATTTTGATAAGAGTCAACCTGTCAGATGCGCTTATCAGTTATTATGCCCCCAGCAGCACTAATTACCTGTCCTGACAGGGCAGGGCAGGCCAGCACCTCTAAGGCATAGAGCGCCAGTTTGTGCCATGTGTCCAGCTTGGACATCTAATAGTTGTAAGGCACAGAGGGATCACTGAGGACGTTGGCACGGTCTGCTACGTACTCCTTCACCATCTTCCAAAACGTTTCCCTCCTTGTGACACTAGGCCGCGCATCAGGGTAAGGGTGCTGCAGGGTGTCATGAAACTGTCCCAGGCCTTGGAGAGTGTTGCCCTGCCTCTGTTGGAACTGCTGTGTGTTCCCTTTGTCTCCCCTCCTCGGTTGCTCAAGGAACTACGTACTCTGCCGCCAGTGTTGTCAGCTGGAAATTTTTGGAGCAATTTTCCACAAGGACCTTCTTGTATTGCACCATTATGCTAGTCCTCTCCACCATAGAAATGAGAGATGAGTTCTCTTTGTAGCGGGGGGCGAGAAGGATGAACATCTAGTAATGGGTGTTGGCCAAAATGAGTATAATGCGAGGATCACGGGAAAGGCAGCATAATATAAGGTCGCCATGTGTGCCAGAGTCCCAACAGACAAGACTTCACTGTCCTCATCAGGAGGATGACTCTCAATCTCCGCATCCTCTTCTGTCTATCCACACTGAACAGATGTAATAAACCTGCTATGGGTACTACCCCATGTTGCAAAGGGAACCCTCTCCTGCTGCCCCACACCATCATCCAATTCGAGCTGAAAAGACGAACTGAGGGTGGTCTGGCTATCACCCTGTGTACTATCTTCCCCAATTTCCACCTCTTCCACATGCAAAGCGTCCACCTTCATTGTGAGCAGCAAATGTTTTAGTAGACAAAGAAGTGGGATGGTTGCACTGATAGTAGCAGCATCGCAGCTCACCACCTGTGTTGATTCCCCAAATTTGCGTAAAACCTCATAGAGGTCAGACATGCATGCCCCTTGTGAAGAGCGGAAGCTGACTGGAAAGGGGATGACCATGTTGCATCTGGTATTCCACTACTGCCCTCTGCTGCTCACAAAGCCTGGCCAACAAGTGGAACGTGGAGTTACAGCACATGGTCACGTCGCACAAAAGTCGGTGAGCAGGCAATTGCAAGTGCTGCTGCAGCATTGTCAGACCGGCGGCAGCTGTAGATGACTTTCTGAAATGGACACACATGCTGAGCACCTTTACCAGTAGCTCAGGCAAATTGGGGTAGGTTTTGAGAAACAGCTGAACTACTAAGTTTAACACTTGGGCGAGGCATGGTATGTGTGTGAGCTTGCCAAGCTCCAAATCCGCCACCAAGTTAAGGCCATTATCAGACACAAACATGCCTGGTTGTAGGTTGAGTCGCGAGAGCCACAGCTCAGTCTGGTCCCTTATACCCTGCCATAGCTCTGTGGCGGTGTGCTGTTTGTCCCCTAAGCAAATTAGTTTCAGCATGGCTTGTTGCCGCTTTCCCACTGCAGTGCTACACTGCTTCCAGCTACTGACTGATGGCCGACTGGTGCTGCAAGATGAGAATTTAGAGGTGGAAGTGGAGGAGGAGGTGGAGGAGGAGAAGGGGGGGTTGTAGCCACTACTCTAGCTGGTGGCAGAAATCCTGATGGAAGTAGGGCTCGCAATCCTAGCACCTGTGCTATCCAAGATTCCGAATCGCTCCCTGCCTCCACAACATTTATCCAGTGTGCCGTCAGGAATATGTAGCGTCCCTGTCCAAAAGTACTTGTCCATATGTCAGTCGTTAAGTGGACCTTCCCAATAACTGCGTTGGTCAGGGCATGGGTGATGTTATGGGACACATGCTGCACAGCCACTTTCATCAGGCTGCAGAAAGCCTCAGTGTCCACAAGCCTGAATGGCAACATTTCCAGGGCCAGCAATTTGGAAAGGTGCGCATTTAGTGCTATGGATTGTGGGTGGGTGGCTGGGTATTTGAGATTTCGTTCAAAGGCTCGGGGTATGGACATCTATACGCTGTGCTGGGACACAGAAGTGGATGTGCTAGCTAGTGTTAAATGTGAATATTCGCATTGCGAATTTTTATAGCGAATATCGGCTCTTCGAGAATTTGCTAATATTTAGAATATAGTGAAATCTATTCACTATTTCGAATATTCATTTTTTTTTCCACAGTACATATGAATCCTCCCTGCTTCTAGCTTGTGGGCCAATGAGAAGGCTGCAATACCTCTGTCACAGCTTAGCAACATCCCTAGCAACCAATAGTAAAGTATACTATACTATACTTTACTATATAAGAAGATCCCCAAAGGCCATTTTGTGCTGTTTCATGCAGTAGTGAGAGAGAGAGGAGTGTGCTAATTGTGTTGTGCTGAAAATTGCTGTTTCATAATACTTATAAATATTATAGTTAGCTTAGTCATATATATAATAGAGATAGTTAGTCTGAGATAGTGTAGGTTAGTTAGTTAATAGTGTAGCTGATAGGGTCCAGTGCAGCATGTAGTATAGGTTAGATAGAGATACAGTATAGTTTAGTGTAGTCTTGTGCTGTCTGTTTAGTCTGTGAAAGTCTGTTTTGCAGTGTTTTAGCATTGTCTGCGTCTTTTGTCTGTAAAAAATAAAATAAAGAATTAGCCTGTGTTTCACTGTTAGTGATTTAGGGTCTCTTGTACTAAGAAGTGAATATTGTCTGCATCTTTTGTTTGTGAAAGAAAGAAAAAGGCTTTGTGTTTTAGTGTTACTGTTTTAGGGTTTTTGTACTAGGGAGGGATTATTGTCTACGTCTTTTGTTTGTGATAAAAACAAAAATAGTCTTCGTGTTTTAGTGTTTCTGTTTTAGGGTTTCTTGTACTAAGGAGGGATTATTGTCTGCTTCTTTTGTCTGTGAAAAAAAACAAAAAAGTCTTAGCGATTTAGGGTTTCATGTCTATTTTATTTCAGTTTTGCCCCATTGTCCCCAACCCTATAAAGTTTGCCCAAACTCCCTCATTATGTTCTTTCTCAATTTTTTTTTCTGTTGTTTAAAAACTTTTTTGTTTATTTGTCATAACAATGAGTAGCTGTGGTCATTCCAGCAGCCGTGGTCATTGTAGGGGAGTTGGTTCCAGTGCTGGACCACTGCCAGCACGGGGCATCTCCTCTACCCATGAAGGGGTGGGCGGAGGTGGCAGGGGGCGTCTGCCTCATCCGTGATTTTTTTTGGGCGTGGCAGCCGCCCCATTTTATCTCAAGATGCCTAGGCAGTAGTTTCATTTGTGAAACAAGCCAGTGGCATGGAGTCCTCTGCCCTGGCTCTGATCAGCAACAGCTCTCTGCCTCCTGAATTGACCCTAATGCTCTTTGACAGTGACAGTGAGAAGGACATCTTGTGGGTGGTAATGCAGGAGAGTGAGCTAGAGCTAGATTCCGGATGGTCAGGACCTTTTGGAAGGGATAAAGGAGGAGGAGGAGGGGGCATCGCAGAACCTCCACACCAAGTCAGAGCCAGGTGTCAGCAAGGGGACAGGTCAGGGGCTCCATGTCTGTTGTTCCCCTCAGTCAACCACTGGTCGACCATGGGTCTGACATTACAAGCGATGAAGAGGAGGATAATTTAGAATGGGTGTCACCTCCCTTGTCAGGTGACAGCAGCAATGATGAGGAAGGTAGGCACCTGAGGAAAATGGTGCGCCAGGTCACCAAGGAGCCCAGTGGCAGGGGTTCCACTGTTAATGGCAGCAGCAGCAACAGCAGGTGCCAGCTCCACCTGTGCACACCAAGCCCGAACAGGCGCAAGCCAGCACCACCATATCTGACAGGAGGTCAGTGCGTAAGTCGCCTGTTTGGGCTTACCTCACCCTGGCAGTAGACGAGTTGACAATTGCCATCTGTCAGCTATGCCATGCAAGGGTGAGGAGAGGGAGGTCTGTTGCTCGGCTGAGTACCACTGCCCTTACCCAGCACCTGAGAGTCAACCACTGGCGGGAGTGGGAACAGATGCAGGGTGGTTGTAGCAGCGCCAGCAGCAGTTCGCAGGGGACAAGAGCTCCTGCCACTGTCTTGCAGCTACCCAAACCCCTTCCAATAATACATTCCCACTCCCCCACTCCCTCTCCTAGAGGTACTGGTACTGGCAGCCAGACCTCTGCATCCTCTGCACCCTCCTCTATCGCCTCCACTGCCTTCTGGTGCCAGCCGTCAGTTGCAGACGCATTTGAATGCACCGTGCCCTAAGCACCTGGAGACCGACACGTGCATTCACTCAATGGGCTCCTGGCAAGGGTTATCGCCCAACATCTGCTGCCATTCAATATTGTGGACTGCAATTCGTTCCAGTAGATGTTGGAGCAGGCCCAACCCAGATGGCGTGTCCCCAGCCGCCATTTCTTTGCCAGGACCGGCGTCCCTGCCCTACACCAGCACATTGTGCAGAATGTATCCCTGTTGCTGGATCACGCTGTCAGCGACAAGGTACATCTGACAATAGATGCCCGGAGCAGCAGACATGGGCAGGGACGATACATCAGCTTTACTGTCTATTGGGTGTCCCTCAGAGGTGCTGGGGAAGGATCATCAGATGTGGCTGCATCTCAGTTTGTGGTGCCACCCTGGGATGTCCAGAGGAGAACTGCTGCTCTCCCTCAAGCCACTGTGTCCACTGCAACTGAGCCTCCCAGTAAACTTGCGTGCAGCTACTCAAGTGTGGGGCATGTCTGATGCCAGGCCGTGCTCCAGCTTGTGAGCTTAGGGAAACAGAGACTCACTGGACCTAATGTTCTGGCCGCCCTCAAGGCTCAAGTCCACAAGTGGCTGACACCCCGAAGGCTCCAGGCCTTCCGAAGGCTCCTCGCCGCCCCCCATGCTGGCAGTCTAACACACATGCCCTGCATGGCACATGTCCTCAACCTTGTGGTACAGAAGTTCCTACGCACATACCCAAGGTTGAGCCACATCGTGCAACATGTACGTAGAATTTCCAGACACTTCTGATGCTCCCGAACCGCCACCTCATCCCCATCCAAACTGTAGCAGGAAAACAGCCTGCCCCCTCAGAGGCTGATTGTGGACAGCATGATGCGGTGGAACTCCAGCCTCCACATGCTGGAGAGGTTGTGGGATCAGCGACGGGTGGTGAAAAAATTACCTGCTGGACCAAAGCTCTTTGGGCCATGACACCCACTCCCTTACATCACCAATGCGGAGTAGGGGCAGATACACCAGGTCTGCCACATGTTGGCCCCATTCGAGCAGGCAACCAATATTGTCAGCGGTGAGCATGTCAGCCTTAATGACGTGCTCTCCATAGTGTTACTTCTGGACAGAACACTAGATCGCCTGCCCGAGGCTGGGGAGAGTGCCTTGGTCGAGCAAGAAGGGGCAACAATGCTCCACCAAGACCAGGCCCAGGAGGAGGAGGAGGAAGAATTTGTTGAGGAGTTTGCCAACGTCCAGGAGTCTGGGCCTGGTCAGAAGTGAGAGCCAGTGCTGGGGTCACTGTTAATTCAGGGGTGGGGATTAACACAGGGAGCAGCTACTGCAGGAGGACCAAGATGTTATGGTCCCAGGCAACAAAGAAGAGTCACAGCGGGCTGTCCTCTTCCCCATGACTGCCCACATGCTTCGATGCCTCCGGCTGGAGCAGGCAGACCCTCAGCCTCATGCTACAGTTGTCCCCAGTTGTTCTATCAGTCTGCACAATCCAGTAGCAGCCGTAGCAGTCACCACCAGTGTCTGGCCCGCATGGTGGCAGATGACATGGGGTCCGTCGGTGCTTCTGATATCATGAGCACCAGTGACCCCATGGAGTACTGGGTTGCCAGGCTGGACATCTGCCGTGGGCTCGCTCAGTATGCACTGGAAGCACTGTCTTGCCCTCCCTATAGCGTACTGTCTGAGCGGACATTAAGCGCGGCAGGTAGGGTGGTCACCGACATGCGGACCTGTCTGTCCACTGACTCTGTGGACAGACTAACATTAATCAAAATGAACGAGTCCTTGATCGCCAACGACTTCTTGGCCTCTGCCGTCTGTTCTGGGCACTGAACGGTCCCTTGTCGATCCCTCTCCTTGGCTCTGCCTCCCAAACTTCGTTGTTTTTTTTAACTTCTGTATATATTTCTTCATGAATTTATTTTTTTATTTATGGATGAATTTTTTAATTTATTTATTTATTCATAACTTTATTTATATATTTCTGTATTGATGAATTTATTTATGTATGAATGAATTTTTTTATATATTTAATTATTTATTGATGACTTTATTTATATATTTATCTACAGTTAAATTTCTTTACATATTTTTTCGGCTAACAATTTTTTTTCCAATCAATTTATTTTTATGTTTATTTTTTTTATTATTAATTTATTAAACCTCTTATTTATTTATTCATTTATTTAACTAATTGTTGATATATATATATATATATATATATATATATATATATATATATATAGATAAATATATATATATATATATATATATATAGATAAATATATATATATATATATATATATATATATATATATATATCTCTATGAAAAATCAGTGCAGCACTCTTCTTGTGAAAAAAACCGCAATGTCTTTATTCACACATGTGACACAAAATAAGCAACGTTTCAATCCCCTTCCGGGATCCTTCTCAAACCAAGTACACAAATCAAAATCATTCTGGTGTCTATATACATATCCAGCTTTTCATTAAATGTGTACATAATTATTTAATCAAGTGATTACAATTAATAACAGATGATACAAAGTCAAGTGTTAAAAAAATTCAGTCCATTCAAATATTTCAAGTATCTTCTCATATTGTGTTCTTGGTACATATCCCGATAGATGTCTTTGTATGAAGTGCTTTGTGCCAGCAAAGTGCACCCTCACATACAAATCTATATAAACAATCACATATTACAACAAAGTGCAAGTGCGTTTTAAAACCACAATAAAATCCCTTGGCTATAGTTAGTTCATCAGTTCATCAGGACAAAGAGACACGTTCTGCAATTCTATGCAATTCATCCAGCTTGCTGTTTTTTTTAAAATAACGCATGGTGTGAACACCATCCATCTGCAAGGTACATCATTTTTTATTATATATATGCGCTCATTCCGGCGTCATATCTTGTGGTGTGGACCAGCCTGCACAGAAATCCAGTGACGTGAGTGCATATAAAGCCACTGCAGTATTAAAAAATAAAAATAAAAATTCAAAAATTTTTTTTTTAAAAACCTTTTTTTTGGATCATTTTTTATCCTCATACTCGATATATTCATGTAATTATACCTCTCTACTACAATGCAACTCACCGCCCTGATAGTTCATGCGCAGTCACTCATCCACACCTCGTCAGTAGCGCTTCACCACAAACTATCGCATGCTTGAAAGTCGGTGTGAATTACCGCCAATACACGGTAATCTACATTTAACCCATGAGGTTTCAATGTACCAAGGTGATGTATCCATTTTATTTCGCATTTCTTCAAAAGAGTAAGTCTATCCCCTCCTCTTTTCAAAATATTAACTCTTTCTAAAATCATGAATTTCAGGTCCTGTTCCTTATGCTGTTTCTCCGAAAAATGTTTAGCCACATGAAGATCTTTCCTTTTATCTCTAATAGAATGTCGATGGTTATTTAATCTCGCCTTGATATCACACGTGGTCTCCCCTACATAGAGCAAGTGACATGGGCACCATAATACGTATACTACCCACAAAGAATCACAAGTAAAATATTCTTTAATATCAAATCATTCCCCTGTCTGTGGATGCGTTAATTCCCTACCCTTCTGTAGATACTTGCAATTCACACATCACAAACATGGGTAACAACCTGTCCTCTTAGTTTTAAATAGAGTCTGTTGGATTTGTTTTTTGTGACCCTCTACCTCTGTTTTAACAATCCTATCTTTGATATTCCTGGAACGTTTGTACAACATCAAAGGAGGTGCAGCGAAGGCCGAAATCGCAGGGAATCCGCTCCTCAATGCACCCCAATGTGAACACACAATACGCTCCACTGCCGGACTTAGTTCATTAAATGTCGTTACAAATGGTATCCTCTCCATATTTTGTTTCGTTTTAACTTTTAACAAAGTATCACGAGTTATTTGGTCAGCTTTACTCCTATTCTCCTGGATAACCTTTTTAGGGTAACCTCTTTATTCAAATGAGTTTTCCAATTTTTTTAAAGCACCTTCCGCATGTTCCTCATTGTCTACAATTCTTTTTACTCTCAACATTTGGCCGTAAGGTAGTAAACTAATCGTTTTTCGTGGGTGTCCACTCGAAAAATGTAAAATCGTATTTTTATCTGTCGCTTTCATATTTAAATCTGTATGTAGGCTCCCTTTAGCCACATACAACTGCGTGTCTAAGAATTGCACCCGTTCACTAGAGGCTGTTAACATAAATTTTATGTTGGTATCCATGTTATTTAAAAAATCGTAAAATACATGTAGCGAATCACTTGTACCCTTCCAAACAATGAACACGTCATCTATGTATCTCCACCATCCAAGCACATTGCTGAAGTGGGGAGAGACATAGATGACGCGTTCCTCCAATTATCGCACAAAAATATTTGCATAAGTGGGCGCGACGTTAGACCCCATCGCCGCGCCCACCCTCTGCACGTAATACCTGTCTTGAAAAGCAAAATAGTTATATATATGTATATATATATATATATATATATATATATATATATATATATATATATTTGGGGCTGGCTGGTCCCGGCGAGGCACTGCACCCGGTTTTGAGTATTTGATACTGTGCTGCCATTTTTTTATACGTATATATATACTGTATATATGTGTATATATATATATATATATATATATATATATATATATATTACACATTAAGCCCATTAGAAAATTGGGCACTAAAAATTATTGCATAAACATTAGTACGAACAGTAGATCTTAAATGTCAAGGGAACTTGACTACATTGGCTTTTTGTGTAGAATAAATTGATTCAATTGATTAATCGTTTCAGCCCCACACCGGTCTGCTCTCAGTTTCCATATCGGTCACATCGAGTCTGGAGAAGACGACGGTAACGCAGCCTGCCACGACATGTGCTGGTTCCTCCAAGCCAGAGGACCACAGGACTGGAAGGTTTAGCAGCAGCTCTCTCATCCTCCTTTTGCCTCTAAAGAGTCATGATTACCAACGCTCGCCTGACCCATACATGATCAGTGCCAAACACACATGCCGGGCTCCAGCCATCGGCAGCACCCAGCCGTCCTCTGTCCATCAGAGCACTGAAGCCAATGAGGAACCAGCTTGCCACAGCCTGGGTGTGGACGTGTCCCCGGCTCTGCCGCCGGGATCAGTTTCCCTTCCCTCATTGATGACTTTGTCATCGTCCCCAGCTGTTGGTGGGGTCCTCGGCGGCTGCCTCCAGTACGCAGGCCAGATCATCGATCGCAGGTCATGCTGCTAAATAAACCTTTAGCTGCTAGGCTTGCCTACACACAGGGGTTAGTATCACGCTGCCCGGGGCAGACTTCACCAGGAAGGGTCTGACAGGCACTGGGGAGCACCTACACTGTCATTCAGCAGAGTGGAGCTTGTAGTCTGTTTTGAAGGCAACATGTGTTTTGGAGTTACATAGAAATGCTGGTAAACTTACCCCACATAGCAAATGCAGCTATGCTTCATCTTTGTGGACTTGACATAGAAAATCAGATCCTGTAGGTTCAAGAAAAACGTACAGTAATCCGGTCCTCTACAATGCCGATGTCTGGAGTGGAACAAAATTTCAGGGCTTCCAGGGAGAGATGGGGTAGATAGATAGATTAAAGCATGATGGACAACATGTATATATCTATTTATCGACCCCATCTCTCCCTGGAGGCCCTGCATTATTCTCCCCCTACAGAAGTCTGCAGTGTATAAGACCGGATTACTGTACGTTTTTCAGGAACTTAATGGCATATGAATTTCTGTCAAGTCTACAAAGATAAAGCAAAGGTGCATTCGATTTGTGGGGTAAGTTTACCAGATGTTCAATGTAACTCGAGAACACATGGTGCCTTCAAAACAGACTCCAAACTCCGCTCTGCTGGATGACAGTGGAAGTGCTCCCCGATGCATGTCTGTCCGCCCCTTCCTGGTGAAGTCTACTCCCTGGCTGTGTGACACTACCCCCCGTGTGTAGCCAAGCCTCGCAGCTAAAGGCTTATTTAGTGTCATGACCTGAGATGGATGATCCAGGCTGCGCACTCAAGAAAGCCGCCGAGGACCCCACCAGCAGCCGGGAACCTTAGTATAGTAATCACCGAGGGAAGGGGAACTGATCCCGGTGGCAGAGCCGGGAACACTTCCACACCAGGGCTAAGGCAAGCTGGTTTCTCATTGGCTTCTGTGCTCTGATGGGTAGAGGATGGATGGGTGCTGCCGATGGCTGAAGTACGGTGTGTGTGTGTCGCTGATCATGTATGGGTCGTGCGATCAGCAATAACCATGCCTCTTCACAGACAAAAGGAGGATGACAGAGCCGCTGCTAAACCCCGCCAGTCCTGCGGCCCTCTGGCTTGGAGGAATCAGTACACGGCGCGGTAGGCAGCGTTACCACAGTGTCCTTCTCAAGACTCGATGTGCCCGATATGGAAACTGAAAGCAGACAGCAGCGTGTGGAGATAATGTCATTACTAATTTATTGTGGGCTGTACAAAGTAAAAATACAATCGATAAACAATTTTGTCAAAGGAAAATATTGCATTTTGTGTGCATGGGAGCATATTGCTGCTCTAGACGACAAACCTGCTGCTGTAAGAGGGGTCTAAGTTTATGTTGGCTGTTGCCTAGGTCTGCTGCTGTTTGTTCCTGCTAAGTTAGGCTAAGCTATGTGTAGGCCTTAGACTCAAACATTACCATGTACCTGCTGCTGCTGTCTGTCCTGATCATGTTGAGTTATGTGTTGGCCTTATTCTCCACCATTACCATTATCTGCTGCTGTCTGTCCTGATCATGTTGAGTTATCTGTTAGCCCTATTCTCCACCGTTACCATTATCTGCTGCTGCTGTCTGTCCTGATCTTAATGAGTTATGTGTCGGCCTTGTCTTACAGCGTTACCATTTCCTTGCTGCTGTCTATTCTGTTCCTGCTGAGTTAGGCCCAGCTATTTGTACGCCTGACACTACAGCGTTACCATTTCCAGATGCTGGTATCTGTCTTGATATTATATAGTTAGGACCAGCTATGTGTATACCATATACTACGGCATTAACATTTACCAGCTGCCGCTGTCTGTCATGATATTGCTGAGTTAGGCCCAGCTATGTGTATGCCCTATACTACTGCATTACCATTTCCCTGCTGCTTTCTGTTCTGTTCCTGCTGAGTTAGGCACAGCTCTGTGTATGCTTTACACTACAGCGTTACCATTTACCTGCTGTAGTCTGTTCTGCTCCTGCTGAGCTTGGTCTAGCTAGGTTAAGGCTTTATACTATACCCTTAACAATTATCTGATGCTGCTGCTTGTCCTGATTCTTCTGTGGACTACCAGCATGGACCACTTATTCGCCCTTGGACTTTATCAACTATCGAGTATTACAATTCTCTGGTGTGCATGCTAAATTATTTGCGCATGTGCTCTGTTCATCATATTTTGTGTATATATATATATATATATATATATATATATATATATAAAGATTTGTTTGAATAAAATATAATCATGCGGTGTTACACTTCATTTACCCCAGAAAGTTTTTTTTAATTTATATTATTTTATCTGTCATAATTTTGCTTGCTTTACTTGGGTTTTGGACGGCCCTGGTTGTGGTTCTTACTAAGGCCTCTTTCACACTTGCTTTGTTAGGATCCGGCGTGCACTTCCGTCGCCGGAATGCACGCCGGATCCGGCACAACGCAAGTGAACTGAAAGCATTTGAAGACTGATCATACTTACATTCCATGCGGCTCCCGGGGCGCTTCTGAATGACGTCAGAGTGCCCCGCGCGCATGGATCACGTGATCCATGCAATCACGTGATCTATGCACTGGGGCGCCCTGACGTCATCCTGAAAGCGTCCCGGGAGCCACACGGAATGTAAGTATGCCGCTCCCCCGCTCCCCTTACTCTTTACTATGGCAACCAGGACTTTAGCGTCCTGGCTGCCATAGTAACCATTGACAAAAAGCTAAACGTCGGATTAATGCACTTCAATGGGCATTAATTCCGGATCCGGCGTTGCGGCATGTTTTCCGGATTTTTGGACGGAGACAAATCCGCAGAATGCTGCGCTTTTGTCAACGTCCAAAAAACATTGACATACTGAACGGAAGACATCCTGATGCATCCTGAACGGATTTCTCTCCATTCAGAATGCATTGGGATAATCCTGATCAGTAGCTTTCCGTCCTAGAGACCCGAGGACGGATCTCTAGGACGGAAAGCTAAAACGCTAGTGTGAAAGAGGCCTAAAATTTGGTGGGGACTAGAGATGAGCGAACTTTAAAAAAAAGTCCGGTGTTCGGCGTTTGGGTTGTGGTAAGTCGCGCATCCCGTTATGGATTCCACTATAGCGGCATATGGAATCCATAAGGGGCGGCTGCCACCAACCCGAACTGTTGAACAGCCGAAGGACCTGGGGTGATGTCACTGTCATGTAATCAGTGCAGGGGGCGTGGCTCAGCACAGGATCAAATCCAGTGCTGAGCCACGCCCCCTACACTGATCACATGACAGTGATGTCACCCCAGGTCCTTCAACTGTTCAACAGTTCGGGTTGGTGGCAGCCGCCCCTTATGGATTCCATATGCCGCTATAGTGGAATCCATAACGGGATGCGCGACTTAACACAACCCGAATGCCGAACTCTGACTTTTTTTAAAAGTTCGCTCATCTCTAGTGGGGACCACATGTGGGCTTCCCTTGTGAAAAGGTCTTGTGCAGTTAACATTGTTATTTTTTTATTTTATTATTTTCTTGTTTGTTTTAATCAGGATTTAGGTTTGAACATGGTGTTGTCTCTCGTCCTGAACAGGATGCCTGACTTCCATGTTGACCCCTTCACATGGTTGGGTGTGACTGGTGTTACACTCATCTGTGTGGTAATCCTGTTTTGGGAATAGAGCGTTATTGCCACATGTATATATCTATATATACATTTTTATGTGATTTTACTTCTTGACAACTATGTAATGATAATATGCAAATCCGATTCTTATAGAATCAAAGATTTTCACTTTACAATATAAAATGGGGTTTGTATAATATTCTTGCGGCCATGTCACTGTTTTGTGAATTAGTCTTAGCATTTCCAAGATTAGCTATCATGTGACCGCATAGACTGGATACGTTTGTGGCTCACCTTGCGTTCTGTTACTGGTGCGAACACGTGATCTGTTATCATGTGAATGCCCTGTCTATGGACACTCGTGGCCTGTGTGTGTTTCTCCTTCGATGCAATCACATCATTGCATCACATTTTTCTTTATGTAATGCGGAAGCAATGCACCAACATGCGCAGTTAACCAAACGGGATGCTATATTGGATCCATGCTGGTTAGTTATTGGCCCCCTCCATTATGTTTTAATGAGTACACCTGATATTTAAGTGACAAAATAGCTTTTTGATATATTTTTTTAAAATTAAAATTCTATTAATTAATCAGATAATATGAATTCACATACTTTAATGGAAGTTATTAATTTCTTTACAGTATGGATACTTTTATAGTTTTCAATAAATAATCACCTGAGTTTGTATTTGCACTTGGCACCATTAACTTTTGTCACTGCTTGAGCAAGGTCCCATTGTGTGGACTGAAACGTCACTTTTGGTTGAATAAAAGCACATTTTCTTGCGGTTGAGTAGTGCCATGTATTTTACACACACATATATATATATATATATATATATTTTTTTTTTTTTTTTTTTTTATTATTAATTTATTGTGGGCTTTTCAATCTTAACCCCTTAAGGACCGGGCTCATTTTCACCTTAGGACCAGGCCATTTTTTGCAAATCTGACCAGTGTCATTTTATGTGGTGATAACTTTAAAGCGCTTTTTCTTATCCAGGCCATTCTGAGATTGTTTTTTCGTCACATATTGTACTTCATGACACTGGTGAAATTAAGTCGAAAAATTTCATTTTTATTTATAAAAGAATATCAAATTTACCAAAAATTGGGAAAAATTTGCAATTTTCCAAGTTTCAATTTCTCTACTTCTATAATACATAGTAATACCGCCCAAAAAAGTTATTGATTTACATTCACCATATGTCTACTTCATGTATCGATCATTTTGGGAATGCCATTTTATTCTTTGGGGACATTACAAGGCTTAGAAGTTTAGAAGCAAATCTTGAAATTTTTCAGAAATTTTCAAAAACCCACTTTTTAGGGACCAGTTCAGGTCTGAAGTCACTTTGTGAGGCTTACATAATAGAAACCATCCAAAATTGACCCCATTCTAGAAACTACACCCCTCAAGGGATTCAAAACTGATTTTACAAACGTCATTAACCCTTTAGGTTTTCCACAAGAGTTAATGGCAAATGGAGATAACATTTCAGAATTTCGATTTTTTGGAAAATTTCCTATTTGAATCCATTTTTTCAAGTCACAAAGCAAGGGTTAACAGCCAAACAAAACTCAATTTTTATTGCCCCGATTCTGTAGTTTTCAGAAACACCCCATATGTGGGCGTAAACTGCTGTATGGCCAAACGGCAGGGCACAGAAGGACGGGAACGCCATATGGTTTTTGGAAGGCGGATTTTGCTGGACTGGATTTTTGACACCATGTCCCATTCGAAGCCCCCGATGCACCCCTAGAGTAGAATCTCCAAAAAAAATGACTCCATCTAAGAAACCTTACCCCTGAAGGTATTCAAAACTAATTTTACAAACTTTGTTAACCCTTTAGGTGTTCCACAAGAGTTATTGGCAAATGGAGATGAAATTTCGGAATTTCAATTTTTTGTTACCTTGCCTCAAAAAAAGTGTAATATAGAGCAACCAAAAATCATATTTACCTTAAAATAATAAAACAATACTGACACCTTATCCCGTAGTTTCCAAAATGGGGTCACTTTTTTGGAGTTTCTACTGTAGGGGTGCATCAGGGGGGCTTCAAATGGGACATGGTGTCAAATAACCAGTCCAGCAAAATCTGCCTTCCAAAAACCATATGGTGTTCCCTTCCTTCTACGCCCTGCCGTTTGGCCATACAGCAGTTTACGACCTCATATGGGGTGTTTCTGCAAACTAGAGAATCGGGGCAATATATATTGAGTTTTGTTTGGCTGTTAACCCTTGCTTTGTTACTGGAAAAATTGATTAAAATGGAAAATTTGCAAAAAAATAGCTATATTCGGACCGTTTTTATTATTTGTTATTCACATCGTTGAACTGACAGGTTAGATTGTGTGCTATTTCTATAGAGCAGGTTGCTACGGACGCGGAAATACAAATATGGCTACTTTTTGGGGGGTTTTGTTTCAGTTTTACATAATACAGCATTTTTGAAAAAAATAATTTTTTAGTGTCTTCACATTCTGAAAGCCATATATTTTTTTTATTTTTTGGGCGACTGTCTTATGTAGGGGCTCATTTTTTGCGGGATGAGATGGCGGTTTGATTGGAACTATCTTGGGGTGCATATGACATTTTTGTCGCTTGCTATTACACTTTTTGTGATGTAAGGTGACAAAAATGGCTTTTGACACCGTATTTTTTTTTTTTTTTGTTGTGTTCACCTGAGGGGTTTGGTCATGTGTTTTTTTTATAGAGCAGGTTGCGACGGACGCGCCGATACAAAATATGTATACTTTTTATTTATTTTTTGGGGGTGATTGTCCTATGTGGGGTATCATTTTTTGCGGGATGAGATGATGGTTTGATTGGCACTATTTTTGGGTGCATATAACTTTTTGATCGCTTGCTATTACAGTTTTTGAGATGTGAGGTGTGTGGGGAGTCGCTCTGGTAGATAGCGGTGCGGGTGCAGTACCGAGGCAAAACAAGGAGTCCAGAATGTGCAGTAAACAGTGTTTTATTCACACTTGCACAACATAAATGAAAAACAGTCTCTTGGTGATAGTTCACACATAACAGAAATAACGTGGCCAAACAAAAACAGGCCAACACAGGGTTCAGTCACCTGGGAGGTTTAGGTGAGGGTTCACACCTAGCAGTCGGCCCAGCCGCAGGAGATTCCACCTTCAAGTTGCAGGGAAAAACACCACCTTGCTGAGCTCTTTCCTCCAGATCAGAGAATTCCACAACAGTGTTAGCAGCTCCAGGACAATCACAGCCTCCCAGCAGCTGGTGCTGGCTGAGCTTTTAAACCCAGCCCAAAACTCGGACTGGACCGTGGGGAGCAGCCACCCACCCTACTCTTTAGCTGCTCCCAGTAAGAGCCGGCCCGGATCGGCTTTGCAGCCATGCTATTTAAAAGAGTCAAAACAGCACTAGCTGCTGCAGACAAAAACCCGGCTCTCACCTCACCGAGGCCAGCAACCTCGGTGACACGTACCTGCCATCGCATATGACACCTTGCACCTTACCACATACCTCCCTTTGTTCAACCCTGAGGGGTGAACACACGTAAGGCAGTGGACGCGGGACAGGGCATCTGCATTGCCCTGCAAGCGGCCTGCCCTGTGTTCCACGGAAAACTTGAAATTTTGAAGAGATAGGAACCACCTGGTGACCCGAGCATTCCTCTCCTTGGCCTGACTCATCCATTTGAGGGGGAATGGTCGGTCACCAGACGGAACCTCCTCCCTAACAGGTAGTAGCGGAGAGATTCGAGTGCCCACTTGATAGCCAGGCACTCCCTCTCCACTATACTATATCTGGACTCGGCGGGACTGAGCTTACGGCTCAGGAAGACAACGGGATGTTCTTCCCGTTGACCTCCTGAGACAGTACCGCACCGAGGCCTACCTCCGAGGCGTCGGTCTGTACGACAAACTCCTTGTTGAAGTCGGGTGTCACCAAAACCGGGGACCCACACAGGGCCGACTTCAACGCGGAGAAAGCCTCCTCCGCCTTCTCACTCCAGCTAAGCCTCCCAGATTTTCGCCCCTTCAACAGGTCTGTCAATGGCGCTGCTATTGTGGCAAAGTGGGGCACAAACCTCATGTAGTAACCTACAATCCCCATGAACGACTTTACCTGCCTGGTGGTGACCGGTCGGGGCCAGTTACGAATGGCCTCTACCTTAGTTACCTGAGGTTTGATAACTCCCCGCCCAATTACATATCCCAGATATTTTGTCTCCTCTAACCCTATGGAGCACTTCTTTGGGTTAGCGGTCAGTCCGGCTTTCCTCAGGGCATCCACTACCGCCTGCACTTTGGGCAAATGGCTTTCCCAGTCGGTGCTGTGGATGATTACATCGTCTAAGTAGGCCGAGGCGTACCGACGATGAGGTCGCAGCACAATATCCATTAACCTTTGGAAGGTGGCGGGGGCGCCATGCAGGCCAAAGGGTAACACCTTATAATGATACAGGCCCTGCGGGGTAACAAAAGCAGTTTTTTCCTTGGCCGACTCCGTTAAGGGTACTTGCCAGTATCCTTTAGTGAGGTCTAGCACAGAAAAATAACGGGCTTGCCCTAAATTCTCAACAAGCTCGTCTACCCGGGGCATGGGATACGCATCGAACTTGGACACTTCATTTAATTTGCGAAAATCGTTGCAGAACCGCAACGTCCCATCTGGCTTGGGTATCAGGACTATGGGACTGGCCCACTCACTTTTCGACTCCTCAATGACATCGAGCTTCAACATTACTTGCACTTCCTCCGCGATGGTCCGCCGCCGAGCCTCGGGTACCCGGTATGGTTTTAACCGGATCTTGGCCTGAGGCTCAGTGACGATGTCATGTTGGATGAGAGACGTGCGGCCAGGGAGGTCCGAGAACACATCCGTGTTCCGACTGATGAACTCCCTGACTTCCTGAACTTGTTTAGAAGACAGGCTGTCTGCAATTTTTACCGTGGTTACTGCTTCACAGGCCTCGAACTGTGGGGCTGGACCCTTTTCACCTAGAAGCCCTGGCCGGGGCTGTGGTCGTCGGCCGTGTCCCTATCTTTCCACGGCTTTAGTAAATTCACGTGGTACACCTGCTCCGGTTTGCGCCGCCCTGGCTGGTGTACCTTGTAATTTACTTCCCTACCTTTCGATCACCTCATAGGGGCCCTGCCACCTAGCTAGGAACTTGCTGTCAAGGGTGGGTACCAGAACCAAAACCCGATCTCCCGGATTGAAGTCCCGCACCCGAGCCTGACGATTATACACCCTACTTTGGGCTTGTTGGGCTGCCTCCATATGCTCCCGGACCAGCGGCAACACCCTTTCCATCCGTTCCTGCATCTGGGTGACATACTCAATGACACTTTTGTGGGGGACAGGCTGCTGTTCCCACGCTTCCTTGGCAATATCCAACAGGCCTCGAGGGTGTCTGCCGTAAAGCAGTTCGAAGGGCGAGAACCCAGTAGAGGCCTGGGGCACCTCTCGCACTGCGAACATGAGATAGGGCAGAAGCAGGTCCCAGTCCTTCCCATCTCTAGACACCACCCTTTTTAACATATTTTTTAAAGTTTGGTTAAACCTCTCGACAAGACCGTCCGTTTATGGATGGTAAACGGACGTCCGCAATTGCTTTATACGCAATAACTTACACAGTTCCTCATAACTTTGGACATAAAAGGGGTCCCTTGGTCTGTCAGAACCTCTTTTGGCAGGCCCACACGGGAAAACATTTCCATTAACTCTTTGGCAATGAGCTTAGCTGAGGTATGTCGCAGAGGCACCGCCTCCGGATACCGAGTGGCATAGTCGAGAACTACCAGAATGTGTTGGTGGCCCCTGGCAGACTTTGGTACAGGCCCAATTAGATCCATAGCGATTCGCTCAAACGGGACCTCAATAATTGGAAGAGGTACCAGAGGACTACGGAAATGTGGCTGGGGCTATTTATCTGACAGGTCGGACAGGACTTACAATAATTTTCTACCTCCTTGAACACACCGGGCCAATAAAACCGCTGCAGTATGCGGTCCTGGGTTTTCTGCCACCCCAAGTGACCCCCAAGAACATGTTGGTGGGCAAGCTCCATAACCAGCTTGCGATATGCGGTGGGCACCACCAACTGTTCAACGGGCTCACCTCGGATTTGGTTCACCCGATACAACATATCCTGAAGAACAATAAATCGTGGGAACATTAATTCAGCCCCAGGTTTCTGGGGTTTACCATCAATTATTACGACACTTTCCCAGGCCCTGGTTAGGGTTTGGTCCCGGTGTTGTGCGGTCCCAAAATTTTCCCCGGAGACATTGAGGTCTGCCAACTCAGGTCCCGGTGGCAAGTCCTCCGTGTCTCCCACCATTACCCTCAGTGGGGTTGTCTCCCCTCTACCGCAGCCGTGGTGGTCACCCCTACCGCAGGCCCTTCGGACTCGGGCTCCCAGGGCTCTGGCCTCCCACTGGAACCAGGCCACTCATCTAGGGTTACCCCTGTCTCAGGGCTATTAGTCACAGGCCAAAGTGACGGAAAACCAGGGAAGTCTCTCCCAATTATCAGTTCATAGGGTAGCTTTGAGGAGATCGCCACTTCACAAGTCCATGTGCCGCCGCCGTGGACAGAGACATTACAGCCGTGGGATAGTCCTTTAAGTCTCCGTGTATGCACACCACACCAACTTTCCGGCCCGTATACTGGGAGGGCTGTACCAGGGCGGCACTTACCAGGGTTACTAGGCTCCCTGAGTCCAGCAGCGCCACTGCAAGATTATCACCGACTTGCACCTGGCACAGATGACGATTGTCTATTGTCTCGGGGTGCCGGTCGCACACAGTCTCCGGGCATACATGGAAGCCCGGTACCCATAATTAGTCTCCATGGGTTCGCCCCACTGTGGACAGTCGGCCCTCACATGGCCAGGCTCGTGACACCGCCAGCAGACTATCGGGGCCGGGTCTACAGGGGTACACCCCGAGCAGGTTTCTCGGGTACCAGTCGCCGGGACTGGATGGGAGACCTCCGGGGTTTGACCGGCCCCTCCCAACAACACCCCTTTCAAGGTTTTTGTGGCCTCATAGCGCTCCACGAGGTCGACCATGTCCAGGGCATTAGTGGGTGATACTTGGCCGATCCAGTGCTGAAGGGGGTACGGCAAGGCCCTCCAGAACATGTCAGCCAGCAGACGGTCCAGCATAGCAGCCGGGCTTAGAATATCAGGCTGCAGCCATTTTTGCAACCTGTGCAGTAACTCATAGTACTGCGGCCGGGCGGGTTCAGCCGCTTTAAAGTCCCACTGGTGGACCCGCTGAGCCCGGACTAACACGCTTCACCCCCAGTCTGGCCAGGATCTCCCCTTCACCGTGGGGTAATCAGCAGCCTGGTCATCTGCCAAATCAGAGAACACCTGCTGGGGTCCGGACGCCAGGAACGGAGCGACCACTTCAGCCCACTGGTCACGGGTAACTTCTCCCTCACGGCCACCTTTTCAAAGACCGCCAGATAGGTCTCAACGTCGTCCGAGGGGGTCATCTTTGGGATCGCCGCACGGACCGCTTCCGGGCATCATGGACGTGTTGGGACGCTCCTGCCGCTTGCAAAGCCATCACGTGCTGTAAAAGCAGCTGATTAGTCTCCTGCTGCTGCTTGTTAGCCTCCCGCTGCTGCAGGTTAGCCTCCACAAGGGCTTTTACAACCGCCTCCATTTTGTCAGGGTTCACAGGCTGCAACTTTGCCGGCCTAATATAGGACATCCAGTCGTGCCCAGCAGAAACAAAAATTTTCGGCGTTCACGCCAGCCTCACTGCGCATGCCCGCATCCGACACCAAATGTGGGGAGTCGCTCTGGTAGATAGCGGTGCGGGTGCAGTACCGAGGCAAAACAAGGAGTCCAGAATGTGCAGTAAACAGTGTTTTATTCACACTTGCACAACATAAATGAAAACAGTCTCTTGGTGATAGTTCACACATAACAGAAATAACGTGGCCAAACAAAAACAGGCCAACACAGGGTTCAGTCACCTGGGAGGTTTAGGTGAGGGTTCACACCTAGCAGTCGGCCCAGCCGCAGGAGATTCCACCTTCAAGTTGCAGGGAAAAACACCACCTTGCTGAGCTCTTTCCTCCAGATCAGAGAATTCCACAACAGTGTTAGCAGCTCCAGGACAATCACAGCCTCCCAGCAGCTGGTGCTGGCTGAGCTTTTAAACCCAGCCCAAAACTCGGACTGGACCGTGGGGAGCAGCCACCCACCCTACTCTTTAGCTGCTCCCAGTAAGAGCCGGCCCGGATCGGCTTTGCAGCCATGCTATTTAAAAGAGTCAAAACAGCACTAGCTGCTGCAGACAAAAACCCGGCTCTCACCTCACCGAGGCCAGCAACCTCGGTGACACGTACCTGCCATCACATATGACACCTTGCACCTTACCACAGGTGACAAAAATGTTTTTTTTTTACATTGTTTTTATTTTATTTTTTTAACAGTATTTACTTGAGGGGTTAAATAATGTGATATTTTTATAGAGCAGGTTTTTACGGACGAGGCGATACATAATATGTATACTTTTTATTTATTTATTTTACTTTAACACAATAAAAGCAGTTTAGAAAAAATATGTTTTAGTGTCTCCATAGTCTGAGAGCCATGTTTTTTTATTTTTTTGGGCGATTGTCCTACATATGGACTCATTTTTTGCGGGATGAGATGGCGGTTTTATTGGTACTATTTTGGGAGGCATACGCCTTTTTCATCACTTGGTATTACACTTTTTGTGATGCAAGGTGACAAAAAATGGCTTTTTTACACCATTTTTTTGTGTTTTTTCTACGGTATTTGCGTGAGGGGTTAGGTCACGTGATATTTTTATAGAGGAGATTTTTACGGACGCAACGATTTTTTTTTTTTATTCAGTGATACGTATTTTTCTTATTTTTACTTTTTTTTTCACTTTTTTGAATTTTTTTTTGACCCAGACCCACTTGGTTCTTGTATATCCAGTGGATCTGGTGTCTATATAATACAGTAAGTACACTATATAGTGTACTTACTGTATTTTTTTACTTTACAAAGTCTAAATAGGCCTTTGCCTTTAGCAAAAGCCCATTCAGAGTTTCAGTACCATGGCAAGAAGGATTCTTCTGAAAGCATCCTGCTGCCATGGTAACCATCACCCGCTGCCATAAGAGAGCAGCAGGCAATGGGAAGAGAGGGGAGCATCCTCCCTCTACTATCCTATCCCGTCGGGGGGGCTGCAAAGGTACAGCAGCCCCCTGATGGGAGAGGGAGGGAGCTCCCTCCATGTTAACACCTTCTATACCGCGGTCCGTACGGACCGCGGTATAGAAGGGGTTAAACTGCTGACATCTGCAGCACAGATGTCAGCAGTTTATAGCAGGGGGTCAGCAATGTGCTGACCCCCTGCTATACCCACTAGACACCAGGGAAAGCATTTGAAAGGAGGTGGGCGGGGGATCGCAATTGCGATCCCGCCTGCCACACCGCCTGCCTCCCGCGCCACCCACCCGCAGCACCGCCTGCAAGCCTCCCCCCTCGCCCTCGCACACAAAATGGCGAGGTGCAGGGGGGGTTAATATTTTCACGTTTGGGGCATATTTTAGTCTCTGATCCCCGCGGTCACAGACCGCGGGGATCAGAGACTACAGATAGCGCAGCAAACCGCAGGTCTGAATTGACGTGCGGTTTGCTGCGATCGCTGACATGGGGGGTCACATTGTGCCAAGGTGCCTGCTGATTGATTTCAGCAGGCATCTTGTTCCGATCACCGCCACGTGCGCAGCGGTGATCGGAAATTCACAGGGCATACATGTACGCCCTTGGTCCTTAATTACCAGGACGCAAGGGTGTACATGTACGCCCTTCGTCCTTAAGGGGTTAAAAATCCTTTAAAATAAATATTGTCAAAGGAATATATTGAAATTTGTATGCATGGGAAGACATTCCTGCTGCCAACAAAGAACATGCTGCTGTCAGAGGTGAATAAGTTTATTTTTAGCGTTGCCCCAGTCTGGTGGGGGCCCATTCGTAGGAACATATTCATCCTACAAACAAAGAACCAGCTTTTGTCTGTTCTGACTGAGTTTGGCCCAGCTATGTGTAGGGCCTTATACTACACCGTTACCATTTAACTGCTGCTGTCTGTCCTGATAGGTGTGGTGGAGCTATGTGTAGGCATTATACTACACCATTACCATTTACCTGCTGCTGTCTGTCCTGATGAGTGTAGTAGAGCTATTGAACCGTCACTAGGGCTGCTGGATAGGCCTGCTTGCCAGCCTCTTGCCCTGTGACTATGGCCCCTGGGACACTATTTGGGCATATTGGATTGTAAAGGTACTGTTTCTGCCCCTTGGACTTTTAACTGGAACAGAACCCCTGTTATTGCCTGGATTCATAACTTTGATTTTGTTGATTGTATCACAGGCAATGTCATTGTGTTGTTGATTGTTTCACAGGCAATGCCATTGTGTTGTTGATTGAGTCACAGACAATGTCATTGTGTTTGTTGATTGGGTCACAGACAATGCTGATTGTGGTTGTTAAATGTACATTGATGAATGAGTTCTGTTTAAAATGGGATATTGTAAACGATTGGCTGCTATGTTTATGTCCTCAGTTCCCAAAATGGTCCACGTGGGTGGTAACCTTGTTGGAAAATGTGTATAAAATGAAATTCTTGTATGGTCATTAGAGGAGTTCCTTTTTTACCCCAACATAGAGCCTCGTCTCATGTGTGGGGGAAAAGGCTGCATCTACCCTGGGGATTTCTATACGCTGTATACTCCCCTGGCTATAATCACTGAGCTCTTTTAAGAGCTTGTTCCTGGTTCCTGTTCTCTGAAGGAAGAGAAGTTCACCCACCGGAGCCTGGAGCCTTGTCGTAGGTCCAGGGTGGGTAGGAGACGGTGAGACCCAAACCAAGCTGTGGCGGTTTGAGGGGTCTGCAGTGCGTGTGGTGTCAAGCGGAGTGCTTGAAGCCTTCAGGAAGCACTAGGAGCATCCATCAACAGAGGTACCCAATTGGGGTGCCAGGAGGTCCGTTACAGCTATGTGTAGACCTTATACCATACCATGATCATTTACCTGCTCCTGTCTGTCCTGATGAGTGTGGTAGAGCTATGTGTAGGCCATATAATACACCATTACCATTTACCTGCTGTCTGTCTGTCCTGATGAGTGTGGTGGAACTATGTGTAGACCTTATACTACACCATTACCATTTACCTGCTGCTGTCTGTCCTGATGAGATTGGCTGAGCAATGTGTAGGCCTTATACTACACCATTACCATTTACCTGCTGCTGTCTGTCTTGATGAGTGTGGTGGAGCTATGTGTAGGCTTTGTAATACACCATCACCATTTACCTGCTGTTGACTGTCCTGATGGGTTTGGTAGAGCTATGTTTAGGCTTTATACTACACAGTTACCATGTACCTGCTGCTGCTACTGTCTAACCTGATCCTGCTGAGTTTTGTGTAGGCCATTTACTCCACCGTTGGCTTTACCTGCTGCTACTGTCTGTGCTGATCCTGATGAGTTTGCCTTCCTGCAAACTTATAGCTTAAAATTATTCAAAAACATAACAATATCAAAAACGGAAAGCACACGTTAGAACATAAATAAATATTTATTAACAAAGTTGAGGACAAAATATGTCTCTCAGGAAACTCTTTTAGTTTCTTATGGAGGTCCAGCAACTGCTGGCTCCTCTTACGGTGCTCCTCCACCAGCTGATGCAACTTATTATCCAGCTGCCACTGCTGCTGGTATAACCGCCTTTGCTGCTCCCGAATTTTTTTTTCCTGGTAATCTATTTCTAGCATTGTGTCTTCGTCATCCTACTGCTGCTGCTGGTTAACTTTTTATTTATTTATCGACAACTGTTAAGATTAGGGATGAGCGAACCAGAACTGTATAGTTCGGGTTCGTACCAAATTTTGGGGTGTTCGGGACACGGACCCGGACATTTTCAAAAAAGTTCGGGTTCGTTGTTCGGCGATTTCTTCATGCTTTCTGAAGGAAAATCTGAAGGAAAATCTGGTGTCCCAGCAGTGGCTTGCCAAGTTTAATAGTGTCTGGCAAAGGATATTTGTTTTTTTTCTGCAGTGAAATTCAATTGCCAAAATAGCAATACCGTAAATCTGGTGTCCCAGCAGTGGCTGGACAAGTTTAATAGTGTCCGTCAAAGGATTTATTATTTTTCTGGGGTGACATTCAGTTGGCAAAAAAGCAATACCGTAAAAATGGTGTCCCAGCAGTGGCTGGCCAAGTTTAATAGTGTCCGGCAAAGAATTTATTATTTTCTGGGGTGGAATTCATTTGCCAAAATAGAAATACCGTAAATCTGGTGTAAAAACTGTGACTGGACAAGTTTAATAGTGTCCGACAAAGGATATATTTTGTTCTGGGGTGAAATTCAGCTGCAAAAATATAAATAACGAAAATCTGGTGTTCCAGCTGTGACTGGACAAGTTTCATAGTGTCCGTCATAGGATGTATTATTTTCAGCGGTGAAATTCAGTTGCAAAAATAAAAATACCGTAAATCTGTTGTTCCAGCTGTGACTGGACACGTTTAATAGTGTCCAGCAAAGGATATATTTTGTTCTGGAGTGAAATTCAATTGCCAAAATTGGAATACCATAAATCTGGTGTCCCAGCAGTGGATGGCCAAGTTTGATAGTGTCCAGCAAAGGATTTATTATTTTCTGGGGTGAAATTCAGTTGCCAAAATAGAAATACCGTGAATCTGGTGTTCCAGCTGTGACTGGACAGATTTAATTGTGTTCAGCAAAGGATATATTTTGTTCTGGGGTGAAACTCAATTGCCAAAATAGCAATATCGTAAATCTGGTGACCCAGCAGTGGCTGGCCAAGTTTAATAGTGTCCATCAAAGGATTTATTATTTTCGGGGGTGATATTCAGTTGCCAAAATTGAAATGCAGTAAATCTGGTGTTCTTGCTGTGACTGGACAAGTTTCATAGTGTCCGTCATAGGATATATTATTTTCTGCGGTGAAATTCAGTTGCAAAAATAGAAATACCGTAAATCTGGTGTTCCAGCTGTGACTGGACACGTTTAATTGTGTCCAGCAAAGGATATATTTTGTTCTGGGGTGAAATTCAATTGCCAAAATAGCAATACTATAAATCAGTGGATTCAGCTGTGACTGGCCAAGTTTAATAGTGTCCGAAAAAGGATATATATTGCTCTGGGGTGAAATTCAGTTGCAGAAATAGAAATAACGAAAATATGGTGTTCCAGCTGTGACTGGACAAGTTTCATAGTGTCCGTCATAGGATATATTATTTTCTGCGGTGAAATTCAGTTGCAAAAATAGAAATACCGTAAATCTGGTGTTCCAGCTGTGACTGGACACGTTTAATTGTGTCCAGCAAAGGATATATTTTGTTCTGGGGTGAAATGCAATTGCCAAAATAGCAATACCGTAAATATGGTGTCCCAGCAGTGGCTGGCCAAGTTTGATAGTGTCTGGCAAAGGATTTATTATTTTCTGGGGTATAATTCAGTTGCCAAAATAGCAATACCGTAAATCTGGTGTCCCAGCAGTGGCTGGCCAAGTTTGATAGTGTCTGGCAAAGGATTTATTATTTTCTGGGGTGAAATTCAGTTGCCAAAATAGAAATACCATGAATCTGGTGTTCCAGCTGTGACTGGACAAGTTTAATAGTGTTCGACAAAGGATATATTTTGTTCTGGGGTGAAATTCAATTGCCAAAATTGGAATACCGTAAATCTGGTGTCCCAGCAGTGGTTGGCCAAGTTTGATAGTGTCCGGCAAAGGATTTATTATTTTCTGGGGTGAAATTCAGTTGCCAAAATAGAAATACCATGAATCTGGTGTTCCAGCTGTGACTGGACAGGTTTAATTGTGTTCGGCAAAGGATATATTTTGTTCTGGGGTGAAACTCAATTGCCAAAATAGCAATATCGTAAATCTGGTGACCCAGCAGTGGCTGGCCAAGTTTAATAGTGTCCATCAAAGGATTTATTATTTTCTGGGGTGATATTCAGTTGCCAAAATTGAAATGCAGTAAATCTGGTGTTCTTGCTGTGACTGGACAAGTTTCATAGTGTCCGTCGTAGGATATATTATTTTCTGCGGTGAAATTCAGTTGCAAAAATAGAAATACCGTAAATCTGGTGTTCCAGTTGTGACTGGACACGTTTACTTGTGTCCAGCAAAGAATATATTTTGTTCTGGGGTGAAATTCAATTGCCAAAATAGCAATACTATAAATCAGTGGATTCAGCTGTGACTGGCCAAGTTTAATAGTGTCCGAAAAAGGATATATATTGCTCTGGGGTGAAATTCAGTTGCAGAAATAGAAATAACGAAAATATGGTGTTCCAGCTGTGACTGGACAAGTTTCATAGTGTCCGTCATAGGATATATTATTTTCTGCGGTGAAATTTAGTTGCAAAAATAGAAATACCGTAAATCTGGTGTTCCAGCTGTGACTGGACACGTTTAATTGTGTCCAGCAAAGGATATATTTTGTTCTGGGGTGAAATGCAATTGCCAAAATAGCAATACCGTAAATATGGTGTCCCAGCAGTGGCTGGCCAAGTTTGATAGTGTCCGGGAAACGATTTATGATTTTCTGGGGTATAATTCAGTTGCCAAAATAGCAATACCGTAAATCTGGTGTCCCAGCAGTGGCTGGCCAAGTTTGATAGTGTCTGGCAAAGGATTTATTATTTTCTGGGGTGAAATTCAGTTGCCAAAATTGAAATACCATGAATCTGGTGTTCCAGCTGTGACTGGACAAGTTTAATAGTGTTCGACAAAGGATATATTTTGTTCTGGGGTGAAATTCAATTGCCAAATTATCAATACTGTAAATCTGGTGTCCCAGCAGTGGCTGGCCAAGTTTAAAAGGTTCCGGCACAGGATATATTTTTTTCTGCAGTGAAATTCAATTGCCAAAATAGCAATACCTTATATCTGGTGTCCCAGCAGTGGCTGGCCAAGTTTAATAGTGTCCGTTAAAGGATTTATTATTTTCTGGGGTGACATTCAGTTGCCAAAATAGCAATTCCGTAAATCTGGTGTCCCAGCAGTGGCTGGCCAAGTTTAATAGTGTCCGGCAAGGGATTTTTTTATTTTCTGGGGTGAAATTCAGTTGCCAAAATAGAAATACCGTAAATCTGGTGTTCCAGCTGTGACTGGACAAGTTTAATAGTGTCCGGCAAAGGATATATAATTTTCTGGGGTGAAATTCAGTTGCCAAAAAAGAAATACAGTAAATCTGGTGTTCCAGCTGTGACTGGACAAGTTTCATAGTGTCCGTCATAGGATATATTATTTTCTGCGGTGAAATTCAGTTGCAAAAATTGAATTACCGTAAATCTGGTGTTCGAGCTGTGGCTGGACAAGTTTAGAAGTGTCTGGCAAAGGATATATTTTGTTCTGGGGTTAAATTCAATTGCCAGAATAGCAATACCATACAGTAAATCAGTGGTTTCAGCTGTGGCTGGCCAAGTTTAATGGTGTCCGGCAAAGGATATATTTTGTTCTGGGGTTAAATTCAGTTGCCAAAATAGAAATAACGTAAATCTGGTGTTCCAGCTGTGACTGGACAAGTTTCATAGTGTCCGTCATAGGTTATATTATTTTCTGTGGTGAAATTCAGATGCAAAAATAGAAATACCGTAAATCTGGTGTTCCAGCTGTGACTGGACAAGTTTAATAGTGTCCAGCAAAGGATATATTTTGTTCTGGGTTGAAATTCAATTGCCAAAATAGCAATACCATAAATCAGTGGTTTCAGCTGTTGCTGGCCAAGTTTAATAGTGTCCGGCAAAGGATATATTTTGTTCTGGGGTGAAATTCAGTTGCAAAAATAGAAATAACGTAAATCTGGTGACCCAGCAGTGGCTGGCCAAGTTTAATAGTGTCAGTCAAAGAATTTATTATTTTCTGGGGTGAAATTCAGTTGCCAGAAAAGAAATACAGTAAATCTGGTGTTCCAGCTGTGACTGGACAAGTTTCATAGTGTCCGTCATAGGATATATTATTTTCTGCGGTGAATATCAGTTGCAAAAATAGAAATACCGTAAATCTGGTGTTCCAACTGTGGCTGGACAAGTTTAATAGTGTCCGGCAAAGGATATATTTTGTTCTGGGGTGAAATTCAATTGCCAAATTAGCAACACCGTAAATCTGGTGTCCCAGCAGTGGCTGGCCAAGTTTAATAATGTCCCTCAAAGGATATATTATTTTCTGGGGTGAAATTGAATTGCCAAAATAGCAATACCCAAAATCTGGTGTTCCAGCTGTTGCAGGTCAAGTGTAAATCTGTGCGTTAAAGGATATATTACACTCAGCGTGCACCTCTAAGTGTATTTCTTTCCGTTAAAGGGTATATTACAGTAAGTGTTAAAATACAGCATAATCCTCTACATTTGCACACACTGTATTGCATCTCTAAGTGCACTTCTTTCCGTTAAAGGGTATATTACACAAAGTGTTAAAATACAACTGCTGAAAGCGTAATCCTATATATTTTTTCACACGTTACTGTGCAACTCAAAGTCTAAATCTGTCTGTAAAAGGATACCTTTCATCCAGGGCCTAAATACTAGGCCTACAATTGATTTTCCCCTAAATCTGTGGTTACTGCTGTGCCTGGATTAGTGTAATATGGTACATAAATAGATAGCCAGATAGTGTTATGTGCCTGTAAGAAAATGGCCTGAATTTGAATTCAGTACATTGGGCCAAATATTTTTTTTCTTACTGTGGTGAACGGTAACAATGAGGAAAACATCTAGTAAGTGACGCGGACATGGTGTTGTTAGTGGACCCTCTGGTGCTGGGAGAGGACGTGGCCGTTCTGCCACAGCCACACCTCCTAGTGAACCAACTACGTTAGGTTCCAGTACCCGCCAGAATTTACAGCGATATTTGGTGGGGCCCAATGCTGTTCTAAGGATGGTAAGGCATGAGCAAGTACAGGCGCTAGTCAATTGGGTGGCCGACAGTGGATCCAGCATGTTCACAACATTATCTCCCACCCAGTCTTCTGCAGAATGCGCACAGGTGGTGCCTGAAAACCAAGCCCATCAGTCTGTCACATCACCCCCATGCATATCAGGGAAAATCATGTCTGAGCCTCAAGTTATTCAGCAGTCTCGTATGCTGTTTGAAGACTCTGCTGGCAGGGTTTCCCAAGGGAATTCGCCTAGCCCTTCCCCAGTGGTGGAAGTTATAAAATGCACTGATGCACAACCACTTATGTTTCCTGATGATGAGGACATGGGACTACCACCTCATCGGAGTCCGCACGTCTCTGATGATGACGAAACACAGGTGCCAACTGCTGCGTCTTTTTGCAGTGTGCAGACCGAACAGGAGGTCAGGGAGGAAGACTGTGTGGAAGACGATGCTAGGGACGATGAGGTCCTAGACCCCACATGGAATGAAGGTCGTGCCACTGACTTTCATAGTTCAGAGGAAGAGGCAGTGGTGAGACCGAGCCAACAGTGTAGCAAAAGAGGAAACAGGGAGCAAAAGAAGAACAGTCGCCGCCAAGAGAGTTCGCCTGCTACTGGCCACTGCCACCAGGGACTAAGCACCCCAAAGGCAGCTTCAAGGAGTTCCCTGGCATGGCACTAAACAATGTGATGACGACAAGACCCGATTGGTTTGTGTCATCAGAGCCTGAAGCGAGGCATTAACATTCTGAACCTTAGCACAACCTGCATGACCAGGCATCTACATGCAAAGCATTAACTGCAGTGGAGTCAACACCTTAAAAACAAAAAACGCACTCAGGGTTCCCAGCCACCACTACTTCTCCAAGAGAGCCGTGCCTTCCCTGCACAACCAAGTATCCGATAAAATCAAGTGTGCACTGCGCAACGCCATCTGTGGCAAGGTCCACCTAACCACAGATACATGGACCAGTAAGCACGGCTAGGGACGCTATATCTCCCTAAGTGCACAATGGGTAAACATAGTGGCGGCTGGGCCCGAGGCGGAGAGTTCTTTGGCGCACATCCTTCCGCCGCCAAGGATCGCAGGGCATGATTCTTTGCCCCCTGTGCCCTCCTCCTCCTACTTGGCTTCCTCCTCCTCTTCTTCCACCTGCTCATCCAGTCAGCCACACACCTTCACCACCAACTTCAGCACAGCCCGGGGTAAACGTCAGCAGGCCGTTCTGAAACTCATATGTTTGGGGGACAGGCCCCACACCGCGCAGGAGTTGTGGCGGGGTATACAACAACAGACTGATGAGTGGTTGCTGCCGGTGGGCCTCAAGCCCGGCCTGGTGGTGTGCAATACAGCATAATAAATCTAATACAGTTCCTATGTTTATATATTAGAGACTTAAAGAGAGTTGTTTACAGTGATTTCATGTTTCTGAATGTCATATAACAGTTATATATTGTGTTCACAGAAGCAGAAAAGATAATATGCCTTTAAAATTCAGTAAATGAATGTAAGGTAACCTCAAGGACATAGCAGAATTAACAACAGAAAGCATAGAGTTAGACTGTTGTTACTGTCCACAAGTCTTAACCAATCACAGCCAAACTCACACTGAGTATGTGTGGTAAATCCCCTAGCAGAATCTGGAGTCAGTATAGACCAGAGAAGAGGAGCTGAACAGACATTTCCAGTCAGAGCTGTGTTTTATGGAAACAATAGGCCAAATAGGTTCTTAGAACGGTTATATAATGTTCATATTGTTAATACTGTGATCAGAACTATATACTGAGACTAGTTGTATATGTTTGTTTACAGTTCCACCAAACTGCGACCAAACAGCAACCAAACTAAGCACAAACTGTGCAAACTGAGCAAATCAAACTAAATCAAACTATTGGTTAAACCTCAGATTAGTGTTGATCACGAATTTTCGAATTGCGAATTTTAATAGCGAATATCGGCACTTCGAGAATTCGCAAATATTTAGAATATCGCGAAGTATATTCGCAATCGCGAATATTCATTTTTTTTTAAAATACCAGTTTATGTGAATTTTTTATATGCAAATTTTCGCAATCAAGAAAATAATGTCACTATTTTCTTGATTGCGAAAATTCGCATATAAAAATTCACATAAAATTTGCATAACAATTCGCATAGACTGGTGTTTAAAAGATACGTCATGACGTCTTTTAAATACCAGTTTATGCGAATTTTTATGCAAATTTTATGTGAATTTTTATATGCAAATTTTCGGAATCTGAAAATACTGACTGGAGATTACGTATTCGCGAATTTTCGAATATATGGCGAATATTAGCCCAAATATTCGCGAAATATCGCGAATTCGAATATTGCCCCTGCCGCTCATCACTACTATACATTATCTATACTTATTATTGCATAAGACTTACTGGTAAAGGAGGGTCCATGTGAAAACGAGCGCTGCATTCGGGAGTGAATTTGCGCTAAAATCCCGCGTATTCTATGTCTACTTCCTCATATGCCGAGTCCCCACATCCACAGGGGGAGGGATCCTAAGGCGGCCAATAAAAAAATCAGGCGCCTTTGATGTCCGGTGTTGCCGAGGGCAGTGGGCAGATCCCGATTATGTGAGCGCCTCCCACTCGCAGCACCAATCCAGAGCACAGGTGCCGGTGACGTCTATTGTTGCTAGGGAGAAGGGGGTAATCTCCAAGTAATTGAGGACTGCGTCCTCTCCATAGCAACTATATATACCATATGTCCCAGCAACTAGCGAGAGGACCGGGGTGGTGATATCAAACTGGCCAAGGTAAATGAGGATTTCACCTGGCTGGAATCGTTGCTTAGGCGATTCCAGCTGTAAAATGAGTCCTCATGCTAGGCTGTGGCCCCTCCTTTTTCTACTTTTGTGTCTCATCCTCATCATGAACCTCTTGAGACATTAATTGCGGTTGACTTATTAGCAACTGTGTCTCATCATCATCATCCACCTCGTGAAACACTAATTGCCGTTCCCCACAGTCATCTTTTTCTGACTGTGGATGCTCAAGAGTTTGGGAATCAGTGCACGTGTCTTTATGTCCCTCTTCAAGCGGGCTTGGCTAGAGGGCCAAATCAAGGAATGTCGATGAAAAGAGCTCCTTAGAATATCCGAGTGTGGGATCACTTGTTTGCCAAGACTCTCCATGGTGGGAGGAAGGAGAATCAGGGTGAGGATTCTGTTGACCAGATTCTTGGCTAAAGAGACTGGACTTTGTGGAAGACAGGGTGGTGCTTAACCGACTGGAAGCATTATCTGCTGAAATCCCACCGACCACCTGGTCTCACTGGTCTGACTTCGAGAGTCTTGTCCTGCGCCGCCCTGCAAACTGGAACATGAAGCTATGTATCGTGGATGAGTGTGTTTCTTGTGCTCCAGCAGCAGGCACAGTTTCACCGCGCCCTGGACCACGGCCTCTGTGAGCACCATCAGCAGCATGTCCATGTCCCCATCCCTTACTGCTCGCTTTCATCATATTAAATGGTATATATGCTTGCAAGTATGTCACACGTGCAGTAGCGCAGGTTTTGTAAGTGTATGCGCAAATAAATTACAGTGAATGTCACAGATATTTGGGATACGGAACATTATACAGGAGATGTAGCGCAGGTAATGTCGCTGCTGTCACCAGCGGCTAATTAAAATTTACATGGAATGTCACAGCTATTTGGGATGCACAAACATTATACAGGAGATGTAGCGCAGGTAATGTTGCTGCTGTCATCAGCGGCTAATAAAAATTTCAGTGAATGCCACAGCTATTTGGGATGCACAAACGTTATATATGAGATGTAGCACAGTTTATATCGCTGCTGTCATCAGCGGCTAACGTTATACAGGATATGTAGCACAGGTAATGTCGCTGCTGTAACCAGCAGCTAACGTTGCACAGGAGATGTAGTGCATGTAATGTCGCTGCTGTCACCAGCGGCTAATGTTGTACAGGAGATAAAGCACAGGTAATGTCGCTGCTGTCACCAGTGGCTAATGTTATACAGGAGATGTAGCGCAGGTAATGTTGCTTCTGTCACCAGCAACTAACGTTGCACAGGAGATGTAGTGCACGTAATGTCGCTGCTGTCACCAGCGGCTAATGTTGTACAGGAGATAAAGCGCAGGTAATGTCGCTGCTGTCACCAGCGGATAACATTATAAAAGAGATGTAGCTCAGGTAATTTCACTGCTGTCACCAGCAGCTAACGTTATACAGGAGATGTAGCATAGGTAATATTGCTGCTGTCACCAGCGGCTAATATTACACAGGCGGTGTAGCGCAGGTAATGTCGCTGCTGTCACTAGTGGCTAACGCTATACAGGAGATGTAGAGCAGGTAATGTCGCTACTGTCACCAATTTTCACAGCCAGATAAAACAATAGTCCTTAAAAGGACTGTTGGTTCTCTAACACTTTTCAACAATCAAAACTACCTAAAAAAAATATATACAATTTCTCTCCCTATACTATCTGTCCCTACTGCTGCAGCTCGCCCTGACTAAGTCTGAGCCGAAGCACGTGTCATCGGGTGCTATATAGCACCCGATGATGCATTCCGGCCAGCCAATCACTGTAATTCCGGTAACCAACAAGGCTACGGCATTACAGTGAGTGGCATTACTTCCCCGTACGTTTGTTGGCTGCGTAGCAGACGCTGTGTTTGGCCGAGCATGCTTGCTCAACACTAGGGATGGGTACTTTCTCTAACACACTTCGTTACAAGGGAAACTTATAAAGTACACAGAGGATTAAACAGAATTAAAGGGGAGAACCATCAGTATTTAAAAATACCCTTACAATACACAAAGTAATTTGTTTTTTAAAATTTGGTGAAGCAGCTGAATGGAATTCTTTAATACATCACTCATCATCATCATCACTAAAAATAACTATTGTTTCTGGTTTCACCATCAGTGGATTTGCACTTAACAGTTTTGCAATTTTCAACATTATAAAAATGCAATTAAATATATCTAGGGTATATTTTCTTTTTCACCCCTTTTCTGGTCCGGCAGTAAGACTTCCTATTGTTCAGCAGATATCTAGACAGGTTATCAAGCCATTTACTTTATGGAGTACAACTGACAACAGGAAAATATGCACTTCCATCTTTTACAGAACTGTGTGAATTTTGTTATCTGGATCAACCAATTTAAGAGTGTCAGAATGAAGTGACACAGCAGCATTGTATATAGGAAGCAGATTTCTTTATAAGCCTATACAAATAGCTTACATCTGCAAGCTCACCTTTCTGCAACCCCCCACAGTTAATGTTTCAGTGGTGCATTCATATTGCACTTGTTAACATTCCATGAATTCCAGCGTGCACTTCCTGCAGAGAAGTATGCCAGACTTATAGACAATATTTTCTTTATAATAAAATAGTTCTTAAGCATTTATCCTGGATAAGGTCACCACAGCATGCCTACCCTGGAAACATTTTTTATTTTTCTGTACTGATAATCATGTTGTGCTCTTTTGCTGATAACTATCATGTGAAATACAATGGATAGTGTGTGCTTAATTCTTGACATCTCAAACAATTACAGAAAATTGTGGCAGACAAAAATAAAATTATATCTTCTGCATAATCACTGGGGGAAATTAAAAAAGCCCTGCACTCCTGAATATTGTCTTCAAAAAGTTTTTACATAGTTCATTTGCAACTTTGTGCTATTTGAAAATGCATTTATGTATGTAACTGCGTGTATATGAGACTGTAGATATGTTTTTCTGTTTCTGTATATGCCTGTATGTATGTGCCTCTGTGTATATGAGACTATATGTATGTTCCTTTGTTACGGTATATGCCAGTATGTATGTATCTTTGTGCATATCAGACTGTATGTGTATGCCTGTGTATAGAGATGGTTTGTATGTGCGTGTGTTTGAAACTGTGTGTGCCTATATGTGCATATGAGACTATACTTATGTACCTGTGAGTATACTGCTTGTATATGCTTACATCACTGTATGTATGTGCATTTGTATATATGAAACAGTATTTATGTGCCTATATTCTTGTATTAAAGGATGTATCTCCTCCACTGTTTATAGGATGGAACAGGGGTGTGTGATAAGTAGATGGCCCTCTTGTATTATATATCATCTGTTACATAATTTTATGAGTTATGTCACATGTTCCATTGCATGTCTACTGGTAATATAGTATCATGCTAGTGAGGGATCCCTATTGAGATGGTCTTATGTATATGGTAATGGAGGCCCCTTCGGCAACACGAGGTCTGCGTGCCTTTGTGGTAGGATAATCATTTTCTTTTGTGAGCCCATTAACATCTGCCTATCAAATGCCAACTGTTCAATTAGGTAAACACAGTTCCTCACAGTCGCAAATCACTTGATCCCATGAAAATTTATGAAGGGTCTATGCACTGAGGTTCCACTCACAGCATGAGGCCTAGAAATAGGAATGGCTTTACATAGGAATATGAGTGAAAGTATAATAGGCTGTAAATCATTCCTGTTAGGACATTTGTTTTAATAATTTTGATAACTGTGTTTGGCACATCATATGCTTCACATGAAGCCCAAACGCTCTATACCTTACAGCATGTGACCCCACTTAACAAGGATCTCATCTCCTGTAGACTGTACATGGCTCATATTTAGTGCCTGATCTGAAATAGGATTTATGGAAGTATGCCTGTGCCAGTATTTCTTTTGGTACATGCTTTGTTAAAATTTATGTTTTGTTCATGTTTTGCTCCTATCTGCAAGTTGCATGATGAGCAATAATAATAATAATAATAATAATAATAATAATAGGCCCCTCCTGAGGGCTGAACAAGGATAAAGGAGGTTGTCCTTACACTCCCACCCCTTTTTGCTGAGGAGAAATAAAAATAGGAGACTATGGACATTTTTTTCATACAAGTTAGGAGACCCGGTGTGACAGGCGCAGCACTATGAAGTGCCTTTTGCTCTGAGGCATTAGAATAATTTGAAATATCTAACTTTTTATTCCAACCAGTCAATTACTATGCTATAGTCTGGTTTCTTTTGAGCTAATTCTTCAAGCGCGGTTCTATGGAAACAGTAGGCTTAAAGAGGATAACAAATGCTTAAAATAACTTCTTTAATAACTTCTTTATTAACTTCAATTTTTCTTCCCTATATAACACTGCAACCTCCGCAATAGGCAATTGGCAATAGGCAATTGGCGGTATGCATAAAATGGTGGTTTAACTGTTCAATCTTGTCATTCAACATAAATGGTGGATATATTTCTCTCTTCAGTATCTGTACTTTCACTGTAAGTTATTTAAGCACTTTAGAATCACTCTGAGAGGTATATCTGAGGTAGTGATGAGCGGCAGGGGCAATATTCGAATTCGCGATAATTCGCGAATACTGTATTTGGGCAAATATTCGCCATATATTCGTAAATTCGCAAATACGTAATCTCCAGTCAGTATTTTCTTGATTGCGAAAATTTGCATATAAAAATTTGCATAAAAATTTGCATAAACTGGTATTTAAAAGACGTCATGACGTATCTTTTAAATACCAGTCTATGCAAATTGTTATTCAAATTTTATGCAAAATTTTATATGAGAATTTTCGCAATCAAAAAAATACTGACATTATTTTCTTGATTGCGAAAAATTGCATATAAAAAATTTCGCATAAACTGGTATTTAAAAAAAACGAATATTCGCGATTGTGAATATATTTCGCTATACTCTAAATATTCGCGAATTCTCGAAGTGCCGATATTCGCGATTAAAATTCGCAACTCGAAAATTCATAATCAACACTAATGTATAGATGGTGTAATTAGTCACTGCATATTTAAGATTTAGATCATGTGATATAACATCCACATCCCCCCACAAGGGACACACCCACTGACCCACTACTTAAAGACACATTTAACATTGTGATTTCATAGCTTGATAAAGACCAGAGATGGTCGAAACGTTGCTATCTTTATGCTGCTGTTACTAATAAAGTAACCGTTTTTTTCACCTAAAACTGAAGAGTACTGTGGATTTTTCTACTTTTGTTACTTGACGGGACCCCCAGCCAGAATCCCCATCCGCGGGCACCATTTCTCATATTATTCTTTATTGACCTTCGCCCCCAAGCTGGGACCTGGAGTGCTGCTTACCCTTCCCTTTTTGTCTATCTACGAGGATGAGACACAGTGGTCAATAAGTGAGGTTTTTGGTAGGTCAACAAGTCAGAAGGATGACCAGAGTGAGGAAGTGGAAGAGGAAGTGGTGGACGATTAAATCATTGACCCAACCTGGGAATGTGGCAAGCCGAGTGAGGACAGCAGTACAAAGGAGGAGGGATCCGCAGCACTGCAACAGGCTGGAAGAGGCAGTGGGGTCAAAAGGGAGAAGGCAGGCCACACCAAACAGGCCCACAATTGTTCCCCGGAATCTCGCTTTCCGGGAATCTCCCTTGCAAAGGGGTAGGTGTTCCGCAGTCTGGTGCTTTGTTGTGAAAAGTGCGGACGATAAAAGAATTGTTATTTGCAACTAGAGTTAAGCCACCTCCAGACTCGATCATTGTGCCACTCTCTGGCCTACTCATGCTGCTGCCACCTCCAGACTTTGTCATTGTGCCACTCTGTGGTATCCTCATACTGCTGCCACCTCCAGACTTGGTCATTGTGCCACTCTGTGGCCTACTCATGGCGCTGCCACCTCCAGACTCTTTCATTGTGCCGCTCTGTGGTCTTCTCATGCTGCTTCCACCTCCAGACTCTGTCATTGTGCCATCCAGACTAAAAGAATTCATCAGTGACTGTAGACTGAGGCTGCTGCTGATTGAGCTGGTACTGCTCCTGCCACCCCACTCCTCCCCAGGAGCCATGGCAGGGGAACATGAGCGCAGAAGGTCCCCTCGGTCAGACTTGCGAGAGGATGGACTATGGTGCAGATAGGTAGCGGCCAACTGACTAAACTGGATGTCTCTGTAGTAGTTCAGTTTGTACTCCCTCTCGGTGCGTGTAAAAAATTCCCCCATTCTGGACCAGTAGCGGGGGTCCCATTTTGCTACACATTGCCTGTGCTCCAATTTGCTCCTCCCCTCCTCCTCCTCTTCCAGTTAAGCCCCCACAGGGCAGTGAGATCTAGGCGCCATGCTCCTGTCCTCTGACCAGCCATTGTTACCACCATCTGTTCCAGGACATGAAGCAGTGGAATGACGTCGTTCATACCGTAGTCCTGGCGCCTGACAAATAAAGTGCCATCCTAAAGAGCCTGAGCAAATGGCAAGTGTCACGTGTGAGCTTTCATTGGCTGACATCGAAGTTACACAGGGGAGTACTCCTATCCGCTTGCATCATCAAGAAATCATTGAAGGCCTTTCTCTGTTCATGTAGTCGGTCCAACATATGGAGGGTGGAATACCAACGGGTGGAAAAATCGAATATCGGCCTATTTTGGGGGATGCCGTTCTGCAGCTCAAGGAGGGTGTGCTTTGTGGTGTACGAGTGGCTTAAGTGCATGCAAAGTTTTCTGGCCATTTTTAGGATGTCTTGCAGATGGGTGGAAGACTTCAGGAACCGCTGGACAACCAGATTGAACACATGTGCCATGCAGGGTGCGTGGGTCAGCCTTCCTTGATGCAGCACCGACACCATGTTCTTCCCGTTGTCGGTCGCCATGGTTCCGATTTTAAGTTGTCGTGGAGAATGCCAGGATTCGATTTCTTGAAGAATCACATGGAGCAGTTCCTGCCGTGTGTGACTCCGTTCTCCAAGGTAAACCAGGTGCAGAACAGCGTGACACCTCCGAGCCTTGCACATGTGGTATGCTGGAGGGGCACTGTGACTTGTCCCTGCAGTGGAGGCTGAGGACATAGTGGAGGATGAGGAGGCAGAGTCGGACATTGTCGCAGGAGCAATGGCGTGACAATGCGGAGGCCGAAGCGGTGTGACCTGTTCAAGTTGCATGTGTGGCTGTGCAGGAACTACATTCACCCAGTGGGCCGTAAAGGACATGTATTGTCCCTGACCGTAGTTACAGCTCCACACATCAGAGCTGCCGTGCACTATGGCAGACACAAACAGGCTCAAGGACTGGCCCACCTTCTGTTCTACATGTGTGTGCAGGGCTGGTACTGCCTTTTTTTCAAATAAATGACTTCTTGGAACTCTCCACCTCGGCTTGTCACAAGCCATCAGTTCTCTGAAAGGTGCAGACTCCACCACTTGGAAAGGGAAGGACTGAAGCACCAGCAACTTGGCCAGGAGCACGTTCAGCTTCTGTGCCGTTGGATGCGTGCACGTATACTGTTGTCTCTTGGCAATCTCTTCGGTGATCGATTGCTGAGGGAATGATTGACGAAGACTAGGAGCAGGAGCACCTGGATCAGCAGAAGATGGGATTGCAGCAAAGCAATAGAGATATGTCACACCAGAAGATGTTGAACTACCAAATCGAGGTGCTCCTGCTGGTGGATACTCCCAATCCAAAAGACAAAAGTGAAAGAATAACAAATAGTAGGGCACTTTTTATATATAAGGAAGCATATATTTATTATTGATATTCCAGCTATTGGAAATAGCCTATACTTAATATCTAATAGAATCAGTAAATTGAACCTGAAACAAGATCGATCTTAGGTATAATAACTGTGTATCCAAATGTAGAGAAGTATGACTCGACATAAAATGGTGCATAAAAGTCCAATGTCCCAATCTCGTGCCAGTATTGAAAGGGGACAACCATCTAACAAATCCCCTCAACGGTGAATCTCATAAAACAGTCTTGCTGAGGCAAACAGTGTCCATAGAAAATGACTGAAGCTCTTGGTTAATAGCGTCGTCCTGCTACTTGAACAACGCTGGTGGCGTCCCGCCGGACTCTTTTTGTATAGAGATCACAAACATGACTGTCTCCTGTATATTCAGCTGGGAGAAAAGTCGTATGCGGGGAACATTCTTACCGGGATAGAAGATTCTGTGTGGGTCCTTCTTCCCTCGACACAGTGTTTCCACTGTATGAAGAGAGATACTCTGGTCTCAAGGGCTGTCCCGTCCTGTATTTTCGCGCCCGCAGCTGCACATGGGTGAGAATGCAAAATTCCATCTAGTGCAGGTGTCGCTACTTGCGCGTGGACGTAGAAATGTCAATATCTGTGCCCACTTCCAGCCCGAAAGTTAGAAATGTTCCCAAAGCAACTTCAATTTGTGGTTATGGGAAGGCAACGCCAAACGCGTTTCGGGGTTACAACTCTGACCCCTTCCTGACTGAGGAAGGAGTCAGAGTTAATTCTATTAGATATTAAGTATAGGCTATTTCCAATAGCTGGAATATCAATACCAGAGTTTTATAATAAATATATGCTTCCTTATATATAGAGAGTGCTCTGCTATTTGTTACTCTTTCAGAAGATGGGATTGACAGACAGCTCCCTTCGGCTGAGGTGGTAGAGCATTGACTGTCTGAAACTGGGTGCGTGCCACTGGGTGATGTAGCGGTAACTGTGTCAGGCTGGACCACCACATCGGAGCCACTGTTCTCCTCGGCCACTTGATGGTGACACTGCATATGTTGATGCAGGGCCATGGTGCCAACATTGGCACCCTTGCCACGCTTCACCTTCTACCCACATATCCTACTTATGGCCATGTTCACCTCCACCGGCGGCTTCACAAAAAACTGCCACACCGCCGAGTACCTTATTTCCCCCCCCAACACTACTCACTGGCTGACTGCTAAAGCCGCTGCTTCCATGAACCCGTGCACCACTCCCTTCCGGGCAGGTAGGCTGCTGCAAAGCAGGTAGTCTACTCGTGCCCCTTTGGCTCCCTACCTTCCACTGCTGCCACCCTGCTGACTCCCGGCCATGCTATCGCGACTTGCTGTCTCAGCCGCTGCCTGACGAGCAAGCTGCCACCCTCTTCTCCTGATGATGATGAAGCCCTTTCTTCACCCGGCTCCCAAGTGCGATCGCCTTCATCATCATTGAGTAGTGTCTGCACATTACTGATGTACTCCTCAACGGCCTCAGGGTCAGGAGCCTGACCACTCGCAACACAAGCTCCCATGCCACTCTCCTCATCACTACTTGCCTGCCTAGCAGAGGAAGCGGCGGATGTCTCCTCCACATCTAGCTGCTGACCTTCCTCTAGTAGCTCTTCCTCGCTGAAAAGTGAAACTGAGCCCACTGCATGTAGTACTTCTCGCGGAGATAGTACAGAAAAGGTCAGAGGCAGGTTGAGGACAAGTGAGGGCACAGGGCCTGCTCCCAGGCCATGCCAACTGAATGGTGTGTCTGAAGAAGCCACCAACTGTTGGCTAGGGGTATCTGATGTCACTTGGGATGACATCAATGACAGAGAAAAAAATTAAAGAGTGAAGTCCGTATATATATTTTCATGAAGTACTGAAATAGGCCCCTATTTGCTATGACCAGAAATAACTGCAACAGTGCAGTGCATATATATTTTTCTTTTTTGAATGAAATACGCCTCTATACACATTCAACAGAAATCACTGCAACAGTGCAGTGCGTATATATCTTTTTCTTTTTTTACTGTTATATGCCTCTATACCATCAGGATTTATGCCACCACCTATCCTTCTTCTCCTCCACTTCCACCTCTGAATTCTCATCTTGCAGCACCAGTCAGCCATCAGTCAGTAGCTGGAAGCAGTGTAGCACTGCAGTGGGGAAGCGGCAACAGGCCGTGGGGAAGCTAATTTGCTTAGGTGACAAACAACACACCGCCGCAGAGCTGTGGCAGGGTATAAGGACGAGACTGAGCTGTGGCTCTCGACACTCATCCTACAACCAGGCATGTTTGTGTCTGATAACTAATGAACGGCAGGGGCGAAAATTCGTCATATATTCGCGAATTCAAGAATTCGTGATCTCCAGTCATTATTTTCTTGATTGTGAAAATCTGCAATTGGAAAATTTGCAATAAAAATTTTCAATATGAAAATTCGCTATCAACACTACTCCTAAAGTCAAAGATATTGCAGCCTTCTCATTGGCCCACAAGCAAGGAGCAGTGAAGGATTATGGGTACTGATAAAAAAAATCTAGAATATTCGCGATTACGAAGATATAGCACTATATTCCAGATATTTGAGAATTCTCAAAGTGCCAATACTCACGATAAAAATTTGCGATTAAGAATATTCACAATAAACACTACTGATATTGGGCGTAACTTGATGGCGGCGTTGGAGCTTGGCAAGCTAACACACATACAATGCCTAACCCACGTGTTCAACTTACTAGTTCAGCGGTTTCTCAAAACCTACCCCAATTTACCTGAGCTAATGGTAAAGGTGTGCCGCGTGTGTGCACATTTCCGCAAGTCATCGGAGGCTTCAGCTGGTCTGGCAACGCTGCAGAAATGCTTGCAATTGCCAGCTCACTGACTGTTGTGCGACATGAGCATGCGCTGGAACTCAACAATGCACATGTTGGCAAGGCTTTGTGAGCAGCAGAGGGCAATAGTGGAATGCCAGATGCAACATGGTTGTTGCCTTTCCAATCAGGTTCCGCTCTTCACAAGTGATGCATGGGCATGGATGCCTGACCGCTGTGAGGTATTACGCAACTTTGAGGAATCAACACAGATGGTGAGCGACGATGCCGCTTTTATCAGCGTAACCATCCCAATTCTGTGTCTACTGAAATGCAAGCTGCGCACAATGAAGGTGGACGCTTTGTATGTGGAAGAGGTGGAAATGGGGGAAGAGAGTACACAGGGTGATAGCCAGACCACCCTCAATTCGTCTTCCCAGCGCGAATTGGATGATGAGGAGGAGCAGGAGACGGTTGCGGCCGCTACAGAGGGTAGTACCCATAGCTTTTTTATTCCATCTGTTTATCGTGGTTGGGCCGAAGTGGAGGCAGAGGATAAGGAGATTGAGAGGCATCCTCCTGATGAGGTCAGGGAAGTCTTGTCTGTTGGGACTCTCGCACACATGGCTGACTTTATGTTATGCTGCCTTTCCCGTGACCCTTGTGTTGTACAAATTTTGGCCAACACCGATTACTGGTTGGTCACCCTTCTCGACCCCCGCTACAAAGGGAACTTCTCATCTCGCATTCCTGTGGTGGAGAGGACTAGCAAAATGGTTCATAACCGGAAGGTCCTTGTGGAAAAATTGCTCCAAAAATTTCCAGCTGACAACGCTCTTGGCAGAGTATGTTGTTCCTTGGACAACCGAGGAGGCGAAACAAGGGGAACACACAGCAGTTCCAACAGAGACAGGGCAACACTCTCCAAGGCCTGGGACAGTTTCATGATACCCCGCCAGCACCTTCACCCTGATGCACGGCCTAGTGTCACAAGGGGGAAAAGTTTTGGAATATGGTGAAGGAGTACGTAGCAGACCATGTCAGCGTCCTCAGTGATCCCTCTGTGCCTTACAAATATTGGGTGTCCAAGTTGGACACGTTGCATGAACTGGCGCTCTACGCCTTGGAATTGCTGGCCTGCTCTGCCGCAAGTGTTTTGTTAGAGTGGGTATTTAGTGCTGCTTGGGGCACAATAACTGATAAGTAGGGATGAGCAAACCCAAACTGAACAGTTCGGGTTCGAACCAAATTTTGGGGTGTTCGGGACCCGGACCCGAACATTTTCAAAAAAGTTCGGGTTCGGGTCCATTGTTTGGCGATTTCTTCCCACTTTCTGAAGGGCTGCACAGCAGCCAATCAGATAGCGTTTTACTTCTTGCCCTAAGAAGCCATCACAGCCATGCCTACTAATGACATGGCTGTGATTGGCTAAGTGCAGCATGTGACCTAGCCTCTTTTTAATCTGGAGTCACGTAGCGCCGCACGTCACTCTGCTCTGATTAGTGTAGGGATAGGACACAGCTGCTGTGAGGGCAAGATTAGGCAGGGAAAAGTCAGCAAAAACACCTAATGAAGTGATCGATTTACAGCTGTGAATCATTCAACTTCTGCTAGTTAATTGCTCACTGGTTTTTAGGCTGCACAGAGCATTTTTCTGTCACTTTTTTCTGGGGTGATCGGCGGCCATTTTGTGTCTTGTGGTGCACCAGCACAAGCTGCCACAAAGTCCATCAATCCATCAATACTAGTTTTTTTTTTTTTTTGCTATATTCTACATCAGGGGCTTGGCTGTGCATATTGTCACCCCTAGAAACTCAGGATAGAAATTTCTATATTTTATTGAGGGGTTAAATTCAATTGCCAAAATAGCAATCTCCAAAATCTGGTGTTCCAGCTTTGGCTAGCTAAGTGTAATACTGTCTGCTGTCTGGCAAAGGATAGATTTTTTTCTGGGGTGAAATTCAATTGCCAAAATACCAATACCATAAATCAGTCGTTTCAGCTGTGGCTGGCCAAGTTTAATAGTGGCCGGTAAAAGGATATATTTTGTTCTGGGGTTAAATTCAATTGCCAAAATAGCAATACCGTAAATCAGGTGTTCCAGCTGTGACTGGACAAATTTCATTGTGTACGTCATAGGAGATATTATTTTCTGCGGTGAAATTCAGTTGCAAAAATAGAAATATCGTAAATCTGGTCTCCCAGCAGTGGCTGGCCAAGTTTAATAGTGTCCGGCAAAGGATATATTTTTTTCTGGGGTGAAATTCAATTGCCAAAATAGCAATACCGTAAATATGGTGTTCCAGCTGTGACTGGACAAGTTTAATAGTGTCCGGCAAAGGATATATTTTGTTCTTGGGTGAAATTCAATTGCCAAAATAGCAATACCGTAAATCTGGTGTTCCAGCAGTGGCTGGCCAAGTTTAATAGTGTCCAGCAAAGGATATATTATTTTCTGGGGTGAAATTCAGTTGCAAAAATAGAAATACCGAAAATCTGGTGTTCCAGCTGTGACTGGCCAAGTTTAATAGTGTCCGGCAAAGGATATATTATTTACTGCGGTAAAATTCAATTGCCAAAATAGCAATACCGTAAATCAGGTGTCCCAGCAGTGGCTGGCAAAGTTTAATAATGTCCGGTAAAGGATATTTCTTTTTCTGGGGTGAAATTCAATTGCCAAAATAGCAATACCGTAAATCTGGTGTCCCAACAGTGGCTGGCCAAGTTTAATAGTGTCCGGCAAAGGATAAATTTTTTTCTGGGGTGAAATTCAATTGCCAAAATTGAAATGCAGTAAATCTGGTGTTCCAGCTGTGACTGGACAAGTTTCATAGTGTCCGTCATAGGATATATTATTTTCTGTGGTGAAATTCAGTTGCAAAAATAAAAATACCATAAATCTGGTGTTCCAGCTGTGACTGGACAAGTTTAATAGTGTCCGGCAAAGGATTTATTATTTTCTGGGGTGAAATTCAGTTGCCAAAATAGAAATACAGTAAATCTGGTGTTCTAGCTGTGACTGGACAAGTTTCATAGTGTCCATCATAGGATATACTATTTTCTGGCGTGAAATTCAGTTTCAAAAATAGAAATACCGTAAATCTGGTGTTCCAGCTGTGACTGGACAATTTTCATAGTGTCCGGCAAAGGATTTATTATTTTCTGGGGTGAAATTCAGTTGCCAAAATAGAAATACAGTAAATCTGATGTTCCAGCTGTGACTGGACAAGTTTAATAGTGTCCGTCATAGAATATATTATTTTCTGTGGTGAAATTCTGTTGCAAAAATAGAAATACCGTAAATCTGGTGTTCCAGCTGTGACTGGACAAGTTTAATAGTATCCTTCAAAGGATAGATTTTGTTCTGGGGTGAAATACAGTTGCAAAAATATAAATACAGTAAATCTGGTGTTCCAACTGTGACTGGACAAGTTTAATAGTTTCCGTCAAAGGAAAGATTTTGTTCTGGGGTGAAATTCACGATATAGCAATACCCTGAATATGGTGTTCCAGCTGTTGCAGGTCAAGTGTTAATCTGTCCGTAAAAGGGTATGTCACACTTAGCGTGCATCTCCAAGTATATTTCTTTCCGTAAAAGGGTATATTACAAAAAGTGTTACATTACAATTGCTGAAAGCATAATCCTGTAAATCTGCACGCACTATTGTGCATCTCATAGTGTATTTCTGTCCGTAAAAGGTTATATTATATTCAAGGTGTATATACAAGTGCTGAGAGGGTCATCCTCAATAACTTCACACGCTACCGTGCATCTCCAAGGGAATTTCTGCCTGTTAAAGGGTTTATTACACAAAGTGTTAAAATAAAATACAATTGCTGAAGGCATAATCCAACATATTTTTTCACACGCTACCATGCATCTCCAAGTGTAAATCTGTCCAAAAAAGGATACCTTTCATCCAGGGCCTAAATACTAGGCCTACAATTGATATTCCCCTAAATCAGTGGTTACTGCTGTGCCTGGATTAGTGTAATATGGTACATAAATAAATAGACAGATAGTGTTAGGTGCCTGTAAAAAAAGGCCTGAATTTGAAATTAATACATTGGGCCAAATATTTTTTTTCTTATTGTGGTGCTTGGTGCACGGTAACAATGAGGAAAACATCTAGTAAGGGACGCGGTGGTGTTAAAGGACCCTCTGGTGCTGGGAGAGGACGTGGCCATTCTGCCACAGCCACACGTCCTAGTGAACCAACTACCACAGGTTCCAGTACCCGCCAAAATTTACAGTGATATTTGGTGGGGCCCAATGCCGTTCTAAGGATGGTAAGGCCTGAGCAAGTACAGGCGCTAGTCAATTGGGTGGCCGATAGTGGATCCAGCACGTTCACAACATTATCTCCCACCCAGTCTTCTGCAGAAAGCGCACAGGTGGTGCCTGAAAACCAAGACCACCAGTCTATCACATCACCTACATGCATATCAGGGAAAATGTCAGAGCCTCAAGTTATGCAGCAGTCTCTTATGCTATTTGAAGACTCTGCTGGCAGGGTTTCCCAAGGGAATCCACCTAGCCCTTCCCCAGTGGTGGAAGACATAGAATGCACTGATGCACAACCACTGATGTTTCCTGATGATGAGGACATTGGAATACCACCTCATCGGAGTCCGCACGTCTCTGATGATGACGAAACACATGTGCCAACTGCTGCGTCTTTCTGTAGTGTGCAGACCGAACAGGACGTCAGGGAGGAAGACTGTGTGGAAGACGATGCAGGGGGCGATGAGGTCCTAGATCCCACATGGAATGAAGGTCGTGCCACTGACTTACATAGTTCAGAGGAAGAGGCAGTGGTGAGACCGAGCCAACAGCATAGCAAAAGAGAGAGCAGGGGGCAAAAGCAGAACAGCCGCCTCCAAGAGAGTTCGTCTGCTACTGGCAGGGACCAAGCACCCCAAAGGCAGCTTCAAGGAGTTCCCTGGCATGGCACTTCTTTAAACAATGTGCTGACGACAAGACCCGAGTGGTTTGCACGCTGTGCCATCAGAGCCTAAAGTGAGGCATTAACGTTCTGAACCTTAGCACAACCTGCATGACCAGGCATCTACATGCAAAGCATGAACTGCAGTGGAGTAAACACCTTAAAAGCAAGGAACTCACTCTGGCTCCCCTGCTCCTTTTCTGCTGCTGCCTCGGCCTCTTCCTCCGCCTCGGGAGGAATGTTGGCACCTGCCACCAGACAACACCACCTGCGTCACCAAGCATCTCCACCATGTCAAACGGCAGCGTTCAGCTCTCCATCTCACAAACCTTGAGAGAAAGCGTAAATTCCCACCTAGCCACCCTCGAGTCTTGGGCCTGAATGCCAGCATTTCTAAACTACTGGCCTTTGAAATGCTGTCATTCAGGCTGGTGGACAAAGAAAGCTTCAAACAGCTGATGTCCATGGCTGTCCCACAGTATGTTGTTCCCAGCCGCCACTACTTCTCCAAGACAGCCGTGCCTTCCCTACACAACCAAGTATCCGATAAAATCAAGTGTGCACTGCGCAACGCCATCAGTGGCAAGGTCCACCTAACCACAGATACGTGGACCAGTAAGCACGGCCAGGGACGCTATATCTCCCTAACTGCACACTAGGTAAATGTAGTGGCGGCTGGGCCACAGGCGGAGAGTTCCTTGGCGCACGTCCTTCCGCCGCCAAGGATCGCAAGGCATCATTCTTTGCCTCCTGTAGCCTCCTCCTCCTACTCGGCTTCCTCCTCCTCTGCTTCCACCAGCTCATCCAGTCAGCCACACACCTTCACCACCAACTTCGGTACAGCCCGGGTAAACGTTAGCAGGCCGTTTTGAAACTCCTAATTTTGGGGGACAGGCCCCACACCGTGCAGGAGTTGTGGCGGATATTGAACAACAGACGGACTAATGGTTTCTGCCGGTGGGCCTCAAGCCCGATCTGGTGGTGTGCGATAATGGGCGAAATCTCGTCCCAGCTCTGGGACTAGCCGGTTTGACGCACATCCCTTGCCTGGCGCATGTGCTGAATTTGGTGGTGCAGAAGTTCATTCACAACTACCCCGACATGTCAGAGCTGCCGCATGAAGTGCGGGCCGTCTATGCGTGCTTCCGGTGTTCACATCCTGCCGCTGCTCACCTGTCTGCGCTACAGCGTAACTTCGGCCTTCCTGCTCACCACCTCATATGCGACGTGCCCACCAGGTGGAACTCCACCTTGCACATGCTGGAAAGACTGTGAGAGCAGCAGCAGCCCATAGTGGAGTTTCAGCTGCAGCACGCACGGGTCAGTCGCACTGCGGAACAGCACCACTTCACCACCAATGACTGGGCCTCCATGCAAGACCTGTGTGCCCTGTTGCACTGTTTAGAGTACTCCACCAACATGGCCAGTGGCGATGACGCTGTTATCAGCGTTACAATACCACTTCTATGTCTCCTTGAGAAAATACTTAGGACGATGATGGAAGAGGAGTTGGCCCAGGAGGAGGATGAGGGGTCATTTCTAGCACTTTCAGGACAGTCTGTTAGAAGTGCCTCAGAGGGAGTTTTTTGCAACAGCAGAGGCCAGGTATGTGGCCAGCCAGTGCCCACTACTGGAGGACGAGGAGGATGAGGAGGTAGAGGAGGATGAAGCAGGTTCACAGCGGGGGTGGCACTCAACACAGCTCAGGCCCATCACTGGTGCGTGGCTGGGGGGAAACGGAGGACGATGGCGATACGCCTCCGACAGAGGACAGCTTCTCTTTACCTCTGGGCAGCCTGTCACTCATGAGCGACTACATGCTGCAGTGCCTGCGCAACGACAGCAGAGTTGCCCACATTTTAACGTGTGCGTACTACTGGGTAGCCATCCTGCTGGATCCCCGGTAGAAAGACAATGTGGCCACCTTACTTCCTGCACTATATGAAATGGAAAAGTTTTGTCACAACGCCACAGCTAACTGCACCACCACCTGATACGGAACGTGTTAGCAGGAGGCAGCATTTCATTAACATGGTTGAACAGTACGTGTGCACACCCCTCCACCTATTGACTGATGGTTGGGCCCAATTCAACTTCTGGGTCTCCAAATTGTCCACGTGGCCAGAGCTAGCCTTTTATGCCTTGGAGGTGCTGGCCTGCCCGGCGGCCAGCGTTTTGTCTGAACGTGTATTCAGCACGGCAGGTGGCGTCATTACTGAAAAACGCAGCTGCCTGTCCACAGCCAATGTGGACAAGCTGATATTCATAAAAATGAACCAGGCATGGATCCTACAGGACCTGCCCATCCCTTGTGCAGAATGGACATTTATAACTACCTCCCCTTAACCATATATTTTTGTACTCCAGGGCACTTATTTATTAAATCCACTTTTTTTAATTTTACCATCATTTTGCGGGGCAACCCAAAGTTTAAATGAACCTCTCCTCCGTCTGGGTAACAGGGGCCTAAATATCTGAAAGTGGCCTTCTCCATTGGTGGGTGACATAAAGCCTGATTCTCTGCTTTGGGACCTCTCTCCTCTGTCTAGGTGCTGGGGCCTAAATAACTAAAAGTGGCCTTCTCCGTTGGTGGCGGACATGTTGCCTCTTTTGCTGCTATGGGACCTCTCTCCTCTGTCTGGGTGTCAGGGGCCTAAATATCACGTACTTGCTTGCTGTCTTGGTGGCAGACATTTAACACTTTTTACTGTCTAATGACCGCCCCATTGTCTGGGTGTCAGGGGCCTATATGTTGTTTAATCATTTGTTGTCTTGGTGGGAGATATTAGACTCTTTTTACTGTATAAGGACCGCCCCATTGTCTAGGTGTCAGTGACCAATATTTCGTTTAATTGCTTGCTCTCTGGGTGAGAGACATTAAACTCTTTTTACTGTCAAATTGCCTCTCCTCTGTCTGGGTGTCATGGGCCTACATAAATGATAATGGCCTGTTCCATTGCAGGTCGACCTGAGGCCTGTGTTGCTGTTACGGGACCGCTCTCCTCTTTGTGGGTGCCATGGCCCTGAGTCTGTGAATGAGGCCTGTGGCACTGCAGGCAGACATAAATCCTTTTTGGCTGTGATGAGAACATCAACTCCCATAGCATTCCCACCTGATGCCACCCCAACATCCTATTCCACCTCCTCCTCCTCCAAGTTGCCAATTGATATTGGTTAATTGTTACTTATTTTATTTTAAGTCATTTCCCTATTCACATTTGTTTTCAGGGGATTTACCTACATTTTGCTGCCTTTTGCAGCCCTCTAGCCCTTTCTTGGGCTTTTTTACAGCATTTTTAGTGCTCAAAAGTTCGGGTCCCCATTGACTTCAAGTTCGGGTCGAGTTCGGATCCCGAACTCGAACATTTTCGTGAAGTTCGGCCGAACTTCTCGAACCCGAACATCCAGGGGCGATTTTGGGCGATTGTCTTAGGTAGGGTCTCATTTTTTGTGGAATGAGATGACTGTTTGATTGGCACTATTTTTGGGTGCATATGACTTTTCGATCGCTTGCCATTACACTTTTTGTGGTGTAAGATGACTGTTGGATTACTATTGATCCTTCTCCTCACATATGCCCAGCCCAGCAGACTGAGTGTTTGAACATCAAAATAGTGGATTATTGATCCTTCTCCTCACACGTGCCCAGGCCAGCACACCAAGTGTTTGAAAATGGTGGATTACTATTGATCCTTCTCCTCACACGTGTCCAGCTTACTGTTTGAACATCAAAATGGTGGATTATTGATCCTTCGACTCACACATGCCAAGCCCACCGACTGTTTGACCATCAAAATGGTGGATTATTAATCGCACACCAAATGTTTGAATATCAAAATGGTGGATTACTATTGATCCTTCTCCTCACACGTGCCCAGTAGAGATGAGCGAACACCTGGAAGTTCGGGTTCGGGAAGTTCGGCCGAACTTCCCGAAAATGTTCGGGTTCGGGATCCATACTCAACCCGAACTTTATCCCGAACCCCATTATTTCACTCAGTTATTTCGGGCCCAGCACCCAGACAGAGGAGAGAGGTCCCACAGCAAGGAATCATGTGTCATATCACCCACCACTGGAGAAGGCCACTTTCAGTTATTTCAGCCCAGCACCCAGACCGAGGATACAGGTCCCACATCAAGGAATCATGCGTCATATCACCCACCACTGGAGAAGGCCACTTTAAGTTATTTCAGCCCAGCATCCAGACCGAGAATACAGGTCCCACATCAAGGAATCATGCGTCATATCACCCACCACTGGAGAAGGCCACTCAGTTATTTCGGCCCCAGCACCCAGACAGAGGAGAGATGTCCCACAGGAAGGAATCATGCGTCATTTCACCCACCACTGGAGAAGGCCACTCAGTTATTTCGGCCCCAGCACCCAGACAGAAAAGAGAGGTCCCACAGCAAGGAATCATGCGTCATATCACCCACCACTGGAGAAGGCCACTTTCAGTTATTTCGGCCCAGCACCCAGACCGAGGATACAGGTCCCACATCAAGGAATCATGCGTCATATCACCCACCACTGGAGAAGGCCACTTTCATTTATTTCAGGCCAGCACCCAGACCGAGGATGCAGGTCCCACATCAAGGAATCATGCGTCATATCACCCACCACTGGAGAAGGCCACTCAGTTATTTCGGCCCCAGCACCCAGACAGAGGAGAGAGGTCCCACAGCAAGAAATCATGCGTCATATGAACCACCACCGGAGAAGGCCACTCTCAGTTATTGCGGCCCAGCACCCAGACAGAGGAGAGAGGTCCCACAGCAAGGAATCATGCGTCATATCAACCACCACCGGAGAAGGCCACTCTCAGTTATTTCGGCCAAGCACCCAGACAGAGGAGAGAGGTCCCACAGCAAGGAATCATGCGTCATATCAACCACCACCGGAGAAGGCCACTTTCAGTTATTTCGGCCAAGCACCCAGACAGAGGAGAGAGGTCCCACAGCAAGGAATCATGCGTCATATCAACCACCACCGGAGAAGGCCACTCTCAGTTATTTCGTCCCAGCACCCAGACAGAGTAGAGAGGTCCCACAGCAAGGAATCATGCTTCATATCAACCACCACCGGAGAAGGCCACCTTCAGTTATTTCGGCCCCACCACCCAGACAGAGGAGAGAGGTCCCACAGCAAGGAATCATGCGTCATATCAACCACCACCAGAGAAGGCCACTCTCAGTTATTTCGGCCCAGCACCCAGACAGAAGAGAGAGGTCCCACAGCAAGGAATCATGCGTCATATCAACCACCACCGGAGAAGGCCACTCTCAGTTATTGCGGCCCAGCACACAGACAGAGTAGAGAGGTCCCACAGCAAGGAATCATGCTTCATATCAACCACCACCGGAGAAGGCCACTCTCAGTTATTTCGGCCCCAGCACCCAGACAGAGGAGAGAGGTCCCACAGCAAGGAATCATGCTTCATATCAACCACCACCGGAGAAGGCCACTCTCAGTTATTTTGGCCCAGCACCCAGACAGAGGAGAGAGGTCCCACAGCAAGGAATCATGCGTCATATCAACCACCACCGGAGAAGGCCACTCTCAGTTATTTCGGCCCAGCACCCAGACAGAGGAGAGAGGTCCCACAGCAAGGAATCATGCGTCATATCAACCACCACCAGAGAAGGCCACTTTAAGTTATTTCGGCCCTGCACCCAGACAGAGGAGAGAGGTCACACAGCAAGGAATCATGCGTCATATCAACCACCACCGGAGAAGGCCACTCTCAGTTATTTCGGCCCAGCACCCAGACAGAGAAGAGGTCCCCCAGCAAGGAATCATGCGTCATATCAACCACCACCGGAAAAGGCCACTCTCAGTTATTTTGGCAAGATCATAGTAAAGTTAAAAAAATGAGGATTCAATAAAGAAGCGCCCCGGAGTACAAGAATACATGGTTGAGGGGGAGGCAGTTATAAATGTCTATTCTGCACAAGGGAGTCACAGGTCCTGAGGGATCCATGCCTGGTTCATTTTTATGAACGTCAGCTAAGCTTGTCCACGTTGGCTGTGGACAGGCGGCTGCGTTTGTCAGTAATGTCGCCCCCTGCCGTGCTGAATACACGTTCAGACAAAACGCTGGCCGCCGGGCAGGCCAGCACCACCAAGGCATAAAATGCTAACTCTGGCCACGTGGACAATTTGGAGACCCAGAAGTTGAATGGGGCCGAACCATCAGTCATTACGTGGAGGGGTGTGCAGACGTACTGTTCAACCATGTTAGTGAAATGCTGCCTCCTGCTAACACGTTCCGTATCAGGTGGTGGTGCAGTTAGCTGTGGCGTGGAGACAAAACTTTTCCACATTTCTGCCATGCTAACCCTGCCCTCAGAGGAGCTGGCTGTGACACAGCTGCGTTGGCGACCTCTTGCTCCTCCTCTGCCTTCGCCTTGGGCTTCCACCTGTTCCCCTGTGACATTTGGGAATACTCTCATTAGCGCGTCTACCAGCGTGCGCTTGTACTCGCGCATCTTCCTATCACGCTCCAGTGCTGGAAGTAAGGTGGGCACATTGTCTTTGTACCCGGGATCCAGCAGGGTGGCAACCCAGTAGTCCGCATACGTTAAAATGTGGGCAACTCTGCTGTCGTTGCGCAGGCACTGCAGCATGTAGTCGCTCATGTGTGCCAGGCTCCCCAGAGGTAAGGACAAGCTGTCCTCTGTGAGAGGCGTATCGTCATTGTCCTCTGTATCCCCCCAGCCACGCACCAGTGATGGGCCTGAGCTGTGTCGGGTGCCACCCCGCTGTGAACCTGCTTTATCCTCATCCTCCTCCACCTCCACCTCCTCCTCATCCTCCTCGTCCTCCAGTAGTGGGCCCTGGCTGGCCACATTTGTACCTGGCCTCTGCTGTTGCAAAAAACCTCCCTCTGAGCCACTTCTAACAGACTGGCCTGAAAGTGCTAATAATGACCCCTCATCCTCCTCCTCCTCCTGGGCCACCTCCTCTTCGATCATCGCCCTAAGGGTTTTCTCAAGGAGACATAGAAGTGGTATTGTAACGCTGATAACGGTGTCATCGCCACTGGCCATGTTGGTGGAGTACTCGAAATAGCGCAACAGGGCACACAGGTCTCGCATGGAGGCCCAATCATTGGTGGTGAAGTGGTGCTGTTCCGCAATGCGACTGACGCGTGCGTGCTGCAGCTGAAACTCCACTATGGGCTGCTGCTGCTCGCACAGTCTCTCCAGCATGTGCAAGGTGGAGTTCCACCTGGAGGGCACTTCGTATATGAGGCGGTGAGCGGGAAGGCCGAAGTTCCGCTGTAGCGCAGACAGGCGAGCAGCGGCAGGATGTGAACGCCGGAAGCGCGCACAGAGAGCCTGCACTTTATGCAGCAGCTCTGACATGTCGGGGTAGTTGTGAATGAACTTCTGCACCACCAAATTCAGCACATGCGCCAGGCAAGGGATGTGCGTCAAACCGGCTAGTCCCAGAGCTGCGACAAGATTTCGCCCATTATCGCACACCACCAGGCCGGGCTTGAGGCCCACCGGCAGAAACCACTCGTCGGTCTGTTGTTAAATACACCGCCACAACTCCTACTCCTGCGCAGTGTGGGGCCTGTCCCCCAAACATATGAGTTTCAGAATGGCCTGCTGACGTTTACCCCGGGCTGTGCTGAAGTTGGTGGTGAAGGTGTGTGGCTGACTGGATGAGCTGGTGGAAGCAGAGGAGGAGGAAGCCGAGTAGGAGGAGGAGGCTACAGGAGGCAAAGAATGATGCCTTGCGATCCTTGGCGGCGGAAGGACGTGCGCCAAGGAACTCTCCGCCTGTGGCCCAGCCGCCACTACATTTACCTAGTGTGCAGTTAGCGAGATATAGCGTCCCTGGCCGTGCTTACTGGTCCACGTATCTGTGGTTAGGTGGACCTTGCCACTGATGGCGTTGCGCAGTGCACACTTGATTTTATCGGATACTTGGTTGTGTAGGGAAGGCACGGCTGTCTTGGAGAAGTAGTGGCGGCTGGGAACAACATACTGTGGGACAGCCATGGAGATCAGCTGTTTGAAGCTTTCTTTGTCCACCAGCCTGAATGACAGCATTTCAAAGGCCAGTAGTTTAGAAATGCTGGCATTCAGGCCCAAGGCTCGAGGGTGGCTAGGTGGGAATTTACGCTTTCTCTCCAAGGTTTGTGAGATGGAGAGCTGAACGCTGCCGTTTGACATGGTGGAGATGCTTGGTGACGCAGGTGGTGTTGTCGGTGGCAGGTGCCAACATTCCTCCCGAGGCGGAGGAAGAGGCCGAGGCAGCAGCAGAAAAGGGAGCAGGGGGAGCCAGAGTGAGTTCCTTGCTTTTAAGGTGTTTACTCCACTGCAGTTCATGCTTTGCATGTAGATGCCTGGTCATGCAGGTTGTGCTAAGGTTCAGAACGTTAATGCCTCACTTTAGGCTCTGATGGCACAGCGTGCAAACCACTCGGGTCTTGTCGTCAGCACATTGTTTAAAGAAGTGCCATGCCAGGGAACTCCTTGAATCTGCCTTTGGGGTGATCGGTCCCTGGTGGCGGTGGCCAGTAGCAGGTGAACTCTCTTGGAGGCGGCTGTTCTGCTTTTGCCCCCTGCTCTCTCTTTTGCTATGCTGTTGGCTCGGTCTCACCACTGCCTCTTCCTCTGAACTATGTAAGTCAGTGGCACGACCTTCATTCCATGTGGGATCTAGGACCTCATCGCCCCCTGCATCGTCTTCCACACAGTCTTCCTCCCTGACCTCCTGTTCGGTCTGCACACTACAGAAAGACGCAGCAGTTGGCACCTGTGTTTCGTCATCATCAGAGATGTGCGGACTCCGATGAGGTGGTATTCCAATGTCCTCATCATCAGGAAACATCAGTGGTTGTGCATCAGTGCATTCTATGTCTTCCACCACTGGGGAAGGGCTAGGTGGATTCCCTTGGGAAACCCTGCAAGCAGAGTCTTCAAACAGCATAAGAGACTGCTGCATAACTTGAGGCTCAGACAGTTTCCCTGATATGCATGTGGGTGATGTGACAGACTGATGGGCTTGTTTTTCAGGTGCCACCTGTGCGCTTTCTGCAGAAGACTGGATTGGAGATAATGTTGTGAACATGCTGGATCCACTGTCGGCCACCCAATTGACTAGTGCCTGTACCTGCTCAGGCCTTACCATCCTTAGAACGGCATTGGGCCCCACCAAATATCGCTGTAAATTCTGGCGGGTACTGGAACCTGAGGTAGTTGGTTCACTAGGACGTGTGGCTGTGGCTGAATGGCCACGTCCTCTCCCAGCACAAGAGGGTACACTAACACCACCACGACCGCGTCCACGTCCCTTACTAGATGTTTTTCTCATTGCTACCGTTCACCAAGCACCACAATAAGAAAAATATATTTGGCCCAATGTATTGATTTCAGATTCAGGCCATTTTTTACAGGCACCTAACACTATCTGCCTATTTATTTATGTAGCGTATTACACTAATCCAGGCACAGCAGTAACCACTGATTTAGGGGTATATCTCTTTTAGGGCTAGTATTTAGGCACTGGATGAAAGGTATCCTTTTATGGACAGATTTACAATTGGCCTGCAACAGCTGAGACACCAGATTCAGGGTATTGCTATTTTGGCAATTGAATTTCACCCCAGAACAAAATATATGTTTTTGCATTCACTATGAATCTTGGCCTGCAACAGCTGGGACACCAGATTCAGGGTATTGCTATTTTGGCAATTGAATTTCACCCCACAACAAAATATCAGTTTTTGCGAACACTATGAAACTTGGCCTGCAACAGCTGGGACACCAGATTCAGGGTATTGCTATTTTGGCAATTGAATTTCACCCCAGAACAAAATATATGTTTTGGCAGACACTATTATACTTTGCCAGCCACAGCTGAAACCACTGATTTATGGTATTGCTATTTTGGCAATTGAATTTCACGCCAGAACAAAATATATAATTTGCAGTACACTATGAAACTTGGCCAGCCACAGCTGAAACCACTGATTTATGGTATTGCTATTTTGGCAATTGAATTTCACCCCAGAACAAAATATATGTTTTTGCGGACACTATGCATCTTGGCCTGCAACAGCTGGGACACCAGATTCAGGGTATTGCTATTTTGGCAATTGAATTTCACTCCAGAACAAAATATATGTTTTTGTGGACACTATGAATCTTGGCCTGCAAAAGCTGGGACACCAGATTCAGGGTATTGCTATTTTGGCAATTGAATTTCACCCCACAACAAAATATCAGTTTTTGCGGACACTATGAAACTTGGCCTGCAACAGCTGGGACACCAGATTCAGGGTATTGCTATTTTGGCAATTGAATTTCACCCCACAACAAAATATCTGTTTTTGCTGACACTATGAAACTTGGCCTGCAACAGCTGGGACACCAGATTCAGGGTATTGCTATTTTGGCAATTGAATTTCACCCCAGAACAAAATATATGTTTTTGCGGACACTATGCATCTTGGCCTGCAACAGCTGGGACACCAGATTCAGGGTATTGCTATTTTGGCAATTGAATTTCACCCCAGAACAAAATATATGTTTTGGCAGACACTATAATACTTTGCCAGCCACAGCTGAAACCACTGATTTATGGTATTGCTATTTTGGCAATTGAATTTCACGCCAGAACAAAATATATAATTTCCAGTACACTATGAAACTTGGCCAGCCACAGCTGAAACCACTGATTTATGGTATTGCTATTTTGGCAATTGAATTTCACCCCAGAACAAAATATATGTTTTTGCGGACACTATGAATCTTGGCCTGCAACAGCTGGGACACCAGATTCAGGGTATTGCTATTTTGGCAATTGAATTTCACCCCAGAACAAAATATATGTTTTGCGGACACTATGAATCTTGGCCTGCAAAAGCTGGGACACCAGATTCAGGGTATTGCTATTTTGGCAATTGAATTTCACCCCACAACAAAATATCTGTTTTTGCGGACACTATGAAACTTGGCCTGCAACAGCTGAAACCACTGATTTATGGTATTGCTATTTTGGCAATTGAATTTCACCCCAGAACAAAATATATGATTTGCAGTACACTATGAAACTTGGCCAGCCACAGCTGAAACCACTGATTTATGGTATTGCTATTTTGGCAATTGAATTTCACCCCAGAACAAAATATATGTTTTTGCGGACACTATGAATCTTGGCCTGCAACAGCTGGGACACCAGATTCAGGGTATTGCTATTTTGGCAATTGAATTTCACCCCACAACAAAATATCATGTTTTGCGGACACTATGAAACTTGGCCTGCAACAGCTGGGACACCAGATTCAGGGTATTGCTATTTTGGCAATTGAATTTCACCCCACAACAAAATATCTGTTTTTGCTGACACTATGAAACTTGGCCTGCAACAGCTGGGACACCAGATTCAGGGTATTGCTATTTTGGCAATTGAATTTCACCCCAGAACAAAATATATGTTTTGGCGGACACTATGAATCTTGGCCTGCAACAGCTGGGACACCAGATTCAGGGTATTGCTATTTTGGCAATTGAATTTCACCCCAGAACAAAATATATGTTTTTGCGGACACTATGAATCTTGGCCTGCAAAAGCTGGGACACCAGATCAGGGCATTGCTATTTTGGCAATTGAATTTCACCCCACAACAAAATATCTGTTTTTGCGGACACTATGAAACTTGGCCTGCAACAGCTGAAACCACTGATTTATGGTATTGCTATTTTGGCAATTGAATTTCACTCCAGAACAAAATATATGATTTGCAGTACACTATGAAACTTGGCCAGCCACAGCTGAAACCACTGATTTATGGTATTGCTATTTTGGCAATTGAATTTCACCCCAGAACAAAATATATAATTTGCAGTACACTATGAAACTTGGCCAGCCACAGCTGAAACCACTGATTTATGGTATTGCTATTTTGGCAATTGAATTTCACCCCAGAACAGAATATATGTTTTTGCGGACACTATGAATCTTGGCCTGCAACAGCTGGGACACCAGATTCAGGGTATTGCTATTTTGGCAATTGAATTTCACCCCACAACAAAATATCAGTTTTTGCGGACACTATGAAACTTGGCCTGCAACAGCTGGGACACCAGATTCAGGGTATTGCTATTTTGGCAATTGAATTTCACCCCACAACAAAATATCTGTTTTTGCTGACACTATGAAACTTGGCCTGCAACAGCTGGGACACCAGATTCAGGGTATTGCTATTTTGGCAATTGAATTTCACCCCAGAACAAAATATATGTTTTGGCAGACACTATTATACTTTGCCAGCCACAGCTGAAACCACTGATTTATGGTATTGCTATTTTGGCAATTGAATTTCACTCCAGAACAAAATATATGATTTGCAGTACACTATGAAACTTGGCCAGCCACAGCTGAAACCACTGATTTATGGTATTGCTATTTTGGCAATTGAATTTCACCCCAGAACAAAATATATGATTTGCAGTACACTATGAAACTTGGCCAGCCACAGCTGAAACCACTGATTTATGGTATTGCTATTTTGACAATTGAATTTCACCCCAGAACAAAATATATGTTTTTGCGGACACTATGAATCTTAGCCTGCAACAGCTGGGACACCAGATTCAGGGTATTGCTATTTTGGCAATTGAATTTCACCCCAGAACAAAATATATGTTTTTGCGGACACTATGAATCTTGGCCTGCAACAGCTGGGACACCAGATTCAGGGTATTGCTATTTTGGCAATTGAATTTCACCCCAGAACAAAATATATGTTTTGGCAGACACTATTATACTTTGCCAGCCACAGCTGAAACCACTGATTTATGGTATTGCTATTTTGGCAATTGAATTTCACCCCAGAACAAAATATATGTTTTTGCGGACACTATGAATCTTGGCCTGCAACAGCTGGGACACCAGATTCAGGGTATTGCTATTTTGGCAATTGAATTTCACCCCAGAACAAAATATATGTTTTTGCGGACACTATGAATCTTGGCCTGCAAAAGCTGGGACACCAGATTCAGGGTATTGCTATTTTGGCAATTCAATTTCACCCCACAACAAAATATCTGTTTTTGCGGACTCTATGAAACTTGGCCTGCAACAGCTGGGACACCAGATTCAGGGTATTGCTATTTTGGCAATTGAATTTCACCCCAGAACAAAATATATGTTTTGGCAGACACTATTATACATTGCCAGCCACAGCTGAAACCACTGATTTATGGTATTGCTATTTTGGCAATTGAATTTCACCCCAGAACAAAATATATAATCTGCAGTACACTATGAAACTTGGCCAGCCACAGCTGAAACCACTGATTTATGGTATTGCTATTTTGGCAATTGAATTTCACCCCAGAACAAAATATATGTTTTTGCGGACACTATGCATCTTGGCCTGCAACAGCTGGGACACCAGATTCAGGGTATTGCTATTTTGGCAATTGAATTTCACTCCAGAACAAAATATATGTTTTTGCGGACACTATGAATCTTGGCCTGCAAAAGCTGGGACACCAGATTCAGGGTATTGCTATTTTGGCAATTGAATTTCACCCCACAACAAAATATCAGTTTTTGCGGACACTATGAAACTTGGCCTGCAACAGCTGGGACACCAGATTCAGGATATTGCTATTTTGGCAATTTAATTTCACCCCAGAACAAAATATATGTTTTGGCAGACACTATTATACATTGCCAGCCACAGCTGAAACCACTGATTTATGGTATTGCTATTTTGGCAATTGAATTTCACCTCAGAACAAAATATATAATTTGCAGTACACTATGAAACTTGGCCTGCCACAGCTGAAACCACTGATTTATGGTATTGCTATTTTGGCAATTGAATTTCACCCCAGAACAAAATATATGTTTTTGCGGACACTATGCATCTTGGCCTGCAACAGCTGGGACACCAGATTCAGGGTATTGCTATTTTGGCAATTGAATTTCACCCCAGAACAAAATATATATTTTTGCGGACACTATGAATCTTGGCCTGCAAAAGCTGGGACACCAGATTCAGGGTATTGCTATTTTGGCAATTGAATTTCACCCCACAACAAAATATATGTTTTTGGGGACACTATGAATCTTGGCCTGCAACAGCTGTGACACCAGATTCAGTGTATTGCTATTTTGGCAACTGAATTTCACCCCAGAACAAATTATATGTTTTGGCGGACACTATTATACTTTGCCAGCCACAGCTGAAACCACTGATTTATGGTATTGCTATTTTGGCAATTGAATTTCACCCCAGAACAAAATATATAATTTGCAGGACACTATGAAACTTGGCCAGCCACAGCTGAAACCACTGATTTATGGTATTGCTATTTTTGCAATTGAATTTTACCTCAGAACAAAATATATGTTTTTGCGGACACTATGAATCTTGGCCTGCAACAGCTGGGACACCAGATTCAGGGTATTGCTATTTTGGCAATTGAATTTCACCCCAGAACTTCAGAACTGCGCCATCCCTATGACAACGGGGAACATGTGATACACCCATGACCTATGATTATTGGAAGATTAGGAGTCATGTGGTTCAGGTAGGAGGGGAAGAATGTTGTCAGATGCCCTCAGTGTTGGACCTTGGTAGGAGTAGAGTACGGTTAAAGAACTATGGGTTAATTACATCCCAAGAGGAGTAGAATACATGCATGTTCCAAACCCTGGACTATCGGTAATGTTTGGAACAACTATATTGCATGAACTGACTGGCGTACATTGAGGGCGGAAGTATATGAAGATAGCTGCGGTCATGTGACCATGGGAGGCGCGGTTTGAATGACGTCACGCGCCCCGGGTCAGCTGACAGCTAGAGTAAGCGCGATGAAGATCTGGCGCATGCGCAGTTCTCCAAGGAGGACGCGGACTCCGGCACACAGGTCATATGAGAAAAACTGGATCATAGATGGATGAGGTAATTAATAACGCAAGGGAGATTCTGTGAAGCGATGTAATATATGTTTGACTGCTGGTAAATCACTGTTATAAGTAAGCACACTGACCTGTAGACTAAAGATAGGCGGGGACTATTTTAACCTGTTAGAAACAAGGGGGAGGTATATTAAGTTCACGATGTTGTATGTAATGGAGCTTGACAAAGACCGAAAGGTTGAAACGTTGCTGCTACACTTTGGTGCTAATAAAAGAAGAATTTTGCTACTAATTTGAGTGCTGCGGTGGATCGTATTGTCCGTTTGAACTGAGAAGGGGGTCAGAAGGTTAGGACCCTGCACTGCCTGCACCGCCACAATTGGATACATGTTTCAGCGTTATGCGAAGTAAGTGGTGCTGTCTTGCCTTGATTATGAAGTGACCCCAGAACAAAATATATGTTTTGGCAGACACTATTATACTTTGCCAGCCACAGCTGAAACCACTGATTTATGGTATTGCTAGTTTGGCAATTGAATTTCACCACATAAAATAATCTATCCTTTGCCAGACAGCAGACAGTATTATACTTGGCTAGCCAAAGCTCGAACACCAGATTTAGGGGATTGGTATTTGGGCAATTGTATTTAACCCCTTAATAAAATATAGAAATTGCTATCCTGAGTTTCTAGGGGTGACAATTTGTACAGCCAAGCCCCTGATGTAGGATATAGCAAAAAAAACAACTAATATTGATGGATTGATGGACTTTGTGGCAGCTTGTTCTGGTGCACCACAAGTCACAAAATGGCCACCGATCACCCCAGAAAATAAGTGACAGAAAAATGCTCTGTGCAGCCTAAAAACCAGTGAGCAAGTAACTAGCAGAAGTTCAATCATTCACAGCTGTAGATCGATCCGTTCATTAGGTGCTGTTGCTGACTTTTCCCTGCCTAATCTCGCCCTCACAGAAGCTGCGTCCTCTCCCTACACTAATCAGAGCAGTGTGACGTGCGGTGCTACGTGACTCCAGCTTAAATAGAGGCTGGGTCACATGCTGCACTTGGCCAATCACAGCCATGCCATTAGTAGGCATGGCTGTGATGGGCTCTTAGGGCAAGAAGTAAAACGCTAGCTGATTGGCTGCTGTGCAGCCCTTCAGAAAGCAGGAAGTAATCGCCGAACAACGAACCCGAACCCAAACTTTTTTGAAAATGTCCGGGTTCGGGTCCGTGTCCTGGACACCCCAAAATTCAGTATGAACCCAAACTATGCTCGAACTGTTCGCTCAACACTAGTTATAAACTGTCATATCTATATAGCCTACAGGTGGCAATAAGCATGTTAACAAGTATAACTGTTGTTTATCAATGGTTCCATATACTTTCCTAAAAAAAAAAAAAAAAAAAACTGAAAGAAAATATGTTTGTGTGCATGAGCCCAGAGACTGGGACCAGCAGCAGTCATTTCAGTCAGATTAAAGCCAAAGCTGCAATGTGGCTGTAATCTGACTAAAATGGCTGCTGCTGGCCTCAGTGAGTCTCTCTGCCACTGCTGCTCTGAGTGCCTCTCACTCACACATCCCACTGCCCTGCTGTCCATCAACTTTCATTAAAAGTTACTATTTATGGAGCTTGTCTTTGGCTGCTGCTGGTCCTTCTTCTTGCTGCTTTCTTAGTTGCCACTTCTAATCTTGCCGCCCACAGACCCAGCCGAAGCTGTACTGGCACTGAGAAGACTGGGGGCGGGCGTTAGGGGCAGGCACATCGGCACTGGTGGGGATAAAGCACTGCAGCTTTGTCTTCTGTGCCGGAGGAGGCGGAGCTGACTGCAGTGAGTGACTGAGTCACAGGGGCTCTCCTCAGCACTCTGTCTTCCGCCAAGCTTTGTTTTTTTAGCCTTCCACCATTTTGCTGATGGGGGCGGGACCAACCCGGCTGTTACAGTCTGCAGCAGGCAGTGCGTAAGTGAAGCGCTGCTGCAGATATGTTTTACTATATTAATTTGCTATTACTAGTGGCGCAATCTCAATCGGATGCCGGCGATGGGCCCATCACTTACCTTGGGCCGGGGCTGCCAATCCAAACGCCCCAATTATAATCCGCCACTGGAGGACATCCTCTGCATCTGGAGGAAAGAAGGTTTGTACACAAACATAGAAGAGGATTCTTTACGGTAAGAGCAGTGAGACTATGGAACTCGCTGCCTGAGAAGGTGAGTTCACTGAAAGAGCTCAAGAGGGGCCTAGATGTATTTCTGGAGTGTAATAATAATATAGGCTATAGCTACTAGAGATGGGTCGTTGATCCAGGGAGTTATTCTGATTGCCTGATTGGAGTCGGTAAGGAATTTTTTTCCCCCTAAGTGGGGAAAATTGTCTTGTACCTCACAGTTGTTTTTTTTTTGCCTTCCTCTGGATCAACTTGCAGGATAACAGGCTGAACTGGGTGGACAAATGTATTTTTTCAGCCATATATACTATGTTACTATGTTATTTTGACAGATACATAAAAAAAACAGAAAGAGTGGTGGCTTCTTTCATCACCTCCTCCTCCTTCCTCAACTTCCTACTCCACTTGGACCTCCGACTCTTGGTTCAAGATTGTTATTTTTCACAGTTATGTATTTTATGTTATTTTAAGTGATTTTAAGTGATTTCCCTATCTACATTTGTTTGCAGGGCAATTGTACTGCTTTTCCACCCACTTTAGAGCCTTTGCAGCCCTCTAGCCCTTTCTATGACTTTTTTACAGCCATTTTAGTGCCCCAAAGTTCAGGTCCTCATTTGCTTCAATTTGGTTCGTTCTTCGGGGTCAAGTTCGGAACCCAAACTGAACTTTTAAACAAAGTTCGGCTGAACCCCTCAAACCCAAACAGCCACCGATCCGCTCATCTCTACTCATTATTAGTGTTGGGGGCGAATATTTAAATTGCAAATTTTAATTCGCGAATATCGGAATATCGCAACTTCGAGAATTCGCAAATATTTAGAATATAGTGATATATATTCGTATTTTCGAATATTCTACATTTTTTTTCATCAATAACCTCCCTTTTTGCTTGTGGGCCGATGAGAAGGCTGCAATGTCTTTGTATGAGCTTAGCAACATCCCTAGCAACCAATAGGAAAGTTGCCTACCCTTTTCACATATAAGAACCTCCCCAAAGCAATTTTCTACTGTTTATTACAGTTCTGAGAGAGAGCAGTGTCATTGCTGTGCTCTCTGCTTTCCTGTGTCACATTGCATTAGATAGTTTGTTACTTAGCTTATATATATAATACAGATAGTTAGTGGGAGATAGTCAGTGTAGGTTAGATTGTGATATAGTCTAGCTGTGCAGGGTATTAGACCTCTTTCACACGAACGTGCGAGCCCCGTTCCAGTGTTTGCAGATCCGCAATACATGGGCACCGTTCCGTGGCCATTCCGCATCATGGATGTGGACCCATTCATTCAAATGGGTCCTTAAATCCAGAGACGCGGAACGGTGTGGAACGGAATGACGGAACGGAACACTACGGAGTGCTTCCGTGGGGTTCCGTTCCGTACTTCCGTCCCGCAAAAAGATAGAACATGTCCTATCTTTTTGCGGAACGGGCAGATAGCGGACCCATTCAAGTGAATGGGTCCGCGATCCGCTGCGGCTGCCCCACGGTCGGTGCCAATGCATTGCGGGCCGCAATTTTCTGTCCGCAGCACAGTCACGGGGCTCACACATTCGTGTGAAAGAGGCCTTAGGTAGTGTTAGGTTCTGCTGTCCATACATACATGCTACATACATACATAGTGCTGTGATGTTACCAGTTCACAACAATACTTACTGCACCAATGACTAATATGTAGTCAGACCTGATAAAATGTGAAGTTGCACATTTAGCGCAAAATATGGACATCATTAATTGCCGATTTGCACAATAGTGATTGTTTCAGAGCTCTCTATTTGCATAAAGCTATTGTAATGTTCTGCCGTGCCAACCATTTTCTCCAGTCTCAGGAAACTTCTAGCAGCTTGAAAAATGTAGCTATAGTGAACCACACCTGTAGTGCGCACGCATTACGCGCATATTACATTGCCGAATAACCACGAATTTGCGAATATATGATGAATATTCTACCAAATATACGTGAAATATAGCAAATTTGAATACTGCCACCGGACACTCAGTAGTGATGTCGCGAACATAAAATTTTCAGTTCGCGAACAGCGAACGCGAACTTCCGCAAATGTTCGCGAACGGGCGAACCGGGCGAACCGCCATAGACTTCAATTGGCAGGCGAATTTTAAAACCCACAGGGACTCTTTCTGGCCACAATAGTGATGAGAAAGTTGTTTCAAGGGGTCTAACACCTGGACTGTGGCATGCCGGAGGGGGATCTATGGCAAAACTCCCATGGAAAATTACGTAGTGGACGCAGAGTCGGGTTTTAATCCATAAAGGGCATAAATCAACTAACATTCCTAAATTGTTTGGAATAACGTGCTTTAAAACATCCAGTGTGTGTATACGATCAGGTATGATGTTGTATCGATCAGGTAGTGTAAGGGTTACGCCCGCTTCACTGACATTGACAGACCAAACTCCCTTTTAATGCACCGCAAACAGTTCATTTGCACAACCGCAAACTCCCCATTTGCACAAGGTTGGATACCAAGCTAGCCACGTCCCGGTGATGTCATTGAAGGTTTCTTCCTCCACCCAGCCACGTACAACACCAAGGGTCCCCAAAAGATGAATTAAATTGATTTTTCAAACGGTGAGATGGTTAAAAAACGCTGGCTCCCTCCACTCTGTTTTAAACCACGGTGACTGCGTCTGCGCCGTGCAATTTACTGTCACACCCGATATGAGTGGTATTTTCTGTAGTACTATTCTCATCAGTTTAATCCTCTAACGTCCCCAATCTGGGGGCCATTTATTGAATAGATTTTTCGAACGGGAGATGGTTAAAAACGCTGGCTCCCTCCACTCTGTTTTAAACCACGGTGACTGCGTCTGCGCCGTGCAATTTACTGTCACACCCGATATGAGTTGTATTTTCGGTAGTACTATTCTCATCAGTTTAATCCCTCTAACGTCCCCAATCTGGGGGCCATTTATTGAATAGATTTTTCGAACGGGAGATGGTTAAAAACGCTGGCTCCCTCCACTCTGTTTTAATCCACGGTCACTGCGTCTGCGCCGTGCAATTTACTGTCACACCCGATATGAGTGGTATTTTCTGTAGTACTATTCTCATCAGTTTAATCCTCTAACGTCCCCAATCTGGGGGCCATTTATTGAATAGATTTTTCGAACGGGAGATGGTTAAAAACGCTGGCTCCCTCCACTCTGTTTTAAACCACGGTCACTGCGTCTGCGCCGTGCAATTTACTGTCACACCCGATATGAGTGGTATTTTCTGTAGTACTATTCTCATCAGTTTAATCCTCTAACGTCCCCGACTCCCCAATCTGGGGGCCATTTATTAAATAGATTTTTTGAACGGGGAGATGGTTAAAAACGCTGGCTCCCTCCACTGATATGAGTGGTATTTTCTGTAGTATTATTCTCATCAGTTTAATCCCTGTTACGTCCCATATCAGGGATTGCCTTTGTGAAAAAAATTTAGGCCGGGTACCTTCTACTGCCTTCACAGTGACAGACCAAACTCTCATACACTAAACTGAATTGATTTCAGGAACCGGGAGATGGAAAAAGCAGCTTGGTCGGTCCTCTTACTCCCAAATTGGGGCACTGCGCGTGCACAGAGCAATGTGCTGTGACACCCTATATGAGTGGTGTCTTAACTAGTACTATTGCTATCAGTTTAATCCCTGTTACGGACCCTATCCGGTCGAATTGATTAACCATTGTCGAATCCCCCATTGACATCCCCCTTATAAGCTGTGTAAAGCATATTTTTTAGTTTGGTTTTGAACTGCTGCATCCTTTCCGACTTTCGGTAATTTGGTAACATTTCTGCCACTTTCTGCTTATACCGGGGTCTAGTAGCGTGGCCACCCGATCGCTTTTGGTCTGATCATAATGAAGCAACGGCCTTATCATCTGGGGTGTGGCAACATTGCCAACACACTTATAGAGGTGATGATGATTGCTTCATTGTGATACGCAAGCCCCTTCACCACAACAAGGTAACGATCACGAAGGGGAATTGACACTTGTATGTGCCTTTTTTTTTGGTTTGTTTTTGCAGCCACAGTGCTGCACCATAGGACAGAAAAATTAGGCATGTACACATGCCTGAAAAATAATGGCACTGTTGCAGCCGCTATTGTAGCAGCGGCCGGAAAAATTTATGTTTTCCAGGCAGAAAAGTGACTAAAACATTGCGGCTTGAACCCTAGTTGGTGGTGGAGAATTCACGAAAGTCATCCGGTATGCGGACATTAAATACAGCAGCGTGGGGACCATTTTGAGGCCATGGCATGTAATCAGGCCTTTTGTTAGTCAAACGTATCCCCCACTGTCAGTCCCTTCGGGATCCATGCCTCATTCATCTTTATGAAGGTGAGGTAATCAACACTTTTTGACCGAGGCGACTTCTCTTGTCAGTGACAATGCCTCCTGCTGCACTGAAGGTCCTTTCTGACAGGACACTTGAAGCAGGGCAGGCCAGAAGTTCTATCGCAAACTGGGATAGCTCAGGCCACAGGTCAAGCCTGCACACCCAGTAGTGAAGGGGTTCATTGCTCCTCAGAGTGTCGATATCTGCTGTTAAGGCGAGGTAGTCTGCTACCTGTCGGTCGAGTAGTTCTCTAAGGCTGGATCCCGAAGGGCTGTGGCGATGTGTAGGACTGAAAAAGCTCCGCATGTCCTCCATCAACAACACATCTGTAAATCGTCCAGTCCTTGCCGCCGTGGTAGGAGGAGGATTACACTCACCTCTTCCCCTGTTAGATTCCCGTTGTGCTGTGACATCCCCTTATAAGCTGTGTAAAGCATATTTTTTAGTTTGGTTTTGAACTGCTGCATCCTTTCCGACTTTCGGTAATTTGGTAACATTTCTGCCACTTTCTGCTTATACCGGGGTCTAGTAGCGTGGCCACCCAGTACAGATCGTTCTCCTTTATCCTTTTTATACGTGGGTCCCTCAACAGACATGACAGCATGAAAGACCCCATTTGAACAAGGTTGGATGCAGAGCTACTCATTTCCCGTTCCTCGTCCTCACTGATGTCATTGACGGTCTGTTCTTCCCCCCAGCCATGTACAACACCATGGGTCCCAGATAGGTGACAACAACGAGCACCCTGGGGTGCCTGCTGTGGTTGGTCTTCCTCCTCCTCAAAGCCGCCACATTCCTCCTCTGACTCCTCTTCCTCATACTCCTCTTCCAGCGTTGCTGCAGGTCCGGCAAGCGATGATGACAAGGCTGTTTCTGGTGGTGATGGTGACCACAACTCTTCCTCTTCCTCTTCACGCTCATCTTCAGCCTGATCCAGAACTCTTCGCAGGGCACGCTCCAGGAAGAAAACAAATGGGATGAGGTCGCTGATGGTGCCTTCGGTGCGACTGACTAGGTTTGTCACCTCCTCAAAAGGACGCATAAGCCTACAGGCATTGCGCATGAGTGTCCAGTAACGTGGCAAAAGCTCCGCAGAGGCTGTCCTAGCACCGCGGTCATACATATACTTGTTGACGGCTTTTTCTTGTTGGAGCAGGCGGTCGAACATTAGGAGTGTTGAATTCCAACGTGTCGGGCTGTCGCATATCAAGCGCCTCACTGGCATGTTGTTTCGCCGCTGAATATCGGAAAAGTGCGCCATGGCCGTGTAGGAACGCCTGAAATGGCCACACAAATTCCTGGCCTGCTTGAGGACGTCCTGTAAGCCTGGGTACTTAGACACAAAACGTTGTACGATGAGATTCAACACATGTGCCATGCACGGCACATGTGACAACTTGCCCAAATTTAATGCCGCCAACAGATTGCTTCCATTGTCACACACCACTTTGCCGATCTCCAGTTGGTGCGGGGTCAGCCACTGATCCACCTGTGCGCTCAGGGCGGACAGGAGTGCTGGTCCTGTGTGGCTCTCTGCTTTCAGGCAAGTCAACCCCAAGATAGCGTGACACTGTCGTATCCGGGATGTGGAATAGCCCCTGGGGAGCTGGGGGAATCAGTTGATGTGCAGCCAGACGCCGCAGCAGAAGAGGACTCAGCCGAGGAGGATATTGAAGAGGATGGAGTAGGAGTAGAGGAGGTGGCAGTAGGTCTGCCTGCAAGTCGTGGTGGTGTCACCAACTCCGCTGCGGAGCCACGCATTCCATGCTTGTCAGCCGTCAGCAGGTTGACCCAATGCGCAGTATACGTGATATACCTGCCCTGACCGTGCTTTGCAGACCAGGTATCAGTGGTCAGATGGACCCTTGCCCCAACACTGTATGCCAGAGATGCCATGACTTCCTTTTCAATGACATGGTAGAGGTTTGGGATTGCCTTTTTGAAAAAAAAATTTCGTCCGGGTACCTTCCACTGTGGTGTCCCAATAGCGACAAATTTTTTGAAGGCCTCAGACTCTACCAGCTGGTATGGTAAAAGCTGGCGGGCTAAGAGTTCCGTCAAGCCAGCTGTCAGTCGCCGGGCAAGGGGTGACTTTGTGACATTGGCTTCTTATGCTCAAACATGTCCTTGACAGACACCTGACTGTGGGCAGATGAGCAGGAACTGCTGAAGGTGAGAGATGGAGTGGCGGGTGGTTGAGAGGGGGCAGGGAGGACAGCAGTGGTTGACGTGGCTGAAGATGCTGGACCAGGAGGAGCATGGTGGCTTTGAGTTTGTGTGCTGCTTGTACTCATGTGTTGATCCCATAGGCGTTTGTGATGTGAGATCATGTGCCTTCGCAAAGCAGTTGTACCAAGGTGGGTGTTGGACTTCCCACGACTCAGTTTCTTTTGGCACAGGTTGCAAATGGCATTGCTTTTATCAGAGGCAGACACACAAAAAATGCCACACTGCTGAGCTTTGCAATGACGGCATTCTAGTGGTGGCAACAGCATGCGTTGACTGGCGTGCTGTCTGGCTGACCCCAGGTGCCGATACATGCTGTCTGACTGTGCCACTAACTCCTTGCGACGACCTCCCCTGCTTCCAACTCGTCTCCTCATTCTCTCTGTCTCCCCTTCAGAACTTTCCCCTCTTCTTCTCTTCGAGCAGGCACCCACGTGGCATCCGTGGACACATCGTCATCATCAACCGCTTCACTTGTATCTGACACCTCAGCAAAGGAAGCAGCAGCGGGTACAACATCATCATCATCATCATCACACTGTACGTCCATGTGTGTAATCCTGCCTGACTGAGACATATCCCCGTAATCTACATCATCTGGCAATAATGGTTGCGCATCACTAATTGCATCCAACTGATGTGTAAATAACTCCTCTGACGGATCAAGTGAAGCGGCTGTGGTGGCTGTGGTGGTAGTGGTGGTGGTGGCGACGGGCGGGTGCGTGGTAACTTGAGAGCAGGTGACCGAAGCTGAGCTGGAGGAGGATGGTGCGTCAAGGTTCTTAGCGGAAGCTGTTGAAGATTGGGTGTCCTGTCTAAGCCAGTCAACTACGTCCTCTGAATTTTTCGGGTTCAGGGTACGTGGCCTCTGAAAACTGGGCATTATTCCAGGGACAGTGGAAATCACAGCACCACGACCACGACGGCCCCTGCGGGGTGGCCTGCCTCTGCCTGTCATTTTTTTTTAGATAAGTGGTACTACGCGTGCTAGGTACTGTGCCACCCGGTATGAGTGGTTGGCACTGGCAGTGGGCACACTACAGTCTGTGGAAGTGGGCCTGACACACACTGGCAGCAGGCAAGCAACTGAATTTAGACTACTGTCTAAAAATTAAATGCCTTATTTATCGGCAAGCTACTGTGCCACCCGGTATCAGTGGTTGGCACTGGCAGTGGGCACACTACAGTCAGTGGAAGAGGGCCTGACACACACTGGCAGCAGGCAAGCAACTGAATTTAGACTACTGTCTAAAAATTAAATGCCTAATTTATCGGCAAGCTACTGTGCCACCCGGTATCAGTGGTTGGCACTGGCAGTGGGCACACTACAGTCAGTGGAAGAGGGCCTGACACACACTGGCAGCAGGCAAGCAACTGAATTTAGACTACTGTCTAAAAATTAAATGCCTTATTTATCGGCAAGCTACTGTGCCACCCGGTATGAGTGGTTGGCACTGGCAGTGGGCACACTACAGTCAGTGGAAGCGGGCCTGACACACACTGGCAGCAGGCAAGCAACTGAATTTAGACTACTGTCTAAAAATTAAATGCCTTATTTATCGGCAAAGCTACTGTGCCACCCGGTATCAGTGGTTGGCACTGGCAGTGGGCACACTACAGTCAGTGGAAGCGGGCCTGACACACACTGGCAGCAGGCAAGCAACTGAATTTAGACTACTGTCTAAAAATTAAATGCCTTATTTATCGGCAAGCTACTGTGCCACCCGGTATCAGTGGTTGGCACTGGCAGTGGGCACACTACAGTCAGTGGAAGCGGGCCTGACACACACTGGCAGCAGGCAAGCAACTGAATTTAGACTACTGTCTAAAAATTAAATGCCTTATTTATCGGCAAGCTACTGTGCCACCCGGTATCAGTGGTTGGCACTGGCAGTGGGCACACTACAGTCAGTGGAAGAGGGCCTGACACACACTGGCAGCAGGCAAGCAACTGAATTTAGACTACTGTCTAAAAATTAAATGCCTTATTTATCGGCAAGCTACTGTGCCACCCGGTATCAGTGGTTGGCACTGGCAGTGGGCACACTACAGTCAGTGGAAGTCAGCCTGACACACACTAGCAGTAGGCAAGCAACTGAAATTAGACTAAAGTGTAAAAATTAAATGCCTTTTTTGATGCAAAGTACTGTGCCACACGGGATGACAGGGTGGGCACTGGCAGTGGGCACACTACAGTCAGTTGAAGTCGGCCTGACACACACTAGCAGCAGGCAAGCAGCTGAAATTACACTAAAGTGTAAAAATTAAATGCCTTTTTATGCAAAGTCCTGTGCCAGCCGGTATGAGTGGTGGACACTGGCAGTGGGCACACTACAGTCAGTGGAAGTCAGCCTGACACACACTGGCAGGCAACTAACCTTAGATTAAAGTGTAAAAATTAAGTGCCTTTTTTTAAGCAAAGTCCTGTGCCACACGGGATGACAGGGGTGGGCACTGGCAGTGGGCACACTACAGTCAGTTGAAGTCGGCCTGACACACACTAGCAGCAGGCAAGCAGCTGAAATTACACTAAAGTGTAAAAATTAAATGCCTTTTTATGCAAAGTCCTGTGCCAGCCGGTATGAGTGGTGGGCACTGGCAGTGGGCACACTACAGTCAGTGGAAGTCAGCCTGACACACACTGGCAGGCAACTAACCTTAGATTAAAGTGTAAAAATTAAGTGCCTTTTTTTAAGCAAAGTCCTGTGCCACACGGGATGACAGGGGTGGGCACTGGCAGTGGGCACACTACAGTCAGTTGAAGTCGGCCTGACACACACTAGCAGCAGGCAAGCAGCTGAAATTACACTAAAGTGTAAAAATTAAATGCCTTTTTATGCAAAGTCCTGTGCCAGCCGGTATGAGTGGTGGACACTGGCAGTGGGCACACTACAGTCAGTGGAAGTCAGCCTGACACACACTGGCAGGCAACTAACCTTAGATTAAAGTGTAAAAATTAAGTGCCTTTTTTTAAGCAAAGTCCTGTGCCACACGGGATGACAGGGGTGGGCACTGGCAGTGGGCACACTACAGTCAGTTGAAGTCGGCCTGACACACACTAGCAGCAGGCAAGCAGCTGAAATTACACTAAAGTGTAAAAATTAAATGCCTTTTTTATGCAAAGTCCTGTGCCAGCCGGTACGAGTGGTGGGCACTGGCAGTGGGCACACTACAGTCAGTGGAAGTCAGCCTGACACACACTGGCAGGCAACTAACCTTAGATTAAAGTGTAAAAATTAAATGCCTTTTTTGATGCAAAGTCCTGTACCACACGGAATGACAGGGGTGGGCACTGGCAGTGGGCACACTACAGTCTGTGGGCCTGCAGCTCCTCACACACAGGCAGGCCAGGCAACTGCAATATGTATATAAAGGAAAAAAAAAAGCAGACTAATGTTGCAGCCCTAAAAAGGGCTTTTTGGGGTGCTGTCAGGACGCTGTCCTTACAGCAGAGATCAGATTAGTCTTTCAGGACTGGAGTGGACACTGAATTCACTAGCCTAGCTATCAATTTCCCAATTAAATCAGCAGCAATTACACTCTCCCTCCTCTCACTAAGACTGCAGCTTCAGAATGAATCTAAAATGGATGCTGTTCAGGAGGTGGGAGGGTCTGGGAGGGAGGGTATGCTGCTGATTGGCTGGAATGTGTCTGCTGACTGTGAGGTACAGGGTCAAAGTTTGCTCAATGATGATGTATAGGGGGCGGACCGAACATCGCATATGTTCGCCCGGCAGAGGCGAACGCGAACAAGCTATGTTTGCCGGGAACTGTTCGCCGGCGGATAGTTCGGGCCATCTCTAACACTCAGTACTACTCATTATGATTTGCTGCCTCATCTATTTCCCTTAGTAGTAGATTTTCTGTGAACTCTGGTATATTAATTGACTTATAACAAACTCCTGTGAGAATTTTATTATTGTTTTTTGTTTTGTATTATTATTCTTGCCTCCATCTATATGTTGCCTTAAGATCACTTTTTAGGGTCTTCACCTTTCTCTGACTTTGTCATTAGTGCCAATTGGTCTTTAACTGCCCCACCCAGAAATCTATTAACTCAATCTGTGATATGTTGAACTTAAGAAGGAAAACAACATCTTAGATCGGAGCCTGGCTGGCAGAGAAACATTCTGCAGATTGACTGCTGGATGAATCTAGCTTTGGTTGATGCCCAGAGAATGCTATCTGTCTGAATGCATAGTGCATGCTATATATGAAATTAAGTGGAGGAAGAATATGAGAGCTGGTTTCTCTAAGTGATCTTTACAGCAGCCTGACCTCAACTCCATACAGTTCCCTTAAGAATGAATGTGGATGCCAATTGTGAGCCAGATCTTTTCATCCATCATCAGTCCCAGACTTCATAAATGCTTATTTAGCACAAATTTCACAGAAGACTTGAGGCTGATATAGATACATACATCACCAAAAAGCTGAAAAAATGATTAATGTAACTGAATGGGGAAAAAAAATGATGACGCATGTATAAAAAAACAAAACAAACTATCAAAGAAAAATAAAAAACAGAAAATGCGCCTGGACAGGGAGGGTGTGTGTGTGTGTGTGTGTGGGGTGGGGGGGGGGAGGGGGTCTGGTTTTGAACTGGTTATCATAGCTGTATATGAAATGCAGCAAATGTAAGAGACATGAATTGCATGTTTGCATGTTAGACTATAACCGTCTTACACGTAAAGGTCAAAAATAAAGTGGCCTCTTAAATGTTTTATATGTTCTCAATAACTAACACTACGGTATAAATAGAAGATTGCCAATGCCACTAATATGGCTGGTATTTTGTATGCAACATTTGTTCCACTTACTCAAATGTTTTAAATGCATGTGTTTTCAGCAGGAAGCCAAAGCGGATGCTTGATATGTTCAGTGGGAGTATAGGGTTGAGAATACAGATCATTTTTAAATATTAAAGGGGTTGTCCAGGTTCAGAGCTGAACCCGGACATACCTTCATTCTCACCAAAGCAGCCCCCCTAACTTGAGCATCAGAGCAGTTCCTGCTCCGATGCTCTCCTTTGCCCTCTGCTAATTTGCGCAGGGCAAAGGCAGTTTCCGGAGTTCTGGTAACGAACCCGGAGTCTCCAAGGTTCTTCCAGGAAGCCTGGTGACGTCACCGGCACTGATGGGTGGGCTTTAGCGCTGCCCTAGCCTATACAACAGCTGTGTGTTATTGTAAACAAAAGAACCCTTGCCTTGCGCGATCCAGCATAGGGCAAGGGAGCGCATCGGAGCATGAGATGCTCTGATGCTAACATCAGGGGTGCTGCCTGGGCGAAATTATAGGTATGTTCGGGTTCAGCTCTGAACCCAGACAACTCCTTTAACAGGAACAGTAATACGTTGTAGAAGATTACAAGATTGCAATATCTGTATTTTAAGTATTAAAAGGGACTTCAGCACACAATCTCGGATGCTTCATATACATATGAATAAGGCACACTTTCAAGTACCTATTGTATATTTTGGAAGAAACTAATTATCGATTGGTTGGTCATTTATGAAAGATAGCATTTGCCTTTCTAAAAAAGCTAAAGCAGATCTTGCAGAACTACCCGAGAAACATAAAAATGCAAATTACTGCAGCTAATTGGCTGTGTCTTCAGAGAGTTGATGAATTATTAATTTACAGCATTGTGTAAATCTATCCCCTTAATATCACATAGAATAAAACCAGATATTTTCCATGTGTTTTAACTATTTGTATCACCAATGTCATCAAATTAATTTTCAGAACAAACTGATGTAATTATTTTTCTGTCCAACTTCTTCATTGTATATTCCGTTGACTGTTTCCTTTACCCATGCTAAATTAACTAATTGATTGTTAGTGTTCAGCGCGAATATTCGATAAGCAAATTTTAATCGCGAATATCGTCACTACATGATTTCACGATTATCTCGAATATGTGACAATATATTCGTCAAAACGAATATTCATTTAATTTGAAGCCAGTAACTATACGGTAGTAGCATGCCTTCTTTCTTCGTTCAAGTCATACCCAGTCATTTCTGATGAGGGTTCTAGCCCTAATGCAATTAGACTAGAGCACATATCATATTGTGTTTTTTTCAGACACTATAAATTTCATAAAAGATGCATATTTTCTTTAATTCCCTTTTTTTTGTCAAAACTACATCTTTAGCATTTATGTCATCTCACATGAAAATAACTTATTATCTGAGGAAATAGTCGCACTCAGATGTGAATTGTATCGATTAGGTTATCTACAATTTACCAGGTCATGATTTCAAGAAGTTAAGACAAATCCATGGTTGATTATTTTTATGACCATAATTAATAATTGAATTATTATAAACCTGACAAAGCTTCCGTGCAATCTGATTTAAACGCTTTTTAAAAATACGATAAATCGCAGAAGCTAAGTTATGCTCCAAGACCATTAACTGTGCCTAGAATTCACATGACATATGCAATCAAAGTATTTAGTATTCATGGGAAATTTAAGACAGTACATTAAAGTTAGTGCGAAAATTTGTTACTTGCACATTCGCATATATCTATTCGTGCAATTTTTTTTTTATTGGAAGCTTTAACTGCTTGTGTAAGTGACTGTACCTTAAAGATAGTACATGTTCAGCGAAAATTCCTATATGTAATTTTCCCAGAAATCTAATCGTGTCCAGACTGTCGCCTGCCATTTCATGTAGACTTTTCCAGTTAAGATCATGTAATGCGAAAAATCGTTACCTAAAAAGTCACTGAAATCTCTGTGCGATAGGGCCTTTGGCTGTTTTGCTATTCATTCAGTATGCTTGTACGAAAAGCCGATGATGTAGAACAGGCATGCCCAACCTGCGGCCCTCCAGATGTTGCAAAATTACAAGTCCCAGCATGCCCGGACAGCCTACAGCTATCTGCCTACAGCAGGGCATGGTGGGAGTTGTAGTTTTACAATAACTGGAGGGCCGGAGGTTGAGCATCCCTGATGTAGAATATAGCTGTATTTTTGAAAATCGAATATTCATTTTTTTTCCTTTCCATGTGAGGTGATTCATAACCCCTCCCTAGTCTACCCTGAGTAGCCAATGAGAAGGCTTAGCAACCAATCACAAAGTAGCCTACCTTTCACAATATAAATGAAGGCACACCCGGCAGCCATTTTGTGGTGTTGTATATGTGGTAGAGAGAGGAGCTGTTCGTTGGTTGTGCTCGTTTCTTGCTGATATATTTCAGAACTCATATATCAAATTAAGTTTAGGTAGTTAGTGTTAGATAGGGATTAGCTTTTAGCGATAAAATAATTAGAGAGAGGTTAGATGTGTTAGGTGAAAGACAAAATTAGTAAGGGCTGATAGGTGTAGAGCAGGGATCAGTATAGGGCTTTAGGGCTAGGAAATATAGACATAGAATATTAGTTTAGGTTATTGTTTAGGGCTAGTAATTTCTCAGTTTAGCTTAGTGTAGGTAGTGTTAGGCTAGTCAGGGATTTAGGGTCTGATTCTTGTGTGTGTCTGTCCATGTTAGTTAGTTTCCCTTATAATTATTTGTGTTTAGTGTTGGTTAGTCTGTCTTGTCTTGGCGTCTTATTGTCTGCATTTGTTTTCTGTTTTCTGGTTAGTTTTACCTATCTTGTCTGCATCTTACTGTCTGCATATTTCCTTGTTTAATTTTATTGTAAAAAAAAAAAAAAAAAAAATGTGGATTGCTTTTTTGTTTAGTGTTTAGTTTTTTGTCTAGTTTGTGCTTCTGATTGTCTTTGTGCTTTAGTCTTAGTTTAAAAAAAAATGTAGTTTTATCCTTGTACTGTAGTTCAGGTTTATATGTATTGTATTTGCGTCTGATTGTCTGTGTCTTTTTATGTTAGTTTTAGTTTAACAACCCCCCCTCCAAAAAAAAATACAAAAAATTGTGATTTAGTGTTTTCTGTTTTGTGTTAGGATTATCTGTCTTGTCAGCGTCTGATTGTCTGCGTCTTTTGGTGTTTGTCTCAGTCTCTCTAGTTGTAAAAAAAAAAAAAAGTTTTTTCTTTTTTCGTTACATCTCAGTAGTGTTTTAATGGAAAATTTTATGTTCGCGACATCTCTACGCTGCAGATCCAAAGTGGCGTGGGAAAAGTCACTGAATCAATGTAGTCTCTAAAAATTGGATTGCGCTGCACAAACCAATAGATATCCCCCAATGGCCACACACAAGGTTAATTCTCATCCAAAAACCGAACATGCAAATTCGACAGATCTGTAGTACTTCTGTACACCATAGGAGCCTGTAAGGTGTCAAGGGATCACAAAATACTGAAGTACTTCTTTAGCTAGTTGCATCCAGAAGGTATATAATATACTCACAAACAGCCGCTTGTAGCAAGCGTATCTGACCAATAAATCCTTAATATCCCACTGGATGGTTCTCTCTTTGGTATTTAATCCCACAGGTCTCCTGGTCCTGATCCCGTCTGCAGCAGCTTTCCTTCTCCTCTGTGTGATCCTGGTATCTTCTCTCTGAGGAAGGTATGCACCCAAGGCCAACTGTGTGCCAGGTCACCAGGCAGCTCATTGGCAGGGGTTCTACTGGTGACAGCAGCAGGAACTGGCAGCAGCAGCCGCCACAGCACACAGCTCCAACTGAGCGCACCGAGCACCAACCCATCATACAGGAGGCAACAGATGATGTTACAGTTGCCATTTGTAACCTCTTCCATGCCAGAGTGAGGAGAGGGAGGTCAGTGGCTCGGCTGGGTACTACTGCCCTCACCCAGCACATGCGACTGAACCACTGGCGGGAGTGGGATCAGATCAAGGGTGGTCGTAGCAGCAGCACCACCAGCAGTGTGCAGGGGACAGCAGTTCCTGCCACTGTACAGCTGCTAACACATCCTCTGGCAGCAACTGAGTCCCACTCCCCAGCTCCCTCCAGTAGAGCTACTGGGACTGGCAGCCATACCTCTGCAACCAGTGCACCCTCCTCAATTTCCTCCTCCTTCTCTTCTTCCATCCGGCGCCATCAGTGGCAAAAAACTGATATTTTAGAAGTAATGTTGTTAAATTACTTTTATTATAATGAAATAGTGTCTATTGAGTTTAAGACCTTATTTTATGTTATTTATTTTTTGATAATATCCTATGACAAAAAATAACTTTTACGCACATCAACTGTAACGCAGACCAAAGCGTTCACGCAGCATTAAGTGTCGTGTGTTAAATCCACCTATCCAGATGGCGGTAGGACTGCCAGGGTTTTCGCTTCGGCTCTGTTGTCCTCAGTTTTTCTGTGCGGAGTCACCCATACACTATTGGCGATGTACACTCTCTGGGCTAAAGACACGGGCACAACTACCTCCTCCTCTGATCGTCTGAGCCCAGAAGGCAGTAGAGAAGTTAGTTGCTTTATGCCGGGTGTGTTAGTGTCCCTGTTTCTGCTGCTGAGGTTAGTTCCTCTCCCCTGGGTCATGACTCTGACTTGTTTCCCGTCCACTGTTGTGATCCTCAACAGCTGGCTGAAGTGCGCAGCCTGGTTCTGCTATCGCAGATCATGCGGCTGAATAAGCATTCCGATACTTGACAACACACAGGGAATTGTATCACACAGCCAGGGGCAGACTTCATTATCACCACGGAGGTGCTGACTGGCACAGTGAGGCACCTCAACTGTCATCCAGTACTGTAAATATTACACTATGATTGTAAGCCACCATGCGGCTTGGAGTAACATTGAACTTCCATTACATTCATGCCACTTAATTTTTATTTATTTTTTGTGTTAACTTGAGATCAAAATTACTATCCTGCTAGTTATCTTACAGTAATCCAGTTCTATACACTGATGATATTGTTTTTTATATATGATGTCTCTTTAAATTTATAGAGATGGGGTATGTAGATATCTTATTACATGATGGATCACTTGAAAATATCTACCTACATCATCTCTAACGGGCAGGACTGCAATATTCTTCCCCTTTTGGATATCAGCTTTTATATAGGCCCGGATTACTGTATTAAATTACAATTACTTAAAATGAGAAATGTCTTATAAAGCACATCAAGTGGAGTAGATAGGCGCACTCACCATCCCTTTAAAATCTTCTTTATTGCAGAGAAAATATGTAGACAGGGGGACTCACAGCCGGATGAAGCGGTGAATCCGCGAAACGGCCGTCGCTGTTTTTTCAGTGAATATGCTGTCCATGTGAGTCCCCCTGTCTACATATTTTCTCTGCAATAAAGAAGATTTTAAAGGGATGGTGAGTGCACCTATCTACTCCACTTGATGTGCTACATTTGTTCTTTTGAGGCTACAGCAACCCGATCCTGAGATTGTTGGATGAGGCCATAGTGAGGCTCCCACACGTAGTATACATGTACAGGGCAGTGCCCTCATTCATTCTAACACAAAAAAAGGATACCTAATTCTGATGCTTTTACTTAACGGCACTTCATTGTAACTACAACACACATGGTAGCTTACAATCAAAGGGTACTATTTGCTCTTCTGGATTACATTTGAGGTGCTCCACTGTGCCTGTCAGCCCCTCTGTGATGATGGAGAAGTTTGCCCCGGGCTGTGTGACACTAATTCTCGCTTGTAGTCAAGTCTCGCAGCTGAATGTTTATTCGGGTGCCTGTTTGTCGAAAGCTGAACAAGGGTGTTCACTTAAAGCCAGCCGCCAAGGACCCCAACAGTAGATGGGCAGAATCATGACCCAGGGTGAGAGGAACTAACCTCAACAGCAGAATTGGGGACACTAACACACCCGGCACATGGCAAACCACTCTTCTACTGCCTTCTGGGCTCTGACAATCTAAGGACGACGTATCCTTAGCTCTGAGAGTGTACATTGCCGATCGTGTTTGGGTGGGTTGACTGGCGGTACACATGACTCCTCACAGACAAATGGAGGACAACAGACCCGCTGCTTAACCTTTCCAGTCCTAATGCTGTGTGTCTCAGAGGAATTAGTGCACAGTGCTTAAAGCTGCGCTACCGCTGCGGTCTGCGCCAAGGTTGACGTGTCTATTGTGGATAATTATGTATGTACACGTGAAAGCTTTCTGTGTACTCACAAGCTTAGCCTTACTTAACACAATGTATTACAAATGTAAAGTTGTTTTTATTTTAAAAATGGTAAAAAAAAATTTCTACCAAAAATATTACCACATCACAGCTGTACACTGGTAAACATCAACTATACATTCACATTAATTAATTTTATTATTTAGCATTGTGTGGGGTCGTGATTTTATATAAGGGGTTCATTAATGAATAATCACTCCTGCTGCAAAGTTTTATCCTGCTGTGTTATGTGTTATATTTTTGTAATTGAGTCCTTGCCATGGTTTCTTGGTGTTGAATATTCTGGGGAACATTCAACTTCAGCGTTAATCTGCAGCTACAGCTCCAGATACTGTTGCTGCTGTGTGTTATCATGTTGGTTTAACTTTGGGCCTTTTTTTATATCCAAATCCTGCTGCTGCTATTGTTGCTCCTGCTTGTTATGACCCTGTTGAGTTACATTCGGCCCTTAAAACATTTAATCTACTGCTGCTGATGATGATGATTTGGGGACACAATCATGTGGCCCTCATACTACACCTCTTTTGACTTACTGATGCTGCTGGTTATGACCATTTTAAGTTACATTTGGCCCTTATTAGTTATTACGTTACATCTACTGCTGCTGCTGCTGCTGCTAAATTGAGGCAAGCGCAATGCGGCCCTCACTCTACACCTCTTATGAATTCCTGCTGCTAATTGTTATTACCATGTTGACTTATATTTTGCCCTTTTAACATTAATAGTAATACTACTGCAGCAGAATTGTGACCACCTCAATGTGACCATCATACTACACCTCTTATGAATTCCTTCATTAAAAAGTTATTAACTTGTTGAGTTACAATTGACTTGAAATTACATTACATCTACTGTTGCTGCTGCTGATTTGGGGAATCCCTCATACTACACTGCTCATGACTTATTGCTGCTGCTAGTTATTATGACCATTTTGAATTACATTTGGCCCTTATTTCATTACATCTACTGTTGCTGCTGCTAAATTGGGGCTACCTACATGCGGCCCTCATACTACACCTCTTATGAATTAATGCTTTCAATGGTTATGACCGAGTTGAGTTACATTTGTCCTTTCTAACAGTACATCTACTACTGCTGCTACTTTGGGACACCATCTTGTGCCATTCATACTACACCTCATAAGAAATTCTGCTCTCAATAGTTATGACCCTGTTGTGTTACATTTGGCAAATATGACATGACATGTACTGCTGCCGCTGCTGATTTGGGGACAACATCTTATAGCCCTCATAGTACACCTCTTATAAATTCTTGCTGCTAATAGTTATGACAGATCTGTGTTAAAATTTTGCCCTTACTACATTTCATCAACTTCTGCAGCTCATGAATTGTGGCTACCTCCATGTGGCCCTCATACTACACCTCTTATAAATTACTGCTGCTAATTGTTGTTAGAAGGTTCAGTGTACTTTGGCGTTAGAACATTGCTTTTAATGCTACTGCTGCTGAATTGGGACTATCTACATGTGGCCCTCATACTACCTCTCTTAAGAATTTCCACTGCAAATAGTCATCACCATGTTGAGTTAAATGTTGGCCTTATAACTGTACTAATAATGATGTTGCTGCAGAATTTTTCCCATAATACTACACCTCTTATTACTTCCTGCTGCTTATAGTTTTTAAAATTTTGAGTACATTACATCTACAGCTGCTGCTGCTGCTTTATTGGGGGCAATTAACACGTGGTCCTCATAATCATCCTCTAAAGAATTTATGCTGCCAAGTATGATCATGTTGATTTATATGTGGGGCTATCAACATTACAAATGCTGCTGCTGCTTTTGCTGCTAATTTGGGGCTATCTACACGAGGTCCTCATACTACTACTCTTAAGAAATCCTGCCACTGCTGATTGCGATCATGTTGAGTTATATTTGGGCCTATCCACATTACAAATGCTGCTGCCTGTGCTGCTGATTTGGGGCAATCTACACAAGGTCCTCATACTACTCCTCTTAAGAAATCCTGCCACTGCTGATTACGATCATGTTAACTTATATATGGGCCTATCCACATTACAAATGCTGCTGCTGCCTGTGCTGCTAATTTGGGACTATCTACACGAGGTCCTCATACTACTACTCTTAAGAAATCCTGCCACTTCTGATTATGATCATGTTGAGTTATATTTGGGCCTATCCACATTACAAATGTTGCTGCTGCAGCCTGTGATGCTGATTTGGGGTGATCTACACGAGGTCCTCATACTACTACTCTTAAGAAATCCTGCTGCTGCCGATTACGATCATGTTGAGTTATATTCAGGGCCTAATAACTATACTAAAGCTGCAGACTGTGCAGCTGAATTTGGGCGATGAACATGTGGTCCTCATACAACTACTCCAGGGAAATCCTGCTGCTACGGATTAGGCTCATGTTAATTTTTATTAGGGCCTATTGACATTAAAAATGCTCTGCCTGCTGCTGCTTGTGCTGCTGAATTTGGGCTTACAGCACGTGACCATCATACTAAAACAGTAATCAAATCCTGCTGGTGCTGCCCGTTTTGATCTAGTAGAGTTACATTTTGCCCTTTGGACATTACAATACCTGATGCTACTGCTGCGGTTGGCTGTGCAACTGAATTCTGTTAAGCTCCATGGGCCCCCGAGTAGACCACTGTAGAAATATTGATGTTGTTGCTGCGGCCTGTCATGATCATGCTGCGGAATCTATGTTAATTTTCACAAGACATTATATTAGATGCTTGGTTTTGTTTTCAAATTCATGGTCTTTCCTTATATCTTTAAACTTACAATGTTGATGTGTGACAGCACACTTGCTAGGTCGGGCTATTGTTTTTCAGATGGAAAAATTGCTGTTTCACTTAATTTTGCCTAAATGTTACTAAATCACTACTTAATGTGAATAAGATATCAGTTACAATTAGACTTTTGGAGACATAATGTAGGGAAAGACAATTTTTTTAATTTTTTTTGGGTAGTGTAAATAAAAAAAAACAAATTAACACAAAGACAATCATACGCAAAGACAATAGACAAATAATCCTGAATCCCAACATAAAAACATAGAAAATATTTCAAATTTTTTAAACTATTTTTTATGTTTTATCACCAGGCTTCATACTTTACGGTTGATGTGTGTCATATTTCTATCCGAGTTAGTAATGTGACATTATGAATCGTCATTCAAATTACGTATGACCTGCAGCTGATGTCTGACCGAATTATGTGGAGTTAACCAGCATGGATCTTGTTTTCATGGTTTTCATGTGTTTAATTCTAGCATGTGAGGTGCTAATTTTTTATTGCCAATATTTTAATATTTAACTATGTTTCCATAAAAAAAATTAATATTGTCATTCGTACTTCGGCTTCAATCTCAAAATCCCTTTTTTAATTTATTTTATTTTATTTTTATTTTTTATTTTAAAAAAGTGTGGTTTGGGGCATGCCTATAGTAGCAAGGTGTGTACCGCATATGGGCTTCCCTTTTTCAAACGGTCTGGTGCAAGTAAAACTGTGCAGGACTGATTGATGTACCTACTTAATTTTATTTTGGTTTATTTTATTTATTTATATTTAGTTTAAATACGGACTTAGGTTCGAACACGGTGTCGTCTGTTGTCCTGGGAGGGATGGCTGACTTCCGTGTTGACCTCTCTACATGGTTGGCTGTAACTGGCATTATACTCAGCCGGGTGGGAATCCGGTTTTGTAAATGGAGCTGTATTATAACCTGTAAATATGCCTAGATACTTTTATATATATATATTTTTTTTAATATTGGCGATAATGTAATGACATTTTGAACATGCATGAAATATTTAACCAATCTATTAAAAAGTTGAACCTAAAATTTTGACTGTAGTATGTTCTAGAGGACATGTGACCAAATAGAGAATTCATATAGGCAGAGTAATGTCTTTTCATATTTCTGGTTAAAAAGCAGAAGCAATTTAACTTTATTCTATGTCGAAAAAAAATTGATTATATTTAAGATCCATGCGGGTTTTCTTCCTTACGTCTATCGGTAAAATTTTTGTACATAGTTAATTTCCTTCATTTTTTTTTGACTTATAAAATTATTTATTGTTGGTTTTGCTATTTAATACTAAATGCTCCTATGTTTCACTATTTATTTAAGTAAAGATAGTTTTACGGTAGTTTGTAGACTTCATTATTATTATAGTGTATTTTGGGATTTGGGTGTTATTAGTCTGTTTAACTTTTTTTTTTATTGTGTATGGTTTTAAATGTACTGTTGGGGCTAATGTGGAACCCAAAACTTATCAACGCTGTATAACTTTTTTTGTTTTTTGTTTACTAAATAAAAACAAGAGACAATTTTTTCCTCTAATACCGAGCCTGACCTTCTCATTCTCAGCACAAGCTTTATGACCCTTTGCTGTTATTATAAACTTTGTAAATCATACAATACCGTCTATGCTATATCCCTCATTTATGATATCTGTAGTTTATAGTGGGTATCTTATGATTGTGTACTAACAGGACAGTAGGTTATGTGGTGTATGTCTATACACCTGAGGGTGCTCATTTGTGTAGCACATCTTTATTCCTATGCACCAATTACTGATAGCATATGCCTACTGCCCCTCTATGCATAGTGGTAGATTTATAATTGTGCAATTATTGACATCTATGTTCCCTTGAAGGATGCATGCAGCCTGCAATATGACACTCACAACACAACTCTTCACCTGTCTGTTTCTATGGTGGAATAGCGGCCGTGCAGTGCACTCACTGGGCTGCTGGTCCGGCACTGTTTGTTCAATGTCCACTCTGTGACTACAGCACTATGTATGTAATGTTAAGAAACCACCGATTGGTCCCCTTATTTGCACATTGTTTTACAATGTACAGCGCTAGACCTCTGTGCAGATGCTGGTGGGGGGGGGGGGGGCCCCGGCGCAGGCACAGGGTTTTTCCCCGCCCACTGCCCGGCCTCTGGCCAGCTCTGGGTCTTGACGTGCTTCAGTAGGAAGGGTTTCCTCTATTTAAGCCCCAGGTTCCAGCAGCCGCGTGCGGCCAGTTCATGCCGAATTCATGTCCTGCTTGTATGCAGGCATTAGCGTCCTGCTCTATTCCTCAACCCCAAAACAAGAGCTCCTGATGAGCCTGTATTAATGGCGAAACGCGTCGAGCTTAAGAATAATGGGGGGAATAATATGAGGTCATTAGTAACATAGGCAGGAAACCATTGCGGCTTCTATCTTGCCCACACCATCCATTCTGGTACGGTGACCAGCTATTTGGGGAATACGGAGGAGAGATCACCAGCCAGAGCATCCACATAGTGGGCATGGGCTGATGGTCCTTCTACCTATGTATTTGTATTTATCCCCATATTTGTTTGCACCATTAAGTGCGAGTGGTTAATCAAATGGTGAGTGGGCAGATAGTTTCAACACGGGAGTAGCCTTGCAAGTTGGGCTCTAGCATTTGTGGAACTATAAGTCCCAGCCCATCGTATGGTGCACTTGTGCTTCTGCTTATCTCTCGTATTATATATAGGATGTGCAAGGATAGGATTGTATGCCACTACCCTGCCGATGAGTGAACACAATACTCACTGGTGGTAACTTAGTGGTATATCTGCTCATGAGTGATAAGATTACCACAGGAGGCAAATCCGTCCCAAATCAAACTCAGTAAAATGTATTAATATATTGGATACGCATACCCTTGAATCATATCAGAATTGGAGTTTTTGCTTAACTTTTTTTTTTTATGGTGTATGGTTTTAACCACTTCAGCCCCCCTAGCTTAAACACCCTTAATGACCAGGCCACTTTTTACAATTCTGCACTACACTACTTTACCCGTTTATTGCTCCGTCATGCAACTTACCACCCAAATGAATTTTACCTCCTTTTCTTCTCACTAATAGAGCTTTCATTTGGTGGTATTTCATTGTTGCTGACGTTTTTACTTTTTTTGCTATTAATCAAAAATTACCGAAATTTTTGCAAAAAAATGACATTTTTCACTTTCTGTTGTAACTACATTTCTATATAAATTTTTCGCAAAATTTATTGTTCTACATGTCTTTGATAAAAAAAATACAATAAGTGTATATTTATTGGTTTGGGTAAAAGTTATAGCGTTTACAAACTATGGTGCAAAAAGTGAATTTCTGCATTTTGAAGCAGCTCTGACTTTCTGAGCGCCTGTCATGTTTCTTCAGGTGCTAGAATGCCAGGATAGTATAAATACCCCCCAAATGACACCATTTTAGAAAGAAGACACCCCAAAGTATTCATGGAGGGGCATGGTGAGTTCATGTATCATTTCATTTTTTTTCACAAGTTAGCGGAAAATGACACTTTCTGAGGAAAAAAATAAAAATAATAAAGTTTCCATTTCTGCTAACTTCTGGCAAAAAAAAATGAAATCTCCCACGGACTCACTATGCCCCTCAGTGAATACCTTGAGGTGTCTACTTTCCGAAATGGGGTCACTTGTGGGGTGTGTTTACTGTTCTGGCATTTTGGGCGGGGCTAAATTGTGAGCAGCTATGTAAAAGCTAAAGGTACTCGTTGGAATTTGGGCCCCTTTGCGCACCCAGGCAGCAAAAAAGTGTCACTCATGTGGTATTGCCGTACTCAGGAGAAGTAGGGCAATGTGTTTTGGGGTGTATTTTTACATATACCCATGTTGGGTGAGAGAAATATCTCTGTAAACTGACAACTTTGTTTAAAAAAATTTAAAAAGTTGTCGATTACAGCGATATTTCTCACACAAAGTATGGGTATATATAAAAATACACCCCAAACACATTGCCCTACTTCTCCTGAGTACGGCGATACCACATGAGTGACACTTTTTGCAGCCTGAGTGCAAAGGCTCAAATTCCAATGAGTACCTTTAGGATTTCACAGGGCATTTTTACGCATTTGGATTCCAGACTTCTTCTCACGCTTTAGGGGCCCCTAAAATGCCAGGGCAGTATAAATACCCACATGTGACCCCATTTTAGAAAGAAGACACCCCAAGGTATTCTGTGAGGGGTATGGTGAGTTTATGTAAAATTTTATTTTTTGTCACAAGTTAGTGAAATATGAGACTTTGTAAAAAAAAAAAAAAATATATCAATTTCCGCTAACTTGTGCCAAAAAAAAATAAATTTCTGTGAACTTGCCATGACCCTCACAGAATACCTTGGGGTGTCTTCTTTCCACAATGGGGTCACTTGTGGGGTATTTATACTGCCCTGGCATTTTAGGGGCCCTAAAGCGTGAGAATCCAAAATGAGTAAAAATGCCCTGTGAAATCCTAAAGGTACTCATTGGAATTTGGGCCCCTTTGCGCATCTTGGCTGCAAAAAAGTGGCACACATATGGTATCGCCGTACTCAGGAGAAGTAGGGCAATGTGCTATGGGGTGTATTTTTACATATACCCATACTGGGTGTGAGAAATATCTCTGTAAATGACAACTTTTTAAAAAAATTTATACAAAGTTGTCAATTTACAGAGATATTTCTCTCACCCAGTATGGGTATATGTAAAAATACACCCCAAAACACATTGCCCTACTTCTCCTGAGTACGGCGATACCACATGTGTGGCACTTTTTGCAGCCAAGATGCGCAAAGGGCCCTAAAACCAATGAGTACCTTTTAGGAGGGCATTTTTATGCATTTTTCTTCTCACGCTTTAGGGCCCCTAAATTGCCAGGGCAGTATAAATACCCCACATGTGACCCCATTTTGGAAAGAAGACACCCCAAGGTATTCCATGAGGGGCATGGCGAGTTCACAGAAGATTTTTTTGGCACAAGTTAGCGGAAATTGATTTTTATTGTTTTTCTCAAAAGTCTCCTTTCTGCTAACTTTTGACAAAAAGTTAAATTTTTCATGGACTCACTATGCCCCTCAGCGAATACCTTGGGGTGTCTTCTTTCCAAAATGGGGTCACATGTGGGGTGTTTGTACTGTTCTGGCATTTTGGGCGGGGCTAAATTGTGAGCAGCCATGTAAAAGCTAATGGTACTCGTTGGAATTTGGGCCCTTTGCGCACCCAGGCTGCAAAAAGTGTCACTCATGTGGTATCGCCGTACTCAGGAGAAGTAGGGCAATGTGTTTTAGGGTGTATTTTTACATATACCCATACTTTGTGTGAGAAATATCGCTGTAAATTGACAACTTTGTATAAAAAATTTAAAAGTTGTCATTTACAGAGATATTTCTCTCACTCAGCATGGGTATATGTAAAATACACCCCAAACACATTGCCCTACTACTCCTGAGTACGGCGATACCACATGTGTGCCACTTTTGCAGCCAAGATGCGCAAGGGGCCCTAAAACCAATGAGTACCTTTAGTATTTCACAGGGCATTTTACGCATTTGGATTCTCACGCTTTAGGACCCCTAAAATGCCAGGGCAGTATAAATACCCCACAAGTGACCCCATTGTGGAAAGAAGACACCCCAAGGTATTCTGTGAGGGGTATGGCGAGTTCACAGAAAAAAAAAATTTTGGCACAAGTTAGCGGAAATTGATTTTTTTTTTTTTTTTTTTACAAAGTCTCATATTCCACTAACTTGTGACAAAAAATAAAATTTTACATGAACTCCCCATACCCCTCACGGAATACCTTGGGGTGTCTTCTTTCCAAAATGGGGTCACATGTGAGGTTTTTGTACTGCCCTGGCATTTGAGGGTCTCCGCAATCATTACACGTATGGCCAGCATTAGGAGTTTCTGCGATTCTCCGTATATTGAGCATACGGGTAATGAGATTTTTTTTTTCCGTTCAGCCTCAGGGCTGAAAAAAAAAATTAAAAATGAACGGCACAGATTCTTTCATTCGCATCGATCAATGTGGATGAAAAAATCTCTGCCAAAATCAGTGACTGCGGTGCGGTGGGCTGGGCGCTAGCTACCTAACAAGTAGCTAACTAACTGGCGGTGATAAGGGACCCTTATGCCCCATTCACACGTCCGAAATTCTGTTTGCGGAACGGAATTGCGGACCCATTCATTTCTATGGGGACAGACTTTGTCCCGCTCGGATCCGGAATTGCGGATCCGCACCTGCAGGTCTGCATTTCCGTTCACTAAAAATATAGAACATGCCCTTTTCTTGTCCGCAGTGCGGACAAGAAAAAGCATTTTCTATATAGTTCTGGCAATGTGCGGATCTGCAAAATGCGGAAAGCACATTGACGGTGTCCGTGTTTTGCGGATCCGCGCCGCGGATCCGTGGCACGGATCTGTGGATCCGCCGAACCGCCAAAACACATATGGACATGTGAATAGAGCCTTACAGGGGGTGATCAGTGACAGGGGGTGATCAGGGAGTCTATATGGGGTGATCAGGGGTTAACAAGGGGTTAATAGTGGTTATAAAGTGAGGGGGTGGGGGTGGTGTTAGTGTAGTGTTTGGTGCAACTTTACATTGTTACCTGGTCCTCTGGTGGTCGATCCCAGTAAATGGGACCACCAGAGGACCAGGTAATAAGTATATCAGGCGCTGTTAGCAACACAGCGTCTGATATACCACTTTGATCTCATTTATTTTACATTTACAGCCTGCCAGCGATTGATCATCGCTGGCAGGCTGTAGTACAACTGCAGAGCCGCGCTCTGCTGTGAACAGCAGCGCATGGCGTGCGTAGCGTTCACAGCAGATCTCGGCTCTCGCGAGATGACGCACGGATGCGTCCATGAGGAACAAACTTGCCGCCGCCTGGACGCATCCGTGCGTTAGGCGGTCGGCAAGCGGTTAAATGTACTGTCGGGGCAAATATGGAACCCAAAACTTATCAACGCTGTATAACCTTTTTTTTTTTTTTGGTTTACTAAATAAAAACACGAGACAATTTTAAATAACAATAAATACTTTATAAATAAAGTAATAATAAAAATATTATAAACTCTATAACATAAAAAAAAATTTCCTTTAATGTAGGGTTTTTAGTTTTTCGTGGATGTATATTATTAATTTTTCCTTAATAAGATCCTTTTTTGGCATTATTTTATACATAAATAAAATTAAGGCGCTTGTGGGAAAAACATTGACTAGTCTAAAAGCACTTCTTCTGACGTAGGGTCGTTGGAAAATCATTTGGTAGAAGGTATAATCTCCCATTGTTGTCTGAATAGTGTTTGGAGTACAGTTTATAATTATCCTAGGCTATGACTGCTGTAACTGAAATTTAAAAAATTTGTAATTAACAACCTGATCAATTATTTTGAAACAAACAACTACATGTATAGTAAGCGTTTAGATGTCAAAATTATTTAATCATACTAAGGATCAGGAACACCACCCGATCTTAATGTTAACCATCAACATTGCTCACAGTCGATTTGGATATAGAAGTCAATACTACATAGTGCTGTAAAGGGTTTTTGGGAATTTAGTGTACATTTGTAATTGTGTTCAGAATGAAATCTTACAAGGACTTTTTAAAGAACCAAATGCAACTAAAATGACATCAATTGTTTTTTTAACACACTATTAAATGTTTTTTTTGTGATTTCTTCATTGACACAATTATTCAACACCTTAAAGACTACCACTCTTAAGAACAGAGGTTCATTCAAGTGTTTTCGATCAGGTATTGAAAACACCTCTGGATGTCAAGGAGCAGCAATCAAGCATAATAAGCACCAATTAGGCAGATTTAAAATGACTGTGATACTCAGCTCCTTCTAGACATTTACGGGCGTGTTTACAAACATGGTGAAGTCAAGAGAATGGTCCAGGAAGACAAGAGAAGAAGTGATTTCTCTTCACAGGAAGGGCAATGGCTATAAGAAGATTGCAAAGATGTTAAACATACCAAGAGACACCATAGGAAGCATCATTCGCAAATTCAAGGCAAAGGGCACTGTTGAAACGCTACCTGGTCGTGGCAGAAAGAAGATGCTGACTTTGACTGCTGGGCGCTACCTGAAGCGCAAAGTGGAGAAAAGTCCCCGTGTCACTACTGAGGAACTGAAAAAATATGGAGGCTTTTGCCCATAAAGAATGGGCGAAGATACACGTAGATCGCTGCAAGACACTTGTGTCAAGCTATGCCTCATGTTTAAAAGCTGTTATAACTGGAAAAGGATGTTGTACTAAGTACTAAGATTGAATGTCACTTGGGGGTTGAATAAAACTGATAATGATGTGAGCACAGAAAAGACATTTGTGGTTATTTCATTATAAATGTTATGTCATATTTGTCTGACTTACAAGTGCCTCTTTGATTTAATTGTAAACAAGATGACTGAAATGATCAAAATCAATGTCAAACTGGCCAAAACACTCAATTTCAGTGGGGGCCTATTTGAAAAGTAGGGTATTCAGTGCACGTCCAAATAAGAGAAGATTGGTGTTCATTTTCAGTGCCAGAGGTAGATGGTTCCAAAATCTTGTCCCTTGGGCCGAAAAAGATCTACCTCCATGTCTGATCTTATTAACTTGCGGAATATTAAAATTTGCAGAGTTACTAGACCTCAATGTCCTCAACGGGGCATACCTGGTGAAATTACGTTGCAGGCACAAGGGCCCCACATCATGGAACACCCTATGCATAAAACATCCAGTCATGAACATAACCCGTTGTTGGACAGGGAGCCAGTGCAAGGCTTTAAGAGAGGGAGTGATATGCTCTCGGCGAATAACACCCGTTAGGAGTCTTGCTGCGGCATTCTGCACAAGTTGAAGTTTATGCAAGTTCTTCTTAGGGAGTCCCATGTACAAGGCATTACAATAGTCCAGCCGACTGCTAATCACTGCTCCCACCAGGGCTTTCCTGAGAGGGGATTCAATGTATTTTAGGATCCTCCTCAGGATTTTCAGCTGGTAGTGACAGGTACTGACCACTTGATTTATCTAGGAGCCAGGGTTAATATGGAGTCCAAGACCATTCCCAAATCCCTGGCCTGGAAGGCTGTCTCAGGGACAGGTCCAAAAGGCAATGGCCATTGGGGTACTGAAGGTGTAGTTTTCTGGTCACTGAATGTAATACACTTAGTTAATGGTGCCATTAAGCTTGGTTAATGGTGCCATTAAGCTCCGCCTCATTGTCCTTTTCCGCCTCCTCCTGGGGGATAGGGGCAGGTGGCTGACCGGAAGGCCCAGCCTGCTCCTCCTCTTCATCAGAGTCCTGCCACGCCTCAGTTGGGGGAGGCCTACGCCTCACCGAGGGAAGAGGTACATGTAAAGTAAAAAAAAAAACAGAATACGTTTTTAAAGTAAAATGCTAACAAAAATGTACGTATGCTTCACATTACCTTTGTATCTTTCAACAACACTCTGTTATCAATATACCTTGACATTGTTGGTCCCGGATTTCTCTGATCCTCTCCGCATGCCTCCTCTTCAGATCAGACCACTTCTTCAGTATGGCCAGCCGCTTATGCCGGCCATCCTGCTCCCGCCACAACTCAAAAGCAATCTGCCTAACAATCCGCCTCTTCATCTCATGGGAACTGGTGTTGTCATACCCCTGCTGAAGCATATGCTGTTGTATTAAAATATATATATATATATGATCAGATGTTATAACGTTAACCTTATATCTAATATTCCACTGCAATATGCGATGTAGTTCAAGAGAACAAACATATAATCAGATCTTCTAAGGGCAACATTAAATATAATATTTCCCTTTCAAAGATTTATAATTTTTGTATTTTTTTAATGATATGATGTGGAAATGTTGGTGGCTATAGCAAAGGGATGGCACAGAATGGAGGCACATAGCAAGAGGTTCCCCGAAAATAAATTACGACATGCAGAACTTTTAACTAAACTGTCTCTTGCCGTGTGCTGCCTTGCTGCTGCCGGAAACCTGCCACAGCCTAAATTATGGTCAATGGGGACAAAGCATCATTCTGGGGGCTTAGGTGAACTAGCGGCAGTACGGATCCGACAGGCTGTTCACCTTCCTGGAATAGTCAGATGTACTCCCCATACACTAATGTACACCTCGTCTAATTTTGTGTTTTAAAAATATATGGGATTGTATTCAAAATGTATGTGTTTGTAGTATGTACTATTAGCAACGGGCCATCGAGAGGTGTACCTGTCTAGTGA